>OY728140.1:1429942921-1431298799 GCA_963277665.1 Viscum album
ATGCACTAGGGAATTCATTAATTGTTTGTGAATTGTTTTCATTTTTTCATGATTTTTTAATAAAGAATCATTAAACCTTATAGATTTAAATATTACATTAATTAGATTGAATGTTTTTGTTAATAATGACATCATGAATTGATCTTCAAAATTAATTAATTTTACTAATTTGTATGTTCCTATAAAGAAATGAAGCAACACTGGAAGTGATTTTTAGTAATGATACTGTTAGGTTCTCTATTTTTTGAAACATGAGTGAAACTTTTTAGTAAATGGTTGATTTAAATTATTGATAAATATGTATTTCTATAGGTAATTGTGTCAACTAAATATTTTCTCAAATACATGGATGCATGGAAGTAAGAATCCATGATAAGGAAGGTGAACTGATAAGCCCCTATCTAGTTGGCTGAAGCCGGTATCCAGGTTTTCACTAGACCAATCTCAAGAAGGATTTCCTTTCCTCTCCTTTCCCCTACATCAGTTACTCATCGAGTTTGCTATTGTGTGCTTTGGTGGACATAACATTGGTCCCACAGTGACATGGAATTTGTCTTGATTTATGGAATGATTCATCACTGTCGATAGATGGACTTTTTTATTTGACATGTTTCATTTATTTTCATAAACCCTAATTACCCATGTTGGAACTCTTACTTTTTATTGGACGATTCCAATTCCACCCATATTCATTGAACTTATTTGCATTAAACTGTAACCAAATGTTGTATAATTTTATTCCAAAATACACATGCTTACTGATTCCATAAAAAACATGCTTACATATTCCTTTTTTCCTCTTGGATTAATTCCCTATTGGATTTATTCCATTACTTTTGAGGTTTCCTTCTCTTATTTTATTCCAATGATTTTACTACTTACATATTCCAATATATTATTATTTGACATTATTAGATCATAATATGGAAATATTCTCAGTTAATGTCCATATATTAATTTATCTAGAAGGATGGGTATGTAGTATTGAGTCATAATGTAATACCTCCCCTCCCATCTTCAATATTATTTCCTATTTCTAAGTAATGTTAAGTTACCTCTTGCATGTAGGCATTATTTCTAATTATCTGTGCAAATGTTGAGTAAATGGTTGATTTGATTTACAGATGAATATATATTTCTGCATGTAAGGGTTTCAACTATAGCATTTCTAAAATACATGTATAGAAATAAGTAAGACACCAAGATGTGGAAGGAGAACAGGTAAGCCCCTATCCACATGGTTGAGGCCAGTATCCAGGTTCTTAGTGAATCAATCCCAAAAAATATCAACTTTTCGCTCGTGATTTCCATCCACATCTACAGCTATCGACTATTTATTCTCAATCAAGTTTCAAATGATGTGTTTCTCTCCCCACAATAGGTATGTGTTTCTATTAACTATCCGAATATTTTATTCACTGTTAGTTTTTTCATTGATAATATGGTGTGTTTCTATTACAAATGTGTTTCCAGCATTATATGTGTTCTAACAGTTCATGCTCATATTATATGATGTTCTCAATGTGTATTCAAATATACCATAGAGTAAAAATTTCCCTAATTTCCATTGATCTTTTGTTATTTTATTCTAGAAAATTTAAACTATCTAAACATGTTTGGTATACCTAGATTTTTCAGTTTTTTACCATTTTAATGAAATTTCATATCTTTGATAACATGTTCTATTTATGGTGGATACTTTATATATATATATATATATATATCACCTATTGTATTACATTTCAATATATGTTTGTGTATTTTATTTCATGTGTTTTTTATCCAAAAGGTTCTCTAAATATGCCATTTTACTTGACTCTTCAGATGACGAGGATGCTGACATATAGAGGTTCTCGGATAAGAACGTGCTGAAGAAAAAAAGTGTCCAACATTCACTTCATGAGTATTTTGAGCTTAGTAAGGATAAAATTCGTCCTAAAATATTTGGTATGTGATCTAAAAGTTATATTAATATTGGGATTTGACTAACTGTTTTAGATGTTTCATATGCTGTTTGTATTTTTAAGCTATCTTTTCTCTAATTTTTAATGCTCTATCTGGATGTGGTTTTGAAATTTAAGGCAGACTCCAAACATGAATGAAAAAAATGTTTAGTGAATCCTGATTCAGGTTTTTCTCCAAATTTTTTATTTTAACATGTGGCTGTATATTTTTGTATGTTTTAGATATAGTGAAAATATATTTTGAGATAAAATTTTTATATTATATTTTAATTTACCTAAGGGAGTTCTTTTGTTATAAATTTGACAATGTTTGATATGTTTGAGAAACTGGAAGAAATGCATCTAGAAAATTAAGTTCAAAAACTATGTATTTAGTCACCCTAGATCTTTATGGGACCATAAATTATATAGGAAGTGATGATGTCAATTTTTTACTATTGTAAAAGTGTTCCATATCAATATTCTTTCTCATATAATTACCAAAAGTTCATTGAGACTTTTTAACTATTATCTTATTTTTCATGGTTCAAGTTACTAATTTCGATTGGGTAGGCGAACAATGGTGATAGACTGAAGGAAAAGAAGGAAGGTTCAAATGAGGATGGAGACGATGAGATCTGAAATAAGAATGAAGAGCACAATAAGGAAAATGATTACAATCAGGTTCTCACTGAATACTAATCAAGATTTCTCCAAGCATTAGTATTGGTCCACACCATTGATTTGGTTTTTGATTGTCTTCCTGAATAATATTGATTTTGATGACTATGCAGATGATGATACTGTCTAGGAGAATGATGGTATGAAAATAATTTACGCCATTGCTATTACAGTCATTGAAAATTAATTCCAATAACAAATTTTCACTGGATGATGCTGATTATTTGTAATTACGTATGAGTTGTTCTATGATTGATCGCACCCACCTGAGTTTTTTTCATTGGATGATTTTGATCATTTTTTATTATACCATAGAGGTTTTGTTTCTCTATTTATCAACAAATTGTTATTTTTCGTCTGATTAGGTGTGATTTTTGATTGTTGAAGTTGAATTAATAATAATATAACAAGCTTTATATTTTTAGTTTTTCTTTTCAACAAACAATATCATTGTATTTTTTTCAATATTTTATAATGTTACGTTTTTTTATATTAATTAATTTATTCTTTATATATAATATAAATCATTTTTCTTTCAGTTTGTTTAGTTGATATAGAAAATAGAAATTCTGTTTTGATTTTTTTTGTTTCGAACTGAAAATCCCTTGTAATTTTTTATTAGTAGTTAATTGAATTTGTCGCAGATATAGTTTACATATGTTTCTTGATTTCCAACTGAAGATTCCATTTTAATTTTTTATTAATAGTCAAATTGTTCTGTAATTTTTTGTTAAAGAAGTTTACCTTTGGGTTACATTGATTTTTTATTTTCTTTAATAGATCTATAGGGTTGTCTATAAGAGAATATGTTTTCTTTTTCAGGTTATTAAACAATGAATATTTGGATTGAAATTTTTAAATGAAGATTGAATTTGTTTTTTTAAAATATTTATAATGTTGTGTTTTTTATAGTGTTAATGAAGTTTTTTCTCAACAATATTTGTGTTATGTATGTTTTTATTTTGGAATGGATATATGCTCCTGTAATAAAAAATCATGGATTTGAGTTTTTGAAACAAAATAAATTATCTTTCATAGTTGATGTACAATGTATATGTAATAATATATATGGATGTTTAATAATTTATGTCTCTATAATTTCAAATTATGAGGACAATTCATGTTCAGTTTTGGCTAAACCCATCTACATTGTATTTGAATGCATGAAAAATAGATATTGTTGTTTATTCATCACATTTGTATGAAAATGACAATCCATTAGTTTATTAATGTATTTCATTTCACACTATTGATTTATATAGTATGCAGTTTATAAATTTTTAAAAAAATAATCATTCAAAAAATATGCATTGCATGTTTAGATTTTATGAATATATATTTCACTAAGTTGTTATAATGGGTAGCCCTTGTGACTTTCCATAATCCATAAGAAGAATATTTTATCTCCTCTTATAGCATAAATTAGTAGAAAAATAAGCATGCTAATGGAACCCTTCAAATTGGAAAAGTAATTGATCTTATCTAGCATGAAAATATTTTTGTGAAGGTAGTTCTAGACCAACCTGTTTACGACATGATAGACAATGATTCCAGCAGCTCTAGTTATGAGTAAGGTCATTGGTGTATATGCATCCATGACACAACACCCATGCATGATATCATATTATTGAAAAGTTTAGTGCTGGTTTAAAAAATTGGAGTGTAAGATGAAAACATTCTTTTATATCAACAAAGATATTTTTAGAGGAATTTTAATGTAATTTGGAACTTCATTGTCTATGGCATTTCTTTTTCTTTTCTTTATATTATCTTCATTCATTCGATTAGAAAATTAGCTGTCTTACAGATGATATAATTAATGTAATGTCGTTCATTAACCATTGAAACAAGGAAATATGATATCACTATAACATGAATGGTACATACTATAAATTTTTTATTATAAGTATATCTGTTTTCCTGTATTTTTTACCATCTCTTGAATGATATTTTTTACTATACATTAATGTATAAAATGAAATGTCTTACATATAATCATGTTCTGGTTCCATAACATTAGTATGCATTCTCAATTTCTTCTTTGTTATAGAATAAAATAAGTCATCCGACTTAATTTCTATATACATACATATACCTAGAATGTTTAACCAGGTAGTATTATGTAGTTGGAAATTTTTAGTTCACTTTTATAGGCTTAACGAAAATTCTAATATTTATCAAATCTATTCTTTTTGTTTTCTACTATTTTAACTTTCTCCATGTTAAATGCACTTTAACATCAATATTATGTACCAATAATTTATGATTTCAACATATTTAATATAATCAATATTATTGCAGGGTTTCAATCCTGCATACAAGGTTACAAGGTGAAGTAACATTAAATTTTGGAGAAAAACAGCATCATGAAAGACTGTGGAAATGGAATATTTTGGAGAAATGTGTCATTTTATTTTGTTGTTGTTATAGTTTCATGCACTAAATATGAGTTATTGATTTTTTAGATCACTGGATCATGTATTTAATTTGAGTAGTGAAACATTTTGTGGATCATGGTTTTTTAATGGTCATTGGATTATTTTTTAGATCATTGGATTATATCACCGTGTGAATGCACATGCGAGTACTTGTAATTATAAAGCATCAATTTATATATGAGTATTTATTGTCATGATGTTACAAAAATAAAATTATTATTAATATAAGTACCATGATTAGATAAATATATATATATATATATTATAATTATGATAATTATATACTAATATTATTAATATATTTATTATATTACATATTATATATATTATAATTATGATATATTATTCTATATTAAAAAAATATAAGAAAAATGTGGGGAGGTAATCTTCTTCAAATTTTCAAGGGGGTCTCAGGTGGCTAAAATAGGGGGAGGGGTTCTCAGCTCAATAAGAGAGGGGGCCCGGATGTAGTGGATTTCGTAGGGGTGATTCTATTCGAGTAGAGGAGGGGCCCCTATGAAAGCTTGCAGTGGATCATGAAAGTGGTATGTAACACCCCAAGATTTCATAGTGTGTTATTTCTTCAAAATAATTTAATAAGATGCACTACACGCAACACCGAGTTCAATCGCACCATGACTTACCAAACTAGTCGTTCAAAAGAGGTTATGAATAGTATTAACTAAATTTTAAACTTTATATAATCCTTATAATTTTAGAATCCATATTATGAGTTTCTTAGACATAATGTAAGAACAAATTCATTTTCAGTATTGCACTTTTACCAAATTTTAATAGTGAACCCTTTTTAAATACAATATTTAAAACTTTTTGACTAAATGGGGACATCAAAAATTTAAAATGAAACATCTCAAGCTTCCATTGTACGCTTTCCTTTGAATGATACAGTAGTGTGTGTTGTACGCAACTTCGAGTTCTAACACACACCACAACCAATCAAACTAGACGTTATGAATAGTAATACCTACTTTTTGAAATTATATATATATTATATTTCAAAATGGACTTCATTTTTGGATTCGGAGTATCGAATTTATCCTAAGGTGAAATTTTGGTACTTTTCGGATAACTTTCATATTTTGATGAATAGTGAAAATTACTAAATTCTAATTAAAAACAACTTTTTTAATCAAAATAATTAATAATGATAAATTATGAATTTGAGTGGTTTTAAAGTATAATTAGAATATATTTTTACCATTTTATCCAATGGTGTTTATTAGAATTAATTTCACTTTGAAATTTGACCTAAACAATTGTCAATATTTTGATATATATTGTTTCTTAAAAACACGCTATTTGTTGTGACAGCGGGAATTAATTATAAAATTAATTAATGCAACTTATATTTTTGGAATTTTGTAAAATAGACATCATTTTTGAATTCGGAATATCAATTATATCTTAGGGTGAAATTTTGGCATTGTTCTGAAAAACTTCAATTTTTGATGAATAGTGAAACTACTAAGTGGTAGTTAAAAAACTGAATTTTTCATAAAACATAATTTTACCGCTTCTGTGATTGGAATTTCGAAAATCAGAGAGACACGGTTAATATCAAGAAGTAAAATGTGGTTCAATGAGATGAAAATAATTTTTGGTGGATAGTAACTTTTTACTTTTATTTACCACGGTTAAAAGTAAATAGGGTAATTAAGGGTAAAAATTATATTAATATTACCCTAACACATGTCCTAATTCTATTGTACAAGTGTATCTCGACCAAAAACAACCTTATGAATAAAATATTATCATTTAGGTCCACTTGGATTAGATTAGGACATTTATTATTATTTAATTCAAAGAAGAGTTAAAAAAGTTAAAATCAAAGTTTGTTTACTAAAACATTTTTAATATAGGGTTATACATACGATAAATTCGATTGTAAATATTCATTAGAAAGCTAATAGGATTTCCTACATAATGAAATTTTATTTATAATTTTTAGACATTAAATAATTTAATTTATTTATGACACAATGATGATGGAGTAATTACCATAATAGTGAACATTTAAACTAATTGATATTTTAAATACCCAAATAAATATAATTTGAGACTTTTAATGAATTACACTAATTTTCTAGGATAATATGGCATATTAATAAGGAGTTAATGGACTTTTTTCGAAGTAATAATTCTGTAATGAGTTTGACAGAAATCAACTATTGAATAGTGTCAAAATTGACATAAAAGAGTTTTTAAAACAAATATTATATTATTAATTGATATTAAATTCCTAAAAATCTAAGTTTCATCCAAGAGAATTATATCATGATATTTGTATCATTAATGGACCACTTGGGGGTCTCTTGGATATATATAGTATGTTTATTAACTATATAATATAAAAATAAAAAGTGACATGGTAAATGTCAAACTAATTAACTAAGAGTTAAAACTAAAAGATAAGGTTAATATAGTAACCCAAACCTGTCAAAATTCTATTGGTTGAATGGTTTTCTACCTATTACCACCTTGAACTTTGAATAATCAACTTTGGAGCCATTAGAAACCGAATATGAATTTATTATAAATTAATATTTCTAGCTTTTCCAAAGGTACCCCTCACCCCCCTTATAAAAGGGCACTCCTCCTTCTCATTTCATCACACCTTCAAAGCCTTTTGGTTCGGCCAAACTCTGCCCAAATACTCTCCCAACATCCCTCACTACAACCTAGAGGCCTTAGTTTGATCATAAATCCAACCTAAGGAGCCCTTTTAATCAAATCAAAAAGAAGAACCTGAAGAAGAGGTAATGATTTCACCACCCTTTTCCAAGTTCCTTTCTTCTTCCACTTCTTCTTCCTTTGTTTTTACCAATCTAAAATAATAACTCCAGTATAATATATATATACTGTGATGTTATTATAAATATGGTACAACCATATTCAGTATTCTATCCACCCTTTGAATAACATGTCACCATACGTGCGTACGTACGGCTTACCGTCTCCACGTCGTGGTGTAATTGTTATTCAATATATTATTATTTGGATGGGTATAATAATGATGTTTAACTCATGTAAATAATAAATATAAAATTTTAATGATTCTTTATATATGATATACCATCCATTTATATATTATTTTAATATCAAAAGAATGATATTGTTGCTCGTGTGTACGTACGGACTACCGTCTCCACGAACGCGATGAGATTCATTCTCCATCGTATCCATTCAAGTATAATTATCATTTGATGATTTAAAAATGATGTTTTAGGACTGATATCATTATGGATATTAATAAGATACAACCTATCCATAACAAACATGGCTTATGTAACAAAACATATAAAAGAAAACGAGTAAGTTAACACCCGAAACGACGATAATTCTAAGATATTATTAACAAATCAATGTTAAAAGATCATATATGATATCATATTAATATATATGATTATTGTATAATTTAATAACAATTATTTCACCATTATACAGGAGGTTAACCTACCCCAACCAAGTAAAAGTACAAGGTAAGGGGTTTTCATCTCACTCCTTATTCCCGTAAGATTCATGCCATATTGCCACCATTACCTTTTCTGTGGTGTATGTACTGCCCATAATTATATTCCTTGTGTAATACACTTTAATTTATGTGTATTTACATATTCATTGTATGATACCTCTTTAATGGGTTGTACGTTTCGTAAGTTACCAAATTTGTAAGTGTTTATTTCGCAATCTCTTCATTATCCGAGGTTGTATATACGTAATAATCTACTAGGATCTCATTATCATCCACATCCATGTTTCTTAAAAATGTATTTCAAAACACTTTTACTATTTACAAGAATATGGTTTAAAGACATTTATACCCTTGTTTGACTTTTTATAAGAGGTTTATAAAGGAATATTTCCGTCGTTTTCCAAACAAGGTCATTTTTAACCTTTTGACAAAATTAAGGTAAGAATGTCTTTTTTTAACTTATACGGAGGGTACGGTTATTCTCTGCCATTATTACACCTTTGAAGCTTCCTTCACAATCTTATAAAGATATTTTCAAAATAAAGGTTTTCTTTATAATTATGCGACTTTTAAAATGATTTCAAAAAAAAGAGATATTTCTCTCAAATAGTATTGATTTCATCTATGTCAACATCCTTTGATAAATTTTAAACTTGTTTCAAGTTGATTTATTATGATACAAATCATCCATATTTTATTTGAGGTTTTGTGATATTTTTGACTATGGATGAGTTATTTTTATGCCATTAATGGTTTATGATTAAAGTTTTGACATTTTGTATGTTAGTTTTAATATGAATGTTTATGTTATATATCATCCAGTTCTTAAGATGAATGTGTTGGACTAGTATGTTCCGGGTTGGGGACCGGTAAAAGTAAGCCCTCCAGGTTGGTGTCCGGTTATTAGAGACACTCCGGTTTGGTTTCCGGTTATTAGAGGCACTCCGGGTTGGTGTCCGGTTATTAGAGGCACTCCGGGTTGGTGTCCGGTTATTAGAGGCACTACGGGATGGAGTCCGGTTACAGAGGCTCTCCGGGTTGGGTTCCAGTTACAGTTATCCCTTAGGTCTTAGCACGAGGCCTCGACACAGAAATTAAAGGTCGGCATTATGCATTCTATCATTATGAAAGTGGTTATTGATATTGCATGTGATTATTCGATTTGTAGAATATCCATGTGAATAAGTAAATGGAATTATTTTATTTTATTTTTGCCATACTATGTTTAAGTTCAAGTTTAAAAGGCTTTTGTTTTAGTTATACATTGCCGTAAATGTTTATTCTTATTTATGAAAGTTTCCGCTATATTGTTATCCTTACTGGGCATTTGAGCTCACCCATTTTCTATGTTTTATTTTTCCCAGGAAGTGAAGAAGTAAATTATGAATGACCTGCAGGGATATTATGTGGGGATATGAGTGTGGAATATGGAGAAAATATGTTGTTGTAGTAGTTTTTCACTTTATGATGTAATGTAAGACTTATGAATATATCTAGTGTTTCCAAGGCTACTAAACCAATCGGTCTTTCGAGATTTGATCTTTCTTGTGATCATTCCAATGTAATGTAATAATGCACCGACTCTGGGTAACTGGGGTCGGGGCGTTACTTGGTATTTCAGTGCTCAATTTCCTTGAGGAAGAGGGCACGTGGCAGCAAGAAGGTTCTTTTAGTGATATTTGATTTTATCTGCAATGAATCCAGTTAGTTTCAGTTTATTCTTCATTAAATGTATTCAGTGACACCACATATGGTTCATCCAGTGGTGGGTTCTTCGGTCTTATGAGGTTAGGGGTTTTCTTTTTTTTTAATAGAGGACTAGCGAGGGTGATTGAGGCTCAGTCTCAGGATTTTCTTTGTTAAGTTCAGTGAGTTGGGTTTGATTTGGGGATTTCCAGTGGTGATGGTTTTATTTCATCTTGGGTAGAGGGGAATATTGGGTGTGGGGGTGAAATTTTGTGATACCCATGGAGTGGGGTGCTTCTACTGATGGAGTTATGCTACCGGTTGGTCGAGATAGGTGTTGTTGGGTTGTGGTGACTGGATATAGAGCTCCTACCGATGGAGTTGTGTTTTCATTGTAGTTCTATTTTTGTTGGGGTTTCTGGTGGTAGCATGATGCGACCATTATGTGTGTTATATGAATCCAATGGTGGAAGAGGGAAACAAGAGTAGAGTGTTACCATTGGGGTCTGAATTAGTGCATCTGGATGGTAGTAGGGTGCTATCGTTGGATGTGGGGTGCCAATGGTGGTAGGGGTGTGATGCTATGGTTGGAGGGATATCAGTGGTAGTGGCTATAGATAGTAGGGTGTTACCATAAAAACCTAGTGGTATATCAATGTTGGTGATGGTAGTGGCAAGAGGAAGTAGAGTGCAAGTGTTGTAGCCTAATGATAGATAGGTGTGGGAGGTGGCAGGAACCCAACGGTGGATCACCTGGCGATGGCACACTAGCGGTAGCAGCATTTGTCTGAAAAAATTTAAGAACCAAATTAATTAATTTTAAAATTAAAAATATTGAAAACAAATCTAATTAAAAATTAAAAAAACAAAATTAAATATCTTCAAATTAAATTAATGATATAATTGAATTAATGAATTAATTGAAAAAAATAAGAACATAAGAAAACATAAATTAATTATAGAAAATTAAAAATAGAAAATGATTAATTACTCAACTAAGGATTTTTTAATTGAAATATAATTATATAAAGAATTTTTTAAATAAAAGACTAAATTGAAATAATTATTTTTAAAAACATAAAAAATGACATAAAGCATAAATTGATGGAAATAAAAAAATAATTTAAAGAAAAACCACAGAATAAAAACATAAAGTTAAAACCAAATTATTCAATTAATTTTAAATTATTAAAAATGACTATATTAAATAATAAAATACTAACTTTAACAAAAATAATAATATTTTTAATAATTTAACATAAAAAATAAAAAAAATAGAAAATTATTCAACAAAAACACTATTTTAATAATAAAAAATCAATAAAATACAGTAAATGATGTGGTAAAATAAGAGGTAAAAATATCACATCAAACTCCCTCACACTTAATCAATTTCACTCCTAGGATATTCAATTTGTTTTGTTTAATTACAAAGACATAGAGAAAGAAAATATCATCCTACCTAAGTTTCAAAACACCTAAAAAATTAAAGGATATTAAAAATCCTGCTAATGATTGAAAAATATTGTCTTTTATGTGAATTTTACCCAAAATATTATTTGATTTCAGAATAGGTCCCAGTTCTATAAATGAAACATTTGTAAATAAAAGTTGAATTCAAATTTTAACCACACACACAAAAATTAGTCACACCACCTAGGTCCCACAAATTTGATATCAGTTTTGTTTTTGTTTTTTTCCATCACTTCATAGATTCAACTTAAATAATAATTAAATAAGTCAATTGCCCCCTTTTACATTTGGGTTAAAAATTCTTCATACCTAAATGAGATGATTTTTTGCAAGTTGCTTTCTTTTAATTTTTCCTAGCCATATTTATTGTGCATAGAACTATGTAAATCACTTATTGAATTTGAAAATGGATTTTATTTATATACAGAAACACAACCAGCTACCTTGTCTCAGAACTCACCATGGGATCCCATTTTCCCATTTTACTCTAGTTTCAAATGGATTATATGATAATCATTTCAGTTGACTCCCTAAAGTGTTTATGCAAAAGGTATTTTCTTCTAGGTTCAAGTTCAAAATTATAGTTTCTTCAAGTTAAGATCAAAATTCCACAAATATCTCTCCCATCACACTCACTTTCTTAGTTCCTAATGTTAATTTCCAAAAAAATAGTGGGCCACAAACACTCTTCAATCATGAAATTGAAGAAATTTTAGAATCATTTAACTCTCTCAATCTAGAATACAACTGTCACCTAAGAATAATGAAAATTTACAAAAAAGTTTTGTTCTTTTTTATGTATTTCTTTATATTTTGATTTGATTTGTTTATTTGTTTTATATTTTGAGACTATTTACAAACACAAAATATATTTATAGTTTAAAAGGAAGGAAATTTGAAAATAAATTAGGGGTTTATGATGTTTTGATAATTTAAAGCACCTTTTAGTATACAAATACCCCTCCCCCTCATGTAAAACTCAACCATGTCCCCATTGTTGAATCTCAAAGTGGGAGAGACAATTTAAAGGTTTGAAAAAATATTTAGATATTACATATAGTAAAACTGAGTTTAGAGAGCTAATAGGGAAGCTCAAAATTTTGTTTTCCATAAAAAATCAGTTATACAAAAAAAATACACATTATATAAGACAATAACTAACCTCAGGGTCTCTCTCAAATAAATAGTGTATAATTCCCTATTGGTGTTTTCGAAAATATTTTTTTATTTTTATTTATAGTGAAAATATAAAATGAAATAAATAAAAAATAGTGATGAGAAACACAATGGTAGTGATGAATTAGTGAAAAAAAATTGAAGATAAACAAAGAGAATAGAAAAAACACAGAAAAAAGTCAACAAGAACAAGGCTAGATTCTGGTTGATCCACCTTCATCCACCCCCATAGATCTTCTAAATAATTCCATAAATTTTCAAATCACTCAATGCATGACTAACGACTCAGATCACACCCCAAACTCACCTAAAAAGTAACACTCAAATAAAATAGTTCTTTACTGCTTGATTATTCCTCCATATTTTAAAATGAATAACTCAAGAGACTCATTCTAGGTAAAAAAATCTCACAACATAGAATGATCCTGGTGAAATTATTATATTTCATAACCAAAATCAGATACTCAATTGAGAAAATGAGAGATTAAGGGGAAAATTAATGAGGAAAAAGAGTGGTGAACTATTCTTATGCAAGAGTTCACTCTCGCACACCCCAAATCTCATTCACAATCCTCACAAGTGAAGAAGAATTGATGATCATAATGAAACATGAATCTCCAAGGTAAGATCAAATTTCTCTACCTGGATTAGGCCTCACGAGTTAGCTCTCTACTATTGGAGATTCTAGATCACAAAAAAATTGAGGATTAATAAAAAAACAATTAAAATAATAAAACAGAGATAGAACCATGATATTTACAAATATTAAAAAAACATAGTCATAATTAGAAAGAAGTAAAATATGGAAGACAAAGAAACAAAATGAAAAGTAGAATAAAGAGAGATCAGTTCTCCTCTCCAGGAATCAGGATGATTCCTATGTCTGGAGAATACTAAAAATAGAGGATGATGAGATCCTTTTATTCAAAAAATAAAAATAAAAATAGTTAAGTGATAGAAAAATCCCGATAGAAAAAAAAAATTCATGTGGTGTCCCTTGACGTGCTCATCACCCGCTTCTAGTGGAGACTCATTGTAAAAAATAAACCCCTCCAAGGACCCACACTTCCCCTTGAGTTTTCCCATAATCACCTATATGATCACTACCCATGATCATTACTCGACTCTTCCATAAAAATAGAGAGATGTGAGAAAATGAATCATTTTGAAATAATAATTTTTTTGTGGCTCAAATGTCAACATCCAAGAATTTTTTATATTGTTATAGATATATATGAGTATACATATAACTATAATTATTAGTACTATTAAATATTCTAATATTAAAATTATCATTATTAATTATAAACACATAATTATAAAAACATCAATTTATACATGAGTATTTATTATTATTATATTATATGAATAAGAGTATTATCATTATAAGTACTATGATTAAATAAATATACATATATATATTATAATTATGATAATTATATGTTAATTTTATTAATATATTTATTATATTTATTAATATATATATTATTATTAAATATTTTTATATATTAAAAATATATATTAAAAATTGGGGGTCGACTTCTTCAAATTCGCATTGGGGTTTCAAGTGGCTGTAGTAGGGGGAGGTGTTCTCGACTCAAAAGCAGAGGGGCATAGCCTTGGCAGATTTAGGAGGGGGTGATTTGGTTTTGATAAAATGAGGGGATCTAACAACGACTTTTGGTGACTCACAACGGTGGGAGTTCGGTGCTCAATTTCTCTGGGGAAGAGGTGTAACGGTGATTAGATTCTTCTGGTGAGTTTCAATTTCATCTTCAATGAATCCAGTTAGTTTCGGTATCATCTCCAAAAAACTTCTATGGTGGTTCTACATCTATTTCTTCCAGTGGTGAGTTCTTCGGTCACTAGGGATTCAGGTACATCTTCCTTCCACAGGTGGCTAACGATGTTGATTGAGGCTTTGTCTTGGGAATCAAATCCAACTGCGACTTTGATCTCTAGTGACTTTGGTGTGTGTTGTTTGGTATGCTCAGTGAGTTGGGATTGATTTGGGTATTTCTAGTGGTTATGGTTTGATTTCATTTGCAGTGGAGGTTTTGATCTAGTGTGGGAGGAAACGTTTTGTGCTACTGGTGGAGTTGAGTAATGCTACTGGTGGAGTCGTGCTACCAATGGGTCAAGGCAGGTTCTACTGTTGGGTTATGAAGATGAAAGATTGAGTTTCTATAGGTGGAGTTTAGGTGTTTTTCTAGTTCTTATACTCTTAGGGGTTATGGTGGTAGCATGATTCTACCGTTGGGTATGTGTTGTGCTACCGATGATAGTAGAGGGAAATAGTAGCATGGTGTTATTGTTGTGGATCAGAAGTGGTGTATCTGGATGGTGGCATGGTGCTACGACAAGATGCAGTGTGCCTATGATGATAGAGGTGTTCTACTACCAGTGGAGGTCTGGTGGGGGTAGTGGATAAAGGTATCGGGGTGCTACTGTTATAGCATAGTGGTATATGGGTGATGGTGATGGTAGTGGTTGGCGAAAATAGGGTGCTACCATTGTAGGGTGGTGGTAGATGGGTGTTGGAAGTTGAAGTGGAAGTGGTTGGCAACAATAGGGTGGTATCATTGTATCTTGGTGATATATAGTTGTTGGCAGTGGTAGGAGTCCAGCGGTGGATCACCTGATGGTCACAAACCAGTAGCAAATCCATTTGTCTGAAATAAATAATGAACTAAAAAAGTTAATTTCAAAATTAAAAAATTAATTGAAAACAAAACAACAAAAATCAAAAAAAGTTAAATATTTTAAAATTTAATAATTAATTAAATAAAATAATGAATTAATAGAAAAAAAATAAGAACATATGAAAAAAAAATTAATTAAAAAAGTAAAAATTAAAATTAAAAAGATAATTACTCAACATAAGATTTATTAAATTAAAAAATAATTACAGAAATAATTAATTAAATAAAAGAATTAATGAAAGAATTATTTTGAAAAACATAAAAAAATGGATGAAGTAATTGAAATAAAAAAATATCTAAACAAAAACAAAATAATAAAAAATGAAAGTTAAAATAAAATTAATTAATTAATTTTAAATTAATCAAAATGACTAAATTAAGAAATAAAATAAAAACATTTACAAAAAAATCATAGTTTTAATAATTTAATACAAAAAACAACAACACTTGCTAATTATTCAACCAAAACACTTTTTTAATAATAAAAATATAATAAAATACAGTAATGGTGTGGAAAAATAAGAGAGAAAAAGGCAACATCAAACTCCCTTACACTTAATCAATTGCTCTCCTGATTAATTCATTGTGTTTTGTTTATTTACAAAGAAAGAGAAAAATAAAATATCATCATGTCTAAGATTCATAACCCCCCAAAATCGAAGGAGAACAAAAATCCCCCCCATGCTTGACAAATCATGCCTCCTTTTTGAATGTTACCCACATTTTTATTTCAATTCAAATAGATTCAAGTTCTAGAAGTGAAACATGTTAGATAAAATTTGAACTCAAATTTTAACAAGATAATCTGAAATTAATCACCCCTATTTTTTACAAAATAAAGATCACTTTTTTCATCACTTAATTGATTCAACTCAAATGATAATTAAATAATTCAACTTTCCCCTTGTTCATTTCGTTTCAAAATTCCCCTCACCAAAATGAGATTGGTTTTTAAGAGAGAGTTTATTTTAATTTCTCCCAACCATATTTCTTGTGCATAGAATTGTGCAAAGCACTTATTGAATATGAAAATGGATTTTATTTATTTATAAAAATGCACACAAAACCATTGTCTTAGAACCCATCATGAGATCACATTTTCCCATTTTACTATAGTTTTAAAGGAATTATATGATTATAATTTGAGTTACTCCCTAAATTTTTTATTCAAAAAGAGAGTGTCCCCTTGGTTCAAATTAAAATTTCTAGTTTTCTCAAGTTAAGATCTAAATTCTACAAAGATATATCCCATCAAACTCCCTTTTTTAGTTCCAAAAGTGAATTTCTACAAAAATAGAAGGAAAAACACTCATAAATCATGAAATTATATAAATTTGAAAATATTTTAAACCCTTAAATTTAAAATGAAATTGTTACCATAGAATGATGAAAAATTCAATAATTTTTTTCTTTTTTTGTATTTTTTTTTATTTTTATTTGTTTTTTATATATATTTTGTATCTATTAAAAAAACAGAATGTATTTACAGTTTTACAAGGAATCAATTTTGAAAAAAATAGGGTTTTTTATGTGTTCATAATTTTGAGTAAAATTTATCCTAGAAAGACTCCTCTCCATATCACTTAAAACACAAAAATTTCCCCCATTGTTGAATCTTACAGTGGTGATAAAATTAAAAGTCTTGAAATATATTTAAAAATGTAGTATGGTAAAATGAAATTTGGAGGGGTAACAGGGAAGCTCAATATTTTTATTGCCTAAAAAATTAGGTATAGGAAAAAAACAGATACACATGATATAGCCTAGCAGCTAAACTCGGGGTTACTCTTAAGGAAGTAGTGTCGAACTCCCTAGTGGTATTTTTGAAAATATTTTTTTTGTTTTTACAAATATTGAAAACACAAAAAAAACAATGGTGAAAAACCTAATGAGAGTGATGAAACAGTGGAAAAATATAAGCTGAAAAATGGAAATATAAAAAATAGAGAATAAATTAAATGAGAATAAGGCTAGGTTCAGGTTGATCAACCCACATCTACACTTCATAGATATTCTAAAGAAGACCATAAACTCTCAAATCACTCAATTCATGATAGATGAATCAAATCACAAACCTTTTTCACCTAAATAATGAACACTCAAACTTAGAAGTTCTTCAGTGCTCAAGCATTTCTATAGATTGCAAAAAATAATCACTCAATAGACTCATTCTGTCATATAAATCTCACAAGCTAGAATGATCCTTATAATATCATTAGATCGCACAACCAAACTCAAATGGTTGGTCGATAAAATGAGAGAGGAAAGGGAAAATAAATGAGTAAAAATTGTATTGAACCATTACTTTAAAATTGTCAAATCTTATACACCCCAAATCATATTCATAATTCACAAAGGTGAAGAATACATGATGATTGCAATTGAGCATGGATCTCTATGTAGCGTTGAATTTATCTACCATGATCAAGAACCAAAAATTAGTTCTCCATTACTGGAGATTCGGAATCACAACACAAATCATGTATGAACAAAAAAACAACACAATTCAAATAATAAATGATATAGAATCATGATATTTATAAATATTTGAAAAACAAAGCGATAATTAAATTAAAAGAAAATAGCAAAGATAAAGAGTCAAAATTCAAAGCCAAAGAAAAGGAGAGCAGTTTATGTCTCCTAGAATCGGGAAAATTCCCATGTATGGGGAATACTAAAAAAGAGTAGGATGATCTCCTCTTATTTGGAAAATGTAAATATAAACAGTGAAGTGAAAAAAAAAATCCAATCAGGAAAAAAATACACATGTTATCCCTTGACAAGCTCGTGAACTGCTTCCAGTAAAGACCCATTATTAATAGAAAACCCCTTGTAATGACCCACACTTCCCCTTGATTTTTCCCATGATCACCTCTATGATCACTAACCACAATATGTTCCCAAATCTTCAACAAAATAGAAAGATATAAGAAAATGAAGCATTTTGAATTTTTTTCTGGTTCAGACATCAACATCCCAGGATTTTTTATATTATATATATATTTATATATTTAAATATATTATTATATATATCATTATTATTATTAGATATGTAAATATTATTATATTTATTAATCGTGAACAAAAAATTATAAAAAAATCAATTTATACGTAAGTATTTATTATTCTTATATTATTTGAATAATAGAATTATTATTATAAGTAATATTATTAAATATATATATTATGATTATGATAATTATATATTAGAATTATTATAATATTTATTAAATTTATTATTATGACATAATATTATATATTAAGAAATATATAAGAAAAATGGGGGGGTTGGGTTATTTAAATTTGAAAGGAGTCTCGAGTGGCTATAGTATGGGGGAGGGGTTCTTAGCTTGATAAAAGAGGGGGCATGACCATATCAGCTTTTAGAGGAGTGATTTGGTTCAATCAGAGGAGGGTTTCATGTAGAGGATTTGGGTGGCTCACGGTGGTGGGAGTTCGGTTCTCGATATCTCTAGGGAAGAGGATGCGATCCAATGAGAAGTTTCTTCTGGTGAGTTTCAAATTCATCTTCAACTAATTTGATTAGGTGTAGTTTCTTCTTTAGAAATATTACACAATGAAGCCACATATGGTTCATTCAGTGGTGGGTTCTTTGGTCTCGAGAGATTCAGGAACATCTTCCCTAAATTGGCGGTTGGAGAGGGTGATTATGGTTTAGTTTCAGGATTCAAATCCAGTGATTGCATAGATATTTGATGTATTTGGTCAGTGTTCTTAAGTAATATAGGTGAGTTGGGTTTTATTTGGGGATTTCCAGTGGAGAGGATTTTATTTCTACAATGTTTGAGGGGAAGATCTAGCATGGGAGGAAACTTTTTATGCTTCCGGTGGAGTTGGGTGCTACTACTAGTGGAGTTGTTCAACTAGTGGGTCGAGGCTATTGTTGTTACTAGTTTGCAGTGATGGGAGATGGAGTTGTTTCCAATGGAGTTGTGTTTCTGTTGTGATTATACTACCATTAGAGGTTCTGACGGTAACATGACACAACTTTTGGGGTTGAGTTTTCTTGCTGATGACGGAAGAGAGAAATGATAATATATTACTACCATTGGGTTGGTGTATCTAAATGGTAGAAATGTGCTACCTCTGGATGCGTGGGGCCAATGGTGGAAGGGGTGTGCTACTACTGGTGGAGGGCTGGCGGTGGAAGTGGTTGGGTGCAGTTGGGTCTTAACGTTGCAGTCTAGTGGTAGAAGAGAAAAGACAGTTTTATTGGTAGGGGGCATCAAGGTGACATCATTGCAGCCTGACAATCAACGGGCATTGGCAGTGGTAGGATTCCAATGGTGGATCACCTGTCAGTGGCAGACTAGGGTAACAAAAATTTTATAAAAAACTAATGAACTAAATAAATTAATTTTTAAAATACTAAAATAATTGAAAATAAAACAAATTAAAACTAAAAGAATCAAAATTAAATGTTATAAAATTCAATTAATTATTTAATTAAATTAAGAAATAAATTGAAAAAAAAATAAGGATACACAAAAAAATAAATTGATTACAAAAAAATATAAATAAAATTTTTAATTAATCTACTTATGGTTTACTGTATTAAAAAATAATTATATAAATTATTAATAAAATAAAATTATAAACGAAATAATTATTTTGATAAATATTGAAAAAATAAATTAATGAACAAATTAATAGAAATAAAAAAATAACTTAGAAAATTAATAAAAAATAAAAGTTAAAAGAAAATTAATTAATTAATTTTAAATTATTTAAAATGACTAAAATAAAAAATAAAATACATACTTTCACAAAAAAACATTTTTTTAACAATTTAATAAGAAAATGACCATATTTGAAAACTATTAAACTGGACACATTATTTTAATAATAAAAAGACAATTAATAATAATAAATGATGTGGTGAAGTATGCTAAAAAAACAGCCACATCACATCTCAACAACGATTCCGAAGGAAACATTTTTTAATATGAAATGTGTATTACAACAAAGAAAATGAAAAAAAATGTTAGAAGAAGATAATATTCCTCCAAAATCACCCATGTAGTGAAAATTATCATGCATTGTAGTTAAGTTCTTTATGCAAATTCATATTTTTTTAATTGATATCTTTCAACTATTTCTTTGAATCTTTACCCATTTTTCAATTTACCTCACCATGATTTTCCCTCATCACTCAAGGTAAAATAAAACTAGAGTAATTCTCATACCTCAAATACATTTTCCTAACCACAACCTTACATCAGTTCTAACATCTCCACTCCATAAAGAAAAATACACAATTAATCCTGAGAGAATTGTAATAAGGTTCAAATGAATCTGAGGTTGAAGGAAGGTGGGTAGATGATAAAAATAAATCTAAAAAATTTTGGTAAAATATCAATTATAAAAACAAGATAATAAAAATAGTAAAATTAATAACCTCTACTAAAAAATATCATATTAATACTCCAAAAATATCAAGGAATGTCTATGGATGTTTTATGAAAGTGTAATGAAAATATCATTGTTTTTTTCTAAAGATGTGTCTAAGAAAGATCTCACATTCACAACCTAGCCACACATGATATTTCATGAGATTTATCAGTATGGTAATTTTGATTTTTGACCTTCCTAATACAAAACCCATTTTTTTGAGACAAGATAATTATGAATTTTATATAAGAATAACCATGAAACAGATCATGTAGATCATGTAAAAATCCATCAAACATCTCCATAGTAGAAAACATCTAATATCCATATAAAATAACAGTCTCCCCCACACTTATTAAAGTGAAAATCATGAAATCATACCAAGAGTTGAGTAGGTAGGGATGAAATGGGATTGTAACTTGGTTCTATCTTAACTAGGTCATTCATGGATTCTACGAGCTTTAGAAGCATAAATGTACTGGTGAGTCACGATAAAAATGGCTCAACAAAAATATCACAATCATTTCAATAGTGTATTAATTTAGTCACAGACTTGATAAGATTTCAATTCATGTTCTGATAGGTTTATATTCTCTAAGTATCTCTCAGTAAATTTTCTCCAAGAAAATGGAAAAAATTATGCCTTTAGTCCTCTTGGGAATGAGAATAAATACGAAAGGGAAATCACTTGGGTCATAGTAACCAATAATAATTCAATCAAAATAAAATGAAAGAATTTATAATCATAAGTAAATTACTCAACTTAACAATCAAGATAAAATTATCAGTAAGAATAAATAACATATTTTAACATTTTCCATCCAAAATTTTTCTTTTGTTTATATGGGAGAAATGATATTTGAAAAAAGAATGTTTATAATGAAAAATATGTCCCAAACTAATGTGAAAAAGATACAATCTTGGTGTAAATGTAATGATGACCAATAAATCCCCACCACAATTAAAATGAAATAGTTTCCACATTATTTTAAGGTTCTTAATTATATTTTTGTGAGACATTTTATTTGGTTGAGGTATATGTAACCCTTAGGTTTAATGTGAATGGTTATTTTGGAATATTACTGTTACATTCTTGGAAAGTAAGATAAAAGGTTTGAGATATCCTTTATGGTTAAAACAGAATTTAATGAATATGTTATTGAGGTTATTTTTTATATAAGGTTATTTATTTATGGAATGATCTATATTAACCCTTTTTGTGTTTGTTTAATTTTATAGATTAATATATTATTTCTTCATATGGTGATTTATAAATTTTGGATATTATCTTACCTTTTACTAACCATTTCAATTTTGGTTAATATCTAAAGATATGAGGAATAAATTTTTATCATTTTTTATATTGTGTGATTTGAGAGAAGTTGATTTTAGTTCTTTAGGCATGCAAAATTCATCTTGAATAATCATCGTTTGAAGAAAAATATGAGATTGTTGTGGAAATTGATTAAAGGATGGAATTATAATTTTCCAGTAAGTATATTTCATTATGTTCTTAATATAGAAATTTCTCAACACTAGGAAAAGGATCCTGAAACAAAAAATATCTTATTAACCACTTTTTTATGAATCTATGGTATTTTCACACCTCTTTGGTTTTTGGTATTGTTTTCGTTCACTTTCTCATGATTATTCACATTCTTATGATCGATTTTCTCTATTACAGACCAAAATTATTTAGAAATTAAATTTTTTTAAATAAACATATTCAAACATCCCAATAATTTTATCCTATTTAGAAATCTAGTTATTTACTATTCTAGACAACATTCGTATTTCCCTTTCCCTCTTTTCAAGAGGAAATTTTATTAATTGTTTTTACGTTGTGGGTTTTCAACATAAGTATTTTCAAATGTCAAACCCTATATTACCATGATTAAGTTCAAATTGAAAGGTAACAATTTATTAAATGGGGTAATTTAATATCCTTATATATTAAAATAATACCTTTTCAATTTCATATATAACATGCAACACTGACCCTAAAAGAACCATGATATATTATTATTTAAATGTTATCAATATAAAATTACCATTAAATTGGAAGGATTGAATAGGATTAACCACATTATAATATATATATGTCCTACTCAATATATAATTATGGATTAATTTTTATTAATTAAAAACTCAATTTTTTAGTAAAATAATTTTATACTTAAAAAAATTATTTTCTTAAAAAATGATTTTTATTGATTTTTCTGCATTAAAAATATAATTATTTTACTCCACTAATATAAATATTATTTTAGAAAAATTTATCATTTTTAAGTCAACAAATAAAAATTGTCTTATGGTTAAATTTTTGTATTTTTATGAAAAGATTAATTTTTTAGTTTGTAGCGAAAAATACTGATTTTTGAAGAAAAAAAATTCATTAAAATCTCATATTATGATTTTAATTTGATATGAAAGTAAAATAAGTCATAATTAATTATATATAATTTGAATAATTATATTTTAATCATCATTATACTTGATTAACACATAAGTTCATTTTTTGGATTAAAAATGAATTTTTTTTAAAACAACTTTTTGTCATGTTTTGTGAGTTTAGTTTTTAATTAATTTCTTATAGCTATAGAAATTGAATTTTAAAAAAATTATTTTATATTTTGAATCACGATATTCAATTTTGGTAAATATTTTCCTTTTATTTTTATACATTATGAATAATCAGTGTGGTAAAATTTATCACATTGGTAAACGGTAAAATGGGGTAAACAAAGTTAAAACTATAGGGTAAAACCTTAAAATAACTATAATTATTGACTTTAACCTATTGTATGAGTATTTTTAAAATAAATTTATTATTAATAAGATAAATAATTTATTTTAAACATAATTTTGAAATTAGTAACCCAAACTTGACTTTTACAAAGATAAGTTATATTTTATTCAAATTTAAAATTGTGTTTGGGTATTTTCTTTTAATGGAATGATTAGAAGATGAAATCTTGTTTAGGACTGATTAAAAGGTATAAAAAATTATTTTTTTTATCATTTAACCAAAAAAATTGTGTAAATAAATTTATTACTTTATTTCGAGGTGAAATGATTTTTACTCTAAATTGTGTAATTTTCTAAAAACTGTTTTAATGAATTTTTTGTGCTTATATTAAAAGTAATTTCCTCTAAATTTATAATTTGAACTTGATATAATGGATTATAAATTTTTAATCACCATTCTAAAATTTTTAATATTCCACTTTTATTTTTATTTTTTCTTTTAATTAAGGTATCATGGTAAAACTTTTTAGTTATCGTGATTAATGTTAAAATGAGTTTAAAGTTTTTTAACTTGTATAAATGTTTTTTATGAGTTTATTTCAACCATATCACATATTATAATCTAATTTGGGGTTATGTGGTGAATTTTTTACTTTATTTTGACCTTTACAACATTTAAGTAAAAGATAAAGTCAAAAATATCATTCGCTTACTTTTAATATATATTATATTTTTTAATAGACATTAGAAAAAAAATATTTTCATTTATAAAAGGTTATTTGAAAGATGAATTATTTTTTATCATGTTTATTTATTTTTAATTTTATGTTATGAAATATTTACCTTAAAAGCAAATGCAAAACCAACACAGTGCATGTGCAAGTAGTAAAAAAGCAAGTAAATGATTTTAAAAACAATAAAAGTAATGTTTTTTGGGTGATTTAAAGTGTACCAAACATAATTAAGATAAATATAATATATTATATGTTTTTAAAAGATTTATATTAAAATTAAATTTCTTTTATGTTTTTTTAGAAGTCAAAATATGTTAATAGATTCAAAAATGACATTAATGATATATTTTAATAAATAATATATTATTAATTGATTTGAAATTCAAAAATATTGTATCTTCTAGAAAGTAAATGTTATATTTTTTAAAATAACAAAAAATTTCCATTAATGGGTCACTTTTTCTTTTATAATAACTTTCTTGACCAATTAAGAGTAAAAAACATTAATATCATAATATTTTTCAAAAGGGTTAACGGGTGTTAAAACTAATATATAAGAGTATGAACATTAAACAATGTAAAAAAATTATTGTATGATAGTATTTATAATCATACTCATACAATATTATAATTATATTATTTTCAGACATTTTTACATGAATATTAATTTGTATTCCTTTAATATTTTATATGATTCCAAGAGTGTCCCTCCCCTCACTTATAAAATGGAACCACATCTCCTCTACTATACACCCCTAAATATCCATTTCTTTATCCAATAACTACCAATATGCATCCCTATAATCACTCCCTATATTATATATGTCTTATTTTTTTAATAATACAAACCTTAGAGTACTTAAAATATAAATAAAATGAGACTGTTTGAAGAAGAGGAACAACTTTTAACCAAATTTCTTAGTTTTATTTATTCTCATAACTCCTTCGAATATATTTAAACCAATGTGAAATAATATAACCATTATCCTAAATATATTTATATGTTATCATTTTAATACATAACCTATACACATATCCTTATTCCATCAAATGGGAAATGAATCGATCATTCATTAGTACAAAGGACTACCTCTTTTCCAACCAATGTAATTCATTTTCCATTTACACCTCACTTGAATAGTTATAATTATGGAATTAATTAAATATATAATATATAAATTAAATAATTATAATTATATAAATATAAAATAATACTTAACTTCTTTCTCTTATGTCTTTGAAAAATGAAAAATGTTACTCATGCATACGTATGACCAACTATCTCAATTGTTGTAATGTAATTCATTTTTCATCACCATAACTGGTGGTTGGTTTTAAATGTATAATTTATGTATAAAAATTATACTTATTTAATTATTATTATTCTCGATATTATATAACAAACCTATCATTCACCACAACCATTATACCGAAGACATTTTTCAATTATGAATTGAACACCCTCAAAAAATATGACATGGAAATCACTGATTAAGTATTTAAATATGTAATTAAAATAAATAGAATGAATGGTTTAATGGTAAGTTATTAAGTCAATAAAATTTTCTTTATAAATAAAATAATTGATATAAGTTTTATATACATGTGTTAATGGACATACATAGAAAGTATATACTCGAGGTAAGGGATTTCATCTAAATTTCCATTCATTGAGCCATATTTTATTGTTATTCACCTAATTTTTTTTATAATGTCTATATACTACCAATTTTAGAAGTTATATTATTAATAATTAATAATTCATTGTATTTTATGTTTTAATTAAAATTATTTCTTCCATGAGTACTTGACTTGAAAGTTACCAAGTGTTAAGGGTTTCTGAACTCAATTTCTATTCCTTGAGTTATACATCTACTTCATTGACATTTTTATTACATGATTATGTGTAAATTTATTTAAAAGTGGTTTTATTATTTATTTCAAAAATTATATATGGATTTAAATTTTTTCACATAATCACTTCATATATTAATTATAACATCAAATGTTATGTTCTTTGGAAGGATTTCCTTGGTCTAAATATTATTTTCCGGAGGCTTATATCATGTCATACACCATGATTTACTTTTATAGTGTAATTAAATATGAATAAATTAATTTTTAAATATTAATTTTTGAAATTACTAGGAATTATATATCCATGTAAAACTCTTTATTTTAATTACTTTTGATTCGAAAATACAAAAGCGATAAAGGCTTTATGTTACAATCTCATTTATTTATTGGGATTATATATATTCAATATTCCTTTGGGGGAAATCATATGCCCTTATTTTCATGAAATGAAACTATTTAATTCTCCTTTGTTTCTTAATGTGTTTTATATTTTCAGTTTCCATTTCCCCACTTATAGATTAATGATACATCTATAATTTTTTTTATAAGTGATACCGATGTTGTATCTTTTTTAGATTGAGAATAATTCTCTTTTATATCCATGTTTTATATATGTTTAAAAGAATTATATTTTATAAAAATAAATGATTTTATAAATTTATTTTATGTGATATTTTACCTTATTTTAATTTTTTATTAAATTCTTAATGTTTGTTGCATGTGTCTCTTTTGACTCCCTTTACAAAATGTTTGAAAATAATTTTTATTTTTAACATTTAATCCATGAAATTTTTTTACCACATTCATGAACAATATTTTATTTAAATATTATTTTATAATTTTCCTTGTTTATTTTTAAACAAAATTAATTTTCTGATATTTTGTATATTTTTATAAAATATTACCCAAAGAAAAGGGTATTTTTCCTTATTTTCAAATAAATGTTGTATATGTTCTTTAAAATGTCTTTCCCTATATGTATTGATATATTAATTATTAATCTACTTAAATGGGATTATGATCTTATGATACCATCCATGTTATTTCTCTTTATCTCTTGTGATGATTGTTTTAAATATATTTTCACAGAACCCATTTCTTTTCCACAGGTAAATCGATCTATGAAAGAATAATGAATATTGTTATTTTTAAAAGTAAAATATTATAAATTATTTATTCATGAATGGTAACTAGTAATTTTTAATAAAGGTATATGATCCTAATTCAAATTTTATGATTAGGTGAACCTGATATATCTTATATGAGCAGGTGAGCCTGATACAACTTTAATGAGAATATGAGCATGATATAGCTCCCCAATGCATTGGGTAATTTTTATTGTCTTAAAATGAAAGAAAAAGGGAGTTAACCAGGGTATTTTATCCTATATATTTAACTAGTTTATAGTTATATCGTACATAGGATGTGCTAATAGTGTTCCAAGATACCAACAGATTTTCTTTATGCTTTCTATGTGTTTTTTATACTTCCTTTGATCAAGATTGACATCACATGGATCATGATTATTATTCTTACAAAACGTTCATTTGTTAAATATTTATTCCAAGTTTAATGATTGATTATATATGTATTTAGGGGTATTAATTCACTTATGTTATGCTCATGCACTTTGATTATGCCATCATACCCTTATGCTCATCTTATGAAGGCTGATGAGAATAAATTGTAAATGATTATGGTTACCTTTACTTAGATTTTGATCTCACCATACTTATGTTTAATTATCCATATATTATTAATAATGATGTTAAATTATTTGTTTCTACAAATATTTCATGTGTGGTGAACTTTATGGGAGATATTAAATACTTATTATGAAATAATAAAATCCAGGTATAGTATAAAAAATACTCATTTAAAGACATGGGTATTGTTATATAATATTTTACCTATTTTATAAAATTACAATCCAAAATTTTATTTGGGTATGTAAATGGTCCAATATTTCCTTTTTATGTTTTCGGTTTCATAGAGATGAAATTTGTTCATATTTGTCGGTATCAATCGAGAAACATAAAGATGGTTTTTTTCACTAGAATCAGAAGTCTGATTCCAAGGATGTCAGATATCTAACATGGTTACCTAGAAAACTGATTTATACAATCACCAAAAGCTTAAATATCAATATTATAATCCTTTCTCCATTTAAAATCCCACTTTATCAAGTAGTTATTATCTACTGGTATTAACTACATTTTTCTCTATAATATTAACATCAATATTTATTTACTCGACGATGCTAATTTCCACTCCATAATTATATATTTAATTCATAGGTTCAAATATATACAATTATTTATTTTAAAAAATAACATCTCCTTCCATTTTATTTTTCTTATATATTCTCACCATACTCAGTCTATTCAATAGTTTAATAAATTTTAATACTAGTTTAATCAAATCTATATATAGTATTTATTTCTTTCTTTATTTAAACATAATCTCTATTAAATTCAATATTAGGCATAGTTTTATAAATTTTCTTAGAATTATCAATGACAACTTTTCCTCTCTCATATATATAAACATCAATTTATTCAGTTAAAACTTTTACTTATCTTCTATCATCCTCAATAATCACAAATATACTTTTAGATATCCCTTCAATAACTATCTCAACCATTTTAATAATTTAGTTCCTCACTACATAGATTATAAATGAATCTTTTGGATTTAAAAACATCACAATCAAATTTTCAAACTCCCTTAACCAATATAACCTCTCTTTCCCCACTAAAAAAATCTTTTCAAAGTAAAATTATCAACCATTCATTCAACCTTATCACCAGGTTAACCAAGAGACCCCGGATCAAAAATTATATCCTCTTAATCATTATCCACATCATTATCCAATGTTATAATTCTATTATATTTAGTATTAGATGAATACCTTTTGTTTCTTAAAAAAACTAACTAAAAAATTGTTTTTATGATATGTGTTACCACCATCCTCTTCATTTAATGGAAATTTTAAAAAAAAATTATAGGGTTAAAATATTTCCTTAAATATAATGATTTAACCTTTTGTTTCCTAAGAAATATTTCTTCATAAATCTCTCTATATTTTATTCAAATTCATTTATATTTAATTGATCAACATCCACATCATTTTCATGTCCTGAAAATGTGGTTTCTCAAACTCACCAAATCTTGGTATTAGACTAGTCTAAATTAGAAACAATATTTTGTTTTGGTATCAATTACTTTAATATTTATTTGTATTTACAGATATCCATATAAGAAAAATATATATCTTGTTTTTTAACTCCACCATAATCAAAAGTATCTTTTTAAACAAAAATATCTCCTCATGAGGAACTATTACCAATTTCCTCAGCTCTATAGTACTAAACTAAAATATTTTCTATTAATAGTTGATGTAACACATCACACTTGCTAATTTTAAAACAAAAATAACATAAAATATTTTAACATAATTTTCATATACTATGTCAAACTCTTAATCATTAAACACATACTCTCAATTATAAAATTGAAAATAAATTAATATACAAATTTATCTGATCCATCCAATCAAAAACATTAACCATACTAGGAAGTATTTTTATACCCAAATCTATAAATTTGTCTTTTTTTATGAAATAAGTTTTTTACATGACATTTAAAAGGTTTTAATTGGAGTTAGTTAAAAAAATTGTTTTTTAAGAAGAAAAAGACGTAGGGCTTTATGTTTTCAAACCTTATATTTTTCATAAAATAATTTTGGAAGGTTAAAAAATATTAAAAAATATGTATTTATAGAAGTTGGAAATAAAAAATCACTCTTACACATGAAAATATGTTAAATAATAATAATCTTAATCATATGTAAAAAAATAAAAATTACGTAAGGAAAACAACTCTTACATAGTTTAAGTAACAATAATTTCTATGTTACAATGTCCTTTTAAAATTTAGTTGATCATAATATATTTGAATAATTAAATGTCATGAAATTATTTAAATAATATTAAAATAAATTTTATGAAGGATACCCAAGGATAAAGTTATTTTTTCTTAATATTGAAATAAAATTATAAATATTTATATAAGTCAAAAATCTAAAAAACACTATATATATAATGGTTGAATAATAAAAACTTAAAATGAAAATCAACTTCAAAAGTTTTAAAAATTCATAAAAACAAAATAAAATCGCAAAAAAAAACAAACTCACTCTTAATAAATTCTAAATAATCATAAGAAAAAGGATTTCTAAAAAATATCTTCTAATTGATATTCAATATCAAAACATTCAAGATAAACTTTAATCTATTTAAAGAGATACATTAATATATGGTTTTATATACATATATACATTATTCTATAAAGGATTATTTGAGTTCTAGAAAATTTTATATAACTTTTATTGTCACATTTTACAGGTATATGTTTAAAAATGAAACCATAATCGCTCAAAGTGTGTTTGGTACTCAACATTAAAGAAATAATCTCCAAAATATAACACATTTTTCCCTGGATATTGATAGTGAAATATAATGTAATTTCATAATATTCTAAGAAACTAATAATCTATGGTAGAAAATATATATCCCAAATATTCTCTTTCTATCCATTATACAACCTCTAAAATTAGTATTATAATATGAAATGAAAGTTATACTAGAGTTTTTCAAAAAAATGTAGTTCATAATACATTTGAGAAACATTAAAATTTTTATGATGATATTTGAATTATATTCTATTTTATTTTATAGAAATATAGTATAGAGTTATATAAGATGAATGATCTTTGATCTACTAATAGTAATAAATAAAAAACTATCAATTATTATCAACAACAATTGTTGTTAAATACTTTCTTAACTTCAAACATATCAATTTTAATAGATAAACTTATAAAGGTGGAATATGATTTACTATATTCAAGTCTAAAAATCATTAAAAGGTACATTATTCACTAAATTTAAATAAAAATACCATGAAAATCATTAATAAATTTGAAAAATAAGAAATAAATTTACTTTATCCATCCAAAATCTCTCAAACTTTTTTTATAAGTTTTTTAAAAGTTAGTATAAAACCATTGATTTTTTTTAACAAAAACACATCATCAATATAAATATGAATAAGTATAATATCTATTATTTATTTCTTAAACAATTATGGTTATGCCTTCTGTATAATAAAATTATTTTGAAAAATTAAAATATTATCCTCTTAAAATAAGTTATGGGTGATTGTTTAATCCCATATAAAGTACTAGTAATTTTAAAATATAATTTGAAAAAAATAGTTCTTCAAAACTCAATGGTTATTCAACATAATACTATTTTAGAATAAATCCTTTTAGAAAAGGAATATTTTATATTTATTTGAAAAATATTAAAATTAATATATTATGAAAGAGAAAGAAACATTCTAATGGGTTTTAACATTGAAATGGGTGTAAAATAATATTAATAAATTTTCCCTTCCTCTTGATTAAAAATTATATCGACCAACCCATACATATTATTATTGATCACACCTTGATCACCATTCTCGATTATAAAGAACACTAGGTACTGATAACTAGGTATTCTAAGCGTCTCTCTACTAACTACCAAACATTATTTCTTTCAAGATGATTCGAATCTTATTACATCATTAAAACACAACTATTATACACTAAATCTTATTCTATATCTTTTGGTTTTAGTTGATAAATAATTTCCTAGAGCTCAAATATTTTTTAAGAATCTATTCAAAATATATTACTCAACCCCATCTATCATAGAATATAAGGGATTTTATGTTACGGTTCAAGGATATATAGGTAGTATATTCTTGGGTTCTCTAATTTTAAACTCTTCAAGTGATAATCCATGTAGATTATAAATAAGAAAATTATAATATTTATGACCCATATGAATTTGATAATGTATCAAGAGATTATAATGTATGGAGTGTTTGATTCAGGTGAAAGGTTAGTTTTCAAAAAGGAAAATTGATGAGATAAAAATTAAAGAAGAGTAAACATTGATAAAATAGTCAAAATAGTTATAATTTATTTTCATTATTAAACTAATTATATTTATATGGTACTAAATTCTTTTCTTTGTCATTTTTATGTCTATATTACCATTTAAAAATGTTTTAAACTTATAACATATATAGTGGATTTTTTCTTAGAAAGATACCTTCACCAAAATAATCCAAATATTTACTTATATTAAACTCAACTTTACTCCACTATGAAAAAGAATAATTATATTGGACTGAGCTTACTAATAGTGATTAAATATTTGAAATGTCATGAAAATGGTTAGTATTATCTATGTTTTTATAATATTTTTTTGAAGACTATGAATACCTGTGGTATTTTCATTAGAGAAATACTTATAATCTCTAAGGTAGCTCCATATTAATATACTAAAAAGATTAAAAGGAAAGTTTGTTTATATTGATAAATCATTGAAATGAAAAAGCATAAGAGCTTTGGTTATACTAAAAAAATATATTTTTTATCCTAAATTAAGGACCATATAAATTTTAAGTGGTTTGAAAAGGTGAAAATTTATATAAAAATGATTTTTTTTTGAGTGAGTGGATGAGGTTTAAAGGATTCTAATGGATTCAATGAGGTTTTGAAAAAAAATTGTTGCATATCTAATGAAAAAATTTAAGATAATGAAATGATGGAGCTTTATGATAATTTCAATATCAAGAAAAATAATGATTTTCATATTTTTTATCTAAATTAAATCGAAATTCATTCATTCATGCCTTGATTGGAATATCTAACATATTAAACATATATAATATTAGTAGCATTAGGATTTAAAATATAAATTTTTCTAAGGAAATTTAATTTAACTAAGAAGGAATTATGTAATTCTTAGAATCCATTGATAACTTTCAAAAAAAATATTTTAATTTTATTCTTTGTATAAATTTATTATGATGTTTTTTTAGACTTTAATTGTGGCTAGATTAGGGTATTTTAAGAATTTAAAGTTCTAAGATATATATATGTCATATTTACAATTATTTGATTAATATAATTTTTAGTTTGATTAAAAATACTACTTATGAATATGGAGTTTCTCGAAGATCTCTTTTTCACGAATAAATTATTTATAACATTTTAGATAATTTCAAAGTTGTATTTTATGATGCACATGGAAAAAATCATAGTGATGAATATTACATCAATAATTGAAAACTTTTTCAAGGAATTACTCATAATATCTAAAAAAATCTACATACATTGATGGTAAACATGGTTATTTTAATAAATTATCACCTAGAACTCACCCTTAGCTTCTTAAACATATTGAGAAGCCATTTATTCTAGTTAAGAGTGGATATAAAGTCATCAATATTCCAAACCCCAATGCTCTTTATGCTAAAGTGTAACACCCTAAGTTTTTAATAATTATTATTTTTCAAATATATTAAATATATTTGAAATCTTACATTACACACAACACCATGTTAATCTTGTGCCACATCTAGCACTAGGCTAGCTTGTTCTAAACACGACATCGTGTTTTAATAAAACCACAATATATTATTATTATAATTATTTAAAAGAGGCCAATATAACCTATCCATTAAACATAGAAAAATGAATGGAAATAAATAATTTTAAAATATTAATCTTAATGGTTTTATATAAAGAAAACATAGTGATAATAAAATCTAAATTTTTCGGTAAGGTTTTTATATGTTTCAAAAAAAACTATTTTCTGAAAAAATGTTTTTGTGTCTTTTTGTAAACGTTAAAAAAATCATTGTTTGGAACGTTCAGAAAATTAATTTTATAAAATAATTTTTATGAAATAATAAAGTCCAAATTATCTTAGGGTGAATTTTTTCTATTTTTCTGATGAGATTTATATTTTAATGAATAGTTAAAAATATTGAATTTTAATTTAAAATTTCCATTTAGTTTAATTTATTTATAAAGATAAATTATATTAAAAAAAATTAAAAGTTCACTTAGTTAAATTATTCACCAATTAGTCTAATTAATTCTACTGTAATAAATTTTATATTGAATTTGAATATAAAAACTATGTAAAGTTTTGAACATTTTTTCTTAAAAACGCACTTTCTCATCACCTATGCTGGATTAATTATAAATTAATTTTTGAAACTTTTATAAATGGTATTTGGAAAAATGGATTAAATATTTTTAATAATAATAACTTATATTATCTAATAAGGTCAACTTAAATTTTTACTGAATTGTATAGTGAATGCAGTAAAAATTAATTACCACACTTAAGGTAAAAATGGGTTTACTAAGGGGTTAAATTAAAAATATAGGGGTAAAATGACCTATAAACTTGTATAAAAACTATTTTTTGTTCATATTTCAACTATTAAATCTATAAGGTTAAATAATTTACCATTTTGGACCCTTTTGAAATATGAAAATTGTGGGAGCACTCAATTCTTTTAAAAATACCAAGTGTGTCCTCTCCTCCACTTATAAAATGTTACCCTCTCTTCTCTTATTCACAATATAAAACCCATTTTTTATGAAACATTTCCTTCCCAAATCACTTAAAAATTTCCATCCTGTCATCAGATAATCCTTACTTTAGATATAAATCCAACCAAGGAATGCTTTTAGTACAAACCTAAGGAGGATACCTGAAGGAGAGGTAACATTAATCAATAAGAATTTTTATTTTATTTATTACTCCAACTTATTCAATTATTATAATAACATGATGATATAACAAATTTTTTATCATAGATATATTGATATGTTTTTATAATAAGTTCATGACCTAAACCCCTTCCACCTCTATTAGATGGGTTACGAAATCATTGTTCGTGTGTATGGCGAACTACCTCCCCATGAATCGATGTCATTCATTTTTTCATTACCACCTATCATTGATAGACATAGATATGGATTTATGGTTTACATACGATATTTAAATTATTATTACTATTATGGAATTATTATATTACACATACCTTTATGATTTCTATTTTTTGGGAATATGATAAAGTTATACGTGTGTTCGGTGGACTACCACCTCACAAAGAAATGTAATTCATTCATGATTTAAATGGAATTTATTAAAGATTATTTCAATAAAAATATATTATATTTATTACATAAATGTTATTATGTAATGATAATATATCGTTAATTTTCTTTCTTTCAATCTGACAAGAAGATGGGAACAACATTCATGTGTACGTACGACCTACTCTCACCTTGAATGATGTAATTCATTTTTTATCACTAAATTTTATGGATTACTATAAATTAATATATATGATATTTATATAATGGTTAAAATTATAGATATTATTAAATCATGATCAATTCAATAGAAAAAAATAGCAAGTCAAGACATACATGAAAAATAAAACAGTTATTGCCAAAAACATGACTTTAAGATGGATTTATTAATAAAATGGTAATAGAAGGATGTTACCAATGCTTTCCATGGGGAATTAACATCCGTTTGTGGAGTATTCACAACTATTGCCCTGTGTTTCTGCTTTCCCAAGGCAGGTGAAATCCGTTTCTTATTTATGGATGTTTTCCCCTTGATCGAAACAGGATGATGGGATTTCAGTTCTTCCTTCCGTGTATTCATCCTCATAACTCGTTACCCCGTTCAGGTCTCCCTTAAAGATTAAGCTGTGGTTCTTGAATCTAGTTCCCAATGTCATATCTTTGTGGACTCCGGTTAATTACACTACTCCTGTCAAGACATTCCATGGGGTCTTGAAATGGTTGCAACCTTTGGTCAGAGTAGATGACAACATCAGGCATGTCGGGGTATCTCTGGATGTGTGGACATTGAGGAACTTGTATTCTTCCTCATAAGAGGAAATCTCAAGGGGGAATAACACAAGTAATCCCATGTTAGTCTTGGGATATCTTATGCTGGAGGTATGTCTATTAGGTTTTCCTCAGCTTCCCTTATTTAACATAGGTTATGTCGCAAGTTTAATGTCTTGTGGAGATGGTTACGCCAAAGGTGGGTCTTCTGAGGTTTTCCTCAGGCATATCATATTTAACACGAGGTAGGTCGTGAGTTTAACGTCTTACGGAGATAGAATGAGGGTTATTAGAATGTTCCATAGAGACAGATCAGATTGATACATCCTTAGGAGGGAACACCTGGAAGGTTTACCGGGTGGATAGATCAGAACACTTAATAAGAGCATTCCCAAGATGGTGTGACCCATAAAGGGAAAATGTCACACCGTGAAGGCTCATCTGGACACCAATGAGGGATGATAAGGGAGTGTACACCCCAGAATGGGGGAACACTAAGGTTTACCATTAGTTGGGATTGAATCTCATGGAGGTTTCATACATTCCCTATATAGAGGACAGGGATAAAACCCCACGTAGTTCGAAAGGGTGATGAATCGGGGTGTATAGAAAGCACAAAAACTCGAATACATGTTGGGTCTTATGCATGGAAAGCAGCACAAATACTGCTAGGAGTAGTGAGGAGGTGGATGACATGATCGCATCGGGATGTGGTGTCCCGGGTAAGAATCGGGATGGATGATGGAGAGTTGAATGAAGTGGAGGGAGAATGAAATGGAACCAACGTGAGGACAACATTGATGTTGGGATTGAGCCTTAAATAGACTTCTTATATATCCCCATGGAAGGGAATCAAAGTACGCGTAGTTTGGTGGGATAATGGGACACCTTAGGAGGCGACCCATGAGAATGGATGCATGGATGGGATCTGATGGAAATAGAACTTCCAGGTTAGGGAATGATCTTCCAGGAACACATGGGATCGAGAGAGAGATCATGAGGAGTCATTAGTAATGGTCTTGAACCTAAGGGAGGCTTCCTACGTATCCCCGTGGTAGGGAATCAAATTTTACATAGTTCATCTGAAGATGGATTACCATCGATTGGGGACAACAATGACTTTCTGTTAAATGGGGTTGAAAATGGCATACTGCTGAATGGGGTTGAGAATGGCTTACCTCTGAATAGGGTTGTCAACGTCTTACTGCTGAATGGCGTTGACAATGGATTACCAGTGAATGGGGCTTCAAATAGCCTACCCCTCAATGGGGCTGCCAACGGCTTACTTCTGAATGGGGATGAACCTCAGGGAGGTTTCCTACGTACCTTGCCTTGGTAAGGATCAAAGTCCACGTAGTTCAGAATGGTGTTTGTTGAACCTCTGTGAAGTTGGTCGGAACCAACAGGTGTTGGGCTTGAACCTCATAGAGTCTTCTTAATTACCTTGCCTTGGCAGGGATCAAAGTCCACGTAGTTCGGGATGAGTGTGGGGCTTACACTCTAGGCTTCCCAAACAGGATGTCATGGTCGATGCTTACTCTAAGCCCACGTGAGTCATCCTCAGTGTGAGAAACAAGTGGGAGTAAGGACCTGGTGATCAAAGCACAATGGTGCGTCTATAAAGGGTGGAGAATGGGGTTTACACACGGATGTTGGTTGGGTGACACTATGGAGCGACAATGGTGATTTGGGATTATGCAAGGAATCTTCCCAGGTGCTTCTATAGAGTGGAAATGGTAAATAGGGATTACGCAAGGAAGCTTCTCAGGTTCCACTATAGAGGGGCAATGGTGAATGGGTCTTACGCATGGAAGCATCCCAAGTGCCACTATGGAGTGGCAATAGTGAATGGGGCTTACGCAAGGAAGCTGGACGGGTGCCGTTATGGAGTGGCAATAGTGAATGGGGCTTAAGCAAGTAAGCTTCACGGGTGTCATTAAGGAGTGGCAATGGGGAATAGGGCTAACGCAAGGAAGCATCCCGGGTGCTGCAATGGAGCGACAATGATGAATGGGGATTACGCAAGGAAGCACCCGGATGCCGTTGTGGAGCGGCAATGGTGAATGGGGATTATGCAAGGAAGCTTCCCAGGTGCCACAAAGGGTGACAATAGTGAATGGGGATTACAAAAGGAAGCAGCCTAGGAGCCGCTATGGAGTGACAATGGTGAATGGGGCTTACGCAAGGAAGCAACCCAGGTGCCACTATGGAGCGACAATAGTGAATTGGGGATTATTTATGGAAGTCGGTCGGGTGCCGCTATAGAGTGGCAATGGTGAATGAGGCTTAAGCAAGGAAGCTTCTTGGGTGCTGCTAATGAGCAGTAATGGGGAATGGGGCTTACATAAGGAAGTTTCCCTAGTTCTGCTATGGAGCGGTAATGGTGAATGGGGCTTATCCAAGGTAGAAGCTTGGGTGCTGCTATGGAGCGGCAATGGTGAATGAGGTTTATGCAAGGAAGCACTTGGGTTCCTCTATGGAGCGGCAATGGTGAATGGGGATTACGTAAGGAAGCTTCTCGGGTGCCACTAAGAAGCGGAAATGGTGAATGGGTCTTACACAAGGAAGCAGCCCGACTACCACTATGGAGCAACAATGGTGAATGGGTCTTATGAAAGGAAGAAGCTCGGGTGCCACTATGGAGCGATAATGGTGAATGAGGCTTACACAAGGAAGTAGTCCAGGTTCCACTATGGAGAAGAAGTTGTAAATGGGTTTTACGCAAGGAAGTTGACCGGGTGTCGCTATGGAGCGACAATGGTGAATGGGGCTTTAGTAAGGAAACCTCTCAGGTGCCACTAAGGAGTAACAATGGGGAATGGGGCTTACGCAAGGAAGCTGCCCGAGTGCTGCTATGGAGTGGTAATGTTGAATGGGGCTTACACAAGGAAGCATCATGGGTGTCGCTATGGAGCGGCAATGGTTAATGGGGCTTATTCAAGGAAGCACCCGAGTGTCGCTATGGAGCGGGAATGGTGAATGGGTCTTATGCAAGGAAGCTTCTCGGGTGCTACTAAGGAACGACAATGGTGAATGGGGATTACACAAAGAAGCAGCTCGGGTGCCACTATAGAGTGATAATGGTGAATGGGGATTACACAAGGAAGTTGTCTGGGTGCCACAATGGTGTGGTAATGGTGAATGGGGATTACGCAAAGAAGCATCCTAGGTGCCTATATGGAGCGAAGATGATGCATGGGGCTTATGCATGGAAGCTTCCCGTAATGACTTTCTCATGTTTGGCCCTGAGGTCATCCCAACTCATTGGTGGGTTGAGGCATATGATTGAGTCCTACACCTATGTTCTAGTGCAAAATCAGGATAACGCCAAGGGCGTTGGAATTTGTCCGAACAAAGGGGGATGGAAGTGTGAATCACATGCCCAACATTCGGAACACGGTGAGTGTGGCGTGAAGATAGGGGATAACTGTTGACCGTGTTCGAAACACAACATCCATATCACGTTATCCTGAAATGGGGACAAAGAAATGAGGGTCGACTGTTGACTGTGTTCAAAACATAGAACTTGACTCAAAGTGTCGTCCAAAGTCTTTCGGGGCATTGGCCCAGAATGGTAGGTGAGCCGAGGTGGCATGGGACTAGGCCATTATGGGGTCCCTTCAAACATGGAAGAGGATGGAGATCTGAATGAAGGACACACAAAGAATGAGGTGGTGTGATGGAATGTTTGAACAGATTCCAATGATCTTGAAGTTATGCCATTGTGATCATGGCATAACGCATCTTATAATTGGCACATAAGGCATCTCTTATTTGGAACAAGAGGCATCCAATTATTGAATGATAGGGCATGCTACAGTTTATAGTCATTTAGATAGGACTATTGGCATCTTATGATTGGCGCATAAGGTATCTCTTATTTGAAACAAAAGGCATCCTATTGTTGAATAATAGGGTGTACTATATTTTATAGTCATATAGAGAGAACCGTTGGCATCTTATGCTTGGCACATAAGGAATCTCTTGTTTAGAGTAGGAGGCATCCTATGTTTGGCACATAGGGTGTACAACAGTTTAAAATCATATATATAAGACTATTGGCATCTTATGCTAGGCACATAAGGCATCTCCTGTTTGGAGCAAGAGACATGCTATGTTTGTCACATAGGGAGTACTACAGTTTACAGTCATGTATAGAGGACTATTGGCATCTTATTCTTAGCGCACAAGGCATCTCTTATATTGAGTAAGAGGAATCCTATGTTTTTCATATAGGGTTTACTGCAGTTTAATGTCATGTAGATAAGACTATTGACATCTTATGCCTGGAGCATAAGTCATCTATTGTTTGGAGAAAGAGAAATCCTATATTTGATATATAGGGTGTGCTGTAGTTTAAAGTCATAAAGATGGGACTATTAGGTATAAGGTGCCTAGAAATAGATGGTTTCGGGACTTACGCAAGAGCAGCCCTTTCATGTTCAACCTGGCATAGGAGTCATGTGATGGGGCTTGGATGAGTTTCTTGAGGAATGGTATGACTCAAGGTACTCAGGGAATTGATTATGAGAATATCAAATCACAACATGAGAAACAAACCAAGAGGAATATGTCGACTCAAGGTGTTTAATTGTGTGTAGAGGAGTATCTCAAATCATAGTATTCCATTGGTATAAGGTAGGTGTGAAAAAGGGCGCAATGGAAAATGTCAGCATCCTGGCCTGAAAACATCGCGGTGAGACTCTTCATTTTTCATGGGGGTGATTGACATTAGCGAAGGGACTAGACTGGAGGGACGAGACCGCAACCCGGTATTGAGCCAAAGTGGGGGTGCGGGGGCGTAGCTCCCCACGTTATGTACCAGCGGGCGCAGGCTTGGGCACTTTTGCGCGTAATATAGGCTACATGCATGATGGGTTGCACATAAGAAGGAATTATTGCGCGCAATAGGGAAGGCCTACATCTAATAGGGTTGGAGTGCGCACAATATGGAAGATGTGCGTGCAATAGGGGGTCGTTTGTGCAATAGGGAAGGAATTGCACGCAATAAGGGAGATTTTCATGCAATAGGGAAGTATTTTCATGCAAGCGGGAAGGCTTGCATGCAATAGGAAAGGATTTGGAGCAAGAGGGAAGGCTTGTGCGCAATAGGGGAAGTTCGTGCACAATTGGATAAGTGCTCCATTGCTGCGCACAAAATTGGGAAAAGTGGCACTATTGCGCGTAAAATTTTTGTTTTCCACACAAAATCGGGTGTTTTGGAACATTTTCATGAAAATTGGATGTTTTACACACACAAATGGGGTTTTACACACAAGCGCAAAAAATACAGACTTACGCGAATTAGAGTGGCAGTCGACCTCCGGGCGTCCCCCAGAAGATGGGGAGCATTTATATTTATAGGCAAAGCCTTGAATGTCGGTTCACGTAAAATATCATTCCTATTTTCCGCACAAATCCATTTTATGTGCAAGATTCTTTTTTACGCATAAGATTCCATTTTTACACGCAAGATTCCATTTTTACGTATAAGATTCCCTATTTATGCGGAAATTCATACTTTGCACCAAAACCATCCTGGATGGACATTTCCAGCAGCCCGACTTCGAACAGCCATAACTTATGATCCGTAACTCCGTTTGGGCTCCAAGACCAGTCAAATCGAAGCTTGCGGAATGATCTAAGCTCTAGGATAATATATGGTAGCATTAGGTAGATTACATGGATGTGTTTTTCAGTGCCAACAAAGTTAATAAGAAAATATTATTTGGTTTGACATATATTAATATAGTTTTTAATATACTTATAATAAAATAATATTTATTGTACATGAGGTATGAATGAGTAAGATGATAGTCAAGACTTAAGGTATAGGTATTTTTAGTCCCACTTTTATTTCAGAGAGACTTATTCTATATTCACCACTCGTTTCTTGTGTCAGGTGTATATAATTCCCTATGAAATGATATATAATGAATATAACTAATTTCATTATAATTAAATTTTAAATCGATGTTTTTTGAAAGGTTTTACGATTCCAAAAATACTCTAGTAATAAGGTATTTTTTTCTCAATTTTCCTTCTTTGAGACGTACGTTATGTTATGAAGCTATATTATTTCACAATGTGTATTTAAAATCCATTTGAAATTTAGTATCATGAATTTATTTATCCTCGTGAAATTCTAATTTAAAATTCATGTTATTCCTTAATAGAAATTATGATTCAAATATACCAAAGTGGTAATGATTTTATGTTTCAATCTCATCATTTATCAATATTGTTTATGATTATGGTTCCAATGATAAAATTTTATGATCCATCTCTCAATAAACTCATGAATTTTCTAATCCTATTTTTATTCATGATATTTTCAGAAATATTACCATTTTAACACTCTCTGGTACTTATGTAAATTAAGAAAATGTTTTTAATAAAATCTGACTTTATTTATCTTTTCGACCAGAAATCTACTTTCTTCCAAAACCATGTTTTCTAAAAATGTTTTAAAAAATGATTTATTATTACCTTATTTTTTATAAACGAAATTTATAAGCATTTTTTAATTTTTACTAATTTTTTTAAAGTAATATTCATGTATTTTTTCGAACAATTCTCATTTTTCATTTACTGAAAATGTGAAAGGATTCATTGTTTTTACGGGTATGATATGAACAAAAAATCCCATCATCATGACCATTATTTTATTTTAATATTCCATTATAAGTTTTCAATAAAAATATACTCAAAATTTATTTTGTTTTAAATAGATATTTTCAAATCAGGAATGATATTTTTATTAAGAAATGTTTTCAATGATCGATGAAAATAATTTTACATCTAAGATTACATATGTTGATATTACCTACTCCTTACTAGGGATATGATCTAAGGATTCCATTATTATTCTTTATCTAAATATTTTATGTTTATAATGGAATAATTTTTATGAAACTAGTTTCTATTCCATGTCTTATACCATGATAAGATTCTTATAAAACCCACTTCCATTTTCATGGGTTATTCTATGACGATTATGAAACCTATTTCTTTTACATGAGTTATGATATGATGAAATGTTTAGGAAAAGCATTTCTTTCCATTGGTTATGATATGATGAATGTTTTATGATATTTTTTCACACATATGTATGTTTTTTATTGTGTTACTAGTGATACCAATATCTCTCTCCAATGCATTGGGTAATAATAAATGTTCTATGAGCATAGAGAATACATTGGTGGTTATCCCAATCCTGAAAAAAGGGTACATGGGTGGTTAGACCAAACATGAAAGAGGGTACAAGGGAGGACATACCAATCCCAAAGTAGGTACATAGGTGGTTATCCCAATACTAATATGTTATGATTGTCTTGGTGGGTTTACCTAGTATAATATTTTATATTCTTATGTGTATGCCACAAAATTTATGTTTTATGATAATGTTATTCTCTCATGGATCATGTTATTTGATTCCCTTATGATTAATGTCTTATAAAATACCAATATTTATTCCATGACCCATGTTATGTTCTATGAATTGTTGGGTATGAACATTATAAGTTATATTCATTATCATTTAACCTTATTCTTATCTTATGATTTCATATGATCATATACTGATATCTATTATGTTTACACTTACTGATAATATAAGAACACCCTTTCTTAAGCTTCCTTTCCCCAGGTTATGAATAATGTTTTTATATAGTGTATGTCTATAAAGAGAACTAAATGGAAAGTTATTTTGGGAAAATAGAATCTCATTCACCATATTAGAAGAATTATCTTCCAATATTCCAATAAAACTAAACTATTATGGTCCTCAAGTGAGTTTTTTTTGAATGTAATGAATATTCATCTAAAAATATATAATATCCATGTATGATAATCCTGGGTCACAAAAGTTGTTATTAGAGGATAGGTTTAGTAACCTTTGGAAACTAAGATGAGAAACTTTTAGTAAGATCCCTAAGCACATGTCTAAGGATAAGTATAAGGATGAGTCAAAGTATAGAAAAATGTCCTGGAATTTAGGAAAAGGATAGAGCGAGTGATTTCCAAGAAAATACATCCATATTGGGATAATAAAAGTGGATGTGAATCTGGTACTGAGGTACCTATGTGTAATAAGTCTACAAAGGGATAATTGAACTAAACTCAATCGTTACCTAGTGCACGAGAATCGGCCTTTTTGTGCACCTAGTTTGACACTCTTGAGGGATACACTTTTGGAAATTCACAAACTCTTATAAACCATCATGAAGGAATTAAATATATAATAAATATGAATTATATTGGAAAACCTAAGTATTAATTGATTAAAAATAAGTTTTTATGATTTAGACATATTATACGTGATTTTTTATGATTATTTAGTTCCCCATCATGATTATTTTTTTCATACACTATTCTTTTTTTTAGTCAATCGATGGAACCTGAAGGAACCATGTTAGTGATGAGTAATATGGAAAATTAAATGATTGTCCTCACTATCATCCAATTATTATGGGATAGGGAATGAAAAAACTCATTAATGTGTTCACACAACTTTCCCAATATATGAATCATGGTGGACTTCCCAATGGAAAAAGGATCAAACAAAATTATGTTGAGTACTTCATGAGGAAACATTCACCTTCTTTTATTGGGCCTTTTGACCCACTAGTTGCTAAATAATGGATCAGTATCACTGAAAAGATATTTTTCAGCCACCAATTATTGGAAAATTAAAAATTCATTTTGCATGTCTACCATTTGGAATGTGAAGCATATCAATGGTGGACTCTTATAAAAAATATTAGGCAGCATGATGAAATTGAATCCATAGATTAGGATGAGTTCAACAACATATTTTTCAAGAAGTACTTTCCTCGTATTACCCATACATAGAAGTATGAGGAATTAATTTATCTTAATAAAAAGGATGATAAATCCATTGGTACATACATGGGAAAGTTTTCACAGCTTTTGAGGTACACTTATGGTATTATTATCCAACCTAAAAGTAAGGTTGATCATTTCATTAGTGTCTTAAAACCAAGCCTCTGAAGGCAGTTATCCATATTTTACTTCAGTAGCTATGAAGAGATTTTTTTATGTGATTTCAAGGTAGAAATAGAGGATAGAGTTATGTATCAATATCATGGTTTTGATATGAAGATAAAAATGGAATTCAAAGTAAAATCCATTATCCATGGAGAGAAGAAGATGAGATTTCATTTATTCTCAAATTTTGAGAAGAATAATCGATGGATTTTTCATAAGGTGACAAATAAGTATCTTAAGTGTGGAATGGAATTTCATTGAGTCTTTGAATGCCAAAGTGATGGGAAGAAGTTAGCTAATGATGATAATAATGAGATAGGTCTATAGAATTCACCTCCCACACTTCACTGCTTCAATTCAAAATAGTTTTGAAATTGTGGTAACAAGTGAAAAATTTTGAGGGTTAATAATGAGAATCAATGCCAAAATCCTTTAAAGATGAAGTAAAAAATGGAAAATATTATGAAATTACAATGGTTGAAGTGAATCAGTATAATTAGGGTACAATAATCCTCCACTAATTAATTGGTAATTTCATGTTTTATTTTGTATAAATGAGCCATAAGAGAATCTTACTATTCATTATTTAGTGAAATTTCATGTGATTATACACCTCTACATGAATTAGGGAATAATTAAATCAAAATTTATATTCTACAAGTACAATATGGAACCCAATATTGCAATAGAAATTTTTTTTACAAGATAATATCTTACATAAAGGGTCTTCATGTAAGATTAAATTAAGAGTCATGGATACCATCGTGAGTTTATGATTTTAAGATTGATCATAAGTTCAAAGTCATTGATACCCCATTTTAGGTTTTATTGGATTGGATTTTATCAAGATTAAGTATATTTTTAGAGATATTTATGGAAATGAAACTATTTGGTTTTGTATATTGTGGAAAATTTATTTGAGGAGAAATACCTTTAAAATTTGGGGACTTATAATAAAAGGAACTGGTATGTTTTTTGGTTTAGGTTATATTTTATGTTGAGATTATTATGGGGTATAATGTATTGCCTTACAATGTCAACAAAATTCATTGATATCAGATAAGATTTTTATTTGGACCTGATTTCCAAAATATACATTAAATAAGTAGTAAGTATGGATATAGTACCACTTTATATTGTATTTTATAAGAATCTAGAGTTTATCTCAATGTTTTGGTGAATTATTCAACAATATATTGATATATATTTGAGTTTCATCATTGTGTATCATCCTCATAAAGATGGTCATTTTGATAGAACTATCCAAACCTTATAGGACTACTATGATATTTTCCTATGCATTTCAACAGTGGTTGGGATCAACACCTTCTTTAAGTTGAGTTTTATTAAAATAATAACTTTAACTTGAGTATCTAGATGGAAGCTTATTAAGACCTTTATGTAAATAAGTGTTGATATCCAACATACTCGAATAAAGTTGCAGAATGAAATCTATTGGGACCTAAGAAAGATTATGAGATGTAAGATAAGGTTAGATCTATTAAAAAATATGTATGAACTATAGAATTTTGAAAAAAATGTTATAATGATAATTTTAAATGTGATCTAGAATTCGATTTTGTTAAGAAGGTATTTTTAAAAATTTATCTATAGAATAAAGAAGGGGAAAATAAGCCATAAATATGTTGATCACATTAAAATACATGATTTTATCGGGACACTAGCTTATCAATTGTTTATTTCACTAAACCTATATCAAGTGCACAGTGTTTTCCATGTATCACTTCCAATGATGTACATACCTAGTCCATCACATGTACTAAAATCATAGGTCATACCACTAGATCATGATTTTTTCTTATAAGGAACAGAAATTAGAGTTACTATATTGAATAGAAAAAGTTATAAAAAATAATACCACTCAAGTATTCATTTTTTATGGTGAAACCACAATCTTGAGAAAGCTATGTGGGTACCTGAGGAACAAATGAGGCAGAAGTAGCCATGGTTGTTAGTGCCAAAGTGACAGATTTTGTAACGACCAAAAATTCTATCAATGGAATTTCTCCCATCTTATAGTAATGTCATATAGTATAGAGTGCATAACATCATAAAGAGGCAACATTAAAAAAATTATAAATTAATAAATAGTGAAATAATAAGTAATTCTTGAAGTTAAGGAACCTATACTAATGAAATAGTACCTTAGCCTTAGAAATAGTAATATGACTCTTAAGAATAGTAAACCGGCCAAACGATTAGTAACCTCAACGATTAAAGTATAAATAAAATTTATTCATTTTATAAATAAAATAATAGTATAATTATATCATAGTCAAAGTAAATAAATGTTTTAAAAATTATTAATTAAGTGTTGACATTTTTTGAAGTCATAAATATTTAATTAAAATTTCATAATTAATTTAATAATTTTAAACAAAAATTTATTTTCAAAAAATTTATTCATAAATTAATATTTTTATTTCTTTTGATTTTACGATAATTTTATGAGACCTCATATAATTTATCAATGTTTTATAAAATCAGTTATAATTTTAAAATATGTATTTTCCAAGTAAATGATGATTTTAATTAAAAAAATACTCATATATAGAAAATTACTTCCATAAAATGGAGTTAAATTTTTAATTATAAATGTATAAATTTTTTTATGGTGAATTTTTGTGATTTTTCTAAAATACTTGAATTTTTTATTAATAGTAAAATATTATAATTTTTGATAAATTCTAGACATGAATTTTTGAGTAATTGTTGATGTAATGATGTTCTAATAACCTTAATATTGAACCAACCTTCATTATTTTAATATATTTATACATAGTTCTCAAAATATTCTTATTCTTAATCTAAAATAATAATAAAAAATGAGAAAACACCCCTCTCCTCCAGTATAAATACTACCCCTCGTCCCCTATTATCCTCACACCTATAAATATTTTAGAATTTCATAAATTGTACCCAATACTCTTCCATAGTCCCTCCCCCATGTACAGGAGCTCTTGGTCTCATCAAAGGAAAAAAAACCTTTCCCTAGGGAGGTTCTCAAGGAGGATAAATTCAAGAGGTAAATCATCTCTCTCTTTCTTTTAATTTCATGTAATTTTCATTTCTTTTCTTATTCTCTTCTCATTTACCTAGATATAAATGGAATGATAACTCCAATATGTTTTATATACATGAATTATATCATGTTAATGGAACATTATTCATTAAAATCCAACCCCTCTCTCCCTCTCTTTTATTTTAAAAATGAAATGTCACCCGTTATGTGTTAATTTACTAACATAGTGGGCGATGCACTTCAATTTCCCTCTAAAACATTCAAGGATGTTAATAAAATAATTAAATGTTTAAAAATATATTTTAATTTTTATTTTATAATCCATTTTATGTTCTATAACTAAATTATATTCATAATAATAAATGATCAAAACAAAACAAGTTTGTTGTGATCGAAAAACTACTAAAATAAACCAAAAACGGTCATCATTAATTTTTATTTAATGATTCATCCTCATTAAATATAAAAAAAATATTTATAAGATCATTATGAATTTTAAAGATCATTAATTACATATAATAACAATTCAGGATATTTATCTTCATTTTACATGAACTTTCATTCATGTATACAAGTGAACTAATCATGAATACTAAGAAAACGAACACCCCCGAATGACAAAAGTAAACCCTATAACTCATAAAATGTACTAAAAACTAAAATAACAAAACAATAATTAATCACGTTAATGTATAAAATTTATTTTAATTGTAAAATAATGAATCTAATGTGATTATATAGGATATTAAAGTGATGGAAGCATTCAGACTCAAGGTAAGGGGAATTCTCAAACCTAACTCTCTTTCTTTGGGGTTTCCCTCTTTTGCCCCATTTTAAGTATGTATATTCATAAAATACCATTTATTCACCATTATCTTACCTTTTATGGTATTTAAATTTTTTCTAATAGCTTTTATTAAAAACACAATGTTTTCCAAAAGAACTCTTCATTCAAAAACCCACCTTTTACTTCTCGAGATTGTTTCTTCTTCACTAAAGGTTAATGATTCAAGTATGTTATTCCCTATGTAATTTGAAAATGGAAAGTTTATGAATTTATTCTCCTGAAATGAAACACATTCCTTTAAATGGTTTATTTTATGTTCAAGATTGATAAATTTTCTATGTGGCATTTCTGATAATGTAAATGTTATGATGTGACGGGTGCGCTCGGAATTATATAGCGCAATGTAAATGTTATGATATGACGGGTGAACCCAGAATTATAAAGCTCCCCAATTCATTGGTTAATTTGATTTATATCATGATAAAAATGAAATATTTTTGGATAATATTCTACCTTTTTTTACAACTATGTTTAGTAGTTAACCAATAAGACATGATGTTTCATTTTTATGCATTTTCACATTCTATACCTTTATCTAATTATTCCTCTCACTATTATGATCATATGCCTATGTTATGATGATAATTATTAGGATCAATAATGTTATGTGGTTTCATGTTTTTATCTATACTCTTACTATTATTAAATCTCACCCCTTTTTGATGTATATCCTTAGGTGACTACTTGTAATAAAGAGAATTCAAGGGCCAATAAAAATCTAGAGAAGTAGTAATTAAATAAATGTTAACATTATATTTTTTAAATGTTATGTATGGTAATAATTTTCCCAAGACACTAAACCTTTTTATCCCGGTCATGTAATTATTTTATGTTGTCTATCATTAAAATTAAGTAATAGTAATGTAAAGAAAAGGAGGGTCGCTATAGTTTTCAAAGGTGAATTTCATTTTAAGGGATGGTAGAATGTAACACCCTGAGTTTTTGTAGATTAATTTTTTTTAACAAATTAAATTTTTTTATATATTTAAATATAAGAAACCTCAATTTATGCTTTCTTCACATCCAACATTGGGTTAGATTTAACTACACATGACATTTAGTTCTAACAAAACCACTATATATTATTATTATAATTATTTAAATGAGAAAAATATAACCAAGCTGATAAACATAGTGATTTGAATAGTAATAACTAATTTTCAAATATTAATTATAATTTTTTATAAAAATGGAATATATTTATAATAAAAGACATAATTTTGGGAAAAGTCTTTATATGTTTCAAAAATATTATTTTCTCAAAAAATGTTTTATGTTTTTTTGTAAAAAATAATAAAAATAATTTTAGAAACATACAGATAATTAATTTTATAAAATAAACTAGATTTTTTAAAATCAAAATTAAAAAATTATCTCAGGTTAATGATTTTGTATTTTTCGAAAAGGTTTCATGTTTTGATGAATAATGAAAAATACAGAATATTAATTAAAAACTTACTTTTTATTTATTTTACAATAAAGTTAAATTATATTTTAAATTTGTTTTAAAGTTAAATTATATCAATTATAAATCCATTCAACCAATTTATGTAATTTTAATCAATTTCATGTTTATTTTATATATAAAAACTTTGTAAACTTTTGAACATTTTCTCTTTAAAAAATTGTTTTCTCATCGTGTCTATAGGATTAATTGTAAATTAAAATTTTCCACTTATAAAAATGGAATTTATAAAAATGAATTCCATATTTTTAATTATAATTATTTATATTATCTAGTATCATCAAAATATTTTTTGACTAAAATTATTAGTGAATACACAAAAAATGAATTACCAGAGTTAAGGTAAAAATGAGCTTACTCAGGGGTTAAACTAAAACGATAGTTATAAAAATGGCCTATAAAATTATCTAAAAACTATTTTAGGGAAATATTTTAACCATTTAATAAATTATTTTAAATAATTTACCATTTTGGACACTTTTTATATATGTAAAATGTGGGAGCAGTCAATTCTTTTAAAACATTCCAATTATGTCCTCTGCCTCACTTATAAAAGGAAACCCCTATCCTCTCTTCTCCACACATTAAAACCCTTTTTGTTCATCAAATACCTAAAATATTACTTTAAAACATCCCTCATATCATCTTAGAAGCCTTATTGTGGACATAAATCCAACCAAGGAAGGATTTTAGTGAAAACCTAACGAGGATATGTGAAAAAATGTAACATTCATCAATGAGTGTTTTTGTTTTCTTGCTCCACCTACATAATTATTTTTATAACATGATGATATAATAACCATAGTATATTACACATAATTATATGTTTTTATGTTAAGGAAATTACCTACAACCATCTCTACTTCCATCAAATTGTTTGTGGAATCATAGTTCATGTGTACGATACAATACCACCTCGTGAACCATTGTCATTAATTTTTTTATTACCACCACCCAGTGTTGGAAATAGTGATGTATTTATTATTTATATATGATATTTGTGATATTTTTATTATTATATAATTATTATATCACACATACCTTCATCCTTTATATTTTATTAAAATAGAATAATGTCGTATATGTGTGTGATAGACTACCGCATCACGAAGCTATTTGATTCATTCAGGCTTTACATAGAATGAATTAATGATGGTTTTAATATGAATAAATTATATATATGAAATAAATTTTATTCTATAATTATAATATATCATTTAATTTCCTTTAATTAAATTTGATTAGAAAATGGAAACAATGTTCATGCGTATGTACGACTTACTGTCTATATGAACAATGTACTTTATTTTGGGTCACAAAATTTTATGGATTAGTATAAATAATTATATACTGATTTTATATTATATTTATATCATATTTAAAATTATTTATATTATTAAACTATAATCAAGGTAAGAGGAACAAAAATTACAAGTCAAACTTACACAAAAAACATTGTAGTTATTGCACGAAACATGACTTTAACATGGAATTGTTAATAAACAAGTAGTAAAAGTTCATCATAAAATAAAATATAGTATTATATATATTAATATGGTTATATAATATATTTATAATAAAATTATATTGATTTAAAATTAGGTTTAATGAGTGCGATGGAATTCAATACTTAAGGTAAGGGTATTTCTAGTCTTACTTTTATTTCTGAGAGACTTATGCCATATTCACCACTCGTTTCTTTTGTAAGGTGTATATACTTACCTATGAAATGACATATCATTAATATAACTCATTTAGTGATAATTAATGTTTCTAATGATGTTATTATTTCATTGGGATTAGGATTCAAAAATTACTCAAGTAGTAAGGGATTTGTGTCTCAATTTTTCTTCTTTGAGACATACGCTATAATATATACCTATATTCTTTCACAAGATGTATTTACAGAGCATTTGAAATATAATATAATGAATTAATTATCCTCTTGATATATTAAGATCCATTTTATGTGATTACTTCATGGATATTTCAATTCAAAGATACCAAATTGGTAATGATTTTATGTTATTATCTCATTGTTTATCGGGATTATTTATGATTATGGTTCCAATGATAAAATATTATGATCCATATACAAATTAAATAACTAATTATATTATAATCTAGTTATTCATGATATTTTCAAGTAATATTACCATTTTCCCACTCGTTGGTACTTAATATAATCAATAACATGTGTTTACGAAAATATGAATTTATTTCACTCTTCGGTCGTAAATCTGTTTTCTTCCAAAACCATTTTATATAAAAATATTTTAAAAAATGTTTTATAACTATCCTATGATTTTTAAAATAAATTTATACACATTTTTTACTTTTCAAAATATTTTTTGAATGTAATATTTGTATTATTTTCAAAACAATATCTGTTTGGATTTTACCGAAAATGTTAAAAAATATTTGTTTCAACTAGTTTGTAATGAAATAAAATTACCATAATCATGGAGATTATTTTATTTGAAATTTCATTTATAATTTTTCAAATTTATTTTACATGAAAAAAATTCAATTTTTTTTGTTTTTTATAAAGATTTATTGAAATATAAAAGGATATTTTCCTCATGAAATGTATTAAATGATCAATCAAAATCATATTCAATATAAGATTACACATGTTGGTGTTGCCTATTTTTTATTGGGGATATTATCCAAGAATAGAATTATTATTCTTTCTCTAAGTGGTTTATGTTTTTTATGGAATGATGTTTATGACACACATTTATCTTCCAAGGGTTATACCATGATAATTTTCTTAGGAAACCCACTTCTTTTTTCACAAGTTCTGCTATGATGATTTTGAAACTTATTTCTCTTCCAATGGGTTATGATATGATGAAATTTTTAAGAAACCCGTTTATTTTTAAGGGAAATGATATGATGAATATTTTATGATATTATGGACCACATATATATGATTTTAATTATTTGACGGGTGGAACCTATATCTCCTTCCAATACATTATGTAATGATAAATATTCTACAATCTTAGAGGGTTCATGGTCGGTTAACCCAAGACCTAAAAAGAGGGTACATGGGTCGTTATCCCAAGCCTAGAAGATGGTATACATGAGGTTATACCAGACCTAAAGAAGGTACAATGATGGTTTTCCCAAGTCTAACATGTTATTAATGTCTTGGTGGGTATCCTTGACATAATATTTTATATGTCTATGTGTATTCCACGAATCAATTTTGTATGCCAGTGTTATGCACTCATGGATCATGGTATTTGATTCCCTTATGATTCATGGATTAGGAACTACAAATATTTATTTCATTACTCATTTTTATGATCTATGGCAGTTTGGGTGTGAACTTCTTATGTTATGTTCATTATAATGATTTATTATTCTTATCTTATGATTTTATATGATCATAGATTATTATATCTTATGTTTACCCTTACAGAGCATATGAGTTCACCCTTTCTTAATTTTCCTTTCCACAGGTTATAAAGAAATGTTTTATTTATGTAATTTCTATGAAGATTAGTAAATGGGAAGATCTTTTTGAGAAACATTGAAGATCTTTTACCAGATTAGAAGAACTGTGTTCCAAGTTTCCAAAAGAAATAAACTATTACGATTTTCAATTGTGTGTTTGTGCAATGTAATGAATATTCATCTAAAAATATGTAATATCTATATATGATAAGCTTGGGTTTCTATATAAAGGATCTTTAAAAAAATATAAAAGAATAAGAATACATAGATTTTATATATAATTTATATTTTGAAAATAAAGTTAAGAAAATAAAAATTACTCATAGTTAATACTTAAACACGATGAGAGAGGGAAAATCATATTTACTTTACCTTGACTAAATTTAGAAAGGTAAATAATATAAAATGATGGGAGTTTAAGATAATAAGAACTGCTATTTTAGATATAATTAATCATATTATTAAAGGGAATGAAGGATCTTAAAATAGTAAATCTAGTACAAAACCAATTGAAACTAAATCAGTCGAATGGAAAAACCCAGAAATATATGAAATATGCAACGAATCTCAATTTTTTTTACCAAAGATGAGATTAAAATAAGATAATAAGAAATAATTTTTAAAATAATTAAATATAAATTTAAACATCAAGTCCCTAGAATGAGTCTTTTTACAAATAATAAAATTAGATAAAAAATTGATTAAAAATATTCAATGGACACTATCTGTAAAATTATGAATATTTATGATAAAACCTTGGAGAAAACCCTTTATAATATTCACCTATATTGAAATTTTATTCTTAATTTTTATACTTGATTTGTATTAAATATATTTATAAAAAGTTTTATCAAACATATTATATATATGTTCCAAGTGGAGTAAGGATTACTTCATTCAATGAAAGCTTGAATTAAATACTATCTCAAGTCTGGTTAATGAAAAAGTCAAGATCCAACGAATCTATAAAACCAATATAGTTTTTTTGTAAAATGGTTGTTGAATATAAAAATAAATACAAAAGGTATTTATATTAAAAATATACTTATCAAGGATGTAATGAAATCTAATGTGTAATTCCTTAAACACTACTTCACATTACTATGAAAATTGTTATGTTTTTTAGAATAATAATAATCACTATTCATTCTTAACTATTACATATACTAGAAAATTGTGTTGAATGAAATTTATGGATTTTAATATATAATTTTATATGAGTATGACTATATATAAACAAATTACTCATGTGTATACACTTCAATAAGTTTTTAAAGGGATATTTCACTATGATTATCATAAATAAAATAATATTTTTGGTTTTTGATGAATTAATTGATTAATAATTTGTGTCTCTTTATCATGTTTTGTTATTAAATTATAACTGGATATTCAAATTCCAATTATGTACTATTTTTTAATACCTGGTACATGATAAACTTTTTGATTTGTTTTTTTGAAAGTGTGAGATTTAACCATTATAAATGGAGAAATGTTTCATATTTTCACTATTATCCGTGAATTTTGGTTCTTAAATGTTATACTATTTATAACTATGAGTTTTTTTCAAATTAAAAGAATGAAAATGATATGCATTATTACATAATGATTTTTTTATTAAAAACCAATTTAAAGGATGGGTTTATTATAATATCATGATCATAAACTTTTGCTAATGTTAAACTCATGAGGAAATTAACATGAATGTTATATTCATTTCATTTTGAGTTGTTAGACTTACTCATTTTACCTTTTTATTAATTCCAAAAATGGGGTGAGAATATTGATATGCTTTATAATTATCAAAAGGTAGAAAATATTACGTCATTGGCCTAATCCATAATATTTCAATAATTACAAAACAATTTTTATGTATTTATTTTAATTTATTAACAATATGGGTGATATGTTCTAATATATTCATATTTTTACAGATTCATTATGGAATCATTTAATTTGTTTTTATACGTATTCATAAATATAATATTGAAAATTTTCTTTCTTTTTATATTGTTCTTGTATTATTATTTGTTATTTATAATTTTTCATATATTTGATTATGATATATGGAAATGTTTTTTTATATATTTTTCATTGAATATGATAGAGTATATTTCAATTATATACAATGATATGTTCTTCACCTCAATTTGTAGTGATTAGTTATTTGACTTATTCTTGTTAATTTGTTAGTTTAACATGGATATAAAATGAAATTATGATTTTTATTTGTTGATTTATTAACATTATTTTATAAGAATAATATTGTTTAATCTTTTATTTTTTCAAGCTAGAATTTAAGCTCCCAATATGCTTCACAACATAGGATTTCATCAATAATGATTATTTTATCATAGACTAAATTAGATATCTGAGCAAAAAATATTGTTTATAAACATATATAATTGATTATGATTAAGAATGCTATATTTTATAATTAATCCAATGATTATGACAAGAATTAAAATTTTATAACTACTATATAAAAGCTATGATTACATTTTTAATATGGTGTAATAGTCAACCTGACTTTTAACCAAAAATAGAATAATATCGAGTTCATTGGAAGATGAAATATTTATGAACAACATAATGAATATTGTAATGATCATTTATTTATATTTAGACAATGTGATTAATTAAATTAATTTAATTTATTATCTATCATATTTTTTAGGTCGAACCATTAATTTTATAGAAACTTGAATATTTCATTAAAGGAATTCACCATTATAAAAAAACATTTCCAAGGGTCCCTCAATCGTATGAGTGTGTTGGAATGTGGCTATTAATCCAAGATAACCAATAGGTATTAGTGTTTATAAACATGATCAATTTCGATGAAGAAATTTTCTGTAAGTTAAAGTGATACACATGAAAGTGAGAGATAATTATGAATTTTAAATATAAAAACATGTCTTCATTACCATGAACTTGATCAATAAAGACTAGTGGGATGAAGCTACTGCATTATACATAAATCCATTATCAATAATATTTTTTCACTAAGGTTTCTTTTTTATTTATCCACAATTATTAATTTATGTCTGAATTTTTTTTGTAATCATTTACACTTGTTTATGATTCTAAATTAAAAGGCTTGTTCACAATTATGCTTTATCACTAAAAAAAGTGCAGGATTTTACAGATTGGGTTGTTCTTATAGATGTGAAAAGTAGTATATCCACTATATCATTTATGTATAGAAACACATACTTTTAATACATAGATATTACATCTTGTTAGATGAATATTCGTTACATAACATAATGATACATACAATAATCATATAGGTCTAGTGCCTTTGGAAACATGGATACATAAAAAACTTTTTTATATGAGGTTTACATAATCTCCGACTATGTTCTTAAAAACTATAAACCTTCTTATACATATTATACTTAAAAATTTAAGTCATGTCCTATGGAAGGGAAACATAAGAAAGGGTGAGCTCAAATACATAGTAAGGGTAAACTAGGGAGATATCAATGATCACATAAGAATAACATGAGAATAAGGTCATGAGAACATGATATTAAAATTTTAAAAACATAACCTATATATCATAGATCATAATATTGAGTCATGACATAAATTATGGTGATCCATAAAATATTAATCATAATTTAATCAAATAACATAATCCATAAGATAATAACATTGGCATACGACATAGATTTGTGGCATACACTTAAGCATATAAAATAATTTCATTAGAAGAAAAGTCTCACTGCCATAATATCATATTGGATTGGGTTCACTCCCCATTGCATTATATTATTCAAGGTTCACTCCCAAGACTATCTTAGTGGACATATTCCCTTACTGAATTGGGTTTACTCCCCATTCTAGCCTTGTTTATCTCATGACATATCAATCATCACCCAATAAAATTAGAGGGATATATAATTTTGGGTCCACCTATCACATAATAAAAACCATGAATATGTGTTCCATAATATTATAAAACATTAATCATATTATAACTCATGAAAAAAAATGGCTTTCATAAACATTTCATTGAGGAATAACCCATTGAAAAAAATAATTACATAATCAATTCATTAAATCATAACCCATGGAAAAGAAACTAGTTTCATAAATATCTTTTCAACATAATTGTAAACCATCTTGATAAATAATATTTATTTTATACTCAGATCATATCCCTAGTAAATCATAAGTAACATCAAATGAGGATATCATAAAAAATGCCTTTAAAATATCACCTAGAATATATCTTGAGGAAAATACGCTTTTCACTTCGAAATCACTTCAATAAAATGTAAAAATTTCCAAAACAAATTATGGAAAAAAAATTCTTTGAAAATAAAATTAGAAACTTGCAATGGAATTTCCAAATCATTGAGTGATAATGACTATAAAAAATTATGTTCATGTCGTATAATTTAAAATAAAACATTCCCTTCATAGTTTTGTAAAAAAAATAAAAAATTGCCTTATTTGGAAAACAACAATAAGATTTCTTTTAAAACATTTTTAAAAATCCATAAATGGGCAAAATTAAATTTAAAAAATCATATTATATTAACAAATATAATATTTAAAACATTTTTTTTGAAAATATGGTCTTGGAAGATAAATAGTTTTTGGCCGGAGAGGGAAATAAAGTAGATTTTTCATAAAAACATTCATTTAGCCTAATGAGTTCTCAAAGAGCATAAAATGAAATTAACACATTTATTATCCAGAAATAAATAAATATGAATAAAATTCATAAGATTCTTGAGATAAATATCATGGAAGTTTACCATCATAAACTAATTCACAAACAATATGGATAAAGAATGAGATTCTAACATAAAACCCTTACATCTTTGGTACAGTCACATTCCTATTTTATTTTGAGGTTTTTTTAGTATTATCTCTTTCTTAAATTTTCCCATTGAATTTTTCAGGAGTTTTTGGTAAGAAATAATGGTTTTTTGACATTACAGTAGGTGTTTTATGGTTATTAGAAATTTTACTCCATCCTAATGGAAAGTGTGTGCCCTAGATACTGGCAACATCCAAGATGCACGTCCAAGCACACTGGAATGCATGATAACCATGAGATTATGATATAAAGTCCTTTTGAGATTCATGTATAGGTTCAGGAGTGTGACCCCCCTTTATTATAACCACAAAACCTCTTATCCCTTTGGATAGATGTTTCGTAATGTTGGAGCATGATTTAGAAAATAGTGTAGCCAAACCATGTGACTTTCCTCGAAATTTAAAAAAAAAATTTACTCATTTCCCTATTTGACTTCAAGAACCTAACCCCCTTGGATCACCCCATTCATCCTCATCTTCCCTAGCCACCCCATCCCTCTAGGTTCCCTTTGACCTCAATATCATGGTGGTTTTGGCCTTGGATCTTCAATAAATCGATGGGCGAGTCTTTCCTTCCCTATTTTATTCTATCTTGTTGGTCTTGTCTTCATTGTCTCTTAGGTTATCTCTTCTCTAGAATATGAGTTTCTCTAAATTGGGGTCCAACCATGGTTATTTTGGTTTGATCTTGTTGGTTATGTTGTGCTATTTCCTTTAGGGTCTCTCCTTGGTGTGGTTATGGTTTTGAAATTGTTTATAGAAGTTACCTAGATAAAGGTTAGTGGTTTCATGCTTTAACATTGTTGGATTATTTTATCATGCTTTATATTCATTGAAAATGGATTTTATAAATTTCATGGGTGGTGAAAAAAATGTTTTCAATGGTTTTTTTTGAGTGTAAGTGATTGAAAATTGGTTTTCAATTGAAAATGAATTGCTTGTATTTTGTGTTTCAATTATAGGATCTGTGTATGTTTAAGAAGTGGTTCATGCGAGATGGAAAAAATGAATTTAGAACAAGGTAATACAAGGTATCTAGTTGGGAAAACTATTTCTAGTATGCTAGAGGGTCTTGCTGGGTTGAGGGCCAGTTCCACTAGAAGGATTGACACTACAATACTAATTAAACATATGATGAATGTTGAAGAGCGCTAGAAATTAGGAATTTATTCCTCTCTAGTGGCTCATGCATGGGGACACTATGGTGTTTGGTTTGTACTTATCATCGAGGTATGAGGATCATATGAACCAACTAACCCTAGTGCCTTAGGGATTATATATGGTGCTCATGTGATCCTATGATTATAATTGAGATTGTTATCCTATTTAACTTCCCTTATAATTTCAAATAATGTTACATTTTAAATTTTTTATTCCTTTTTATTAAAAACCATCATGTTGATTTTTCCTATGATGTTCTAGAATAGAATCTATTTATTGGGACCAAGTTGGTTGGAGAAGGTTTCTGAAAGTTGAAGAAGTTTGTTTTTTAAAAGGTATTGTCTTTTGTTATCAAATAAAGTTTAAGATGAAAAGAAGTCAAATCACTTTGTATTTGGTCAAACTTTTACTAGCCATCATATTCAGATAATCACACTCACAATTCTTGAAAAGGTCCATCATATTCAAAAGAGGCTAGCTGGATGAAAAGTATCATCAGATTCACACTAAATTTATAATGAAAGGTTGATCGTGATAGTGAATAATCGGAGTTTGTATAACTATGATAAAAATGTGAAGATGTTTTTTGATCTTATAGTTCTCATAAATAATAATTATTACATAAACTGTGTGATTTAATCTTGATGAAATAAAGGGGGAGTAAAAGAGATGCTACCAATCATATATAGTCTCATCGTAATTATTTCAATCATATTCGTGATGAGAAGTAATGAAAGTTATTGATGGAAGATAGAAAAGTTACAATACTCTCCATAGTAATTAAAATAATGTTAAATCTAATCTAAAACACAATCAATTTTAGGAAGGAATTCATGATACAATCATAAGTTTGTGAAAGAATAAATTTGGTAAAGCCGAAGATTTTCAATCATTGTAATGAGTCCATTGACTAGGCTGGTTTGTAAAAAATGTTAAAAACTAAAGGTGATAGTTTTCAGTCAAACCAAAATCCAAAAGATAAAAATATTTATAAGAATATGATGATGGTCATCGTAATCAGGAAATAGAAATAATTTGAGTGTTTAAAGATCATTAATATCATATTCAAAAAGAAAAGAAGCCACTGATACTGATCCATCAGATTTGGAATGTTATTATATTCATCATAAGATGAATTGAAGAGGAAAATAAGTCTTGTATTACAATTGGGTTATGTGCCATCATATTAAAGATGAATCTAGGTGAATCCAAGACCAAACATAATCTTGGAGGAAATAAAAAAAAGACTTATTTGAGGACTTGTTGAAAATGGTATCAAATGGGGAGATTTTTTTCAAATAAGAATATGTTTGTTTGGTACAGAGCAATGAAACTATTGTTTTACATTTGTCTTCATTGTAAAGTGGCAGATCATAATGAATATTGGAAATCAGAATTGAACTGAGGATTTTCTAAGAAGATGAAATTTGTATATTTATTTATATATACATTTGGTATGGATCATTGTAATGAAGAAATCGAATAGAGAAAATCGGAATAGAGAATCGGAATCAGACTAGTGTCTATAAAGAAAGTATAAATAAGAGAAGAAGTTGTTAGAAGATTTGAGAAGGATTGAGGAGAGTTGAGAAGAATTAAAAAATTTATAAATGTATCTAAAATTCAAGGAAACATTCAAATTTGTAGAATTTGGTTGAGCGAGAAACAATTTTAGAATCCCACCAAAACCATTTTTCGGTTGAGTATAAAAAATATAAGTACCATGTACTTTCCTAGTGAAAGTATTGTTCACGGTGAAGAAGATATAGATTCTACATTTTTAGGGAGAATAAGCTTCTTTATTGAGCTTTTTTGAACAATTTTATTTGGATAGAAGTGAAATAAGAAGAGACAAGATTACAACATATTCAACTGATCATTGTATTCATTGTATCATCATATTCAGGTGGTATCACATTCTTCTTATCATCATTTTTGGATAGATAATCAGACTTGGGTTATCATATTTTTTTTATACTGTGAAAGAAAGTATTTAGAATTATCTCAACTATATTATTATAGATTCATATTTTCATATTGATCAATCAAATTAGGACAATTGGACTGGAATAACCGGATTGAGAAATCATGCTCAGTACCATTACAAAATCCAAGAGGTTCTTACTAGTTTCTAGGAAATAAATTGTATAATTGTTTTAAAATAATACATTTTTGAAAGTCTACAATTAATCATTGTAACATGATTTATTACAAAAACATTGTATTACATCATTTGTGCTAGAAAGATCCCACACAATATTATATTGTTTACATAGTGATACATGGTGAAATGTTATATCCTACTTATTGTATTCCACACAAAAGGATTATTTTCTAGTGGATTTTGTCGTATTAGATTATTTCCAAACCATGCCAAAGATGTACCTATTCTTATTTAATATTGAACCTTTCAAATTATAGTGTTCCTATGAATGTGTGTTTAAATTATATTCAGTATGGAATGTAACTTTAATAGTAGGTAAATGTTGTTTCATTTTCAAGGAAACATAGAAGAAAAATATATTACGAATTCACCACCTCCCCCTCTTAGTGATACAATTATCCTGACTGGGAAATTACAAATGGTATTAGATCATAAGGTTCCCTTCATTTATTCTTTACTGATGTTTTGAATATAAGTTGATAAAGAATATGAATTGTGTGAACTTTAAAGGAATTCCGGTTTTTGATGGTAATAATTAACATATCTTGAAAGAAAAAATTGTGACTTATCTTATGTCTCTTGAATATTATGTTCTTGAAGATACTACAGATTTATTTCCTCCTTTTGATTAGAAGGTTACTCTTATACATGCTGATAAGAATAATCTTGCGAATTATTAAAGGGCCAAGAATGATTCTTTATCATCACTTTCTAAAAGTTAATTCTTAATAGTGAAAGTTATTTCTATAACCAAAGGTATATGGGATAAGATAAAAAACACAAATGAAGGAAATACAGAAGTGAAGAAGGAAAAATTACAAATTTAGAGGCTGAATTATAGAGATTTGAAAATTGGTGAGCATGAATCTGTTGGTGATTTCTATACCAGGGTGATTGACATATTTAGCACTGTTATATGTCTTAGTGAAAAGTTTGAATATTTTATATTTGTTGAAAATATCTTAATAATCCTTCATAATATTTTTTATGCTATAAAGTTTCCTCATAAAAAGATATAGATCCGGAAATATTGTCTTTGGATGATTTTCATAGAACTCTTATGGCCTATGAAATGATATGAGAGAAAGCTATGAAAAAAACCAAATTTAATAGAGAAAATTCTTTCAAGGCTTCCAAGAAGGAAAAATCAAAGAATATTTTTATTGAAGAATATGTTGGTGATTTTGATTTTTAAAATTAGGTATGGAAAAATATTGATGATATTTTTTCCTTGTTTTATAAAATTATAAAAAGATGTATAGGTAAATATAAATGGAAACTTCCCTTGAAATGATATTAATGTATATTAGTTGGGAACATTGTAACCAATTTTCCGTGAATAAATATTAAATAAGAAAGTGATAAATTTGAAGGAAGGCCAAAAAGGGTGTGGAATAAACATAGAGACAAAGGAAAGTCTTATTCCACCTAGAAAGATAGAAAACTATACAAATCTAAAAGGAGGAGTTTTTTGTCTACAGATAAAAAAGGAGAAGATAGTGAAGATGAATCTAAAAAATACACTAATCACGTAGGTGATAATACTTTTATTAAAATAGTGAAAAATGAAGAATTTGTAACTATCAGTTCTAATGAAGAAAAGACTCATCATTAAATTCATTTGAAATAATAGTTTAAATAATGTCTAAGAAGGATCAGAAGGATTGAAAAAAAGAAAGAAGTTAGAAGATGAATGTTCCTAAAAATCAATAAAGTTTTTTAGAAGACAACAACAAGATTCTGGTGGAAGTAGATGATTTAAAGAAATATATTATGGAAGAAAAGAATATTAATGATCATCTTTAAGTAAATCTAAGTTAAAAAAGAAGAATAGATTGAACTTTTCCAAAACAAAACTATCTAAGGATAAATCAAAGAATACCAGTTTCAAAAACTCTATCTTAGAAGTTGGTGATTGTTATGGAAATGGGAAACCTAAGAATGGTCAATAAAAGTTACCATTGAAGGTTGAGAATAAATATGAAATTGTTTCGAGAAATGATATGGTTGAAAAGGATATGTATGTGGCTAAGATTAAAAATGTGGAGAATTAAAAAGTTTAAAAAAAATATGAGTTCCAAAATGTTTCTAATCATTATGAATCCAAAAACGTTTATAATACATCTGATTCTGTTAAAGATGGAAATAAAATCAAGATAAAATCGAATATTCTGATTGATAATATAAAGTTTAGTGATTCGGATAAGAAAACCAAGAAGGTTGTTGAGAGAAATGTTCACAACTTAGGTCGGTATGGATGTTCTAGAGGAAAATACTCTTTTATGGGTACTACTAGTATTGTGGTGGATTATAAAACATAGAAAATATATGTTGGTTCAACCAACAATATTAATATTAAAGAAATAAGTCTGGGAAGTTTGTTTTTAAGAAACTTCAGAAGGTTGGTGTAAGGATTTAAAATATGTTCCAACCACTGGAAACAATTTTTAAAAGGTGTAAATAACCTAAACACCTTGAAAAAGGATGTCTTGTTTTGTTACTGTCATAATAAAATATTGTTAACAATTCTCAAAAACTAGAAATGAAGAAAGAAAAGGATCTTTTTGTTGAAACCACTTTGAAATATTCAAAAGCAGAATGACATTGGATTATTTCAATAGGTGTTCTTCTCATATAACATGAGATTTGAGATTTTTTAAGAATGTAAAATATTTTAAATAAGGAACTATGACATTCAAAAATGATGAATTATTAATAATAAAAGGTATTGGATCAACTATCATTGGAAAATAAAAAATTAAATCCAATAAATCTTTATAAGTTAATGGGGTGAAAAATAACCTATAGAGTGTTTCATAATTTTGTGATGAAGGTAACAAATTTACATTCAAGAAAGATATATTTGTTTTTAAAATTGATAAGGATGGAAAGATAGTTATAAGAGGACACTGTACAAAGGGAAATTTATTTCAAGTTAGTGAGATCCAAAACTCTTGTTTCTTGTCAATGGTGGAAGAAAATAAATAATGGGATAAAAGACTATGAAACATGTTTCAGAGAAACATGAGTAAGTTTTCTAAAATAAATAGTTTCGGATACATTTCTGATTTTTCAATAGAAATAGATTGGTTTTGTACTATTTTTTAGAAAGAAAATATTACAAATTTAGTACAAAAGAAAGTTTATATTTATTCAAAAAAAACCCAAAACTTATCCATTTCTATATATGAGGGATGATGAGAAAACAATCTAGGAATAGAGATAAGTATTTTATCACTTTAACTATTAATTATAATCACATTACATGTGTCATTTATATTAAAAAAAGTCATATTCCTTGAATATGTTTAAAAGTTTTAGAAGGAAAGCTAATAATCAATGTGAGTATTCATTGAAGAAGTTTAGAATTGACAATGGTGGTGAATACTGAAATTAAAAATTTGAAAGTTGTCTTCAAAATCATGAAATTTTACAGTAGTATGATTTCCCATACACTCTTCAATAAAATTTTGTAGTTGAAAGAAATAATTTAATTTTTGTGGAAATGGGGAGAACTATGTTACTTGAACATAGTCTTTCTCATTACTATTGTAGGCAAGCCATGAATACTATTGTGTATGTTTAAAACTAATGTTTCTACAGGAAAAATTCTGACATGACTCTATATGAATTGTTTTATGGAAAAATAAAATTTTGACGCACTTAATAGTTTTTGAGGGTTCATGCATTATAAAAAATAATTGTGGAAACTTGGGAATGTTTTATCAAAAATGCAGAGATGGAATATTTCTTTTCTATTCATCAAAAGGTATAAGATAAATATTTTTAAACAAATAAACAAGAATAATTCTTGATTCTTGTGATGTGAAAGTTATTTAAAAGACTAAGGAAGATAAAAAAACTCATGAAGATAAGTAAGTTGAGTAGGATAAGGAAAAAAAATTTGATAAGGATACATACAAGTGTAATCCTACTCAAGAAGAAGAATCAGACTCAGTTATTTCTAGTGATGAAGAAGATACTCAAAAATCTTATCTTAGGATATGGAAACAAATGGAAGCTTAGAATATTATTGGTGATCAATATCAAATGGTTCAAACAAAAAGAACAAAAAATGTTATTACATATACTTATTTGTATTCAAAAGTTGATCCAAATTTTTTGAATGAAGCTTTTGAGTATCCAGAAGGGGTTCAAGCCATGAATTAATAGATGGATCAGATAGAAAATAATGATACATGGGAACTTATTTCTAATACAAATAAAAATATTATTGGTACAAAGTGGGTTTTCTGGGAAAAGATGAATGAATAAGGTTATGTAATAAAAAAATCAAGATTAGTTTGCAAAGGTTACTTGCAAATTGTAGGTGTTGATTTTGATGAAACTTTAATTTAGGTGGAAAGATTAGAAAAAATCAGAATCTTTCTTTTTATTTCTACACAAAAAAGTTACAAAATATATCAAATGGATGTGAATTATTCATTTCTAAATAGGGATCTTGATGAGGAAGTTTACATTGAACAACCATGTGGCTTTTTTTGGGAAGGATGAAAGTTATGTATGCAGATTGAAGAAATCCTTATATGGGATTAAACAAGCTCTAGGACTATGGTATTTGAAATTGGATACTTTCTTAAGTAAGATGAGTTTTAAGAAATGAATATTTTATCATAATCATTACATAAAATAAATTCAATAGTTTTCAATCATAGTAATTGTTTATGTTGATGACATTATCTTTACTAAGAATGATGGATGATCTTGTGAAAGGTTTTTAGAAGAAATGAAAAAGTTTTTTGAGATTTCCATGATGGGGAAATCAAGTACTTTCTTAGGGTACAAATATTACAAAATAAGAAGCACATTTTTCTTTCTCAAAAAAATTATGCTAAGAAAATTCTTAAGCAGTTCAACATGGAAAATTTGAAACATGTTTCCACGCCGATCTCAGTGGGAAAAAAATTTTCTAAATAAGAAGAAGGCTAGGAATTTGATCAAAAATAATTTTGATTGATTTTTGGTAGTTTTATATATTACACTACTTCAAGACCTTGCATTGTTTATGTTGTTACCTTATGTGTAATATTTTAGATTCCTCAAAAATAATAACATTTACATTCAAAAAAAGTAATTATCAGATGCATCAAAGGCACAAAAATTTTTGGAATTAGGTATGATGGCTCAAAATTTATTGATTTGTTTGGGTTTTTAGATGTTGATTGGGTATTAAATGATGATGATAGAACATCCACATCTCGTGGAGTATTCTATCTTAGGAAATGTTTATTTAGTTGTCATGTAAAGGAAAAAAATACAGTAAAACTTATTAAAGTGGAAGCAGAGTATGTTGCTGCTACTCAAGACACCACCCAATTTATGTGGATTAAAACACAATTAGAAGACTTACCTGTTGAATTTAAGCCACCCTTTCTCTTGGGTAGTGATAATCCAAGTACAATTAATCTCACTAAGAATCTGATTCAACATTATCATTAAAATTATATTTATATAAAATATTATTTCATCTAAGATCATTTGGATAAGAATTAATTGAAGGTATAGTGTGATCCTACATCAGAAAAAATTTAAAATAATTCACACAAACCATTACCAAAGTTATCATTTTCTAAATTGAGATTAAACAAGGGCATCCAAAATCTTTCTCATCATGTTTTAGGTATATGTTTTTTTCCTCTCTCATATTACCTTTGGATGATGTTTTGAAAGGGGATAATTGTATTATAAATCTATCCTTAAGGAAATGTGTAAAAAGAGGGTGTTCCGGGTAAGCTGTGAATTTATAATTGTATTGAGTGTGAACTATTCTAACTATTGTTTGGAGTGGTTGTTGGAAACATAATTTTTGTATTCCAGTAAAGTTGAATAGTTGAGGTAGAAATGTTGAGGAATAAATATGAAGAAGGATTTTATGACCACTAATTTTGGACACCATTTATTTTCTATCAATAATTATTATTTTCTACAATGAGTTAGCTCACGTAGGATTAGAATTGCTGATAAGTAATACATTTATTTAGGATAAAATGTTCAGGTATTTCTGAATATTGGTTGAAAATAAAATCCAAAGGGGAGACTATTGGGAACAAGTTGGATGGAGAAGGTTTCTGGAAGTTGAAGAAGTTTATTTTTTAAAAGTTATTGTATTTTATTGTTAGAGGAGGTTTAAGATGAAAATAAACCACATCAATTTGTATTTTTTAAACATGTAATGAAAATCGTATTTAGATAATCAGACTCACATTGATTGAAAAGGTCAATTGTATTCAAGGGAAGCTGGCTGGAATAAAATAGTCATTGAATTAGCATTGAATCTGGAATAAAAGGTTTGATTGTAATGGTGAAGAATCATAGTCTGTAGAACTAGGTTAAAAATGTGGTGATGATTTGTTGATCATGGATTTATCATAAATCATAAGTATTCTGTAAAACTTGTGATTAAATCTTGATGAAAGAAAGGGGAAGTGAAACATATATTGCCAATGGTATCTAGTCAGATCATAGTCATGTTAATTGTATTCATGATGCGAAGGAAAGTAAGTTGTTAATGAAATATAGGGATGTCACAATAATTTCCTTGGAAAGTCAGAAGATGATGAATTTGATCTTCAATGTAATCAGATTCATGAAGTAATTCATGATGCAATTAGAAGTTTGTGAATAAATAAAGTTGGTGAATTCGAATATTTCTGATCATCATAGTGAGTCCTCAAACTTGGAAGGCTTGTGGAAAATGTGAAAAACGGAAGCTTCTAGTTACCAGTCAAACCAAAAGAAAAAAGATACAAATATTTAATGAATAAATAAAATGGGAATCGTAATGAGAAAAGATAAAGAAGTTGAGTGTTGACAGATAATTAGTGTCATATTCAAAAAAAAAAGCCACTTAGACCGATCCATTAGAGCTAGAATTTCATCGTATTCATTAGAGGTAGAACTAAAGAGGAAATAATTCTTGTATTACAATGGGGTTATGTTCCATTATATCTAATATGATTCTAACTGAATCCAAGACCAAGCATCAACCCAGTGGAAAGAAAAAAAAGAAAAGTCTTGTTTAAGGGCTTGTTGAAAATAGTGTCAAAGGGGAGCTTGTTTTTTAAAGAAGAATATGATGATTTCATGTAGAGAAATGAAACTATTGTATTACATTTTTATTCATCATAATGAGGTAGATTGTAATGATAATGGGAAATCAGAATCGAACATGGGATTTTCTATGAAGATTAAAGTTGTATATTTCTTCATACATACATTTGGTACTAAGAATCTAAATGAAGAAATAATAATGAGTAAATTTTAATGGAGAATAAAAATCAGACTGATGTTTCTAAAGAAATTATTAAGAATAGAAATTGTTTTTAAAATATTCTATAAGGATTTGGATGAGTTGATATGAGTTGATGAAGTCGTAAATATATTCAAAATTCAAGGAAACATTCAAATTTGGAAAATTTAGTTGAGCGGGAATCAATTTCAGAATCCTACCCAAAATATTTCTGGGGAAAGTATAAAATTCAATAAGTACATTTTACTTTTTTAACTCTAGTACTATTCATATTTAATAAGAGAGAGAAGATCCAAATTTTTAGGGAGAGGAATTTTCTGTATTGATCTTTATTGAAAAAAATTCATTATACATAAGTAAAAGGAGAAGAGACAATATTGAAACATATTCAGATAATCATCATGCTCATTGGATCATCGTATTCAGTTGACCATTGTATAATGCTGGATAAATAGATCGGGATTATTATATTGGGTTTTCTGGACTAAGGAATAAATTATTCAAAATTGTCTCAACCATATTCTAACAGAGTAATATTTTCATATTGATCAATCAAACTTGGACTATCAGAATAGGGAAATCAATTTGAGTATCATTATGAAGTCCAAAAATTTATTACCAGCTTCTAAGTAAGAAATTGAAGAATTTTTTGGAAAGAATGTTTTTTTGAAAGTTGATAAATAATAATTGTAACATGGTTTTTTACAAAACATTTTACTACATTATTTGTGATAGAAAGAGAACGCACACTATTGGATTGTTTACATAGTGTTACATGAGTGAAAGGGTATATAATACCTTTTGTTTTACATAGAAAAGGATTTTTTCTAGTGGATTGTGTGGTAATGGATTTTCTCTAAACCATACCAAGGATGTAGCTATTTTAATTGAATAGTGAACCTTATAAATTCTTCTATTTTTGAGTATATTTGTTTGAATTATTTTCAGTATGGTAATTATCTTTAACATGAGGTAAAATTGTTTCATTTTTAAGGAAACATAAAAGAAAAATATATCACCGATTCACCCCCTCCCCCTCTCGGTGATACAATTATCCTGACTAGGAAATTATACTTTTTGGTGGTATCCCACTAGGAATTGGCTTGCATCCTACATACACCCTTAAGTGTATGTAGACCTTGTTATGTTTGAACCATGTAAAGGAAATTTTTTCTGTGGTGGTGATGGTGGATCTGGTTTCTAGTGGTTCCTCTTTTGGAAGTTATTAGAGGAGGTGGAATGAGGGTGATGGCCCTCTAGTTTTATGGAGACTTATAATCTAGTAGGTTCTCTTCCCCATTTTGGTATTTTGGTTTTTGGTTAAATATATATATGGTTTAACTTTTTATAGTTGTATTTATTTTGTATATACTTATTTCTTATGATGTGATGTATTACTCTTTTGGTTTGGTTTATGATTGATTATTATTTGATACATCATTACCAAATGTGATGTTTGATTCTTAGGCACTAGTTTCTAGCCTATGGGTATGGGGAACACCCTTTAGGACTTTCCACTGGATGGTTCGGGTGTCGGTTTGGATGGAATCTCATCCCGGTTCATAAAAAATGGCATCATGAGATTTTTTTTCAACTCTTTGGGCTATGTTATTTGGGAGAGTCTAGATAAAATGGTCTAGGAATACCGGGGCTAGAGGTTCTGGTTGCGAGTGGGGTGTCTAGACAACACACCTCATAACATTCATTGAGTCACCATGGGATGTTTGGGATTTGGTTTCATTCCTCCTCTATGATAGATTTATAAGATATAGACGGTGCACGGACATCGAATGGGGTGGAGTTATTAGACTCATTATTTTTCTTTTTATGTATTTGGTTTTTTATTTATATTGGTATTTTAATGTTGTTGTTGATGAAAATTTTCTAGATATTGTGTTGATAGTTTGCCTTGATTTTGTTGATTGTTGTATCATTATGCCTCCCTAGATAATTCTTATGCAACTGTGGGGAAGATTACATAGAGATTTCTCCCTCACAAGTTGATTATAGGCTAGTGGAAGTAGAGGCTCTAGTTCTACTCATGTTAAGGAAGATGAATCAGGTCTAGAAAAGAAAAAGTCTTAGGAGTTCCTCAAGAACAAACCTCCTTCCTTCTGGGGTAGTACGAATCCCCATAAATTAGAGAATTGGATTGAACATATCAAAAGTATTTTTGGGTTTGTTTACACTCTTAAATTTGTTAAAGTGAAATGTGATTCATTCTTATTATAAGGTCCCATTTGGAGGTTATGGGACGTAGTAGGTTAGGTTAGGAAGCACAAGAATTTAGGTTGTAAGTACTTCAAGGTCATCTTCAATGATAAGTATTTCCCCAATACCTTAGAATTTTCAAATAACCAAGAGTTTCTAGATCTCCACCATGGGGATCAGACCATGTTGGTGTATGCCAAACACTTTTCTAAATTAGACTGTTTTTCACCCATGGTAGTTTATAAAGAGAAGCTAAAGGATCAACAGTTTTAAATTGGTTTGTGGTTAGATATTCAATCCAAGTTTTTGTTCTTAAGTTGAAGAATTATGCTGAGGTAGTACATCAAACCCTAATGGTAAAGATTAATCATATTGGAAAACCTGGTTTTTCTAGAGTGGCTTGAGTGGTGGTCTAGGGAAGCGGTGGTTTATCTGAAAATAATATGAAATGTGATGAATAATAAAAGATAGTAGGTGGCATATTAGTATCCTTTCTTGTTGCTTCATATATTGAATCAGTCTTATTCCATTAGTGTGGAAGTATAGGGAATATGTGGTCAACATGTCCATTCCCAAATAGATTTTTCCATCAGTGTGTACTTATGGGTCACTTGTAGTGGTTTTTCAAAGTTATAGGACTATATTATAATGTTTTGGGTTATAGAGTCTCTAGGTGGATTATAGCCCAGTCAGAACTATCCAGAATAGTGGGTTCTTAGTTTGGAGGTCATGGGGGGAGGACTAGATATTCTTATAGACATATCCATCTTAAGGTAGAGTCGTAGGTCAGTAGTCATTTTCTGGCCTAGGAATAGATGAGTCACCTTCATGATATGAATCAAGAACTGGTTGAATCAGATGTTGGACCTATAACGATTCGAGGTATGATTCTTGTTGCATTATCAAAAAATTTGGTTTTATTTGATACGAGTTCTTATAATTCCTATATTTCTTTCTATATTGTGTATTTATTAAAATTTCCAACTGAGATCATGTCATATTTGATAGAGTTAGTGATGTCGCTTGGAAATAATATAGTGAAGGGTTTTAGGTGTCTATCTTAAACTCTCAGTTTGTCAGGGATTGAGATAGAATGGGATTTTCTAGTTAAATAAATATACCTCTTTGACTTTATCCTCAGTATGGTTTGAATTGTGCATTTTATGGCCCACATCGATTGTTATTGCTGACGAGTGATCTTTGTGGCACCTGATGGGAGCACTCAGGTTTTCCAAGGTGAATGAGATCCTCATTCAATACATTTTAAAATACACTTCCAGAATTGGGCAGCCTTGTTTTTTAGATCTCATCAGTCATATTGGAGGAGGATGGTAGAGGTTTTGAGGATGGATCACCTCTAGTGGTAGGAGAGTTCCTATAGGTTTTTCCAGGTGATTTTTTAATACTTCTTCTAGAGTGATATGTGGATTTCACCATTTGTTTGGCACCGGTAACACAACTGATATCTCTTCCCTCATATCATATGGCCTTCACTATGTTGAGGGAATTAAAGATACAATTGGAAAATTTAGAATCCAAAGGATCCATTTTCCTGAGTGTCCCACCTTGTTTCATCCTATTTTTTTCAAAGAAGGATGATGGATATCTCTTGTTATGCATCAATTACTAGAAGATGAATATAATAAAAATAAATAATAAATCCCCATTTCCCTTCATTGATGACCTATTTTATTTTCTCAAGGGGAAAGTTGGACATCCCACTTTAGGATTTAGGATCTCTCATGACAGTGATGCCCTATTCTTGTGGAGATATCATAGGATATGATGATGAAGATCCTAACTCCCCCTCCCTATATTAGGGGGAGTTTCTCATCCTCTATCATCCTTATTGAATAATCTTCCCTCCTTCCTCCCTTTTTCGAATCTAGAGTTCCTCCATTTCCACATATCCCAATTTGTTCGAAAGTACTAGATCTATATCATGGTTTACCTCAACTCTAATTATCATTTTCGGAGTTCAATAATGATTTGGATATATTCAACCTAACTCTAGTGGTCTAAATCCATCATCTATGTCCTTCTATTGATGTATTTGACCACTTCTTCTTCAAATAATGGGTTTTATAGGATCATACGATTGTTAGACTTCTTGATTGAAGGCATATTATGATTCGGTTTGGGTCAATGGAAGATCTCATTATTTCTTGGTTCAAAGATCCCAGTCGATGTGGTGGTTCCTTCTTATATATTATTTAGAGGAACATAGAATTCCATATATAGAGAGATAATTTGACTATGGTGATCTGGGTAATTTTTCTCACTCTCCCACTTCCCTTATAAAACCCTTCTATTTGTCATATTCTCGGGATCATGGTTGGTCGCTACCTGTACTCTAATAGCATAACAGAAGATATATGTCATCGCATTTACCCCCAATTTTGTGTGGAGGTTGATGTGTCCAAGTCACCAGTGGATTGGGTGTGGATAAATGATGGTCGGGAATTTTGGTGGAGTCATTCCGTTAAGTTTAATTCATGGAATGTTTTTTGTATGTACTACAATCAGTTACGTCATCTGGTTTTGGTATGCCATAGTGGGTCTTCGAGAAAGAAGTAATAGGAGATAAGGAATGAAGATTATATTCATGATGTATCTACATTGGATCACTAGAATCCTCATGGGAAGAAACATACAGAAGTATTAATGTGGTAATCACAAGCTACATTCATAGAGGTTGTCTTGGTTGAGGTGGCTCTACTGGTGGCAAGGTGGATAGTTTTTTGTGCTCAGGTGATGTTGAGAAACAAACACTGGTGTTACCTCTTTATCTAAAGGTGAAGGAGATTTTTTACATGCTAAAACGGAACTTGAATGTTGTGAATTAGGAAGTTGTTATGGTTGTAAGTGATAATCATATAGGAGATTATGTTACTCATTAGGATGTAGGGATGTACATGAGGTCCCTTCACATGAGGTTCCTTGAGGTGGTAGTGGGTGAAAAATGGTGTCCCAAAAAGTGATTTATGGAGTTCTAATAACTCCTGTAGAGACCCGAAGCCTGACGTACATTGACATTACATTACATTTGCGGAATACTTAGTACATAACAAAAACACACACACAAGGATCGTAATAGTTTAGTGACTTTGGAAACTCGGAATATAATCTTCTAATCCCGGTGAAAGATCTTCAACATATCCCATAAAGATCTTCTTTTTTTATACCTAAAACCTTTCTTTATATCCTGGGGAAAAGAAAACATAAAAGGGTGAGCTCAAATGATCAGTAAGGGTAAACAAAAGAAATATCAATCACATCATATTCAAAAGAACATAACATTTTGGAAATCTTAACCTGCAAAAGAGAGCATAATTTCATAACATGGGATAAATCATGGCAGTGAAATGTAATCACAATAATCATAACTTAAGACATTAAACGTTTTGGCATACACACATAATCATAGAGAATCATTTCTTGTTAGTCAAGACTTATTTCCAAGACTATCTTAGTGGACAAAGTCCCTTTCTGAATCGGTTCACCCTCGTTTCAGTCCTGTTTCACTGAACCGGTATAACCTACCATTCCAACCATGTCTATCTCATGAGATATAAAATCTTTACCCAATGCATTGTAGGGAGATATAGGTCCCACCCATCTCATAATGATACCATTCTTATGTGTGCCACAAAATCATAAATCATACATCATTGCATAACCCATGTAATACAAATGGGAATCTTAAACATCATGACATCATAAAACAATTAATATAAGATAAAGGAGTTAATAAAAATAATTCCATCACAACATAATCAAATCAATGTAATAATAGGGATAAAAACAGAACCCTTTATTATCTTAGATGGAAAATAATTTTGATAAAACACTTGAACTTCATTCTTGAGTAAAATATCCTTTCTACTTCAAAAACACTTTTCCTTTAATTACATGTCATACAATTTTAAACTAAAAAAGTTGATTAAAAATAAACTTGAAAACTTGTAAAGGAAGCTTCTTGGAAATAATTTTTTAAAAATCCATTCATGTCGTATAAGTTAAAAAAACATTCTTCTCGTACTTTTTTCGGAAAAGTAAAAAATTATATCGTACGAAAAACGAAAAAAGATTCATTTCATATCTTTTACTAAAAACTCACCAAAGGGTAAAATAGGATTAAAACAATTGTAGGTGAATGGAAATAATATTACATATTGAGGAAACATGGATGTGGATGAAAAAATACACCCCAGTAAATGCCAAAGTATAAACAATCTCGGATGAAAATGAGATTGTGATATTTCCCTTACCTTAGGTACGATTTGCTTCGTAAGTGTCTGAACCTCCTGTATAATGATTTAAATAATGTCATTGACTTATTACAGAATCATATTCATTGTTATTATATCATATACGGTTCATTTATGACTTTATATTACCCGTTCTTTTGTAAATTCATGTTAAAGTAGCGTTTTGGGTAAAATCGTCTCATTTGTCGTTCGTGTTTTAACTTGTAAATATTCATATGATTACTTAGATCATTATTACTTAATTATAGAATATAAAAAATGATTTATATATAATATATATTCATAATATACATATATATAATGGATCGATAAATGGAAAGAAATACACCGTTCATGGAGACGGTAGGCCGTACGTACGCATGAACGATGTTTTCTTTTCGTTATTGAATTGAGTGGAATTAAGTAGATGACATACATACACATAAATCCAGTAGCTTTATAATTTCATATATTTCATTATTATTTCTTATATATACTTTATAATCATTCTTAAATGGTTAACATGGAGAATGAATCTCATCGCGTCGTGGAGACGGTAGTCCATACGTACGCACGAGCGATGATATCATTTCCATAATTATTGAATTGAATTGGAGTGGATGATACAATATATCAGAATCAATATGATGTTATAATAACTATGTATAGTTATTATTTACACCATTATACCCATCCATGTAAGGTGGTGGTGGAAAATAGATTACACCACGGCGTGGAGACGGTATTCTGTATGTACGCACGCGCGGTGATTTCTTTTTCCGTAGGATGGATAGATGGTGAAATAGGGTTGTTTCATACATATAATAACATATCAGTATATGAGTGATACTGATTTTATTACTTCATAATGAAACAACCTAATAAGTATAAGTGGAAGAAGAAATAAAGATGAAAGAATCAGTAACGGACATTACCTCTTCTTTGAAGTGCTTCTTTCAGACCTCCTTTTAGGGCACTAAAATGGGTCTCTGAAGAAGACCAGAACCTCTAGGGTGATACTAGGGAAGTGTATAAGAGATTGTGGCAGGGTTGGACCGAGCTTTAATGCTCAAATAGGTGTGAGGAGGAGAGGGAGGAGGTGCCCTTCTATAAGGGAGGAGAGGGGCACCTTAGGAATATCTCAAAAGATTATTTTATATTAAAGTCAAAATCAGTTTATAATGGTTCCAAAGGGTCTTAGTTCGGAGCTAAAGTGGGGATGGGTCGAAATCCTATCAACCAATAGGATTTAGAAAGTTTAGGTTATTATTTTAACCTTATAAATTATATTTAACTCTAAGTTAAATAATTTAACTTTTACCGTGTCTTTTTGTTTTCTTACACTATATGGTTAATACACTTACTATAACATGCCAAACTAAACCCAAGTTGTTTATTATTAATATATATATCTTTATCTAAGTCATTTGGCCTAACCTTAGATTTTTAGGAATAAAATAACAATTAATAATATAATATTTTATTTAAAAACTATTTTGTGTCAATTTTGACACTATTTTATATATGATTTTTGTGAAAGTCATAATAGAATTATATGTTCGAAAAAAGTTGATTAAATCAACACTAATATATCATAGTAACCTATAAAATTAGTGTAATTCATAAAAAGTCTCAAATTACATTTATTGTGGTGCTTATAACATCAATTATGTCAATATTTAATTAATAAGATAATTACTTCATCATCATTGTGTCATAAATAAATTAAATTATTTATTGTCTAAAAATTACAAATAAAATACCATTATGTAGGAAATATTTTTATCTTTCTATGGAATATTTATAGTCGAATTTATCTTATGTATAACCCAATATTAAAAATTATTTACTTATTAAACTTTGATTTTAACTATTTTAACCCTTCTTTAAATAAATTAATAATAAATGTCCTAATCTAATCCAAGTGGGCCTAAATGGTCATATTTCATTCCTAAGTTTTTTTTTTGGTCGAATGTAACTTATCCAATAGAATTAGTACATGTGTTAGGGTAATAATAATATCTTCTTTACCCTTAATTACCCTATTTACTTTTAACCGTGGTAAAAAAAAGTAAAAAGTTACTATTCACCAAAAATTATTTTCATCTCATTGAACCACATTTTAGTCCTTGATATTAACCGTGTCTCTCGATTTTCGAAATTCCATTCACAGAAGCGGTAAAATTAAGTTTTATGCAAAATTCAGTTTTTAACCTACCACTTAGTGGTTTCACTATTCATCAAAAATTGAAAGTTTTCAAAAAAATACCAAAATTTCACCGTAGGCTAATTTTGATATTCCGAATCCAAAAATGAAGTCCATTTTGAAAAATAAAATTTATAAAATTTCAAAAAGTGGTTATTACTATTCATAACGGCTAGTTTTAATAATATTTTAATAGCATATCGTTGTTTAGTGAAACTCGGTATTGCGTACGACGCAAGCTATCGAGGAAGGTCACGATTTCATGTAATGCAAGGAAAATCAAGGATGCGTGTTGTGCAAGCTCCTTTTGGTGTAGCTTAAAACACAAGACATTAGTGAAATTAAAAAGAATATTTTTCATAAAATCTCGGGGTGTTACATTCTACCCCCCTTAAAATGAATTTCGCCCTCGAAATTCGTTGGGGTTATAAATGGTTTACTATTCGAAAGTTTATTTAATAGAAACCCACATCGTAAAAAAGAGTACCAAAACCAATCTTTAAAAATGAAAGTATGAAACGTAACGGTTACCCAAATAAACTAATCACTGGGTTTCCACATAGGTGAAAATATGGATATGGAAGAAAAATCTAACCATCATGTTCTGATAGAGAGTGGTAGAGAACATGGCTATGGAAAATCCAACAATCACAAATCCATAAATTTGTGACGATCTAAGGTACCATCTAATTAATCAGATATAAGAGCACTAGGACAACATTTTTTGGTTTTCAAGATCATTTCCCTAAAGTTGAAGAATTTGAATTAGGATAAATACTTACTTTATTTTGGTACAACCTCACTGTTGTTCGTCCCTTGAAAAATTTCCACTTCATCTCTTAAATAAATGAAGTTGAATTTGTTATTCGTGAAGTGTTAGCAGATCATGTGATAGAATGATGGGTCATTCCATCAAAAGGTTAGCAAAAGTTATTAAATATACATAATTCATTCTATAGTGAGATTAATCATATATGGTACCTAAAATGGACTTATACTTCATATATCATACTTCTTAATATAATAAAACTAGTTTCTACTAAACAGGGACTTCTTATAGGCTAGTGGTAGGCGATAAAGGCCAGTCGCACTTCGGTTGTGGGTTTGATTCCCACAGCCTTGTCCGACGCGATGGGCCGTCGCCCGTCCTGCAAGTTGTCCTTTTATAACATCCCATCAATAATATCCAAAAACGTATATCCTTAAAAAATACTAACTTATGTCCAACATAATCCATTTCAATCTTTAGGCTTATCCATAATACTGCAGTCCACTCTCATAACATAGTGAAAACGATTACCAGAGATTTAATACCATCGTTGATCCCCATATATCATAAGATATGTTTTGTTGGTCACATTCTAAACATTCAAAGTTATTAATCTTGTATTCACTTGAATGCCCATTAAGCCTTAGTGAAAACATGAATGTAGTTAAAAGTTAACACTTTCCACATACCAAAATCCTCAAAATTCTATATACTCAAACCATGATATCACTTAGTCCTTATATCAATCATGAGCTCATGAAAACATCTCATTATCTTCTTATCCCTTCATTATGCTCATATCATCTGTTTACCAAAAATGTCTCAATCACTTTTCATGGTTACCGGTACCATAAAATTATTGAAATCCAAAACATAAATATTCCAATATTCCACGATACTATATAAAACATTATTTTGGAATCCCATTACATAAACACTTAATCATTCCAACACATCGTTTTCATATTCAACATCGCCAATAGTGATCGCATGTGACTTCCCTTTGTCCTTTTCCTTAAATGGTTTCTCATGTTGATCATCACTAACCCTTGGATTAGGGCATTTATTAGCATAATGCCCCATTTCCTTGCACTTGAAGCATTGAAGTGTTGGTGGTGCGTTCTCTGCAGTGTTTGCTTTATTCACATCATTAGAAACCCTTTTTCCATTACCTCAACACTCAGCTTCTCGATGACCTTCTTTTCCACACTTAAAACATTTTCTAGTCCCTTTAAGACAATCTCCACCATGCTTTTTTCCGCACTTTGAGCATAAGGAAACATTCATCTTCTTTTCACCATTATTCTGAGATTTCTCCTTGAACTCCATATTTTGTTTCTTGTCAAAAACATGAGATGGATATATAACACCAACTTCCATTTCTACCTTGATAGCACAACGCACAATTTCTTCATAGCTACTGAAGTCTCTTATAGCTAATGCCCTTCGAAGACTTGGTTTTAAGCCACTGAAAAATCGATCAACTATTCTTTCAGGTTGGATGATAATTCCAGATTCATACCTTGCAAGTCTTGTAAAATTTGCTTCGTATATACCAACAGATTCATCATCCTTCTGCTTCATCTCAAGAAACTACTTTTCCATCTTCGTTCGAAGAATACGAGGGAAGTACTTACTGAAAAACAAGTTCTTGAACTCGTCCCATTATATGGACTCAATTTCAACTCTTGGCCTCGTATTCTTGATAATATTCCACCATTGATCAGCTTCATCTTCCAAACAATATACTGCTAAGATGACTTTATCATGTTCAAAACATTGAAGAACTGAAAATATCTTTTCAGTGGTACTGATCCATTGTTCAGCAACAAGTGGATCGGAAGTCCCACTGAAAGAAGGTGGACATTTCCTCATGAAGGACTCAATAGAATATTGTTCCCTTCTCTGCTCATTTGGAAGTCCAGAATGATTCATAGCTTGTGTAAGTATAGCAATAAGATTTTGCACTCCATCTCCCATAACATTTGTTTGTTCAGGAGGACAATCATTGCATTGTCCATTGCATTGATCAACACGGTTCCTTCGGGTTCAAGCCATCGTCTAAAACCCAAAAAGAATAGTGTGAGAGGCAAAAATCATGATAGGGAAAACAACATAATAAACGGGGAGTACCCTCAATATCTAACATCTTAGGTTAAATTCTAAGATCGTTAGCGCAATTCTAGGACTATAACCTATACGTATACTTAACCTTAGAGACATCCCTAGACATACCTTAGAAATATCTCTAGGGATCTTACTAAAGTTCTCGCATCCTAGTTTCCATAGGTTGACTAAACCTTTCCTCTGATTCCAAATGTAGAGACCCGAAGCCTGACATACATTGACATTACATAACATTTGAAGAATACTTAGTACATAACAAAAACACACACACAAGGATCGTAATAGTTTAGTGTCTTTGGAAACTCGGAATATAATCTTCTAATCGTAGTGAAAGATCTTCAACATATCCCATAAAGATCTTCATTTTTTATACCAAAAACCTTTCTTTATATCCTGGGGAAAAGAAAACATAAAAGGGTGAGCTCAAATTCTCAGTAAGGGTAAACAAAAGAAATATCAATCACATCATATTCAAAAGAACATAACATTTCGGAAATCTTAACCTGCAAAAGAGAGCATAATTTCATAACATGGGATAAATCAAGGCAGTGAAATGTAATCACAATAATTATAACTTAAGACATTAAACTTTGTGGCATACACACATAATCATAGAGAATCATTTCTTGTTAGTCAAGACTTATTGCCAAGACTATCTTAGTGGAAAAAGTCCCTTTCTGAACCGAGTCACCCTCGTTTCAGTCCTGTTTCACTGAACCGGTATAACCTACCATTCCAGCCATGTCTATCTCATGAGATATAAAATCTTTACCCAATGCATTGGAGGGGGATTTAGGTCCCACCCATCTCATAATGATACCATTCTTATGTGTGCCACAAAATCATAAATCATACATCATTGCATAACCCATGTAATACAAATGGGAATCTTAAACATCATGACATCATAAAACAATTCATATAAGATAAAGGAATTCATAAAAATAATTCCATCACAACATAATCAAATCAATGTAATAATAGGGATAAAAATAGAACCCTTTATTATCTTAGATGAAAAATAATTTTGATAAAACACTTGAACTTCATTCTTGAGGAAAATATCCTTTCTACTTCAAAAACACTTTTCCTTTCATTACTTGTCATACAATTTTAAACTAAAAAAAGTTGATTAAAAATAAACTTTAAAACTTGTAAAGGAAGCTTCTTGTAAATAATGTTTTAAAAATCCATTCATGCTGTATAAGTTAAAAAAACATTCTTCTCGTACTTTTGTCGTAAAAGTCAAAAAGTATCTTGTACGAAAAATGACAAAAGATTCATTTCATATCTTTTACTAAAAACTCACCAAAGGGTAAAATAGTATTAAAACAATTGTAGGTGAATGGAAATAATATTACATATTGAGGAAACATGGATGTGGATGATAAAATACACCCCAGTAAATGCCAAAGTATAAACAATCTCGGATGAAAATGAGATTGTGATATTTCCCTTACCTTAGGTCCGATTTGCTTCGTAAGTGTCTGAACCTCCTATATAATGATTTAAATAATTTCATTGACTTATTACAGAATCATATTCATTGTTATTATATCATATACGGTTCACTTATGACTTTATATTACCCGTTCTTTTGTAAATTCATGTTAAAGTAGCATTTTGGGTAAAATCGTCTCATTTGTCGTTCGTGTTTTAACTTGTAATTATTCATATGATTACTTAGATAATTATTACTTAATTATATAATATAAAACATGATTTACATATAATATATATTCATAATATACATATATATAATGGATCGATAAATGGAAAGAAATACATCGTTCATGGAGACGGTAGGTCGTACGTACGCATGAACGATGTTTTCTTTTCGTTATTGAATTGAGTGGAATTAAGTAGATGAAATACATACACATAAATCCAGTAGCTTTATAATGTCATATATTTCATTATTATTTCTTATATATACTTTATAATCATTCTTAAATGGTTAACATGGAGAATGAATCTCATCGCGTCATGGAGACGGTAGTCCGTACGTACACATGAGCGATGATATCATTTCCATAATTATTGAATTGAATTGGAGTGGATGATACAATATATCAGAATCAATACGATGTTCTAATAACTATGTATAGTTATTATTTACACCATTATACCCATCCATGTAAGGTGGTGGTGGAAAATAGATTACACCACAGCGTGGAGACGGTATTCCGTACGTACGCACGCGCGGTGATTTATTTTTCCGTAGGATGGATAGATGGTGAAATAGGGTTGTTTCATAATTATAATAACATATCAGTATATTAGTGATACTGATGTTATTACTTCATAATGAAACAACCTAATATTAATAAGTGGAAGAAGAAATAAAGATGAAAGAATCGGTAACGGACATTACCTCTTCTTTGAAGTGCTTCTTTGAGACCTCCTTTTAGGGCACTAAAATGGGTCTTTGAAGAAGACCAGAACCTCTAGGATGATACTAGGGAAGTGCAGAAGAGATTTTGTCAGGGTTGGGCTGATCTTTAATGCTCAAATTGGTGTGACGAGGAGAGGGAGGAGGTGCCCTTTTATAAGGGAGGAGAGGGGCACCTTAGGAATATCTCAAAATAATATTTTATATTAAAGTAAAAATCGGTTTATAATGGTTCCAAAGGGTCTTATTTCGGATCTAAAGTGGGGATGGGTCTAAAACCTATCAACAAATAGGATTTAGACAAGTTTAGGTTATTATTTTAACCTTATCAATTAGATTTAACTCTAAGTTAAATAATTTAACTCTTACCGTGTCTTTTTGTTTTCTTACACTATATGGTTAATACACTTACTATAACATGCCAAACGAACCCCAAGTTGTTTATTATTAATATATATATCCTTATCTAAGTCATTTGGCCGAACCTTAGATTTTTAGGAATAAAATAACAATTAATAATATAATATTTGATTTAAAAACTATTTTGTGTCAATTTTGACACTATTTGATATATGATTTTTGTGAAAGTCATAATAGAATTATATGTTCAAACCTAGTTGATTAAATCAACACTAATATATCATAGTAACCTAGAAAATTAGTGTAATTCATAAAGAGTCTCAAATTACATTTATTGTTTTGTTTATAACATCAATTATGTCAATATTTCATTAATAAGATAATTAATGCATCATCATTGTGTCATAAATAAATTAAATTATTTAATGTATAAAAATTACAAATAAAATACCATTATGTAGGAAATCTTTTTATATTTCTAATGAATATTTATAGTTGAATTTATCTTACGTATAACCCCATATTAAAAATTATTTACTTATTAACCTTTGATTTTAACTATTTTAACCCTTCTTTAAATAAATTAATAATAAATGTCCTAATCTAATCCAAGTGGGCCTAAATGGTCATATTTTATTCCTAAGTTTGTTTTTGGTCGAATTTCACTTATCAAATATAATTAGGACATGTGTTAGGGTAATAATAATATCATCTTTACCCTTAATTTCCCTATTTACTTTTAAACGTGGTAAAAAAAAGTAAAAAGTTACTATTCACCAAAAATTATTTTCATCTCATTGAACCACATTTTAGTCCTTGATATTAACCATGTCTCTTGGATTTTTGAAATTCCATTCACAGAAGTGGTAAAATTAAGGTTTATGCAAAATTCAGTTTTTAACCTACCACTTAGTCGTTTCACTATTCATCAAAAATTGAAAGTTTTCAGAAAAATACCAAAATTTCACCATAGGCTAATTTAGATATTCCGAATCCAAAAATGAAGTCCATTTTGAAAAATAAAATTTATAAAATTTCAAAAAGTGGTCATTACTATTCATAACGGCTAGTTTTAATAATATTTTAATAGCATATCGTTGTTTAGTGAAACTCGGTATTGCGTACGATGCAAGCTATCGAGGAAGGTCACGATTTTGTGTAATTCAAGGAAAATCAAGGATGCGTGTTGTGCAAGCTCCTTTTGGAGTAGCGTACAACACAAGACATTAGTGAAATTAAAAAGAATATTTTTCATAAAATCTCGGGGTGTTACAACTCCCCTGTGTTTTCATATAATAAGGTGGTGTACCTAGAGAGTTGAAACCATTTGGGACTCAAGAGAATTACTAAAAGATAGGTGGAAACCTTAGAGTTGGGAAACCACTTTGAATGACCGCCTAATGAGGATCTTGTTCATGAGTCTGAGGAAGAACCAATTAGATCCTCCATGGATGAGAATAAGGTTCCTAGGAATGAATCAAGTGAAGACTATTCTAAAGGTGAAACATAGGATTCTTTTTAGGGTGATAGGATTCCTAGGCAGAAGAGAAGATGAAGCCAGAAAGTCATTTGAAAGGAGAGAAAGGACTACTTATATTTTCTACTTCAAATGGAGACACTTATGGAAAATAATCCAAAAGAAGAAGAATAAGGAAAATTATAGCCACCCTCATACAACCAATGCTTTTCAGTAGTGGAAATAAGGTGATCTACCTGACCATTTACTAGAATTTATTATGAGTTCAAAAGAAGAAGTGGTTGCACAGTTTACATCATTTAATAATACTGAATAAGAAGCTTACAAGATGATGGGGGCCAATGAGTATGACTCTCAATGAGGATTTGTATTCTTGGATCGACAAGAAGGACTTGATTCTTGTTGCGGGATTGAATAATGGGAAGATCAGCCTTGAGGAGTACATACAGGCTTGGGAAAAGATAGTGTTTCAGTTCAAAAAATTCCTTAATGGATGAACCAAACACCTAGGAAAGTAAAATATCTTTGAAATTATTTTTGGAGACTAAATATGGTATACCTAAACTATCATTTAATGGTTTTTTATCTCTTTTTGTGGTTGAACTCTTGGTTTGTCACTTTTTCCTTAAAAGTGATTAAATAATAAAAAATTAATTTTTATTTAGTCAAGGGAGAAAGGTGGTTCTCTGAGATCTATCTATGTTTTGGGTATCACCAGGTCTGATTCAGAGTGGTGGATGTTTATAAGATAGTATTTTGAAGAAGTTAAGGCCATTTCAATTATTTTTTCATGACATTCGGGTTGAAAAATTCTTCAGTAGTCTACACAAAACATAAAAATCAGTTGTTCCATTAGTCACTCGACTTCTTCATAATAATTTTTGTAGATAAAATCCTTGTCTACTATAGGACTATGGAAGAGAATGAGAATCATTTTAAGATCATTTTTGTAACTCTTTGAGATCCCCTTTTTATGTTATCTTTCCAAGTGTACCTTCTGGACCATAGAGGTAAATTTTTTGGGCCATGTGATATCAAAAAGTGGGGTTTTAAGGAACCCTAAGAAAATCAAAGAGATAATTTCATGGGATAAACCAAGAAACAACTTAAAAACCAGAATATATTTGGTCCTAGTAGGGTATTACAGGTTGTTTATCATAGATTTATCTCTACTTTATTTTCCCTTGATATAACTTATCTAAAAAGGGGTAAGGTTTGAATATATCCCTAAATGTCAGGCATCCATTGAGGTGCTCAAGATTAATTTGAAATCTACCCCTATTTTGATCATAATGGAGTCTAGAAATGGATACGAGGTCTTTTTTGATGCCTCAGGTACGGTTCGTGGGTGTGCGCTGATGTCAGATGAGCACATGGGGGCGTATGGTTCTCGCCAACTCCAACAACATGAATGTAATCACCCAGCTCATGACCTAGAATTATTGGTCGTGATGCATGCCTTGAAGACATGGAATCATCATCTATTTGGTGATAAATTTGTAATCTACTAAGATCTTAATATCTTATCCTTCATTTTCTCACAGAATTATTTGAATTTGAGGTGTTTTTTTTGGATTGAGTACCTTCAGAGGTTCGATTTTGATATTTTCTATACCCTGGGAAAAGGTAATGTGGTAGTATATGCCTTTAGTAAGAATATTTCGTGGAAATTGGTGAAAGTTTCCAATGATGAGTGTACATTGTTGGGTTTTTTACTTAGATGAATCTAGAGACCAGTGAGTATAGTAGAGGTATATCTTGGCATGTGTTCAGTTGACACACTCCCTTATGTAGATGATTCAGCAAGAGTAGTCGGGTGATGAGTTGTGTCAGTGATTTATGTAGTTTCTAAATGGTGGGGAGGTTCCTAGTGAGGGTACTTTATCTTATGATGGGATTCTCTGATCAAGGGTTTATTTTTGGTGTCATTTTATTTTCGGAAGGTGGTGATATAGTATAGACACCAGTCTCAATGGGTTGTTCATCCCGAGACCACCAATATTTTTTTGATGTGCACCCCTAATTTTGGTGTCCAGTTATGAGATAGTATATAGTTGACTTTGAATTTTTTTTGTTATACTTGTTGGTAGGTTAAATACAAGAACTAAATTCCCTCTAGTTTTATTTAGCCCTTACCCATTTCTATCTAGAATTTGGATAAGGTCTCCATGGATTTTATCATTAGCTTTTATTGAACACCCCTAGGAAGGAACACCATATGGTTGGTGATTGACTGTCTAACCAAATCATCCTATTTCATTCTGATTAAGGACTCAACCAAGTTGGATGATTTAGGTTGGTTGTATGTTTGAAATATAATGAAGCTTCATGGTGTGTTGTTGGAAATCATTTCTGATATAGACTCCCTATTTACCTCTCAGTTTTGGGAAGTCCTTTAGAAGGAAATGGGTCTCATGTCACGTTGATCACATTATACCACCCTCAAACAAATGGTTAGATAGAGCGGAAAACCCCGATCTTGGAATAAATTCTTCAAGAATGTGTGTTGGATTTTGGAGGCTCATGGGATAACCATTTGGGATTGGTATAGGTTGTGCATAACAAAAGTTACCAATTCATAATAATAATGGATTATTTTGAGGAACTTTATGGTCGGTCATGTCTATAAGATCTGGGATTTTTCTTAAGGTATGTTTTTTTTCTAGGTTTTAGTTTAAGTCTTTTATTTTGGTCAAATAAGTTTTTCTCAAAGATCATGAGAAGTCTCAAGGGTGTTCTGGGGGTTTGTGGAATGAAGGTGGAGGAAAATGGAGTATTTGGGCACGTCGTATGGTTTGCTTATGGTTAGTGTAAACTATGTGGAAATCCCAAGTAACCATGTGAGGGGGTTGTTTTTGGAAAGTATCATTTGTAGAGTTTAAAAACGTTTTGGAAAACCATGTGGGTAAAACGTGCAACCCAGAAAATTTAAGAAATTTATAAAAAATGAATAACGGGATTTTAAGGATCACTTGGGGTTTTCCTCCTTTATTCTCTCCTAAACCCTAGTGATGTACCAAATCTTCCAAGAACTATCAAGGGTGATTCTCCTTTAGTCCTAGTTCATTTGGAGTGACTTAGATTGTGAATTGATGATCCAGGAAAGGCTAATCAAGTCCTTGATTCTCTTTTTGTTTTAGGGTTTTCATTATTTCCTCGTCTCCTTTTGATGCTTTAAAACCCTCTTTTTTCAGTGAGATCTAGTTTGAGGCCTCAATGGGTGGTTGAATCAGGATCTAAGGCTTTAATTAGGAGTGTGTTTTCCAATAGATTAAAGGTAGGTGGTCTCAAGTTATTTCTCGTAGTTTATATTTATATTTGTGCATGTAGGGATTTATTCTTATTATCATATTTATGTATTCTTGGTTTTTTGGTAATATGTGATATATTTAGTGTCTAACTAACCAAATGTACCCCTCATGATCCTCATGGGATGCATATAGGATGACGAGACGATTTCTAAGCCCACCCATGGGGTGCGCCAACCAATCCAAATGGGATAATGGAAATATAAGGTGTGAAATTGACTCAGGATGATATATAGACATAGCAACTATGTTAATTGGTTTAAGAAATGAGTTATAATGGATTGTGGTTAGTTGTTTCTAATGTGGTTAAAGTCTAAGGGGTTATTTTGTTGAAATATAAATAGGTTAAATGGGATTAATGGGAATATGATAAGTAATTATGTTTACATTTGAATATGCTTTGTGAGATAGGCATGGGGAATTGGAATTGGGGTTAAATGGTTGTGTTTCATAAATGATTAATGTGTTAATGGATTGTGGAATAATGTTAAATTTCTTTTCATTAATATTGTTGCGATTTTTCTAATGATATTGGTTTTTCTAAGTTGTAATGTGGTTACTTAAGGATGGTGATAAATAAGCATGTTCACTTGGATTGGTAGATTGGGGTATAGACAGTAGGTAATATTCCCACAGGTCAGGTTTGACTGAGGTTCTATGGTCCACCCTCTAAATGCAAGGGTTAGGGAGGGGAATAGAGTTTTATTCCACTAACGGTTTCATTCCACCAGAATTGAGGCTTCGAGGTGAGGATAATGTGGTTATTGTGATGTGATTCCTAGTGTGATAGGACTATATTTATTCCTATATGCCTTAAGAACATTGATCATTCCTAATCCATTGAACACATGAAAAAGGGTTAACTAAACCACGATATTCTTAAGTATTTAACCTAGCTTTAATAGTAGCATGGATCAAGGAACATAATCTAGAATGTCTTATTGAACTACTTTCTTTTACTTTCTAGTACTTACCACTTGAAGGAACTATCTTATTAGACTGTATATTTTGTAGACACCATTGGGGGTTCCCTACTGAGTTATACTCACAACCTGCTCAGGCCGTCATTGGGTACCCAAGCAGATTTCTTGCTTGTATGTCAGGACAAGGGCAAGGTCCCTATTCTAGGGAGTTGAGTTGGGCATGGACATTCATGACTGAGGTTCCATACTTGAAGTCTGAACCATTTTTCTAATTCCTCTATTTGTATTTCTTTTTGTGTTTTGTTTACTCATTATTGTATCATGACATGACATATTTACTATTTCTTATGGTTACAACCCATTTAGGAAATATTTGACTATTCATGTTATTTGTTGTTTCCAATTGTTTCTGCTATTTATATTGTGTTTTGTTGTGGATTACTCTAGTAAAGAGGGTATTGTCTCCCCACATGACCTATTAGACCCTCTCTACTATTTGGAAACCTATATCATATGGGGAGGCATGCTTGAGGTCATTTGACAACCTGTATCGGGACACTGATTTAGTGGAACCCAGGTTAGGGATGTTACAAAGTGGTATCAGAGGAGTTATTTTCTCTTTATTACTATTTGGGGATAGTAGATAGGATATTATCACAGTGTCAGACCTTCGTAATGAGATTATTCTTGGTAGTATCTAACCCAGGTATGGGGGAAACCCCAGTCACCTTAGGCGGGATTTGTTGTTCTTGTTGTGTGTTGTTACAATTGATGATATTTTACCATTGGGTGATGCACATGTGGTGTGATGTGATAGTTTTATGATATTTATCTCTTGGATGGAATGACATGAGGTTATGCATTCATGCATCATTCTAGGAACCTATTTATATAAGTGACATGCATCATAATAGGGACACACACATGGGACAGGTGTGTGAGACATAGAAGATATAATGCATTTGACTTCCCTAGAGGGGTGAAAATTGTTTCTACCAAAAAAACAAATGGGTTAAAAGGGGGGGAAATGTTAAATGATAATTAAGTAATTATACTTGATAAAGTATGGAATGACAAATTAAATGTTATTTGAGTAAGTTAGGAGAATAATTTTTGAAATGGTGTAGAAGTTAAGGCTTGTAGTATTGTGAGTTAGTTACCTCATGTTAAAAATGACCTTGGTAGGGATGGTTAAGGGAAGTGTGTTGGGTATGATCAAGCATGTTGGGTGGTGTATGTGAAATGGTTTGTCGGTGGCTAATGAAGAGCCTTACTTTATATTTGTGGAAGATTTATGGTTTGTGTTCTAAAGATCATGTTTGGCATTGTAGATAGATTCCAACATGAAGATGTGTACTAGTTGAGTGACATGAGGATGTTTCTGAGAACACTCCTCCAAAAGTGGAGTAAGAGAATGTGGTGATTCAGGAAGATAGGGAAGATAAGTTCCATGATAACATTACTCGTTTTATATAAATTATGGAATGGGACCCATTTCGGGTTTCACGGAGTATGTTTGAGCTAACATGGGAGTTTCAACTATAGCACCTCCAACCATTACTAGAGATGGTGGGCCAAAGATAGAAGAGTTCTGTATAGAGTCTATCTAGGATATTCTTGACCATCTAGATACTCCTCTCAAGAAGTGAGTCATGTAAGAGGCATATATGATGAGAGGACAAGAAAAGCATTGGTGGGACATCATGGTTAAAATAGAGAAGGCCAAAGGAATGATATGGAAAGATTTTCAGGAGAAGTTTCTTGAAAACGTTTTCCCAAAAATGTTGAGGCAGGAGAAGGTTGTGAACATTATGAGCCTTACCCAAGGGACAATGTTGATAATAGACTATGGTAGTTGTTTCACCGATTTTTTATGCTTCATTCCAATGTTAATAGGAGACAAGTTAGATGTGGAAAATGCTTCAAGGAAGGGATGATACACGAGATCAGATCTTAGGTGAATATTTTTCATTTCAAAAGGTTTGTTGAAGTTGTGGATCAATCCCTCATTTAAGAAGGTAACCTGGAGGGAGATTCGGGTAGAAAACTTGTGGTGCCAGCTGGGTGAGCATGTGGTGTGACTTCTGAGAGTAGGAAGCATCGTTTTTTGGAAACTTCAATTTTGGGTGTAAGTTCCTAGAGTAGACAGAAGTAGGGACCATCCACTTAGAGTGGTGACCATATATTCTGTTATTAGTGTGGTGGGCTAGGGTACATGTGTGACTAGTGTCCCCTACTATCAGTCTAGTGTTGAGAATGTGGTAGGCTATTCCATGTGTAGAGGTCCTATAGGAACCCGTGGTAGTTGGGAAATGATGGGAGTCAGAGGAAGATGTCAAGTGCATGTAGGGGGTCAGTTACCCCATATCAGGAAGGCATTTGGAGCTCCACGGGTCGTACTGGTAGAAATGGTGAATGTGGAACTTTGGTGCGAGATCACACACACCAACAGGGCAATACAGTGTAGGGTACTCAGATTGGAGCCCAGGGAAGAGGGGTAGGTCATCTCCATGCAGTTTAGACTACACCTAAAGGTGGTGAGGCAAGACCATATACTATTCGAGGAATAATAATTATAGCTTCCAACCTCTCTAGTGGTTTATTTGGTATAAGTGCTACTCATTCTTTTATTTCTACTCATTTCATAGTTATGTTGGGCTTAAACATGGAGAGAGCTTGTGGAGTAATGAAAGTTGATACTCTGTTAGGGGTATGAGTTGAGGATATCAGGTGATTTAAGGGTTGTGCTCTAGAGGATGGTGGATAAAATTTTATGTGGGATCTATTTCTTCTAGAGATATCAGTTTTTGACCTAATCTTTAGAATGGATTGGTTAGTGGTGTATCAATCCCATATCGATTTTTATCAATGTCGGGTAACCTTCACATCTTCTAACAGAGACAATTATGTCCTTCGTGGTGATAGGGATGTTCTATCAACCCATGCAAGACCATTTTATCCACATTTGGGAGAGCTCACACCCAAGTGGCATGTCTTGTTCCCAATAATGGAAGAGTGGAACAAAATTTATTCCCTGCTATGGTGGATAATTTACAAGATGTGTTTTCTGAGGAATTCTTAGGGCAACCACCTGAGAGAGATGTCAAGTTTATGATTGCATTTCTTCCGGGAGCAGAGCTAGTTTACATTCCACCATATCGAATGGTTCCAGAAAATCTACAAGAACATAAGGTTCAGCAAGAAGAGTCGGATAATAAGGGTTTTATTCATCCTATTACATCACTCATGGTATCTCCTATATTATTATCTAATAAGGCTAACAGATCACCGAGGTTATATGTTGATTATAGGAAACTATACCATATGATAGTTAAGAACTGATACCCTCTTCCTAGAATCAATGACCTACTTGACCAGCTCAAAGGTTCCCTAGTTTTTATAAGATCAATTTGAGATTGGGATATGATCAGTTGAGGGTGAGACCTTCTGACATACCCAGACAACTTTTCGAAGCAGGTACGGGTTGTATGAATTTTTAGTGCTATTTTTTGGGTTGACCAGTGCATCGGTAGTGTTCATGACTTTGGTGAATCAGATATTTCACCCTTATATGAGTCAATTCATGGTTTTCTTTGTTGATGACATCTTGGTGTAATCCATAAGGAATGAAGATCATTCCAAACACCTTAACATTGTCTTGAGTATACTAAGAGAACATAGGATTTACACCAAGCTATCAAAATATCAGTTTTTTGATTGATAAGGTGCACTTCTTAGGACAAATCATTTCTGAGTTGGGTGTGTCAGTGGATCTAGAGAAGGTGCATGTTTTGGTGTCCTGGGAGCATCCTAGGAATGTTTCTAATGTTCATAATTTTCTAAGAATTTCAGTTTATTATTGAAGGTTTATTAGATATTTACTCCTTTGACATCTCCACTCTTATTCTTAACCAATAAATGGGTTAAGTTTTAATGGTCAAAGGATTGTGAGAATGATTTTTTAGATTTGAAGAAGCATTTGAATACCACACCGATTTTGATCTCTCTTGAACCAGGTAAGAGGTACACCTTGTTCTCTGATGCGTCCGATGATGGATTTGGGGAGGTGTTAATGCAGGAAGATCGGATTATAGCATATGGGTCAAGATATTTGAGACCACATGAAATAAATTATCTTACTCATGACCTTGATCAAGCTATTATGGTTCATGCCTTGATGTTTTGGATACATTACTTATTGGGATAACCCTTCATGGTGTTTACTGACCATAAAGGTCTCTAGTACATATTCTATCAGTGGTATCTAAATCTTTGACAGCAAAGGTGGGTCGAGTACCTAAAATCCTCCAATTTTGAGTTGGTCTATACACTAGGGAAAGGGAATACTATTGTTGATGCCTTGAGATGGAATAATTAGAATCAGGTGGTTCAAGAATCTAGTTTAGAGTGGAAGATGATGTCCTTGTTTGATGATATGTGTTTGGAGGTACAGGATGGGCATGGTCGAATGACTCTCACATCCATAGCAGTTAAATATATGCTTTTGAACTGAGTCAAGGGGAGTCAACTGGTGGATCCATATTTTTCGGCTATGAAGGAAAGTCTTAAAGTTGGGGAGTCACCTTCTAGTTGGGTTTTTGATACCGATGGAGTTCCTTATGTTCACGGTTGTGTTTTGGTTCTAAAAGGTGTATGAGAGGAGTTAATGCGCAAGTTTCACACATCAAAGTGGGTAGTGCATCCTGGCTTAACTAATATGTATTGACACCTTTATAGGCAGTATTGGTGTCTAGGAATGAAGAAAAAATTTGTGGGTTTTTTGGCATGATGACTTACCTATCAATAGGTGAATATTGAACATCAGTGTCCTAGTTGGTTGTTATAGTCATTGCATATTCCGGAGTGGAAGTGGAATGATGTAACAACAGACATCATAGTTGGTCTTTTGATGATTCCTTGTAATAATGATGCAATATTGGTGGTTGTGGACTGACTGAAAAAGTATCTCATTTCTGTCTGATCCAAGAGACCTATATAGTGCACAAGTTGGGTGATTTATATGTTTGATAGATAGTACGGTTGCATGGTGTGCTAAAAACCATTGTCTCGGATAATGATTCATGTTTCACCTTGCACTTCAATTAGGGATTACAGAAGGTGATTGGTACCCAAGTTTTTATGAGTACAACTTATCACCCGCATACTGACGGGCGGTTAGAATGTATGATCCAGGTATTAAAAGACAACTTGAGTGCTTATGTTCTGGATTTTGGTGGTTTATGGGAGAGGCACTTGTCGCTCATTGATTTTTCTTACAAAAATGGATTTTATGCTGCAATTCATATAGATCCTTTTCAGGAACTCTATGGGAGACTATGTAGATATCGGTTCTGTTGGTTAGAGGATAGGAAATCTAATATGTTAGGACCGAGCCTCTGGAAGGAGATGTTAGAGAAAGTTTGTTCGGTTCATAAGGGCATGGAAATATCCCAGAGTAGACAGAATTCATATGCAGATTGGCACTATATACCCCTCGAGTTCAGTGTGGGTGATAGGGTATTTCTTTGGGTGTCACCACATTTAAGTCACTATCGAATCCAGAAATAGAGCAAGTTGGCACCTAGGTATGTGTGGTTATTTGAGATTGTGGAGAGGATCGGACCAGTGTCTTACCGATTAGCTCTTCCAAAATAATATAGTGGGATTTATGATGTTTTTCATGTTTCATAACTTCAACAGTATCATCCTGATCCATCTCATGTTGTAAACATTGATGATTTTGAGCTTGAGTCAGATGCATCCTTTAAAAAGAATCTAGTGAGTATTGTAGATCATAGTGAGATGGTTTTTTGGGGAAATGATATACCTTTAGTTTGTGTTATATGGTATCATAGAAAAGTTCAGGAAGAAACATGGGAGCGAGAATCAGATATGTGGGTCTTGTGTCCTAATCTCTTTTCTTCTGAAGATAAATGATGCTCAGGAAGAGAAGCTCAAGGATGACTCATCCTACGGTGGGGAGGTTGTAATATCTGGGATTTTTTAAGGTATGTTTTTGTTTTATTTTTTATTTTAAGCCTTTTCTTATGGTCAAATAAGTGTTTCCCAAAGATCATGAGAAGGCTTGGGGTGTTATGGGGGTTCGGGGCACAAAATAGGAGGAAAATGAGTTTATGGGCATGTTATAAATTTTGTGCATGGTTAGTGTAAACCATGTTGAAATCCTAGATAACCATGTGAGGGTGTTCTTTTTGGATAGTAGAATCTTCATGATTTGTGTAGGTTTTGGAAAACTATGTGAGTAAACCATGGGACCCAAAAAAGTTAATAAATTTACAAAATTTCCATTACAGGATTTTAAGGATCACTTGGGATTTTCATTATTTCTTTTCCACTAAACTCTAGTGATGAACCAAAGCTTCCAAGAACTCTAAAGGGTGATTCTCCTTCATTACTAGGTCATTTGGAGTTCCATCAGTTGTGGATTGAAGATCCAGATATGGCTAATCCTGTCCTTGCTTCTCTTTTTGGTTTATGGTTTACCTTATTTCCCCATCTCATTCAAAATCTATAAAACCCACTTTTTATGGTGAGATCTAGGTTGAGGATTCAAAGGGTGGTTAAATCGGGATCTAATGCTACGATTGGGAGATTTTTTACCAATGGATTCAAGGTAGGTGGTCTACATGTTATATCCCATAGTTTATATTTAGATTTGTGCATGTAGGCTTTTATTCTTGTTCTCATATTGATATATTCTTGGTGACGTTGGTATGATGTGGTATATTGAGTGTCTAAATGACCAAATTAACCCCTCATAATCCCCATGGGATGAATGGAGGTTGATGGGACTATTTTTATGGCCACCCATGGGGTGCACCGACCCTTCTGAATGGGCTAACGAAAATATAAGTTGCGAAATTGACTCATGATGATGTAGAGACTTAGTGAGTATATAAATTGGTTAAATCAATGGGTTAGAATAGATTTTGATTAGTTGTTTCTAATGTGGTTAAAGTCTAAGGTATTCTTTTGTTGACCTATAAATGAGTTAAATGGGATGAATTGGAATATGATAAGGAATTATGTTTATACTTGAATACACTAAGTGATATAGGCATAGGGATTAAGAATTGGGGTTAAATGGTTATGGTTCATAAATGATTAATGTTATAATGAATTTTGGTGTAATGTTATATTCTAATTTATTAATATTGTAGTAATTTTTCTAGTGATATTGGCTATGCTTGGTTGTAATGTTGTTACTTGTAGATAGTGATAAATAAGCATGTGCACATGTATTGGTAGAGTGAGGTATATACATGAGGTTCTACACCCACAGGTCAGGTTTGACTAATGTTTTAAGCTCCACCATCTAAATATAGGGGTTAGGGAAGGGGATGAAGTTTTATTACCTTAATAGTTTCATTCCACTCGGACTGAGGCTTCGAGGTGAGGATAATGTAGTTATTGTGATGTGATGCCTAGAGAGATAAGACTGGATTTATTCCCATATTATTAAATAATATTTATCATGCCTAATCCATTGAACACATGAAAAAGGGTGAACTAAAACATGATATTATTTAAGTAGTGAACCAAGCCTTAATAGTAGAATAGCTTAAGGAACATATTCTAGAATTCCTTATTAAACTGCTTTCTTCTGCTTTCCATTAATTACAACTTGCATGTACTATCTTCTATGACTATATATTTTTAATACATCATTGGTTGTGGCCTATTGAGTTATACTCACACCTTTCTTGGGCCGATGTTGGGTACCTGAATAGATTTCATGCTTATAGGTCAGGACAAGGGTAAGGGCCCTATACTAGGGGGTTGAGTTGGACATGGACATGCATGTTTGAGGTTCTATACTTAGAGCCCATACTATTTTGGGAATTTAATTTTTTGTATTTATTTTTAGGTTTTGTTCACTTGTCATTGTAGCATGACATGACATATTTCCTATTGATTGTGGTTACAACCCATGTGGTAAATTTTTAACTATGCATGTTATTGGTAATTACATGTTGTTTTTGGTATTTATATTGTGTTCTATTGTAGATTACTCTAGTAAAGATGGTATAGTCTCCCCACATTACCTATTATATCCTCACTGATAGTTGGAAACCTATGGCATATGGGGAGGTGTGATTGAGGTCATGTGACGACCTGGCTCAGGGCACTAATTTAGTGGCACCCGGGTCAGGGACGTTACTGTATAGGTCACCTCTATTTTTTATGGAGGTGGGTGAGACTTCCTTGTTGGGGTCATGACATGTGTAGGACACTTAGGAAAAGGTTTGATTGATAAGGAAATGTTTTTTGATGGAACAAATTTTCCACAAGTCTTGTGTTGATCTGTAGTGTGGGGCCTTTGAATTCGCTATGGTTGAACAAGTGTTTTTGAAAGTGGCCCCTCACATGGTTCATCGTCATCTTGGTAAACATGGGAACTTTATACTAAGGTATGTCAAAACTTTATTGACTACGGAGAGAGTCATTAAGGTGGAATAATGGTTAGATTTTTCATCTCAGTTGACATCGATCCATGATGTGTTCCTTGTCTTGCAACTGAAGAAGTATAATCCATACCCGTCTCACATCTTGAATTGGGAAGAATTAGAGCTAGAATCTAATTTGTCTGTGTTTGAGAGACCAGTAAAGATTGTGGATTCCTAAGTGAAAGTTTTTTAGGTAAAGTCCATACCATCGGTCCGGGTTATTTGTCTGCACTGGAATGAAGATCATGAGACATTTGAGTGAATGTATTTGGTTGAGGAGTATTACACATTTTTTTCTCCCATCACACTTTGAGTTGACTTTCTGAGGGTGGAATGTTTTTATGGTGGGGAGAATTTTCACATTCATGTTTTTAGGTATATTTCTCTTTTATCTTGGTCATATTTTCCCCATTTTATTTTTTTGGAGTTTTTTGTGAAAAATAGTGTTTTTTAGAACTGGTATCCAATAGAACATTATTAGTGCTTAGTTAGTAGAAATTGTGCACTAGCCTAGTAGAAACTGTGCACCCTAAATAGAGGCACTATCCAGGACACATGGCCTAGAACATGATAATGTGGGATAACCATGGACCTATTATAGTGGATCTTTCTAATGTAAATGACTAGGCTCACGACCATGCATCCCCTCTAGGATAGTCATGTGACCTCTTTTCCCTTTGGATATAGGTTCCATATGGTTGGAATGGTATTTGGAAAACCGTGAAGCCAAATCATGCGGCCTACCTAGAACCTTAAATATTTTTAATTTATCCTTTCTTCAACTTGGATTTTAAGACCCTAACCCCCCACCCCCACCCCCTGGATCACCCCATTTAGTCTCATATTCCCTAGGCACACCCCCTCCCTCTTGCATCCCTTGGACCTCAATATCTTGGTGATTTTGGCCATATATCTTCATGAAATAATGGGTGAGTCTATCCATTCCTATTTTCCTCCTTCAACGTGGCCTTATCTTATTTCTATCTTGGTTTCTCTCTTATACAATGGATTGGTTTACCAAAAGTGGGTTCAAACTTGTTTATTTAGGTTTTATCTTGTTTATTATGTTTTTCCTTTTCCTTTTTAGGGTCTTTATATAGTGAGGTTAATTTTTCCCACCAATTTATATAAGTTTCATGATAAAGGTAATTGGTTTCATGATTTAACATTGTTCTATGATTTTAGTATGATTTATATTCTTTATAAATGGGATCTATAAATTCTGTGGGTGGTTTGAAACATATTTTCAAAGGTTTTTTGGTGTGCTTAAGGGTTTGAAAATGGGTTTCCTATTGAAAATGGGTTTCTTTCTTGTGTGTTTCAATTTTTGGATATGTATATTTATAAGAGGTGATACATGTGACATGGAAAAAAAGGAATTGATCACAATTAAATCAAAGGTATCTAGGTGGTAATACAAGGTCTAGTACTCTAGTGGGTTTTTCAGGGTCGAGGCTCGGTTCCCCTAGTGGGATTGACACAACAACACTAACTAAACATATGATAATGATTGGAGACCACTAGATCATTGGATTGGATTCACTTATAGTGGCCTATGCATTAGGATATTGTGGGTTTTGGTTTTTACTTATCACCTAGGTATGCAGATCCTAGTACCCTACTAACCTTAGTGCCTTAGGGATTACCCATAGTGCTTAGGTGATGTTATTCTTATCATTTGTCTTATTATTGTATTTACTTTCTCTTTTAATTTCGAAGATTGTTACTTTTTAAAAAAATTATTCTTTTTTCATAAAAAGTAGTCTATATATTTCTCTTATAATGTTATATAATGGAATATATTTTTGTGTTATCCTACTAGTCCTTGTATCACACCCTATATACACCCTCGGGTGTATGTAGAGCTTGTTATGTTTGACCCTGGTAAAGGCAAGTTATAATGTGGTGGTGATGATGGATATGGTTACTAGTGGTTCTTAGTTTGTAAGGTATTTATGGAGGTGGAATGAGGTTTATTACCCACTTGTTATATAGAGACCTATGGTCTATTTTTTCCCCTCCCCATTTTTTTTATTTTGGTTTTTGGTTCAATGTGTAAATGGTTTAACTTGTGATAGTTGAATTTATTTTGGTTATAGTTGTTTCTTATGATGTGATGTATTATTATTGTGGGTTAGATTATGGTGGATTATTATGGTAGAAACTATTAAAAAATGTGATTCATGATGCCTAGACACTAGTTTCTAACCTTTTGTAATTGAGAACACCCTTCAGGCCTTGCCACGGGGCAGGTCGGGTGTGGGGTTGGATGGAAACCTAGCCTGGTTCGTGACAGGTAACTTTGAAATCATAAGCCCCATGAACGAAAGAACCATATATGGATTTGTATATCTCATAATTTTAATTATATAATGATAAAATACATTAATTTTTAGTATAAAAACCACATAAAAGAAACAATTTCTGTGTACAGAATGTGTCCAATAGTAGTAAAAGTGAGATCAAAATCCCTTACATCAAGTTCGAATTTCATGGAAAGAGATCTAAAATCATGTATAATAAATTTAAATTAATTATTATTTGATAAAAAATTCATGTAAATAATTATAATATCACATATGATCCAATTATAAAATTTTAACATCCATTTACTAATAAGTTTTTATTAAAATTATCTTTTCTGGGTGTTAACTATTTTATTTTTCATAAGAAGTTTGGTTCGATATTTCTGGTCCTTATACTTTGATCATGGTTAGATCATATCTAAAATTTTAGTAATGATAAAAATATAATATATATTCATTATATATATATATATACTCATTATATATATATATATAGATTCATCCATAAAAGATAGGGATTGAAAAATTAATTACATCATTCATGGAGATGGAAAGCTGTACATATACATGAACATTGTTTTTACTTTTCAATAAATGTATCAAAATAATGGTAAATAATAATTCACCATTTTATAATAATTATTATATAATATATATCATATATATTCATTTAATCAATCCTTATTACTATCCATGTAAATCGAAATCAAAAAAATGAATCACATCAGTTCGTGGAGAGGGTGTTTACACGTACGCACGAGCGATGTTATCATTTTCCAATGGATTGGAAGGTAAGATTATTGAAAATATATTTTAATTATATAATAATAAATATTTCATAAATATAATTTATAAAAATTAAACCCATCATAAAAACCATCCATGAAATATGGTGATGAAAAATCAATTGTATCGCCACGTAGAGACGGTAAGTCGTACATACACACGAGCGACACTTTCACTTACTATTTGATGGGAAAGATGGGGGATAGTGGGGGTTTCATAATAACAATAAAATTTAATCCTATTTAAGATAATAAATTTATTATTTTATTATAAATACCAAATATTTATAGAGGATGTAAAAGAATAAGTATAAATAAAGTAATCAGTTAAGTCGATTACATCTTCTTCAAAAGAAATCCTTTATATCTCCTCCTAATGATCATATGGTTGGTATTTTGGGAATAAAATATCCACATAAATGTGTATAAATATTTATACAGGATAATTTGGTTGGGGTTTTTCATTATATAAGTCTAAATGTTTAGTAAATAAGAGAATTGATGTGTGCCTTTTATAAGTGATGGGAGGAGCACTCTAAGAATTTATTAAAAGATTAAAATATAAAAAAGTCATCATCTCAAAAAAATAATTCCAAATCGGTAGATATTTGAAAATAAGTTAATATTTAGTTTAAATACAATCAACCAATAAAAATTTTACATGTTTAAGTGGGTTTTTAAACCATGTCTTTTTGTTTAGACTCTTAGTTAACCAATTTTCTCCTGAACCATGATAACATATTTTTCAATCTTAAAGGGTTATAATTTTACTTATAAGGTTAAAATTGGATCATAATGGAAAATTTATGTAATTGGAGATAATTTGTCATTGACATTTTACTCTTTTAAAATTTTTACGATTTTTTAATAATTTAATGAAATATGTTTTCAAAAGTTGTCATTAATGTCATTTTTGACACTGTTCATTTAAATTTACACTAAAGAATACAATAAAAATATGGAATTCAAATATAATCCTTTATAAAAATACTAACATTTTATATTAATTTATAAAATTCATGAAAAACTATAACTCAATCAAACTATATTACTTTTAATATTTTTAAAATCATTTATTTCTTTTAATTAATTTAAGAAATATTGTGTCGGCATTGCATAATAATTTAAGTCAATGATATAATTAATTAAAATTATAAATAATTAAACAAAATTAAAATAATTTCATTATTCTAAAAATATCCAATAATATTTTTCCACAACATTCTTGTTTTCCTATGTGAACACATAATATATATTTAAAAGTTAGAGAGAAATATTTTTATTTTTCTTTACATTAAATATTATATAGGTCATTTTAATAGAAAAGTGTCCCTTAAACCATTAACTTTATAGGCTAAGGTGATAAGGGTAGAATTAAATTCATTAAATCATGGTTAATATGAGAAATTGTGACCTTAAAATTTATTTTTAACCATGTTTTTCCAGATTTATTTTTTAACTATTATGATAAATTTTACCATGCTTCCTATTCATAATGACTAAAAATAAAAGGGTCTTATTTAAAAAAAATTACTCATGATTAAAAATATGGAATACATTTTTAAAATTTTAATTTCTATAAGTGTAATAAATTAAATTTAAAATAACTGTACCAAACAAGATATAAACTGTTTTTTAGAAAAATGCATTTTTAAACATAAAACATGATTTATATTCATATCTCATGCAAAGAAAAATATTATATAAATTGTAAAAAAATTTATTGAATAAATAATTTATACATTTAATTAAAATAATTAACCAATATTTATTAATTTTATTTATAAATATAAAAACATATGGCATTCATAAAAACAATTTTTCAAAAGAAAATCTTTTTTATTTTCAATTTTATTTTATTTTCATTTTTTATTAGTTGATAACCAATGAATTTATTTTATAAATAAGTTTTTCATAATTTTGTTAGTCCTATTCATACCCATCAACCCAATGTCTATGTGATAAATACCACATTAAATAATAATATCTTAACAATTATAGTGGTTTGTTTAAACTCGATGTTCCGTGTAAAGAAACTTATCAAAGAAATAAAATTTAAAATGAATTTAACTCTCAAAATTATACCACTCTAATACAAAACAAATTATGATATATATTTTTCATTATAACCTCAGGTTCCAATGTAGCATCTTTTAATTTAAAATTAGTCTAGATAACTTTAACCAGGTGATTAGTCTCGCAATGTAGTACATTATCTCTATTATCCAATATTTCTACTAGTTTTTCTTCGTAGAAAAGATCATGATATAGGGGTATGAACATTGAGTTCAGAACATATGAAGGATCTCGTATTTTCTTCCTCTATAGTGACACATGGAACACATTGTGAACTTGTGAGAAGTTCGGGGGAAGCGCTAAGTGATAGTATACCATCCCTACTCGATCAAGATTCTTTAAGGGGAGAATATATCTAGGGATTATCTTTAAATTCCTACCAAATTGTTGGTTGGAGGAGGACACTAAAGAGGGGTTGAATTGAGTTCCAATAAAAATTTATATTAAAAAGTTTATTTAAAATATTCCCCCCAATTAAAAATAAAATAGGTCAGTTAACCAATGTAGTAAAATTACAATAGTTTGACAATTCAAATAGTTTCTTAAAAGATTTATTAATTCTCAGTTATAAAAATATGATATATTGATACAAATTTTGAATCTACTCTAATAAGGGAAAAAATTATAACTACTATCCAAGAGTAACAATCAAATTAAAATTTAGTTTTCTAAAATATGATTTAAAACGTATAAACACTAAATTCACAGACACAACGGATAAAACAAGTGGTTCAGTCTCAAAATGAGACCTATCCACTCCACTTGGTGATCACCTCCCACCAAGAAATATATATAAATATATTTTATCTACACCATAGATCGGGGTTAACAATAGTACATGATACTTTCCAGGTCACACAACATCTTCCACTGTTCTTTGTGGGAAAACAAATAGTCAGGTCACACAGGACCTCTTCCACAGTTATACGTGGGTGAAACAAGGTGTAGAAAGATATTTGATTGAGGATATCTTGTATCCTCCAGTTTAGTGCAATAGATAGTGTGTGTTTTAATATATATATATATATATATACAAACTACTTGAAAAGTAATGAAATTTTACAAAACATAGAAAAATGTTGCGAGATAGAGTTTAGAAGGCTCTATGTGTCATGAAATGTAGCTTTGGACTCTTTGGATGCAACAGATGAAAATTTCCAGTCCTCTTCTGAAAACAGAGTATCTCGAGTTGAGTGTTCTATTTTTCGATGTAGTGAGATGTTTCTATTTTACTTTGAGTTGATTCTAGAATTCTTTCAAGATGGTTCATAGCAGGTTATTCTTTGTTTATATCCATTAGAAATTGAAAATTCTTCTTTCAGTGTATTATTAAATGTTTGTGTGTTCTCTTATATTTGTATGAAATCCACTGCTGCATATATTTTCTCTAGTGCCACACTTTTCTTTGTTATTTCTGGTTCTTGTGTTGGTGCCGAAAGGATTCACTCTATCCACACCTTGTACCTCATACTATCTGATGATAGGACTGTAAAAGATCATTAATTATATCAGTGTCACTAAATGACTCAAATATGACCATTAGACACAACTTTCAAATTTAATTGAAAAAGAAAGAAAAATGGTTAAGTATGGAAGCATGTCATAGTTGTGGTGAGATAGTCATAGTGTGATAGTCATAGTGAGAGGGTCACAGTGAGATAGTCATAGTTCCATAGTTGCGTTGAGAACTAGAACTAGTAGCACAGTCATGGTGTCTTGTACTTTTTGAATTCTGTAACTAGTAGCAACACTGTAGTGTCGGGTAAATGGTGTCTCCAGTAACGGTGTCTAGTCCTTTTTCAAAATTCTAAATTTTGTCATATTATGGTGTCTTGGAAATGGTTTCAAGGAAATGGTGTCAGGTCCTTTGCAAAAATATGGAACTTGTGGCAGGCTTACAGTGTTACAGACTTTGTGAGAATCTGGAACCGGTAGTAGGCTTATAATTTCATAGACTTAGCCAAAAATCTATAAGCTATCTTGAGAAGAAATATTCAAAAATAGATTAAGATTAATCATAATCATACTAAAACATAATATAACAATATTAAACATAGTTTACAAGATTAAAACATTTTTTGTGAGATTTTAAATCATTATCTTGTGAGAGTTTAAAACACGAGTTATAATACTGTAAAACATTATTTTTTTTATCATTAAAAAATGAGGAGTCCAACAATATCCAAACACGATTTGGGAGCATTAAAACATGAGGAGTCCAACAATATTCCCATTTTTAATGATCATAGATCATGTAATTTAAAAGACAAATATTTTAAAATTAAATAAATAGATGACTTTTCAAATCAAGATATTAAATCATATATGTAATAAAGAGAATAAAGGGTAATTATTTTCCCTTATGTCTCCTCCTTATTATTTCTCCCCCTTAGAGTATCTGTGTTGATATGTTCTCCACATTAAATGAATTTTAATTATTTATCCCATTTTTGGGATTATCAAAAATACAAAAAGAGAATAACAAGTGAAGAAACAATAACATGTTGCATTCTATTAAATAAAACAACAAAGTCTATTATAATAAAAAAAAGAAAATACAATAGATCCCCATAAGAATCAGCAATCACTTATCAGTAGATTTAGTAGACTTATCTTTTCCATTGTCAAATACATCATATGGAGAATCAAGAGGTACAGAAGTAGAGGTGGTGGAAGTAGTAGTTAGGAAAGTTAGTGGTACACCTTAAATGATAGAAGGGGCAAGGTTAGGTCTAGTGGATGACCTAGGAAGAGGTTTCTCAATGATGACAAGACTGATCTGGCTCAAAGCCTAAGAAACAGACATGTTTATGGGGGGAAAAAGGTGGAGGAAGAAGGATATATAGCAGAAGAGAGTCCAAACCTAAAAGGAATAGCTGAAAGAGCCATAATTACAGTACTTTGAACATGGAGATAAATATTCAATAGATTTAAAAAATACGAGATGATCTCTCCATCTTACTTAATGGCCTTCTCAAAATCATCCTTATTTTCCATCAACTTCTCCAGAGTTGGTGTGAAGTCCTTGATCTTCATCAATTGATCTTTAAAGGCTTGAGTGACTGGGGTTATTTTTAAATTCTCTAAAAGATAATTAAAGTGATCGGTAAACTCATGCTTAGAATAAATTCTCTTAAAGTAGAAGTCCACTTTCATAGAGATTTATTCTTGAGCATCAATGGAAATATTTGAATGTCCCTCACCAAATCAAGTACATGGTCACTATTCTTGATGACAGTAGAGAGGCTTTCTTTATCAACACCACTCAAAACAGACTGAAGCTTTTCTCTGAAAACTAATTTGATCAAGTCATTTTCCATAGGCTGAGAGGGAATTCCAGAGGTAGATGAAGCTTTAACAGCTAATGTGAGAGACTTTATCTAATTATGATCTTTTTTTAAATAAAATATATATTCATGAGTTAGCTTATTGAGTCCGGCAATAACTGCATGCATCTCATTGGCTATCATGGTGTTATTCTCAGCCAATTTTTCGTACACAGTAATCATGTTTAGTTGAATAAGAGATACAACATTCAGTGGAATATTATTAGCATAATCTTCACTAAGATTAGAAATATAAGATTGAGTATTTGGAAAGACTTTATTTATAAATTCGACCATAGTTTTTAGATATTTCACCTCATCACTCAAAAATATTGTTCTCAATCCGAACTTCCTGAATTTCATGAAGCATATTCAGTTGAATTTTCCAAATAATTATCTCTAACAGTAGTGCAGCATCTCTTTCATAGAGGTTTTTCATAGGTGCAGGTTGAGACTCTAACTGCTTACCAAATCCAGACAATAAGTTGTCTCCAAAAACTTTCAGATCTCTGTGACTCACAAAAGCAGAAGATTTTTTAGCAGATTCAAGAACAAAAACTAAGAAAAGTTCAGATGCCATAGCAGGAGATACTTATTTGGAAGAAATTAGTTACAATTGAAACACAGTTGAAAGATATATACCTTTTACCAAGGACTCTTGGGTATTATCCACATCAAAATAACTAGGAAAACTATATTAGGTATCCACATAACTTTGGTCAACAGGATTTGGAAGTTGAATGCTTTTCGAAGTTGGGGTGTTGCTCTGCCTCAACAGGTGCATCTCTTCTTGGAATAAGAGACTCAATCTCTTAACCCATTCCCAAATTCTCAACTTTGTTAGGTTCACCCATGTCATCTCTACCTAGCTGAAAGGCCTATTCCATTTTTTCCTCAGCAGATAATATTATTTCAGGTTCAATTTTTTCTTCAAATTGTTCCACCGTAGCAGGATCTTCCTCTATAGAAATCTCTTCTTCAACAACAAGATCTTCTTCTATAGCATGCTCTTCCTCAATACTAACACTTCTATTAGAAGTATCTTTAACCTTTTCACTTCCATCAACACCAACATTAGAGATATGTGATATCTCCAGGGATACTCTTACAAAACATTCACTAACATCATCATCTATTTCTTCATCTAGATATTCCATAATCTCATTAGTATCTAATCCAAGTTCAACTACATTTTTAGGTATGGAGGGATTTTCAATAGGATTAAAGTCCTCATACAACCTATAATTATCCCCAACCCATAATTTCCTCCATATATTCCAACTTATCTTCATTCTACTATAAATATCCTTCAAGATACAGAAATCACATTCCTCAAGAACTTCTTAATTCTTTCCAACCACACCTTTTTCTAAAAGAATAGTAGAAATGAACCTGAGATAGAAAAGGGAGGTGGAATTTGATGTAGTTTTGAGAATATCACACATGTGAAGAATAATATACTTACAAAATCTGATTTTGTGTCCATTTATTATAATATGAATAAATAATACATACTGAAACTTAAGAGTGTAAAAATCCCTTTTCTTGGACCAATAAGGTGTTGAACAAACTTGAACAAAAATATTGACTAACCATCAAGCTCAGTAGAAATTTCCATTCTCCCTATCTTATTTCCAATAAAACTTCTAATATCATATTCTAGGATAAACATGTCACTAGGTGAAGGATGACCTCTTTGGTAGTCCTCAAAAATCCATTTATGAGGTATTCCTATGAAGGAAGGTGCATCTTTGACCATTCACCCAGCTCCTAACCACAAAATCAACCTTGGAGTTGAAGAAAAAATAAACATAATAATAAAACTCAAAAAATAAACTTTGGGTAGATGGGTCTTTTATCCATTTTAAACTAATACAACCACCCCTATTCTTTTAGAACTCTTAAAACCAAAGACTTACAGGTCAAGAGCCACTTTGGAAAGATTTCCTTTTCTGGTACAACTTTGTGATCCTCAAGACCTAGGTTCAGTGGATTCTAGGGAATTAAAACATGAGCCTTCTTCTGTTTCTTCTAAGACCTATTATTCTGAGGAGTTTATGAGGATGGATGCTTCATCTTGGGTATTCAACAGAGGTTCATAAAATATAATATGGATGGAATGAGGTTTGAGAGAGACAGAGGGTTTCAGTTTTGAGAGAGGTGAGATCAAGAAAATTTAAGTGATAGGTATATATCATTTAGGGAGTTCAAATGTCGCAAAAAAGAAATGAGTAAAAAGAAATAAAGAATTGGATAAAACAATGTTTAAAAATAAATGATGAATAATATGGTGAGACTGGTATAGGCATTCATGGTGTCAGTATTAATGTGTGAGTCAAAACGGTGCGACCGTAACGAATGAGACTACAAACAAAGACAGTAATTTGTGAGACAGTAATCTTAAGATAGTAAAATGAGAAAATAATATGTTCACTCAAGTTTAATCATTCATAATTCTTGTATTACATAATTCATCCTTTCAGAATTTAATGTCTTAGTGAAAATTTAAGTAAGATAATGGTTTGTGCCAATGAATTCTAAAGTAATATCACATTTAGAAAATGATCTCCCAAAAAGCGATGTCTTACATCAATATGCTTTGTTCTAGAATGAGAAATAGTATTTTTTTAATATGTAAATAGAATATGTGTTATCACAATTTATAGAGACATTATTGAATCAATATCCAAAGTCTAGCAAGGTGTGTTTCATCTACAAAATCTGAGCACAACAACCACCAGCAGTTATATATTCAGCTTTAGTAGTAGATAATGAAATGGAATTTTGGGTTTTACAACACCATGAAACTAGAGACTTTCCCAAATAGTGAAATATTCTAGAGGTCCTTTTTCTATCTAACTTATGACCACAAAAATAAACATCTGAATAGCTAACCAATAAAATGAATGTCCTCTAGGATAAAATAGTCATAAGTTGGTAGTATGTTTGAGGTATTTGAAAATCCTTTTAATAGAAAGAAGATGTAATTCTTTAGGATTTTCTTGAAAATGATCACATATACACACACTAAACATAATATCAGGTCTACTAGGAGTCAAGTATAGTAAACTCCCTATCATTCCTTTATAAGTGGTTTGATCAATCGATTTACCATTCTCATCAAGTTCCAACTTACAGATGGTATTCATTGGAGTATCACTACTTTTAGTATTATCTAAACTAATTTTTTTTTGAAGATATTTAGTATATTTACATTGATATAAAATAACAAATTCATTATTTTTAAAGATTTTAAATCCAAGAAAGAATTTTAGTTCACCCATCAAACTCAATCCAAATTCATTTTGCATCATCTTTGATAAATCAATACATAAATAATTTTTTAGAGATCGAAAAATAATATAATCAGCATAGATTTGAACAACTAAAACATCTTTAAAAATACATTTCATAAAGAGAGTAGGACCAGATATACCTTTTGTAAAACCTTTGGAAATAATAAAACTACTAGTCTATCATACCAAGATCTGAGAGATTATTTTAAACCATATAAATCTTTTGTTAATTTAAGAACATTATTTGGAAAATTAGTGTTTTTAAAACAAGGGGTTTGTTCAAAAATAACATCCTCAACTATATACCCATTTTGGAATGCACTTTTGACATCCATTTTATATAGTATGAAATTTAAATGTGTTGCATATGCAAGCAATATTCTAATGGATTCAAGTATATAAAATGGGGAAAAATTTTCCTTATAGTCAATCCCTTCTTCTTGACTATGACCTTAAGCAACTAACCTAGCTTTATTTTTTTTACTTTGCTTCCATATTTATCTACTTTATTTCGAAACACCCATTTAGTTCCTATGGTCAAGATGTCTTCAGGTCTATCCACATGTTTTTATACTTTATTTATTTAAAACTTATTTAAATACTCTTGGATAGACATCACCCAAAATTCATCATTGATTTACTCATTGATTTTTTTAGGATCAAGATGTGTTAATAAAGATTGATGTTCAGCCTGATTTCTTAGAGAATATCTAGTATGTGTTCCTTTATCTAAATCTCTAACAATAGAATCTAGAGGATGGTTCATAAGGGATCTAACAGATCTAGAAAAAAAGGAATATTAATTTCAAATTCTTCAGCAGTTTTGGTTTCATTGTGGATCGAATCTAGATAATTTCCAGAATTGGAAGTTTTAATAGATTCATTTATATGATGGTCAGAAGATTTAGCATTGATGTCCATATTTGACAAATCATCCTCAAGATTTTCTAGTGAAGTATTAGGTTCATTTGAATCGGTTTCATCAAATTTGAAATGTACAGATTCTTCCACACATTTGGATCTTTTATTAAATACCCTATGGGATTCACTAGAAATTTAATATAACAGAAAAATTACTTCATCTCTCATGGAGGAAAATTTTCCAAGTTATCCTTAGTGTTGTGTAAAAGACTTTATAACCGATAACTTTGAAGTAATTAACCTTGGGTTTCCTATTGTTCCAAAAATCTTAGGGAGTTCTCTTAAGGATATATCTAATAATGACTTTATTAATTATATATCATGTTGTATTGACACCTTCTGTCCAAATGTGTATATGTAGTTCATACTCACTAAGCATGGTTCTAAAAATTTCTTGCAGGGTTCTATTTTTTCTTTATACAAATATATTTTTATGAGGTGTCCTAAGGGAAGAGAAGTTATGACTATAGCCATTTTGTGAGAAAAAATATTCAAACTCTTGGTTTTCAAAATCACATTCATGGTCACTTATTAGAGTTTTAATTATAAGACCACGGAGATTTTATACAGTCTTGGCATACATGGTAAATTGATAGAAAGCTTCACTTTTGTGAGCCAAGAAGATGGTCCAAGTATATATACAGTATTCATATATAAGAATATAGACATAGTGCTTCCAATTAATATATGAGACTCTAGAAGGTCAAAATAAATCCAGGTGAACCAACTCGAGAGGTTGATAAGTTGAAACTTCATTCTTTTGTTTGAAAGGGATTTTTTGATGTTTATCCTTTTGATAAGTATTACAGACTTTGTCATCTGGAAACTCAAGTTTGGGTAGATCCTTGAATAAACATTTTCTAGTAAGATTTTTAATGGAGTGTATATTTCAGGGTCCTAGTATTTTAGAGAAAATCCAAGACTCTGTGAAATACACTCAACCATGAAACATTTTGGGAAACTAAAGAATCAAAGTTAACTGCATAAAAATTTTCATTTATAAAAGCATAAAATACTAATTCATTCTTAGAAATAAAATCATTACAATAATTATTTTCAAATTTAACATGAAAAACATCATCACATAATTGTGAAATATAAAGAAGATTATATTTTAATACATAAACAAAAAGTTCTTTAGAAATTAAAACTGAGTTTGAGTTACCAATCTTACCAAGGCCAATTTTTTTTCCTTCAGCGTTGCCACCAAAGATGACATTCCCAGCATAAATATTTATTAGGTTATTAAAGCATGGGTAATCTCATTTCATGTGTCTTGAATATCCACTGTCCAAGTACCATAAGATTTTGTAGGATCTTTTTAAGTAGTTTTCCTATATAAGAGTCAAACAAGATAATATTTTGGTACCCATATTTTCTTGGGTCCAGAAACATTAGTAATAAATTCTTTAGGAAACCATACTTTCTTCAGGGGTTTCTTATAATAAAATTTAAATAATTTGAGAAGTAAACTCTATTCAGTCTTGAGAAATTGGAAGCATTAAAATAGTTCCCAGTACTATAACTTTCATAATATTTGTTAGTTTTAGGCACAAAAGAGTTTTTCTAGATTTTTCAGCAAAGTTCCTTTTTCTAGGATTATATCCTATACAATTAGTATACCTAGGAGCTACTTGTTTACCAATAATCTGTGTTAGTGTATTCTTTCCATTGGTAAATTTTTATAATTACTTTTTTAATATATCATTAAATAATTTTAGTTCATTGTTTTCTTTAATCTGTTGAGAATTTTTCTATTTTTCTATGACAAGTTCAGATTTAACAGTGGTTGTTAAGGAATGTTGTTTCATTAAATATTAGTATTTATCTTTTAGTTCATTACAGGTGTCCTCTAGAATTTGGTATTATTCAAAAAATTTCTCATTGGTCATATTTTCATAATCACTTTCATCTCCAGAATATTGAGGATTTTATAGAGGAGACTCAATGGTTATCTTAGATGTTTCTATCATAAAACACATATTGGATTTGTCAAAATTTTCATCATGTGAAGAATATGAGTCACCTGATTTGTCCTCAGAATCACTCAAAGTTTCCTTCATGTATTTTTTATACTTTCTATCTTTATCATCATATCTCTTCTTATATTTTATCTTGGGAAAATCAGCCTTTACATTCCCTCTTCTCTTACATTCATAATATACTATTTTACTAGAGGTATCACCTTTATTCCAATCTTTTTTATAGTTCCCCTTATTATTATATTTTTATTTATATTTAGGCTTCTTAAAGAATTTATTTCTTTTATAAAATTTCTTAAATCATCTAGCTAATTGAGCCATTTTTTCATTACTATTAGATGGAGAATCTTCATTACTTATACTATCATAATGAGGTTGTATCATTTCCTTTTCTTTAGTTTTGGAAGTAATGGTTTTTAAGGACACTGACTTTCTCTTTGGTTCATCTTCCTCTTCCTTGTTGACTTTTAATTATTCCTCATACATAATGAACTTTACTATCAACACCTTTACTTGAAACTTGATTATTTCACAAAATTATCTAATCTATACAGAAGTCTGTCTCCATCTATATAGTAAATATTTGAGTATTCTCATGATTTTCTCCTTGGTTGTAACATCTCTTCCCAGATAGATCATAATATTCACAATTCTACTAAACCTGAGATACATGTCAAAAATAGGTTCATTAGGCTTCATTTTAAAGTTATTATGTTTAATAGTATATGTGTCAGGTCTCATTTCCTTAATATTAGGGGTTACTTCAAGTCAAATAGATAAAGTGTCCCAAATTTCATGGGCTATTTTTCATATAAATTTTTTTTAAACTATTCATCTTCTAAATAATAGTATAGTGAATTCATGGATTTGAAATTATTATTATAATAATCCTTAGTTAGTTCATCCCAAGTATTCCTATCAGTAGTAGGAATATTATATTCATCTATAATGAAAGAAAAAATCTCAAAACCCATACATTATAGGTGCATTTTCATTTTAATATTCCATTGTGCTCAATTTTTTCCATTAAAGAATTGAGGTTTGTTGGTAGTAGCACCTTCCAATATATTATACATGACAAAGAAATAGAATTTTAAAGAACTAGAAATTTAGAAATAATATAAATTTAAATATATTTAAAAAACAACTAAAATCACAGTTGAAAAATATGTTAAAACTGATTTAAAAGTTTGAAAATAGTAACTTGAAAACAACATCTGATACCAAATGTTGGTCAGAGTAGGACACTCAAGAGGGAGGGTGAATTAATTTCTTATAAAAATTTCTTTAAAAAGTTTATTTAAAATATTTACCTAATTAAAAATAAAATAGGCTAGTTACCCAAGGTAGTAAAATTATAATTATTTAACTATTGAAATAGTTTATTAGAAGATTGATTAATTCTTAGTTATAATAATATGAGATATTGATACAACTTTTGAAACTACTATAATAAGGAAAAATAGTTATAACTACTATCCAAGACTAACTATCAAATTAAAATTTAGTTTTCTGAAATATGAGTTAAAATAGAGAAATTCGAAATTAATAGAAATAGCGGATATAACAAGTGGTTCAGTATCAAGATAAGACCTAATCCACTCTACTTAGAGATCTCATGCGACCAATAAATATATATAAAAATCTTTGATCCACACCCTGGATCAGGTTTAAAAACAGTACATGAGACTGTCCAGGTCACACGACCTCTTTCACTATTCTTTGTGGGAAAACAAACAGTCAGGTCATATAGGACCTCTTACATAGTTATACGTGAGTGAAATAAGGTGTAGAAAGATATTTGATTGAGGATATCTTTTATCCTCTAGTTCAGTGTAGGAGACGGTGTTTTTTTTAATATAGATACACAAACTACTCAAAAATTAATTAAACAGTATGCAAAAGAGAAAAGTATAGAGAGATAGAGTTTAGACGGCACTGTGTGTCATGAAATGAGGCTTTGGAATATTTGGATATAGTAGATTAAAAGCTCCAATCCACTTCTGAAAACAAATTTTTGTGAGTTAATTGTTCTATTTTTTAGTGTAGTGAGATTTTCCTCTTCTCCTTCGAGTTTCTTTCAGGATGCTTTCAAGATAGTTCACAGCAGGTTATTCTTTGTTTACAGCCAATAGAAATTAAAAATTCTTCCTTCAGTGTATTCTTGAATGTATGGGTGTTCTCTTATCTTTTCATGTAATCCACTACTACATATATTTTCTCCAGTGCCACGATTTTCTTTTTTTATTTTTGTTTCTTGTGTTGGAGCCAACAAGATACACTATCTCCACACCTCATACCTCGTATTATCTGCTGACAAGACTTAAAAATAGAATTAATTATATCAGTGTCATTATATGACTCAAATATGACCTTAAAGAAACAACTTTTAAATATAATGGAAAAATAAAGAAAATGGTTAAGTATGGAACAATGTCACAGTTTTGGTGAGACAGTCATAGTGAGAGTGTCACGGTGCCAAAGTTGCTTTGAGAGCTAGAATCGGTATCACATTTATGGTGTCTGGTCCTTTGAGAATTCTGGAACTAGTAGAAAGACTATGTTGTCAGGTAAATGGTGTCTCAGGTAATGGTGTCTAGTCCTTTGTCAAAATTCTTAATGGTGTAATGTTACAGTATCTTGGAAATGGTATCAAGGAAATGGTGTCAGGTCCTTTGTGAAAATATGAAACCAGTGGCAGGCTTACATTGTTACAGACTTTGTGAGAATCTTGAACTTGTAGCAGGCTTATGGTTTCACAGACTTAGCCAAAAATATGTAAGTTGTCTTAAGAATAAATATTCACAGACTGGATTAAGATTAAACTTAATTATACTTAAACACAATATAACAAGATTAAACATATTTTACATGATTCAAACATGATTTATGAGACTCTAAATCATGATCTTTTGAGAGTTTAAGATGCAAATTATAAGAGTGTAAAACATGATTTGTGAGAATTAAAACATGAGGATTCCAAAAATATCCAAAAATTATTTGGGGAATTAAAACATAAGGATTCCAACACAAATATCATAACCTTATTATATAGATAAATTCATAGAAACACCTTCTCTCTAACTTTAAACTCCAGATCTCACTGATGATTATTAGTTTAAAGTTTATGTCGAATCTGAGATTCTTTGATGTGTTGCTGAATGGATCTTGATTTCTCTTCCATTTATTTAGATATCTTAGGTCCCAATATATTTCTATCTCTAACTTAATACCAAAAAATTAGTGTTATACACTTCTTTACATTGTGGGCTTCATAAGTAACCATCTGAATAATCATGTGAAAGTTATTATTGTAAGAAAACTCAACTAGAGGAAGGTGTTGATCCCAACCACCTTTGAAATCCATAGAACAATATATCCTCATATCCTATATTGTTTGAATGGTTATCTCATACTAAACATAAGTCTAACAATGATAAGTTGTACTAAAATTCAATATAGTATTGAGAGACCATTAAAATACTTCGTCATAACTTCAAGGAAAACCTATGATCCTAATTAGATTCAATAGAATGTGTTACTATTTAAAAACCATACCAATTAATTAATATAAATTTGGGAAAGCTGGTCTAGAGAGAAATATTCTATGATAGTAACAACATGTACTGAATTTTTAAATAAATCGGTTATACCCTAAAAAAATTATGGGCTCTAGATATTTTAGAGAGTTCGATGAAAAAATCAATGGTGGTGCTTTCCCATTTCCAATCTGGTATGGGTAATGGTTTTAACATTCCCTTAGACTTTTGTCAATCATCCTTAACTTTATGACATACTAAGTTCCTAGATACATACTCTAAAATATCCCACTTCTTGATGTACTACCATAAATACTCTTTTGGATTTCTATACATCTCCATACTTCTAGGATCAATAGATAATGATGAATGAAGAGCTTCATCCAATATCTCCTTCTTCAAATTAGGTATAGAAAAAACATATACATAGTTATTGAACCTTATCAATCCATCATAATCAAATTTGAACTCATGAACAATTCTGACCTTCGTTTTTAGTTCCACATATTTCTTATATGCCTCTTTAATCCTCACATGGATGGATGGATGGTCAAACACTCATTTCAGAAAGATAATAATTATCTCCTTCCTTCAAGATTTCTATATCCATACTTTAAAAATACAAAAATATTTGGCCTTCTATGATCCACATCATAGATAATCTAGAACGATCCTTTCAAATCAGAGAACTTTCCACCTTTTCCACTTTCTCAAGGTGGTAATGTATTGAGCGTAGGTAATATTTAATCAACTCTATTTATCTTCTCTGGTATATATTCATCTATTTTTAAGTGAATATATACATTTAAATTTTATGATTAGTATATATATCATATATTTCTCCATAAAGATAATTCATCAATATTTTAAATGAAAAAAATTACCAGAATTAAATCCAAAACATTAGTTGGGTAATTTTTCTCATGAACCTTTAATTTTTTTAGGCATAATCTATAACTATATATCCTGCATGAGAACATATCCCAATCCCCTCTTTTATTCACCACTATAAATTAGAAACTCTTCTCCACTATAGGGTAATGTAAGTACAGGTGCACTGACTAACCTCTTCATCCCCTTGAAATTTTCCCCGCATTAATATTTCCAAAAGGACTTGTCTCCCTTCATAGTTAACTTGGTAAGTGGATTAGATAATTTTGACAAATTCCCTACAAAGTAGTGATAATATCAAACTAAACCAAGAAAACTATAGAAATCAAACACATTGGTTGGTGTAACGCCTCAAGTTTTTATGAATTAGTTTTTTTTCTAATAAATTATATTTATTCGATAGCTTTCATTACATGAAACACTGATTTTATCTTGCGTTACATGCAACATTGAGTTTTAATGAACCACAATATATTATTAATTTAATTATTTAAATGAAATTGTTATAATCTAGACATTAAACATAGTGATAATAATATAAATGACTAATTTTTAAATAATAAATATAATGGTTTTATATAAATAAAATTTATTTATGAAAAGGTACTAATTTTTTAGAAAAGTCTATATATTTTGAAAATACTATTTTCTAAAATATATGATTTTTATTTATTTTTTCCCACAATAATGAAAATAATTTTTGGAAATTTTAAAAATTTAATTTGATAAAGTAAAAATAATTTTTGAAATAATAATTTTAAAATTATCTTAGGGTGAATTTTAGGTTTTTTATGAAAAGTTCTATTCTCTTACTAAATAGTAAAAAAAATGAATTTAATTGAAAACTTTTTTAACGTTTAATTTATTTATAAAGTTGAATTATAGTTTAAATTGGTTTTAAAGGAATCTAAGTTCAATTATACATCCATTAATTCAATTTATTTAATTTTAATTAATTTTACATTGAATTTGGATATAAAAACATTTGAACCTTTGGAGCATTTTCTCTTTAAAAACTCATTTTCTCATCATGACTATGGGATTAATATTAAATTAAAATTTTCCACTTATATAAATGGAATTTTAGAAAATGGATTCCATATTTGGAATAATTATAGTTTATATTATCTAATAAAGTCAACTTATTTTTTTACTAAAATGAATAGTATAAATAGTATAAATTATTTACCACGGTTAAGGTGAAAATGGGTTTACTGGGGGTAAAAAAATAAAGTCATTAAAAATAACTCAAAACTTTTACAAAATTGAAAAATAGACATATTTAGACCTTATATCTTATATTTTCAATACTGGTCAATTATTGGACCCTTGTGACATGAAAACACATGGGCGGAATTCTTTTTTGTCAAAAATTACAAGTGTGCCACTCACCTCACTTATAAATGACCACCCCTTCTCCTATATTCTTAAAACCATAACACTGAAGGACCCCGGGACACCCTGAGAGGGGAGGGGTGAATCAGGGTGACAAATTTTTCTTTAAAGTGATGGATCTTGTTCCCACGTTGGTAGGAACTTGTTGAACCTGTATGATGAAAAAGATCAGAAAGCAAACATGCACAAGCACAGAGAAGACACAACCCTTTTTACTTGGTTCACCACTAAGGGCTACGTCCAAGGAGCATACGCCGACAAGTTGTCAGTCGTACCAAAATCCATTATGCTTCACTAGCTGGAGATTACAATTGTTCGGGCAATGTCACTCTGTCCCAGGCTCACTGCCTTTACAAAGGTTCAGGGATAGCTCACTGCTACCCTCGGGTCACTCCCGTTGACTCCCCCTGGCTCACTGCCGTTGGTGAAGTCTCTCGCAGTTTATAGACGTGAAGGTCTCTTCAATAGATTTGCATTGAAGTCTTTGCCTCTGCTCAGCACGAGACTCTGCTTGCATCGAAGTCCGAAATAGATGCACTAGAACGCACAGAACCACTGAACCGGATAACCAAAACGTCCAGACAAACCTTACTGAAAATTGTACCCAACACCAACCCTTTGCATGCAAAACCTTCCTATTGCGTGCAAAATTTACTTTTCTTGCGGAAACATATTTCGCGTAAAAATCCCATTTTTCGCGCAACTCCGAATATTTCACGCAGGCCCCTTTACGCTATCCTTTTTCGCGCATCAGACCTCAGATATTCTCTAAGTCTTCCACCACCCAAATGAATGGGTTCACCTCATATTTATAGTTGACAGAGACCCCCGTGCGCAAAATCCCCTTCGGCGCAGAAAACCTCTCATCTGGCGCGTAATATTTCGCGCATGTATCTTTTTCCGTGCACCTCTCCAGATATTTCGCGCAACCCATGCCTTTTCCATTTTTCGACGGTGTGATTCTGAAACACTATTTGCGTGAAAAACTTCGCTCCGCTATTTCGTGCACCACGCTGTTTTTTCGCGCCCAACTCATGTATTTCGTGCAGGGCCTATATTTTCCGCGCAGCCCATGCCTTTGTCATTTTCCACCAATCTGATTCTGAAACACTATTTGTGCGAAAAACCTCAATCCACTATTTCGCACATCCCGCTGTTTTCCGCGCCCAACATAAGTATTTCGCGCAAGCCTCTTATATTTCACGCACCACTTCTTTTTTGTGCGAACCTCTTTTTGCAGACAATCCATGTCTTCATTTTCCGATTTTGAGGCCCAAAAAAAATTGTTGTTGTCTACTTGAATGGTATGATCTCTTTGCTGGTACACGATCTGAACTTCCATTGATGATTGAAAACAAACACAAACCATACTCCAAATCGTGCATAGAAGACCATGGTTCCAACAATCTCCCCCTTTGGGTTTGTTGGCAATCAGAAAATAAATTCAATAGATCTCCATCAAAAAATGCAGGAATCAACTCAGCCAACACTCTAAGTCTACGTGAGCAATGCTCGGTGTAGAAAACAAGAGAGGAGGCTTGAATTGGGTTCCACTGTTTTCCTTCTCATTCCTCTCATCACAGAAGTTGCCTGAATTTATTCCTTTCTCCTTTCTCCCCCATTGACAATAAATCCAAAGACCAATATATATTTTTTTTCACGTTCAGCTCAAACCATACTCCCCCTAGATAGTATCTCCCCCATAAACCTACATCACAGCCATAAACAGATTAAAACAGTTATAAAAAACGGGGAGAGGGAAATTACGGAGCCTCCTTATGCAGTAGGAGGCGGTTGAACACCGAGGTTCAACCAATGCTTCTCAAACACAACCGCAGACAGTGGCTTTGTTAGGATATCAGCTACTTGCTCATCAGTTCCCACGTGATCCATTCTAATCACCCTTTCTCTACTTTTTCTTTGATAAAGTGATACCTGATTTCAATATGTTTTGTACGAGAATGCTGAACAGGATTCTTCGTAAGATCAATTGCACTCTTATTGTCACAGTAAATCACCATTGGTTGCTTCACCTCATCACCAATATCAGTTAATTGCTGCTTCATCCATAGTAGTTGAGTGCATGCCATTGTGGTAGAGATATACTCAACTTCATCAGTACTAAGAGAAGTACTTTCTTGTTTCTTGCTCAACCAGCCAACACATCTCTGCCCAATATAGAAAGCTACACCACTGGTGGACTTTCTGTCTACTACATCACCAGCCCAGTCAGCATCAGAAAACGCTGATATTTCACTGTCCCTACCTGCAGGAAAATGTAACCCAAAGTTGTGTGTACCTTGAATGTACCGCATGATTCTTTTGACTGCCTCCATATGTTCCTCCTTTGGACTACTCTGAAAGCGGGCTGCAAGACATGTGGAAAAGACAATATCTGGTTGTGTTGCTGTCAAGTACAATAGGCTCCCAATGATTCTTCTGTACATGGTGGGATCTACAGATGTCCCTTCCTCATGATTTCCAAGTTTGGTTCCAACTGTAATCGGAGTTGACATTGGTTTGGAGTCTTGCATATTAAACTTCTTCAGTAGCTCTCTGACATACTTTTCCTGAGAGATATAAGTTAAGTATTTCCTTTGAGTCACTTGCAGTCCCAAGAAATATGTGAGATCCCCAATCATTGACATTTCAAATTCTGATTTCATATGATTGGCGAATTCATCCACTGATTTCTGCATGCTGCCACCAAATATAATGTTATCGACGTAAACTAGAACCATGAACTGATCTTTTGAATAATTCTTCACATAGAGATTGTGATCTACTCCCCCTCTTTTGAATTCCAGCTTCTTGAGGTAAGAATCCAGTCTGGAGTACCATGCTCGTGGTGCCTGTTTCAGGCCATAAAGTGATTTCTTTAGCTTGCATAACTTTGATTCATCAGCTCCAAAAAGAAAACCCACAGGTTGTTCAATGTAGACTTCTTCTTCGAGTACACCATTTAAGAATGTTGTCTTGACATCCATTTGATATACTTTGTATCCACTTTGGAGAGCCATGGCAAGAAACAGCCTGATTGACTCCAGTCTAGCCACTGGAGCAAAGGTCTCTTCAACATCAACACCTTCTATCTGATAATACCCTTTACATACAAGTCGAGCCTTGTTTCTGATAACATTTCCATGCTCATCAAACTTGTTCTTGAATATACATTTTGTTCCAATGTCATTGTGACCTTTTGGTCTCTGGACAAGATCCCATGTCTGATTCTTGTCAATCTGATCTAACTCTTCATTCATGGCTTTCACCCAAGATTCATCCTTTGCAGCTTCTTCAAATGAGGATGGCTCCACAACTGATAGAAATGCAGATTGCGTGTTATTCCTCATCCTCCTTGTTTGAGTGGGTGCACTATTGTCCCCAATTATGTTGGATGGATCAATCTCAGCTCTTCGATTTCTCCTGCGAGGTTCAGTAGCATTCTCTTCATCCATAGTTTCTTCTTCAGATTCTTCTTCTGAGTCAACATCATGATGTGACTGCTGAGTGTTTTGAACAACTTCCTCTATTTCTGAATTTGTATTTTCTTCATGTTCACATTATTAATGACTTTCTATCACATCATCATATGACGTCCTTAAAGCATTTGTGGTTTTCTCTTCAATTATCTTAACATCACTGCTTTCCACAATCCTTCACAAACGCTTGTTGAAACATTTGTAGGCTTTGCTGTTCATTGAGTAACTAAGGAAAATTCCTTCATCTGCATTGTCGCCATATTTCCCTTTATTTCCTTCTTTGTTCCTGATGAAGTATTTACTTCCAAAGACACAAATGTATTTTAGAGAAGGCTTCCTTCCATGCCACAATTCATATGGTGTCTTCGTCTCACCCATATAAATTCATGTTCGATTCTGAATGTACATTGCAGCTTGAACAGCCTCTTTCCAGTAATGTCGTGGAATACGACTCTCAATCAGCATAGTTCGTGCCATATTGTTCACCTGTTGATTCCTACGTTCAACAACTCCATTTTGTTGTGGAGTTCTCACAGCAGCTACCTCATGTTGTATCCCATGCTTCTCCAGATAATTCTCAAATCCAATGGATGTGTATTCTCCTCCATTGTCAGATTGCAACACTTTGATTGTTCGTCCAGTATCATTCTCGGCGATTCGCCGATATGTTTTCATGCAGTCAAGGACTTGTCGTTTCCTGTGAATGACCATAACACATGTCATTCTACTGTAATCATCTATGAAAAGGAAAAAGTACCTTTCTCCATGAGTTTCGGCAACATTTATTGGCCCACAAACATCTGTATGAATCAGATCAAGAAGGTGAGACGCCCTTTTCTTCTTTGGCCGATATGAACTACAGACCAGCTTCCCACGAATACAATCATCACATGATTTTTCACGCTCACGCTTCAGGTTGGGAATGTCCATGACAATTCTCAGTTTTGATATTTTCTCCATGTCTTGTTTATTGATGTGTCCCAGTCTCCAATGCCACAAATTGTTTTCTTCTTCAACAGTCATGTAACATACATTTTCTTCACTGTCAACCTGATACAAGTTGCCTTCTGTCCTGCATCCCTTCATAAGTGAAGTGCCAGTCTTTCCCTTGATAGTGAATCCTTTCTGATTAAATGTAAATATAAGTCCGGAGTCACAGAGTTGACTCACGCTGAGGAGATTATGACGTAGGCCATCTATGTAAAGGACTTCAGTCTTCTTTAGTTCTCCATTAGCTAATTCGGTACTTCCACTCCCTTTGATTTTCAGAGCCCCATCATTACCAAATCTTACTGTACCATCGACATTCCTTATGATATTCGTTAGTAGGCCGACATTACCTATCATATGAGATGAAAAACCGCTATCTAGAATCCAGGTACTGTTGTTCTTTGTAGCTTTGAGGGCCACCTCTGCAAGGTTGGATTTCTCAATCTTCTTCCTTTCCTTCCATGAGACATTAGATCGAGTATAAAGAACTGATGGCCTTTCAATTATCTATTCCGCATACCCGGGTTCTTCATAGTCAAAGTATTCTTTGAGAGGTGAAAACCTGTTTGAAAGAGCAACATTGTCTTGATGACGAGACTTGACTTGTCTTGAACTTCGGTATGAGGTGTCCATGTACCTTCTCTACCTGCAATTAGCGGCCTTATGACCAAAGTTAGAACAAAAAAAACAATATCCATAGAAATTATTTCTTCTATAAGAATTAGGATATGAAATTGTTCTCCTTTGTTGAGCTTCTATATCTTCTCCATTCAGATAGCTTCTTGCCTCTTCACAATAAGACATGGTATGGCCCAGATAGCCACAGAACTGACACTTCATGAGATGAAATGTATTCTCACTTGAATTTCTCCTCATACCTTCATCCTTGGGAGAATAGTGAGATTGTCTGTCATTTCTGAATGTTTGAGGATAATTCTCAGGTCTCCTTTTAGTTTGGATTGAGGGTTCCTTTCTCAGCACTCTAGGTAATGTTTCAACATGGTCAACTTTCATCTTATCTTTCTTTTGGATCTTTTCACTTCCAGCAGTTGATGTCTCAGCCTCACAGCCAATTCCACTCTTTCCCATGCAAGTGGGTCTTTGATCACTCAAGATTTTTCCAACCCCATCTGAACCACACTTGGCTCTTGCTAGTAATTCTATATCTGAGAATCTTCCAAACTATATTTTCCTCCTCTGTTCTTTTGGAATTGATTTAGTCTCCAGTTTACTCCTTAGAGTAACTACTTCCTCCTCAAGACCATCAGCAGTCTTGGATTTTTTATCCAGTCTAGAGGTGAGGTCATTGATGACCTTTGTCTGCTCTTCAATTCTTAGCTTCAGATCTACTACATCATCATTGCTTTCAATTATTTTAGACTGCACCTTCACAAATTTTTCCAGTCGTTCAATTTTAGCTTCAAGTTGATCAACGTATTCAGTTGATTCTTCTATAATTAATTTCCACTTATTGTAGCTCTTACATTTAATCTTAAGCTTACTAACTGCATCCTTAAGTTTCATCTCAGGATCTACACAAGTTCTCAGTTGTTTTTCTCCATTAGTATCTTCTGACTTTTCAAAAGTGTCCATCATAGAAGCATGGTTCCCAGTTTTGAATTCTGGTTCTTCTTCATCACAGAATTCATTATCATCTTCTTCCTCTTCACAGATAAAACTCTTCCTTTGCATTTTCTTACCAGATTTGAAGTCTCCCTTTTTGAAGAACCTTCTCTGAGGCTTCTTGAAGTTTTCATCCTCACTACCTTCATCATTGATCATTTTTAAGCACTGAGAGGCAATGTGCCAAACTTTACCACAACGGAAACACGCAAGAGGTAACTTCCCTTTGAATTTCCCTTTCCCCTTCTAGAACTTATTTGCAATGAGAGAAAGAATTTATTTTTCTTCGTCATATTCACCGCTAATATCCTTTGAGATTTTCAGTTTATCCATGGCCTTGAATGCCATTTCCTTGCTCACCCGAGTCGTAGCATCTTCTGGTTTGACTCTCATTTCATATGCTACCAAGATGCTCAGAAGATCATCTAGAGAAAGTTTTGAAAGATCTCTTTCCTCAAGGGCTGACACCTTCGCATTATATAGAGGTGGAAGCCTTCTCAATATTTTCTTTACAATATCAATGTCTTTGATTTCATCGCCTAGACCCCGAATTTCTCAAACCACTTCAGTAATTCGATTGAAGAAAGAGTCTGCATTCTCGTCTGGATGCATCTTCAAATCATCAAACCGATTGTGTATCACTTGTAGTTTCGCCTCCTTCACTTTTCTATATCCTTCATAAATATTCTCAATTTTATCCCACATTGATTTTGCTGAGGTGCAATTCATCACCTTTAGGTAGATCTGATCAGAAAGGGATGCAGTGAGTGCATTCTGTGCTTTAGCATCTACATCAAGAAGTTTCCTGTCTGTTTCAGTCATAGTTAGGCATGTTGGATCAGTGACTTGTATTCCTTGCACAGTAGAGAAGAGAACTTCCATTCCAAGAGATCTTAGATGAGATCTCATTCTGTTCTTCCAGATCTAGAAATTACTTCCATTGAAGGGAGGTACTCCCCTGACATTGACCGCGTTTTCCATGACGAAAAAGGTCAGATTCAACACCAGCAACCTCCCTATGATACCACTTGAAGGACCCCATGACACCTTGAGAGGGGAGGGGTGAATCAAGGTGACAAATTTTTCTTTTAAGTGATGGATCTTGTTCCCACGTTGGTAGGAACTTGTTGAAACTGTATGATGAAAAAGATCAGAAAGCAAACATGCACAAGCACAGAGAAGACACAACCCTTTTTACTTGGTTCATCACTATGGGCTACGTCCAAGGAGCATACGCCGACAAGTTTTCGGTCATACCAAAATCCATTATGCTTCACTAGATGGATATTACAATTGTTCGGGCACAGTCACTTTGTCCCAGGCTCACTACCTTTACAAAAGTTCAGGGATAGCTCACTGCTACCCTCGGGTCACTCCTGTTGACTCCCCCTGGCTCAATGCCGTTGGTGAAGTCTCACTCAGTTTATAGACGTGAAGGTCTCTTCAATATATTTGCATTGAAGTCTTTGCCTCTGCTCAGCATGAGACTCTGCTTGCATCGATGTCCGAAATAGATGCACTAGAACGCACAGAACCACTGAACCGGATAACCAAAACGTCCAGACAAACCTTACTGACAATTGCGCGCAACACCAACCCATTGCGTGCAAAACCTTCCTATTGCGTGCAAAATTTACTTTTCGTGCGGAAACATATTTCGCGCAAAAATTCCATTTTTCGCGCAACTCCGAATATTTCGCGCAGGCCCCTTTACGCTATCCTTTTTCGCGCACCAGACCTCGGATCTTCTCTAAGTCTTCCACCACCCGAATGAAGGGGATCACCTCATATTTATAGGTGACATAGACCCTCGCGCACAAAATCCCCTTCGGCGCATAAAACCTCTCATCTGGCGCGTAATATTTCACACATGTATCTTTTTTCGCGCACCTCTCCAGAAATTTCGCGCAACCCATGCCTTTTCCATTTTTCAACGGTGTGATTTCGAAACACTATTTGTGCGAAAAACTTCGCTCCGCTATTTCGCGCACCACGTTGTTTTTTAATGTCCAACTCAAGTATTTCGCGTAGGGCCCTTATTTTCTGCGCAGCCCATGCCTTTGTCATTTTCCACCAATCTGATTCCGAAACACTATTTGCGCGAAAAACCTCGATCTACTATTTCGCGCATCCCACTGTTTTCCACGCCCAACATAAGTATTTCACGCAAGCCTCTTATATTTCGCGCACCACTTCCTTTTTTTGCGAACCTCCTTTTACAAAAAATCCATGTCTTCATTTTCCGATTTTGAGGCCCAAAAAAAATTGTCGTTGTCTGCTTGAATGGTATGATCTCTTTGCTGGTACACGATCCGAACTTCCATTGATGATTGACAACAAACACAAACCATACTCCAAATCGTGCATAGAAGACCATGGTTCCAACAAAAACCCTATTGTTTTGAAAAATAACTTAATAAATTAATTTTCAAATTCTCTCCTCTCATCTTAGAATCCTTATTTTGGATAGAAATCCAACCAAGGAAGGTTTTTTGTACAATCCTAAGGAGGATACCTGAAGAAGAGGCAACATTAATTAATAATTGTTTTTGTTTTATTTCTTATTACACCTAAATAGATTATTATTATACCATTATGATATAATTAACTTAGTATAATACATATAATAAGATTTTTTTATGTTAATTTAATGACCAAAAACCATCTCAACTTCTATCGAATGAGTTATGAAATCATTATTCGTGTGTAAGACGGAATACCACCTCACGAACTGGTGTCATTAATTTTTAAATTAACACCTCTCATGGATAGAAATAATGACGGATTTATTATTTATAAATTATATTTATGATATTATTATTCTTCTATACTTATTATATCACACATACCTTCATACATTACATTTTTTGGGAATACGATAATGTCACTCATGTGTGAAGCGAACTACTGCCTCATAATGCAAAGTGATTCATTTCACACATTACATAGAGGGTATTAAGGATGTGATTAGTAAAAATTATATGATATATTTGAAATTAAAATGATTATTTAATGATAATATATATCAATTAAATTTTTTCAATCTAACAAGAAATGGAAACAATGGTCATGCGTACGAATGACATACTATCTCCATGAAAGGTGTATTTCATTTCCAATCACTAAATTTTATGGATTACTATAAATAAATATATAATAAATATATATGATATTTATATCATGGTTTAAATTCTTGATATGACGAAACCATGATCAATGTAAGAGGAATAAAAATAAAAATCCAACACGTACATGAAAAACAAAGCAGTTACTATCTAAAACGTGAATTTAACATGGAATTGTTAATAAATGTGTAATAAAAGGTCATAAGAAAATAATATATGGTATAATATATATAAATATGGTTATATGATAGATTTATAATAAACTTATATTTATTATATAGGAATTTTGAATGAGTACGATGAAAGTCCATACTTAAGGTAAGGGATTTTTTCCTCCATCCGCCTTCTTTGAGATATAGGTTATGTTATGGACCTATATTCTTTAATGAGGTGTATATATTTCTGCATTGATTTATAATATCATTAATACTTCTTACTCATGATAGTTTTTTATTTTATGTTATTTTTTCATTGGGCTTACAATTCAATTTTACCAGAGTGGTAAAGATTTTATGTTATCATCTCATCATTTATTGGAATTATTTATAATTATGTTTCCAATGTTAAAATATTATGATCCATATCTCAATAAAATTATTAAATTTCATATACTATGGTTATTCATGATATTTTCATGTAATATTACCATTTTCACACTCTTTGGTACTTAAAATATTTTATAAAATGTTTTTAAGGAAAACAAACATTAATTCTCTCTTCAACCAGAAATACATTTTCTTCAAAAACCATGTTTTCTAAAAATGCCTTAAATTTTTTTATTACTATATTATTATTTTTTAAAAGAAATTTTTACCCATGTTTTAACTTTAAAAAAAATAAATCTTTATTTTTTTTCAAACAATACATGTTTCGGTTTTACTAAAAATATGATGGGAATCTTTGTTTTAACATTTACGGCATGAATAAAACTTCATATAGTCATGACCACTATTTTCATGGAATATTACCTAATAATTATTCAAAGTTATTTTAAAATAAAAATATTTTTAAAATTTTTTATGTTTTAAAAAGTTTTTTGTATAGTGGAAAAGATATTTTCCTCATGAAATATTTTGAATGATCCATCGAATTAATTTCCCATTTAAGATGAAATATTTTGATATAACTTATGCTTTATTGGGGACATGAACCAATGATATAATTATTATTCTCTCTCTAAATGTTTTGTAATTACAAGATGTTTGTTAAACATGCTTCTTTTCATGGGTTATGCTATGATGAAATGTTGAAATTATTATGAAACCTATCTATTTTTTATAGGTTATGATAAGATAAAAAATTTATAAAACCCATTTTATTTCATGGTTTATGATATGGTGAATGTTTTATGATCTTATGGAACCCATATGAACGATTTTGGTTATGTCATTGTGGTTAATTATAACCATGGATGGTGGTTATGTTATAACCAAGGATTGTGGTTAGGTTATAATCAAAGATGGGTGGGACCTATATATCCCTAAAATTCATTAGGTAAAGATTTATATATCATAATATATATAGGAATGGAACGAGTAGTGAACCAAATTTAGTAAGGGAGTTTGTCAACTATGATGGTATTAGTAGTGAAACTTGACTACTATGATGGTTTGGGGAGTGAACCCATTCCACTATGAGGAAAGGGCTACCACTACGTATGGTGGTGTGTCTTTCCCATGAAATGTATCTACCCATGGAGTTCCCATATATGTCTTGGAAATGAGCCATGACTATTAGGGAAAGTATTTTCAATGCTTATATGTATGAAAAAATTCTATGTCTTATGACAATTTTCTGCTCACATGACTCATTTTCTTTGATTTCCTTGTGGTTCTTGTCTTATGAACTTCCAATATATGTGTCATGACTCTAGATTTTGATATTTTAAATGAAGGGTTTCGTTTTCATATGTTATTATCATGTTCTTATACCATTATGCTCAAGTTATATTGATATATTTCCCTTGTTTACCCTTACTGAGAATCTGAGATCACCCTTTCTTATGTTTCCTTTATTTAAGTTATAAAGAAATTTTTTATATAGGGAATGTCTATGAAGAGTAATAAATGGGAAGATATTTGTGGGAACAATTGAATATCTTTTACCATATTAGAATATTGTGTTCTATATTACCAAAATAACTAAACAATTATTGTTATAAGGCATGTGTTTATGTATTGTAATAAATATTTATCTAAAAAGATATAATATCCATGTGTGAGAATCCTGGGTTTTTATTTTTGGTATCATAGGATAGTTTTAGTTAACATTTGGAAACTATGAAAGGAAAATCTTAGTGATATCCCTAAGTACATGTCTATGGATAAATCTAAGGATAAGTCAAATTATAGGAAAACATTATGGAATTTTGAAAAAAAAAGATAGAGTGAGTGGTTTAAAATTAATTACATCCATGTATGGATGATACAACTGGATGTGGATTTAGAATAAAGGTTCCTAGGGGTAATAACTCTGAAAATAGAACATTAAGATAGACTTGATCACCACCTGTTGCATGATAATGGGTCTTACTGCACACCTAGTTTGACACTCCTAGGGATATTCTTTGGAAATTCACAAACTCTTTAGGAACTATTATGAAGGATTTAACTAGAATATGACTACGAATAACCTACGATAAACCTAATGTTTTGTATATTAAATAAGGTATCTTTATTTATACATAATACAAGTGTTTTCCATGATTATGTGGCTCCCCATCATGATTATTGATTTATACACTATGTTTTCTGGTTTTATTCAATGGATGGAACCTAAAGGAATCGTGTTAATTCTGAGTGAAATGAATAATGCAATGATTTTCTTCCTAAGCATATGAATGTTATGGGATATAGAATAAAAAATATCATTACTATTCTCACAAAACATTATCAAGATATGAATCATGATTGAAATATAAAGGAATAAAGGAGGGAACAAAATTTCATTTAGTCCTTCATGAGGAACCATCCACATTATTTCAGTAGGTATTTTGATCCACTACTAGCTTAATAATGGATTAGCACAACTGAAAAGATATTTTATTTTATCCAGTGTTCAAAATATTAATAATTAATTTTTGATGTCTACCATTCGAAAAGTGAAGCAGATCAATAGTAGGATTTTATCAAGAATAATAGGAAACAAGATGAAATTGAATCTATTAAATGGGACGATTTTAAGAACTTGTTTTTCAATAGTTAATTTCCTAGTATTTTAAAAAAAATATGGAGAGGGAGTTCCTTGAGATAAACAAAAATTATGATGAATTCATTATTACCTATGAGAAAAATTTACAAGGTATATGAGGTATGCTTCTGGTATTATCATCTAACCGAAAATTAAGGTTGATAAATTCTACATTGGCTTAAAACCAATTCTCCAAAGGGAGTTAACCATAAGAGAATTTGGTAGATATGAATTTATTGATCTATTTTCTATCAAGGTGGAAATTGAGTTTAGAGTTACATATCAATCTTATGGTTTTGAAAAGAAAAGTATTATGGAGTTCAAAGGAAAATCTGAAAAGCATGGAGAGAAGAAGATGAGATTTTCATTATTCTTAATGTTTAGGAAGAAACATGGTGGAATTTGTTTTAATGGTACTACAAAATGTTTTATGTGTGTAATATAATTTCATTAAGAAATTTATTTTTTAAGCAATGGTAAGAAGTTATCTAATGGTAAAAATTGATTGAATGTTTTATAGAATGTCCCACCCACACTCCATTGTTTCAAATACAAGGAGTAAGGGCACTATGCTAACTATTTCCCAAATATTAAGGTTAATGATGATGATTGGTATCAGTAACCTATTATACCTAGAGATAAGGGTAAATATCACATGATAACTATTTTTGATGAGGGGTGTGATAAAGTTTTGGTAAAAAGTACAATTACCATCCACTCTAGAACTGATAATGTATTATTTGACTCTAGATCTACCCATTCATTCATATCTAAATAATTTTATAATGGTATCAATATTAAAAAAAATTATTAGATGTGTAATTATTAGTGAAAACCCCTAACGGTATGATGATTTCATCTCTAGTATATGATTCTTCTCTAGTTGAAGTTTGTAGGAATGTGCTCTCTAAAAATCTCATTATTCTTCCTCTGGTCTAATTTGATATTATCATAGGCATGTATTTGATTTATCTACATAAATACCACATCGATTTTGGAGGAAGGTAATTCAAGTTTGAAATTCCAAACTTAACTATGATCGTCTACCAATGTGACGATAAGTATGAACTTACTATGTAGATTACATCCATTTTATGGTCCTTAATTCCCATTCAGAAGGTATTTTATCTCAAACGGTTGGGGGGGAACTTGACATCGATGATATAACAATTATGAGGGAATTTTTTTTTGTATTTCTGGTGTAGTTTCATAGTCTTCCACTATAATGTGAATATGAGTTCACAGTAGAACTCATACATTGTTCCACACTAACTTCAAATACTTCTTATAGACTGGCCTCGATTGAGTTATATGAATTAAAGAAGAAACTCCAAGAGAACCTTAATAAGGGATTCATTTGGCTAAGTGTTTCTCCGGGGGGGGCCTATTATTTTTTTAAAATAAAGGTGTGTCTATGAAACTCTACATTAATTATCTGGATTGGAACAAGATTGTGATTAATAAAAAGTATTGTGTACCCCATATTGATGAACTATTTGATCAACTTCACAGAGCTCAACACTCTTCAAATATTGACCTTAATTATTTATATCATCAATTGAGGTCTAAGAAGGAGGATATACCCAAGATAACATTCCATACAAGGTATGGACCCTATAAATATATAGTGATTCTATTCAGTATTAATAATTCCCTCTTTATCATTATCAATTTAATGAATAGAGTCTTTAGAGATTACCTTGATCATTTTGTGGTAGTGTTTATAGATGATATTCTTATCTATTAAAAGATAAATAAAGAGAATGAATGTCACATGAAAAAATGTACTAAAGAACTATATGAAAAATATACAGTGTGAATTTTGGCAGAAAAATGTTTCATTTTTTGATCATATAATTTCAAAAGAGGGTATATAAGTAGATCAATCAATGATCAAGGCTATTGAATATTATCCCAGACCAACCAAGTTGATCAACATCTGTAGTTCTATTAGTTTATGTGGATATTATCGATTGTTGTAGATAATTTATAATAACTCTGTAATTCAGTCACCAACTTAACTGGGAAGTGATCCAAGTTCCTTTAGACATATTTACGTGATGAAAATTTCAAGGAACTAAATAGAATATTAGCCAGCATACCTATGATTACATTACCTTGTTGTAGAGAATGATTTTTAATCTATTATGGCGTATCCAAGAAGTATTTGGGATGTTTTCTTATACAAAATTACATGGTTATGTCTTATGCCTCATGAGAAAAATTACCCAACTTAGGATTTGGTGTTAGTTTTGGTAATTTTTTCATTAAAGATAAAGAGGCATTACCTTTATGGAAAAAGGTTTGGTATATATACTGATCAGAAAAAATTTAAGTATATATTTACACAAAAATATTTAAATATGTTCCAAAGAATATGGTTAAAGATGATTAAATATTATGACTACTCAATATATTACAACCCTAGAAAAGTGAATGAGGTGGCTAAAGCTTTGAGTTGAAAGGATTATGCTAGCTAATCCATGATGAGGATTAAAAAAGATCCAATATTTCTGTATTTTTAATGGATGGATCTAGAAATCCTGAAGGATGTAGAAAATCCTTTTCCTTCTCAATTGAATGTGCAACCGTCTATCCAAGTGAAGATTAAATAGGCATAGAAGGAAGATGTAGTGATGAAAAGTAGGTTAGAAATGTTCTTAAGTTTAACCTTTATCATGATTGAATGATAAGGTTCAGTAATTGTGTATGCATTATTTCCATACCAGATTTGAAGGAGTTATTATATGAATCTCATAGTTTTTAATTCTTTATTCATCTATGAAGTATGAAGATGTGTAGAGATTTGAAAGATTACTTCTAGTGTGATGGAATGAAGAGAGATATTGCAATGTTTGTATCTCAATGTATGGTATATTTGTAAGTTAAGGATGAATGATAAAATTATAAGGGGATAGTACATCCATTACCTATACCATAATGGAAATGGGAAAACAACCCCATGTATTTTTTTGTTGGACTCCACAAAATATCTAAAGGGAATAATGTTATATTGGTTGTAGTCGATCACCTTACTCAGTCAACACATTTCATCACTATCAAAGAAGACCTGTCTCTAGATAATATTTCCATGATATAAATGAAGTAAGTGGTAAGGTTTAATTGAGTACCATTTTCCATTATGTTTGACCATGATCAAATGTTTACATTAAAGTTCTAGAAACTTCTTCATTAAGCTCTTGATACAGAGTTGAGTTTCAGCACTGCATATCATCCTCAAGAAAATGGTTATTCTGAACGAACAATTCAAACCTTAGATTATATTTTGAGATCTTGTTATTTAGATTTCAATGGTGGTTGGGAAAAACACCTTCCTCTAGTTGAGTTTTGTTAGAATAATATCTTTCACTCAAGAATTCATATGGAACCTTATGAGTCCATCTATGGAAAGAAATATAGAGCTCCAACATGTTGGAATAAATTTGGAGAAAGAAATATATTATGGCATAAGATAGCAGAAGAAATTGAAGATAAGGTTAAATCCATTCAAGAACACATCAAGGTATCTTAGAGTCGGAAGAAAGTTATATTGATAATAATTGGCGTGATCTAGAATTTAAAGTTGGAAAAAATGGCATTTCTAAGAATTTATCTATGGAAGAAGGTTGTGAGATTTGAGAATAAAGAGAAACTAAGCCCAAAGTATATTAGTCCCTTCTATTCTTGACAGTATTGGGATGGTATTGTATCACTTGGAACTTCCACCAAACCTCTCTCAAGTTCATGATTTGTTCCATGTGTCTCTTATGAGGAAGTACATACCAGACCATCCACATGTACTGAACTCAGAGATCATACTACTGGAGTAATATAATTATTATTAGGAACAACTAGTGGAGATTTTTGATAGTATAGATAAATTTATATAAAACAATACCACTCAAATGATCAAAGTTCTTTTTGGATAAACCACTAGTTTCAGAAAGCTATGTGAGAACTTTATGTGAAGAGGCAGAAGTATCCTCATTTGTTTGTATTATAGTGGTAAATTTTGAGGGAGAAATTAATTTTAAGGGGGTATAATGTAACACTCTAAGTTTTTATAAATTATTTTTTTTTGAATAAATTAAATTTCTTTGATAGATCGTGTTACACACAACACCGAGTTTAACTTTCAACACATGAAACTCTGAGTTTTAAGAAATCCCAAAATATATTATTAATTTAATTATTTAAATATGACCATTATAAATTATTTGTTAAAATTAGTCATCTGAATAGTAATAAATACATTTTAAATAATAATTATAATGGTTTTATATAAATATAACTTATTGATAAAAAGGTATTTAATTTTTAGAATAGTCTTTATATGTTTCAAAAATACTAAAAAATGATTTTCATTTATTTTTATACGAGATAATAAAATTAATTTTTGGAAATTTTAGAAAAATAATTTGATAAAATAAACTTAATTTCTGAAATCAACATATCACAACTAGTTTAGGGTGAATTTTTAGGTTTATTATGAAAATTTTCATTTTTTGATAAATAGTAAAAAATAATGAATTTTAATTGAAATTTTTTTAGTTTAATTTATTTATAAATTTAAATTATATTATAAATTGGTTTTAATGTACCATTATTAAAATTTTAAATCCATTAATCAAATTTACATCATTTTAATCAATTTAATATTTAATTTTAATATAAAAACATTGTAAACTTTTGTGCATTTTCTCTTTGAAATTCTGCTTTCTCATCACACTTTTGGGATAATTTTAAATTAAATTGTTTCACTTATGTGAATTTAATATGGAAAAAATTATTTCATAATTTTAATTCTCATAATTTATATTATATAATAAGTTCCACTAAATTTTTTACAAAAATGAATAATAAAAATAGTAAACATTATTTATGGTGATTAAGGTAAAAAATTGGTATACCGGGGGTTAAACTAAAAATATAATGGTTAAAAATATCTCAAAAAATTTACAAAAAACCTTGTATGGTAATATTTAAACTTTATATCTTATAGTATCAATAATGGTCCATTATTGGTGCCTTGTAACATGAAAAAATGTGGGTGGAATTATTTCTTTTCAAAAATTACAAGTGTGTCACTCACCTCACTTATAAGAGGACACCCCTTACCCTCTCTTATTCACAACATAAAACCCTTTTTTATAATACCATCCCAAATAACTTCTCAAATTCCATCCTATCATCATATAATCCTTATATTGGATAGAAATCTAACCTAGAAAGGATTTTGGTGAAAACCTAATGATGATACCTCGAGAAGAGGTAACATTCATTAATGAACATTTTTATTTTATTAATTACTCCACCTCCTTCAATTATTATTTTAACATGATGTTATATTTACCATATTATATTAAAAATAATTGGATTTGGTTATGTTATGGTCATTACCTAAAACCATTTCCACTTCCATCAAATGAGTTACGAAATCATCATTCATATCTATGACATACTACTACCTCACAAACCAATGTCATTCATTTCTCCATTACCACCTCTTGAGGTTGGAAATAATGATGGATTTATTTTTTATATATTATATATATGATATTATTTTTATTCTGTAATTATTAAGTCACACATACCTTTATACCATCCATTCTGTGGGAATACGATAACGTCACTCCTGTGTACGAAGGACTACCACCTCACAAAGTGATGTGATTCGTTCATGATTTACATGGAATGTATTAAGGATGGGTTTAATGAAAATAAGTGATATATTTTGCATAAAAATTATTATATAGTGATAATATATATCATTTAATTTTATTTCTTTCAATTCAACAAGAAAATGGAAACAATGTTCATATGTATGTACGACCAACCATCTCTATAAATGTTGTATTTCATTTCCTATCAATAAATTTTATAGATTACATTAAATACATATATAATTAATATATATGGTATTTATATAATTTTTTACATTATATATATGATTTAAACGTGATCAAATTAAGATTAAAAAATGACAATTCAAAACATACATGAAAAACAAAGCAGTTACTCCTCAAACGTGAATTTAATATGGAATTGTCAATAAATGGATAATAAAAACCCATAATAAAATTATATATGGTATAATATATATAAATATGGTTATATAATATATGTATAATAAAATTATATTTATTATATAGGAATTGTTAATGAGTACAACAGAAGTCAAGACTTAAGTTATGATTTTTTTTGTATCAATTTTCCTTCTTTGAGATATACATTATGTTATGTACATGTATTCATTCACAAGGTGTATAATCATCCCCTTTTAAATTCATAAATTTATTCATCCTCGTGATTTTTTATGTTCTATTTTATGTTATTCCTTCATTTGTCATATGATTCCAGGTTACCAAAGTAGTAAATATTTAATGTTGCAATCTCATTGTTTATTGAGACTGTTTATGATTATGTTTCTAATGATAAAATATTATTATACATATCTAAATATACTCATGAATTTTATTCTAATCTATATATTCATGATATTTTTAAATAATGTTAATATTTTTCCACTCTTTGGTACTTAAAATAATTTATAAATTTTTTTTAAGAAAATACAACTTTATTTCTCTCTTCAGTCAGAAATCCATTTTCTTCAAAAAGAATTTTTCTAAAAATGTTTCCAAAAATTACTTATTATCCTATTATTTTTTTCAAATAAATTTGTACCCATGTTTTATTTCTTATATAAATTGTTTGAAATGAATCTTTAATTCATTTTCCAAATAATGTCTGTTTGGTTTTTACCGAAAATGTGAAAGGTATCGTTGTTTTAAAATGTACGGCATGAGAAAAACTTTTCATCATCATGTAAATTATTTTCATTGAAGTTTAATTTATAATTTTCAAGGTTATTTTAAAATAAAAAAAATTTCAAAATGTTTTATGTATTAAAAATATTTTTACAAAGCGGAAAGAATATTTTCTACTAAAAATGTTTTAAATAATTGAAAAAAATTATTTTCTTTCTAAGATGACATCATTTGATGTATATAATGATTTAATAGGGATATAAATCATTTATTCCATTCTTTTTATCTCTCCAAATGGTTTATTGTGATAATATATTTATGAAACCCACATATTTTCATGGGTTATACTATGATGAAATGTTTAAATGATTAAGAAACCGATATCTTTTCCATATGTTATGATATGATGAAATTTTTATGGAACCCAATTAATTTCATGAATTATGATATGGTGAATATTTTATGATTTCGTGGCACACATATTTATGATTTTCATTATGTGATAGTGGTTACATTATAACCAATGATAATTGTTATATTATAACTAAGGATAGTGGTTAAATTATAACCAAATATGGGTGGGATATATATCCCTTATAATGTATTAGGTAAATATTTATATCTCATGAGATAGACAGGACTAAAATAGGAAGTTAACTCGGTTTGGTATGTTACTTTGTCCACTATTATGGTCTTGGGAGTGAACCTTGACTATAATGATGGTTTTGTGAGTGAAATAATTCCACTATATGGAAATTTCATCCACTAGGGATGGTGGTGTGTCCCACCCATGAGGTGTATACACCCATAGAGTGCCCTAATTGGTCTTGGAAATAAACCATGACTATTAAGGAAAGGATTTTATATGCTTATCTTTATTCCACAATTCTATGTATTTTTCCAATGTTATGCACTCATGACTCATCTTCCTTGATTTACTTATGATTCATGTATTATGAATTTATAACATTTATGTCAAGACTCGGGATTTGGATATTTTTTATGTAGTTAATGGTTTTCATATGTTATTCTCACATCCTCATAACCTTATGCTCATGTAATGTTTATGTATTTCCCTTATTTACCCTTACTGAGAATATGAGCTCTCCCTTTCTTATGTTTCCTTTCCCCATTATATGAATAAAGGTTTTATATAGGGTATGTCTATGAAGAGTACTAAATGGGAAGATCTTTTTGGGAAACATTGAAGATCTTTCACCAGATTAGAATATTGTGTTCCAAGTTTCCAAAGGCATTAAACAATTACGGTCCTCAATTTTTTGTATGTGTAATGTAATGAATATTCATCTAAAAATAGGTAATATCCATGTATGATAAGCCTAGTTCTCTATATTTGGTCTATAAAAATGTTCATAACATCCAACTTTGATGGATTCACTGATATACCCTCTCCTGAGATTATACGACAAAAAATTGAACTTTTGTAACCAAAAGATACACTTGGTAAATTTTTCGTATAGCTTACCCTTCCTTAGGGTATTTAGAAAAATCCTCAAGTGATATTCATTATCTTCCTTAATCTTCAATTATATCATAATATCATCTATAAAGACTACCAAAAACTAATCAAGGTAATCTCTAAAGACTATATTCATTAAATCCATGAAGATAGCAGGGGAATTCGTAAGAAATATTACATCACTACATATTCATAGTGATCATACCATGTATGGAATACTATCTTGTGTATATCAAACCTCATGAATCTAAATTTATAATATCCATAATAATGATAAATATTGGAAATGTATTGAGTTCTAATAAATTGATCAAACAATCCATCAATACGGGGTATAAGATATTTGTTCTTGACTGTGATCATGTTTAATTCCTAATAATCAATGGATAGTTTCATTAATCCATATTTATTTTTTTTAAGAAAAGGTGAACCCCAAGGTGATGTACTTGGATGAATAAAACCCTTGTTAAGATTCTCCTAGAGTTTCTTCTTCAAACCATGTAACTCTATTAGGACTATTCTACATGGAGTATTTTAAATAGTTGTATCACCAGGTATGAGTTCTATTGTAAACTCAACTTCATGATTCCAAGTAAGACTGGGTAAATATTTTAGAAATATATCAAAAAACACTATCTCAATAATAATATAATCTATGTTTAGTTTCTCATTAACCATATGAGATAAACACTAATTTTGAATAGTAATTAGGAAACATACAATGGATACAATTTCCATTTTAAGTTCATATTTATCGTCACACTGATAGAATATCATAGGTTGGTTCAGAATATTAAATATGACTTTACTTACTCTAAAATTATGTTGTATTTATATAAATAGAGTTAATCAATGTCTAATATAACATAAAATTCAACCATATAGAGAAAAAAATATTTTTATGAAGCACAATACCATAAAATTCAATTAGAGAAGAATCATAGAATTCAGATACGATAATAATATGATTAGTAGTTTTCATTTATAATTAAATATCTAATAATTAAGGTGGTATTGTGATACCCTTATTAAATTCTTCAAATATAAAATAGTGGGCATATCCTTAATCAAATAAGACATTAGTAATTCTAAATTGGGTGGTATGTGTACCTTTTACAACTTTTTTATTGTACTCAGCATCAGAAATAGTTATCTTATGATATTTCCCTTTGTCTTTAGGATTAAAAGTTTTGTGATGTCAATTATCATTTTTGACCTTTTTATTTGAGCATTAGTTATCATAATTCCCAAACTCCTTGCATTTTAAACACTATAGTGTAGGTGGTGCATTATGTGGTGTTTTTCCTCCATCATTGGCTAACTTCTTCCCATCACTATGATATTAAATTTCTTGATGAACTTTATTTCCATAATTAAAACATTTACCAGTACCCTTAAGAAAATGTTCACCATGTTACCTTCCACTTTTTGATCATAAAGTAAATATCATCTTATTCTCTCTATGATTATTATAATTTCCTTTTAATTACATCTCTTATTTCTTATCAAAACCATATGATTGATGGGTAACTAAAATATCCATTTCCACCTTAATATCACATCAAAAAAATTCTTTATTTGATATAGATATCACTTATGAATAATTCCTTTTAGATACATGGTTATAATATACTGAATAATTAATCAACCTTACTTTCATATTGGACAAAAAAATTATAAGTGTACATCATGAATCTTTTAAAATTTTCCTCATAAGTACTAATAGATTCATCATCCTTCTAATTTGGATCATGGAAGTTTTTCTCTATTTTCATGCAAAGAATAAAATGAAATTACTTATTAAAAAGTAATATGTTAAAATAATTCCACTCCATGGATTCAATTTATACCTTTTTCCGATTTTTCTTGATAAGATTTCACCATTGATATACTTACCCATACAAATGATAAATAGATAAAATAACATTTTCATGATTCAAACACTAGATAATGGAAAATTTCTTTCCAATGGTACTGATAAATTTCTTAGTAACTAGTGGATCATTAGTCCAACAAAATGGTTGTGGATGTTTCCTTATAAAGGACTCAACAGAATGATATTCCCTCCTTTTCTCATTTGAAAGCTCAGTATGATTCATAGATTGAGAATTTTGTGTAAGAAAAAAAATATTTTTTATTCCAACTCCCATAAAATTTGGTTTCTTAAGTAGTTATTCATTGCATTTTTTCACATTCAACATTAACATGATTCCTTTAGGTTACATCCATTGAATAAAACCAAAAATAATAGTGTTATAAAGAATAATCATAGTGGGAAACCACATGATCTTGGAAAATAATATATAGGATTTATAAATCAATAAATCTTCTTTTCAAACAATGAAACCTTCGGATTACCCTAGGTCATCCATGATCATTAAGTATTTAAATCCTTTATAATGGTTTTTAAAGAAAATGTAAATTAACCCATGAATATCCTCTGAGAGTGTCAAACCAGGTGTGTATTAAGGGCACAATCCCTGTGAACTATAATGATTAACGAGATATACATGACCAAATTTTTTAGGGTTATTACCTCTAGATGCATCTGTTCGAAAACTCTATCCACTTTTAGTATCCATAAATGTCTTTTTTCTAGGAAAACCATACTATTTTCTTTACCTTAACTTGGGATGTTCTTATATAAATATGATTATACTAAGGGTTATCACTAAAGTTTTCTCATATTAGTTTACAAATGTAACTAACCCTTACAATGATACCAACTTTAGTGACCTATACTTTTAATATATAGATATTAAATCTTATTAGATGAATAATCATTACATAACATAACAATCTAGACTAGAATTGTATAGTTTTGGTTCCTTGAGAATCATAGATATATAAAAAACTTATTCATACGATGTATACATAAACTCACACTATGCTCTTCACAACTATCACCCTTCTTAGACATATCATACATAAACAATAATTTATACCATGGGGAAGGGAAACATAATGAAGGGTGTGCTCAAATTATTAGTATGAGTGAACAAGGGAGATATCAATGATCTCATAAGAATAACATGAGCATAAGGGTGTGAGAACAAGATTTTAACATTTTAAAATCATACCCCACATATCATAGATAATAATCAGGATTCATCGAATAAATCTTCTAAGTTTATAATACATAAATCACAAATGAATCAAAGAACATAATCCATGAGAGCATAACATTGGAATAGGACATATATTTGTGTTATATTCACTAGAATAGAAAATAATTTCCTTAATAGTAAAGTCACACATCCAAGACTATAATAGTGGATTGGGTTCACTCTCCATTATATCATATTAACCAAGGTTCACTCCTAATACTATAATATTGGATAGAGTCCCTTACTGAACTAGTTTCACTCCTGATTCTAGTCCTCTTTATCTCATGAGATATCAATATTTACATAATGAATTAGAGGGTAATTTAATTTTGGGTCATCCATAACATAATTAAAATCCTAAATATATATTCCAAAATATCATAAAACATTAATCATATAAAAACCCATTAAAAATAAGTGGGTTTCATAAACACTTCATCATGACATAACATGTATAAAAGAAATGTTTTCATACTAAATTCACATTGAAAACCCAATAGAAAAGAAATAGGGTTCATAAACATCTTTTCATAATAATCATAAACCATCCAAAAAATAATGATGATGGTATCCATGGATCATATCCATAGTAAATAATAAGTAACATTAAATAATTTTATCTTAATATAAAATTACTTTAAAATATTAATAAAATTATTTATTGATGAAAATTACATTTTCAATTTGAAATCACTTCTTTAAAATATAAAAAATTCCAAATATTATAGGAAATATTTCATTGAAAATAACTTGGAAAAAATTTAAAGTAATATTCAAATAATTGAGTTTAATGACTATGGGAAATTCTATTCTTTCCATATAAGTTAAAAGAAAACATTTCATTCATACTTTTGTAAAACAATTCAAAAAACACCTCATTTAGAAAACGAAAATAAGAATCCTTTAAAAACAATTGTAATAATTCAAACATGGATAAAAAAAAAATTAAAAAATAATATGATAATAAACAATAATTTCTTGAAAACATTTTTTAGAAATCCTTGTCATGGAAGAAAAATGGTTTTTGACCAAAGAGAGAAATGAAGTAGATTTTCCACAAAAACATTCTGTTGGTCTCTTAAATTATTAATGAGAGTAAAATTAATGGAAAACATGTATTATCCCAAAATAACCAGAGTATAATAAATTTTATGATATTATTGAAAGTTATAAAATGAAATTTCATCATTTTAATCTTAATCATAAACAATCCGGGTAAACAATGAGATTGTAACATAAAACCCTTACCGCTTTGGTAACTTTCAAATCATAAGCACTATAAAATAAATAAACTTATATGGATATGAATAAGCCAAAATTTTTATGATAATAATAATAAAATAAATTCATTGAAATTATATACACCACATAATAGAAACAAGTGGTGAATATGGCATGCATCTCTCATAAGTAAAAGTGAGATTATAATCCTTTACCTCAGGTTCCACTTACATCGAAAGCACTTTAACCTCATATATAATAAATTAAAATTTATTATAATTATATACCATATAAATTTAAATTATTTAAATATCATATATTATCAACTTATAACATTTTAACACCATTTTATTAATAATTCCATATTAAAATCATCATTTTGGGTGTTACCTATTTCATTTTTATGTGAATTTTAATTTAGTATTTCTAGTCATTTTACATTAATAAACGTTCCATCATATCAAGATTATTAATCATAATATTAATATAATATATATTCAGTATATATATATATATATATTTATATTATATTCATCCATAAAGGATAGAGATAGAAAAATTAATCGCAACGTTCATGGAGACGACAAGCTGTGTGTATGCATGAACACTATTTTCACTTTGCGATTGAAGGAATGAAAGATATTTAAATAAGAATTAAAATTTATAAAATCATTATTATATCATATATATCATATATATTCATAAAATATATCCTTTTTACCATCCACTTATAGTGTAATCGAAAAAGGAATCACATCGCTTTGGGGAGGTGGTAGTCTACACATATGCACGATCGAAGTTATCATTTTTCAATGGATAGGAGCGTAATAACATAGATATGATATTATAATTTTAAAATAAAACATATGTCATAAATATAATTTATACACATTAAAACCATAATAATTACCATCCATGAAATATTGTGATGAAAAATGAATTGTATCGCTATGTGGAGATGATAAGTCGTACGTACGTACAAGTGATACTTTCAATTCCAAATTGATGGGAAAGTGGGTTCATAGTGGATTATTCTTAATAATAATAAGATTTAATTATATTTATATTACATAATTTGTAATTTTATGATAAATACCACATATTTAGATGAGTTAAAAGAATATGTAAAAAATAAAGTGATTATTTAGGGTGATTACTTATTCTTCGAAAGACATCCTTTTCATATCCTATTAAGGATCCTAGGATTTGAATTTTTGGAATAAAAACACCTCGAGAATGTGTCAAGAGATTTTTATAAAATAATTTTTATGGTTTTATCTGAGATATAATTCTTAATGTGGTGTCATGAAGAGAAAGGAGGGTTTCCCTTTTATAAGTGAGGGGAGGGGCACTCTTAGAATTTCTTAAAAGATTAAAATATAAAAAAGTAATTCAATAGAAATATTATTCAAAATGGAAAATAAGATAATATATTATTTAGTATAAATCCCATCTACCAATAAACTTTTTATAGGATTAAGAGGTTTTTTAAACATTATATTTTAGTTTAACACCTTAGTTAACATATTTTAACCTTAACCATGGTAAAAACTTTTTCACTTTTAAAGGTTATAATTTTATATATAAGGTGAAAATTGTATCATAAATGGAAAAGGAATAAAATTTTCTATCATATATCATCCAACTTTACTAATTTAAATATTTTTATGATTTTTTTATAATTTAATAAAATATTATTTTCATAAAATATTATTACTTTTACTTTTGAAACGCTTCATTTAATTTGACACTAAAGACACAAATATAAAGTGGGAATTAGAATATAATAATTAAACACAAAAATAATTTTTTATCTTAAATTATAAAATTCATGGAGTATTATAACTCACTCTAATTGTATTACATTTAATATTTTTAAAATCATTTATTTTATTTTTCTATTAATTGAAGAAATATTGTTTCGACATTGCACAAGAATTTAAGGTAATAATATAATGACTAAAAATTTAAAAAAATTAGTAATGAAAAATGTTTGATTATTATCAAAATAAACATTAATTGTTTTTATAACTTTATTTTGTCCCTATGTGAACACAGAAGATATATTTTGAAGTAAGATGGTGACATTTTTTATTTTTATTTCCTTTAAATATTACACAGGTCTTTTTTATAGAAAAGTGTCCCTTATAATATTAAAGTTTTATCATAAGGTTATAATTGTTGAATTAAATTCATCAATTAAGAATTAAGATGATAAATAATAACATAAATATTTATTTTTATCCCAAGTTAACATGATTTACCATTTATTGAGGTGATACAATTTACCATTGTTAAAATTCATAATTTATAAAATGAAAATGGACTTATTAAAAAAAATGAACAACTGATTCAAAATATGTATTCCATTTTTCACAATTCAGTTTCTATAAGTGGTGGAAATAAAATTGAAAATAAGTGTAAAAAACATGATGAAACCCATTTTTTAGAAAAAAAATACATTTTAAGCGTAAAACTAGATTTATATTCTTATCTCATGTATAGAAAACTATTAGATGAATAGTATAACATTTTATTTAATAAATAATATATATGTTTGATTAAAATCATTCACCAATTGTAATTAATTTAACATCTTAAGATAAAAACATATTTCAAGCCTAAAAACTATTTTTCTGAAATACTTATCCTTTATTTTCAAATTATTTTTATTTTTATTTATTATTAATTGATAAACAATTAATTCATTTTATACATAAAATTTTCATAATTTATTTACTCATATTCATACCCTTCAATCCATCATTTAGGAAACAACTATCACATTAAATAATAATATTTTAATGTTATATAGAGGTTCATTTAAACTCAATGGTGAGTGTAAAGAAATATATCAATGAAATAAAATTTAATTATATAGAAATATGTCATAAAATATTAGATAATTACATTATTGCTGAAATTAAAATTTAGGGTTCACTATATTAGTGATTAATAACACATATTGATAATTTAGGGAGGATGTAAAGAGAGAAGTATGTCATTTTGTCTGACACACTATAAATATGTGTTCTCAGATTTCTATTTAACTTTATTTATTTTACTATCTTATATCTATATGAATGAGTTTTTTAGGAATTTTTAAATTAATTTTATAATTTTAAAAGGGTAAATTTACCCCATCTCTATTTCTAATATCTCAAAGTGATCCAACAATGGTGATATTAAGAAATACAGAGTTATTGACCCAAATAAAATGTTAGTTATCAAAGAGTTAACATCTTTAGAAGATAATTAAAGAAGAGTAAAGGAGCATTCACATGATGTGTTGTCTTTTTTTTGTCAACTATATTAATCATATAAAACATATAAAACATGTTTTAGTATATTCTCATAGATAAATTATATAGTAAATTTATTATAAGTGAAGAAGAAAACAAATAATCATTGATTTATTAAGTGGAAAAGAAGAAAAATTGCATATGTAAGTGATAATTTTGAAATATGTTGGCTGCATAAGAAAAAAAATGTAAATGTTGGGTCAGTAATAAATTTATGTAATTACTTTCCTAATAGTGAAATATAATTATGTGTGTGAGTGAGAATAAATCACTAGGATTTATAAGTGAGGAGCTCAGGGAAAAACGTTATGTAATTAAAGATAGTAGTTATGAAAATGAGATATGCCTAGATGGATATTGTGTAAGGGTGAGATAATTATCATTTAATACTGGGCTAAGATTCATGAGGCCTCGGTAAGTTAGTAGTTCATCATTTAAAGGGGAACTATAAATTATAATGGCTACAAAATGGTGAATTTGTCACTCAATATTTTTATTTTCATGATTCAATTATCTCTTATTGCATATGTTGAAATTTTTTCCAATTCAAGAATAAATTCTATACTCTATATTTTATTAAGATTCAATCCATTCTTTAAAATTTTTATTTAATTCAATAATAATATGTAATTATTTTTTATTATAATGATCTATGTCAATGTGGTTTCATCCCATTAAAGGAAAAATTATGTATAAAACATATAGAGAAAACTATTATAGTTGTTAACATTGGAGAGAGAAAAATAGGGAAAAAGAAGAAGTGTTCATGGTTATTCTACAATGGAATGTGTAAATAACTTTTTTCATAACTTGGATAAATAGAGGGTATAATAATATTTTTATAGTGATGTGTTTTCATGAGAGATATAGAGAGAGAAATGTTCATTTGTGAATGAGAATGACTCTATATTGATCTATATTACACACATAATAAGAAAAAGTAAAATCAAAAGTAAGGAGTCTCTATAACACATTTTTATAAATAGATATCAAATAGAGAAATTATACAATTATTTTGATTGGAATACAATATTTGGTATTAATGTCATCAATTTATATGATTGAAAAACTTATGTTAAATACCAGACAATGAACAATTTCATGTATTATATTATATATAGTTCAATATTATACCCTTTCTTTGATGGTAATTACTTGATAATAAAATATATTCAAGTGAGGTGGGATAAAAAAATAACATAAAATGTATTATATACATATATTAAGTAATAATCCATATAATTCATTTTCTCCACTGTGTGAATACATGTGTGTTATTTAATATGTGAAGAAAAGAGGAAAAGAACATGAATACTTTTTATCTATTTGATAAACTATAATTCAATATAATAAATTTTTAGAATAAATATATTAAAAGTACACACCAATTCACACCCACCTATTGTTCTCATATCTCACTTAAAACACACACAAAATCGAATTAGAGTATAGGTTTAGGTTATTATTTGAGGACATTTTTATTGTGGATATACAATATTTTTCCTTAAAATTTATTGAAGTTTTTTTGTCACTAAATATTATGGATCCCATGAACTAATTGAATATAAAATGAGTTTATTTATTCAATGGTAGTTATTATCATATATATATATAACTAGTGGATACTTAAATATTTTTTATCCATGATTTTGGATGTTGTTGATATGTTGATTTTTGAATATGTTCCAATGATTAAAGGTTGTATTATAATGGTTATAGATCAAATAAACATCAAGAATGATGGTAAATTCCCAAATGAAATATTGGGATAACAATAAAATAAATGTTTCATAAAATTGATAGTAGTCAATACAAAAAAAATGGTATTTTGGATAAGATTAAGAGCATATTTGTAAGTGATAAAAAGATAAAGGAAGCCATGAAGAAGATTTAGTGATAAATGTTTGTAGATTATTTTATGCTTGATAATGAAATAGTGGATAATTTATTTAAAATAATGAAATATATTTTGATCACCATAATATTTAATTTATAAGAAGTTATAAGATTCAATTATTTGTAATAGGTTACTTATAATCTTACCAAATGGGTTTGATCTTAAAGTATTTGATCTTAAATACGGAGATGTATGTTGATTTCCTCCTAATGATTGTAATTAATCTTGAACTCATATATGATGAATAAGAATAAAAATACCAAGAAAATTGTTAAATATGATAAATAATTATCCTTTAGAGCTAGGAAGTATGATAAGAGACGAAAATAATCTAAATCTTATAAAAATTCATATTCATAAGAAGAGGATACTTATAACAAGTTTAATAAAACATTGTCTCTTATTCCAAGAAATTTTCACAAATTAATAGGTAAGTATCATGTAAAAAAACCTCAAAATTACATCAATTGCGATATTATAAGATATTTTTTTCAATATATCCCAAATTAAAAGTATATAAATGTTATTGTGATGACAATTTTCAAGGTATTTTTCAAATATAAAGTTAAAAAATACCTAAAAAAGAAACATAATATGATAAGATGAAGGAGAGTATTTTTTATAACTTTAATAGGGGTAATTTTTCCTCCAAAATATAGAAATAAAATATTTAAGTTAAAAAATACAAAAGAATTTCATCAAATTAATATGAATAGAATATTTTAATTTCTAAATTAAATAATGAAGATTTATCAAGTAGTGATTAAAATAGAAATAAAGAGGGAAATTAGTGAAATATAAATCATGTTAAATCATTAATGAAAGGAGTATATCTAAAATATAGAAAACATTTATAGGTTGATTTTTTTATCAAATTATCTCAATCCTTTAGTAGTGAAGTTGTCTTTATATCTAAAAATAAATAAATTTTAATGAAATAAGTTGAGTGTTTGAAGTTATCACTTGAATAGGGGAAGTTATTAAATAAAGAGATATAATATGAGATACTATCCAAGTAGAAATATATTTATGTAACCAAAAAAAGTGATGTCATTTTAGAATCATATGAATAAGATAAAATTTAATTTTGAGAAGATTGTCCATGAAGTTGTAGAATGCATTAAAGGAGATGGTAGAATTATTAAGTCCACTAAAATCCTTGATAAATGTACAAAGTTCCAAAAAAATCACTTTATAGGTTTCCAGGGTATTTTTTTAACAGATTAAAATAATTTTTGTCAATTAGAGAATAAATTTTTGACGTTTATTATTTCGCATGATGATTTTTAGAAAATTAGTAAAATTTTGAAGAACTAAATTTGAATGAAAAGTATGAAAAAAATGGGCTTTAAATTTTTTAAGAAATTATATAAATTAAATATGGACAAGGTTATTATATAACAAAAATTTAGTGTCCAAAAAATATTGTAGTAAATTAATGAAAGGGAAAATATTTTCAAGGTATTCATTTCAAGATAACTTGTTTTTGTTAGGAGAATGCATTCCTTTTAATAATATTTATAGAGTTTTATTTGATATGATAATTTTGAAATTAGTTTTTTACTAAATGGTGGACCTAATAAATCTATAAGAAGTTATAAGATGAAATATTTTAGGGGGATACATCCTATTACAAGACATAAATCCTATAAAGATTCAAAAAAATTATAATGGAAATCAAGATATTAATTTTAGTTATTGAATGATGTTTATGGAAATTATAACCAACCATCTCATGTTTATGAATTGAGTATCACCGTGTTTCTAAATACTTTAAGTATGAAGAAGATAATTCAAGGTGTTTATATAAAGATAAAAAAAAAAAGAAATCTTTAAATGGTGAATAAATTGTCTTTATAGATTTATATAATAAGTTTCTATAGATTGTAGATAGTGGGTGTTCATCCTACATGATAGGAGATCCAATATTTTTAAAATTAGTGAAAAATAATAAATTTAAATATATAAATTTTGGGAATGGTGATATACTTGAGATAAAATTTACTAGTTATGTTAAAAGTGGTGACCTAAATAAGATATCTAAGAATATAAAAATTAAGGCCTTCGGGCCATTCAGGTCAAGAGGATAATGCAATGAAGAATGAATATATTAACCTCATTGGTCATAAGAATATTATTAGTGATGATACTAAAGTTAATATCCACTCTATTTATAAGGTTATGTGATATAGATGATGTCATTAATTTGTATCATTTGAACTTGAAATTTTTCGAAAGTAAAAAGATTTTCCAAAAATTATCAAATAGTTAGCTGAAAAGGACCCATGGTATTGAAAAAACTATCTTAGTTTATCCTATTGTTAGAGAATTGAAGAAGGATAAAACTACTAGTAAATACTATGGTTCATATATTTAGATAAGGATACTATTAAAAAACTTTTAGCTCATTAATGTCTTAAGAATATTTTATTAGAAGAGATGTTTTTAAGCTATAACTAACTTTTATCAAGGATTGCATGAAGATTTTTGTTGTACAAAAACCTATAGACAATAGATTATACAAGAAGATATTGATGTTGGATGGTAAACCACTATAAATTCAAGTTTTAGGTGTGTATTTATATTCCCTTCCCTTTTTATTTGAATTTTTGTGGGGTGATAATTTCATTAACCCAAAGGTTATGTTTTCCATTAATGGTCGAATGTTTTTAATTATTTAAAATTAAAAGGAGAAGTTATGAATTCCAAAATATTTTATTAAAATATTTATATATTTTGGTTTCAAATATGTTTATGAAATATATCCTATATTTATAAGTAATATTATTTAAGTAGAGTTTTTCTAATAATGATTTTTTAAAAAGTATTGATTTTAATAATTGGTATAAGGAATTTTTTTAGTGAAAACAATTGGTTCTAGAGGAATTTAATTTTTGTTCAGTTGCAACAATATTAATGAAATAAATCTAAAAATATATAATTTCATTAGTTAGTATATAATTTAATTGTCACAATAATTAATTAATTATTTAATGAACATAGATTATACAGCTTTGTATGTATTAGTTTATCACCCTTTTTCTATAAATAGTGCACTAATGTATTCTTAGAGTTGATTGATTAATAAAAAATTTCAAAGATATGATTCATGATTCTATAAAATTACATTATTCATATATATTTTATGAATCACACATATTTATATTTATATAGTTTTTTGGATTTATGTGGTCCTTCCAAAAACTCCATAGGAGAAAATTATTGATCTATGTGTATTAAAAATAATGAATTATGGATATTGATAAATCAGGAAAAGTTAATAAGACTTGAAAAATTGAGAAGAATTGTGGATTTATAGAGAAATTTGAAGGGTTATTTTTTAAAGAGAGAAATTATTGAGAATAAAATAAAATAAGTGTAATAGAGTATATACATAATTTTTTTATCTTTTACTATCAACAAAATTAATCATAAAAAACAAGTGAATCATGGTTTTATATAGTTAAATGGATGAAGGACATATAGAAAATGTTACGAGAGAGTAAGAAAATAAAAATAAATTTATTTAAGATTTGGAGAAGTATATAATGGCCATATGAAAGAGATAATTTTCAATTTGAAAAGGCAATGTATTGGTTAACAAACTTATTTAAGAGAATTAGAGAAAATTTGATGGTTATATATGTGATAAAGGATTGAGATTTTTTTATAATAGGAAAAAATTGATTCATAAGTGAGGGATAAGAAATAAATAATCTATATAAATGAAAAGTTCATGGAAATTAGTTATGTAAGTGAAGATATAAGATGAGTAAATAGTAATTAAATGTATGGGTATTATATAAAGGTGATCTAATTTTTATGTAATATTGAACTGAGATTAGTAATGATTTTTTAAATTATAGGGAAATCATGTAAGGGGTAATTTTGATTTCCTAAGGTTTTGTAATGGTGAGTGTAGTACTACATAATTTTAATTTCATGATAAAGGTGTTTTATAATAGTAGAGATAATATTTTAAATTAATGTTAGATTAAATTTTATGCTATAATTGTTTTCAATATTCAATACTCGATTTGAAGATGTTATTTTAAGTGATAATTATCCTTAATTATTCATAATTATTGTTTCCAAGTTAAAGGTAGTTTCATCCTATTAAAGAAGATGTTGTGTACTAAATTTGTAGAAAAAACTATTATAGTCATGGATTATAGGAGAGAAAAAATTTATTAAGAAGGATAAGAAGAATAGGTCATGGTTGGTTTGTAGTGGTGGGTGTGAGTTGATTCTATTGAAACATTGAGAGAGATATGAGGAATAAGGCATGCATGAAGATAAAGTTATTTTTATTCAATGTTGGTTGACTAAGAGAGAGAGAGAGAGGCATCCAAGGGTGATTAAAAAATAATTATTTTGTAATATTTATCACATAAAGAAGAAATATATGATATGATTATTTATAATATATTGGTATCTACCAATATCAAATTGATAAAGGATCTAAATATCAAAATTGGCATCCAACATCTTGTATCTATTTCATCAATTGATATCATTCTATATATTTTAATAGTATGGTATAATTTACACTATTAGATGACATATTATAAGGACTTCAATCCCATTGCCTTTCTCTAATGATTATTACTTGATAATAAGTGTATAGTCATATAACAATGGATAAAAACCAGAGTATACTAAATATTAGCTACTCACACTAAGTATTGAACCTTGTAAATATTTTTTTTCTATTTGCATGCATATGTGAGTATGGTCCTGAAAATCGACAAAGTAAAAGTAAATACTCCCAAAAAACTAATAAAGGAAATTGATGCATGTGGGGATGAAAATTTGATGATAAGATTATAGAAATATAATTTAGAAAAGGAACCAAAATGGTCAATATATTGGTTACCGAGAAAGGTCCACGTAAGGTGAAAACTATGAACCAAGAAGTACGCAGACAAGACCCTATGCTATATAGAACCATTCTATGTGGATGGAACTTGAGACCACATACCACCATGGTATGTGGTATCTCCCATCCAGGTCCGCGTACCACTTTAGTACGTGGATGAAACCTTCACCCACATATCATTACTATGTGTAGAGAAGCCCCCATCCCGCATGAGAAAATGGTATGCAGAATGGGGTGTCTTTAGGTTTTCCACCTTCCAGTTCAGATAATGTCCTTCCATTCCCATCATTCCCTCCATGGCCCCTCACCTAACTAGTCCAGCAACATATGGACAAAGTCTCTTCCAAATCCACAGGACCCATATGACCAGATCATTGGGAACATCAGTGTGCCTTCTAAGTCTGCATACCTGAGGTAAGCAGGGGCACAAAGGAAGTTTCAACAATGGTTCAGACCCCCATTACATCCATAAGTCTACATTAACTAGGTAACCCATAGTTAAACCTTGGGTTGCTGATGTGAAACTCCCCATTCTAGGGATCGAGGGTAGTCACTATCCTTTCCCTTCCATGGGTGCCGGTGAAAAATAAGGATTTCATGCTTTTCTTCCCCTTTGGCAAGGGATAATGCTCCTCCCCTCTCCCAAAACTTGTTTCAGGCAACTCCTCTTGAGTAAAGCCTTTATAATTTTTATAGTAGGTGGGGTTTTATCCCCTATCTGGACCATCTTGGGATGTTTCCAGATAGATCACCATACATGACTATCCTGGATATCAACAAGAGTGAGGGTATGACAGATTCCAATCCCCTTTACCTCTCTCGTTGGGATCATAGACATGCCCTAATCTTCCATAACCCTCCTCATTTTCCCTCGGCAGGGAAAGGAAAGTGTTCCTTTGTTTAATCATTCACATCCTCCTATTTCTCACACTGAGAATGACTCATGTGGGCTTAGAAGTTTGTGATTGTACGACATTCATACAACTCATCCATAAACTATGAGAACTCTCATTCCCAACAAAAATAGGATATGTAGGAAGCCTTTATCTTGGCATGAGATTCAAATCATCTCATCCATGAAATGAGAGATCACACCTCATTCAAATGGGAAGCTCCCACACGTAATCCCCAATCAAGTCACAACTCATTCATAAACTACATGAACTTTTATTCCTGCTCTAACTAGGATATTTAGGATGCTTATCTAATGCCTGAGATCAAAGGTGAACATTTTTCAAAGGTTAATCCCAATCATGTTCCCCATAAAGGGCATCCTCTTTTGGAGTAATCCCCAATTCCCTACTTTTAAAAATTCCTCCACTTTGGTGTAAGTCCCAACCACGCCTCCTCGAATGGGCAGTTTCAAAGTATAAGTCCCATGTTTAATATAACTACACATAATTTGATTCCCCATTGATCGATATGCGTATGAAGCCTCCATGAGGTACAAATACAACCCCCAAATAAAGCTGAATGTTTTCTAGTATATATTCCGGGTACGGTAATATCCACCAAGAAGACCATAAACTCATGGATCCTTTAGGCCGCTTCGGCGTAAGTCACGCACCAAGTCTTAACTAGGAATATTTTTCCTATAAATCTTCACCACATGATGTTAAAGCATGGATAGGTCCTCAACGCATGACCATAAAAGGTGATGTGTCCATTCAAGAAGCACCAAACTACATGGGCTATGATTCTTCTCACAAGGATATGTAGGAAGGCCATCTCATGGGTTCGACCCCAACATCAAAAACACTCTCATCCCACTGGATGAAAATTAAATCTAGAGTGCCCCATAATGTGGAATAAACTAATGATATCTTAGTAGCTCCTGGTCTATGTATATCCATGATTGATTATGAAACCTAGGGGTAATCCATGGACACACTCTTGGTAATTAACCAAGGATTCATAAACATATGAAGATTTCTTAAATCTATAAGAGAGTCCCGAAGTATGCGATAATTCCCCCCCAAAGGGTGAGATGAGCCCAAATTCCCATCCTATTGACCAATAGAGCCCTTCAGTGTTGTTGGAAAAATCATCCAACAAGTGTCTACCTTTAGAAATTAGGTCCATGAATATTGGATAAAAGGTTCATTGGGTGTTTTTGGATCCACAAATAAACCTATTGGAGACCATCTGAGGACCTCATACTCGGCATGGGCCTATTACAAAAACACATGACCCCATAAAATCCCATGTTGGGATCATGAAAATGAGGCACCTTCTTCATAACATAAAAAAAGGATATATTTTCTAATCCTAGTGGGACCATATCACCCAACCAAAATGTGGTGCGACGTGAATCGATTTGAAAAAAATGGTGAACCCGACATGAATCATTTACCAAGGTGGATATTTTACACCAATGATAAAAAAACAAGAGAATATGGAATGTTGGACCATTTTGTTTTCCCTTATATTCTATAATGCGAATTGGGTCAAAACAAAATTGATGAACCAAACGTAAATCCCTAACCAAGGTGGAAGTATTATCCCACCACAAAGCCCTTTTATACAAAAAAGAAGAGAGACAAGAAAGATAATCAATTATTCATGTGATCAATAGATAATGCTTTGATGTAGTTTTGTTATCTGTATATGTCATATATATATCGCAGGCATTTCACAAAGCTCTCTTCGATCCAAATTTCATCTCGGAAAATTACTCAGACACACGCATCAGCAACCACTAAGGTTGTTGGGTCCCCAAAAAATAACAAGACTCCCTCACCTACCCAACATCTTCAATTATAGGTTTTGAATGTGGTAATAAATGAGTACCACCAAAATGGTACTCTCCCTATGGTGGAGGTTTCAAGAAAGGCCCTCCAATCAGTGAAATCTCTCCAGTCGCCTCTTTAACCAAGCCTGACATCCGAAAATAGGATGTCCTCGCTAGATGTTTCCAATAACTTCGGGAGCCTATCCCTGAAGCACAACAATGAGTACCTCTATTATCTTAGGGGGTAAGATAAAGTCGACACAAATGACTTCATCCCATCTGCACAGGAACCCCGCTCAAGGGATCCTGATAGCGGCATGCAACTTGAAATCCACACTCCGAAGAGGATCCCATCCTAAGGGAACATTCTAAAGTCTAGTGGAAACATGACCCTCAGGATTCCCACTGAGGTAGGAAAATTCAAAATCAGGAATAGTTTATTACCCTGGTTCCTGAGGATTAAGTCCACCACACAAACGCGGTGGCATATGATGGGAAGGTATAAAATTATTCCCCTCCAGTAGAAGGGTTCCACGAAAATATGGAGGCAACCTACGAGTGGATGTATATCCCTGGTCGCTCCTATGAATCCCACCATGGAAATATGGTGGCATAATATGAGAAAATTCACATTCCTTCCAGTGCTCACTGGTCCCACCGCGCAGACAGAGCATCAAATTATAGGCAAATGCAAATCATTTCCAAAGATCAAGAATCCCTTCATCCAAATAGGATGGAACCTAGATATAAGAATGAACAAGTCCCTGTGGATGTACATCAAGCCTGCCATCAAAATAGTCTGGAAAACCATGGGTAGTCATATAAAACTTCCAATGCATATGAATCCCACAAGTCAGATATGGTGGCAATCCATAGGCAGTTGAAATTTTCTAACTACCACAATAAATCCCACCATCCAAATACTGTGGAAAGAAAATATGAGCAAAGTCAAATTCCTAGGGATACAAATAAAGTTCATGACATAAATACAGTAGAAAATGATCATATGATAATTATTTTTCATAAATACAAATCCCACCATCCAAATATAGTGGAAATCATAAAATAAAACCAGTGGTAGACTCATTTCTTTACCACAGCCCAAGAGAACTGCCAGTACCCACTAGAAAACCATGGAGGACCGGTGTAAGCACAAAATCCTGCTCCAACATTGGAATGGTAATTCATACTCATTCCATCTAAATAAATTTCTCAACACGTCTTGTCCGTGATGTAGGATCAGACATTGATCCTAGACTATATTATTTAGACATGTCAAGATGTCATTGCGTCAGTGGAAAAAGTGAAGAGTCGGGCCCATGACCCAGTCTCCTCGGGTGGGGTGATTCATCCAAAAAATCAGATAGTCACCCCAGAGTATACACGCATCCCTGACCTAGTCCAGGAGGGTCAATGAACATATTCCACAATACAAGGACAACCATATTGGGAAAAAATACTCATTCTAACTGGGGGCACTAGTCCAATGTGGTGGCTGCTCTAGGGCGGGCATATGTCCCTACCATAACTCAAGATGTTCGTCAGTATATCTTAAAGACATCACAAGAACCAACCAAACATGGTCCTGTACATAAATATCATTACCAATATTAGGAATCCCTAGTTTCCCATTAGATATTGTAGAAAAATGAAACACACCAAAGGAAACTATAAAATGAAGATCATACTCATGATTCTGGCCTTTTGGAAGTTGGCATTATTGACACCATAAAACATTTATCAATAGAGGATCAGGATACCTTCATTCCATTACCATATTATGTAATTTATAGTAGCATTTTCAAAGGTCCTCCTCATAATGTCTGTACCAGAAGCTCTGAAGGCCCTCACTAGAGCACCCACAGGGGCTTACTTTATGGTCCAGAAATGTTCAGTCGTGAGAGTCTATCTCCTGATGCGTGTCAGGGTAGCCCTAATCTTGATCAAAAGATAAAACATAAAGAATATTACACCCTTTCTATCATCTACCCTGATATTACTCCCCAGGGTATACACTATAGATATGTGTCTCCCAATTGTCGGACATCAAGCTATGATGGTAGTCCTCGCCATGATAGCAATCATTATGAAGGTTCTCCCTATAGTGACATCAAGAAACTATAAGGTCCTCCCCTCATAGGAGTACATTCTGAATGCCCTCCCCATAATGTGAAATGTATATACTCACCATGCGGCCAGATCTATGGTGGTTTTCCGCACCATGATATCAGTCATTGTGAAGGCCCTCCCCTCAATGACGCCAAGCTGCAAGAAGTTCCTCCACTTTATGTGGTCCACCCTAAAGGTCCTCTCCAGGTTATGAACTACAGAAGTCCTATCTATGGTCATACAATAATCTGTGATGGTAATCCTCACCATTATGGAACCAACTTCGAAGGTCCTACCCTTAGTCAAAATTTACACTGGTGAGAAGGTCCTCCCCTCATCAGGTCAAATGCGGGAAATCCCTCATATATTGAGGCACTTGTAAAAATGGAGTGTGAAACAATGGATAGTATCTCTATGAAAGGTGATTTACTTTCTCAACCAAAGGATGTATTAGGGTCATTCTCATCTTCTGAGCCACCCTCGTACCGTTCATATGTAAACGAGACTCCAACAAACCCCACTGCTTGGAATCAAATCATTAAAAGGAAGATAAACTGGGTGGATCAAGCTGAACAGTTCCTGGTAGAAAAACAACAACATATGTTTCTTATGATAATAAAACTATCTAGGGATTACATGCTAGTGATTTATTGGTCCACTTCCACTTCTTAGTTCAACATACTAAGAGAGTTTTCAAAATAATGTATGCATAACATTCACCTCAATATCTGGACAACTCTCTGCTTGTTAAAAGAAATGTTTTCCCTATGATAGGTATAAAGATCATGTTAATGTCCTGAGAGATATTTTCCATCAAATAAACCTAGAATCCCTTTCATCTATGTGGAATCCACAATCAGAAATGAAAAGGAAAGACCTTAATCTGACCTATTTCCATGCACTGTACAAGTTGCGCTCCTTCATCATCAATGCCTCATCTGGTGTTAATATCTAGGGATGGGGGAACACGAGGCTCTACACTTTACCCCACTTCCCATATAGTAAAACCCACTATAAGTGACATCTTGAAATGTCATCATCCCCAGAAAATAGTCGAATAAATTCCCTACATAGAAAATATGGAATAGTCGATAAGAACCGGCCTTGAGTAAGTCTCAGGAGCATCAGGCTTGATGATAGAAATCCAAAGAGAATCTCCTGAACCAGGCCACCGAGAACATTTATTTTGCCTCCCAAACAAGGGAATCCAATCAACAAGCACTAATCATGTCCTCAGAAGAGATTAATTCACATGAAGACCCAACCCCATATATGTCTCAAACTCGCATGGGAACATGTGAGATCAAGAAGGTGGAAATAGCAACATCAGTCTCCAAAATACGGAATCAACCCCAGTCTGTAGGGCTGGGAGCATTTTTACCTCGAATTATTTCCCAGTTAATTTCGGTCCTCTCCCATCTAGGGAGAATAATCTATATAGGGTCACCTATTCCATCCCATCCTATGACTCACATCCCCTGAAATAGAGGCATAATACAAGGTCATATCAAGGCTCCCTTCGAGTCACTCTTCTCCAAGAAACTTGAAGAGTATCACATAATGGACAGATAATATCTAACAAAGGATGCAAGAATCTCTCATACCATTTCGAACTTGGTACTCCTCCCCAAATGTTGAATGCATCAGGTAACGTCGTGGAAATCATCCCCACATGCCTTGTTGAAAATGATAAAAATAACATGGAAACAGAAGAAGAGGGTTCCCTCCTAGAAAAAGTACACATTAAGTCTTGAGGAGTTCATGCCAGAAACCAAATAATTGTACAAAATTTGGGTTCCCCCTCATTTAATACACCATTACCTTCCACACGAATCCTCAATAAGGAGAAGAATAAGAGAAAGGTATATGAACCACCACCTCCTCCTAGTGAAGATTCCCCCACAGTTGAGGATAGATTTTCTCGATAAGAGGAAAAAATGATAGAGCTAAGGTGAATCAAAGCTGAAATTATAAGGGAAATCCATCCTTCTGGGTATGTTTTTCAAGTGGAGTGCTAACACACACTTCCATCAGATGTACCTATGCATAACAGGCTCTTCCTGGTGGATAAAAAAGGTAGGAAATCTCATCCAAGATAGTGACGGGACCCTCAGTATACCTGAACCCAATCTTAGGAGGATATCAAGATTTCCCTCCATTAGGGAAGTAACCAGAATAGATTTAGGTGAATACACAAAGGAATCCTCATGATGGGTATCCTCCTCATGTTTCAACAGCATTGACACATCCAATATTCCCCCATGTTGCACCTGCTTATGCTTAGGTCCAATAAGACATGCATCAAGGGCTCCTGAATACAATTGAGTTATTGACATCTCAAATTGATGCAATGGAAGGATGGAACACTCCAATACAGCCAAAATGGAAGCCCTAATGTGATTGGGTAGGAAAAGTCCCTCCACTTCCAAACTTTGAGAACCCTATATTCCTAGTGTTCAATAGGTCAGGGGTCCAGGAGAAACATATAATGCACTAATATTCTTTTTGTAATCCCCTTATGGGAACCCCAAAGTAACAACAAGTTGTGAAGATCAGATGCCTTATGTGACCCCTGAAAGTTTCATCCTTTTTGTGGTACACCAGTCTGCACATGAACACAATAATAGAATGGGAGGATCTCTAGTTCTTTTTCATGTTCTAGTTCAGCTCGAAATTTTCAAAAACAACAATCAGTGACCTCGCGAACAACAAAAATTGAGAGAGCAAGAGAGTCTCAAACGTCATTATAAGATGGAAAGATCTGACTTACTTCTTGAACTGCCCACTCCCCCAAGATGAGATGATTTCTATGTGCATTTATAATCTCTGTGATGATCTATGAACACCACTTTTTCTGGTGAAATATACAAGTGATCCTGAGACTTCTCTAACATCGCTCAAAGGATTTAATATTCTTTGAAATGGATTAATATCAAGTCTTGAGTAGCCCCAACAACCCCAGTAAAAAGAGAAGGAAGAGTTGAAGTAGCTTTTATCACACTTAAGACACCCCCTTCACCAGCTCCATCTCCAAGGCCCCCACCAAACTGTACAAGGACATTTGGACATCAGCATCCACCCATTCCCTATAAAGACAAGAAAAGGGAATCCAAAAGAAATCAATTTGAGGAACGCATAAAAAATTATACTCATTATGGTATGACCAAGTCTGTAGTCAATTCCTAGCCACCACAAATGGAAACATCCTTAAGCATTTGGAGCTAAAGCAGTTTGATGATGTAGGTCTTCATGAATGTCCAAATTTCCATCCCTTCCATTGGATATTGGGACACAATATCCAGTAGTGTATTGTCTTCAATGACCTCCTGAAAAAGATGATGGATTCCAGACATGTCAAGTTGGGACCACCGCTAATGCAAGTGTAATATGTTCCAACCACTGATCCAGATGAATAAGGGGATTTGTAAAAAAAATTAACAAAATGGAGTAGAATTTTTATAGTTGGATGACTCAAAAAACAGTTGACTAGGCTAATGGAATAATCTAGGAACAGTTGAAGCAACCAACCGTACCTCCAAGATCACTTAATGAAACACAATCTTCATCCTTAACCCCACAATCCTCCAAAGGCCAACCACCCAAAAATAGTCCAATTAGAAGGGAAAAAAGAATTTTCATAGAGATTAACTTACACCAAATCCAAATTTTCCTTGGACACTCTTAGATTTCATGCTGAAAAATATGAAGATATGGGAATCGCCCCACCAAATGGTGAAACTGGAGGCAAATTATGAGTTAAAGTTATTCTCATAAGAGGAGTTAATTTTTGGATCCATCAATGTCATCCACATGATGGATCCCTTCCCTGATGATGAATATGATTATCAATAATAATCCCCCACACCCAATTGGGTTCCCATAGGAAGAAGACATAGAGTGTAGGGATATCATGGGAGGTGTAACCATGGAAGAAATCAAGATTATAGCCACACCCCCTATCAATCCTTCAGTGTTGTAGAAACCCATGGAAGGACCCTCCAGTGGATCCAAAAAGGATAATAAATTTCTCCTACCCCCATGGGAATCCACCTCGGTCTGATCCTTCTGAAATATCCATTGGAGGAAGAACATATGACTAATCACCCTTGGTAAAAAGAAAATATACCCGGCCCAATCCATAAAGGATGGAATTTCTTTCGACTTTGACCCCAAGGGCTGGCCCATATTTATTAAATTATCAATACCCTAAATCACCTATGAAAGGGAATCCCTTAGCTGGGAAGAACCGGCCTTTAGATTAGAAATATGGAATTCTGAAACAGTTAGCTTCAGTGCCAGCTAATCTCCCAATCATGGATGCACTGAATCTATTAGAATATCTCAGGGAAGCTCTCATAGAAGCTTTGCTGAGTCTCTATGAGTTTGATGAAGAAGTATCTGACACTGAATTCAATCGAACAAATATCAATTTGGCAGAATGCCATGTACAAATCTTTTTCAAGAATCAAGATGAAGACACCATCATGTAAGGAAACATAAAAACCTTATATGTGTCTGGAACAATAAATGGTGTTGATATATGAAAAGTCTTCATCGACAATGGATCTAGGGTTAATCACCTCCCACTACAGAAACTTTGTTAACTGGGCTGCAATGAGAATGATCTGACGCCCTAAACTATGACCCTATTAGGATACAAAAAAAGGGAGCATAAGTCGTTAGGTCAAATCAAGCTCAAAACTTAGTCTAGTGACCTCATAGCTCACCCAGAATTTATGGTGGTCCAAACTAATATGGCCTTCAATGCCCAGCTAGGGAGGCCTTGGCTTCATAAACATGTAGCAATAACCTCCTATTACCCTTAGTACCTCAAATATAGAATTAATGGATATATTAGGACATTGAATTCCAATAAGGCCCCATTTGAGTCCTGCAATTCATGCTATATTGATGCAGGTTTCTATAAACTAAACGAGAAACAACCCTTTGCTAACATAATTAATTGTTTAGCCACCCCAAACGGTTTGGAAATGTTTCCCACCAATCCCCTCAAGTATCTTAGGGGAAAATATGCACTACCCATCAATCATATTGAAAGAAAAATTCCAAATTTAGAAGCTTATTCAGTAGTCCTCATGATTTCATTTGTAGTCGTTGAGCCTGATAATGATGAAATAATCATAGATCCCCAATATAATGGTGGGGGATTATATAGAAATACCCACAAACCATCATCAAAACCCCAAAAAATTCCTACCTCACCCACTAAGGTGGGAGGAAGTGTCTCATCACTCAAAGAATATGAGGAAACTCTGTTACCCTTCAATGCATCTTTTCTAGAGAAGCCTCCATCGATGGTAAAGACAAAAGAGGTGGCTTCACTTCCCGAGCACTAAAAGTATAACTCTTAACTCAATTATGTAATGATAATTTTAAGGATTATTTCCTCATTATAAGATGATGAGGAAGATAGTGAGGATGAAGAGGAGGAAGAAGAATACGACCTAAGGGATACCCCCTACAACTTTTGAGGAAGGTGTCTCTACTGCCATTGATGAACTCAAGGAAATCAACTCGGGTATGGAAAAAGACCCCTGACCCACTCTGGTTAGTGCAGTTATTCCTTTAAAAAAGAAATAGGTATACACCTCTTTTCTAAAGTAGAATCAATATTATTTCACTTAGAGTTATGCGGAAAATCTAGGTCTCAATCCTGAGGTGGCCACTCACCCCCTAGGCCTACCAGAGGACCACTGTGGTTACAAGAAAGTATCCAGATGGACACACTTGACATGTGTTACTAAAATAGAGGCTGAAGTTGAAAAGATCATCAGATCTAACATCATTTGAGAGGTTCAATATTCCATATGGCTATCACACATTATCCCCATCAAGAATAATAATGGGAATATGAGGGTCTACATCGATTTCAAGGACCACAACCAGCACTTCCCCAAATATTATTTCCCAATCCCGATCACAGAATTGTGGATCAATGAATCTTTTAGAAATGAGGCTCTCTCTTTCATGGATGGATATTCAATATATAACCATATCATAATGGACCAGGAAGATGAAGAATATGCTGCCTTCAGGGATCCCTTGGGAGTGTTTTTCTACAAGGTAATGCCCTTTGGTTTGAAGAATGTCGGTGCCATATGTCAGTGCACCATGAAATGCATTATCAAACCCTTCCTAAGAATATTCATTGGATGATATATTGATAATATGGTGGCTAAATCATGAAAATTCTCATACCATATAACATATCTTGAAACCTTAATCAATAAACTATGATAGAACAGTCTAAAAATGAACCCCTTTAAATGTGCTTTCGACATCACCTCAGGGAAATTCCTCAAATTCTTCATACACCACTGGAGCATCAAATTAAACCCTAAGAATAAAAACTTCATCCTTATCATGTCACCACCACACAACCTCACTAAGTTGATAGGACTCCAAGGACACCTGGCTTACATTCAGTGCTTCTTAGCAAACCTTATAAGAAAATGTTTTCCCTTCACCAGGTTTATAAAAAAGGGGTAGAATATGAATGGATTTATGATTATCAGAAAGAATTAGAAAATATCAATAAATATCTCTTGAGTACACCAGTGTTAATGCCTCTTATTGAAGGAAGACCACTCATTCTATATGTAACCTCCTCGAAGTGATGCCTAGGTTCCTTCCCCACATAGAAGAATGATTTTAATAGTGAGAATAGTCTCTATTATCTCATCTAAACCATGATTGATCCTGAGACTCATTATTTGAATATAGAGAAGATATACCTTGCATTAATATTTTTTTTCCAGAATCTAAGACCTTACTCGCATCACAACGGATTCTATTTGGTCTCATGTTGCAACCCGCTCAAGTACATTCTCAGCCATCCAATGTTGACTAGATTCCTGTCACGATGGGCAGTCATCCTATAGTAGTTCTATATACAGTTCATACCGCAGAAAGTTATTAAAGGCAAATAATTAGAATATTTTCTAAAAGATCATCCCACAATATAACTAACTCCATTAGATGTTGAGATAACTAATGAAGAAGTATTATCTATTCAAGAGAACTCCCTAATGTGGGAAATTCACTTCGATGTAACATCTATAATCCTAATAGGCAAAAGAATATAAGATCCCAAATTCAAACAAGTGGGTTTGGGAGTCATACTCATATCCCCTGAAAAGAATTTATTCCCTATTCCTTTCTACTATTAGAAGGATTAATGAATAATTAAGCACAGTACCATGCCCTTATCGTAGGCCTGGAACTAGCACTCCAAGTGTAAGACAAACACTTAAAGATTAAAGGCGATTCAGAACTGGTCATCAAGAAAGTCAATGGTGACTATGCTATCAAGAAATAGGAGTTGATCACTTTGATAAACCATTTTTGAGAATTGATAGTAGAATTCCCATAAAATCCAACACTATATTATGTCCCTCATTTACAAAATGCACTAGCTGATGCATTGGAAAATGCAGCCACACCTATAGCCAACCCAGATCAAAGTAAAACAGTCATCATTATTTCCCACTGATATATGGTCTTACCATTCTTACAGGCTAACATGGAAGAAATTAATGAGATCATCCCCATCTATGATCTGTATAGTCCTACCACCCACTAGATGGCTACCATTTTAGACTATCTTCAAAAGGGATAACTCCCACCGGATAGGAATTTAAGGAAACACATCCAAATAAGATTAGTCAATTTCATGTTGTATGATGGCACAAACCGGGAAAAGGTTCTTTATAAGTGAGGCCTTGATGGAGTCCTTATCAAGTGCATTGATGGAGAAGAGACCATCACCATCATGAAATAAGTATATGCCGGAACTTATGGGGCACACCAGTTAGCATCCAAACTCTCATCAAATTTGAAGGCTTGGGTACTATTGGCCCACCATGATGTAGGATTTTTCCAATTTCACCAAAAGTTCCATTCCTGCCAAGTCCCTACCAATTTCATTTATAAACCCTCAGATTTTCTTCACACGGATAAGTACTCCTAGCCATTTTCTATATGGGGAGTGGACACCATGGGACCATATCCGTCCACCATGACTAGACAATTCAATTTTATTCTCACACGACTGACTTCTTTTCCAAATTGGAAAAAGTTATACCCCTTAATGAAGTTAGAAAAAAAACATTGTCAGCTTTTTGAAATCCAATATCATCACTAGGTTTGGTGTCCCTCATATAATACTGATAGACAATGACATCGATTTATGCTATATTGAATTAGAAAAACTCTACCAATATTATGGTATCAAAGAAAACCATTCATCCCACTACCATGAAGTGGCCAATGGATATATAGAGGCTTTCAAGAAGACCCTACCCAGTATACTCCAAAAGATGGTAGACAAGAATAATAAATCATGGTCTGACCAGATCCTCTGTGATCTTTGGACTTACGGGACTACAACCTGCACCACCGCTCAAGAAACCCCATACTCATTAGTATACAGGATAGAGTCAGTTCTACCAATTGAAGTTCAATTACCATCACTCTGTGTCATTTTCTGTGATCAACTATCTATATATAAGCAATACCAAAAATAGTATGATTAGTTAGACTGGTTGGATGACAAATTATTGCACACTCTACACTATTTGGAAGTATACCAAAATCAGATTGCATGGGTATTCAATAATAAGGTTCTCCTCTGATCATTCCTCGAAAGAAGAATGGTGTTGGTCCTTAGAACCCCGATGAAACTTGGTAAGAAGCTTTTAAATTTGGATCCAAAATGGGAAGAAACCTATTTTATATACAAATTTTACTCCAATAGAGTATATTCCCTGACTTCAATGGATGGACATATCACCATAGCTCCCACCAATGTAAGGTTCCTAAAGAATTATTTACTATAGCAAAAAACATAGAAATAAATCCTTTCCAAATGATATTAAATTATACAAAAGACTTCCTAATCGCATGACAGTAACATGCAAGATGAATTCGTCCATGCTAAAAGATGTTAAATTGTTTAACATCCCTATCCTAGATGTAATATGTTAAAATTCATAGCGACATATTTGTCCATGTGTTACGAAATTAAACTGATTATCATTTTCATCCTTACCACAAGATGTTAAAATTCATGGGAATCATTTTTTCCAATATTGTGACAGGTTGTGTATAAATCATATTTGTGTGAGGGAAAGGTAAAAACGCCCCCACTTTCTATGAATGGGTTATACCGGCATAGAGAATGTATCTTAGAACTATGTATATCTTGAATCATATTCATCAATATGATACATAGATATGCCTTGATTGTACATCCTTGTCTAACCATCAGTAAAAATCAATGATGCCTATCTCCCTACATATAGGTCGGACTTGTGTAGGGGAATTCAAGAGTCCTTACTTCATGGAATTAAACTGCATAGCCCCAACAATGTTCTCACATGAGGGGTAATTGTCTCTAGCATCAATCACCTATCATGTCACACTAAAAGAACTATATATGTCTTGATTCCCATCTATATATGAGATATGTAGTGAAACTAGGATCTTTCATCCTAGTCCATCCACCATCAAAAAAATGATCCCATTTCCTATGCATGGGTTAGACCAGTACATGGAACATATTTTCTTAGAACTATGTATGGCTTGATTCCCATCCACCGATGGGATATGTAGAGATTCTTAGATCCTAAATATTGGTTCATCCACCAAATGGTAGCAAAATTCAACTATTGTACTCCTAACATCCTCTACATCATGAGAGGAAACTCTGGCTATTCATTTTTTCTCACACCGATCATAGCTCATGTGAGCTTAGGAATGGTGGTAAAGATATTTCCCTAGATGAATAGGGGATACAAGTACACTATAGTCCCAAACATTGGGTAAAATTTCCCTCTCCCTATGTATAATCCAAACCTTTATGGGGAGGCAGCTCTAGAACAATGTGTGGCTTGATTCCTACCCCTATGGGATACGTAGTGACACCTGGATCTTCCATCCCGGTCCAGCCACTATCAAAAAAAGAAAAATGTAAGATGCCCCCTCTCTATGCATGGATATGACTGGCATAGAGAATTTATAGAACTACATGTTGCTTGACTCCTACCCTCACATGATACGTAGTGACACCTGGATTCTTCATCCTAGTCCAGCCACCACCCAAAAAATTACTCCTACCCAAGCGCAAGGGTTAGACCTATGCAGGTAGTTTCCTCATAGAGCCATATATGGGTTCATTCATTCCCCTTCATGATATATAAGTAGCACCTAGATATTCAAACTTAGTCTTGGATATAGAAAAGTATTGAAGGAGTCTCAGTTGAGGATTCCTTGCAGGCATACCGACTCACTACTGGCCAAAGTCCTTACCGTATGACTCAAAACTACAAGGTACCCTAAGAACTACATATAGATTTATTCCTACTCTCTTAGGATACATAGTGACACCCAGATTCTTCACCCTGGTCTAGACACTACCAAAAAAACAACAACCAAATTCCCTCTTCCATGCGTATGGATTAGATATATGCAAGGAATTTTCTTCAGGAACTATATGTGGGATTGGTTCCTACCCTCTCATGATACATAGAGAAACCTTGACCCTAACACATGGTCCATCCATCACATTATAGGTAATGCCTCTATTATATCCTCGGTTTCCTTTATACTACAAGGGAACTCCTTGTCGCTCCTTGTTTCTCACATCTATTATATCTCAAATGAGCTTAGGAATGATGGTAAAGACTTTCCCCATATTGAAAAGTCATTGAAGTATAATAAGAAATTCATATTGAAAGCATTGTATAAAATTATCCCCTCTCCAAGAACAGGTAAGACTGGCATAAGGAGTTATCAGAACTACTTAGACTTTGATTCCCAACTAACTGGGATACGTAGGAAACCTCCATGAGGTTCAAGCTCGAAACTTCACTCACTGCATCCTTTTCACATTGGTTCACTCTCTTCTTAACCACATGATGTTAAACTGCATGAAAAAAGAATTCCTAACCACATGAAATTAAACTGTATGGTATCTCAAGAACTACATATGGCTTGATTCTACACATGAAGAGACATGTAGTGACACCTCTTTTTTCTTGTGTCCAACCATGATAAAATAGATCCCTTAATCCCCCACATGTGAAATGAAAATGGATGCAGGTGATTTAAAATATAGACTCTTATATCCAAAAAGTGTCAAAAGACCATATTTCCATTTACATACAAATCATATCTATGTAGAGGATCTCATACCTTAAAACTAATCATGATCTAGATAGTTCACATATACCCAGACATCCCCTTTTCATCCATCAAACTCCATTCCCCAGAAAAATCTCAGGTCACCATAATCATCCACGGATATCAAAAATGGATGGATAGTTTCTTGCGGACACCTTTGTTTTACTATTAATACAAATTCCCTATCGGCTCTGCATATGTTTCCCATAAAAATGGATTATCAAACAAAGTAAAATTTTTCCCCAAGAGAGCCATCTCCTACTTCTGCACACTCATTGGCTCCTAAGCCTCGCATCATCCTTTCTGACTCGAGGGCTCTTGAAATCATGGTTTATACCTTTTTCACTCATTCAAGTATGGGGTATACAGGGAATATCCTAGCATAATTATATCATATTTACGCATGATTCGTTTGATATTTTTTCCCTATAACATGAATTTAAACTGTTCTATCAACGTCATTTCTACAAGACTTAAAACCGCATAGACCCATAAAATTTTTCTCATTCACATCGCGTTACGAACACCCTCACTAGATGAAATTAAACTATATGGCCCATAAAATCTATTTCCTTTGATCCTATCATACCTAGGTGGTTGAGTGATACCCTTTACACCCAATGTTTATCTCACTGATCATAGCTCTTGTGGGCTTAGGAATTTCGGCAAGGGACTCCCCATAGGGTTAGGGTGAATCAATTTACAGTGACTGGCCCTACTATCATGACATTAAAAGGCATATTAGTGTTTCCACCTCCATATTAGGGATCCTAAAGTCTTAATTATATGAAATTAAAAACTAAAAGGTGCCCCAAATATAGAAAACATTTCTCTCCCACTGCCTATGAATCAAACCCAGGTAGGGTTTCCAATCATTGGGTTCTAGGATCTCTAAACCTAGGCCCATCCCCACTAAGGGAGTCAAAATGTCATGCCTCACATATATGTCAAATCTGTATAGAGATACTACCAATTTTGTCAATAATCATGGCCTGAGTGTTTTTGATATGTCCAAACCAAATTTATACATTCTTCAAACTTTGTGATTTGAGTGATGTTGGATCTTCATAATCCTTCATGGCCATCAGGAATGGAAGGGCAGTTTTTTACGGACACCTTTTTTTGACTACACAATGCTTTAGAGGCTCTGCATAGGTTAACAATAAAAATAGCCTATCAACCAAAGGAAAATTTGTCCCTAAGAGAGGATTTTCCTATTTTTTTATACCTAATGGCTTCCAAGCTCCATGTCATTTACCATAATCCAAGAGCCCTAAAAACCATGGTTTACATTCTCCTCCCTACCCACATCCTAGACATATCAGAACATCATGGCTCGATTATCCTCTGGTTACTCATGTATTCTGCATCAACATCCTAATCACAGGATGTTTAAACTACATGATACTTGATACCCGGTATTCACCCTTAGTTCAGATCACATCAAAAGAGTATTTCCCCTTAGTAACCTCTACAATAAATGAATCTATGCGGGAAATTTTGACACACACCCTGCCTCATTGGTGAATTCGTATCCAAAATGAAAATGCCCCATCCAAATGCATGAATCAGGTCCGCATAGGAATGATCCTTAAAATAAATATATACAGCTTGATTCCTGTCATCATAGGATATGTAGTGACATCTGAATATTATATGTCAGATCCACCTATGACATAGAAGTGTCCCTTTCCTGTCTGTTCAAGGGTCAGAACAGCATAAGGAAACAACTCGTATAGATTGGATAAAAATTCCTCCACTTAATCCCAGTAAAGTTCAACATGAAATTACCCATTTTCATGATTAGGAACCCCTCTTAACACACCATACTTTGTGTCTGGAAAGTTTTTAATCCCCATAACCATTCATGTACATCGTAAATGGACTGCTGATGTCATATAGACACCTTTGTTTGAATATGAACACAGTTCCCCATAGGCTCCACATACATTGTCCACCAAAATGGCCTATCAACCAAAGGAAAATTCATCCTCTAGAGAGAATTTTCCTATCTTTGTATTCCCCTATGACGCTTATGTCTCACCTCATTCCATGATTTCAGAAATCCCACGAATTATGGTTTACATATTTTCCCTTTTAAATTCTGGAAGATAAATTACATCTCTAGTAAAACTGATGTGGTAAAATATGAATCATTTACCCATGTCTAGTCAAAGTAAGTCTCAAAAGTCCCTATTTTATGATGTTAAACTACACCAAGCTGTAGCCCACCTTCGCAAAAGTTAAATTCATTTATTAGTGGTTTCTAAAAAAGAACCAATATAAATTCCCCCATACTTTCAGACATTATTCCCTAACAGGCCACCCACTATGGCCCTCAACAATAAAACAAATCCAAAATTCTATACAAATTTCTTGGCCGTCTGAAATGGAAAACAACTGTTCTGTGGACACCTTCGTTTGACTATGCACACAATTCCTCAGCAGCTCTGTAAATGTTTCCCACAATAATGTCCTGTCAACCAAGGGAAAAATTTTCCGTATGAGAGTATTTTTCATACTTTCATACGCCCCATGGCTTACATACCTCATATCATGACCCATATCCAGAAATCACAAGTCAGGGTCAGTAAAAATCCCTCAGCCATGTCTGAAAGTTTCTAGTATATTCTCAGTTAATGAGTCCTAAATTGGGGCCCTTACTCTACAAGTCATGTTAAAAGATGTTCGACCTAAAACATTAGTAATGATAGTCCAATTGGTAAGACTCTAAAATACCAATGAAAAATACACAACACTCTCAAGGGTAAAAACCCACAAAGGTAACCTTAGATAAAATTCAAGTAACATCTCACTAAACCTATACTACATACGATTTAGGAAAAACATTGAGCAATAAAAAAATCATCGAGAGCCACAAATATTTTTAGGTAAAAACCCGAAAATGTTATCCTAAGAAAAATTCAAGTTATACCCGCTAAGCCCACACCATAACAAGATTAGGAAAAAATTTAGGTCATAATGAAAATGGCACAATGTTTTTAGGTTTTTTCGTGTGACCCTAGTAAGAGTCAACTTTCTCTCATTGAGCCCCTTGGTTCTAGAAAAAATTATAGAATAACTTGATTATTCATTTATCTCATATTATAAATCAAATTAATATTTGGTTGAGATTATGGTTTCAAATGCATTTGACTATAAATGATTGATATTGCAGAAAAAGGGAAAAAAAGAACACTAGAAAGAAAAAAATGTTTTATAAAAGGAAGTGAGATTGGAGGGGATATCCACAATCTAGATTCTCTCCCTAATTTTAAAATAAAGGTTGTTCAGGGTATCCTAACCAATTATAATGAGGCCTAACACGCTCTTTCCATCATGTTGATATCTGCCCAACGAGGGTCGTCAAGGGCCTGTTCGAAAGCAGCCCTCCATTCAGATTTTGCTTCAACCATTGGACATACTTGCTTAATAAAGGTTCAGAAGTCTTAAACTTTCTCTTTAAAAGCCTCATAATTAGAAATTGATGATTCTAGTTATGATTTTATTCTATCCATGTGAGCCTCAAACTCACACAATTCCTCCATCTGGAAAATCACCTGGTCCTGAGCATTAGATTCCACATATTCCAAGTGATAAAACTTGTCAGTAATATCCTAAAAATTCTAAGATTGGTGTTGAGAAGATTTGAACTGATCAAGGTAACCTTCGCAAGGAGTGATATCCTCTTGATCTATAAAAAGTTTGTGCACCAGGAGATGTAGGAATCGGTAATCAAAGTCTCCCAAACCCAAATCGACAATTAGTCATTGAAATTTATCCTCCTCCTTGGAAAAAACTATTAGGGGAGTTTCTATGGTAATATTATGGATTTAATGACATTCCCTCTTTCACACAACTTGATTCCTTCTAATAGCATCGGAATCTTGGTCCTCCTCCACCACGATAGGTACACAATAAGGAAGCATCATTGTAGTAGATGGAAGCACCCTGAGCTGATCCACCCAAGTAGGGGGACTTTCCCTCACAATCTATTGTTCAGTCTCAGGGACTAAATGAGGGAGACTGGCAGCAACTTTATGAACACCAGGTGATGTCCCACTCGAACCGTATTTGGTAGGAACACATACCACATCGTCCAAAGATGTGGGATCTGAGTCACTTTCCAGATATATGGATTGTGTGGGTGAAGCCCCTTCCAAATGAATGTAATGGAAGGTAGAACCCCTTCTCACTAGATAAAGGATAAGAGATAGCACAACTTTCATGATTGGGAAAGGATCAGAAACATCCAACGCTATCTCCACCCATCAAACTAGCCTTCCAAATGCCCTATCAGGGTAGAAAGTTTCCCAAAATTGAGAATACTCTAATAAAAGGTAATTTGTGGATATTATGGTAGGAATGAGGACTTACACATTAGAATCCTCTAAATTCATGGCCAGCTAAAATTGGAACAGAGTCAGGAGATGAGACTCCCTCTTAACTAGAGTTGTAGGGAGAGGTGTGACCTATTGAAGGCATATGAATTGCTTGGTAAACTGATAATAAGTGTATGGTTCACTAATGGTTACCTTGTCTATACAATCAGATAAAACTCTATCCTATAATGTATTAATATAAGAATTATCTTCTAGAGATCCCATTCGGTCATCCATCACGGATCCTTGGGGTGCCATGTAAGGTGAAAAAGAAAACTGAGAAACATCACTCAATAGTTTGATTGCATCATCAACACTCAATGATCTGGGATGAACGATAGAGATGTTGAGAAGAGATGGTCAAAAGTCAGAATGAGGAACCCTCGTAGTATACTGGTACTCATAACAGTGGAAATGTTCTACCATCCAGCCACACAAATATTGAAACAGACTAATAGGTGATGTGGGGGTTTCCTATCCTATATCTTCCCTAATAGTTCTTAGATTCAGGTGAGGGAAGGAACAGCCTAGTTAATGAGTTTTCTCTCTACCAAGGTGGATTCCATCATCAGAGTGTAGGACCTAACACTAGTATAAAAATTTTAAAAGGGGGAAACCACTCACTCAAGAATATATCAAAGAAACCTTCCAATCTTAACTTGGGAGGTACGTCTGGCCGGATTTTTTACCCCTAAGTGGTGTATCAACCTACCAAGAGGGTGGCGTGGTACGAACCTAGTATTTTCCATGATTGTTGAGTGGGGGGAGTACGGATGCATTCAACCCTCAGCCTCAGACTGTTTTCCTATAATAATAGCTTTATCCAATCTTCCAATGAAATATGAGAATGAGCATGGATGGTTTGATTGAGTAATCCCTCTGCTATGAAAAATAAATTCCTTTCCAGTAGAGATAGTTATACGATACTCCCCCATGAATTGGTTGTTGGAAGAAACTCATCATACGTGTTCATTGGAATGGGAAGCCCTTCGATTTGATGTATTTCGAATAAACTAATCCCCACTTCCCTGTGAAATAGGTGGAAGGTATTGGTGATAAAACACAAATGACTAAAAAGTTCAGGCAATATCTCACTTGGTGAATATATTGAAAATTGGAAAACTTGGGCTACCTGATACAAGTTTACAACTTTCAACTAGCTGGGGCACTCTAAAAAATATAATGCTCCCTGAATGCCCATTCCCACTCATTAGAGAAGCATATTCTAGATCACAAGTCCCATTTGGTGCTCCACCCTTCATTGGGATTCTCTTGAGAAATATTGAAAATTGATAGGTATTCCCAGATGATAGACCTCAAATAGGTGTTACAATGACAATGATTGCTTTGGGTTCATGAAGAGCCTTTCCGCATGAAAACATTCTCTTGAGTAAAAGCAGTAAAAAGATCTCCTATTGGGTAAATATTGGATCAATCATTCCCTTGGGATACCTTTAGGAAACTTATAGGAGTACTGTTATTGGCTAATGGTAAGGGAACGTCATCTAGGAGGCTGAAGTTATAAAGAAGCAACTGGATAGATAGCAGATAGGTTGTGAGATATTGTGAAAGAAGGTATCTAGGAATAACCTCTTGAGGAATGATGTAGGAACAAATTTTGTCTTCATAATTCTCCACCATATCTACCCTCCAACTGATCACTTCTATTGAGATAAGAGGAAGATCCATTATCCTGTATTAAAAATTCCATGAAAAATGGTCAATCAAACAAAATTATTGGGAAAAAGGCCAAAAATGGAAAGGACCAAAGAATCCACCAAATGAAAAACTCCACATATTAAAACCTGGAAGTGTTTCATAGAATGAATTTCCCATGAACTGACAGTACGTGGAATTCCCCGCAAGACATTGTCCCAGGAAGTGTTGCCCAGTGAATAGATTAGTTTGTGGAATGGGAAATCCACATATCAAGCCGCGCTATGCAGATATTCAAAGTTTATTGTACAATGATTTAATGACCTATTTGGAAATTTAAAGTTTGGTTCATCAGCTTGAAATTAGTTCTACGGGATAGGTCAGTCGCATAACATCTTACTATGTGGAAATTTGAACTTGTGCTTTAAGTTCCATAGTTCTGTTTGTAGATTCAAAGGTCAGTTTGTGGATGAAGGTGACCATGAATAGTTTTCAGTTCACAGAATGAAAGTCACAGTTCGTGGTTCATGAATTTTGCGAAGGAGATTATACACGGAAGGAAGGAAATCCGAGATCACTTTACGGAGAACTTTTCACTAATAAACTAGGTAAAAAACAAATGGCCTAGCCCCCCTATATATAGGTGTGGTCCCCCTAAGGGGTCCACCTTTATACCGCAAACCAGTTCAGTTTGGGACAATTTTCTACATCAGAATATCCCTCTCTCCATTCCTACTGGACCCCATTCTGATGGGGACTATTTGTAGGGTCCCGAAAAATAAGCAAATGGAAAGAAAATACTCATGTAAAATTGATAAATGAAATAGATGCATGTGGGGATAAAAATTTGAGGAGATTATTGAATAAATACAATTTGGTAAATGACTCAAACGGGTCTGCATACTGGTTATTGGGAAAGGTCTGCAGAAGGCGAAAACCATGAACCAAGTAGTATGTAGACAGCATGTGAAACTCTATCCCACAAATCATTCGACGGTGAATTTAGACACTAGGGAATTGAGACTTCAAGAATTTAGATATTAGATATGGAAGACTTCAAAGGTAAAAGATCAGTGAAGGACCATGAACAATTTTCCAGTAGGTATAAACCCACCACAAACCATAAGGAGAAGGAAACTTAATAGTAATAAACTAGACACAAACCTAATTAGAGAACTGAGAACCATAGGCCCTTTGCTAATGAAATTCTTGAGAACCATAGGCGAAGTTCCCCTCTTTTAGTCTAACAAACCATGTGGCCCATCTCTACTCATACAAGACTCTATGATGCATAGCACCATGTTATGCAGATGGAACCTAAGACTACTTACCACCATGGTATGCAGCAACTCGCATCAAGGTCTATATACCACTTCAGTATTTGGACAATACATTCATCCATATAGCATTACATTGTGTGGGGAAGCCCCCACCCCACATGATAAAATGGTATGCGGAATTGGGTGTCTTCAGTTTTTCTACCTTTTGATTCAAATATTGTCCTTCCATACCCATCATTCCATCCATAGCCCCTACGCTAAAAATTCCACTACCATTAGGCCATAGCCTATTCCAAATCCACTAGACCCATATGACCAGATCATCGGGCACATCATCATACCCCTCTGAGTCTACACACCTTATGTAAGCGGAGGTGCAAAGGAAATTCCAACAATAATTTGGACCCTCGAAATTTCCTTAAGTCTACATTCCTAAGGTAACCTGGATTGTAACCTTGGTATGATGATGTGAACCTTCTCATTCTAGGAATCGAGGGTAGTCACAAGCCTTTCCCTTCCATGGGATCTAGTGACAAATGAGTAATTTGCACTTTTCTTCCCATTTGATAAGGGATGATGATCCTCCCCTCTCCAAAAACCTATTTCAGCGAACTCCTCTGGAGGTAATCCCCTATCTTTTTTACAAGATATGTCTCTTTCTCCCCTATCTTACCCGGCTTGGGATGTGTCTAGATATCTCATAAAACATGACTATCCTGGATATCAACACGGGTGATGGGTTGAAACATTCAAATCCCCTTTCCCTATCTCATTGGGATCATATACACACCCCTATCCACTATCTACCTCCTTTTCCCTCGATGGAGAAGGTAAAGTGAACCTTTGTTGAATCATTCACATCCTATTATTTATCACACCAATCATGACTCACATAGGCTTATAATTTTGTGATGATACAAAATTCACACAACCCCATCATGAACTACAAGAACATTGATTTTTTAACACAACAAGGATATGTAGGAATCATTTATCTTGGCCCGAGATCCATATCATCTCATCCATGAAATAAGAGATCATGCCCCATTTAAATGGGAAGATCCCACACATAATACCTAATCAAGTCCCAACCTAGTCATGAGCTACGGGAACTCTGATTCCTGCTCTAACCAGGATATGTAGGACATCTATCTAAGGCCTGACCTCAAAGGGGCACATTTCCTACAGGTTAATCCCAATAATTTCCCCCATAAATGGAATTCTATTTAAGAGTAATCCCCAATTCACTAATTTTGTACAGGAATCCACTTCGGTGTAAGTCCCATCCATGCCTCCGCAAATGAGTATCTTCAAAATATAAGTCTTGAGTTCAATAGAACTACGTGGACTTTGATTCCCCATTGATCGAGATACATAAGAATCCTCTATGAGGTCCAAATCAACCCTAATGTTTACCATGACATATTCCCAGTAGGTTTATATCTACCCAGAAGACCATATCTCTTGTATGTCCTTTGTGATGCTTCGGCGTAAGTCCTATACCAAGTCTTGACTATGAATATTTTTCCTATATATCCTCTCCGCCGGATTTTAAAGCATGGATAGGTCCTCATTGCACGAATGCAAAAGGTGGTGTTTCTAGTCAAGAGGCACTAAACTACATGGGCTCTGATTCTTCAAATGAGGATACATAGTAAGCTCATCACATGGGATCAACCCTAACATCAAAACAACTCTCATATCCCTTTTATAATGATAAACCCCAGAGTGACTCATCCCATGGCTTAAACCGGCATTGTCTCAGTATCTCCTGATCCATGTATATCCATGATTGATTTTCTAACCTAGGGGTAATCCATGTACACACTATTTGGAATTAACCAAGGATTCGTGAATATATGAATATTGCTTAAATCTATAAGAGAGTCCCAAAATATTCAATAATCCCCCCAGGGGTGTGATGAGCCCAACCACCCATCCTCTCGACCAATGGAGTCCTTAAGTGTTGTTGGCCAAATCATCCAACAAGAACCTGCCTTTAGAAAGTAGTTCTATGAATATTGGATAAAAGGGACATTGGGTGTTTCTATATCCAAAAATAAAAATGTTGGAGACCATTTTAGGACCTTATACCCGACATGGGCCGATTGCACAAACACATGACCCCCAATAATTTCCCACTGGGATCATGAAAATGTGGCACCTTCATCATAAAATAAAATATATATATATATACTTCTAAATCCCAGTGGTACTATCTCTCTAAACCAAAACATGGTGTGACACGAATCAGGTTGAAAAAATTTCCATATAAAAGGTTAAGAAAATCAGAAAACAATTCAATTTAGTTTTATCTAATTGATAAATTAAGATTTATTAGAAAGTTTCTGTGAAAAGAAAATATTGAAAGTGACCACTATTTCATTCTTTCCCTTGGTGTGTTTCTATCTCACTAGGGACACCCCAAATCAAGATATAATTTTACATAAAAATGTTCTAAAATATCATAATTTAAATTATTAAAAGGAGAATAAAATTTCAAGTTATCAAAATAATCATCAAAATAAGGTTATTATACTCAATATTATTTGACTAAGAGAGAGAGAGGAAGTAATGTGAAAAGAAAAGAAGAAGGAGACTTTTGTAATATTTATCACATAGAGAAGAATAAGAAGAGATAAGGAGTCTCTATAATTCATTGGTACCTACCATTATCATATTGATAAAGGATTTAAAGAACTAAATTGTCTTGTAACATTTGATATCGGTTTCATCAATTAATATCATTCAAAAAAATTATTTAGAATGGGTGCATGAATAGTATTGGGATACACATTATAAGTATTTCAAGGTTATTCCCTATATCTCATGGCTATTACTTGATAATTAATGTATATTCTTGTAACTTTTGATTATAAAAAACCACACCAAGTATTATCCACTCACATTGAGTATTGAACAACATAAATCTTATATTTTAATGTATATATACATGTGTGTTATATAAAATTTCAAGAATAGAGGAAAATAATGAGATCCATTTTTATCTAATTGATAATTAAATATTGAATAGAAAGTGTTTATAAAGCTGAAATATTTAAATTAACCAAAAATTCACCCCCCAAGTGTGTTTATATCTCAACTAGGACACCCAAGATCAAGATAAAATTCTATTTGAACATGTTCTAAAATATCATCATTTTTATTCCCAATAAGAGAATCAAGTCTCAAATTATCAATAGAATATTTAAGTTAATTAATAAAATATTTCATGAAATCCAAAGGAGTGTTCATAAAACCTCACATTAATATATTATTAAACTATCCTTGACATTTTATTAAAGACTATTTATGATTTAGTATTAATTATATAACAAAAGAAAATTCCATTATTAATTTTTTGATCAAATTTTAATATATGATACTTTGTATTAATAGTACAAAAATTTCATAGAAAAACTTTAATTATCGAACCATTGGTTTCAATCCAATTCATATCAAATAAGTATTTTTATTTAACATAGTTTTTTATTATAACTTTTTTTATGATAGAGCATGTTTTATTCACAGATTCATCCTAAAATGAGTATATAATCTATATTCACAAAAAAATTATTCAACGAATTTATTAGAAAGTATTATTTCACCTTTGAATAATAGAATTATCTTTAGGTGTATTGGGTGAAAAAAAAATCATAATACCAGAAATAGATAAAAAATATTTAAACCAATGCCTTTCAAATTATTCTCTATCATCAATTATTTAAGAAATAATTTGGGCATATTTTTCATTATGTAAATGTATACATTAATTCATGATGACAACAAATTAATTGATCTTAATCATTAAAAATAAAACCTATGTAAATCTATAAAAATTATCAATAATAATAAAATGAAAATACTTTCCCCGGGACTTTTTTTAAGTGGTCCAAACACAAAAACTTGTGGATAAGTTTCAAAGGCCTAAAATTATTAACCTCGATAATATATTTAAAATAAAAAATATTTTTTTATTTACCATTTTATAGGTATAATATTGTTTAAATTTATGATTAAAAAATTGTAAATAATTTTTTTCAACTTTTATAAATAATTGAAATTACAATTTCATGTCTTCTATGACATATCCAATATTTATTAATTTCATTATTTAAATAAATAACATTCTATAAATATTAATAATAATGTTATAAAATGTAAAAAAATTAAACTATAAGTTTTTTAAATATAAGAATATTTTATTTTAAAATATAAGATGAATCAATAGAAAAATTAATATCATAACAATCATCCAAAAGTTGGTAAATACTTATTAAATTATGATTTAATCCTTAAAAATAATAAATTTTATTAATGAGAAAATATTTGATATTTAAAATAGAACCAAATATAATAGTTTTTTCTTTTTAATATTCTTGAAAAGTCATAATATCTCAATGAATATTTTAATGATTATATAATTTAGAGAAATATATACTCATATGTTTTAAATAATCACAATCCATATATTATATTTCACAATTTTTTCCTTGGATATTTTTTAATAAATATTTTGAACAACTAAATTTGTTTTGAATACATATACTCTTTTGTCAAGTTGTGTTAGAAACCAAATAATTTTGGATTCAAAATTACTTTTCTTTAATATATTAATGAATATATTGAGAATAATTAAACTTTAAAAATAAATTCATTCTTCAGACCACCATATTTATTTAACCTCATTATAAATAGAAATTTTATAATTATAATATAAAAATTTAAACATGGAAAATATGGACTAAAGAGTAAGAATTACATAGGTGGGAAATGTCATGGCATAGATAAGAATATCTATGAGGAAAACCATATATATGGATGATGATCCATTATGGATGGACTATGATTATAGATGAATGTGAACTTATTAACTTGTTATTTCCTTTTAATTTGATGACATGTTATGATTTGGATATTATTCATGTTAATAATGGTATTGACGTTGATATGAATATGAAATGGGGTAACTGGTTTGGATTACTTGGTGATTTTCTAAAACTCTTGGGTGGTTTGGGTTCTTTAAAAAATAATTGAAAATAATTTTTTACATTATAAGAATTTTTTTTATAAAAAATGGTAATTATTATCTATTAATAATTTTTTCCAAAAAAATAATTGATTTATGCATGCTTGTATTGATTACACATAAGAAATTTTAGGAGTATTTAGATAAATACTACAGTGTAATTTTTTATTTACCCTCTATATACTCACCTCTATTTGAATATAGATATTGTATGTCATGATTCGAAAAAGATAAAATATCCATTGTTAATTATTGATGTACCATATGAGATAATGAGGACGAGTGGGTTTATGGTGTTTAACTAAATACATGATAGAGGAGTTTAGAGTATCCAAAGAAGATATATTATGGTCATATTTATCTTCATTTTATTTTTTTTATGTATAAATAAATGGATTGATTTTGAATGATTTATTTTGGATTAAATTTTTTTTAAGATTAAATACGGTAGTAATAAATTTTTGTGTTTCATGTAATATATTTTAATTTAGATTTTATGTTAAATCATTATCTAATTGATATTTATACATCAAAATTAATTAAAAGACTCCAAATATTAAGGGATTACCTTGAGTCAATTTGGATTCCCCATCATGGGTTATGATATGCTTATCCAAATCAAGATGTTATATTAACACACATTCAAATTTTGAAAAAAAACTTTTTATTTAATAAAATTATTGTTGTAACACAATTTAATAATGTTTTTATTTCTCAATATATCGTTCATCTTGAATAAATGAATAAATATTTTATATCTTCAATACTCTTAATATTTTACTTCATGAAGAGTATAATGGATTTTTATGATTGAATGTTTTATCATTAACGAAAGATAACTGTCAATATGTGTTGGGTGATGTTGGAAGACCAAAAAATGACGAAGGTAACAAGAGTGATGAAACGTCCCATAAATTATAATACTCTAAAGTTATGATATCTTGCTTTAAATTCAACACTAAATAAAAATGAACCATTTTATAATCAAAATATAAACATTATAACATTTACATTGAATAATTTGGTATAAATAGAAGTAACAAAATTACTAAAGAAATAAATAAATATAAGAAATGGAATCAAGTATTATAAGTATTCATTATGAATCTCATTTTTCTAAGCTTGGAAGGGTGGTATCATATCTAGGGTTTTCCCTACACCAAGCCCAAGACAAGCTCCAATAATTGAATCTTGGGGGGAATTAGTTTTGGGAGAAGTTCAAGATTATTGAAATCATTATGAGATCTATCATAGTTAAATCTACACAGACTACAACCACCACTACTTATATCATACTTAGATCTTACTTGGAATCTGTGTGGGGTTATTTAAGTAGAAGTTATGAAGATATAAATATGTAATTATCAATGTAAAAAAAATTTATACATTTATTAATTCTATTTTCAATTAAAATAAAGTCCATTTTTAATACTAATTCATTGATAAAATTCTATTAGTGTAGGTAGATGACAAATAATATCATTTTATTATTAAAAATATGTTTTATGGAAAATTAAATTCTTATGTTCTATGAATATTTATTCTAAGAAACTAAAAATATTACTGTTAAATAAGGAAAAAATATATTTTTGGTATGAATAATATATTAACACTAATTTAATTAGTAATTTATAGAAAAATAAGAAAAATAATTGTTATATTTTAAATCATTTTTCTTTGAAAACAATTTTTTATATATCTTGTGTTTTAATTGAAAAGTTTATTTTCTCATATTTATAAATTGAATTATATTTAATGGAGTAAATATTAAGAATAAAAAAAATATAAATTTTTTAACATGTGTCGTATTATATTTTTAGTAAAATAGTAATTACTATGGTAAAAATTTAATCAATGTTAATAAGGGAAAAATAAGTAACTTAATGTGACTCTAATTATTCCCAATTAAAAAGAAAATTTTAAATTCTATAATACATTTTTTAGGTTAAAAATTAATACCCACATGTATCACCATCCATTCCAATCCAAATTCATCTAAGTCCCATGTGATTCTGTCCTTATCTGTTACCTAACATTAGCATCCAAGTAAAAGTCCCTCCTTTTTACCTATATAAGGATCTCACTTCCATTAACTTCAAGGAACACTTATACTTATACATTTCCTTGAAACCTAACCGTTTTACATATTGTAGAATACAATTCCACATTTTTTATACCTTTTTTATAAAAAAAAATTCTCCAACTCCTCCTTTTCTAACATGTCCTTCAAGAGACGATTCAAGTCCTCAATAAGAGTATTATCCCCTCCCTAATATTTTCTTATCAATATTTATCATCTAAAACTATTCTAACCATACTAATATAATGAAACCAATATCATTATTACACTTAATTGTTATTTTATTAATTGAATAATTGTTATCTATCTCCCTCCCATCTGTTGGTAAATGAAAATATCCCTTGCATCATGTGCAAACTTCTAACTTCAGGAATGACGTATTTCATTTTTCATCACTAACTATACATATGGTTCAAATAATTTATTTAATGAATAAAAATTATATTTATGAGATGATTCATATTGTTGAAATATAAATTAGTCATTATATTAATATTTAACACATTCATACTATACCACCTTCTGTTTGTTAAACATTACTAGTACAAGTTCATCAAAGATTTCATCTTCAAGATTCATAAATAAAACTATCATAGAATAAAATTATAACATTATAAATAACTAGTACTCACTCGTGCATTTTCACGGTGATATAACAAAATTCATAAATTATGTGTTCGCACGGTTATATGGTTCAAGGATTTTTATAAGAAGACAATACTAAATTTCAATGTCACTAATGAAAATAAATATTCAATAGTTTGAAATCACAAAATAATGATAATAATTATTTGAATAAAATTAGAAAAAATATGGATAATTCATTATTAAAGTAAAATAACTTTTGGATAAATGTATTTCAAAACCTAAATAAGAATCTATAAAAAATAAGAAATTATTTTCAGAATGGAAATTTAAATTAAATTAATGAAAAGAACATTGAAATTAACATTTTTAATTATGATAATTATGATAATTATGATAAATAATGTTGTAATTGAGGCCATAGTAATGTAAAAAACAAAAAATGGAATAATTGATTAGATTGAAAAACACGTTATATTATAGTAAAATAGAATACATATAACTGGAAGAAAATATTGAAAACAATAATCAAAATAATGAACAAATAATATTTATTGCAAGCCCAATCAAATGGAAGTAAATTTAAGTATGTAGATCAGTAATACTTGATATAAATTAGAATTGGAGAAAAAGGTGCACATAATAATTTCCTCTGGGAGAAAATATAGCTTTGACAAAGGACTAGAAAAAAAATCCAACATGTTCAATTTCTTGAGGGAGTACAACCTCACCATCATATAGATGCTGGTTAGGGTATCAATATGGTCATTGATCCCCTGCACATGGATTAGTCGTTCGACTGAAGACTGATGGTGGAATATAAACCAATGGATTGTGGAGAAACAGAAAATATGAGTTATCTTACAATTAAAATAAGATAAAATAATATTGAATATTGAAATTTTATCATTGATATATTGAATGTCAATATGGAAGAGGAGAATAAGGGAATAGGGGACTATCTGAAATTTGATTATTTTTTAAATAAAAGTGGTGACATGAATTAGGTGACCAATTCATTCCCCAAAGGAATTTATTAAAAAACAAAAGTTGCAGTACAAACACAAGGTGCAATAAATTTACACCAATAGGGATTGAGAAAATTACAAACAAAAGAACACCAAGGAAAAGCTAGAAAAATCTCAAGAAGAAAATATTGATCAAAACAAAAAGCTATCAACTATTAAATGATCTCCAAAAAGGCTTGTACTATCCATAGGAACTCCACCAATCTGGGTCTAAAGGGAAGCCAATGTCTACACAACTTTGCTTCTCTATCAACATGAGCATTATCCTTTATGCTGTTATATAGTTTTCATTGTATAATGAAAGGCTAAAATACAACCATAGAAAAAGTCCTTAATACACTAAAACCACCATTTATAAATGAATACCAGTAACATTTTGGATCAATAAGTTGTTGAGAATGTCGACCTTCATTGCAACATCACCTTCACATGATTCAGTGCAAGGTTCCATCTTGGAGAAAACCATGTGTTAAAAAAGTACTCAAAAACTACTATGCCAACAAAGAGTTAATGTTGAAAATAAAAAATGAGTGGTTATTTGAAATGCATGGAAGAATTAACTTGTGAGTATTACCTCTCCATTTCACCACAAAATTTTAGTCATATTTTCCTGTCTCTTCGTTTATGTTTTTCTTCATGCAGGGATGAAGTTCATTGGCATTGATTGTTATTTACATACAGTATTGAGACGTTTCAACATTTATTTAGATTGAATCATTGGCATTAAACTGAATGAACATATATTTCTACAAAATGAATTGACATTACCAAATATTATTGAAAATAAAAATCATATAATCAGAAACCTGATGGTTAAGAGTAGACAATTTAGAAGAATAAATGCATTGTATATATTAATCATATAAAAAATTAAAATGACATGAAAAAATGATGTTTTTTTAGTTCCAATGATGTCATGAAAGTAACAGTCATTGAATATAAATAACATATACCTGATTATAGTAAATATTTGTTCATGTTTTAACAAATCCATTGTCACTGTTGAAACACTCTCCTAATGATCCACTGTTTTGATTTTCATGTCATGAAAAGAAAAAATTAATATTACAATAATGTGGTTTTTGTTTTCTAAAAAATTAAAATGGAAAAATTTAAAATATTAGTACCTTGTTATGTTCAATTCTAATACAACTCTTCAATACATGTTGCGAAATTATAGTCACATCATAATGTAAGAAAAATTTAGTAGAATCATTATGAGAAATAAAGTTCTAAAATAACGATTTCAAATAGATCATTAATAAACCTATCAACAATAGGCATATATTATGATCAAGGAATCAAAACTTCATTAAAATTCCAATAGTCAAATATTTGACCTGTATTAAAATAAATCACACCTCAAATCATAATTAGTGATATTGTAATATCCTTAGTTACCTATATCAAGTGTGGCATCGCTACCATGCCTACAAGTTAAACCATTACAAAACATAAATTCTTCCATGATTATATTACGTACTCTTAAAAACATGATGCACAATGAAAACATAAAATTAGAAACATAATCGAACATTGTCTCCAACCATAATGAGACTCATGCTTTTGAAGGTTATATTTTCAATATTAGGTCATCAAACTTCATATACTATAGGGATTCATTCAGTACATGTTATATCCTGATATGAAAATATTTACAGATAAGACGGCATGCATTATGTTGTTTTAGTATATATTGATGAAATTTTGTGAGACATAATATGTTTTTACTACTACAATATGGGAATAAAATACATGTAGTGAAGATATTAGTGTGACTAAAAAAACTATTAATGGATGGTTTGGATATTCACCGCATCTTAAGACATAAATATTTATTAAAAACATAATTCTATATTGTTTACTTAACAAATAAACTTCTATAAAAGTCCGGGTTTGTTTCTCTTAAAATTAGTCATTGATATAATAAAGAACATGATCCACTCCTCGAACAAATAACATGATTCAAAATGACAACATAAAATTAGAAACACAATCGAACACCGTCTCCTATCATACTGAGACTCAGGGTTTTAAAGACTATGTTTTCAATATTATGTAATCAAACTTTATATCCTTTAGGGATTCATTTAGTACATACTAAATCCAGATATGAAAATATTTACAAATAAGATGGATTAAATTATGTTGTTCTGATATATATTGAATAAATTGTGTGAGACTTATTATTTTTTTACTACTACAATATTAGAATAAAATATATACAGTAAAGATATTAGTGTAACTAAAAAGGCTATTCATGGATGGTTTGGATATTCACCGCATCTTGAGTCTTAAATATTAATTACAAACAGAATTAGATATAGGTTACTTAACATAGACACTCCAATAAAACTTCTGATTTGTTTCTCTTAAAATGATTCGTTGATATAATAAAGCACATCATCCACTGCTCGAACAAATTACATGATCTAAAACCGAAAAGATGCATGATTCACATGCTAAAAATTATTTCACTTCTCTAAAAAATTATCAATTAATGAAATGTAATACAAGATCCACTAATCAAAAAAATTGAAGACTTTATGTTGTGTAAAGATATTTACTGCTCTAAAACATGATAATTCAGATTTAGTAAAAGTAACGTTAACTATTAATATTTGGATGTTAAATGGTTGATGACCAATAAAAAAAACATTTCTAGAAAACAAATACGCCGTTGTACCTAGTTTTTTAGTTGTGAGGAGTTATAGTGGTCAAAGAACATGTAATTATCTAGAAGTTGAGGATGTACACATTCATAAAATATATTTACCTTCACATACATTAATGTTAAAGAAAACATGCTATGTGTGGTTAAAATGGAACACTTTAATAAAAAATCTAGAAACATGTATAACATATCTGTAAAAAATCCTTTTTCTCAAAATAGGGATACAATTCAATAATAAATCCATAAATATCAATGTTTAACTTATACGGAAACACATACATATAAATAATCTTGAATCTTTTATGCTTTGACTTGTAGTAGAGGTAAACAAACAAACTAGAATTTTCTAGGACATGTACAAAATGAAAATAATAGACAATTAAGATAGATAATATATAATAGATTTGAAAAAATAATTGTACTTTTTGTAATAAATCTAGAATCAGTGTTGTAGCTAACTTCTGAAGATCCAACATGGTGATGTTCCTAAAAAAATCAGTTAAATGAATATTACAATTACATGCGGTGATTTTTTTTGTAAATAATAGGAATGGTAATGAACTATAAAAAATTAGTACCTAGTAATAATGTTGACTCTTTTTTTTAAATTTATACATATTTTGAAAAGTTAAAAATTAAAAATAATGAAAAATGTCTTCAAATTCCATGTTAATTATAGATAATACTGGAAGAGTTGTGGATCTTTCTAAGACATCATCATTATAGCAGAAAACAAATATGATATATAAAAATAAATGAAAAAATATTTTGATCGTTGAGAAATAATATACATGAAGTAACCTACATTACAAATAAGTAAATATAGTTATGAATATTAATATTTTATAATTGAAATTGTGACTGTCAACATTAAAGAGATTTTTTGTAACTAAGCATAAAAAATATTTACAAAGAATGTTTTCATCCTAAAAAAAGGTGATTTATGTAACAACAGCTGATCATTATAAAATTATCTATCGGGTCCTTCAGATATATTCTTTTCATGGATGTCCTTGTTAGTAATATTCCACTAGTAGTGGTGTGAGTCGTTGCTGCAGGGGATCCACTATTATGGATTTTGGGTTCACATTGATGTCAATACTTGCAATAGTAAATATAGATGAGGAAAATAAACTTGTAAAGCTATTAATTATAGAGTGGTTTGTCATTAGAAACCCAAAAAATTTGAAAAAAATGTGTTAAAAGGAATAGAATTTTCCTGTTAAAAATTGTAAAAAAATATGTTCTGGATGTTTTTAAACTTTAATAACAGTATAGCTTATATAAAAACTAAAAATTTAGAAACTAATTTTAAAATAATTGAATCATGAAATTTTTTCAATTACATTGCAATTGAATGATGAATTATCAGTCATTTTTATAGTCATTTAGTTTATATTTTCCTTCATAAGGGTTGCAGTTCATTATCTAAAAATAATTCCTGGTGAAGGTTTGGGAAAATCTATTAAAGAAATAGTTGTTAGTAAAATTTAACACACTAAAAAAATAAGATTAATTTCATATAAATGTGAAGAGAACATTTAAAAAACAGAACCTCACATGAAACTCTTAATGATGAAAGAAAAAAATGTATAGATCATACTTCAGAACATAATTTCTCTCCAAATTATCAATGAGGAATGAAATGGAACATAAATTATCATAAAAAAATTGAAGGGGGGAAGATACTATGTAACAAAACTACTCAAAAATGAAGACATGAACCCAACCAACACAATCCGAAATAAAAATATAAGTCCTAACAATTGGTTGAAAGTTCAAATGATATCAAATTTTTTAACCATTTATATCTACTCATATTCTCTTAACCTATAAATCATTTAAGGATTTATATGAACATTTCATGTAATGTTATTTTAGTATTATAAAAATATAATAGGGATAGTGATTTTATGTAACATAACCTTGTAGTGTTTGGTATGTAATGAAATGTTTAAATTTTATTAAAAGTAAAAATAATGTCAGTAATATATTCACTCTACTTCTAAGGTTATGTAAAATTTAGAAAATATCATTAAATAATAAAGTTAAACTAATATTGTTTCTATTGATTTTATAACACATAACTACATTCAAATTAGAGCTTGTATAGTAGAAAATTAGAAAGATAAAGGTAGAGAGAAGGTAGAAAATGCCACAAATCGAATATAAGGAAATAATTTTCCACTTCTCATTCCATTTACACATAATTATTTCTCTTTAACAAATATTCATGGGAATAAAAGGCATGCCATTAAATCTAATTACCTCCAGAAAATATATGTGGAGATGGTTGAGGAATGAAATGTACATTGGACTCCTAATAGGAAATATTGATGAAATGACTCATGGAGTAGTGTTGCTTCGGTTGACCCCATGAATGTGTTTCCTATGGATGTATTTCATAATTCCATCATGAATCTCTATATCTTCAAGCATTAGAACATTCTCCCTTGTTAACCTATCAAACATGTGAAAGCCTTTTACTATAACAATTTTATGGGAAACAGGGTTTAGCGCAAACCCTGAATGGTAGTTATAATTTTCAAAATCAACAAAAACTAAAGCAACCTTGAATGGAAGTGAGAGTTTTACCTTCGCAGGTAAATAGGCTCTAATATCATATCTTTAGAAATTCATTACCTCTTCTATAAGAATAAAGAGGTTATACAATTTCCCAATAAAAAGGAATTAATATAAATATAAATTCAACCATTATAATGTCAACCGAAAATTTTATAGCCTTATCAGTTCTATGTGAGAATTTTACTATAGATTTTAGTTATTGATTAACAAAAAAATATTCATTAAATGGAAACAAAACATTATATATGAGAATAATTGTGTTTTTTTCAAAATAGATTAGTCTTATGGATGGTAAAATTGAGGTTGTTGACTAGTCACCTGCCTTTTGGAATAGTATGTAGTGGCCATCTTTTACCTATGATGGATGGTTGGATTAAAGGCTTCTTGTATTTATATATCCCATCTATTCTACTAATATGGTCAGCATCATTCCTCATTGATAACAAAAAAAAGCAGTTTATCCTGAATGTAAAATTAATGTAAATAAATAAAAAAAAGAATATAAATAAAATGATTTAAAGGAAAAGAATAAATAATTTTTTATGTTATAGAACGTTTTCATTTTGTGTATGCCTATTTTTTGTATAATAATAAAATTTAGGAATTTATAAATGCATGTATAAGAAAGATCAAGATCCATTGAGAAGTAAAACTACATTATCATGGTAATCCATAGTTTCAAAAATGAAAATTAGCCATTCATATTGAACAGTTATCATAAATCTATGAAATTAAAATAACACTAAAACTAATTATCAAAATAGAGATGTTCGTATCCAACAATTTATGTCCCTATACACACAAAGATGATCTAGATATTGAACCACATCAGACAATGAAGATTTCAAAATTTCTTATAAAATAAAAATGATATAGATGAGTCTTTAATAAATATTTATCTGAGTAAATGTTTTAATAAATTATACCCTTCCATCAAGATATCCAACTGCTTGGGGGGGAACAATTATTATTTCCAACACCTACATAGAATCTAGGAAAATCTATTCAGAAAGATTAAATTAATGAAATCATACACCATTTAAACTAAAGGACAATAAATTAAGATGTTACATAAATGGTATGGATTGGTGATTGAGATGATAATACACTACAAGACAATAATGGATCCAGGAGGCTAAATTAAGTGAAACATGATTATTTCTTCAACATATAATGAAAAGAAAACATTAAAAGGATAAGATTCCTAGGCCTGAATTCACAAATAAGAAGATATCCATCCCACATTCCCATACATGAAAAGCATGATTAAATCCAGAAAAGCAGAAACAAATAAGTAGATTTAATGATATTACATACCAAGCATTCCAGGAATACCAGGTAACAACTTCAACAAAAAAATCACTTATAAATTAAAAAACATGTTCTTACATGTTATCCCATCCCCTTAAGAACAAACAAATCAAAAATCATGTATGTATTTACACATAAAACCATAATTAAGAGAGGTAGAGCCCAATAAAAGCATCTAGGAGAACCATGACAACAGATGGGGGAGGTATCTCTTGAAAAAGAAATATATCTACCAAAAATTTCAGTAAGACAATCGCAATAGATGATGAAAAAACAATATGAAGTTATCCAAATGATTTGTTTTCATAAGAAACAAGAGTTGTGAATCACTAAATATACCTTTTATGATGACAAAGGTGGTGTTGACCAAGCCATAATCTGGAAATTTTCTTCGGAATTGTTTATGGGTGTTTGTCTCAATGGAGAACATAATCCTAGAATCATTTGAAGAGTTTTACCTTCAATCATGAAATATTATCTAAATTATCAGTTTCAAATGATATTGATGAAGATGCTCAAATAATTGAATCTTGAGCAACAGATATGGGATCTGGAGACTGTTATTTGAGTGTTCATGAAAATTTATAGAAACCTAGAATGAAGATGAAATAGATTGAAAATGTTGAGGGTAGGTGAGGAGGTAGAGGAAGATGAGAAATGGGTTACCGAGCTGAGTTGTTAGTTGATGCAGATCTGCTCTCCCTCTGAATGAGATACGCTAACACAAAATCTTTTTAAAGGACTGTAAGTCAATTCCAATAACATCTTCATGAAGAAAATTGAGATACACTACAATTAATGGTTACCTCTATAGAATCTGAGGAGGTGGAGGATATGTATGCAAAGTAGATATAGGAGGAGGTGGAGAAGATGGAGGCATGGAGGGTAGTTGTGGAGGTCAAGGCGGGCGATAGTAGTGGCGCGAAACCTAGGTGTAGATGAAGGAACCAAGAGCAATGGTAGATAATGGATGGGACTTGGTCGATGATGAATAAAAAATCGGAGGTGAGGGGAGGAATTTATTTTCAATGGTAAATCTGGGATGGAGGAGTCGCAGTTGGAGAGGATATTCAGGAATGGGAGGAGAAGATAGCTCGAGGGAGAGGGTGAGGCATAGATTTTGAAACAATGGTAAAGAAAGAGGAAAATCATAACGGTAGGAGAGGGTGAGGTGAAGGAATGAGGGAATATGGTTACAGAATAGTGGAGTAAATTGTTGTGGGAGTGACACATGGTGGAAAAAAGCCTTCTTTAGTAAATATATATATTATGGAAAATTTATTATAGTACTTTAAATAATATATGAATTTAGAACTTGGTATTAAATAATGAGAATCAACAATGACATTACATAATGTGTGTAAAAAAATCACTAACATTGGTTGATGAAAATAAAAAATAACTAATTAATGAATATATAATGAATAATTATAATTAAAGAGTATTAACCATAATAGATATTAATAAGTTTATAAAAAATGTAATTAATATTTTTATGTTTATTATACAAGATGCTAAATCACTTTTTTGGAAGTCGGTAGTAAAGGTAATGGGTTTTCATAACTCAAATGTTTTCCTTGAGTCATAATCATTCATCATTGACAATGGTCTTAAAATATTGTTTTTTTCTTTCCTATGGTGATGTTATATTTTAATACCTACTTTTATGGGGAATTTAAATTTTCACACTAATTTCTTTTTCTTTTATGGATTTAAATATATGAAATTATTACAAATAATCTATGTTCTCCCTAAAAAATATTTCTCTCCCACGGTCATATTCATTTTTTTTTGGCAATGTTTTCATTTATTATTTAAAAATTAAAATATATATTATTTCATATGATTATAATACTTATCCTTACCACTTTTTAAAATTAATCTTTATTACTATTTTAAAATTCTAGGTTGGAATAAAGATGTTTTTAAATATTAAAAAGTAATTTATATTCATGTTCATATATTTTATCACCCATTCATCAATTATTGACTTAAAATTCATTTAATTTCAAGGTTTAATTAATGGGGTTTTCTTATATGTTTCGATTGAAATTTTATTCATATTTACTTCTCAAAATGAATTTTAAAAGGGAATCATAACTTCATTTTTTTATAGTAAGGTTAAAAATGTTTTATGAAATCTATTTTTATTATTTTTCTTCTAGTTTCCTATTATTCTAGAGGATATATCTCCAATGGGGTTATTTTTTATGAATAAATATATAAATTAATTTATGAAATACACCTTTTGGGGATGATTTAATTCTTGGTGTCAACCGATCTAATTCTTGATTTCATTTTATGGGATACTATTTTAAATTATTAGGAAACTTTTTTGATTTCCTTGGGTTTCTTCATGATATGATGGTTTATTTTTTATTTAGAACTTATGGGTGAATATTATGTGATGTGTAATATCCTATATATCCCTAAAATTAATTTTTTAGGTTCTAAATCTAATGATATAATTATAGTATATGATTTTTGATTATCACTCCACTATGGGAATCAGATAGTGATGTTAACATTACTATGTCATGGGAATTAGGTAATGATTCTTTCTCTACTATGTTATGTTAAATAGGTAGTGATATCTCCTCTATTATGTTATTATTTCCTATAATTATTATTATGCCACATTTATATATTATATGCCTATTTTTTCTCCACAGGTTGTGGCTATAGTCTCAGAATTTTACACTCTTATGCCATGAAATATTTTTGATCATTGACCACTACATATCCTTTTATTATATTGTATATAGATATCCTAATATTATATATTATTTTTAATCATATATTTCTCCCCTATTGATGCTTTATCATAGTCTTATGATCTAACCTTTATGGTATATTGATAATTTTTCCCCTTACTGGGCATTTGTATAAGCCCATAGTCGTAAACATTACTTAATCTTATGTTAAGTAAATAATTTGACTTTCAATCACTTTGTGTATCTTATTAGGTTTATATATTTAGAGAATTAGGCCATAACTCATACATAACAACTCAAATATAACAAATTAGACACTTCTAATCAGTGTCCATTTTTTTAGAAAAAAAACATTTAAAAATAAACATGGTTTTGTTTCATGTTTAAACCTCATAACTTTTCCTTGACCCCATCCATGAATATATTCTTCTTTATATACTATGAAAAAAATTTCAAAACATGGGATGAGAATAAAAAGTTTAGTAAGGGATACACAAAGAAGTAAAACTATTAGTCTTTTCGAAAACATGTAAACTATTGATACTTTGTCATAAAGTAATACTTTTCACCTATAAGAAGTAGTAAATACACTTCACTGAATAAAATTAAATTTCTCACCCTTTTGGTAATAAAAATATTACTTTAAAACCCATATAAAACACATATAAAATAAAAAATATAACTTGGTACATAATCATACTTAAATGAAATACCCATAAGGCCAACTTCCACACATATCACTAAATGGAATAGTCATACGACTAAATTCGAAACCCAATGAATTAGAGGTTATATCGTAACCACTCATCCTTGGTTTATCATAGAACCAACCATATTTTGTTTATCACGTAACCAACCATATTTGGTTTATCACGTAACCCCTTGTCAAATGTCCAAGTACCATTATATAATCATAACATATAAAATATTGCAATTATCAACATTTCACTCATAAAATTTCATTTAAAATCATAAGAAATAATTTCAAAATATTAAAATAGTAAATCCACTTTCAAACTATTTTAAATTTAAAAATACCCAAAAAAATGTAATAAGGTATTTCTTTTTTTCTTTCAAAAAAATTAAGGCTTATAGAGGAAGCTAAATATCAAATAATGGTTACAGTAGCAGAGAATTCATTGTCACTATATATGTTAAAATAATTCCTTTTTCATTTAGTAATATGCCTAATACAAAAAGATTCCCTTTTAAAACCTTCGAATAAAATTATAATTCCAATGGGTTGATTATACACCCTATAAAAGAAGGTGGTGTATATTTTCAAAATATGCCTTAATGAAAGGATATTGAGACAAAGTCCCTTACCTTGAGTCTGACTCATCACGTACATTATTTATCTTCATAAATAAGAAACATATGATAATTTATAATTTCTTGAGAACGTTTTTAAAGTTTATTATTCCTTTTATATCACTTATTACTGTGTTATAAATATTACATAATTATTTATGTTCATATCAGATATTTTGTCGATATTCAGTACTTGAGTCGAAAATGAACTTGTTATGATGTCAATAGTCCATATGTTCATTAATTCCATCATCTAAAAAATAACATTCATGATATAATAATCACTTTTATACATCAATTATACTTTTAAATCAAACTATGTATTTATGGTATGAAAAATGAAAAACACAATAATCATGGAGACGGTAGGTCATACATACGCATGAGTAACGTTTCCATTTTTCATTGATAATTATGGAAATAAGTTAATTACTATTTTTTATATATAGAATTTTAATAATATAATTAAAATAAAAAAATTATTTAAATATACTTATATATATTATACAAGTGACATGGTGAATAAGAAAGTCTGCATTACTTCGTGGAGGTGATAGTTCACACGTACGCACAAACAGTGTTATCATTTTTATGTGCATGGAAAGTAAGAAAATAATTGATATATTATTATCTTATAATGATAAATATTTCAATAAAATAATATAAAAACATTAATTCCATCATCTTACCAGTATTGAGAGATGGTTATGGAAAATGAATTATATCGATTTGTGGATGTATTAGTTCACACGTATGCAAGAATGATTAATTCCATTCCCATTTGATGGAAGCGTGGATGGATTTAGGTGATGATATTGACATAATAAAATCTAAGTATATAAATTATACTTTAGTTATTATTTCATCTAGTAAGAATAATATTTAAAGGAATTGTAATAAGAAATAAAATAAAAATACTCAATAAAAATCATACCTCATCTTTAGTTAATCACCTTTGAAGAACACATTAACTCCTCTAAGAAGGGTGTTATGCCTAAAATAAGGAATCAAGAATGTTTTTTGGTATTATATTAAGGTTTTTGTTAGATATTGGATGTGAAAAAGGGTTTTTTAAGTGTGATTAATAGAGAGGAATATATGTCTTTTTATAAGAGAGGAGGGGCACCCTTGAAATTATTAAAAGTATTAAGTTAATATAAATTCCATTCCAATTCCAAATGGGTCCAAACTAATTTATTTAAAATATAAGATGATTATAAGTCTAAATATAATCATACAATAATAATTAGACAATTTTGAAATATTTTTTAATCCTTATCTTTTTGTTTTAACACCTTTTAACTCTTACAATTTTATCCAGTAATTTACATTTTGAGAGTTAAAATAGTTACCAAATCATGCCAAACGTCCAATTAAAGAGTCATTAATGACATTTTTAGAGTTATATAAATTTTTTTGATGAATCTTAGATTTTTATAAATTTTATATCATTTAATTAAATATTTTATATTTTAAAATATGAATTCTGTCAATTTTGACACTATTCATTACATGACTTTTTTAAAATATCATAAAAACTAGATTACTTCAAAAATATATATATTTAATCAATACTAACATTTTATAATCATCCATAAAATTCATTTATGTCATGAAATACTTCAATTTATATTTATTTTAATATTATTAATACAATTTATTTGATTCTTTCTTTAATAAATTTGTTACTACATCATTTTGATTCATAATTAAATTTAATTATTTAATTACTATAAATTATAAATAAATTATCATGATGTATTTAACATTTATATGTTTATAAGGACTATTTATAGTTAAATATATCATTTATATAACCCCATATTAAAAATATTTTAGTAATAAGAGACAAGATTATGACATATTTGCCTTTACTTTGAATTAAATGTTTTAAAGATCATAATCACACCCAAGTCTCTTACAAAGGACAAAATTTAAAATAAATGATTTTATTGGTTTAAAATAACTCATAAAATACTTTTAATATAGGTGTTACGGTAGTTTTATATTATTACATTATTATTTTTACCTTTAATTTCTCTATTTACCTTTAACCATGGTAAATAAAATACTAAAGTTACTATTCACCAAAAATTATTTCGATCCTATTATACCAAATTTTTCATAAGGATTATAACCATGTATGTTAGTTTTTGAAAATTCAATTCATAGAAGAGGAAAAATTAAATTTAAAATTAATCTCATTGTTGGAATTAGAAAACAGGTTTTTTAAGTAAAACGTTCAAAAGTTCACATAGTTTTTTTATTCAATTTCAATATGAAATTGATTCCAATGAACTAAATTGGATTAAATGATAATCAATGAATCTAATGAAACTTTAAAACCAATTAAAATCATAATCAAACTATATAAATAAATTAGATGAAAAAGCAGTCTTGAGTTAAAATGCAGTGTTTTTCACTATTTATTAAAAATGAATTTAATCCAAAAAATTACCAAATTTCATCCAAAGTAAATTTTAATGTCACAATTCCAAATAAGAATTTTATTTTTTCAAATAGAACATATAAAAGTTTCAAAACCAGAATTAAACTGGGTTCTCCGTCAATAGGCGGCAAAACTGCATTTCTTTTTAAATACTTCTTTTATCAGAAAAATTGAATTTTTTTATATCATGTCTATAAAACATATAAGATGAATTTTAAACATTAAATTGAATATATTAAATATATATTTCATTAATAAAATCCATCAGTAGTGAATTTATTATTTTATAAAATCACTTATTTTCATTTAAATATTTTTTTCAGAAAAAACACATTCTTTATATTCAATTGGTTTTTATTTAATTTCATATTTTATTGGGTGACCAATGAATCATAATATAAATGTGTGTAAACCCTATTTTAAGAATTTATTTAATTTCATCCATTCCCATAATTCTAATAGTTATGTAATAACTACAACATTAAGTAATAATACTTATAATGTATAATTTTTTAGTATAACTTATTCTTGTATGCAACGTAAGATTTTGGATAAACTCGTTGTTGTGTGTTGGGTATGCTATTAGAAATATATTAATTTATAAATTTAAATTTTTATCTAATTCATAATTATTAATAAATATGAAAATTATTATTCTATAATTACCTGGGATATTACATCCTTCAACCATTTTGGAAATTGTGCCCTCACAATTATAAATTTGGGCTCGGTAAATAAGGTTTCAATTTTCAAAATTACTTTATTGAAATGTCCCATCGAAAAAAGATTCAATAAAACTTCCACATTAAAAGAAATAAAGTGGAGTAAAAAGGTTACTCGAGATAACACATACTCGCATTTTGTGTAGGAAAACATTAATATGGAAGAAAAACTAACCATCATATCCTGATGTAGATTGATATAAAACATGATCATAATAAATTTAACAATCAGAAAACCACAAACTTGTGATTGGTTAAACGGCCTTTGAGTTCATAGTAGGAAAATTAAATATAAGACATTTTTGTTTTAAGATCCTTTTCATAGAGTTTTATAAATCTTTTACTACTTAGAATATGAACTTAAGGTAATATACTTACTTTATAGGTTGATGTTTATCAACTAATCGAATTCCACTACAAAATCATCTTTTTTCCCAAATAATGAGTATTTAAGAATAATTTTTTCACAACTAAAACACTACAATCAACTTCTATAAAATCAAATAATCCACATAAGACTAATTATCTATTCATCCTTTCTTGAAACATTAACCAAAACCAAAAATATAGGATAAAATAATATAATTTCCCAAATATAATAGACTTTAAATAAGAAAGACTACTTTTAATCTCCAATATTCAACTGTAATACCAAAATTTCAACAGAGACCATTAAACAAATAATTTTCCTTAAAATCCCTCAAAATAATCCAAACTGAGTTTGAATCCCAAAACATAGAAGAATGTGATTACTTATTATTTTATCTCCAAATAACATTTAATGTCTCATACCAAAAAGTAATTTCCAAAATCACATATTCTCTAAGGTAGGATAATAATTTTCCTAAATAACCCAAAGCGGCATAAGTCCACAATAAAAACATAGATTTTTCTAAAATAAAAATCAACCATTAGTCCTCAAATAAAATCCCATAGTATTATATTTTCCTTAGGCATATAGGGTTCCCAAAATAGTGAATGCCTTCCAAAATAACATTTATCACTTAATTCCCAAATCATTTTCTTATACTAAGGATTTACATTTGATAAAACACAAGTTCTCAAAATAAACTTTTTATTATTCCATCAACTCATTTAACTAAAAAATAAAATGAAATACTAACAAGGGACTTACCATAGGCCAGCGGTACGTGATAAGGCCTTGTCACACTTCAGTTGTGGGTTTGATTTCCACATCCTTGTCCAACACGATGGGTTTTCACCCTTCCTATGGGTTTTCCATTTCCTAAAATTATATAATTTTATAGAATTCCAATAATGTGATAAAATCATCAAAAAATAACCATAACATGGTTTATCCTCAAATTTTATCACATACCTTTCATTTTGAAACCCAAAATGTAATAACCCATATTTACCTCAAAATAAAAGATCATATAAACCCAAATAGTTATCCATACCATTTTAATTATGTCCATATAATAAAATAAAATACTTCATCAAATAAAATTTTCACATAACAAACTTTAGGGTTACATATACTAGAAAAAAAACTTTCAAAGTAATCTCATCATCAAAAGAGCATTAATAATTTTAAACATTTCATCATCCTATTGTCTACCATAACTCCTGAATCCTTTATATATAGACTTTTAATCATTCAATATTCTAAGTGATCCTTTAATAATGATTTTCCATATTATTCCATATACTTATTTCCCAAAAACAAAAACATGAATCATTTCCTAAGATTCAATAATTCCAAAACATGAGACAATAAATAATACATACCTTTCATAGGCTATTTTGAGATTCCTCATATTCAGTTGGAATGACATTAAGTATTTATAAACATATATTTGTATGGTACTCCTAATCTCATTCATGAAACTTATTCATAGTACATTTATTTTCATAATGATCATACTCCCCACATTTAAAACATTTAATTGATAACTCAGCGATTCATTTCTATCATATATTATGCCTTAGAAAAATCACCAAGGTTCCAATGGTAAATAATAACTCCTGATAGTTGGTTAGAATAACCACGAGAGTTCTCATTGTATCTCTAATTTCATTTAGTTTCTTATTCAGATAACTGCCACATTTTCCTTTGCATCCTTTGTTACTTTGGTGCCTGTTGGATCCATCCATTTACTAAATTCAAAAAGTTTAGTGTGAGTATATCAATAAAATCATAATATATTATCTTATGAGGAAGATAAACATAAATATATACTTATTCATGTTATCTAAAACTCATTCAATTTATCTAAAATAACTATGAGTATTTCTATTTTGAAAACCATTTTGGTTATATATAACTTGTAACTTATTCTTAAATATAACCCTAACCACTATTGTTATCTAAACCGACCTTTGATACCAACTATAAGGCCCTAGCCTTAAACATTACTTAATCTTGATTTAAGTAAATAATTTGACTTTCATTCACATTAAGTATCTTTTCAGGTTTATATATTTAGATAATTAAGCCATAACTCATACATAACAACTCAAATATTACAAAATAGACACTTCTACTAACTATCCATTTTTTTCATAAAATAAAAAACATTTAAAATGAAACATGGTTTTGTTTCATGTTTAAACATCATAACTTTTCTTTGATCCCATAATTGACTCTATTCTTCTTTAAATCCTATGAAAAATATTTCAAAACTTGCGATGATCATAAAAATCTCAATAAGGGATACACAAAGAAGTAGAATTTTTAGTCTTTGTAAAAACATGTAAACCATTAAGACTTTATCATAAAGTAATAATTTTCACCTATAAGAAGTAGTAAATAATTTTCACTGAATATAACCTCATTTTTACCCTTGTTTTAATCAAATTATTACCTTGCAACGCATAGAAATAACATATAACATATAAATGTAACTTGGTACATAATCATACTTAAATGGAATAACCATATGGTAGACTTACACACACGTCACTAAATTGAATAGTTATACGACTGACTTCCATACCCAATGCATTAGAGGTTATAACGTAACCACACATCCTTAGTTTATCATAGAACCACTCCTCATTGGTTTGTAACATAACCACCCATATTTGTTTTATCACATAACCACCCTTCAAATGTATAAGAACCATTATATAATCATAACATGTAAAAGATTTCAATTATCAACATTTTACTCATAAAATTTCATTTAAAATCACAATAATTAATTTAAAGATATATAAATAGTTAATACACTTTAAAACCCGTTTTTAATGAAAAAATTCCTAAAAAGGAATAAGTTAATTCTTTTTCCTTTTAAAAACATTAAGGATTATAGAGGAAGTCAAATATAAAATAATGGTTATGGTAGAGGAGAAGTCATTGTCACCGTATATGTTAAAATCATTTCTTTTTTCATTTAGTAAAATGAATAATATAAAAATATTCCTTTTTAAAACCATTTAATTAAATTATAAATCCAATGGGTTGACTTCAAACCGTATAAAATAAGGTGGTGTATATTATCAAAATATGCCTCAATGAAAAAAGATTGAGACGAAGCCCCTTAATTTAAGTCTGACTCGTCGCATACGTTATTTATCTTCCTAAATAATAAAATTAGCTTAATTTATAATTTTGTGATAACCTTTTTCAAGTTTATTATTCCTTTATGTCACTTATTACCATGTTATAAATATTAAAAAATTATTTAAGTTCATATCAGATGTTTTGTCGATATTCGGTACTTGAGTCGAAAATGAACTTGTAATGATGTCAATATTCCATGTTTTCATTAATTATATCATCTACAGAATAAAATTCATGATATAATGATCATTTTTATACATCAATTATACTTTTAAATAAAACTATTTATTTATGGTATGAAAAATGAACAATGTAATAATCATGGAGATGGTAGGTCGTACGTACGCATGAGTAACATTTCCATTTTTCACTGATAATTATGGAAATAAGTTAATTAATATTTTTTCTTTAAATAATGATCATAATATAACTAAAATATTAATAATAATTTAAATATACATATATATATCATAAAAGTGATGTGGTGAATAAAAACAGTTCACATCGCTTTGTGGAGGTGATAGTTCACACGTACGCACGAACAAGGTTATCATTTTTATGTGCATCGAAAGTAAGAAAATAATTGATATCTTATTATATTATAATGATTTTTTTCATTAAAATCATATAAAAACATTAATTCAACCATTTTACCAGTATTGAGAGATGTTTGGGTAACATGAATTTTTTCGATTCGTGGAGGTGATAGTTCACACATACGCAAGAATGATTAATTCCATTACCATTTGATAGAAGTGGACATATATTTAGGTTATGATATTAAAATAATAACATATAAATATATTGAGGATAATTGAATTATTATTTCATCTAGGAATAATAATATTTGAATGAACTTGAAGAATAAATAAAATAGAAATACTTAAAGAAAATGATACATCTTATTTGGATGATCACCTTTAAAGAACACCTTAACACCTCTAAGGAGGGTGTTATGCATAAAATAAGGCCTAAAAAATGTGGTGAGGTATTATAGAAAGGTTTTTGGGCTGATATTGGCCGAAAAAAAGGTTTTGGAGTGTGAGTAATATAGAGAAATGGATGCCTTTTTATTGGAGAGGGGAGGGGCACCCTTGGAATTATAAAAAGTATTAAATTAATATAAATTCCATTTTGATTCCAAATAGGTAAAAAAATAATTTATTTATATCCTAGGATGATTATAAGTCTAAATTTAATCATACAACAATAATTAGATATTTTTTTGATATTTTTTAATCCATGTCGTTTTGTTTTAACCCCCTTTTAACTCGTACCATTTTAACAAGTAATTTTCACTTTGAGAGTTAAAATAATTACTAAATTATTACAAATGTACAATGAGTCATTAATGACATTATTAGAGTTATATAAAAAAATTATGAATCATAGTTTTTTATAAATTTTATATCATTTAATTAACTATTTTATATTTTAAAATACAAATTATGTCAATTTTGACACTATTCAATGCATGACTTTTTTAAATATCATAAAAAACATTATTACATTGAAAAAACTACATTAACACATTCCTAACATGTCATATTAATCCATAAAATTATTTTATGTCATGAAATAGTTAAATTATCTTTATTTTTTATATTATTAATATCATTTATTTGATTCTTTCTTTAACAAATCTATTACTACATCATTTTGTGTCATAATTAAATTTATTTATTTAATACATAAAAACTATAAATAAATTACCATGATGTGGGTAATATTTTTATATTTATAAGTACTATTTATATTCAAATATAAAATTTATATAACCTCATATTAAAATAGTTTTAGTAATAAGAGACATGATTATGACATATTTCCTTTACTTTAAATTAAATGTTATAAATATCATAATCACACCCAAGTGGCTTCCAAAGACCACAATTTCGACCCAAGTATTTTACTGGTCGAAAATAACTCATCATATAAGATTATGACAAGTTTTAGTGTAGTTTTATATTATTATATTATTATTTTTACCTTTAATTACCCTATTTACCTTTAACTATGGTTAATACAATACTAAAGTAGATATTCAGTAAAACTTATTTTGATTATATTGGACCAAATATTTTATAATTATTGAAACCAGGTATGTTATTTTTTGAAAATTCAATTCAAAGAAGTGGAAAAATTAAATTTAAAATTAATCTCGTTGTCGGAATGAGAAATAGGTTTTTTTAGTAAAATGTTCAAAAGTTCACATAATTTTTCTTTTTAATTTCAATATAAAATTTATTATAATGAACTAAATTGGATTAAATGATAAAAACATAATCTAATTACACTTTAAAATCAATTAAAAGTACAATCTAACTATATAAATAAATTAGATGAAAAGGTAGTTTGAATTAAAATATAGTGTTTTCACTATTCATTAAAAATGGATTTAATCAGAAAAATACAAAAATTAATATGAAGTAAATTTTTATATCCCAATTAAAAATAAGTAGTTTATTTTTTAAAAATATAAATTATAAAATTATCATAACCAAATTTAAAATGGGTTCACTATCAATAGGTGGAAAAACTACATTTTTTTGAAAAATATTTCTTTTATCTGAAAAATTGAATTTGTTTTTATATCATGTCTAAAAAACATATAAAATGAATTATAAACACTAAAATTAATATATTAAATATATATTTCATTAATAAAATCCATCAAGAGTGATTTTATTATGTTGTAAACTAGCATATTTTTATTAAGTAGTTTTTTCAGAAAAACACATCCTTTATATTTAATAAGTTTTTATTTAATTTCCTAATTTATTTTTTAACCAATGAATCATTATATAAACATGTTTAAACCATATTTTTTTAATTTAGTTGATATTTTTCATTCTCTCCATTCTAATGGTTATGAAATAACTACAATATGAAATAATAATATTAATAATATATTATTTTTCAGTATAATTCCGTCTTGTGTGCAACGTAAGATTTCAGAGAAACCCATTGTTGTGTTCTAGGTATACTATTAGACAAAGTGTCCATTATAAAGTAAAATTTCCATCTAATTCATAATTATTAATAAATATGAAAAATTCATATTCTATAATTACCTAGGATGTTACAATTTGAGTTCACCCTTTTGTTATATTTTTTGATCCCCGTGTCATGAAGGTGAGTATAAAATATGAGATGTTTATAAGGAGGTATACTATGGTAAAATTATAGAAAAATGTTCACAATTATCTAAAATAATATTTTTTTACATAATCTACAAAGACACAAAGACTTTGGGTTCTAGTATTGTTATATTATGGTGATATATAACGTTTAATTAATTTGAAATGTATGCATGTTTATATTGGGTTGTATCACTTGGTATCAAAGACATAATTTAATGAATGTGTTTTTGGGACTGTACTTGGGAGTATAGGTATGGATAATCTTAGTAGATATCAAAGAAAGGCATAGTTTTTGACTAAAAATTAATTTTTTATTAAAAGGGGGTGGAGGAAGAAACTACCCAGCAACATGTAAAACAAGAAAGTCATCTAGGGAGGCCTAAACTAATATAGGCTAAGAGAATATCCTAGAATAATATCTTTACAATGAACCGGGATAAAACCCAAACTAGTGTAGAGAATGAGAGGATCACCTTCACAACCTCCTATAACTAAACCATCAATTGCAAAGTTTCCTTCTCTCCGTATATGACTTATAGAAACCCCAGGGGCCATGTCCTTTTGAAACCCCGAATAATATACACAAGTTACCAATGAGAGTCATCCTTCCCAGGAAAAATATTCACCATCACCTCTGAGTCAGATTTTACAAACTTGACCTATATAAAAAACCTTTTCCATAAAGACAATCTTGCATGAAGGGCTCTCATCTCCACCAAAATGGAATTACTTGGGCTGAAAAAAGTGATAAAGGATAAAAAAAACTGACCCTCTATGATCTCTGACCATAAAACCTCCATTCATCTTCTGATTCATACAGGAAGCGTCCACGTTGAGTTTTAAGCCATTACTAGGAGGGGACCAATTCACCCACTGACCCTGATAACTCGGCCCTCCAACTGGTATATTGATAAATCTATAAAGAGTCTAAGAACTTTTACCACCTTTAATAATGAAGCTCAACTCCATCACCTAGTATCTTTCTCTTAACTTCATTTATAACATCAAATGTTGTACACCCATTCTGGATTGATTCCTTATATCCCATAAGGTCCAAAAAACCAAAGTAAATATGACACTAATAATTTTCCTTTCATTGTACTCTTAATCTTCTCCTTAAAACTGGTAGGCTATCACCTCATGCATGGAATCACCATCATAAAAAATACTAGGGATATTGTTCATTCCACCCCAAACGAATCTATCCCATTCACTCTTAAATAAAAAATTTAGAAGTGATTCCCGGATCAGGTACCCACAAAACTAGCATCTCGACACCAAAGAAATAAACTTCTTATTAATATTTTCATTATTTAGGATAGCCTGTTTCCTCAATATCCAAACAAGAAATTTCATTTTTTAGGGAACCTCACTACGCCATTGCTTAGAATCCCAAACCTCATGATCACTATCTTCATGCAGCATCTCTATGAATTCACACCCTGAAAACCTACCAAAACTTGATCCTGTAAAGAAACATTTATCTTACTCTTAATTAATGACAACATTATTGAAAAATACCTTATTATCACTTCTTAGTATCTCTTCCATCAACCTGGAGTACCTGCTAGCCTCCCTAAAGGTCATATCTAGAACCGAACATCATGGGAATAATAGATTTTCATCAACCCAGTTCTCTCTCCATAGATTGATGTTTCCTTGACCCACAATCCATCTATTTTAATCCTGCAGATCTCCCAAATGCATGAGCATACACATTTCAAGGATAAAAATACTACACCTTCTACTCCCCCAATATTCCTAGTGATCTTTACATATATTTTTGATAAAATAATCCCATAAGGATTCCCCTTCCAAAATATCCCAAAAAAGTCATGCTTGCATGGACCACATGACTTCCAAAATATCCTAGATTCCCACCAATCTCTCCTTGATTGGATTTTCCATACACTTCTAAGAGGCTCCGTGGTATTGGTTGGAGTAATTATCATCCCATAGAAAACTAGTTAGGACCCTCTCCATATAGCTAATAGTTCCCCTGGGAGGGTTGATGATAGAAAGAATGTGCATCGGAATACAAGTTAAAACACTATTGATAAGGGTGAATCTACCTCCAAACGAAAGGAACTTGTGATTCTAATTAGAAATCCTCCTTGAGATAATATTTGATATGTCATTTAATAACACCTTTTTGATCCACCCATTAGACATCGGAGCAACGAGGTAAGTCATGGGAAAATTATTCCTTTGAATACCCAATATTGCTTAGATGTCCCTACTGTGCCTACCTGAGAACTTACGGGATATGAAAACCTTTATTATCATTGTGTTTATAATTTTACCATTTATATCCCCACAGTTAGACATGATCCTCATTAAACTAAAAATAGATATGTGTCTACCATTAGAAAAGAATTAGAATATCATCTAAAAACATGAAGCGATAAATGATACCATTCCCTGACATGTTGTGGTATGGAAGGATCCTTCCATTCTCTATGATTTTTTTAATTTTTTGAGAAAGAACATTATGTTCCAGAATGAAGAGAACAGGGGATAACAGATCCCCTTTCCTAACACCTCAGGTTCTTTTGAAGAAACTGAAACCCTTCTCTAAGAGAGAGGTGGTAAGGTACAGGGAGGAATAGCATCTAGAGTAAATGTCCAAAAACCATTCATGGATGCCAATATTTCTCATAGAATGAATAATGAAACTCCATTCCAATTTATCATAGGCCTAGTCCATGTCGATTGGGATATCAACATTGGATCCCACCATTGTATTTTTGATATCATCCACCAATTCCTTAGAAATTCCAATCACCCATGAATATAATGACCTTTCACAAACCCATGTTTCTCTTTAGAAATCAGATGAGGATTGATCTCATTAAGCCTCATGGAAATGAGGGAAGAAAGAATTTTATAGGAGACATTGAAAAGACAAATACGTCTATATTGGTTGATGCTAGTTGGATCATTCACCTCATGAATCAACACAAATCTAGAGGCACGCACACCTCTATTGAGGGGACCACATTTGAAGAAAAATTGTATGGATTCAAAAACCAAGTATTTAATATAGTCCCAAGTAGTAATGTAAAAGGACCCGTGGAAACCATATGGGCCCAAAACATTGTCCAAATTCATACTAAAGATAGTGACTTTGATCTCTTTTTATATAGGCATATCCATAAGAGCATTGTTGTCTGGGATTTCTACCTTACTAGGGAGACAATCCATGAATCTTTACTCTTCTCCTAAACTACTAGGACCAACATTTCTACATAAACCAATGCCATCCAGAAGCTATTTAAAATAGTCCTATGCCAAGTTCCCTGCCACACTCACATATGAGGTGTCAGACTTGTCATCAAACTTCAGATTGATTCTTATTTTATAAATTTTATTTTTCAAATAGGTTTGGAAAAAAATCATGTTCAAGTATCCTTACATCAACCACCTATTCATGGACTTGATTATGTATTCCATCTCAATTTCCATTAGATTTTTAGTCATTAAGGAGTGATTATCATAGAGGGAGAACAATTTCACATCATCCCAAGTCTCCTCAAGATCCTATTATGACCAATAAATAGCTTCTTGTAATCTTCCAAGGCCATTATCCTATATTGGATTCGATTCAATCCAAACTTTGATGTCCTTATTAAGCTGTCAGAGATACCTATAAAGACCAACCCAAGATCTGTCCACCTCATCAGATTCCCAAGACGATTTCACCATCGACATGAAATATTTCAAAAAAAATCTAGTTACTAGAATAACAAAGAGAGTTCCTTTCCAGATCACCTTTTCTCAGCTCCACTAACAGCTGAGCATGATCTGAGAGAGAGCGTGTCAAGTGAGAAACTGAGGTCTAGGGGAATAATTACAAGCCTTGAAGGTTGGATAAGCGCCTGGGTAGCCAGATCCAAATTTGGTTGTCTTTCCTAGGATTATTTTACCAAGTAAACTTATTACCAAAGAACCCCATATCCATGAGACTCGACGATGAGAGAAAGTCATTGAAATCTTTCATGCCACTGTTGAAGATTCTAGTGACACCTCTTTTCTCTTCCATCTCTACAATCGAGTTAAATTTACCTCCAATATAACAAGGAGTATCACCCAGCTAAAAGGAACCTAGATATTTCCAAATATCTTGTCTCCCCTGAGAGTCACCACATCCATAAACAAAGGATAAGAATACAACCACATTCCTAAAATTGATCCTGGTAGTGATACATTGAGACATAGAACTAACCATCTCAATTTTAATATCCTTCTTCCAACATAGCTAGATATACCTGTTATCTATGAAAACATGCAAAAAATTCCCACAACCCATCCTCTTAGAAAAGACACTAATCTTGATAAGGTAATTCTTAGGTTCTAATATGGAAAAAATAAAAGATTTATTCTTTCTAGACTCTAAAGAAATAAATGTGCATTTATCCAACACCCCCAGACCCCTAAAATTCTAGATAATTGTGGAAAAAATTAAAAGAGATGAGTTCCAGCTTTCCAGCTAACAAAACTTGAGACAGAAGCAGAACCAACCTCTAAAAACTCTATGGCTTTGGAGCGAGTCACGGGCCCTAATAACTCAGAATAATAGCCCCTATTTGATGTAAAGGTGCCCTTATTTCCCAGAAAAACTCACCAGTTCCTCTAGTAATGAGAACCTATCATAACACAAATGATGGGGAGAAACTGAGGCTATATCCTCCACAAAGAGAGATACTAGAAACATTCTTGGAGTAGATGCTCAGTAAGCATGAATTGCCTTTACCACACCATTTGGAAGATCCCTCTCCCGAGGCATTAAATTAGCCTCCATCAAAGCATCATAAGAAAAATAAGGATACATATGAATAATATACAGAGACAGTAGATATGAAACCCTGAAACTCAGAGGAGGAGGGTAATTTCCCTGGGTAGAAAAGGACCATTGCAAACATCCCACTTGCATGAATCCCATAGGATTTTGTCCAGAAAAAAAGTGCTAACAACATCAAATGACACTTCCTCTCGGTCTTGCAAGGCCAACCACTACGGGGAAATGTCGTTCTGCAATGGTATGGTGTCATAAGAAGAAAAAACTAACCCTTCTACAGGTGCATTGTCTGGTGCATGAGAAATCAATTTTGAATTAGAACATGCCGCCTCTAAGCCATCTTCAACCTCTAACTCTGTAACTAAGTCCCTTAGAACCTCACTCGACACAACAAAAGAATCAAATTTTTATAGGGGGAAACCACTTTGATAAATAGGGAACATCTAGAGAAGCACTGGGAGGAGGCCTCTGGAAGGGACTATTGACCACTATCCTTCTATATAAATCTATTGAATGCCCCTAAAGACCACACCCAACATAAAACCTGGGTGGAACCTGAAATCTAGAAATTTCCACCAATTGAATACATCATCAGATCTAATCAAAATATGGGAAGGGAACTGTTTATTCAGATTCAACTCTACACAGATCCATTGACTATCCACGTCCATAAGGCCTAATGTTTTTCCTTCAAAAAATAGAAAATAAATCAACGAATCCCCCATTTATCAATGGATATATGGGCCTTGTAACGGTTCCCCCTCTTACCTTGAAAGGGGGAGTTATCAAAAATCAATAAAAATGAAGACCTTCGGGCCATTCAGGCTCAAAGGATCTAGGTATTGAGAAACAAAAATAGGAGACCCTAGATTCTAATCCAAACCACCACCATGCTTGATTCTCTACCAAAATTATAATCCCATGACAACCAAGAGAGTGTGAACTACCACAATCCATAGCACCTCACTTCCCTGTCCCATTCCATCACAAAGAACTCCCTATAGGAAAAATGAATACAAAAAGAAAACCTAGAAAACTCTGAAACAGCCACTGGGTGTTGAAGGTCCCAAGATCCAACAAAACCTTTGAAGAAAACTAGAAGAGGTTTGTCACAACCAAAAAGATACACCAATGAAATATCATGGAAAGAATCAACTTCATGAAACTCAACCACAGATATCTTAACCACTAGAGAGTCCTTAACCAGATTAGGGCACCACTTCACTATCCTAATCGAAGGAATCCAAGGGAGGCTGAAATTCTAAAAATACACTGGAGTATTGGACATAAACTTCTTGAATGAATTAACCAAGGTAATATCAAATCCATAAATTTTAGGAGAAACAAAATAAGATTGTAGAGGATCACCATTGGTCGCAACAGGAAGAACGCTAGGCACCGAGGAAGCAATGTAGAACGCAACAAGAGGAGCATCGCAGAGTATAGCAGAATAAGCCATATCATGTTTAAAAAGTAGGGATTAGTTATTTTGGGGGATTATTAATATATAAAATTAGATAAAACCCTAATAATAACTATAAATATAAGAAAAAATCTAAAAAAATATTAAATTAGAGATTGTATGGTTTTCTGGAAATGATATACCTAACTGGATTAAAAAAAATGGATGCAAGATCTGAAATAGATGCACCTTGGGTTAATAAACCTGAAAAAGGTTGGATGGGTATAAACTCAATATTCACTGAGTGCAAAATAAGTGGGAATAACTTCACACTTGGTTTTATACTCTCAAGGGATGTGATTTAGTTGATTCACATGCTCTATATAAACTACTTGAAAGATTTAACTCGAATTTGATAATATAATGTATAACTAGTTGTTTTAGAGAACTAAATAGGAATATAACAATGGATAATTTATATTAAAACCTAGATACTCATAATTTACTTGATGTTATTCATTTATTAGTTACTTATTCTAACTTTATATTATCCTTTTATACATTTATTAATTTAGGTATTCCCATGACTCAACTTTTCTTTATTTAATGTAATGGTTATATCTAAAATGAATTGAGTTAATATTGGTTGTAACGGATAATGTGAAGATTATCCCAATAAGAAACCTAATCAGATTGGTTATGGAATACAAAATATCATGGAGAGGATTACTCAACTCTCCCAATAATTGAATAATAATATAAACTGTGTTAATCCTATGAATAAACTAAAGGAGAGGAAACTTTATATCAAGCCATTTATGGGGAAACATCCACCCTCATTTAGTTGGTCTCCCAACCCACTAATTATCAATAAATGGATAGATTTAATTCATAATATATTTTCTATTTTATAATACTCAAACCATGATAGGTCCATATTTGTTGTTTATCATCTAGAAGGTGATGTTGACCAATGGTAGAATCCCATTAACAATACGATGAAAAGGGAAGAATTTGACACTATAGAATGGGAGGATTTCAAGAAAATATTTTTTTACTAAATATTTTCTTCAAACTATTCACATGACAATAGAGAGAAAATTCATTGAGTTAAAACAAAATATGGTTGAGTTTATTGGTACCTATGCAGAAATCTTTGTGAGACTCCCGAGGTATGCCTCCAAATTTATTCTCAACCCATTAATAAGATCAAATGATTCTTTAGTAGCCTAAAACTAAGCATTCAAAATTAATTTTCAATAAAATAATTAGGTATCTACAAGGATATTTTTTATGTGAATTTAAGGTGGAAATAGAATATCGGTACACTCATTAATCTAGAGAAAATAAAATTAAGATAGAGTTTTTTGGAAACATAAATGAAAAATATCATGGAGAAAATATAGTTCAATAACCCACATGAATAATTTATTAAAGACATAGGAAATTGTTCAATAGGTCCATGAAGATTTTTTACAAGTGATAGGGTAGTACATATTATATAAAACTTCTAGAAAAATGAAAAATGTTCAATTTATATAGCGGAGGAGAAGCAGGTCCCAACTAATACACCGCCCACACTTCAATGGTTCTAATGAATAGAGTTTGGTTATTTACTAAATAAGTTCCCTAATACCATGGATAATAATGGAAATATGTCTAAATATCATCTAAGTCTAAGTGAAAAGGAAATATTATTTGAAATAACTACCATTGAAGTGGATCGTAATAATGATGTGGTGAAATTTACAATTACTCTCTACTCTAGATCTGCAAATGTCCAATTTGATTTTGCTTATTCACATTCTTTCATATAATTCATGTATTCTAAGAATATTAATCTACCACCTAAAACCTTGGATATTGAAATATTAGTGAAAACACCAGGTGAAACGATGATTATATCCAAGATATATAAATCCACTCTAATCAAATTTTTTGTGGATATACATCCTATATATCTCATTATTATTCCCTTGGTAGAATTTTATGTGATAATAAGCATGGATTTTCCTTCTCAGTATAGAGATCATATAAATTTTTATAGAAATAAAATCTAATTTCACAACCCAAAATAACCCATTATCAAGTACTTATGAAAGAATGATTATGAACTCCCTTTTTAATCAAACACTTTAATGTGGGTCATATACACTATAATGAAGGATACTTAGTTTAAAATATTAGATAAAAACTAAAAATTGAATATATACCAATTTTATGGGATTATGTGTATATATTTCCTGATGAATTATCTAGACTTTCCTCAAAATGAGAGGTTGATTTTTCAATTGAACTCATACCTGGTTCTGAACCTATATCAAAGAGTCCTTAGAAAATGGACTTAATTTAATTGAAAAAATTGATGAAGAAAATTTGGATATTTAGAACAAAAGTTTTATACATCCAAGTGCTTCACTATGGGGTGCACCATTTCACCTAGTCAAGGAAAAGGATGGATTAACACATATTTTCATATATTATTGTGAACTTGGAAAGATCACCATCAATAAAAAGTATCCTCTAACTGGAATTGATGATTATTATAATCAATATAAAAGAGATCAATATCTCTAAAAGGTGAATCTTTGATATGGATACCATACATTAAGGGTAAATTGAGAAGATATACCAAAGATATCTTTCTTCACAAGGTACAGACATAATGAATTCATAGTGATGCCATTTGGAATAAAAAAATTCTTATGCTATTGATATGGATTTGATGAATATAATATTTATAGATTACCTTGAAAAAATCATTAATAGTATTTATTGATGACATTCTCATATATTCTAAGAGAAATGAAGAATATGAAGAGTGTCTAAAGATTTTTTTAAAGACTCTCTGAGAAGAGAAATTACATTTCAAGTTTAGAAATCATGAATTTTAGATGAAAAAAGTATCAGTGTTGGTTCATGTTATCATAATTTAGAGTGTATCTATAGACTCATTGAAGATATAGGTGATTAAATAATGATTGAGACCAACCACTCTGATAGAAATCTATAGTTTTCTTGTGTTAGTTAGATACTAATGGTGATTTGTGATAAATTTTCCATAATTTTCCACCCACCTAACCAAGTTAATGTGAAAGTGGGATAAGTTCCTCTTGATAAAATAATGTGAGGAAATATTTAAGAATATTAAGAAGCGATTTGTCCCCACACCTATACATATATTACCCTATATTGGAGAGGGGTTTATAATATACCGTTACACTTAATTAATGGGATTTGGATTCATTATTATGATAATTACAATAAAATAGATTATTTTTTATGTTAATTCAATACTCAAGAGAAAAATTACCCAACCATGATCTGGATCGAGTGGTAGTAGTTGTTGAATTGAAATTTTGGAAGCATTATCTCTATGGTGAAAAGTGTGATATATATATATATATATACTAATCACATGATCTTAAATTATATATTCACATATAAGGAAGATGAACATGAACAAAAGGATGTGGTTGGATCTAATCAACGGTTATGACTACTTAATAAATTATCAACCTAAGAAGGAAAACAAGGTGGTGGATGCTCTAATCCAAAAGGATAATTCTAACATATCTTTGATGGTTTGGGAAACATTTATCTATGTAAGGAAAAATGGGCCTCATAAAGATGATATGGAGCTACATGAGAAAAAAGAAAAAATTTGATAATTCAATATTAATAGAGATGGAGTTACAAGATTTGAAACCTATATATATGTCTCATTTAAACCATAACTAAATATAGATCTTATGAATGATGTATATAGATTATAATTCTCTATTCAACATAGATGTACAAATATGTATAGAGATATTAAGTAGCACTCTTGGTGGTACAATGAAGAGACAAACTGAGGAGTGTGTATCTTGATGCCTTGTATGCCAACATATAATGACTGAACATCAGAAATCCAAAGGGATTATGCAACCATTACTTATACATATATGGAAATGTGATAAAATAACCATATATTTCATTACTGATCTTTTGAATACTTCTAAAGAATGAAATCCCATATGGGTAGTGGGGGATATACATACAAAGTTTACCCACTTAATTTCTATTAGAGAAGACCACTCACTAAATAAACTCATTAGGTTATACATAAAGGAAAACATAAGACTATATGGAATAACACTATCAATTGTATATGAACAATATATAAAATTCACATCAAAATTTTGGAGGTTTCATCAATCAAGTTGGATATAGAGCTGAGGGTTATCATATCTTACCATCCTCAAACTGATGATCAATCTAAAAGTACCATTCAGACATTAAAGGATATGTTGGGATCTTTATTGATGGATTTTAAAGTAATTTAGGATAAAAATTTTCCTTTTTTCAAGTTATAATCTAATAATAGCTTCAACTCTAGTTTCCAAATGGAACCATATAAGGATCTATATTGGGAGAGATGAAAAAACTTCAATGTATTCTGATAAATTTTTAGAAAGGAGGATACTAGGACCTGATATTGTTCAAGAAATGATGAAAAGGTTTCAAAACCATTTAGGGACACATGAAAGTAGTAAAATTTAGAGATAAGTTCTTTACTAATAACATCATCAATATCTATATTTTGAGGTTGGTGAAAAGTTATTCCTTTAGATAGCTCCTTAGAAGTGGGTTATGAGATTTGGGAAGGAAAGTCTACTGAGCCATGGATACATGAATCCCATCAAGATTCTTGATCATGTTAGGATTCTATCTTCTCACTTAGAAATCCCTTCCTACCTTGTATAGAATCATAACGTGGTACATGTATTTATTTTAAAAAAGTATATACATGATCCATCACATGTACTGAACTCAGAAACTGTGTAGTGGGAACGTGATCTCTATTATAAATAACTACCTATGGAGATATTATATTAGATAGATAAGGTTATACATAATAATATCACTTATGGTCAAGGTTTTATGGTGAAACCATAATTTTGAGGAAGCTATGTGGGAACTTTAAGGTATGATGAGAAAAAATTAGCCTCTCCTATTTTCATATGAGAAACAAAATTTCAAGGGTGACATTCCTTTGAGGGGCGTAGAATATTACACCCTATAAATTATAATACCTTAAAGTTATAATAACTTTTTAAAATGAATCACTGAAAAAAATGAACCACGTTATAATTAAAATACGATTGTTGTAACGTAGTTTTTGAATTATTCAATATAAATAGAAGTAAGTAAATTGGGAAATCAATAAAGATAAAGAAATTATATCAAGTAGTATAAGTATTCCTTCTGAAGTTTTTTCTTTCTAATCATGTAATAGAGGTATGCAACACCCCGATATTTTAAAATAACATTATGTTTGATAGTGTATACAAGATGCGTCACTGAGCATTAAGCGAACCACAATCCCCTATTAAAATATTATTATTCAATGTTACAGTTATCGCCTAATAGTTAGATTGGAGGGAATGAATAGGTTTAACTAAATTATTAAAAATAATTATAAAGGTTTTATATAATGTATTAATTAATGATAAATAATTAATAAATTTATAGTAAAATCATTTTATATTTCAAAAATAAATTTTGTTTGAAAATTGTTTTTATTGCATTTTTTTGTGGAGATTATAATTAATTTTTAACAAACTTAGAAATTTTATTTTATAAAATTAAAAAACATAAATATATCAAAATTAAATTAGGGTGAATTTTTTATATTTTTTGGAAAAGTTGGATTTTTTAATGAATAGTGAAAAATACAGATTTTCATTTAAAACTGTATTTATTGTTTCAAGCATTTTAAAAAGTATATTTTATTTTAAAATTATATCAAAGTAAAATAATCTATATTATATTATTAATAATAAAATTAAGTTAATTGTAATCAATTTTATGGTTTGGTTTAGTATAAAAACATTTTTATACTTAAGACGTAATTTTTCTGGAGAAAATTTCATTGCATTTTATGTTTTAATCTTACAATAATTTATGTCTCATGTAGAAATTAAATCATGAAAAATGGATTCCATATTTGGAACCATTTTGTTCAAATTTGGTAAATATGACCCTTTTATTTTTTTCATTATAAATTGTAACCATTATAAATAATTTTCACCATGGTAAGGGTAAACTGGGTAATTAAGGCTAGAAATAATATGATAAGGGCTAAAAAATGACCCCAACACTTGAATTTATCCTCTTGGATTAGTGGAGTTCTAACATGTACATACAAGACTCAAATATATGGCCACTAGGTTCTATATTTCTTTTATTATGACCTTTTTATTAATTTAAGAAAATAATAAATACAATATATCACTCTCTTGACTTTAATAACTCTAAATTCTTATTATAAGGATAAAAATATGAACATTTCGGTAATAAATGTTTTTTTGAAAAATAAATTAATTTGTTTTATCATGTTAATTTATTTATAAATTTTAGTTATTAAATAATTATTTTAAAATCATATGCAATGCTAATTTAGTATTTATTAAATTAATAGAAAAATAAAATAAAATGTTTTAAAAACACTTAAAGAAATATTTTTAAAAGAGTTACAGTGAATCAATAATTTCTTAAATAGATATAAAATATTATATATGTGCTAAAAGTATATATTAAAATTACATATTTTACTTAATTTCCTTAAATCCAAATTAAATGAATATTGTCAAAAATGATATTATTGATATTTTATGAAAAATAATATTTTATTAAATTATTTAAGAATCATAAAAATATTACAAGAGTAAAAAAGGTGAAATATATAGTCTGAAATTTCATCCATTGTCCATTTATGGTCCCACTATTTCTTTATAAGTAAAATTAAAACCCTTTATGAGTGGAAACGTTGTTACTGTAGTTACGGTTAAAATAGGTTAACTAAGGGGTTACACCAAAAGATTGGGTTTAAAATACCACTTAAACCTATTCATAATTTATTGGTTGATTATATTTCAACCATATAATATATTATATTCTAAATTATGTCAATATGTTTCCACTTTCACATGAAAATTAAATTAATATATTTAAATCTTTTTATTAATTCTGTGTGTGTCCTTTAGCCCACTATAAAAATGCACCACCTCTCATCTCTTCTATACACCACCTAGTGAATATTTTACCAAAAAAAACCCTGAAAAAAACTCTTATAAACATACTTATACAAGTTATATAGGTGTTGGCATTTAAAAAAGACCAACCTTAGGTCCCTTAAGATAAGATCTAAAGGATCTCTTTTGAAGAATATGTATTCGCCTTTACCGACCATTTAGAATTTATTTATTATTAAAGACTATATAAATCTATTGTAGACATATTAATAAATAAATATAGTATAATCAGTAAACTAATATGTTATTATTATTATGTTATAACCATTTTCCATCTCTTTTCCATTCTACGAAAGAGAAAACGTCTCTCATGCGCACATACAGCTTACCATCTCCACATAGCGGTGTAATTCATTTTTCATCACAACTTTACTTGGATGGTTATAAATATGAAACTAAATAATATATATTATATATAAATAAATATTATTTTTGAATTATAATATCATATATACCTTCTTACCTTCAAATCCATTGGAAAATGATAATGTCACTTGTGCATAGGTGGACTACCACCTCCACAAAGTGATGTGTTCCATTTTACATTTAAACATTACATCGATTGTAATAATTATTTATTTAATTAATATATATGATATATATGATATAATAATGATTCTTTAAAGGTGAATTATTATTTATCTTTCTTTTATTCCATCCAGAAAAAAATGGAAACAGTTTTCATGCATACGTACGTCCAACCATCTCCATAAATGGTGAAATTAATTTTTCTTTGTATACCTTCTATGAATGTATTTGAATATATATATATATATAATGAATATATATTCTACTTATATCATGATTAAAATTTTGGATATTATGTAACTATGATCAAATTATAAGTACCAAAACTACCAAACCAAAACATACATGAAAAATGAAGCAGTTATCACCCAGAATAGTAATTATAATAAATAATTGTTAATAAATAGGTGATAAAAGGTTAAAAATAAATAATATATGGTATGATATTTATTAATATGGTTCTAAAATATATTTATAATAAATTATATTTATTATATAGGATGTTTGAAAACATATTATTGAACTTGGAACAAATGTAAGTGTTCTTCATATCAAATTGTCTTCTCTGGGATATATGTTATGTTATAAAAATATCTTCTTTTCCAAGGTATATCTATTACCCCATTTATATGTTATATACTCAATATCATTATATTCATGTTATTTAATGTTTCATTTAAAGTTATTTCTTTTGTGGGGGTTATGATTTGAAAGTTACTAAAGTGGTAATGGTTTGTTTCACAATCTCATCATTATTAAGAATTTTTTTGTCAAAGTATCCTTTGGGTGATTATTTTATCTTTATATATTGAAAAAGAATATTTTATTTTCATTAGGTTATTTTTCAAAATTACAAGTTTTCCTATCATCTTCCACTCTTTAAGTTCTGTAGATACTGAAATCATTTTTTTAAAACAAATTTTGTTTTTCTACTCAGTTGGGAATATTTTTATTCTAGGTCCATATTTCCCTTGAAATATTTTAAATAATACTTTTAATATTCACTAATTATTTATTAAATAAATTTTTACCCTTTTATGACTTCTTAAAAAATGGTTAAAATGAAATATTCTTTTCATTTTTTGAAAGTTATAATTTTTTACTCTTTACAGAAAATGTGAAAGGAATATTTTTTTCAACATACTTATCATAAATAGAATTTCCTAATACCATGAATGCTAAATTATTTTATTTTCCCTTTAAAAGTTTCAAAAATTATATTTAAAGAAAAAAATTCCTAATATTCTAAAGTTTTAAATTTTTAAAATTTAATTTCAAAGTGAAAATGGTATTTTCTTAAACAATGTTTTTAATGATCTTTTTATGGTATTTTGGTTAATCAATGATAATAACCATTTTATTCCTTACTAGGGATATTTTGTAATGATACCATCCTTATTCTTTATCTATATGGTTTTTGGTTAGTTTTATTGGAGAAATATTAACATTTGGTATGCTAGTTCATCTTAAACAGATAGGTTTTGAATAAGTAATATTGATTAAGTTATATTTTTTATTCATAATGTAACATCTTGGGATTTTAAATAGAAAACTATATTCAATAATGTATAAAACACACAACATCAAGTCCAAAAAAACCATGATTATTTAAATATTATTATTATAACTTAGTAATTAAATTTATGGGTTTGAATAAGATTAAATACATTATGAAATATATATAAATCATACTCAATAAAAATTTATTGATAAATGATTAGAAATAAGCCCTCATTTTTCAATGAAGAAATTTTATTCTTAAAAAATATATTTTCTTCAAAAAAAATATTTTTATTTCATATTGTGATAAAATATAATAATTAATATCAAAAACTTTGTGATGTACTGGACCTATATTTCACTCAGAGGTTCCCCAAGCCTGATGGGTCACTAGACCTCAAGCACATATCCCCAACTTCCAGAGTCTATCAACTAGAAGAAAGGGTCCAAGGGGGTCCTTGGAGAGATTATGACCTCGTTTCTAGAGTGTATCATAGAAGATCAGAAATATATTATGTTAATAGCAGAAGTAGTAAAAGTAAATGGTACAACAGAAGAAAATAGAAAAATAAACAACAAGAACAAATGGTAATAATATGAAAAAAATGATGATGATATATTTCATGTGTCTACAAATATGGAAAACATGGATAAAAATTAGTAATAATAAGATGTTATACAAAAGTAGAAAAACAAAAACAAAAACTATATAGAATCCTGATCCCTTTCTCGATCAACTTCTACCAAAATCAAACCTAATTCAAGAAATTAGTATCAAGTGTATGAAGAGATACTCTTCCCTTTTTCAACACATGTATACATTTCATCTTAATGGGTACCAATGGTGGATTTCATAATGTGTGAGATAAATCTCAGTGGGTCTCCACCAATGGCATCTATACCATCCAGTTTGTGTAATATAAACTGAAACTGTGAGAAATCATGCATATATGATAGTAAATAATTAAAATAACATAAATTATCAAGTAACCACTTTAGCCTCAACTGATGTTTTAACATGTTACAAGATAATTAATTAATTATGTTCTAGTTTATATTCATAATTAACATTCTGTATAACCATCACTGATATCCTGACATGATAATAATAATGAAGGATCCAAGATGTTACAAGTAATCTTGTAATGATGATGATAATAATGAAAAGGGTCCAAGGTAATCACCATGGAATACTTAACCTCAGGGTTCAATCCAGCTCAGGTAATAAATTATATCCTAGATATAGGGTTAAGAGTGTAATCCAAGGGGTATCACCCAAGGAATTTCACAATAATGATTCTAAATGAGTCCAAGTAATTCATCCAAGGTAAAAAGGGATAAGCAATGACTAGGCCCAAGGGTGTAACCAAAGCGCATCATGTTCGTAGACATCACACTAGATATAATGAGTGTATCAAAATAATCCTATAATAATAACGGAGGTATCTTAGGGTGTCAAATCAGGCATCCACAAGTAAATAATGATTGGGTTCCAAGGTGGGTATCAACCATGGAAACTGACATCCTTGAATCAAAATGGAATCCATGAGCGCTTAAGGAATCCCCTTAGGAATCCAAGTATAGATCTAGTCTAACCACTCCTATAATAATGTGAAGTTCCATATAAAATATTCAACTTATATTTAATTCATTTAATTAATTAGGCCATGCAATAATCATTCCATTTAATAAGTCATATGGTTTAATATATTACCTTTCATTGGTGTGACAAGGCTAATAGGGCATGCAACCATTTCATTAATTTCATACTTAATTATTTGGTTTACTCATTTACCTTTAATTAGTATTGCAATATGGGATAAGGAATTGAAACCAAATTACAATTTTAATTATAATAAACTATACCAAGTTATATCTCTAATATAATTTCCAATTCACCTTTAAAATATTCATTAATTAATTTTAATCACTTACCCTAGAAGGTTCAAGTGATATATACATGTAACAACCATTTATTATTCATTTATTTAGTTTAAACACTTACCTTTATCAAGTTCAAGTCACAGCTCACTCAAACAGTGGCGCAAATAAGCATAAAAGGCTACTAAAATAATAATTATGGAATTACCCAACTTGTGGAGGTCAACGTTGAGGACGTAACATCCAAAATTGATAACATATTTAACAAGGGTCTTAGAACATGGTCCTAATGACTATAATCAAGGAACATAAATTAAAATGGTCACTCCCGATGAAATTGGTGCACTTGCACAATAATTTAAAAAATGAAGAAACTTAAGGGATGAGTCATATAACACCTGACTTAGGCTTGTATTGCTCTCCTTATCCAGTATCAACCTCTAATTTGGCATGTATTGGAAGATATCTAAATAACAGATCAACACCCTAAAAATAGGGTATATTATCCCACATCTCAAAAGAATATTCAATAGGAAGAAGAATGAATAATGACTATAAATAAATAAAGAATGTACCGAGAGGAATCCAATGTGATGAACGGAATCTCAATTGGACTTCAGACAGAGGAGTTCTCTCATTTCCTAGGTTAGGCCTTCAAGGACATGAAAAAGGGAAGATGGGGGATTTTATGTTTTCTGTAGATAAAAAAATATAGCAGAGGTTTTAAGTTAAAAAAAATTAAGTTCATTTCTATGAAATCACCCAAAAATAATATTTTTATGGTTTTACCGCACGGTTGGCCAAACTGTCTTCCAACCATGAACCCTTTACTGTACCAAGGGGCACCCGCATGATTAGGCTACAAGGTTAGTGAAACCTTGTGCTAACTATGTGATTCTCCTTTTCTAAAAACTGCTCACTTCTCACATGGGTGTTCTTCTCCTGGTGCATGGTTAGGGAAAACCATGTTCCCTACTTCACCCCATTGTCTATCCTCACATATTCAAAAGTAACTATACGGAAAACCCCACATGGTCTCTGCTAAATGTGTGGCCAATATATTTCTATAAAAAAGATGGGTTCTTAGCTCTGAACAGTCCTCGAACACCCCTAAGATACCCATGAACTCATTAGGCATCCATATTAGGTCCAAAATAAATAATTAAACCAAAATTAAAAGGATACATACCTGAGATAAAAATCATGTTCTTATAGTATTCCCCCTTAAAGGAACCCATCCCTGAGTTCACCTTCCAGCGATGTCGAAACACTGCCTGAGAACAACTCTGTCCACTGGTCATGTACATTGGCCTCCTGCTCCCAAGTCTCATCATATACCCGACCATGCTACCATAAAACCCTTACTAGAGGGAAAAACCACCCTCATAGATCCTTCATTCTCTATTCTACGATGCATATAGGATACTCCTCAAATGAAGCATCAACATCCAGTTATACTTCCTTGGGATCAAAAGTATGACATGGGTCAACATGATACAGGTGAAGCTGTGAAATTTGGAAGAAGTCATGCATGGAATGATACCTTTGAGGTAGTAGTAACCAATAGGCTACTGGCTTCACTTACTCTAGAATCTCAAACAGCCTAAAAAATCACATAAATAGGTTCCCTTTCCTCTATATCCATATATTCTCAAGTGTGGGTGATAGCTACAGGAAAACATGATTCCCGACCTTGAACTCTAGAGTTCATCTTTAATGATCTCCATAATATTTATGCCTAGACTGAGTAGTAGACATACACTTCCTGATCAGATAAACCTACTCCATATTATCATGCATGAGATAAGAACCTAGTAGGGATACCTCTCCTACCTCTAATCAACTCAAGGGTGAACAAAATGACCTACCATACAAATCCTCAAAAGGATCCATCTGAATCATATCCTAAAATCTATTATTGTAGGAGAACTTTCTAAGAGGGATATTATTCTCCCAAAAACCATCAAAATCAAGTAATCATGCTTATATCATGTCCTCTAGAACATGTATCATCTGTTCTGATTGTCCATCGGTCTGAGGGTGAAAGGTTGTGCGTAGAAGCACCTATGTACCCATAGCCTTCTACAACCCCTTCCAAAACCATGATGTGAAGCAAGAATCCCTATCTAAAATGATAGTATGATGGACCCCATGTAGTTGGATGATGTCACAGACATACAATATTCCTAGATCATCAACTGAGAAATTCTCTTGGATAATAATGAATTGAGATACTTTCATCAGTCAGACAATGACTACCCATACAAAATCTCTACCTTGAGGTGACCTTGGTAATCCGACTAAAAAATCCATGGTAACATCTTACCATTTCTATTTCAAGACTATAAGTTATTCAAATAGTCCATAAGGTCACTCATGGTCTACCTTCACTTACTGAAAAGTGTAACACCTAGTTATAAAACCATCTATTTTACATTTCATATCAGACTATGAATAATGGAATCACATATCTAGATACATCTTGGATATTACTAGATGAACTGCCCATTGAGAAGCATGGGACTCACGTATCATTTCCTCCCTCATATATATATGAACTTAGACACATTCATCTATATTTAGTATATTTTCTCTATCCACAAACCAATCCAGAGGAAAGTCATGTCCTAAAAAACTCTTATAAAGAACCAAGCCCTCAAGATCTAAAAAATGCCTACTCTTCACCTTCTCAAGGAGGGAAGATGTAACTATCAAGGATGAGATATAATACTTGTAATTATAGTCATGAAACTCTATATGAATCTTAGAAAATAGGGCCATCAATTTCAATTCATCACTGGCTTCCCGTATGTCATGGGCCTAAGTTTTCAAACTTAGAGCATCCGCTACAGCATTTCTTTTTCCAGGAATATAGGCAAGATCAAAATCAAAGTAACGAAGATATTAGACCCATATTCTCTATCTGAGGTTCAAATAACACTATCTAAAGACACATTTGAGGCTTTTTTTCGTTTACACCAAAAAGTGTTCACCCATCAGATAGTGTCTCCAGAAACATGAGGCAAAGACAACTACGGTTAGCTCAAAGTTGTGCATTGGGTATTTTGTATCATGATTCATCATCTATCGGGGTATGTACATAATTAATCTATCCTCTTATATCAACATTTCTCCCATACTAATTCCTAATGTATCACAGAACATAGTGTAACCTATACCAGGCTATGGAAGAATCAAAATAGGTTCTAAGACAAGCCTCCCTTTCAACTCCCCAAAACTATTTCTCACATACTTTTCACCACATGAACTTAACGACCTTCTTTGTAAGACTAGTAAAAGGTGAATCAAGGTGTGAAGAATCCTATATGAAATGCATGTAATATCTATCCAACCCCAAGAAACTATGTATATTAAACATCATCTTGGGATAATCCCAAGAAACCACAATATTTATCTTATCTGGGTCAATAGATACTCCTGATTATGAGATAATATCACCAAAGAAGTGAACTTTTTCAATTGAGAAGTGGTACTTAGAAATCTTGTTATAAATTTGATACTCTCTCAGTGTATTCAGAATTTTCTCAAGGTGATTATAATAGTTTCTATGAGGGTGATAATACACTAATATGTCATCCAAAAATATTATTAGAAAAGAATCCAGATAGGGATGAAATCCCTTAATCATCAAATCCATGAAAATGGAGGCTGGTTTTGTAAGACCAAATAGCATAACAAGGTACTAATATAGACTATACCTACTATAGAAAGATATATGAGGTATTTATGATGGTCTAAATCACATCTGATGATAACCCAATCTCATGTTGATCTTAGAGAACACTCTAGCTCCTAGTATATTGTCAAATAGATAATCTATATGAGGTAGTGGATATCGATTCTTGACCATAATCTAGTTCAACTATATATAACCCATTCATAGATGAAGGGTCTCATCCACCTTCTTGGTGAAAAGCATGGGTGAACCTCCAAAGGAAGTATTATTCCATATAAAACCATTGGACTCAAAATCCTCCAACTGATGCTTAAGGTCGTATAGATTGGTAGGTTACATCTTGTATGGAGGAATGGACACTATAGAATCCCCTAAAATGAGATCAATCATAAACTATACCTCTCTATCAAGTAGTAATTTAGAACAATCTTTGGGAAAGACATCCCTGAAACGAACTACTATTGACGAAAATGTACCTTGATGTAACCCCTGATCCTCCACAAAGAGATTTCCAATCTGGACGGTCACTCCACCTAGCCCATGATGCTCTGGTCTAGGTTTTCTAGCCTAGACATCTCACTATCCCTTATGTAGATAACTTCTTCCCTTTAGTGATATAAATGATACCCTGCAGCGATAGCAGTCTACATGGGAATGATATGGGGTGAACCAATCCATTCCAAGAATTACATTGAAGCCTATCATATTGATTACTAAGAGGCCCCATAAGAAATGGTAACTACCAACATCAAGTGGACAGTCCTTGCATTATTATATTCCTTCTGACTGTATTCCCAATGGTGCATTTGGGGTCATCACACCATAGTAATACTGTATTTTCTGCCTGGGACTCTCCATAAAAGATAAAGGGCTGAAGGAGTGTGAAGCACATATATCAAATAAATTAGATACTATATTATAGGCTACTAGAATAGTACCTCATACTGTTGAAAATAATTCACTATGATCCTTGGGTATCAACTGTAAAGCATGAAACTATCCTGATTCACATCACTATGATATAGTTAGACTACCTTGAGTATAACTACTCTACAAGCATTGATTATCTAGAGTCTGGCTACCATGACCACGACCTCCTACTCAGCCAGTCCTATCGGTGCTACTCTAACTCTCTGCCTAATATGGTGTAAAAGAACCTTCCCCTGAAGGCAGAGTTGATGTGGAACCTCTTCCACTAGAAGTTTATGGAAATTTCCGACAAAATCTATGAATATTCTCTATACCACTATAAGAACGACACTCAATTAGGTCTCTATCACACAGAGGCTTCTTATTCCCCCATTTTCCACATTCATGACATTCAATAGAGCTTCCAGTGTGGTTACTCTATCCACCACTACTCTGACGTGAAACCTTGAGGGAATGTTTCCTGCTACTAGGGGAACTAATGGCCTCCCTCAACACTGATCCTCTATGCCCGGTACTATCACATTACCTTAAGTTTCACTCATTGATAAGTGCCTGATTGACGATCTTAATGAAATTAGGTAAACAAAATACATTCACCTAAGTACGGATGACATACACAAGCCCATCCTCAAATCATCTAGCACAAGAAATGTCATCTCTATCTAGAAGCGGTGAAACATGTTGTAACTCAGTAAAACACATTGAATATTCCATGACTATAATTCTAACCTACTCTAAATGCATGAACTATCAGGCTCAATCATCTTTTAGTGTCTAAGGAAATATGTTATCATATAAATTAGTATGAAAATCATCCCAAATCATGCCCGGATGAAGACCAGCCTAGGTAATTACATCCCGCCAGTGCTTGTCCAAATCATGCAGCTTGCAAGTAGAAAGATTGACCCTCTACTCTGGAGGCATCTCTAGATGCTAAAAAATAAACAATGTGCCCTCCATCCAAGACTCTACAACCTATATACCACCATCCCCCGAGAAGGTAGAAGGATGTTGTTGCTGGAACACACAGGTTAGATCATCCATTATAGGTATAGGTCAAGAAACACCTTTCGTATACTTCATAAAATAAAGGAAACTATCATAAAGTTGAGCGTTAGTTCCTAGATCAGGTATCATAGGTAGTGATTCAAGTGGAAATCTTTGCGGAAAGATTTATGGCTCAAGTTCCACCATATCTGGATCATGGTCATCGCCACCATCCTGGAACATGACACGAGGATGTTGTGGAAACATTAGTTAATAAATTCCAATCTCATGCCTTAAAGCAAGCATATAAATAAATATAAACACTAGAGGAATCAAAACATAAGAAAAGGTATCATTACCCAGGGTATACTACCCCAACTACTTACTTAGAATGCTAGGTATTGGTAAGTGTTCAAATATAAATTACAGGTGTAACGCCCCGACCCTAGTTACCTAGAGTCGGTGCATTATTACGTAACATTGGCATGATCACGAGAAAGATCATGTCTCGAAAGACCGATTAGTTTAGTAGCCTTGGAATAACTAGATACATCCATAAATTTTTACATTACATCATAAAAAAACATCTTGTCTTCATATCCCCTCATACTATCCCTGCAGGTCATTCATAAATTACTTCTTCATAATCCTGGGAAAAATGAAACATTGAAATGGGTGAGCTCAGATGCTCAGTAAGGATAACATTAATGCAGAAGCTTTCATAAATAATCATAAACACTTAAGGCAATTTATAACTAAAACAAAAGCCTTTTAAACTTGAACTTCAGCATAAAATGGCAAAGTTAAAATGAAATAATTCCATTTACTTACTCACATGGATATTCTACTAGTCGAATGATCACATGTAATATCAATATCCACTTTCATAATGTTGGAATGCATAATTCCAGACTATCATAACCACATAGCCAAGGCCTCGTGCCAAGACTACAAATAAGATTTTGTCAAGGCCTTGTGCCAAGACACTAGTTTGTCTCATGAGACCTACCAATGCATCGAGGAGCTATAGCGGGCTCCACCCGTCACTTATTAAGTCCAATGCATTCCTCATATGAACATGTTTAAACATAACATAAACATTCGTATTAAAAATAGCATACGAAATGTCAATACTTTTACCACAGACCATGAATGGTATAAAAACAGCACATCCACAGTCAAACATAACTCATTCGATACAATATGGAAGATTGTATTGTATCACATTAACCTCAATCAAGAATAATGAAGGATGTTGACATAGATGAAAATAATCATCAAAACTATTTGAGAGAAATATCCCCCTTTTCTAGAAAACATTTAAAAGTTACACTATTTGTCAAGAAGCCATTTAAAAGTAGATTTTTGAATCAAAGTGTCCCATACCACTTTGAAACTTTTTTAAAAGGAGTTTTGATTTCTAAACTTTAATGTCCATATAAATAAATCCTTAAAACCATTTTTAAAACATGGACATTAATGAGAAAGGTTTAGATGAATAAGTCTTTAAAACATTTAAAAATGGTATTTTAGTTAGAGATTCTAACCAAAAGAGACACTTGAATACAAATAATTGAGGTAATCAAAACTTTGTAATATCATGAGAATAAAGGGAATCATGATATACTATGTCAAAGTACATTATATACACCACATAAAAGTGATTTGGTGTATATCAACAAAGAAGTCTCAATGGAATGTAAATTGAGATGAAATCTCTCATAAAGGCTGTATCCTTAGGTTAAGGATAAATCAACGACATAATTATGTGTGACAAATATAAATACATTAAATATGATTGGATATTCAGTGTAAAACAATCAAAGGATATTCACACATATTCTTGTAAAAACAACACCAACGAATTGGATGTTTAACTCAACAAATGGTGAATGAGTTAAAATTACTCTTATCAAATTCTTATCAATGACTTGAGAATTACCAATGAGTGATTATGTGTATCAAACTTATATCCACAGGAAGGGGATTGGAAATTATGACATAATCAAATTAATAGTTATTCCACACATAATCAGGGAGTAATATAATCAATGAAATATGCGTAAATCCAAATGAGTGGGAATTGAAATCTCAAATTCCCTTACCGATTAGGTAACATACGAAACATACACCCATGAAATAAGTATCATACCATGATGATGTAAATACCCATAAATTAAAGTATATTACACAATGAATACAATCATGGGCAGTACACATACACCACATGCAATAATTAAGTGGTGATCAATGGAAATCTCACAAAATTAAAAGTGAGATAAGAAACCCCTTACCACGTTAATCAACTGAGTCGTATGGCCAAAAGTTAATAACCACCAAATGATTTACAGAATAACATGAATATAAATAGAATCATGAATATATATCAAATGGCAGTACACAATACACCACTTTCAATAATTTAGTGGCGAAAAATGGAAATCTCGCGGAATTGAAAGTGAGATAAGAAAATCCCTTACTTTGTACTTTTTCCTTGGTCGATGGTAGGTTTACCTTCTGTATAATGGTGAAATAATTGTTATTGAATTATACAAGAATCATTTACTTTAATATGATATCATATATGATCTTTTAACATTTATTTGTTAATAATCTCTTAGAATTATCGTCATTTCGGGTGTTAACGGGTTCATTTTACTTTATATTCTTTGTTATGTGAGCCATATTCGTTATTAATGGGATGTATATTATTCATATCCATAATGATATCAAGTCCTTAGATACTATTTTTAAATCATCAAATGATAATTATACTTGAATGGATATGATGGACAATGAATCTCATCGCGTTCGTGGAGACGGTAGTCCGTACATACGCACGAGTGACAATATCATTCTTTTGATATTAAAATAATATATAATTGGATTTTATATCATATATACAGAATAATTATCATGTTATATTTATTATTTACATGAGTTACACATCATTATTATACCCATCCAAATAATAATATATTGAATAACAATTACACCACGACGTGGAGACGGTAAGCCGTACGTACGCACGTATGGTGACATGTTATTCAAAGGATGGATAGAATACTGAATATGGTTGTACCATATTTATAATAACATCACAGTATATATATGATACTGGAGTTATTATTTTATAATGTAAATAACAGAGAAAAAGGAAGTGGAAGAAGAAAGGAACTTGAAAAGGGGTGGTGAAAACATTACCTCTTCTTCGGGTTCTTCCTTTTGATTTGATCAAAAGGGCTCCTTAGGTTGGCTTTCTGATCAAAATAAGGCCTCTAGGTTGTAGTGAGGGAAGTTTAGATAGTATTGGGGAAGGTTTTGGCCGAACCAAAGGGCTTTTAAGGTGTGACGAAATGAGAAGGAGGAGTGCCCTTTTATAAGAGGGGTGAGGGGCACCTTTGGAAAAGCTAGAGATATTAGTTTATAATAAATTCATATTCGGTTTCCAGTGGATCCAAAGTTGACTATTCAAAGTTTATGGTGGGGATGGGTCGAAAAAAACTCAACCAATAGAATTTAGACAGGTTTGGGTACTTATATTAACCTTATCTTTAAGTATTAACTCTAAGTTAATTAGTTTCACTTTTACAATGTCTCTTTGTATTTTTATATTATATGGTTAATAAAATTACCATATACATACAGGAGACCCCCAAGTGGTCCATTAATGATACACCTATCATGATATAAGTCTCTTGGCTGAACCTTAGATTTTTAGGAATTTAATATCAATTAATAATATAATATTTGTTTTAAAAACTCTTTTATGTCAATTTTGACACTATTCAATAGTTGATTTTTTTGAAACTCATAACAGATTGATTACTTCGAACAAAGTCAATTAAATCAATACTAATATATCATATTATCCTAGAAAAGTATTTTAATTCATTAAAAGTTTCATATTATATTTATTTGGGTATTTTTAATATCAATTATTTTGATTTTTCACTATTATAGTAATTACTGCATCATCATTGTGTCATAAATAAATTAAATTATTTAATGTCTAAAAATTATAAATAAAATATAATTATGTAGGAAAGATTTTTATATTTCTAAGGAATATTTATAATCTAAAATCCAACATATATAACCCTCTGTAACAATTGTTTTTTTAAAAGATATATGCTTGTGTCATTTTTGTATTTATTTTAACTTAATTAAAATAAAGTGTCATTATCACTTACAAGTGGATCCATGGGGTCCCAAAATAGACCCAAAGATGCCCATTGTCGACCATGTATCAACCAATAGGGTTAAGACACGTTTTAGGGTAATTTAGTATTATTATAATATTACTTTTTAACCCTTATTTATCGGATTTACCCTTAACCATGGTAAATAAAATATTTACCGCAGTAATTATTCAAAATGTCTAAAAATAAAAGTTACCTATTTACACAATTTGAACATCCTGATTCCAAATATGGAATCCATTTTTCTAAATTCAAAACACAGAAGTGGCAGAAATTAATTTAAAATTAATTCCCGCTGTCAAAACAAAAAGCGTGTTTTTAAGAGATAATAACTATCAAAAGATTGACACTTGTTTATGTTCGGTTTAATTGTAAAATTATGTCCAATGACCAAAATTATATTAAATGGTAAAAATATATTCTAAATATACTTTAAAACAACTCAAATTCATAATTTATCACTATTAATTATTTTGATTAAAAAGGTTGTTTTTAATTAAAATTTAGTATTTTTCACTATTCATCAAAATATGAAAGTTATCCAAAAAGTACCAAAATTTCACCCTAGGATAATTTCTATATTACGAATCCAAAAATGAAGTCCATTTTGAGAGATAGAATTTATAAAATTTCAAAAAGTAGGTATTACTATTCATAACGGCTAGTTTGATTGGTTATGGTGTGTTAAAATCTCGAAGTTGTGTACAATACACGCCATTGCATTATTCGAAAGGAAATATACCGAGGAAACTTGGGGTGTTACATTCTCCCCTCCTTCAATAAATTGTGTCCTCACAATTTTTAAAATTTTTCTTGGGAATATAATGGAAAGTCCCACATCGGAAAAAGAGCCAATAAAACTATCACTTTAAAAGAAAGAAAGAGAGGTATAAGGGTCATCCAAGATAACCCATACTAGGATTACATGTAAGAAAACATTGATATGGATGATAAAATAAGTGTCAAGTTCTGATGGAGAGGGATATAAATCATGATCAGGATAAAGTTAACAATGAGAAAACCACAAACTTGTGTTTGGAAAAACAACCATTAGTCTCCTAGTAGGAAAGTAAATGGACAATATTTTTTTTTAAAGTTACATTACATAAGGAAGAGGAATTAATTTATGATATTGACTAAGAACATTATGAGATATACTTACATTTTAAGTAAATTTTCATTCTTTAATAAATTCCCACCACTAACTAAATTTTTTTTTTAAACGATGAGTATTCAAGAAGACTTGGTCACACTGGAAGAGCTAGAATAAACTTCTATAGAATCACATGATCCATGCAGGATAAACCATATATTTACATTGTCTTTGAAGATTAATCAAAACCAAAATGGTTAGTGAATGATCTAATGATTCCCAAAAAGGATATTCATTGAGATAAATATGCACTAATCTTAATTTCTAAAATTAAACCAACAATACCCCAAAGTTAAATAGATACCATTCAATAACCAATTGTCCTTAAAATCCTTTAATATAATCCAAACTAATATTGAAACCCAAATCATAGAAGAATTTGATTATGTAGTCTCCCATGTTACATTGTATCTCCAAATGACATCAAATACTCTTAAAGTCACATACTTAAAAGTAATTAACATCATCACATATTCTCTGTTATAGGTTAATAATTTCCATAAATAACCCAAATCACTATAAATAAACAATAAAAACGTAGATAAAAATCCACCATTACTCTACAAATGAAACCCCATTGTATTCTATTTTCCTTGGGCATATAGTGTTTCCAACAAAGCGAACATCTTCCAAAATAACATTTATCACTTAATCACCAAATAAATTTCCTATACCAAGGGTATTCATTTGATAAGACATAAGAACCCAAATCATCTTATTATTGATCAATAAAATCATTTAACAAAAAAATAGTCACATTAACCAGGGACTTCACGTAGTCCAGTGGTAGGCGATAAATCCCAATCGCACTTTGGTTGTGGGTTCGATTCCCACAGCTTTGTCCGACGCGACGGGTTGTCACACGGTCTACGTGTTGTCCTTTTTCAAAAACTATATTTTATAATATTACCAAAATGAGATAAATTCCTCAAAATAATATAATTTAATCACAAATGTTATATCATACTTTGCATTTTTATCCCAAATTATAATAACTTATAATTTTCTAAAACCCCAATGATCATATAAAACCAAATGGTTATTTATACCTATATCCACAAGAGAAGAGACAATTCTTCTTCAAATATCATTCTCACATGGCAAAATGCCGGGTTACAAATACAAGAGAATATTATTCCAAAGTACCCATCAACAAGGAGTGCTAATACTTTTTAAGTTTTTCTCCAACCATTTATTTCCACATATCTTCTTCTTTGACCAAGAAAATATCCTATAGAATAGGACATTCACTCGGGTAATGGCCAGGTCCCCTACATTTACGGCAAATGACTGTAAATGGACTCTTGGGACCATTTTTATCTTCTTCCATAGTACTCTTCATTTTTCTTCGGCAATTCTTCACTTTATGTCCTTCCTTCCCACACGTAAAACATTTTGTTGTCCCATTGAGACACTTTCCTGGGTGTCTCTTTCCACATTTCATGCATGATGAAAATTGAGGTTTCTTTTCTCCATGGTCTCCATTGCTGGAGATCTTATCATTTATCACCTTTCTCTTCCTTGTTGAGTCTGGGAGTTGGTTAATATATATGTTGTTGATCATATTTTTGGAAAACTGATTTGGCATAAATACGATATCTTTTACGCCTATCAACATTCCATTTTGTTACTCATTCCCACCACCGTTCCCACCTTGTACATCATTCTCAAAGTCACTATGACTTCCTTGGAATCCATCCATTGACTAAAACCAGAAAGCATTGTGTGAGTAATAGTAGTCGTAAAATCATTAGAGATTAAAATGTCACCATATTCTCAATTTGAAACATATTAGGATTAACCAAGGTCATTTACTCTCATCTTATGTATATATTACTTAAATCGGTTTGTAAAGAAAATGTAAATTATCCTAATCATATCCCCCGGGAGTGTCATAACCAAGAGTGCAGCAAGACCCGTTGCCGTGCACCAGTTCCCGTTCGAGTCTAGCTCAAAGCGGTGTTTTCGGGTTTTACCCCTAGGTACATCTGTGCCAGAGCCGCCTCTACCTGCTCGTATCCAGACAGGGATGTATTGCTCGGAAAACTCACAAAATCTCTACAATACCAAAATTCTCGGAAGTTCTTTTATACTAATCCTCAAAGTTCATCTTAGGTCTACGTGCTCTAATCAGAGTTTATATAAATCTAGCTTCCAAGGTTTGTACTAAACTTCCTCTGATACCAACTATAACGCCCCGACCCTAGTTACCTAGAGTCGGTGCATTATTACGTAACATTGGCATGATCACGAGAAAGATCATGTCTCGAAAGACCGATTAGTTTAGTAGCCTTGGAATAACTAGATACATCCATAAATTTTTACATTACATCATAAAAAAAACATCTTGTCTTCATATCCCCTCATACTATCCCTGCAGGTCATTCATAAATTACTTCTTCATAATCCTGGGAAAAATGAAACATTGAAAGGGGTGAGCTCAAATGCTCAGTAAGGATAACATTAATGCAGAAGCTTTCATAAATAAGCATAAACACTTAAGGCAATTTATAACTAAAACAAAAGCCTTTTAAACTTGAACTTCAGCATAAAATGGCAAAGTTAAAATGAAATAATGCAATTTACTTATTCACATGGATATTCTACTAGTCGAATGATCACATGCAATATCAATATCCACTTTCATAATGTTGGAATTCATAATGCCAGACTATCATAACCACATAGCCAAGGCCTCGTGCCAAGACTACAAATAAGATTTTGTCAAGGCCTTGTGCCAAGACACTAGTTTGTCTCATGAGACCTACCAATGCATCGAGGAGCTATAGCGGGCTCCACCCGTCACTTATTAAGTCCAATGCATTCCTCATATGAACATGTTTAAACATAACATAAACATTCGTATTAAAAATAGCATACGAAATGTCAATACTTTTACCACAGACCGTGAATGGTATAAAAACAGCACATCCACAGTCAAACATAACTCATTCAATACAATATGGAAGATTGTATTGTATCACATTAACCTCAATCAAGAATAATGAAGGATGTTGGCATAGATAAAAATAATCATCAAAACTATTTGAGAGAAATATCCCCCTTTTCTTGAAAACATTTAAAAGTCACACTATTTGTCAAGAAGCCATTTAAAAGTAGATTTTTGAATCAAAGTGTCCCATACCACTTTGAAACTTTTTTAAAATGAGTTTTGATTTCTAAACTTTAATTTCCATATAAATAAATCCTTAAAACCATTTTTAAAACATGGACATTAATGAGAAAGGTTTAGATGAATAAGTCTTTAAAACATTTAAAAATGGTATTTTAGTTAGAGATTCTAACCAAAAGAGACACTTGAATACAAATAATTGAGGTAATCAAAACTTTGTAATATCATGAGAATAAAGGGAATCATGATATACTATGTCAAAGTACATTATATACACCACATAAAAGTGATTTGGTGTATATCAACAAAGAAGTCTCAATGGAATGTAAATTGAGATGAAATCTCTCATAAAGGCCGTATCCTTAGGTTAAGGATAAATCAACGACATAATTATGTGTGACAAATATAAATACACTAAATATTATTGGATATTCAGTGTAAAACAATCAAAGGATATTCACACATATTCTTGTAAAAACAACACCAACGAATTGGATGTTTAACTCAACAAATGGTGAATGAGTTAAAATTACTCTTATCAAATTCATATCAATGACTTGAGAATTACCAATGAGTGATTATGTGTATCAAACTTATATCCACAGGAAGGGGAGTGGAAATTATGACATAATCAAATTAATAGTGATTCCACACATAATCATGGAGTAATATAATCAATGAAATATGCGTAAAGCCAAATGAGTGGGAATTGAAATCTCAAATTCCCTTACCGATTAGGTAACATACGAAACATACACCCATGAAAGAAGTATCATACCATGATGATGTAAATACCCATAAATTAAAGTATATTACACAATGAATACAATCATGGGCAGTACACATACACCACATGCAATAATTAAGTGGTGATCAATGGAAATCTCACGAAATTAAAAGTGAGATAAGAAACCCCTTACCACGTTAATCAACTGAGTCGTATGGCCAAAAGTTAATAACCACCAAATGATTTACAGAATAACATGAATATAAATAGAATCATGAATATATATCAAATGGCAGTACACAATACACCACTTTCAATAATTTAGTGGCGAAAAATGGAAATCTCACGGAATTGAAAGTGAGATAAGAAAATCCCTTACTTTGTACTTTTTCCTTGGTCGATGGTAGGTTTACCTCCTGTATAATGGTGAAATAATTGTTATTGAATTATACAAGAATCATTTACTTTAATATGATATCATATATGATCTTTTAACATTTATTTGTTAATAATATCTTAGAATTATCGTCATTTCGGGTGTTAACGGGTTCATTTTACTTCATATTCTTTGTTATGTAAGCCATATTCGTTATTAATGGGATGTATATTATTCATATCCAGAATGATATCAAATCCTTAGATACTATTTTTAAATCATCAAATGATAATTATACTTGAATGGATATGATGGACAATGAATCTCATCACGTTCGTGGAGACGGTAGTCCGTACATACGCACGAGCGACAATATCTTTCTTTTGATATTAAAATAATATATAATTGGATTTTATATCATATATACAGAATCATTATCATGTTATATTTATTATTTACATGAGTTACACATCATTATTATACCCATCCAAATAATAATATATTGAATAACAATTACACCACGACGTGGAGACGGTAAGCCGTACGTACGCACGTATGGTGACATATTATTCAAAGGATGGATAGAATACTGAATATGGTTGTACCATATTTATAATAACATCACAGTATATATATGATACTGGAGTTATTATTTTATAATGGAAATAACAAAGAAAAAGGAAGTGGAAGTAGAAAGGAACTTGAAAAGGGGTGGTGAAAACATTACCTCTTCTTCGGGTTCTTCCTTTTGATTTGATCAAAAGGGCTCCTTAGGTTGGCTTTATGATCAAAATAATGCCTTTAGGTTGTAGTGAGGGAAGTTGATATAGTATTTGGGCAGGTTTTGGCCGAACCAAAGGGCTTTGAAGGTGTGAAGAAATGAGAAGGAGGAGTGCCCTTTTATAAGAGGGGTGAGGGGCACCTTTGGAAAAGATAGAGATATTAGTTTATAATAAATTCATATTCGGTTTCCAATGGATCCAAAGTTGAATATTCAAAGGTTAAGGTGGGTATGGGTCGAAAAAACTCAACCAATATAATTTAGACAGGTTTGGGTACTTATATTAACCTTATCTTCAAGTATTAACTCTAAGTTGATTAGTTTCACTTTTACAATGTCTCTTTGTATTTTTTTATTATATGGTTAATAAACTTACCATATACATACAAGAGACCCCCAAGTGGTCCTTTAATGATACAAATATCATGATATAAGTCTCTAGGCCGAACCTTAGATTTTTAGGAATTTAATATCAATTAATAATATAATATTTGTTTTAAAAAACTCTTTTATGTCAATTTTGACACTATTCAATAGTTGATTTTTGTGAAACTCATAACAGATTGATTACTTCGAAAAAAGTCAATTAAATCAATACTAATATATCATATTATCCTATAAAATTATTTTAATTCATTAAAAGTTTCATATTATATTTATTTGGGTATTTTTAATATCAATTCTTTTGATTTTTCACTATTATAGTAATTACTGCATCATCATTGTGTCATAAATAAATTAAATTATTTAATGTCTAAAAATTATAAATAAAATATCATTATGTAGGAAAGTTTTTTATATTTCTAAGGAATATTTATAATCTAAAATCCAACATATATAACCCTCTGTAACAATTGTTTTGTTAAAAGATATATGCTTGTGTCATTTTTGTATTTATTTTAACTTAATTAAAATAAAGTGTCATTATCACTTACAAGTGGATCCATGGGGTCCCAAAATAGACCAAAAGATGTCCATGGTCGACCATGTATCAACCAATAGGGTTAAGACACGTTTTAGGGTAATTTAGTATTATTATAATATTATTTTTTAACCCTTATTTACCGGATTTACCCTTAACCATGGTAAATAAAATATTTACCGCAGTAATTATTCAAAATGTCTAAAAATAAAAGTTACCTATTTACACAATTTGAACATCCTGATTCCAAATATGGAATCCATTTTTCTAAATTCAAAACACAGAAGTGGCAGAAATTAATTTAAAATTAATTCCCACTGTCAAAACAAAAAGCGTGTTTTTAAGAGATAATAACTATCAAAAGATTGACACTTGTTTATGTTCGGTTTAATTGTAAAATTATGTCCAATGACCAAAATTATATTAAATGGTAAAAATATATTCTAAATATACTTTAAAACAACTCAAATTCATAATTTATCACTATTAATTATTTTGATTAAAAAATTTGTTTTTAATTAAAATTTAGTAATTTTCATTATTCATCAAAATATGAAAGTTATCCAAAAAGTACCAAAATTTCACCCTAGGATAATTTCGATATTACGAATCCAAAAATGAAGTCCATTTTGAGAGATAGAATTTATAAAATTTCAAAAAGTAGGTATTACTATTCATAACGGCTAGTTTGATTGGTTATGGTGTGTTAAAATCTCGAAGTTGTGTACAATGCACGCCATTGCATTATTCAAAAGTAAACATACCGAGGAAACTTGGGGTGTTACAACAGGGGTTCCAGTAGATGAAGATATTGTGTACCCGGTTTTTCCTCATTATTACTCGTCATGTCTGTTGCAGGGACACTCAGTGCAGAATTGCCGTAAATGCTCCTAGAGAGGACATTCTCAGGATTTCAATGTTGTGAGGTATATGGTTCCTTCTTCTTCTTCTCAGGGAGGGCTGGACTCGGTTTTGTTCCATTGTCAGGTTACAAGCACATTTTCAGTCCCGCGAAGTGATATCCTTACAAGTCACCCCCTTCCTTCTTCAAGTGTTCTAATAGGACCCCTTATCGGGCTCTGGAGCCCTTTCATCCATACCCTGGTCAGCTAGCTACTTTGGGTGCGTCAGGCAAGTGGTGCTTCCCTGGTCATTTTGTGTCGGCAGGAGCTTTGTTGGAACTCTTCATGTGGGTGCTCAAGGTCTCTTCCGCTTCCTCATCCTTGTTTCTCCCTCAAAATTTTCGGGTTTCGAGCTTCAGTGTTGAGCAGCAGCCCAAGGGGGTCGGAGGCTAGGAGGCAGTTTGTTGCATTGATGCTATCAGTGCAGCTCCGAAGGTTTTAGCTTGCAATGTTTCTCTTGATGGTTCTGGGTTTTCTGGAATGAAGGCCCTTGTGGAGATGAATCCTTCAGTATTCAATGTGTGGCTTGGCCCTTCAAGCCACTGCGAGGATTAGGGTTCTGAGAAGTCTAGTGGTTTAGCAGAGTTGGTGCATAAGGCGGAGGGCGGGTCCTCTCGGAAGTCTACTTCTAATAATCCTTCCCTGTCCTCAATCAAGAGGGTTTCGATCCCGGTAGTGTGTACTAGGCTGATGCAGAAGAAGATGCTAGACTGGTAGAGTCCTATTTCATCGTCGAAAAAGACCTCAGTGCCTGGGGCCAAAGCCAGGCCACTTCTAGTTTTATGATTCCTATAATGATTTGGAACTCCTGAGGACTCAGGGCGTGAGTGAAGACAGATTTCATCTCCATGGAAACTAAAAGGAAAAAAGTAAATATGGTAGTGATAATTGAGCACAAACAGAACGTGGCTAAGATTCATGAGTTTACTAGAAAGGTTAAAATACATGATTCAATGCATGCAGCTCCGATCAATAATCACATTTGGTTATTCTGGAATCGAGAGCTCATAGTGGATGTGGTAAGAGTATAAGACCATCATATCACCATGAAGGTATCAAGTGACGGTGAAGAGCTGTTTATGTCCTTCATCTATGAGAGTTGTGACACCCAACGTAGGGAGGTGCTATGGGAAGAGTTGAACGCCTTCGATGCAGGTGATCTGCCTTGGGTTCTGGGAGAGGATTTCAACATCATTTCACAACCTGGAAAAAAGAAGGGGAGAGGAGAATTCCAAAGGTGTGTGAGCATGTCTTTTGTGCAGTTTATGGATGGAAAGGGGTTAATAGACCTGGGGTATTCTGGTGATCCTTTCACCTGGTGTAACAATCTTCGCAGAGGTAGTCGATGCTGGAGTAGACTAGACCGATGCATTGCTAATATGTATTCCATCTCCATGTTCCCAAATGTGAAGGTTAACCATCTGACCCAAAGCATTTCAGATAATTCCTCGCTACTCCTTGATTTCTGCAGGACGGAGGCAGTTATGGATTGTTTCAAGTTTTGTATCCAGTGGGTGAGTATTCCGTCATATCAACAAGTGGTGATGAAGGTGTGGAATGAGCCCACTAGGGGTCACTCTTGGGTGGCTACTCACTCCAACTTAAAGAGGCTGAACCAGAATCCTTTCCTGTCGAATAGATCCTTGCCTCCGGTTGATCGGGATTTGGTTGCGCTTAAGCAGGACATAGAGAGCTTAGAGGACAGTCTGGAAAAGGGTTGGGATGAAGCGGTGTGTGAATAACTTTCTGATAACAAGACGTCATTGGCAGTCCTTCTACTCTCACAGGAACGAACAGTGAGAGAACCTTCCAGCGCAAATTTTCTAAGGGTCGGGGACAAAAATATTGCATACTTTCATGCATGCATTAGGGAGATGAGGCGTGTGGTGAACCCCAATATGGCATTGGATGATGGTTTGTTCTGTGATGACAGGGAGGTGGTCGGGGGCATGGCGGTCTCATTCTTTAAGGATCTCATGGTGGGTACGAATGAGAAAAATCCTTGGGGATACCCTTTGGGGGAGGATTATATATGGGATGGAATTCCGAATTTAGTCTCAACACAAGATAATATGGTGCTGGAAAGTCTTCCCAAGGAAGAGGAGGTGCATGCGGCAATGTGGAACTTGAATCCGGAGAGTGTGGTGGGTCCAGAAAGCTTCCCTGGATCTTTTTACAGAGGCTCGTGGGAGGTTGTAAAACATGATCTTATTTCAGCTATTCAGGACTTCTTCAGAGGTGGTGTCCTTCCTCGGATTGTGGCTGCAACTACTCTGGTTCTCCTACCGAAGATCAAAGACCCATCATCCCTCTCCCATTATCGGCCAGTGAGCTTGTGCAACTTCCCATATAAAATATTATCGAGTATCATTAACCGGAGGTTGTCCAGCATGCTTCCTCGCTAGATTTTGCTGGAACAGCATGGGTTTGTAAAAGATCGTTTGATCCAAGGGGCAACGGCGATGGCACATGAGATGTTGAGAGACCTGAACACCAAATCGTGTGGCTCTAATGTGGCTATTAAGCTGGATATGAATAAGTCATATGATCGGTTGGAGTGTGTCTTTATTAATAGAGTCCTGGAGACGATGGGTTTCTCCTCATGGGCCTATGATATCATCTTCAGGTGTGTTTACTCTCCATGGATGGTTGTTTCGTTTATGGGGAGAACTCATCTATTCTTCAATACCACTCGTGGGTTGCGGCAAGGAGAACCTCTATCCCCGATCATATTTATACTTATGCAGGACACTCTGAGCATGATGATTAACAAGGGGGTGTACAATGCAGAGATCTTTCCTTTCCAAAGGAAATTCAGAATGCCCCCAACATCACATCTGATGTATGCTGATGACACAATTATTTTTATGAATGGCGGGTGGAGATCCATCAATGAGTTTAACATGATTCTTACAGATTATTTCCATTGAAGCAGTCATATGGTTAACAGAGAGAAGAGTAGATTTTATGTTTCTAACTTGTGCAGTCCGAGTAGGGTGGTTTGTATGAGCAGGGAGCTGGGCATGAATCGAGGATCTTTCCCCATGGAGTATTTGGGAACCCTGGTTTCCTTAGGCAGGCTACAAACCAGAGACTTCAACAAAGTGGTGAACAAGATACTAGATCGTATTACAAACTGGAAAAATCACTTCTTAACGTTCGGGGGACAGATCACTCTTGTGAATAGTGTTCTCTCTGCAATTCTAGTGCATGATTTGGCATCTACCAGTGTTCCAAAATGTGTTACCAAGTCCATTGAAATAATTATGGATCGTTTTATCTAGGATTCTTTGTCTGAGGGGAAGAGACAATGGGTGTCGTAGAAGAAGATGGATCGACCAATTTGTGAAGGAATACTCAATGTTAAGAGCATGGGGCTCACCATCAAGGCCATTCATGCGAAGCATGCATGGGAAGTCATAGAAGAACACATGTTATGGGGGAGACATATGTCGCAGAGTTATAAGTATGGTGCTGCGACTCATCAGGGCAGGGGGTCGTCGTTTTGGTCTTTGATTTTCACCTTCATTCCGATCCTCATTCAGAATGCAAGATGGATCATTGGGGAGGGGAATATCCTATTCTGGTATCACAACTAGTCGGGTGACGTGTTGGGGTATCCTGGGTGCCCGGATCCATCAATCTCCTTCAGGGAGGTAAGTTTACATCCTCTGTTTTTAGGTCTATTCTGGAGGAATCCCAACAAGCAATGTTTGATTCGGTTATTATTAACTCCGAACAAGATAGGTGCATCTACACTCCTTCAATATCTGGTAAGTTTAGCTTAAAGGACTTTCGCAGGAGTAACGGAACGCAGGGGCAGCAGGAGAGGTGGAACGTTATGGTTTGTTGTAGCAAAATACCCTCAAAATTTTACTTCCTCACTTAGAGGATCCGAAATAAGGCCATTCCCTCTGATGAGAACATTAAATGTCTGGGCATTAGAATGCCCTCCTGCTGTTACGGTTGTGTGAATAAAAAGGAAGAAAGCACGAACCACTTGTTCTTTGAGGGAGATTGGGCGAGGCAAGTGTGGAGTTGTCATGGAGTCTTCACTGGTTACTCTTACCAAGTCATTGCTAATGAGTAGTTTATGGAGAGTTGGTTCCAGGGGACCAGTGGGTCGGCAGTGGAGGCTGAAGCACGGGCCATCATTTTTAATGCGGGTTGCTAGACGTTATGGAAAGCTAGGAACCGTGCCAGGTTTGAGGGAATCTTATCCTCTGGTAGAGCGATTGTGACCCAAAATAGGTGTTTATTGATTGATCTAACTGGTCTGGATGATGTTGGGAGGTATGTGCCTTCCTTTAGTCCTATATAGTTCACTCCGAGGGAGGCGCGTCAACTTGGTTGCAAGAACCAAGGGAGATGGATTTTTTGGGCCCATCCAGAGTTCGGACTCAAGCTTAACACTGACGGTTCTTGTGTAAGGGGAGAGATGCGAGGTGGAGGAGTCATCTAAAACCTCATGGGGAGCGTGGTGATGGCATTCTCAGCTCATTTTGGGGGGTGGCAGTGCAATTCAAGCAGAGACTCAGGTGGTTCTTACAGGTTTATCTATGTGAATACAAAGGGGCATTATCATCACTCACTTGTAAACAGATTTGATGATCATCCATGATGCTCTGAATGGTAAGGGAACTACTCCCTGGTCGATTTGATATACAATTAGACAATTCAAGGCCCTACTCAATAGCAACATTAGAGTTTCACACACATGGTGTGAGGGAAATAAAGTGGCGGACTACATGGCTTCTATTGCGGTCCCAGGGGTACCGGTTTGTTTCCTCAAGAATATGTCAATTGTTTTTAAACCAGAAGGGGTGAAGCTAATTCAGAGCGATGCCCTTGGTCTTCATTATTTTCTGCCCCCTTGGAGGGGTTGCCTCTCCTCCTATTTTTTGTATTTTTTCTCTCTTTGAATAAAAATCATAATGTTGGATGGAGTATATGAAGGGTCAATAGCACCTTGCCTCTTCATTTACTAGAAAGAAATTATTTTATAATGTAATATTTATGTTTTTAGTTTCATTTGATTATAATATCATGTAAAAGTTTGATTAAATTGGATTTTCAATCCCACTGAATCATATCCCATACACCTTATCACTAAAATCAACACCCATTTAACTCTAGTTAACCCAGCTTACATTCATTATTAGAATGTAAAAAGTTATACATTATGTCTTCACTTGTTAAACTACTCATTCCAACCCATGAGGGCTCGTAAAACTCATGAATTAAAATAGGAAATCACTCAATCGTAGCCAAATAGAAGCTCAAAAAAAAATATTGACAAGGATCACCCAAAAAACACAGTTATATCAATAAAATGAAAGCAGTAAAATGCACCTATATAGAATGGAATATGCATGACATGTAAATTCTAGGTGACTATAATGATTCATTTAATAATCCTCCTTTCCCTCGTATCATCAAGATAAGAATTTAATAAATTTCTCAATCAAAATAATAATAAGAACCATCACATAGCATGTACATCACCCAATAATGATATGATATCAACTATAAAAGGAAAAAGAAAAACAAAAATTGTAATTTTAGAAACTCAGAATTTACCCTAAAAATGGGTTAGACATCCCTAATAATGTCTTATAATGAAGTTACAAAGTGTTCTTAATCTCATATCTATTATCTCCAAATAGTAAAGAAAGAAAGTAACCCCGCTCTGATACCACTTTGTGATGTCCCGAACCCAGATTCCACTCAGAGGTGCCCTATGGCTGATGGATCACAAGGGATCAAGCACATCTTTTTAAATTCCAGAGTCCACAAACTAATAGTGAGGGCCTAGGGTGTGTCCATGGGGAGACTATGCCCTCATTACTAGAGTGTAATAGAATATATAAGTATTATATCAGGTAAATAGAGAAATTAGTATAATTAAGTTGTACGACAGAAGAAGATAGAAAAATAAACAACAGGAAAAACTAATAATAATATACAAATTTAATGATTATATTTCTCATGTATCTATAAAGATTGAAAACATGGATAAAAAGAAGTAGGAATAACATGCTATAAAAAATTATAAAAAATAAACAAAAAACAATCCAGCATCTCGAGCCCTGGGCCAGTCGTCTGCTACCAAGCTTCAACATAATGCAAGGAAGCAATATCTAGTGTCTGAAGTGGTATTCTTCCCTTTTTAAATACCTCCACACTTGTAATCTACCTGAGTACTGATGGAATTTCGGATAGGGTGTGATATAAATATTTGTAGGTCACCAACAACAACATATATAACATCCATTCTGTATAATATAAATTTAAACAATGTGCAAGTATTCTTATAAGAAAGTAAAGTAGTACAATGATGTAAATACCCATGTACCTACTTTATCCCCAGTCGGTTTATGAACATAGAACCATTTTATTACTTAATTACATTCCAAATTATATAAATAAGTCACATTAGGTATAACCAACACCAAAATCGGGTCACGATAGTAATAATAAAGGATCCAAGATGTAACAATGTGTTATGTGATGATGATGATAATAATGAAGAGGATCCAAGGTAATAACCAAGGAATTATTGGCCTTAGGGGTCGATCCAAAAACAGGTAATAAATTATAGCATGTATATAGGGGTATGATTGTAATCCAAGGGGTGTAACCCAAGGTATTCCACAATAATGATTCTAACTAAGTCCATTGAATTCATGCAAGGTAAAATGGGATAAGCAATGACTAGGCCTAAGGGTGTAACCAAGGAACCTCATGTATGTAGATGTCATGCTTGATCTAATGAGTGTATCCAAGCTATCCTATAATAATAAGGTTGGGGTCATACAGTGTTATACCAAGCATCCAAAAGTAGACAAATATCGGGTTCTAAGGTGGGTATCAAACATGGAAACCAACATCCTTGAATCGGAATAAAATCCACGAGTGATCAAGAAATTCCCTCAGGATTCCAATGTTGGATAGAGTCTAAACACTCCAATAATAATGTAAAGATATATATGAAATATTCACCTTTTATTCAATTCATTTAATTAATTTTTCCATGTAATAATCAAGCAATTTAATAAGTCATGTGGTTCAAGTTTTTGCATTTCGTTAATGTGAAAAGGCTAATGGGTCATACAACCATTTAATTCATTTTAAATAAAATTATGAAGATTATTCCTTTACCTTTCATTAGTATGATAAGTAAATATACGTATGTTCCACCAAATTACCATTTTAATTATAATAAACTAGGCCAAGTGATATCTCTAATATACTTTACAATCCACCTTTAGAAGATTCATTAATTAATTTTAAGCACTTAACTTAGACGGGTCAAGTGATATATATATAATTACCATTTGTGATTCATTAATTTAATTTAAACACTTACCTTTGTCAAGAAAAACTCACAGCTCACTCAAATGGTCACACAAATAGTCTTAATAAGCTACCAAAATCATAATTATGGAATTACCCTACACGAGGTAGTCGACGTTGAGGATGTAACCTCCAATGGTTGATAACATATTTAATAAGGTTATTATAACATGGTTCTAAAAAATTTAATCAAGGAGCATAAAATAAATAGTCCACACCTGATGAAATTTGTGAGCATGCATGACCATTTAAAAAATGAAGAAACATAAGGGATGAGTTATAAAACACATGCCTTAGGCTTTTACGACTCTCCTCATCTAGTGTTAGCCTCTAATTTGTCTTGGATTGGAAGAGATATGAAGAATGGATCAACACCTTAAAAATATTTCATATGATTTTGCACCTAAAAAACACCATTGATATGAAGAAAAATGATGAACAACTAAAAAAAATGAAGAACATTTCGAGTGGAATCCAATGCGATAAACAGAATCTTGATCAGATATTGGAAAAAAGTGTTATCTCAATTTCTAGGTTTGGACTTCAAGGATCTCAAAAAGGGAGGATAGAGGATTTTATGTCCACTAGAGATAAAAAAATATAGGTGAGGTTTTATGTTAAAACATTTTAAGGTCATTTTCATAAAATCACACAAAAATAGGAATCACGTGGTTTGACTGCACGGTTGGCCAAATCATGCACCAAACATGAAACCAATTCTATTCTAGGGGGTACCAGAATAGTTAGGTTGTATGGTTAAGAAAACCATGTGTTAACCATGCAATTCTTCTCTGCGAAAAACTATAGACTTTTCCCACAGGCGTGCGGCTCCTTGTGCACGATTAGGGAAAACTGTGCACCCTTCTTCACCCCAATGTCCAGCCTCACACTGTCAAGAGTAATCGTGCGGTCTGCCCTGCATAGTTTCTATTCACTATGTGTCCAGCCCATTTCTCCCAAAAATCTATGTTCTAGGCTCAAAATAATCCCCTGACACCCCTAATACACTAGTAAACTCCTTAAACATCCATATTAAGTCCAAAATAAAAAAATAGACCTTAATTAAAAGGATCCATACCTAAGATAAAAATAGGATTCTTGAAAAAATTTAGAGATTTTAATTTATAAAAATTACTTAATTTTTGAAATAATAAGATTTACATTAACATAGGGTGAAATTTTGTTATTTTTATGAAATTATTGAATTTTTAGTGAATAGTGAAAATTGCCGATTTTTCAAATACTGTCATTTATTTTCATTAAATAATGTAATTTTAAAGTCACATTATATTTTGGATTTAATATTAAATTTAAATTTAAAATATTTTATTTATAATAATCTTATTAATTTTATTTTAATTAATATTTTATCATTATTTTGGTAGAAGTTTATTTCTATGTTTAAAAATGTTGTTTTCTGCAAACTTTTTTAAGGGCATAAAGTTTATCGATTTTAATAAATTAAAATAAATTCAATTAAAGAAATATTTCAATGATATTTATATATTATATAACTCTTTATATTAATTTAAATTTATATAATGATTATTTCTATTCATAGAGTTAATACAAACTCATATATTTCCTAAAAAAATCATTTTCCTGAAAATTAACTTTTTGTTTTGTTTTATAGGTTTGATTTAAAAATTAAATTAGGATAATTTTATGAATTGAATTTAATAAAATATATTATATATTTGTAATCATAATAATTAATATAACTTAATAAGGTCAACTTAATTTTTTATCCTAATGAATAGTAAAAACATTAAAAATTTATTACCATGATTATGGTTAAAATGGGGTTTTTCACATTATGGGAACTTGTGTTAAAATTACCTTTACACATGAATATTATTTAAATTTTAAAAAATGGATTTAATATTTAGAATTAATATGTAAAAATTATCTAATAAGACTAATTTTTTTTTAGTCTAAAAGGATAAATTACCTATGAAAAAACCAGTAATCATGTTGAAAACTAAAATGGTAAATGTGAGAAACCATAAAGGTAAATCTAATAACATGATTAAAAATATTTTTTTAGTATTTGAGGTTTTTATTGAACTTATATTCCCTCCAATATTTCATTTATCAATTTTTTAGGCACCTGGATTTAGTGTGACTTCCAATTATTGAATAGTCTTGGGTAATTAAAAAAACACCACTACTTCTCAATTATAAAAGAGAACCTCCTATACTCTTTTATATACACTTAAAAATCATTTTAGTTTGTAGAATATATAGAAAAATACCTTCCTTACTCCCCTTCAAACATCCTAATGGCCTTTGTTTGATTATAAAACCCTATTAGAGAGGATTTTTGTAAAAACATGAAGAGGTTTTCCGAAGAAGAGGTATTGTTCTTCATCAAGCATTTGGTTTTATTTCTTCTCCCACATCATTCAATATTATCCATAGATGATGATATAATAACATCATTCTATCTCAATTACTTATATTTTATTATTTTAATGTCATTACCTACATTTATCTCATCTTCCATCAAATGGGAAATAAAACCATCGTTCATGTGTACGGTGGATTATTACCTCGTGAACCGATGTAATTAGTTTTCCAAAATGGTCTCAAAAAAATATTATAATGATGTATTTAAAGTGTGTATATATATATATGTGTGAAATTAATTATATATTTATCATTCTAGAAAATTAATAGAAAATATATGTTATAAACTTTTCATTCACTAAAAAATGATAAAGTCGTCCATACGTACATATGGACTACCACCTCCATGAAGCGATGTGATTTATTTTCATCACCTCATCACATGGATGATATATATAAGTGAATTTAAAGAAATAATATGGTATTTATGATATAATTATTATTCTATAAAGATAAAATAATATTTACCTTCATTCCATTATTATCAATGAAAAATGTAGATGTTACTCATGCGTACAACCTACCATCTCCATGATTATAATGTAGTTCAATTTTCATAACCATTATTAATTTTTTGTTTTAAAATTATAAATGATGTATAAAATGATTATTATTTCATTATTATTATTATAAATATGATGGAACATTTACTTATTTTATCATAGTCAACCTACCAAAGTCATTTTAGACATATGAATCGAATATCATCAAAACGACTAATGTGAACTTAATTTATTAAGTAGTAAATATAAAATTAGAATAAATAAAATAAAACTAATAATAAAAATGAAAAAAAAATTATTAAGAAATTAAATAATTAACATATTTTTATTATTAAGTAATATAAATTACGTATGTGATTATTCGAACACGGTGTAAAGGATTTTGTCGCAATTTCCGTTCATTGGGCAATGTTTTAATGTTATGAACCTAATTTATTTTATATGTTGTATATGCATCCAATTTTATATATTTTATCACTAATACTTCATAATATATGTTATTTTAAGTTATAATTAATTTCACTTTATCTAAGGGGATTTGATTCAAAAGTTACCAAAGTAGTAAAAGATTTATATTTCAATATCCTTTCATTTCAAGATTATTTATATCCAAAATTCCTTTCAGAGAAATCATATAAAATTATTTTAATAAACCACATACCTTTTATTCTCCCTTAGAGATGCATTTTTTCATGTTTTTTTATATATTCATCCCATATTGAATAAAGAAACATCAAGAATTTTTTTATAAGTAATACTGATCTTGTATCATTTTTAAATATGGAATCTTTCTCTTCCATGTCTACATTTACCTTAAAATATTTTAGAGAATGTTATTAATAATTTATAATTATTTATTAAATATATTTTTACCATTTCATTAATTTTAAAAAAAAATTAAAGGAATATTTCTATCATTTTTCGAATAAGGTACTTTTTGACTTTTTTTACAAAAGTTTGAAATGAACATTTTCTTTTAACTTATATGGAATGAATAGAATTTATCAGATTCACGGACACTCAATTATTTGAAGATTAATTTATATTTTTCTATGGTTCTTTTAAAATATATTTTTTATATAATATTTTGGAAATTTTAATATTTTAAATATGTGATTTCAAATTGAAAATGGTATTTTTCTCAAGAAATATTCCATGTGATATTTTATAGATGTTTTCATCAATGAAGACAAAATTTGATATTAAAAATCACCTATAAATTCTGTATATATATATGTGTGTATGTGTGTGTGTGTGTATTAAATATATACATATCTTATTATCCCTTCCTTTTTGGGGGTATTACATACCTTATATTCATTTATCAAATGCATTCCTTACTAAATATCCTTTGATTATGACATGAGGTAAGATTATGCATCCCATTTCTTTTCATGGGTAATTCTCATGTTTATACCTTATGATTTATTTCCTTTTTTTATCACATATAACCATGTACATGTTACGGTGGGTGTTCCTAGATTGGACTCTAATTCATTGGGTAATGTTTTTTGTCTCATTAGTTGTTATGTATGGGATTAGGGAGTAAACCTAATCCATTATGAGACCTTGTCCACCATGTGATATTGTCTTGGTGGTTAGCCTTAAATTATGTTTATGACTTGATATATGTTTCTTCCACTTTCCAATGTTTCTATGATCTTATAATACTAATTTATTTACATCATGTTTCCATGTTATTACTCATGATCCTTTTCTTTTATGATATCATGTTATACCTTCAACTCACACATTATGTTTCCTTATCAATTTTATTCAATTATTGGACTTTTTAACTCACCCCTTTCTTTTAAGTATTCCTCAGGTTATCTTATTCCATTTTAGAAGATCAAATATATTTAGGATCTCACTATAGATAATAAAAATAAATATGTTATGTTTTAATTTCTTTTTATGTTTCATGTACCTACTCTCTAATAAAAATTTCCCTCGCGATCATGGGGTTGTAATTAATGGGTGTTTATGTTTAAAAACAAATAATAATATTTGTAAAAGGTTTGGTTCACTATACATATGATGAATACATTATACTTATTAAGTGATGGGTGGTCCTGATATAATATATCCACTTAATGAATTAGTTGGTCTCATGAGAAAAACTAATTTCATAGCCTTATTTAAATGGGTTTTTGGTGTATACCTATTCATAGTTTAAAATGTCTTGGAACAAGGCCTTTATGGTAATTTTCAGATGTTTGGTATTATGAATTCCATCATTATGAAATAATTTATTAATTTCCATATGATTATTTTTAACAATATCCATGTATAAGTTTAATGTTAATGTGATTATCTATGTGTCATTATTTGATCTTTATTTGTTCCTTCTATATTATTCTTCATGATCAAGTTATTAATTAAATGTATAAGTGTTTTTAGTTATTTACTTGTCTATATTGATTATTAATTTTTTACTCATGATATCTTATGTTGTACATAACCCTTATTTAGAATCTGATCTTACCCTTATTTTGATTCATTTCCCCTAGATATGAAGAAGGAGTCTTTAAAAGGGTTCCAGGTTCTAGAATATTTAATTTTGTTATGTTTTGTATTTTATGTTTTCAAATGTAATGCGATATTAGAGTATATATCTAGTCTACCAAGTCTACTAAACTATTTTTTTCCATTGGGATATGATTACTTGTATCTATTTCCAATGTGATAATGTAACAACCGGCTCTAGGCTACTAGGTTCAAGGTCTTTATAGTTGGTATTAGAGCAAGTTAAGAAGAAATATTGAGAACTAGATTTAGGAAAACATAGAGTATGGAACATAACCATATGACTGAATTTGAGGATAAGTCTAAGTATAGGATAAAATCCTAATGTTTTTTAAGGTAGATATTATGTGGTTTTCTAATCAATACATCCTTGTTTGGATACTACGAGTGGGAATGCTTTTGGAACATAAGCATCTAGGGTTAATATCCCCGAAAATAATTGATCAAGTATATCTCATCCATCACCTAGTTTCATGGTGAGTGTCCCCTTACTATATACTTAGTTTGAAATTCCTAGGGTATATTCTTGGGTTAAAACATATTTTATTTATGAACCATTATGAATAATTTGAATAGATAATGACAAGAATAAACTAGGTTAAACCTATGGTGTCTTAGATTGAAAAGAATGTTTCATTATTTAGACATCCTATAAATGAATTTTAGGATTAAGTGGTTTCCCATTATGATTATTATTTCTCATAATATTATTTTTGGTTTCCATCAATGGATAGAACCAAAAGGAACCATGTTAATGTTGAATGTTATGGAAAATGTGATTATTATAAGAAACCAAATGGTATATTGAGTGAAATTAAATATATTGTGATTATTCCTACTCAGTTATCACAATATATGATTAAAAATGTGAACCTTAACAAAATATATTTCTCACCAAAGAAAATAATGATAAAATTATTGATTTATTGGGTATTAGAGACCATAGATGAAAAAAGGATCAATTTTCTTCATGTGTGAAATGTGGAAAGAGATGCCCTGGGGAATGTCTCAAAGGAAGGGTAAGACATTTTCTATGTGGAAATGAAGGTTATAGAGCAACATATTAATGAGTATTTCAATGTCTTATGTGTGGGGAACATAGAAATTATCTGAGTCAATGCTCTAATCCAAGGGTTAACTCTTGGACCAAAGAGGGACCTATGCCATGTCAATCATTCAAGTGAAAGGATTGAAGTGTTTATGTATTGGGATTTTATAATTTTGTTTTAGAAGTTTTATATAAATAATTATTTTCTTATAAGAATCATGAAATATCTAAGTATTATTCCATAATAGTTTTTCCCTAGATTTTAGAATGAATATTTTGAATGGTACTGATAACCAAGAAACTTTATTTTCTAAAGAACACATGAATAAGGTAAAGAAAACCCTTAATATGTGCATGATGTTGATGTAATATTGTTTAATTGGGATAAAGAGATGATTAAATCTTATAAAGTAAATCAGATAGTATTAGTAACCTTGAAAATTATTATATATTTTATTATAATGTAATTTATGATGGAGTTTACTACATTTTTGGGTTCATGGAATATATTTGATAATATGTGGTTTTATTTAAGGAATAAGATTATAGATAATTTTTATAAATAGTTATCTTTTCATTAAGGTTTTATGGTGGTCAAGGTATTAAAATATTTGTTATGTAACATTAAGAGTTACTTTATGATGTTTAGTGGATTAATGTTAAGTTAATTTTGGAAATTTAGAGAACTTATTGAAAAAAATGGATTTTGAATCTGGTTAGATGTTTTTTGGAAGGGTTTTAAGGATAAATACTTTATAATAGATTAATTTTAACTTTGGGTGTTATTGTTGAGGTTTGAAAGATTAATTTATTATATTAGATAACTTGTGATAACCATTTTGGTTTCAATAAATATTTAGAGATAGATGTAAATAGATTTCAATAGTTTATAGATATTATGATTAGGAAAAAGTTAATTTTATTTATTTTGGAATTAAAAAATAATCTTTGATATTCATTTCATGGAGTAACAGATGAAGTGAAAGTTGATCAAAACACAACCAAATGATGAAATCATGATTATGAAATAGAAAGATGTCAAGTTTTTATATTTTCTAGTTCTATATGTTTTGATAGTAATGTAATTTCTCAACTCTAGGTAAAGGATATTGAAACATAATGATATCCTATTATGATCATTTCTAATGAATTGATAGTCTTTTCACCCATCATATATTTATGTTTTTTTTGGTCATTAACTTTCTCTTTTCCATGTTCTATATCACTCTCTATTAGTCTTTGGATGTTATTTTTCTCCACCATGTCCATATTTTCACTTCATAGTAATGTTATCCAACATACAAACCTAGTTTTGTGTTATTCTTGATGACCTTCGTATTTTCCTTTCCCTATTTTTAATAAGAGGTTTTATGAACCATTTTTATGATATGGGTCTTTAAAAATGGTATTTTCAAATGTAAACCCATTAATTACTGATAAAAGGACCAAATTTTTAGGACATAGTTCATTGAGGGTGATAGAATTTAACACACCAATTTTTTAAAAGAAAACTATATTCGATAGTGTATACAACACACAACACTGAGCATTAAATGAATCCTGATATACAATTAAAAAATTAATATTTAATGTGATAGTTATTGAATAGTCATTGGATTGGTGGGAATGAATAGGGTTAGACACATTATGAAAAATGTGTATAAAGGATTTATATAATTTATTGAATAATAATAAATAATTATTAATTTTTAGTAAAATAATTTTACATTTCAAAAATACATTTTATATAAAAATGGTTTTTATTACTTTTTTTGTGTGGAAATTATAATTAATTTATACCAATTTTTTAAATTCTATTTTTTAAAAAAAAAATTTAAAATCATTATATCAAAATTAATGTACATCAATTTTTGGTATTTTTCTAAAAAGATTGATTTTCCAGTAAATATTGAAAAATACATATTTGTATTGAAAATAATATTTTTTTTAATAAATTTAGAAAGTTTCATTTTTTTAAATAGTTTAAAATTAAAATTATTTCTATAATATTATTAATAATACAATTAACTTCATTGGAATCAATTTTATGGTTAATTTTAGCATAAAAACATTTTTATACTTAAAAAGACATTTTTCTCAAAAATTGTTATTTGTTGCATTCTGAATTTTAATATTAAATTAATTTATTCCACTTATAGAAATTAAGTATTGAAAAATGGATTCCATATTTTCAATAAAGTGGTACAAGTTTTTTAAATAGTTTCCTTTTATTTTTTATCATTATTAATAGTAACCATAGTAAATAATTGTCACTATGGTAAGGGTAAATTAGGGAATTAAGGTTTAAAATAATATGATAAGGACTAAAAAATGTCCCTAACAAGTGAATTTATTCTATTTTATGAGTGGAGTTCAGACATTTCCATCCATTTCTTGAAAATATGGCTATTTGGTTTTTAATATCTTTGATTGTGACCTTTATATTAATTTATGAAAAGAATAAATATTAAAGGTCACTCCCTTGACTTTAATAAATCTAAATTTTTATTTTAAGGATGAAAATAGGGAAAGTTTTGTTATAAATGTTTATTTTAAAGATAAAATATTTTATATCATATAAATTTATTTATAATTCTTAGGGATTAAATAATAACCTTAAATTCTTACATAATTCTGATTTAGTATTTACTCAATTAATAGAAAAATTAAATAAATTATTTTAAAAACTCTAAAATTAATACTTTTTGAGTGAATTAAAATGAATCAATAATTTTATAGATATATGTATCATATTATATATGTTTTAAATTTATATATTCCAATTAAAATTTTATATTGAGGTCTTTAAAGTCAAGTTAAATGAATAGTGTCAAAAATGACATTATTGATATTTTATGAAATATAATGTTTTATTAAATTATTTAAAAATCAAAAAAATATTAAAATATGATAGTGGGAAAAATATGTAGTCTAAAATTTCATCCCTTGACCATTTATTGGTAAATATTTACCTTATAAGTAAAATTGTAACCCTTTTAGAGTGAAAAATCGGGTATGATGGTTCATGTTAAAATAGGTTAACTAAGGGGTTAAACCAACATATTAGGTTTAGCATACCACTTAAACCTGTCCAAATTTTATTATTTGATTATATTTCATCCATATCCTATCTTATATTCTAATTTTTTTTCACTTCAACATGAAAATAAATTTAGTATATTTAAATATTTTTATCAACTTTATGTGTGTCTATTCCGCCACTATAAAAAGCCACCACCACTCCTCTCATCTATACACCACATATAGCCTCTTAAATTTACCAAAACCTGGTAAAAACTCTTATAACCACACTTATCCAAGCTATATAGATTAATTTATTTCTAAAATACCAACCCTATGTCCCTTAAGAGGATATTTAAAGGATGTATTTCAAATAAAAGATAATCATATTTACCATCTCTTTCAAATTTATTTCTACATAAAATTCCTATAAATTTATTGTAATCATCCTAAAATAATAAATATAGTATAATAAATATACTTATATTTTATTATTATTATGTTATGATCATTATAAATATCTTTTCCATCCTATGAAAGGTGAAAACATCGCTCATGCGTACGTACGGCTTACCATCTCCACATAGCGATGTAAATTTTTTTTCATCACCACTTTACTTGGATGGTTATAAAGATGTAAATGATGAATATATATGATATTTATGACATAAATATGATTTAATAATTATAATATCACATATATATTTTAACCATTCAATCCATTGGAAAACAATGTTGTTGCTCGTGGGTACTTATGGATAATCACCTCCACGAATTGACATAATTTTTTTCATTTAAGATTTACATTGATTTTAATAAGGATGGATTTAAGGAATATATATTATATATATATGATACAAAAATTATTCTATAAATTTTTATTATTATTTACCTTTATTTTTTCCATATTTCAGAAAATAGAAACCGTGTTCATGCCCATGTACGGCCTACAGTCTCCATAAATAGTGTAATTCCTTTTTTATGTCTACCTATTATTAATGATTATAAATATATATATATAATTAATACATATTATTTTTATATCATTATTAACATTATTTATATTATGGAACCATGATCAAAGTACAAGTACTAAAACTACTGAACCAAAACATACATGAAAAACGAAGCAGTTACCACCCAAAACCGTCATTTTAATCAAGAATTGTTAATTAATTTGAAATAAAAGGTTGAAATTAAATAATATATGGTGTTGTATTTATATCATTATGGTTCTATACTATATTTTAAATAGATATTTATTTATTAAATTATAGTTTCAAACAAATAGGAAGGAAGTCAAACACGGGGTAAGGGGTCTTCATCTCAAATTGTCTCTTTTCGAACATATGTTATCTTATACACCTATCTTCCTTTAGGAGTTGTATATAATTACCCCTTGATATTTTATACTATTAATATCTCTATATTCAAGGTATTTAATATTTCATTGGATGTTAAATATTTCATGGGGATTATGATTTGAAAGTTACCAGTGGTATGTGTCTATTTCACAATCTAATCATTATTTGGGATTGTTTATATTAAAGTCTACACTGGGGGAATTATTTGATACTTATATATTGAACACAATATATCTTTTTATACTTGTTTTATATCTTGAAAATATATATTTTCCTTTCATTTTACACTTTTTAAGTACTCAAGATACCAAAATAATTTTTTTAATAAAACCCGACTTTGTTTTTTTACTCAACCATGAAACTTATTTTTCTATATCAATATTTTCCTTAAAATGTTTTAACTAATGTTTTTAATATACCAAAATGATTTATTAATGAGATTTTTACCCATGTTTTACTTCTTATAAAATGATTTAAAATTAATCTTCTTATTTTTTTTCTGAATGAGTTACTTTTTAAATTTTTACCAAAAATGTGAAAGGAATCATTGTTTTAACATAATCATCATGAATAAAATTTAATACCACCATGAATAATATATTATTTAAATATTGAATTAATTTTTTTAAAAAAATATATTCAAATAAAAAATGTCCCATATATTTTGGAAGTTTTTAATTTTTCAAAGTTAATTTCAAAGTGAAATGGTTATTTTCCTCAAGAATGTTTTAAATGATATTTTTATGGTATTTATATTAATAAAAAAACATTTTATTATTCACTTGAGATATGTTTTAATGATATAATTATTATTATTTCTCTATATGGTTTATAATTAGTTTGACTAGGGAATGTATTGAAATTATTTATGATAGTTCTTCATATAGAGATAGTTTTTTAATAATGAATGCTGAATAAGTTTTATTGCTTATTAATTTAATGAATGCATTGGAATTATTAATTGAAGGGTTTTTATTGTAATTATATATCCCCTCGATGCATCAGTAGGTATCATGAGACAAACCGGTTGGATATCCTTATTTAAATTGATTTTTTTATACCTACCCAACGTTTAAACTGTCTTATCACAAGGAAACAATGGTACATTTTAGATGTCTGGAATTATAAATTCCATCATTATAAAATTATTTATTAATATCCATGTTATTATTTTTAATAATATTAATGGATATGTTTCATGTTCATGTGATTATTTATATAAAATAATTATATCTTCATTTAGTCTAGACATATTATTTTTCATACTCAATTTATTGATTAAATGGTGTGTGTTTTCAGTTTTCTACCATAACATATTGATTATAAACTATTTACTCATGATAGATTCCATTGTATATAAACTTTTATAAGAATTTGAGATCAACCTTATTTTTGTCCCTTCCCCAAGATATGAAGATGGAATATTGGAAAGAGTTTAAGGATGTGGAATATTTTTTTCACTGTGTTTTGTATTTTATTTTTTCAAATGTAATTTTATATTCATGTATAAATATAATTTACCATGGCTGCTAAACTATTCGGTCCTTGAGAATGTGATTCCATGTATCTAGTTCCAACGTGATAAAGTTAGCACTAGATCTAGGCTACTAGGGTTGGGGTATTTACATGGTATCTTCTCTAAGTATTACCATATACCAATACCAATATATCATATGAAAAATGTGTCTTGAGTGAAATTGGTTGTGGGAGAAGCTCAGGATTGTGGAAATCACTACAAGATTTATTCTAACCAAATCAGCCCCTGTGATAACCACCACAACTTACCTTATCCTTAAGTATTACATTGGAATATTGAGGTTCTATGTGAGTATAAGTTAGTATTATATAAATATATAATTATTATGGTCAAAAATTATTTATATATCAAATTTTTTTATACATTTATCATTTATACTTTTAAAGAAAATAAAATTCATTTATAAGCATTAAAATATATATTTTAATAAAATTTTACATCTTTTCTATTATTCATATTTATTATATAAAAACTAAATATATTATAGTCTAATTAGGGAAATATATAATTTTGATATTAATAATATATTAAAAATAATTTAATTATTAATTTATAGTAGAATAAGCATTTGAATAGTTAATATTTTAAAAGTTGTTTTTCTATGAAAGCGGGTTTTTTTGTGTATCTTATATTTTAGTTTAAATGTTAATTTTCTAATATTTAAAAATTGAGTCGTATTAAGTGGAGTCTAAATTCAACATTATAATGTCCAAATCTTATATGATGGTCCATCTTGTATTTTTAGTAAAAGAATAATTACTATGGTAAAAATTTAATTATAGTCAATAAGGGTAAGCAAATGTAACATAATGTGGGTCACATTTTAGCAAAATAACATGACACATAAACCTTATATAATTCCTCTTTTAGGTTATAATTCACAACCAAATGTATAATCAATCCATCCTCACCTAAATCACCTACTTCCCATGTGATTCTATCTTTTCCCCTTACCTAACGTCAATTTCCAAGGAAAATTCTCTCTTTTTCATCTATAAAATAAGAAAATTACAACCACATAAAACCATAAATATCCTTATATATTTCATATAAACCTTAAAATTTTACCTCTCTTATAATCATATTCCATTTTTGGAATCCATTGGTTACAATAAAGTATTCCAAGTCCTCGTTTTCTAAGAGGTCCTTAAAAAGAATATTCAAGTCGTCAACATGAGTATTATCCACTGCCTAACATTTTCTTCTCTATATTTATCCTCCAAACCAATTATAACCATAATAATATAATTATAAAACTATTATACAAAAATTTTATTATATTAATGGAACAACCATTATCCATCCCCATTTTATTCATTCTAAAATTAAAATGTCACTTGGGTTATGTGCAGACTACCGCCTTCAGGAATGATGTATTTAATTTTTCATTTCCACCATCTACAGAGGGTTATAAGAATTTATTTAATGAAAAAAGTTATATTTATTACATGATTAATATTATAAAAATATTAATGTGGAATTATATAAATATATAACTTATTATTATTGTACCACCCTTTGTTTATAAAAAAATATTGAATCAAGCTCATCACTGATTTCATCTTCACGAATCATAACTAAAAATATCAAGGAATTAAATTAAAAAATTATAAATCACTATGGAACATATATTATGGTACCTTAAATAATATATTAATGGTGAAATTGGTATCAAATAATGGGGATTGACATTAACAATACAAAGAGAGTGAAAAAATAATAAAAATCACTAACATTTTATGGTGAAAATAAAAAATGACTAGCTAATTAATTTATAATAAATGATTATAATAAAATATTATAAATATAAATATATCTAAATAATTCTATAAAATTATATATTAATGTGGTTATGTTTATTATATATGATTTTAATGCGCTTTCATAGAAGTCAGGAGTAAAGGTAAAGGGTTTTCTTAACATAACTTTTTCTTTGAGTCATAATTATTCCTCTTTAACTATAGTCTTAAAATATTGATTTATTCTATCCTATGATGACATTATATTTTAATTACTCATTATTTTATATTAAATTTAAATTTTTACACCAATATATTATTTTTTTATGGATTTATTTTTTCACAAAAATATGACGTTGTTAAGAACAATTCACATCTTCATTAATAGCTCTTTCTCTTCCATTCTCATATTTTATCTTTCTAAAAATATTTTCCTTTCTTATTTATAAATAGAAATATTTATTGTCTCATTTTTTTCATACATATCCTTACCTATTTTCATAAGGAATATTTATTATGCTTTTAATGATGTCAGTTTCAATAAATAAATTTTAAAATTTAAAAGGGAATTTATTTTTGTGTTTGTATATTTTATCTTCCAATAAACATTTTTTGAATTAAACATTATTTATTTTAAGTGTTCCATTATTATAATTTTTTTTAGAATATAGTTTTAAAATTTCTTCTTACCAACTTCTCAAAAATGTCTTTTGAAAGTGACTCATAACTTTGTCTTTTATGGAAAGGATAAAAAAAATATGCAATATAATTTTTGTGATTTAAATTTAGGTTTCTTATTATTCCAAAAGATCCATATGATATGGATTTATGTTTTATTAATCATACAATAAATTAATTTATGAAATAATCCTTATGGGTGATTAAATTTTTGGTATCAACTAATCTAATTCTTTATGTCGTTTTATGTGATACCACTTAGAAACATTACAAACCCCACTTTATTTCAATGGGGTTTTATATTGTGATAATTTATTTTGTGTGGAACACTTATGGATGATTATTATGTAATTGGTGGAGTATTATATCACCCTCTAATTCATTATTTAATTTTCTAAATCTCTTGAGATAATTATGGGAAATGTGTTTTGATACTCGCTCCACTATGGGAATTTGGTTGTGAAGCCCGATCCACTATGTTATTGTAATTATATAGTGATTCATACTCCATTATGTTATGGGAAATACATAATGATGTCTTCTTCATTATGTTATGATTTCTTATACTTATTCTTATACCACATTTATATGTTATATGCCTATATTTTCTTACATGGATCACAATTGTTGTCTCATAACTCCATACTGTTATACCATGGAATATGATTGATCATTTGAGATTACATGTCCTTCTATTATTCCCTATGGACAAATATTATTATTCCATATTCTTTTTAAGAATATATTTCTCTCATGATCATGTTTTCTTATAATATTTTGATTTAAACATTAATGAAATATAGATAAGTATCACATATTATATTTTTAGAAGGAGGTTCAGTATGGTAAAATTAAGGATAAATCTTTACAATTATATAAAATTAGATTTAATTTATCTAATTTTAAAATACACTAAACCTTTTTTTCTAAGATTGTTATATTACCATGAGATGTAAAGTTTAATTAATGTGAAATATATTCAAGCTTATCTTGATTTGTATCACATAGTATTTAATACAGATTTTAAAAAAAATGTGTTTTTAGCACTGTAACCGAGAGTATAGGTCTAGGGTTTCTCATGTGATATGAAACTTGGAGCTTCTGTGGATCATATGTATTAAATTTTTCTTCTATTGGATATGCTAAAAAAGATACATGTGTAAGTTATCAAGAATATTGAAACAAATGAATTTGGTAGAGATGGTTCTCAGTGATATGGAAAAATACTTCACATTTAATGATTGTAGAGCTAATATTAATGAGTATCAAAGATAAGTGTTAATAGTTGTAGAAATAATTATCTACTATATGTTCCTTATAAATTAATAATTTATATATTAAAAAACATAATGAGATATAATTTAATAATAAAAACAATAGATAGAAAAGTATAAATCCATCCATGGATTATCCATCATGAAACCTATTGTATTACATGGAAATAACCTTGAATTATGGTTATAATAAATTGATGAGTTGATAGTTTTTGTATGTCAAGGTATCTAAAAATTATCAGAAGGTGTAATATAGAAGCACTATTTTGAGAAGATTTTAACATTGAATATAACTCAAAAATAATTTATAAACTTAAATGATGAGTTAATACTAGAAGGTGTTTCAAGGTGATAAATTTCCATAGTCTAGAAGATTGGAACACAAAGTGAGGAAAATATATGAATGTTTAAAATTATAAAATCTATAGAGTCTGGAAGATAAAAGGATTGAAGAACGTGAAGTTTTCAAAAGTAAAAATCATGTTGAATAATTTATAAAATTAAAAAACCTTATGTAACACCCCAATATTCCACAGTACGCTTCTCTTTGAATAATATTGTGGCATGTGTTGTACGCAACTTCGAGTTCTAACACACACCACAACCAATCAAACTAGCCGTTATGAACATTAATTCCAAATTTTTGAAATTTTATACATTTTATATTTCATAATGGACTTCATTTTTGGATTCGGAATATTGAAATTATATTAGGATGATATTTTGGTACTTTTCGGATAACTTTTATATTTTAATGAATAGTGAAAATTACTAAATTTTTATTAAAAACAACTTTTTTAATCGAAATAATTAATAGTGATAAATTATGAATTTGAGTGGTTTTAAAGTATATTTAGAATATATTTTTACCATTTAATAAAATTTTGTTCATTGGACATAATTCCACATTTAAACCAAACATAAACAAGTGTCAATATTTTGATAGTTATTATCTCTTAAAAACACGCTTTTTATTTTTACAGCGGGAATTAATTTTAAATTAATTTCTGCCACTTCTGTGTTTTGAATTTGGAAAAATGGACTACATATTTGGAATCAGGATTTCCAAATTGTGTAAATAGGTAACTTTTATTTTTAGATATTTTGAATAATTACTTCGGAAAATATTTTATTTACCATGGTTAAAGGGTAAATCTGGTAAATAAGGGTAAAAAAATAATATTATTATAATAATAAATTACCCCAAAACATTAATTTACCCTATTGGTTGATACATTTCCGACCATGGGCATCTTTGGGTCGATTTTGGGACCCCATGGATCCACTTGTAAGTGATAATGACACTTTTATTAATTAAGTTAAAGTAAATACAAAAATCACATAAGCCTATATCTTTTAGAAAAACAATTTTTACATAGGGTTATATATGTTATATTTTAGACTATAAATATTCATTAGAAATATAAAAATATTTCTTACATAATGGTATTTTATTTATAATTTTTAGACATTAAATAATTTAATTTATATATGATACAATAAGGATGCAGTATTTTCCTTATTAATGAAAGAATCAAATAATTGGTATTATAAATGTTAAAATAAATATAATTTGAAATTTTTGATGACATACACTAATTTTATTAGTTAATATGACATTTTAGGATTTCTTAAATGAATTTGGTTCGAATTAATAAATATTTTAAGACTTTAACAAAAATTCAATTATTGAGTAGTGACAAAATTGACATAAATGCATTTTTAAAACAAATATTATATTATTAATTTATATTATATTCCTAAAAACCTAAGGTTCAGCCAAATGAATTATATCATTATTTTTTTATCATTATTTGACCACTTGGTGGTCTCTTGGATGTATATAGTAATTTTATTAACTATATAATATAAAAATATAAAGTGACATGGTAAGTGTCAAACTAATTAACTAAGAGTTAAAACTAAAATATAAGGTTAATATAATGACCCAAAATTATCTAAAATCTATTGTTTGAAATTATTTATACCCATACCTACCTTATTATTTTAATAATTCACTTTTGATCCATTAGAAACCTAATATGAATTTATAATAAATTAATACTTTAAGTTTTTCCTAAAAAACCCTCCTCCCCCTTATAAAAGGACACCACTTATAAACAATTACTCACACCTCTCAAGCCTTTTGGATCGTCAAAACTCTTCCCAATTAATCTCCCTACATCCCTATCCTCCTCCTAGAATCCTCCCCTTAGGCAGAAGGCACTTCAAGAGTCCTTTTGGGTTCAAACCAAAGGGAGTTACCCAAATTAAAGGTAACAATTTATCTTAGCTTCTATTCTTTTATTTTACTTCTCCAACCCCTAAACTCTTCTTATTATTTTATTTTGTAACAAAACCAGTGTCATAAATATACTAGGATAATATTATTATAAGTATTCTAACTACAATTACACACACCTCCATATAATGGGTGAAGAACATAATATTTCTGTGGATGGAAACCAAACGCCCCACGAAACGATGATTGTTCAATTATCTCCTACCACCTCTCATGGTGGCCATTATGATGACACTATCATTAAATATAATATTAATGATATTTATTTTATATATAAGCTTCTGTAATTCCATTTTATATCATACCATTATTCGTTTCATGTTGTATATATATGCGATAATTTTATTTGAGGAAGTGCGGACTACCGCCCCCTCAAAGTGATATGACTCGTTCATACCATACATGGAATGTATAAAGTATGGTGTTAATGAACTTAAGTAACATATATAAGATATTATATTATACTGTAATAATAATATACCTATGTATCATTTGGTTTTTATTCCTTTTAAAATGAAAAATGAAATGGAAGTATCGTGTGTGCGTGTGTACGGACTACCGTATCCATGAACACGATGAGATTCATTCCCCATTGTATCAATTCAAGTATAATTCTAATTTTATAATTAAAAATAATGTTTAAGGACTTTATATCATTCTGTATATGTATAAGATACAACTTATCCATAACAAACACGGCTTATGTAACAAAACATATAAAATAAAACGAGTAAGTTAACACCCGAAACGACGATAATACTAAGATATTATTAACAAAGCAATGTTAAAAGATCATATATGATATCATATTAATGTATATTATTATTTTATAATTTAATAACAATAATTTAACCATTATACAGGATATTACCCTACCCTCGACAAAGGAAAAGTACAAGGTAAGGGGTTTTCATCTCACTCCTTATTCCTGTGAGATTCATGCCATATTGCCACTATTACCTTTTTGTGTGGTGTATGTACTACCCATAATTGTATTATTTTTGTAATACACTTTAATTTATGTGTATTTACATATTCATTGTATGATACCTCTTTCATTGGGTGTATGTTTCGTATGTTACCAAATTGGTAAGTGTTAATTTCACAATCTCTTTATTATCCAAGGTTGTTTTTACATAAGTATCTATTGGGACATATTTATTATCCATGTCCATGTTTTATGAAAGAGATTTCAAAGGGATTATTTTAAGGTAATTTTTTACTAAAACATCATTTCCAATGTTTTAAATATTTATTCTTCTAAATCTTTCTCATTAATGTCCATGTCTTCAAAATGGTTTTTAAGGATTTATTTATATGGACATGAATGTTTTTAAAATGTTAATTCCTTTCAAAAGTTTCAAAGTGGTATGGGACACTTTGATTCAAAAATTTCTTTAAATTAATTCTTTTCTAAATTGTGTGACTTTTAAATGTTTTCATGAAAAATTATTATTTCTCTCAAAGAGTTTTACAAATCATTTTCATCTATGACAACATCCTTTGATAAATTTTACACTTGTTTGAAATTGATTTATTATGATACAAGTCATCCATATTGTATTTAAGGTTTCATGATATTTTTGACTATGGATGAGTTATTTTTATCCCATTAATGGTTTATGATTAATTTTTTGGCATTTCGCATGATAGTTTTAATACGAATGTTTATGTTATATTTCATCCTCTTCTTAAGATGAATGTGTTGGATTAGTATGTTCCGGGTTGGGTTCTGGTTATAGCAGACCCTCCGGGTTAGTGTCCGGTTATTAGAGGCACTCCAGGTTGGTGTCCGGTTATTAGAGGCACTCCGGGTTGGTGTCTGGTTATTAGAGGCACTCCGGGTTGGTGTCCGGTTATTAGAGGCACTCCGGGTTGGAGTCCGGTTACATAGGATCTCCGGGTTGGGTTCTAGTTACAGTTATCCCTTAGGTCTTGGCACGAGGCCTTGACACAAAAATTAAAGTTCAGCATTATGCATTCCATCATTGTGAAAGTGGTTAATGATATTGCATGTGATTACTCGACTAGTAGAATATCCATGTGAATAAGTAAATGGAATTACTTCATTTTATTTTTTCCATATTATGTTGAAGTTAAAGTTTAAAAGGATTTTGTTTTAGTTATACATTGCTTTAAATGTTTATGCTTATTTATGAAAGTTTCCGCTATATTGTTATCCTTAATGAGCATCTGAGCTCACCCCTTTCTATATTTTATTTTTCCCAAGATTCCAAGAAGTGTATTGTGATTGACATGAAAGGTTAATACAAGGGAATAATGGCATTCTTGAAGGATTATTTATGTTGTTTTGTATGTTATGAAGTGTAATGTAACATTCATGTATGTAATCTATTTTCCAATACTGCTAAACTGATCGGTCCTTCAGGACTTGAGTCCTTGTAATCATTCCAATGTATTAAAATAATGCACCAACTCTGGGTAACTGGGGTCAGGGCGTTACACCTTACATAATGTAAACTCTAAATAATATATAATATATTTTTCATATGGAAGATATATACTAAAGAAAAGTGGATAAGTGAAAAACCTTACACGATATGTAAGATAATTAAAAAATAATAATATATTTGAATAACTTACACTGAAATGAGGAAAAGTAAAAAACATTACATTAATTTGGAGTAAAAAATAAATATGTAAGAGTATATCTTTGGTTCCCTTTTAAATATGAAAAAAAGGACAAACCTTACGTTAATACATAATTGTTATCATAGTGTATGCTTAAAATAATTAAAGACATGAGGATTTTACAAAGAAAAAACTCACATAAATACATAAGGGTTAACATGAATTGAACATAAGATTCATTCCTATATTAATACTATAAATGAGGCATATAAAAAATCATCATTGTGATATGTAAGAGTGTTAATTTCTTTTAAAAAGGTAATTCTCACTATAAATTGATAAAGTACTGAGACTAACTAGAGTTAGAAATTATTATGTAAAGTTTACTAGTTATAAAACTAAAAATAATATGATGAGATATTTCTATATAATACTAAATGTTATGATCATGTTATCATTTTGAGATGTTGAGTATATTCTAATAGATAGATCTGAAAGTTAAATTATATGATTTTTTATCTCTAAATTTGTGATTTAAATGTCCTGAGTACAATTATAATAATGATTAAAACAATTTGTTAAAGTGAAAAATAATAGAGAAGATGAAACTCTTGTTGTGAGTAATAAAATAAAACTATAAAAATTATTATTATGAAAAATATGTCATAAATGGTTCTATGAATTGAGATGCAGTATAACTATGGAAAGATAGCCATTCCATATTGATCTGTAGAATGAGAATCATGATTATATTCGTGCAAATATGTGAGAATATATTATTACTAATATTAAAAGATATTTATATATTAAAATATATAAAATATATTCATGTGATTCTGATTGTAAAAGTTATAAGAATATATTGATAGATTTGATGTGAATATAAACAGATATTACATTCCAAAAGAAGAACTTGAGTATCGAAGAGATAAAAACTAATGATAATATATAAATAAAAACCTATTTTTTCAATCAATAATAAGAATATTTGAAGAATAATTATAATCCGTGTGACATTATTATTTCATAGAAGATGAATAAGAAAAAACGAGATAATTATTTGAGAGACAAACTGAAAGGAACCACTACTATTTCCCATCCCCTATTTCAAAACTCTTAGAGACTAAGGATATTTTGTGAATAAATATCACTAAAGGCTCAAAAAATATTTAGATGAGTAATTCCAGTGATCCTGATCCAAAATAAGGTTGGGAAGTTTCATTACTTGAGGAGATCAATTTGTATTCACTTATAGAATAATTGTCCATTGGTTTTCAAACACATTGATTTTGGAATAAGATCTAACATTGATATGTGATGACATCTTGGAGAAAATTGAAGATATTATTCAACAGAGAAATTTTGGGGACTGATAATGACTAGATTTTTCTAGTATAATTACATCTATATCAGTCATGAGACTGAAGGGATATCAGAAGATAGCTACTATCATGAGATAGCTTTGGTTCAAGGATGATACCTTCTCATGGATTAAGGATGATACCTTCCCATCCATTATTAGTATTGACTTAAGGATGGTACCTTCTCTCAATATTATAATCAATAAATTTTACTTGGGAAAATTAGTGTATCAGGCTTGACATGAACACAGTAAAGTGTCAATTTCCACATTGTGGTTGAACTATATAAAACTCTAGTGTGTTGTTATATATTTTTTACTTACTACATCACATGTGGTGTTGATTGCCCAGGACACATAAATGAATCCTTACATATTAACTGGTAAAATTGTACAAATATCAATTGGGAATAATTAAAAGAAGTTATAATTTCAAAGAAAAATTTTAATTGATTCCTCCCCTCTTAAATGATTTCATGACATATTGGGTACATCACTTAACTTTTGAGGTTATCTCATTAATAGACCCTTTTTTTCTCCATTTTCAAATTAATATAGGTTTTTATTTTTTTTATAATTAAATACATCAACATATTATTTAATTCCATTAATTGAATCTTGATATTATTGAATATAAATCTTATAATCATAAAAAAATAATGTTTTCATATTTAATTTTGACTATGATATTGTTCAAGTTAGACTCTAATTTGAATTTCAAGATAATGACTCCTTACTTATTTTCATATACTATAATGTCATTTTATGAGTTTGGTTGATTAATTATAGTTACCATTTCACCATCAACATTGTATTTTTGATCTTCAATCTCATAAATTTTAGACTCATTATATGTTTTATCTTCTTTATAAAAATATTATATTTTGTGTTTTTCTATTTTGAATATTTTTTATTTATACCGTTTTGGTAGAACATTTTAGTGCATTTTTTTTATCATCAGCTTATAATTTCTCTACAAACATCTCAGTAAGAACTCCAATCATTTCACATTGAAAGTATGCAAGTGGGAGTTTATCTTAAAACTTTTCTTTTCATATTTTTAAATTGAATAATACGAAGTATATTATGAAATACACTTCATTTTCTTTGGGAATTTCCTAAACTAATAAGTTATTTATGTATTTTAATTTCATATCCTTTGATTTAATACATTTTATAAGGAATATTATTTCATCTATATCTCATACGAATCAAGAGTGATTTTTATATTATTGATAGAAATAGTTTTTAGATCTTTCTATCTAATCACTCAAATAGTTTAATTAAAATTAGTATGTAGAATTCTTAAAATATACTTAATAATTTTTACATCTTCAATGACCCCACATTGGCTTCTCATGTATCCAGTAACTTCTATGAATCAGTTAAATAATGAATTAAATTATTCAAAGGGTTTCATCTTTATAACTTATAACTTAGTACATAATACTCTTAGTTTCATATTATATACTTCTAAATTACCATTGTAGATATTTATTAGTTTCACCCACTTGGATTTTGATGATGTACATCTAATAATATTTGAATACATTATGTTATATAGTTCTCCCACTATGAAATTATTTTTATAATCTACAGTTGGAATTTTTCATCAATCTTTAAGAGTGATTCTTTGTATTATTGCCAAAATTTATTCTAAGTAAAAAATCATTTGTACCTTTATGCCTATTGAATGGAATAAGTGAAACGTATAATTTTTTGAAAAATAAAAAATTTATCTATAAAATATAGGTTTGAATTTTTTATTTACTAGATTCTATATGATCAATGCTTTGATAGAAAAACTACCAAAAACTCCATACAATAAAATTAGTTGTTAGGCCTTTAGGAAATAACATGTACTAATATTGTATAAATTTTGAGTAAATATGAAAAAAATTTCAAAGTGTCATTTTCTTGATGTAGTGTTCTATAAAATTTGGTTATTCCACTATTCTAGTAAAAATAGTGTAGTATATTTATCTTTTGAAATTATGTTCCACTACTTTAGTATATATAGATTCAATAGGAATATAGTCCTTAATTTTAGGTAGGTTCACCAGACATATATAAAAAACTGAAAAAAATTAATAAAATTTATTATAAAAACATGAATGTGTATTATTATCAAAAAAAGGGATCTAAATGTGATATTTAAAGGATTACTCAAAAATATCAACTCTCCTCCCCGCACATCTACACACACTCTCTCTTTCAAATGAAAATAATTATGAACTCACCAACACATTCAAACACACATATATAGACTCACGTGTACACATACACTCACACATATATATATTATTCCACAATACATATATTTACCCAATTAGAATATAAGATAATGTAAATAAAATACATTATTATTACAAAATTACATTTATAAAATTATATGAACATGTTTATATGTAAATAAAACATAAAAATATAAAATTTCATATTAAAATTTTAATAAAATATAATTAATAAAAAATTCAATATTAAGTTCAAAAAAATTAAGAAACATTAAAACAATATTAGTTAAATTTATAAAAATTTATTTGTAGAAAATTTAATTATATTCTTATATTTTTTTGTTCATAAACTATTTTTTTTATTTTAGAAAAATTATAGCATCTTCTTCCTTATTGTCATATAATTTGTATCCCTAAAAATTAATCAATACAATGTATGATTATTAAACTAGAACACTTTTCCTTAGGGGTATTGATGTTGATATAACCTAATGATTTTCCCCTATTAAAATTTTCATTAAAGTAAATTATGAAAATGTGGTTCAGAATGAATTAGAACTTAATAATGTATGTTATCTTATTTTTAATTCTTAAGGTTCTTACATAGTAAGCACATGTAGTGTACTTGAATCATGAACACAAAAATCTATTAGTCTTGTATTTATATTTAATATAAACTTACTTAGAATGATTAATTAAAGAATAAAAATATTTAAAGTTACAAAATGAATATTTTCTCACAACTTAGAGCTCCATTCAACATGTAAATCATGAACATCTTGCATAATGCATCTCATCATTGATTATAGATCAAAATAGTTGGGAAGTTTTTCTACTCTTTAAACTTTATCCATATATTTATACAAATATAATGAGTGTTTTCTTGGGTAAGTTATTAAATATTAGGTGAAATGTTTATTGATGATGATATTAGAGAGATACTCTTGGGTGAAGCTAACACTTTTTCTTTGGATTCTTAATTAATGATAGAGTTTTAAAAATAAACATGTTGACTGAAATAAAAAAATGTTTTTATTTCTATAGGATTGGGAAGTCTAAGATATATCATTTTCTTCTATTGTTAGATATATATGCCAAAGAATATTTAGAATTAGTTTATTTAATGTAATGTTCTCCAAAATCTATAAAATTTTGTTCATTTTAAAAATTAGGCTATCCTAGGAAACCAGAACAAATCAGAGTATAGTTTTTTTAAATGGAGTAAAATTTATTAGGATCCAACAACTAATTATTCCATACAGATTTAGTGTGGAATATTTACTAATAGTGAAATTGATGCCCACTATCTCTTCTCATCCTTGACTATAAGTGGTGAGACACCCACTTCCCCTATAATACAGAAAACCAAAAAAATGGGTAAATATAGTAATGATTTGAAGGATTCCAAGAATGCCTATTTATATTTATTTAAATTATGTATCATTTTATATATTAAATATTTTATATTAAACAAAATTATGGAAAATTTTATTTCATAATAGTATATTAGCATGTAGATAGTAAATGGGAAAGTTTGGTTTATCACCTAATCAAATGTTTCTTATTATTTATTTTATATAAAACATTCACTAATTGTTTGGTATTTTTATTTAAATGTTTATTGTATATATTGGTACCCATTTGATAATTTTAAATGATTAATGTATTGTGTATATGTATTTATTTTGGGGGAAAATATTAACCACTTAAAGGGAAAAAATAACTAATCTATTAGGTATAAATTTAAATAAATATATATATATATATATATACAGAATAAATCATAGTTTTTATGTAATTTATTATAAATCTATTATTTAGGTGACAATTAATCAAATGGATATATTGAGATGGGGTAAATTAGGGTAGTATTTTTTATAATTTACTTTTCTTTTTTTAAATTAACCCATATGATCGGTTATTATCTAATTCTCTTACTTGAATGATTAAACTTGTACGTGGATGATATATATAGAAATAAAAGAATAGAAAGGCACACAATAATTTTTACAATTTTTTAACTCAATGTGATAGCCTAATCCTTGATGAAATTTTTTTAATCCAAATCCATCGATTTTCAACTAGAATACTTTTATCAATTACCAGTGGTTGGGTCAGGTATCATTATGTAACCTAAGCTTCCCCACAACTATACTACCTATCGTAAGTTATACTATCTCTGGATAGTTACAATGAAATCAATAATTAAAACCTGAGAAATACCTTTGAAAAAGGTAGGTTGATACAATAACTGATGATAGATTTTTCTCTTTGACCTAACTGATAAAAAAATCATAATCACTTCTTCAAGTAAGAAAGCCCAAAAATTATAACTAGGAGAAAACAAATAAATCCATTACATTGATGTTGTTTATTACATGCGAACCATTCAAGGGTCTTCTTATACTTCTTATTCGAGACTCATCTCTATAAGATTGTGTGATAAGGTTTTTACGATCACACTCCACCTAAACTTCAGGATCTTCTAATTATTTTTATTTTTATTCTACATAGAGATTATCATAATTATAATTCTTTTTTCTCCTTGACATTATTTACTACATTTATTTTATTCCTAATATTATCTATCTTTGATTAAATTTTCAATATAGGTGACTACAATAATTTTTTCAGGATTTTTAGAATAACATAAATGGAAATATTTTATGAATCAAATCTCTCAATAGAAAACACAATGATCATATACCCATTTTCATCTCCATGATCTTTAACGCATCTCTCACCAAACACTTTCATATAGATCAACCATCCATATCCACTAATCAAAATAATACATAATACCTTTTCTTCTTACCAACTAGTTAAATGAAAACAACCTCTTAGATAAATAATACCTTCGATATCTAGCTAAAAATACTCAAAAAATGTATTTTTGAATACCACATATAGCCAGAAGTAGTATCTTTTTCATTTAATTTGTTTATACTCAATTATTATTTTCTAAATATTTACCATGGAATGATAGAAAATTCACTTCAAAACCATATTTTATATCTCAAACTCATGAAAACATAGAAATTTTAAATCTAAAGTTGAACCACAATAAGGTTTTCATGTGATTATAAAACTAGGGATCATAAAAGAATCTTCAAAATCATTTTTTTATAAGTCTTGAAAACCCATTTAAGGTTTCTTGACTTTATAAATAATCACTAATGCTTGATCAGTAGCTATAATCACATACCCACTAAGTGTTTTTAAGTATTAAAAAAATTAATAACTTATCCAACATCATGAAATTTAGATCTTCACTAACATAGAATGAATTGAATAAATTTTACAAAGTACCATGATAATTACTAGTGTCTAATTCCTTTGTGAAATTGTTTGTAGCATCAACCTTATGATATATTATAAGTTTTGTTACAACATTATATAGACTTTTATAAACCTTAATCTACCTTTTCATAACCATACGAAGTCATAGGATCAACCTCACAAACGTAGGTCTCAACCTTATGTGCCTATATATCAACCTTAAAATTTTCATATAACAACCATATAAAGTATATAATAACCTTATGAATACTTGTATAATTTATATGAGGTTGAAAGTGGGATGATTGTCTCCTATCGACCGGTCAAGGTTCTGGTGCTCTGATAATGTGTATAGCAGTACTCGGGTCGAATCCTTAGTGATGATAATTTTTAATAGTTGATTATTTTTAGTTGATTGTATTATAATTGGGGGGGTTTGTTTGCAGATCTTATGAAATGATTGATTAATTAATATTGATTTAAAAAAATTATAAATAGTTGGCAGAGTTCATCATTAGGTTGCTAAGTTTGTGATATACTTGTGCCTTTCTTTATAATGCATTAAATTAACACCCATGTCACAAGTTGACGTTGATTGGAATTCCCAAGTGTTAAGGATTTATTCCAAGACTTAACTTAACTTAAGGTTCTAATATTAATCATATCTTGTTTATGGTAGTGTATTTATAGTTCCAATAATCCATGTAAACCACTCATTATACAAAACAAGTCATTAATCCATGACATGTTAAGTCCAACATACACAATGTTAATTCAAAGAATACTCATCGAGCAAAAGCTCTCAATCGCTAAATATCCATAAATTATAACTCATACTAATGATATATTTACTCATCCATTTAAATGATTAATAATATGGTTATAATTATTATGATGATAAATTAATAAGAGAATAAAAATAAAGGGATAAGAAAAGAGTGGTGTGTTGATCAGACACACAAACGATAATGAGAATTAAAAATAGACTTTTGATTGAACGAGGAAGAAAAATAAGGGAAGGGGTTTTAACTTGATTTAAAATATTTTAATAAAATTAATATTAAACTATATAAGGTTTATGAGAATAAGAGATATTGAAGAAGAAACTTTCATTAAAATAGAATTACAAAAAACAAATACTTACACGATTACAAACATAGAACAACACAAAAGTAAATAAAAGGAAGCAAGGAGGAATGGTTTCTCCAGTAAAAACTTGAGTATGGAAGATCCTCCTAAGACTTTGGCAGAGCCATAGTCATTCCAACCTATCCTCCTTTGCTCTGAAATTCCAACCCTTTTAAAAGTATAGGAGGGGTGTATTTATAGCCCAAGGTGGTGGACTGTTTGCATTCCAAAACTACCACTCCACTTGGATCGACAATTTGGACATTCAGAAATCTGAATGTCAAGATATCTCCTTCTTCAAAGTTGTAGAAAATCATTTTTTCGGACTAATATCAAAAGTTTTAGGCATTTGGACTTATGGATCCAAAGTTATGGCTATTTGATTAAATAATGTTAATCTGTCCATTTCAATCCATACTTTTTAGAAGGCTAAAATGTGAATTGGTTTATCAATAAAAATATGCCTTCAAATATGAACAGTTTATTCAATAGAGTCAGCCACCTATATCTCCTCTTTCACACTGAAAAATGTCATCTTGATTTTATAGTTACATCATGAGCTATGTCAGGAATAGTGTCCGGATTTTAATTTTCATCCAGAATGGTGGGATGGAGTTCAAAGTATCAGTTGGTCTCTTTCTTAGTGTAGTTCGACCTTAAAAATTTTATCCATGATTCTTTTAGATAATCAAGAACATATAGTGGAGTTTCATAAAATTTAGGCTTCTTTATTTATACCAGTAACTCAATCATCATGAATGGTCTAGTTTCTTCATAGTTTCTTTGGGTCTTCTTGTGTAGACCATATGACCCTCCAAATGGACGATTTGGACAATAGTTACTTCTAATGAAAAGTTTTAATTTGAGTAAGGAAGAAGAAAAAAGAAGAATCATGAAATTTGGATAAGTAGGGTAATATTTATTATTAAAACATTAAACAAACTTGAACCTGGATGAATTCAAATAGTGCTCAAAAATTATAATTAATATTAAAACATTAATATTTCACACAAATTATGCACATTTCATATAAAATCAGTAAATGTAGTATATAAAAAGTTATGAAAATATTAATAACATCAAATCCCCCACATTTAGTCTTGTTCATTTCCTCATGTACAACAAATATAAAAAACATTACAAAATCATTTTCACTCACCAAAAAATATTAAAATTTTGTTTTCCCCACTCAGGGGAGGTTTAGACAACTTCACCCATCCATATTGAATTCTAACAAAATTTTTTGCATAAACTATGTTCCCAAAACAATTCATTTTTTCATGCTCAAATTTAGAAATGGAGAATGGTGCACACAAAACTTACTCCTTTCAAGATGATAAAATTAATTTATGGAGCTTCACTCATTCACCAACCAAAAGTGAAAATCTTAGAGTTTGTAAGAGATATAAGCTTCTAATACCTATCCTAAAGTGAACAAGAATCCATAGTTATTCTTAAGGGGTTTTTCTGTGGCTATGGGATGGTAGGAATTTAGTGTCCAAGAGAGAGAAGAATAGGGGTAAAACACCAAAATGGGTAAAACAATGCACATTTTTTTGAAATGAAACATGGAAGGAAATTAAAACACATATTTACAAGGGAATTATTTTGTGAAAAAATACACAATAGTTGAAGAAAATTTTAATGGAATGAGAAGATTAAATATTTAAAAAACACAAAACTTCTCCCAATGATGTAAGTGTTCTTGTTTTTATTTTCTTTTCTTCGTTTTTTTGAAAGTTGAACTTGAAAAAATCTCACACTCATATCCCAACACATGATTGATCTTCTCATGAAATTAATTATAATAGTTATAACAATATCAAAGGTTTGGGAAGAGTGATTTTTGACCTACCCAAAAAACAACCCAATTTTTTTGTTCTTTTTTTTATTGTTTTTTTATTTATTTATTTTTTTTGATTTTTTTTTTTGAAAACTTTTCAATAACATTTAAAAAATTACATAAATGAAAGTACATTACATTCCCAAAAACACACTGAATGACATCCTCTCCCCCATACTGAAATGGATGCTTTCCCTCAATCATATGATAACATGGTGAAATCAACAAAGGGTACACAAAATGAAATCCATTCCCCCCCACACTTAAATTTCAAAAATTATGAAGTGAAAATCCATGTTGATATTGGGTGGGAAAAGGTATTGGTCTTGTAATTTGGATATCAATGAAAAGGTTTTCATAGGCTCGAAGGGGATTTCAAAAGGAGGATTAATGTAAGGGAAATGGGAGGCTATTTGGCTATTATGATTCTCATATGGTTCAGAAAATGCTTCTATCATATTAATTCACACTAAAGTAGGAAATTTAGCTTGAATATCCAAAAACTCAAGAATCACAAATGGGGGTGAAAGACACAAATTTTTAAAATATGGCCATAGGTGGCCTTGGCATGAAATCAAATAGTGTTCCTCACAGGTGGGGAAAATCAGTTTCCAAATCAAAAATTGAGCATTCAAAATATTTTGGGTTTGAAATAATATTTTTTATCTAAATATATGATGAAAACACAAGATTTTTTAGATGAAACCATGTCTTTTGACTCCCCAAAATTATTGTACAAAATTTCAAAACTGGATGGTGAGTAAGTATTACTCGTTTGGTTTTTTTTACATTTTTTTTATTTTTTTTTATATTTTTTTTTTAATTACACACCCACAAAAAAGAGAAAGATTAAATTAAAAATGTGATGAGGAAATTGGTGAAAATAAAATGAGAATGAGGGAGAAATAAGAAGAAATATAGAGAGAGAAGATGAGTTAAAGTTAAATAGGTTTCCCCAGGTTTGGATTTGGTAGGTTTTCATCTCCATCCAGTGGTGGGTCAACTACAGAAGTTGGGGATCTAGTGGAAGTCAATGTTGTTCCCAGATTGTGAGTCATCTCATGGTGATGCTTTATCTTATTTCCATTAACCGTGAATGTCCTTTTATAATATGGGTCTTGGACGTTCATTACACAAAATGGGTAAACATGAGAAACAATAAAAAGACCTTACCAATGAGAATTAAGATTGCCTGGTTGAAGCTGAAATCAAGAGTTTAAAAGAAATACCTTTTCACCTTCATGGAATACCTTTCTCAGGATGTGTTTTTCATGGGGTACCTTATCCTTTTCTTTGTAAAAATTTGAATTCCCATAGGATTCAAGTCGAAGCTCCTCAATTTCAGCAAATTGAAACAATCTTTGTTTACCAGATTTTTCACAATCAAAATTATAGATTTTCATAGCCTAAAATGACTTATGTTGGATTTAAACTGTAAAATGACATGCTTCACCAAAAACTATCCTAAAAGGATATATCCCAAGGGGTGTTTTATAGGTAGTTCAATAAACCCAAAGTGTTTTTCCAAGTCTTTCAGGCCAGTCTTTTTCGGTGGGTTTTACAATTCTCTCAAGAACTCTTTTCACTTCTATATTAGAAATTTCAGCCATGCCATTTGTTTGGGGGTGACATGAAGTCTAATTTTTATGTACGACACCATTATTTTTCAAAAGAGATTACATGGTTTTATTACAAAAATGGGTTCCTAAGTCACTTATCAAGTCATCTGGTGTGCCAAATCGGTGGAAGATGTGTGTCTTTAGGAACTCACTAATAGTAAGTGAATCATCCTTTCTAGTGGGTTTAGCCTCGAACCACCTAGAAACATAATCAATTTCAAGAATAATGTATGAGAATCCATTGGAAAAGGCGAATGGTCCCATGAAATAGATGCACCAAATATCGAAGATCTCATAGAAAATTAAAGGCTTTTGGGGCATTTAATTTATCTTTGAAATTGTTTCAAACTTTAGGAAAGTGGGACATGATTGAAAGAACTCATGTGAGTCCTTGAATAGTGAAGGCCAGAAGAATCTAGAGTCTAGGAACTTTCGGGAGGTCCTTTGTGGTCTAAAATAGCCACCACCAGGCATTGAGTGACAGAATTCTAAGATTGAAGAATGTTAATTTTCATCAACACATCTTCTAATTACCATGTCTGCCCTAGTTTTACAAATTTTATTTTCTTCCCAAAAATAGTATTTTGAATCACTTTTCAACTTCATTTTTTGTTCTTTCAAAAAAAATTAGGAAAAATATTAGAAACCAAGTATTTTACTATTGGGTAATACCATGGTATTTTTGGAGTGAGAGATGAAAGGTACTCAGTAGGAAATTCTAGATCAATTATTTCAAAATGAAAAGAATTACAAATTCTACTCAACTGATTATCCATAAGGTTTTCTCTTCCTAGTATATATTTTATTTCAAGGTCAAACTCTTAGAGCATTAGGATCCTTCTTATTAGCCTTAGTTTGGAATCACTTTTCTTGAGTAAGAACTTTATTGCAGAATCGTCTATGAAGATGATGATTTTGGCACCTAAGAGATAGGGATGGAATTTATCTAAGGAAAAAAAAACCCTGCTAAAAGTTCCTTTTTCAGTGACAATTTATTGAGATTGAGTTTAATCCAATTTTTTTTAGGCATAATAGATGAAATGAGGAATTTTTCCTCTTATTTGACCAAGAACAGCCTCAATGGACATATCAGAAGCACCACACATCAACTTAAAGGGTAAGGACCAATCTGGGGGTTGGATTATCGGGTCAGATGTAAGATCAATTTTGAGTTCAACGAAAGCTCTCTTTCAAACCTCATAAAAATGGAATGTGGAATCATTTTAGAGCAACCAAGTGAGTGGGAGGGAAATCCTACTGAAGTTATGGATAAATTGCCGATAGAAACCGGCCTGACCAAGGAATGAATGGATGTCTAAAATAGTGGTGGGTTCAAGAAGTGATTGGATCACTTCAATTTTGGAAGGATCAACTTCAATACCATCTTTTGAAACTATGTTCCCTAGAACAATCCCATTTGCAACCATGAAGTGACATTTTTTAAAATTTAACACAAGGATACACATTACACACTTTTGAAGGACTAAAGAGAGTGAATGTAAGCACAATTCAAATTAATCTCCATAAATGGTAAATTCATCCATGAAGACTTTCATGCATTATTAAATGAATTCAGAAAATATACTTATCATACACCTTTGGAATGTTTCAGGAGCATTGAAAAGGCCAAAAGGCATTCTCTTATATGAATATGTTCCAAAGGGGCATGTGAAAGTAGTCTTTTCTGTTTCCTGAGGTATGATTGGGATTTGGAAGTAGCCGGTATATCCATCAAGAAAAAAATAGTGTGACTTTCTAGTTAATCGTTCTATAATTTGATCAAGGAATGGAAGAGGGTAGTGATCTTTTCTTATTTCAACATTCAATTTCATGTAGTCGATGCACACATGCCATTTGTTCTTGACTCAAGTTGTGACTACCTCAACATGTTCATTTGTGACTATAGTTATCTCACCCTTCTTAGGTACAACTTGAATTGGACTAACCCATTACCTATCATAAATTGGGTAGATAATACCAGCTTGAAAAAACTTGGTGATTTTTTCCCTAACTACCTCAATGATGAGTGGATTGAGTCTTATTTATAGTTTTCTAATTGGTTTGGATGACTCCTAAATATGGATGTGATGCATGCAAAGGGAAGGTTTGATTCCCCATATGTCATCTAGGGTCAAACCTAAGGCCTTTCTGTTTTCCTCTAACACCTGAACAAGTTTGGACTCCTCGGTTTTAGTAAGTTAAGCAGAGATAATGACAAGATATGAGTGATCATGAAAAAGGAATGCATATTTTAGGTTTTTAAGAAGGGGTTTTAGATCAGTATAATCTCTAATTTTTGGGTTAGACAGCTCAGGAATAGAGTAAGGGACATCAGTTGCTTCAGATTCATTTTCCTTAATATTGTCCAAGGTGGAGTAGTAGATATCAGAGTTGATGTGGGATTCAAGAGAGTTTTCAAGATCCTCTAGATTAATGGAGTATATGAATGAGAGTTCCACATCAACTTCACCATTTATGACTTGGTTAATCATGGTGCATATTTCATAGTACCCTTTGTCATAAGAACATGATGAACATGATGGATTGGGGTTCAATTGACTCTTAGAAGTGTCCTCAAAAGCATGAATTGAGAATGTAGAGTAATCCTCGTATGGGTATCGCATGTCTTGGAAAATATTGAACATGACCAGTTGGTCACCAAATTCCATGAATAAGATGCTTGAATGGACATCAATTTTGGTTCTCGCTATCATTTGGAATGGTCTTCCTAGAATTAAGGGAGATAGAGAAGAGTTTGTCTCACCATCCATGTCAAGGACATAGAAATCGGCTAGAAAGATAATATCATTATCATAAAAAAGGACATCCTCAATTATACACTCTATACTAGCTTTGCTTCGATTGGATAACTTAATTACAACACCCTTTGGATATAAGGAACCTTGACCAAGGTTGGAGAAGATGGATTTGGGCATGACATTAATTGAGGCTCCTAGGTCTATGAGTGCATCATCAAAGTTGGAACTTCCAATTTGGCATGGAAATCTAAAGGTCCTTGAATGTTTTCACTTTATGGGAATTGACTGCTGGGTGGAAAAATTTTCGAAGGTACTAAGTTGCTTCTTGTGGGTGCATAATTCCTTAAGAAACTTGGCATACTTAGGAATTTCTTTTATGGCATCTAAGAGGGGAATATTGACTTCAACACATCTAAACATGTCAAGAATTTTATTATTGGGTTCAAAGGACTTATTTGGCTTATAAATGGCTTGAGGAAAAGTAATTTGGTTCCTAAGTGAAATGGAAGGAGGTGAGGGAATGGATTCAGATTCCTTTTCAAGTTTCTTTTCCTCTTCATTTTCTAGGTAAAAATTTAAATGGGTGTTGGAGGAATTTTCTTGAGGCATAGAAATTTTCTTCCATGATCTAAGTGAAATTTCACTTACATTACCCTTGGGGTTGGGTAATGGTTGAGCTGGGAGTTGGGAATAATTTTATTATTGTTGCTGGCTTGGGTGGGATGCAAGTTGACCAATTTCTGTTTCAATTTTTTTGAGGCTGGAATGGGTGAAGGAGGCAAGATCTTCCACTGCACTTTCTCATAATTGCTTAGAAGATGAGGCTTGTCCCGAATTGGCATTAACTTGATTTTTTTCTTGTGAAATTGATTTTATTGGTTTGGAAATTTGGAAGGCTCACTAGGATAGTGGAATCCATGAGGATGAAGAGGAGGATTGATCCTTTGAGGTTGAGGAATAGAAAGATAAGGTTGTTGGAAGTTACCAACACCTTGACCATATTGAAACTGGTTTGGGTTTTGATGAGGGTATTGACGGGGATGATAAATGGGATTCCCATATCTCAAGTTAGGGTTATATGTAGAAGATAAGGGCTCATAATGGGTTTGGTTGAAGTTTCTAACAAACTGACCTGATTGTTGAGGGTTGGGGTTCCACTGAGCATATGATGCATTGAGCTTCATTAGTCCAGATGAATCGGAGGGATCCTCTTGAAGTTATAGACAGGTGTCAACTGAATGAGACGGGGAGCTACAGATTCTACAGTTCTTGATAGTTCTAGGGAATAGAGATTATGGAGAAGATGAGGTTGGGGCTTTGGCTTCCATAGCTAGTTGTCACACAAGACATGTAAGTTCACTCATCCACTCAGTAAATCTTGTTCATCTCTATGGATTGATTCTTTTGGACTTATTTGACTTATGAATGTGCTCAAGTATGTAATTTTTGTGTGTTTTCATCCATATTTATTATAATATATCTTGCATCTTTGGGAGTTTAATCAACAAGAGCATCGCCACTTGTGGCATCAATGAGAATTCTCTCCATAGCCAATAACCCCTCATAGAAGTATTGGATCAAGAGTTGGTCAGGGATTTGGTGGTGTGGGTAGGTTGCAACAAGATTTTTGAACCTGTCTCAGTACTCATGAAGTGATTAATTTGGTAATTGATGTATACCACTTATTTTCTTTCGGATAGAAGCAGTACGATAAGCAGGAAATAATTTCTATAAAAAGAGTTTCTTCATGTCATTCGATGTGTTTATGGAACCAGGAGGGAGGTAGTAAATCCATGATATGGAAGTGTCATATAAGGAAAAGGGGAATACTTGAAGTTTTATTTGTTCCTTAGAAAACCCTTGAGGCTTCATGGTAGAGCACACCACTTGGGACTCTTTAAGGTGGAGATGTGGATCCTCACCAGCTAGCTCGTGGAAATGAGAAAGAAGATGAATCAAACCCGATTTGAGTTCAAAGTCAGCCTCTATGTTTGGATATTGAATATCAAGAGGTTGGTAATTAATATCAGGGGTAGTAAGTTCTTTAAGTGTTTTTTCCCTAAGATTGGCCATATCTAATTCAATTGGTTGGACAAGGATAGGTTCTTGAATGAGTTTATTATCTCTTATGTTTCTCCTAAGTTGGTGAAGTGTTCACTCAATTTTAGGGTCAAACAAAGCTGAGGGATTGTTTGGGAGGCTATGGGGAATTCAGAGAGATGTTGGAATAAAAAATAATATGGGTTTTTCTTTTTGTTTTTTTAGTTTATGATTTTTATGAGAAGGTGAGTTTTTCTTGTGTTTTTTTTTAAAATTTTGTTTTATTTTTTTGGTTTTTTTACAATAACCAGAAACTAATGACTATATAAAGCACCATCCTTGAAAACGGTGAAATTTGAAAGCGTGTCTAATTTTCACCTATCGATCGATCAAGGTTCCGGTGCTCTGCTAATATGTATATCATCACTCAGGTCGAATCCTCAGTGATGATAATTTTTAATAGTCGATTTTTTTCAGTTGATTGTATTCTGATTGGGGGGGTTTTTTGCAGAGATTATGAAATTATTGATTGATTCTGATTGATTTAAAAAATTGATAAATATTGGGTTGAGTTCATCATTAGGTAGTTAAGCTTTTGATATCCTTGAGCCTTGCTTTATAATGCATTAAATTAACACCCATGTCACTAGTTGACATTGATTGGAATTCCCTAGTGTTAAGGCTTTAATACAAGCCTTAACTTAACATAAGGTTCTAATATTAATCATATCTTGTTCATGGTAGTGTATTTATTGTAACGCCCCGACCCTCGTTACCCAGAGTCGGTGCATTATTACATAACATTGGGATGATCATGAGAAAGATCAAGTCTCGAAAGACCGATTAGTTTAGTAGCCTTGGAATAACTAGATACATCCATAAATTTTTACATTACATCATAAAAAAAACATTTTGTCTTCATATCCCCTCATACTATCCCTGCAGGTCATTCATAAATTACTTCTTCATAATCCTGGAAAAAAATAAAACATTGAAAGGGGTGAGCTCGGATGCTCAGTAAGGATAACATTATAGCAGAAGCTTTCATAAATAATCATAAACACTTAAGGCAATTTATAACTAAAACAAAAGCCTTTGAAACTTGAACTTTCAACATGGTATGGCATAAATAAAATGAAATAATGCCATTTACTTACTCACATGGATATTCTACTAGTCGAATGATCACATGCAATATCAATAACCACTTTCATAATGATGGAATGCATAATGCCAGACTATCATAACCACATAGCCAAGGCCTCGTGCCAAGACTACAAATAAGATTTTGCCAAGGCCTTGTGCCAAGACACTAGTTTGTCTCATGAGACCTACCGATGCATCGAGGAGCTATAGCGGGCTCCACCCGTCACTTATTAAGTCCAATGCATTCCTCATATGAATAGGTTTAAGCATAAAATAAACATTCGTATTAAAACTAGCATACGAAATGTCAATACTTTAACCACAATCCATGAATGGTATAAAAATAGAACATCCACAGTCAAACATAACTCATTTGATACAATATGGAAGATTTTATTGTATCACATTAACCCCAATCATGAATAATGAAGGATGTTGACATAGATGAAAATAATCATCAAAACTATTTGAGGGAAATATCCCCCTTTTCTTGAAATCATTTAAAAGTCACACTATTTGTCAAGAAGCCATTTAAAAATAGATTTTTGAATCAAAGTGTCCCATACCACTTTGAAACTTTTTAAAAGGATTTTTAATTTCGAAACTTTAATTTCCATATAAATAAATCCTTAAAACCATTTTTAAAACATGGACATTAATGAGAAAGATTTAGATGAATAAGTCTTTAAAACATTTAAAAATGGTATTTCAGTTAGAGATTATAACCAAAAGAGAGACACTTGAATGAAAATAATTGAGGTAATCAAAACATTGTAATATCATGAGAATAAAGGGAATTCATGATATACTATGTCAAAGTACATTATATACACCACATAAAAGTGATTTGGTGTATATCAACAAAGAAGTCTCAATGGAATGTAAGTTGAGATGAAATCTCTCATAAAGGCCATATCCTTAGGTTAAGGATAAATCAACAACATAATTATGTGTGAAAAATATAAATACACTAAATATGATTGGATATTCAGTGTAAAACAATCAAAGTATATTCACACATATTCCTGTAAAAACAACACCAACGAATTGGATGTTTAACTCAACAAATGGTGAAAGAGTTAAAATTACTCTTATCAAATTCATATCAATGACTTGAGAATTTTCAATGGAGTGATTATGTGTATCAAAAGTATATCCACAGGAAGGGGAGTGGAAATTATGACATAATCAAATGAATAGTGATTCCACACATAATCTTGGGGTAATATAATCAATGAAATATGCGTAAAGCCAAATGAGTGGAAATTGAAATCTCAAATTCCCTTATTGATTAGGTAACTTAAGAAACAAACACCCATGAAAGAAAGATCATAACATGATGATGTAAATACCCTTAAAATAAAGTATATTACACAATGAATACAATCATGGGAAGTACACAATACACCACTTTCAATAATTTATTAGCGAACAATGGAAATCTCACGGAATTGAAAGTGAGATAAGAGAATCCCTTACTTTGTACTTTTTCCTTGGTCGATGGTAGGTTTACCTCCTTTATAATGGTGAAATAATTGTTATTGAATAATACAAGAATCAGTTACTTTAATATGATATCATATATGATCTTTTAACATTGATTTGTTAATAATATCTTAGAATTATCGTCATTTCAGGTGTTAACGGGTTCATTTTACTTTATATTCTTTGTTATGTGAGCCATATTCGTTATTAATGGGATGTATATTATTCATATCCAGAATGGTATCAAGTCCTTAAACATCTTTTTTAAATCATAAAATGATAATTATACTTGAATGGATACGATGGAGAATGAATCACATCGCGTTCGTGGAGACGGTAGTCCGTACGTACGCACGAATGCTACTTCCATTTAATTTTTATTTTAAAAGAATCGAATCCAAATGATACATAGGTATATTACTATTCCAGTAAAATATAATATTCTATATATGTTACTTAAGTTCATTAACACCATCCTTTATACGTTCCATGTGTGGTATGAACGAGTCATATCATTTTAAGGGGGCGGTAGTCCGCACTTCCTCAAATGAAATTATCGTATGTATATACAACATGAAACGAATAATTGTATGAAATAAAATGGAATTAAAGAAGCTTATATATAATATATATATCATTAATATCATATTTAATTACAGTGTCATCCTAATGGCCACCATGAGAGGCGGTAAGATGTATTTGAACAATCATCGTTTCGTGAGGCGTTAGTTTGCCATCCACAGAAACATTATGTTCATCATCCATTAGATGGAGTTGTGTGAATGTGTAGTTTTAATCCTTCTTATAACAACATCCTAGTATATTTTTGATACTGGTGTTGTTACAAAAGAAAGGAAATAAAAAGAGTTTGGGGGTTGGAGAAGCAAAATAATTGAAAATAATTTAAGAGAAAATGTTACCTTTAATTTAGGTAACTCACTTTGGTTGGAACCAAAGGACTTCTTGAAATGCTTTCTGCCTAAGGGGAAGCTTCAAGGAGGAGGATAGGGATGTGGGGAGCTTATTTGGGCAGAGTTTGGACGAGCCAAGTGGCTTGAGAGGTGTGAGGAATGAGTAGAAGTGGTCTCCTTTTATAAGGGAGAGGAGGGGCTCTTTAGGAAAGAGTGAAAGTATTACTTTATAATATAATTATATTCGGTTTATAATGGTCCAAAAATCATTGAGGTCGAAGATAAGATGACTAATATTCTAAATAAAATCAACCAATAAGAATTGGACAGGTTTTAGATAATATTTTAATCATTATAATCTTATTTATTTAAATGATTTATTAATGAGGTAAACATTGCATCATTATTGTGTCATTAATAATTTAAATTATTTGATGTCTAAAAATTATAAATAAAATATCATTATGTAGTAAATCTTTTTAGCTTTCTAATGAATATTTATAATCGAAAATCCAACATGTATAACCCTATGTAAAAATTGTTCTTTTAAAAGATGTAAGCTTATGCCATTTTTGTATTCATTTTAACTTAATTAAAATAAAGTGTCATTATCACTTACAAGTAGATCAATGGGGTCCCAAAATTGACCCAAAGATGACCATGGTCGACCATGTATCAACCAATAGGGTTACGACACGTTTTAGGGTAATTTAGTATTATTATAATATTATTTTTTAACCCTTATTTACCGGATTTACCCTTAACCATGGTAAATAAAATATTTACCGCAGTAATTATTCAAAATGTCTAAAAATAAAAGTTACCTATTTACACAATTTGAACATCCTGATTCCAAATATGGAATCCATTTTTCTAAATTCAAAACACAGAAGTGGCAGAAATTAATTTAAAATTAATTCCCGCTGTCAAAACAAAAAGCGTGTTTTTAAGAGATAATAACTATCAAAAGATTGACACTTGTTTATGTTCGGTTTAATTGTAAAATTATGTCCAATGACCAAAATTATATTAAATGGTAAAAATATATTCTAAATATGCTTTAAAACCACTCAAATTCATAATTTATCACTATTAATTATTTTGATTAAAAAAGTTGTTTTTAATTAAAATTTAGTAATTTTTACTATTCATCAAAATATGAAAGTTATCCGAAAAGTACCAAAATTTCACCTTAGGCTAAATTTGATATTCCTAATCCAAAAATGAAGTCCATTTTGAAATATAAAATATATATAATTTCAAAAAATTAAGTATTACTATTCATAACGGCTAGTTTGATCGGTTGTGGTGTGTGTTAAAACTCGAAGTTGCGTACAACACACGCTACTGTTTTATTCAAAGGAAAGCGTACCGTGGAAGCTTGGGATGTTTTATTTTAAATTTTTTGATGTCCCCATTTAGTCAAAAAGTTTAAAATATTTTATTTAAAAAGGGTTCACTATTAAAAGTTGGTAAAACTACAATACTGAAGATGAATTTGTTCTTACATTATGTCTAAGAAACTCATAATATGGATTCTAAAATTATAAGGATTATATAAAGTTTAAAATTTAGTTAATACTATTCATAACCTTTTTTGAACGGCTTGTTTGGTAAGTCATGGTGCACTTGAACTCGGTGTTGCGTGTAGTGCAAGTTATTGAATTATTTTGAAGAAATAACACACTATGAAATCTTGGGGTGTTACATTCTCCCCTCCTTCAATAAATTGCGTCCTCGCAATTTGAAATTGTTCTTCGAAAATAAAAGGTTGAAAATAGAAAATATATTTGTGGGAAAACCCACATCGAAAATTGGTTTACTAAAATTTAGTCTTAATATGAGGAAAAGAGAAATGAAAGGGTCACCACCAAATTATGATCTCGATTAGGAGAACATTGGTGGCAATTAGAGACATATAATTGGAGGAAAAACGTAAATATTTATAGGTAGTGGTTGAGGTCATCAATCACAAACAAGTATAAAATTGAGGTCCTTAAACTCATCAATCTATGATGATTTGAAGTACCATCGGTTCAACAAAATATAGGGTATTGGGATCACACATTTTTGACATTTCAAAATATCTTAGTTGAAATCCCACATTGAAAAATGAATTAATGAGGCCTCTATTTAAAATAAAGAGTGGAAAGTATGAAGATTACCGAAAATGACACATACTAGGGTTCCATGTAGGAAAATATGGATATGGAGGAGAAATCTAACCATCAATTATCTGATGGAGAGTGGTAGAGAACATGGCTATGAAAAGGCCAACAATCCCAAAGCCATAAATTAGTGATGATTTAAGGTACCATCTAGGACAACATTTTTTTTTTTAAAGTTACATTACATAAGGAAGAGGAATTCATTTATGATATTGACTAAGAACATTATGAGATATACTTAAATTTTAAGTAGATTTTCATTCTTTAATAAATTTCCACCACTAACTCAATTTTTTTTAAATGATGAGTATTCAAGAAGACTTGGTCACACTGGAAGAGCTAGAATAAACTTCTATAGAATCACATGATCCATGCAGGATAAACCATATATTTACATTGTCTTTGAAGATTAATCAAAACCAAAATGGTTAGTGAATGATCTAATGATCCCCCAAAAGGATATTCATTGAGATAAATATGCACTAATCTTAATTTCTAAAATTAAACCAACAATACCCCAAAGTTAAATAGATACCATTCAATAACCAATTGTCCTTAAAAATCCTTTAATATAATCCAAACTAATATTGAAACCCAAAACATAGAAGAATTTGATTATGTAGTCTCCCATGTCACATTGTATCTCCAAATGACATCAAATACTCTTAAAGTCACATACTTAAAAGTAATTAACATCATCACATATTCTCTGTTATAGTTTAATCATTTCCATAAATAACCCAAATCACTATAAATCAACAATAAAAATGTAGATAAAAATTCACCATTACTCTACAAATGAAACCTCATTGTATTCTATTTTCCTTGGGCATATAGTGTTCCTAACAAAACGAACATCTTCCAAAATAACATTTATCACTTAATCACCAAATCATTTTCCTATACCAAGGGTATTCATTTGATAAGACATAAGAACCCAAATCATCTTATTATTGATCAATAAAATCATTTAACAAAAAAAATAGTCATACTAACCAGGGACTTCACGTAGTCCAGTGGTAGGCGATAAATCCCAATCGCACTTTGGTTGTGGGTTCGATTCCCACAGCTTTGTCCGACGCGACGGGTTGTCACACGGTCTACGTGTTGTCCTTTTTCAAAAATTATATTCTATAATATTACCAAAATGAGATAAATTTTTCAAAATAACATAATTTAACCACAAATGTTATATCATACTTTGCATTTTCATCCCAAATTATAATAACTTATCATTTTCTCAAACCCCAATGATCATATAAAACCAAATGGTTATTTATACCTATATCCACAAGAGAAGAGACAATTATTCCTCAAATATCATTCTCACATGGCAAACTGAGGGGTTACAAATACAAGAGAAAATTATTCCAAAGTAAACCCATCAACAAGGAGTGCTAATACTTTTTAAATTTTTCTCCAACCATTTATTTCCACATAGCTTCTTCTTTGAGCATGAAAATATCCTATAAAATAGGACATTCACTCGGGTAATGGCCAGGTCCCCTACATTTATGGCAAATGACTGTAAATGGACTCTTGGGACCATTTTTATCTTCTTCCATAGTACTATTCATTTTTCTTCGGCAATTCTTCACTTTATGTCCTTCCTTCCCGCACGTAAAACATTTCGTTGTCCCATTGAGACACTTTCCTGGGTGTCTCTTTCCACAATTCCTGCATGATGAAAATTGAGTTTTCTTTTCTCCATGGTCTCCATTGCTAGAGATCTTATCATTTATCACCTTTCTCTTCCTTGTTGAGTCTGGGAGTTGGTTAATATATATGTTGTTGATCATATTTTTGGAAAACTAATTTGGAATAAAGACGATATCTTTTACGCCTATCAACATTCCATTTTGTTGCTCATTTCCACCACCGTTCCCACCTTGTTCATCATTCTCAAAGTCACAATGACTTCCTTGGAATCCAGCCATTGACTAAAACCAGAAAGCATTGTGTGAGTAATAGTAGTCGTAAAATCATTTAGAGATTAAAATGTCACCATATTCTCAATTTGAAACATATTAGGATTAACCAAGGTCATTTACTCTCATCTTATGTATATATTACTTAAATCGGTTTGTAAAGAAAATGTAAATTATCCTAAGCATATCCCCCGGGAGTGTCGTAACCAAGAGTGCAGCAAGGCCCGTTGTCGTGCACCAGTTCCCGTTCGAGTCTAGCTCAAAGCAGTGTTTTCGGGTTTTACCCCTAGGTACATCTGTGCCAGAGCCGCCTCTACCTGCTCGTATCCAGACAGGGATGTATTGCTCGGAAAACTCACAAAATCTCTACAATACCAAAATTCTAGGAAGTTCTTTTACACTAATCCTCAAAGTTCATCTTAGGTCTACGTGCTCTAATCAGAGTTTATCTAAATCTAGCTACCAAGGTTTGTACTAAACTTCCTCTGATACCAACTGTAACGCCCCGACCCTGGTTACCCAGAGTCGGTGCATTATTACATAACATTGGCATGATCATGAGAAAGATCAAGTCTCGAAAGACCGATTAGTTTAGTAGCCTTGGAATAACTAGATACATCCATAAATTTTTACATTACATCATAAAAAAAACATTTTGTCTTCATATCCCCTCATACTATCCCTGCAGGTCATTCATAAATTACTTCTTCATAATCCTGGAAAAAAAAACATTGAAAGGGGTGAGCTCGGATGCTCAGTAAGGATAACATTATAGCAGAAGCTTTCATAAATAATCATGAACACTTAAGGCAATTTATAACTAAAACAAAAGCCTTTGAAACTTGAACTTTCAACATGGTATGGCATAAATAAAATGAAATAATGCCATTTACTTACTCACATGGATATTCTACTAGTCAAATGATCACATGCAATATCAATAACCACTTTCATAATGATGGAATGCATAATGCCAGACTATCATAACCACATAGCCAAGGCCTCGTGCCAAGACTACAAATAAGATTTTGCCAAGGCCTTGTGTCAAGACACTAGTTTGTCTCATGAGACCTACCGATGCATCGAGGAGCTATAGCGGGCTCCACCCGTCACTTATTAAGTCCAATGCATTCCTCATATGAATAGGTTTAAGCATAAAATAAACATTCGTATTAAAACTAGCATACGAAATGTCAATACTTTAACCACAATCCATGAATGGTATAAAAATAGAACATCCACAGTCAAACATAACTCATTTGATACAATATGGAAGATTTTATTGTATCACATTAACCCCAATCATGAATAATGAAGGATGTTGACATAGATGAAAATAATCATCAAAACTATTTGAGGGAAATATCCCCCTTTTCTTGAAATCATTTAAAAGTCACACTATTTGTCAAGAAGCCATTTAAAAATAGATTTTTGAATCAAAGTGTCCCATACCACTTTGAAACTTTTTAAAAGGATTTTTAATTTCGAAACTTTAATGTCCATATAAATAAATCCTTAAAACCATTTTTAAAACATGGACATTAATGAGAAAGATTTAGATGAATAAGTCTTTAAAACATTTAAAAATGGTATTTCAGTTAGAGATTATAACCAAAAGAGAGACACTTGAATGAAAATAATTGAGGTAATCAAAACATTGTAATATCATGAGAATAAAGGGAATTCATGATATACTATGTCAAAGTACATTATATACACCACATAAAAGTGATTTGGTGTATATCAACAAAGAAGTCTCAATGGAATGTAAGTTGAGATGAAATCTCTCATAAAGGCCATATCCTTAGGTTAAGGATAAATCAACAACATAATTATGTGTGAAAAATATAAATACACTAAATATGATTGGATATTCAGTGTAAAACAATCAAAGTATATTCACACATATTCCTGTAAAAACAACACCAACGAATTGGATGTTTAACTCAACAAATGGTGAAAGAGTTAAAATTACTCTTATCAAATTCATATCAATGACTTGAGAATTTTCAATGGAGTGATTATGTGTATCAAAAGTATATCCACAGGAAGGGGAGTGGAAATTATGACATAATCAAATGAATAGTGATTCCACACATAATCTTGGGGTAATATAATCAATGAAATATGCGTAAAGCCAAATGAGTGGAAATTGAAATCTCAAATTCCCTTATTGATTAGGTAACTTAAGAAACAAACACCCATGAAAGAAAGATCATACCATGATGATGTAAATACCCATAAAATAAAGTATATTACACAATGAATACAATCATGGGAAATACACAATACACCACTTTCAATAATTTATTAGCGAACAATGGAAATCTCACGGAATTGAAAGTGAGATAAGAGAATCCCTTACTTTGTACTTTTTCCTTGGTCGATGGTAGGTTTACCTCCTGTATAATGGTGAAATAATTGTTATTGAATAATACAATAATCAGTTACTTTAATATGATATCATATATGATCTTTTAACATTGATTTGTTAATAATATCTTAGAATTATCGTCATTTCAGGTGTTAACGGGTTCATTTTACTTTATATTCTTTGTTATGTGAGCCATATTCGTTATTAATGGGATGTATATTATTCATATCCAGAATGGTATCAAGTCCTTAAACATCATTTTTAAATCATCAAATGATAATTATACTTGAATGGATACGATGGAGAATGAATCACATCACATTCGTGGAGACGGTAGTCCGTACGTACGCACGAATGCTACTTCCATTTAATTTTTATTTTAAAAGAATCGAATCCAAATGATACATAGGTATATTACTATTAAAGTAAAATATAATATTCTATATATGTTACTTAAGTTCATTAACACCATCCTTTATACGTTCCATGTGTGGTATGAACGAGTCATATCATTTTAAGGGGGCGGTAGTCCGCACTTCCTCAAATGAAATTATCGTATGTATATACAACATGAAACGAATAATTGTATGAAATAAAATGGAATTAAAGAAGCTTATATATAATATATATATCATTAATATCATATTTAATTACAGTGCCATCCTAATGGCCACCATGAGAGGCGGTAAGATGTATTTGAACAATCATCGTTTCGTGAGGCGTTAGTTTGCCATCCACAGAAACATTATGTTCATCATCCATTAGATGGAGTTGTATGAATGTGTAGTTTGAATCCTTCTTATAACAACATCCTAGTATATTGTGGATACTGGTGTTGTTACAAAAGAAAGGAAATAAAAAGAGTTTGGGGGTTGGAGAAGCAAAATAATTGAAAATAATTTAAGAGAAAATGTTACCTTTAATTTAGGTAACTCACTTTGGTTGGAACCAAAGGACTTCTTGAAATGCTTTCTGCCTAAGGGGAAGCTTCAAGGAGGAGGAGCGGGATGTGGGGAGCTTAGTTGGGCAGAGTTTGGACGAGCCAAGTGGCTTGATAGGTGTGAGGAATGAGTAGAAGTGGTCTCCTTTTATAAGGGAGAGGAGGGGATCTTTAGGAAAGAGTGAAAGTATTACTTTATAATATAATTATATTCGGTTTATAATGATCCAAAAATCATTGAGGTAGAAGATAAGATGACTAATATTCTAAATAACATCAACCAATAAGAATTGGACAGGTTTTAGATAATATTTTAATCATTATAATCTTATTTATTTAAATGATTTATTAATGAGGTAAACATTGCATCATTATTGTGTCATTAATAATTTAAATTATTTGATGTCTAAAAATTATAAATAAAATATCATTATGTAGGAAATCGTTTTAGCTTTCTAATGAATATTTATAATCGAAAATCCAACATGTATAACCCTATGTAAAAATTGTTCTTTTAAAAGATGTAAGCTTATGCCATTTTTGTATTCATTTTAACTTAATTAAAATAAAGTGTCATTATCACTTACAAGTAGATCAATGGGGTCCCAAAATTGACCCAAAGATGCCCATGGTCGACCATGTATCAACCAATAGGGTTACGACACGTTTTAGGGTAATTTAGTATTATTATAATATTATTTTTTAACCCTTATTTACCGGATTTACCCTTAACCATGGTAAATAAAATATTTACCGCAGTAATTATTCAAAATGTCTAAAAATAAAAGTTACCTATTTACACAATTTGAACATCCTGATTCCAAATATGGAATCCATTTTTCTAAATTCAAAACACAGAAGTGGCAGAAATTAATTTAAAATTAATTCCCGCTGTCAAAACAAAAAGCGTGTTTTTAAGAGATAATAACTATCAAAAGATTGACACTTGTTTATGTTCGGTTTAATTGTAAAATTATGTCCAATGACCAAAATTATATTAAATGGTAAAAATATATTCTAAATATACTTTAAAACCACTCAAATTCATAATTTATCACTATTAATTATTTTGATTAAAAAAGTTGTTTTTAATTAAAATTTAGTAATTTTTACTATTCATCAAAATATGAAAGTTATCCGAAAAGTACCAAAATTTCACCTTAGGCTAAATTTGATATTCCGAATCCAAAAATGAAGTCCATTTTGAAATATAAAATACATATAATTTCAAAAAATTAAGTATTACTATTCATAACGGCTAGTTTGATCGGTTGTGGTGTGTGTTAAAACTCAAAGTTGCGTACAACACACGCTACTGTTTTATTCAAAGGAAAGCGTATCGTGGAAGCTTGGGATGTTTTATTTTAAATTTTTTGATGTCCCCATTTAGTCAAAAAGTTTAAAATATTTTATTTAAAAAGGGTTCACTATTAAAAGTTGGTAAAACTACAATACTGAAGATGAATTTGTTCTTACATTATGTCTAAGAAACTCATAATATGGATTCTAAAATTATAAGGATTATATAAAGTTTAAAATTTAGTTAATAATATTCATAACCTTTTTTGAACGGCTTGTTTGGTAAGTCATGGTGCGCTTGAACTCGGTGTTGCGTGTAGTGCAAGTTATTGAATTATTTTGAAGAAATAACACACTATGAAATCTTGGGGTGTTACATTTATGGTTCCAATAATCCATGGAAACCACTCTTTAAACAAAACAATTCATTAATCCATGACATGTTAAGTCCAACATACACAATGTTAATTCAAAAAATACTCATCGAGCAAAAGATCTCAATCGCTTAACATCCCTCAATTATAAATCACCATAATGAGAGATTTACTAATCCATTGAAATGATTAATAATCTGGTTATAATTATTATGATGATAAATTAAAAAGAGAAGAAAAATAAAGGGATAAGAAAAGAGTGGTGTGTCGAACACACACACAAATGATAATGAGAATTAAAAACAGACTTTTGATTAAATGAGGAAGAAAAAGAAGTGAATGGGATTTAACTTGATTTCAAATATTTTAAGAACATTAATATTAAACTATATAATTTGGATGATAATAAGAGATATTAAATAAAAAACTTTCATTAAAACATAATTAAAAAAACAAACACTTACACGATTACAAACAAAGAACAACACAAAAGTAAATGAAAAGAAGAAAGGAGGAATGGTTTCTCAACTAAAAACTTGAGTATGGAAGATCCTCCTAAGACTTTTTCAGAGCCTTTTTTGTTACAACATATCATCCTTATCTTTGAAATTCCAACATTTTTGAAAGGATTGTAGGGGATGTATTTATAGACCAAGGTGGTGTACTGTTTACATTCCAATACTACCCCTCCACTTGGCTCAACAATTTGGACATTCATAGAGCTGAATCTCGAGATTTATCCTTCTTAAAAGTTGTAGATAATAATTTTGGACAACTAATACTAAAAGTTGGAGGTATTTGAAATTATGAATCCAAAGTTATGTCTTTTTTATTAAACAATGTTAATCTGTCCATTTCAATCCATACTTTTTATAAGGCCGAAATGTGAATGGGTTTATCAATAGGAATATGCCTTCAAATCTGAACAATTTATTCAACAAAGTTGGTAGAATGGTGGGATGGACTTCAAAGCATTATTTGGGTTTCTTTTTCTTATAGTTGGAACTTAAAATTTTTATCCATGATTCTTTTGGATAATCAAGAACATATGGTGGAGTTTCATAAAATTTGGGCTTCAGAATTTAGACCGGTAACTCAATCATAATGGCTGGTCTAGTTTCTTCATAGTTTCCTTGGGTCTTCTTGTGTAGACCATATGACCCTCTAAATGGAAGATTTGGCCAAAGATTACTTCTAATGAAATGTTTTAATTTGAGTAATTAACCCTAAAAACAAGAATCATGAAATTTGGATATGTATGGTGAGATTTATTATTAAAACAGTAAATAGACTTGAATCTGGATGAATTCAAGAAGTGCTCAAAAATTATAATTAATATTTAAACATTAATATTTCACACAAATTATGAAAATTTCATATAAAATAATTAAAGGGAGTATATAAAAAGTTATGAAAATATTAATAACATCATAGTTGTATGTTTAAAGATTATGATCTTATATATCATCATTACACAATGAATACCAACCTTAGAAGAATTTTAGTTTTTATCCAAATTCAAGATTAAGAATAGAAATTTCAGATTCTTCAAATAGACTTATAATTAATTTAGTTTATTTTAGTGTTTATTATAAAATTTTTTAACACATAGTTGGATATAAATAAAAAAATCAATAAGTATTCAGCAGTTTCTCAAATTCATGGTCTTCTTTAAGATTTCCATGGGTTCTTCAATCACCCCATTTGTATTTTTTTCAACCCTTTTTCCACTCTTTGTTAATATTATCAAACTCATCATTTATATTAGTAAACTCACTCAAGAACCATTAAATTGTATCTTATCTCAAGGGATATTTATCTTAACACCACCCCATAGGATAATGTAGTTTTTTATATAATCTCATCCCTTAGTAATGAGAAACTCTTTGTCAAGTGAATTAAATGATGTAATATTTCACCACCACCACCACCACAATCCTTTTTTTATTTTATTGAAAAACCACTTTGAGGGTAAGTAGGAACCAATAGAAACAGATAAGTTTACACTAATCCTTTTACAATCTTATACCTCTTTGATGAATAAGAAAAGTGATGTATCACTTTTCACTCTAATTTTGAAAATATAATACCAAGCCTTATGGGGGATGATTCCATACATTTTTAAGTGGTAGGGGAAGGATAAACATGGAGGTTAAACCTTATAATAACAAACCTATGAATTGAAAATTATTTTGTAAAAATATATACAACTAGTTCCTTCGTTACAATAAAATCAATCTTTATATCACTGTATACCACCTTATCTTTGATAAAATTATATCTAAGATCAATTTTATTAAATCCAAAATGTTAAACTAGATTATTAGAATGATCTATAACAATTATATTATCATAGGAAATTTATAGTATCTTCTCAACCTCAACTCTCGATTCATCTAGTTTTAATTTTATCCATATAATTTGTGAAAATAAATGTGTGGCTACTATGTACTCATCTTTAGTTGTGCTCAATGCCACCAAACTTTTATTCTTACTTAAAAATGCCACACAACTTTTACCAAGAAATAATTCTCCATCTTATTTGTACATTTTTTCAACATAATATCCTACCCATTTAGCATCACTAAATCCATGTAAATTTAAATTTTCAATGGTACTATACAAAAACTTGAAATTCAATGTAATATTTATATATCACAGGATTATATTGGCTTTCAGTATGTGATATTACTTCGAATCACTTTGAAATATAATACATAATGTTATATAAAATACTATGACTAGCCTAGAATTTATCAAATAGATAAATATGACAATTATTTTTTAATATTCCATTTTTGTAATCAATTTCTAGCCTCATATTTGGTTAGTTTGGTGCCAATAACTATATCAGAATAAATCTATTTTCATTATCATATTAAAATACTCTTAAAAATTTACCAAAATTATTTTTCTTGATATAATAAAATAGAATCATATCCTTATATGATTTTTAAACCCAAAAAATATAATAGTTCACCAAGCATAGAAATCTCAAAATTCCAATTTATTTCCACAGAAAATTTTTCACAAAGAAACTCTTTATAACCTTATAAATAATTTCATCAACATATACCATGATTATAAGAGTATATGTGGATCACTCCTTCACATAGATATTATTATCAACTTCTCATTTTGTAAAATCCATACTTCTCAGGCATCCATCCATTTTGGCATACCAATTTCTAGGGGCCTTCTTTAATCCATATAAATATTCATTAAATATTCACACCATGCTTCCATCATTTTCAATAAGAAAAACCTTAGGATGTTCAATTAAAGCCTATTCTTCAATATCACTATTTAGGAAGGAAGATTTCACATAAATTTGAGAGATTTTGTAATTTGTGTGACCTCACACTAAAAACAACATTCTTATGGTATCGTGTCTGTCCACTGGTGAAAATATTTTTTCAATGTAAACTCATTACATCTGAGAATGAACCTTAAAAACCATCCTTTCATTATTTCTTGTGACTCCACCTTTCTCATTAAATTTATTTCCAAAAAACCCACTTTGTTCAAATTATTTTTTTATAGGTATTGGAGCCAACTTTCAGGTAAAGATTTTTTCAATCTAGTCAAGTTCCACATTCTTAGAAATAATATGTTATTCATGCTTAACTAACTCAAAAATATTTTGAGGTTAAATTTAAGAGATAATTTTAGTTTGATTCCCAATTCATTAACTCTTTATAGTTTATAAAAGTGCATCTTTTTGGACAATAATATTATCTATGTTAATATTCTTTTGAAATATTATTTTCCAATATCTCTATTTTTAATACCTTCTTCATCACTGGTTTTATCAAAATCAATATCAACCAGGACATTCTCAATCATAGATTTCTCAAAAATCTATTTTTTTGCAAAAATATACATGTTTTAAACTCTTATATTTTCATATTTAGGCTCAATAAAAACATATTTTTTATATTTATTTTCGATGTTTTATCATCTAACAATTCTTCCAACTTGTGTTTATTTTTTACCTATAATTTTTAGCCACTTACATTAGAAAGATATCCCATGAATATCTATTCTTATATGTTTTCTACAAAATTTCCCATATTTATGTTCTTTATCTTCATATAACAAGGGATTCCAAATAATTTAAAGCATTTGAAAGTTGGTTTTGTATTATACCACATATTATTGGGTTTATTTTAATTTTTTGGTCTAAAAAGTACCTATTTTTAATGTGTATATTAGTGAAAACATGTTTCCTCTAAAACAACTTTTCCAAAACAAATCAACTATCATGGTTCTTCCCATATTTATAATTCATTTATTTTATATTTTAGCAGCATCATTTTTGTATGGGGGTTTATGGTGTGTTATATGGATATTTTATACCATGATTTTCAAGATATATCTTAGAATCATTTTATCTACACTATTTTCCATTATCAAACCTCACCGACTTCATGTAGACACCAAGCTTCTTCTCAGACAGTCTTCTAATGATTTTAAACATTTGAATACCCCCTTATTTGTGCTTCAAAAATATAAAATTGTTCATATGGGTGTAGTCATCAATGAATATACTAAAATAAGTATTATCCTTGGTTGATTTTTTTCTCATGGGACCAAACACATCTGAATATATTACTTATAATTTCTTAGTGGAATGAATATCCACCTTTTTGTGTGTCTCATGCACTATCTTCCCCTTTTTGAATTTTTCAAAAATAAATTATCTTTCACTTTTTAGTTTGGGGAGGTCTCTTTATAATTAATGTTTGAAAATATTACTCATGTTTTATTGGAATAAATGGAATATTATTCTATGTCATAGGTTGTTTATATACATAAAACTCATGTAAAATGAGTTTTATAGATCACTAATTTGAAATAAGTTCTTGCTAATTCTTTCACCTCTAGTAATAACCCTTCCATATATTAAAATTTTGATTCTACATGAGTTATTTTTGAGAACTAAATTAATTTTATTTATCACTCAATTGGATAGCACCAAGAAAATTATGTTTTAGGCCTTCCAGAAATAACAAATTTTTGGATTTGTTTCCTTTTGAATAAATCTCAATAGTTCCAACATCTTTGATTCTAAAGGATAGATCATTTTTAGTTGTAATTGATCCTACTATATTATTGTCAATAATTTTCAAGACTTTGGTCTCTAATATCATTAGTAAAGAACACCCACTATCAAGGATCCATATTATTCCTATATTGATTACCTTCTATGCCAATTAGACTATGAATTAATTCAATTCATGATTCTTATTTTGAAATTATTTACCCTCTTCCCTGTAGGAAAACTATTGAGGGATATTTTTCATAAAATACTTAGCATAATTCTTTGGTTTCTCTCATCTTCAACAAACTTATTTCATAATTACAAACCAGTTTTGGGTAGTTATACTTGAGATAATTTTATTCACATCTTTATTCTTCTTTTTAGATTAATTATTTTTCACTTTAGAGATGATCCCCCTTAATTAATGTATTATACTAGGTGGAGACATATTGTAACAAAATTTGTAAGATCTGTGGGTGAATATTATATAGTACCAATAGTATATATTGAATCTAAATCTTCTATTATAGCTATATTTATATGAAAAAAGTATTCCAAATTCTTTCCTCTACTATCTAAAAATACAATAATCTAGATTTTTCTTTAAGGATGTTAATTTTTCATTCATTCTAATCTCTTCCTTAAATGTGTAAGAGTGTTTCTAATCATATTTTCTACACCAAAATTTTTTAGATTTTTTTTATGAACTGAAATGTTATTTAAAAAAATCAACCTTTTAGAAAATTTCAATAATAGTTTTAACATTATTTCTTATGATATAAATATTAATTATTTTGGATGATCTAACCTTGGCATCAATAGATTTTTTGAAGTCGTATTTTACTATTTTTAACTCATGTTCAGTTGTAAGAAGTTTTGATTATAGATATATTATTTGTTCTTCTTTAAATATAATATTTCCTTCAAGATATTTCTTGATATTTTAAATATCATAATCGTTTATTTTGAATTTATTAAGTTCATTAATAATCTCATTATTTTTTTAGAGATTCTTTATTTGTTTCAACTTTATTCCCATAAATTTTCTTCAAAACATTATTCTCCCTCTTTGAATTTATGTTTTTTTCAAGGAATGTTTCTCATTCATATTTGAGAATATAATTTATGTATATTTCTTCACCTTCTTCATCATCACTTCATAAGTAACTATCTTACTTAACTACATGTTCCATGAAATTAGAGATTTCTTTTGGTTCTTCATCCTTTGATTTGATATTATAAGATGTATCTTCATTTTTCTCTTTACCCATCAAAATTATCCTTTATCTTATTAGTAATTTATTCTTTATGTCACAAATATTATTTAATGATTTACATATTTCACACATTTATTATATGAATGGTATTCATTTTTTTCATTAGTTTCAACTTAAATTTTTTTTCTTTGGATAGAAAACTAGAAAGTGTATAATGCATCCAAATTTGAAACACTTCACATGACTTTTCCCCTTTTATTTACCCTTTAATTTCCTAAAAAATTTTAATATAAGAGACATGAATCTATTATTTTCATTATCCATATAATAATCATCCTCAAACTCACAAGATTCTTTAGGTTCTTATTCTTTTAACTTGATCTCTCTTATAGATTCAAAATGCATCTCTTTTTCACGTTCTTTTTTAATATAGTTGCTTTTCTCATTTCATAACCAATGAGGATATTATGTATCAAATCTTGTAAGATATCATCCCTATCTTTTAGGGAATAAATTTTTGGATCAAATTGGCCAAGAAAGTTCCTCTTGAGTTTCTTCACAACAACTTAATCATCTAATTTTTCAACAAATCCTCTTTTGTTTCTCAAAATCTCATTGACTCTAAAAAAGTAGTTATGAATAGATTATTATTAAAATTTATTTATAACTTCAAACCCAATTCTCCAAATATATATATTTTCTTCTTTGACTTAAGAATTTACTTCATAATTTCTTTTAAGTTTATCCCATACTTATTTAGCATTTTTTAGCCACATTACTATTTTAAACACTTTTTCATAAAGGGATATAAGAATGGAATTATTAGAATTACCATCAAATTCAATATTTATTTTAACAAAAACAATACATTTTTCACCTCTTTTTATGGGTGTAAATGCCACTGTATATTTATCTATAACTTTAAGACCCAAAGACAACAAGTATGGGAACATTAAATTTTTCCATCAATGGAAATTATTTTCATCAAACATTGGAACTTCTATAATATTGATAGAGTTTTTATTAAATATATTTCTTAATAAAGAGAGAATATAATATAGGTAACCTTCTACTCTGATACTAATTATAGGTTCATGTGGATTAAATGGATACATGGAGAGGGGGTGAATATATGTATCCTTCTTTTTACAATTTTCTTTTTACTATTGAAATTAACCCCTATAACCAGTTAAGATCTAATTATATTAATTGAATGATTTCACTAATCCTTGCATGATAAATAAAGAAATTAAAGAATAATAAGGCACACAATAATTTTTAGAACGATCATCCTCAATGTTAGACCCACTCCTTGATGCTGCAATTATTATCTTTATCAATAGATTTTCTGATAAAATATTTTGATTAAATACAATTGGTTGGGCCTAGTATTATCTTGTAACCCAATATTATCAGTAACTACAATGCCTCCCATGGGTTCTACTTTCTATTAATAGTTATAATGAAAATAAGCACAACCACCTTATAAACTCCTTAGATATATGTAGAAAAGTTTAGAAACTGATGAGTAATATTCATCTTCCATATAATAGATAAAAATAAAAATAACTCATACTTAATTCTGTAAGAAACATAGTACATAAATTATACCTAGAGAATAAACAAATAATTCCTATTTAATTCTCTTTCTCCCTATATAAAACAATTTGAGGTTCTATTAGTACTTCTTCTTCTAGCCTCATCTATGAAATCTTGGATAAGTAGGTTTTTCGTATCACACTCCACCCCAGCTTTAGACTCTCTTACTTATCTTATTATAAGTAATTACCACTCTCAAAAGTCTTGTATATACTTGAAATTATTTTCTCCATTTTTTTCACACACAATATTCTCTCCCTTAGTTGAAATTTTCTTTACAGGTAGTTTTATTAAAATTTTAAAGTTTTTCAATATACTAAAAATGGTAATATTACATGTATTTAGTATATAAATAGAAAACACAATGATCATTTCCCCTTTTTATATCCATGATGTTTCATGAATATATCACCAAACACTATCAGACATATTAGTCACCCACATCCACTCATGAAAATACAAAAAAAAATCATTTTCTTCTTTCCAGCTTAATAAATAAAAAAACTCTCTCAGGAAAACAGTGGCTTCAATATCCATTTGAAAATAATCAATAAAATTTACTTGTAAATCCCACAAATACCCAGTAATAATTCCCTTTTTATTTCACTAGTTCAGTCTCAATTCTTAATTTCTTTAATCTTCTTATGACATGGTAAAAAATTAACTACACAACTGCACTAAATATCTCAACCTCTTCAAAACATAGAAATTTTAAAACTCAACTTCAATCATAGAAATATTTTTATATGATTATAAAACTAGGGATAGGAAAATCAAGATCATAATTATGACTACCTTATTCTTGAAACCACATTTAATCTTTGTTTAATTTATCCAGAATCACTTATTCTTAATCACCAACCTAAATCAAAAAAAATTGAGTGTTTTTTATTCTCAATAACAATTAAAAATAGAAAAATCAAATTTAGATCTTCTCTAATATAGAATTAATGTAATAAACTTTATAGAGACCCATACACATTAGTGGTGTCTAGTACCATTGTGAAATTTTCATCATCCTCAACCTTATGAAGACTTAGAATATTTTCACCAACATTAAACAGTCTTATCCGAACCTCACACTACCTTATATCAAACTTAAGAAGTCATCAGATCAGCTTTATAAAATTATATCACAACCTTACACATCTTTATATTAACCTTATAAACTTATTATCCAAATCTTATGAAGTTTTTCATAACCATATAAAAACTTGTTTTAACCATATGAGGTGTCTATTTGAACCATATATTAATTTTTATCAACCTTATGCAATAGATACCAACATTAAAATAATTTTATTACTTGTCCAAACGTAGATCATAATCATATAAATTCAACATTGTTCAAATAGATTTAGAATTAATTTAGTTCATATTAGAGCCTCTTCCAAACACTTGGTTGAAAAAAAGTTTAGAAATCAAGAATTTTTCAACAATTTCTCAAATCCAGGGATTTTTTAATCTTTATTTGGGTGATTCATATTAATTATTAATTTTTGGTTTTACCTATATAGATTAATAATAATTTTTTTATAATTATTATCATCTCAAATCTCTTTAAACATGAATCTATTATTCTTGATATTACTAAAATTGGTTACATATAATGGATAAAGGTTATATAAATACATATATAATATATGGATCATGATGAAATGATCAAAGAATATAATTCACATCGGCATTAAAATAAAGAAAAATAATTCCTTCGAATAATTTTAGATAGGGGTTAAAATATGAATATCTCATTGAAATATATATAATAAATCATTTTGATAATTCTAAGAAAATGTGTGATTATCTATAAGAATTCATTATTCCTATTACCCATGGTGAATGGAATGATTTAAACTTATAAGATTATATAAGTCTTAGATATTATAACCTCGCCATGTATCAGATTTTACCCTAATTAAAGTATAATAATATTGAGGTTACAAATTTTTATATGCTTGAAAATATATATATATAAATTTCTATTAATCTTATAAAACCCTATAGTAATAGTATAATTTTAAAGGATATACAAAGTAACTTAACTTTATATCATCATTAATGTTTTAATAGAGTAATGGTAATATTTGGATTAAATATCATTAATCTTGTACTACTAGTTTAGTAGTATCATTCATAAAATATAATACTATCATATATGAAAATAATAATGTATGAGGGTGAGGTAAAGGATGTGGTAATTAATGAAACTCAATTTATACATAATTATCATTTTAATTTCATTTAGAATATGATTAATTTTATCATTGATCTTGTAATTTAAATAATCTTATGGTGGAATTCAAGGAAATTGATCATTTATGGAGCTTCAATGAAACATTAATAAATCATGCATCATCTCGAGTAAAATATAATAAAATGAATAAAATACACATATTGAATAAATAGATGTTGTGTACTTTGATAGTTACATGGATGAATAATAAAACCTAGGGAGATTAAATGTTGGAAACCCTACCAGAAGTATATACCATGCCTAATGGTGATAGATGCATCATGTAACCCTTGTCCTGCATGGTAGGTGGGTGGTTTTAATACTCTACTCTATGTAATACCATCAAAGGTGTAATACATGTCCTTTAATTTGATCACAGTGACCATCAACCCACAAAAGTCAAGGACCGATGAGATTTCACATGAAAAAATTAAAAAATAAATAAATTATTTGCCTAGAATATGTCATTTAAATCTATATGTCAATTAATTTTAAATTCTTATAAAATGGTTCCTTTGGTAGTTAAACTAGAAAATAGAAGGATGTATGAAAAGAAAATTCCCAATTATTGAATTGTTATTTCAATTTAATTTTATGTTCAATTGTTTAGCTTTGCTTTATTTTTTTTAGCTTAGTTTTTCTTTATTTAATTATATTCCTATTATTTCCATGAAAAAATTGAGTTCAAAATAAAATTATTTATTATTACAATTTCCATGTGATTTTAATAATAATTGTGTTAAAGTTATAAAATAGTGATATAAATGGATAATTGAGTTATTTTCTTGTTGTATTTTTTTTATAATTAATGATTACTGAAATATTATTATGATTTAATAAAAAAATATTTTCTTTATAAAAGGATGGTCCAAATATGTATGGATAGAATGGAAACACTATATTATATATAAGTATGATTTATATGGACATTATAATTTTATATTATCCATATTTGAGGTAAAACCTATTAAAATTTTAATATTAATAAATTTAAAACCATGATTTAATTATCATAGTAATTAATAGGTAATTGTTTGGTCATAATGATCGCATTTATATGAAACTTATAATGGAAATTATATAATTATAATTTATTTAAAAATGATAAGGACTCGTTTTTATTAACTCAATTAAATTCTATGAAACTTTTTTTTTTGCAATTAAATTTCTTGAAATTTGTTTTATATGTTTTCTGTCAAAAATATCATTTTAAAACATCCTAGAAAATTAGTTGAAGCCCCAACAGATAACACTTAAAAAAATACCTATTTCCATGAGGTTCAACCCCAATACTCTATTACTACATATAAAATTTAGGGAAGATAATTTGAAACATATTTCATGTCACATACCAACCTTAATATATAGCCAATATACTTAAAATGGCATGTCACAGATCACAAAGCATGATCAAGATTTCCAAGGGCTGTAAAAAAGTTACATATATATGAACATGAATTACAAGAATTATTTACCTTTTATTAAATATTGAATAATAAATGTAATAACTACAATAAAAACTAATAAAACTAGTGATCAAACATACCATTACAACATACAGTCACATAGGAAATGAAATATACATAACCAGAACGTGAAAAATAAAAAAACAATTTTATCTCCACATCTCACATGGGTAACTTATATTCCACCTCCTCTAAAACTTCCAATCAGAGTCATGATACACACCTTGGAACCTAATTCATCAATAAAACCTATAAAATAGGTTAAGAAAATACAAATATATATACACACTAAGGTTTGTATGTAGGATGTGAGATAAATTCCAGTATAATACCATAAAGTATTCTATAAATTCCCTTTCTTGGAAAAACCATGCATGCTAGTTTGAGATTAAAAATATAAAAGTATTGTTGTTTTTACCTTTTATGAAATCAAGTAATATGGTATTATATTTTAAAACTTGATTTTAAAATATAATTTTAAAAACATGTAAATAAAAGGATATATATAATACTTTTAAAGAAAACATAACTTAGGAATGAATTATAATAAAATTTATAAACATGCATCATGGGGATATCACCAACAGAAATAAGGAAAGGATGATGAGGTTCTCAAATATAACAAAACTATCACTATAATCACAATCATATCCATTTCCCCATACATAATCATAACCACATTCACTATGATCAAGACACTAGTTATATGGTGATCTTCAACTAGTGATTAAACCCATAATGGACTAGTTATAGTCTCATTAATACTATCCATCCTAGATATAGTCTTATCACAACTTATAGGTAACAATCTCGGTAGAGGTTCCTCAATTTTTATCTTGGTTCTTGTCCAAGGAACCCTCATAAACCATTAGAAACCATCAAATGAGGTATAAATAACAAATATTATTCATGAGGAAAAAATTAAACTTATAGGTAACCTAACACGCCCTTGGACACTAGAAACACTGAAAAAAACAAAATATAACTTCAGTATAATTAACAATATTTCAATTCCTAAAACACCATTCAATTGATTCAACAAAAACTAAGGTTTTAATTTTATCAAACACCTTACATGCATAGAAATACAACTGTAGAATTTTACATGTGTTAACTATATTAACCCCTTTGGCGTAACATTAATTTGATAAATACATCATGAAGAACCACTATTAATCAATCAAAGAAAATATATATTAGATTTTGTTAGGTAAAAAAACAATTTATCATTCCCAAGAATTCATGGTTTAACCAAATAAAGGTAAATAAATAGAATCACCTACCTAGATATAATGAACCTCATCTCTATCAACAAAAAAGGGTATATTTGTGTTATATGGGAGGAAAAATAAAATTCTAGATATAAATGTTTATGGAAACAAAGGTTTTCCATTTACATGGAAAAACCTTACCATGAAAAGAACTCTAATCCAAGAGAATGTATAAGAAGTATAATGAAATGGAGAAGAGGGAAGGAAAGAGAGAAGTAATAGAGGAAGGAAACAAAAACATACCTTAGATAAATGAAGGGTCATCCTTGAGTGAGGGCGGAAGTTAAGAGAATAGAAGGAGAGGTTTTCTCCCACTCCTACAATGGGTGCACCCCAAATAAGTAAAATAGGGTTTCTCAATCTCTATTATCAATTATCTTGTAATTGAAAATAATAAGATAATTTAGAGATAAATTAAAACGTTACCCTCATTTATAAAAGTGCACACTTACCATTTCAATTACTAATATATTTCCATATAATTTTAATAATGCTAAATAATATGAATAATGAATATAAATTCAATAAAAAAAGTAAATAATAATAATAATAATCAGAAATGGATCGAGCATTGGATCAAAGACACATACCAAAAAAATATAAATAAGAGGATATAGATATAAATAAGCATGTTGAAAGTGAGTATGAACATAATCAGCCTCATTGGACTAATTCAAGTATAAAAAACTATCATTGAGAAAGAAATAATACTAACATACCATTTATTTAAGATATTTCTTTGTGATAGAACTTGCCACAATATTACCATCTCTATAAATGTGAAAAATTATCACATGCATCACCTTTAGTGACTTGACACATTTGAACCAGTCCATAAGAATAGGCCATTGAATAGTAAGAGTGTAGGTTTCAAATAATTGAATAGTAGTTGAGGATTCTCTTTTAATCTATAGGTTATTCCTATTATGTTTCATGTCATATTCAATTCCATGTGTGATGGTCAATAACTCTGATTCATATGAAATAAAGTTCTTGATAAATTGTGAGAAACAACCTTTAATCAAGACTTGGTACATTTTTTAAGATGTAACCACATCCTATAGGACCAGTTGTTTCCATAGTCACCCAATAAATATTGACCTTGTTCTAGTGAATCCATAGTGGTATATATTTCAAATAAGAATATTTAAACAATTTATTTGGTATCCTGTTGGACCTAATGGTTTTCGTGATAACAAGATCATAAATACAGTAGTGTATTGGTCCATATTTCACTTTATTATCAGTATGAAACTTATTAATGACACCTATAAGAATCACCATAATAGGATCCTCCATACCATAAAATTATTTTCCAAACAAAATAGATTTTTTCTAAAATTTCTACCATTAAAAAATTTAAAATATAATTACTCATATTTATACTAAAAGTATAGTTCATGGAGTTTAGATATGTTTTAGTATGAAACTATATCTATAACCAATCCAGTATTTGTTTCCAAATAATAATATAAAAGTCATACTAAATAAATATGTGAGTGCATCACTAAGAATTTTAAAGATATAAATTATAGGTATAACTGATATGCAAGCTCTATTTCTAGAGCATATTAGTAGTATAAATTAAATCATACTAGATTTTATGAATTATAAGTCTTTGAAAAGATTTTAATCACTACTACAAAATAGGCCTTTAATAGAACTATAAATGGAATTTATTAGTGCTAGATAATCTCTGACTACCTGAGCGGGATTAAAATACCTGGCCTTTTATCAGTTCTAAAAAAACGCTAAAAAATGGGTCCTTCATTGGTGCTAAAAAAGTGCTGATAAATGTGTCCTTTATTAGCGCATTTAGAAGCACTAATAAAGGACCATATTTATTATCTCTTTTATGTAGTGCTGATAAAGTCCCCATTTATCAATTCTTATAGAATAATTGATAAAGGGTACCTTCATTAGCATTTTTAAAAGTGATGATAAAGGGTTATACTATAGTGTGTTACGACAGCACACTTCAACACCAGTGCAATGTGCTGTAACAGCACACCGTGGCACTAGAAACACAATAGATGTCAACAAAAACAAGTACCAATACATAATTTAAATGAAATGAAATTTAAATCCCAAATACAAGAAAAAAACACAATATTATAATCATTTAAAACAGTGGTTTATACAATTACATAAATACATATTATTACATACATTCAAAATCATCAATGTTTCTTTTTATTTTAATCCTAACCCTAACTCATGATATTTTAAAACAACCCACCCCTGCTTGAGAAAAATAATGCGCCTATTTAAAAAAATAATTCTTATGTTAGTAATAATATAAAGAAATAAATTAACATAAAGTGTGTTTTACTAAAATGGATGTCAATTTTAAATAAAAAGATGCACTTAGAGTAATTTCAGTCACACCGTGTGTCAGATTGAGATTTGGATGATTCAAACATGTCTCAAATGACTTATGGATCATTTTCCTAAAGTATCAAAATAATCTGAATGATTTTTCTCAGTTTTGAGTATGTTCGTTGACTTTTTTACTAAAATGCCATTTTAAAATGGAAGCATGCCCTTTGACTCATATAGATCACATCATGCATTAGTTTGGTGTGAAACCAATTCCTCCACATCAAAAATAAATTACAAATCATTTTTCTAAATTATCAATAAAATACGAGCACATTTGATTGGTTTTCAGTGGGTGAAACTTTTTGAACTAAAATGTCAATTTTAAACTGATAACATACACTTTGAGTCATGACAGGAACATAGTGTATTATATTGAATTGAATCTGATTACTACACATCAAAAATGAATTAGGGATTATTTTTGTAAAGTCTCAAAATAATCTGAATTTTTTTCTTAGTTTTGAGTAGGTCAGTTGTCCATTTTACTAAAATTGATGTCAATTTTAAATAAAAATGAGTAATTTGAGTCATAAAAATCACACTATGGGTCAGATTAAGGGGTGAATAATTCCTACATGTCTCAAATGACTTATGGATCATTTCCTTAAATTATCAAAACAATTCAAATGCATTTTTTTAGTTTTGAGTTTGTCAGTTGTATTTTTTACTAAAATTCCATTTTAAACTAGAAACACACACTTAGATTCATTACGATCACATCATGTATTGGTCTGACATGAGACCAATTCATATACGTCAAAAATTAATTATGAATCATTTTCTAAAATTATTAATAAAACTCGATCATATTTTATTGGTTTTTAGTGAGTAGTACTTTTTGAACTAAAATTTCAATTATAAAGTCATAACAGAGACTTTGAGTCATACCAAGCACATTGTGTATCGAATTGAGGTGAGTTTAATCCCTACATTTCACAAATGACTTATAGAACTTTTCCATAAAGTATCAAAACAATATGAATGTTTTTTCTAGGTATTGAGTAGTTCAGTTGTCCATTTTACTAAAATTGATGTCAACTTTAAAATAAAAAGTCATACTTGGATTCATACAGGTCATACCATGCATCATATTTAGGTATGGATGATTTATATGAATCTCAAATGACTTATGGATTGTTTTTTTTAAGTATCAAAATAATCTGAATGTGTTTTCTCATTTTTGAGTATATCACTTTTTTCACAAAAATGTCATTAAAAAATTAAAACATGTACTCTGACTCAAATCAATCACATCATGTATCGGTTTTATATGATACCAATTCATACACATAAAAAATTACTTATGAATAGATTTCATAAATTTTTAAGAAAATTTTAGTGTGTTTGCTATGTTTTCAGTGAGTGAAATTGTTTGAACTAAAATGTCTATTTTAAACTGATAAAAACACATTGAGTCATAACATGAACATCGTGTATTAGATTGAGGTGAAGCTAATTCCTACACATAACAAATGACTTATGGATAATTTTCCTAAATTATTTAAAAAATATGAATTTTTTCTTGGTTTTGAGTAGGTAAGTTGTTCTTTTACTAAAATTGATATCATTTTTAAATAAAAAAATGAACTTAGAGTCATACCTATCACACTATCCATTAGATTGAGGTGTGGAAGATTCATACACATCTCAAATGAATTATGAATCATTTTCCTAAAGTATAAAAACAATATGAATGTGTTTTCTCGGTTTTGAGTAGGTTAATTTTCCTTTTTACTAAAATTGATGTCAATTTTTAATAAAGATGCATTTAGAGTCATAACAGTCACACTGCGCATCTGATTGAAGTTTAGTTAATTCACACATATCCCAAATGACTTTTGTATTGTCTTCTTAAAGTATCAAAAAAATCTAACTATGTTTTCTCAATTTTGAGTATGTTACTTGTATTTTGTACTAAAATGTCATTTTAAAGTCGAAATAGACACTTTGAATCATATAGATCACATTTTTTATCATTTTTATGTGAAAATTATTCCTACACATAAAAAATGATTCATAAATCAATTCCCTAAATTATCAAGAAAATATGAGAACAGATTCTTGGTTTTTAGTGAGTGAAAATTTTTAAAGTAACATTACCTTTACATCTTTCCGAAGGGTTTCCCTCATTATAGTTTGTTCTTCCAAGGGATTGGTAGCATAATAATGTGTAGAATAAACTATTAATTATTTTTTATTCGATATCCATCCTTCAATTCTTGATGGATTCAAATATCTAAGAATTTATTTATGGGATTCAATGTATGGATCAACATATTCACTATTATGTAAAATTTAAGGGTGTACTTGCTCCTGCTATGTCAAGGTAATTTTAAAAATATCTCTTCTGAAAATACCTTTTCATATAAGGTCTTTACTATGAGAAGACTTTGGGATACCAATGTTTTCAACATCTCATAGGAAGTTGATACAGAATTCAATAGCTTCTTCAAAAATATATCATTCTACAATACAACCTTCTGGATGACTTCCATTCCTAACATACCCTTTCAAAATATTAATATATTTTTCAATAGGGTATATCCATGTATAATGGATAGGACCACAGAGTTGAACCTCTATAAACAAGTGAACCATCAGGTGGATCAGTATATCAAATAATTATGGTGGGAATAACATATCTAATTTACATAATATAATTGTAACCTCATTATTCATGATGGGAAACTTCATCGAGTCTATAACTTTACTGCATATGGCTTTAAAAAAGAAGCATAGTCCGATTAATGTATGTCGTACATTTTGAGGAAGAATGAAATGGAAAGAAATGGGCATTAAATATTTCCCCAAAACATGATAGTCATGTGATTTTACCCCTTGTAAATTAAAATTATTCATTAATATGACATTCTTGATATTTGAGGAAAACCCTACGGAACGTTTACACTATTAAGGAAAAGACAAAATTTTAATTTTTCTTTTCTAGATAGTGTAAGCTGGTAGAGGAAGAAATGTATACCTTTTACCCTTCACCAGTTCTAACTCTTCCCTTATCCACATTTCAATCAAGTCCAACCCAGCCTTGATTCCATCTTTCATTTTTCCAGGAACATTTAGTAATGTTCCAATAACACTATAAAATATATATTTTTTCAACATGAATGGCATCAATAAAATTCCTGACATATGAATAATTCCAAAATGATAATTCAAAGAAAATCGGACACTTATTCCAACCTGATTTTGAAAGGTTTTTTTAAAATGGTTTACGAAAAACCATGTCAATATATTTTACTTTATTGTATAATTGATCACCCAACTAGAGACAGTTTTGTACTTTGTTCGATATTCCCATTGAATGTTGTCATCCTGGATTGGTATTTATGTTGTCTAGGTAAAAAAATTTGATATCCAAAAAACACACTCTTTAAGGAATGTTTCAACCGAACTGAGTATTTGTGTTTTTCAAAAATGGGACACCCCAACATTCTTGTAATGTTATAGCCCAATAAATTTCCACAACTGGGAAAGTCATTTATCATTCCATACAACATGAACCTCAATGTGAATTATTCATTTCTATGAGAATCATACAATATAACACTCATATCTCACATCAATTTTAGATCTCCGATCAGTGGATTCAAATAGACATCAATATCATTACCAGGTTTCTTTGGTCCAAATATAATCAGAGACAACATAATGTATTTGCACTTCATGTATAACTATGGTGTCAAGATATAATTTACTAACATGAAGAGTCATGTACTATGAATAATACTCTATATACTAAAAGTATTTATTCCATATGTAGATAACACAAGATGAAATTTTCTCATCTCATTTCCAAATTCAGGATACTCATAATCAATTTTCTTCCACTGAGAAGAATCTGGTAGATGATGTAGATTCCTATCATTAATTCTTGTATATATATGTCATGCCATTTGTCTTGCAGTTTCCTGGAATCCTTATATATAAGGACCCAAACTTAAATAAAGCATATTCTTTAATTAAGTTAATAATTTAAATTGAGGATATTTTCAGGTTTAGAGCTTCATAGAACTAGGTCATAACATATACATAACAACCTGAATATTACATGTAGACGCATCTACCAAGTTTCCATTTTTTTCACAAAATAAAAATTCTTGAAAAAAAGATTCATGTCTAGTGCCATGTTTTAGAAAGCATGAATTTTCCTTGATCTCATCCTTGACCATATTCCACTTTATGTCCTGTAAAAAACTTTTCAAAAACTTGGGATTAGCATAAAAATCTCAGTAAGGGATACAAAAAGAAGGAAAACTATTAGTTTTTCAAAACAACAAGTAAACTATGAATACTTTATCATAAGTAATACTTTTTACCTTTATAAATTAGTAAATACTCTTCACTGAATAAAAGATCATTGCTTACCCATTGGTAACCAAAAGATTACCATAAAACCCATATAAAGGTAACTTGGGACATAAACATACATAAATGGAATAACCATATGGTCGACTTCCACAAATATCACTAAATGGAATAGTCATATGGCCAACTTCCATACCCAATGCATTAGAGGTTGTAACGTAACCACTCATCCTGGTTTATCACGGCACCACTCGTCATTTGGTTTATCACGTAACCACCCGTCAAATGTCCAAGTACCATTATAAAATCATAACACATACAACAAATATAAAGGAAAGAAAACATTTCCAAATTTCAATCAAAATATATCACTTAAATATACTAACATAACAAATACATTATCAAAACCACTTTCAATACCAAAATACATAAAAGAGTATATGGTATTTATTTTCCATTTAAAAACATTACGACTTGTTAAGGAAGCCATAGATCAAATAATACTCGCGGCGATAGAAAGGTCGTTCTCACCACGTACGTTAAAAGAAACATTATTTTTTGTCATTTAGTAAAATGCTTAGTAGAGAAAAGATTCCTTTTGAATAAAAGTAAAAGTCAAAGGTGTTTATACAACGTATAAAAGAAAGTCATGTATTAAAACAAAATATGCCTTAATGAAAGGAGATTGAGACGAAGTCCCTAACAAAGATAATTTTGTAAATAAAATAGATAAATTATGTGTATTTAATATAAGTACACATACATAATTTATAAATACAAGATAGGATATAATCATATCATGGCATAATCAAGAAGTAGAAGATTAACCCAAAGAATGGAAATTGGGTTAAGAAGTTCCCTTACCTCGTGTCTGACTTGACCCGTTCATTCTTTAATATCCTGAATAAATAACTAAAATTAATTTCTACTTTCTTAAGAACCTTTTTCAATTTTATCACTTATTAACATGTTATAAACATTATGTAATCATTTAAATTAATAATAGTCGTTTTGTCGATATTTGGTACTTGAGTCAAAAATGGACTTCTTATAATTACAGGTTGTTCATGTGGTCAAAAGTTCATTATATCCAGAATGATATTCATGATTTAGATATCATATATATCATATATACCCAGTATATACATATATTTATAATATTACATAACATTTTGAGATAAGAAATAAAATGCACCGTTCATGGAGATGGTAAGTCGTACGTACACATGAACACTAATTCCATTTCTATTTCATATTGTAATGGAATGAAAACTTAATGATACATAAGTATATTATAATTCCAGAATAATATAATATATAATTTCATTAACTCTACCCTTTATACATTCCACATAAGGCATGAATGAGTCATATCACTTTGAGGGGGAGGTAGTCCGCACTTCCTCAAATGAGATTATCGTATTTATCCACTATGGAAACCATAAAGGTATTCTATAAATGAAAAATACAGAAGCATAGAAACAATATAAATATAATATATATCATATATAAATATAGTTTCATCATAATTTCCACCATGAGAGTCGGTTGGAGATATTTGAACAATCATCATTTTGTGAGGCAGTAGTTCACCATCCACAGAAACAGTATGTTCTTTACCCATTAGACAGAGGTGTGTGTAAGTGTAGTTCAAATAATTCTCATAAAAAAAACATAGTATATTGAGGATACTGGTGTTTTTATAAAATAAATTAATAAAAAGAGTTTAGTGGTTAGGGAAGTAAAATAAAATTAAAAACACAAAATAATTTAAGAGAAATTGTTTCCTTTAATTCGGGTAACTCCCATTTGTTTTAACCAAAAGGACTTCTTGAAGTGCCTTATGCCTATGTTAAGTCTTCTAGGAGGAGGATAGGTATGTAGGGAGATTAATTGGGAAGTTTTTGGATGAGCCAATTGGCTTGATAGTTTTGAGTAATTGTTTAGAGGTGAGGGCTTTTTATATGGGGGAGGAGAGGCTCTTTAGGAAAGTGTGAAATTATAATTTTATAATATATTGATTTTCGGTTTCTAAAGGTCCAAAAATAATTAAAGTAGAAGATAAGATAACTCATGGTCAAAATAAAATCATCCAATAAGAATTTTACAGGTTTTGGATATTATTTTAATCTTTATAATCTTATTTATTTAAATCGTTTATTAATGAGGTAAACACTACCTCATTATTAGGTCATAATTAATTTAATTTATTTGATGTCTAAAAATTATAAAAAAAATACCATAATGTAGGAAATATTTTTATATTTACAATAAATTTTTATAGTAGAAAATATAACTTATATAACCCTATGAAAAAATTAATTTAATAAAAGATATTTGTTTATGTCATTTTTGTCTTTACATTAAGTTAATTAAAATAAAGTGTCATTGTCACTCTTAAGTGGCTCCATGGGGTCCCGAAATTGACCTGAAGATTCCCATGGTCATACATGAATCATCTAATAAGGTTATGAAAAGTATTAGGATAATTTTTTATAATCATGAAATTCTTTTTACCTTGTATTACTTTATTTACCTTTAACCGCGGTAAATAAAAGTCAAAAGTTACTATTCACCAAAAAAATATTTTCATCTTATTGAACAACATTTTACTTACTAATAACAACCATGTATGTCGGATTTTTGAAATTCAATTTAAAGAAGTGATAAATTTTCATTTAAATGAAAAAGTCGGCTTTTTAACTACTACTCAGTATTTTCACTATTCATCAAAAATTGAAGTTTTTTAAAAAAATACCAAAAATTCATCCTAATCTATATTTGATATTCAGAATTAAAAAATGATGTCTATTTTACCAAATTAAAAACATAGAAGTTGGATTAATTAATTTAAAACTAATTCCCATTATCAAAACAAAAGGCATATTTTTAAGAAATATTAACTATCAAAAGATTGACACTTGTCTATGTCTAATTTCAAAGTGAAATTAATTATAATGACCAAAATTGGATTAAATGGTAAAAATATAATATAATTAAATTTTAAAACCAATTTAAAATTTAATCTAACCATATAAATTAATTATATTAAAAGTCTTTTTTGTATTAAAATACAGTATTTTTCACTATTCATTAAAAATGAATTTTATCAAAAAAATACCAAAAAATTACCCAAAGTAAAATTTTATGTCCCGATTCAAAAGAAGAATTTTAGTTTGTCAAATAGAACTAATAAAAGTGACAAAAACTTGATTTAAAGAGATTTTTCCATTAAAAGGCGGTAAATCGACCTTTTAAAGTAAATTATGCTTAAAATTAGATTCATTCGCATTTTAAGCCTCAAACTTTTATTGGATAAATATAAAAACATTTAACAAACATGTATAATAGTATTTTATTTAGTTATATTTATTCTCTTTGTTATAAAGTCTAGGTGTTAATTACCATTTAAAATAATATTATATTATTATTTTTTAGTATGACTCGGCATTGTGTGTAACATTAAACTTCAAAGAAACCCATTGTTGCGTATCGGGTATGCCATCGAACATAGCATCCCCTTTAATGTAAAATTAATATTTAATTCATTAATGTTAATAAATGTAAAAATGTCATATTTCTTTATTTACCTGGGATGTTACATCCTTCCCCCTTTTGGAAATTGTGTCCTCACAATTTTATTCACTTATCAAATAAATGGGGGTATTTATCCCTCATAGAATTTTAAGATTCTCACGTTGCCTCTTCAACCATATAGTTTTTTCAAAAAACCTTTACCTAGTGAATTACCTTATTCCGCAACACTTCCTCTCTTCAATCAAGAATCTGGACTGGTTGTTCCTCATAAAAGATATTATCTTCCAACTAAACTACCTCTGGCCTCAAAACATGAGATAGATGTGGCATATACTTTCTCAACATTGAAATATGAAAAACATTATGCACCTGGGATAAACTTGGAGGTAAAGCCACTCTTTTAGAAACTGATCCAACCTTCTCCAAGATTTCATAGGGTCTAATGAACCTCACACTACCACAAAACTGGGAAAGGGAAGCCATGCCCCTTTATCAGTGCTTTTTTTAGTAGCGCTGATAAAGGGGGGGTTTATCAGCATGCATTTTTCTAGCACTGATAAATGTGTATATTTCAAAAAAAACGTAAAAAATAATATATTGATATATAATTATATTTATATTGATATAAATATAATAAATATTTTTTAAAATATGTTTTATATCGATTACATATGTCGTAGACCCAAAATGGACACCCCGGAGCAGAAATTATGGTTCTTTTTAGAGATTAAGGACCTTTTCGTACCTTGAAGAATATGAGAATGTGTTGAAATGGTCATCTTAGTGTAGGTATGGTCGTAAGATTCTATTTGATATGTGGTTGAGGCAAAACGGACACCCAGAGGAGAAGTTATGGCAAAATGGACCCCCGGAGCCAAACTTATGATTGTTTAGAGGGTTTTTTGTCTTTTATAAACCTCAAAGAACGTGTGAAGCGGTTTTGGTGATCACCATAGTGTGTAAATTTTTTCTATATTAAATTTGATAAGTGGTAGATCCAAAACGGACACTCAGAGCAGAAGTTATTATCGTTTGAAATTTTGCAACTCTCGTATCTCCTAAAAACCTAAGAAACCAACAACTCACTAAAACGGGCATAACTACTGCTCTGGTAGTCTGTTTGAGTGTTGAGACCAGTAAAATAGATTCACATGAAATGAGTGATGACCACGTCCAGTCAAAACTGTTAGAATATTAAAGGAATGAAAGATATATTAGTTATAGCACTCTATAAAAAAAGTCAAACTTCAAACGACCATAACTTTCGCTTCGGATGTCCGTTTGGACTCTACCACATATCAAATCAAAGGAAGCGAAGAGATATATGAATAAGGTTGACTCAGACATAGTCTCAGTCATATTTGGGACTCGAAAATCCCATTAAACCACCAGAAGGCCTCCAAAACTCAGTTTCCGTGTCTGGACCCCAGTCATACTTTTATTAAAAAATTCATAACTTATGATTTGTGTGTCTGTTTGGCCTCCGGCACCTATTTTATTGTATTTCGTTCCATGATATTCATTTTGACTATTTACAGAGCTAAAACGGATACCCAGAGAATAAGTTATATCTTTTTCAGTGACTATGTGATTTGTTAGGTTTTTCGAGACCCCATTTCTAGCACTTTTGTATATACATATTATTATATAATATTTGTAAATATATATAAATATGCATAATTATACCTACATATATACATATAATATATATCTTTGTGTGTGTCTGTGTTGTATATGTGTATGTATTTATTTATTTATTTATTTATAAAAACACACATAAGAAAACATATTTTATAAATGTATTTAAAACTAATATTATAAATATATATTAATATACAAATAAATATATGGATAAAAAATTATAACTAAATATATATATATATAGATATAAATATATATTAATATATGGATATATATATTTTTTAATATAATTAACTATATGTATATATTAATGTGACTAAATATATATGTATATATTAATATAACTATATATATATGTTTATATATATATATATATTGATATACGGATATATATATATTAATATAATTAAATATATTTATATATTAATATGACTAAATATATATAAAAATAAATAGATATATTAATAAATGAAAAACAAAGCAATGTGGCGGAGTGGTAAAGGCTTAGGCGCACAGGCAAGAGGTATCGAGTTCGAATCCTGGGGGATGCAGGTCACGCGCATAGGTGTGGGGAATTACCTAGCACTTTTAAAGGTGGGTGGGGTAGGGTGGAGCTTTCCTGGGGCGTGCATAGGCTACCATGGTGGTGGGCGCTGTTGAAGCCCCCCGAAATTGAAAAAATATTTTTTTTTATTTTTTTAACATTTTTTCAACTTTTATCAGTGCTTTTTAAAAGCGCTGATAAAAGGGGGATTTATCAACACTTTTCGGAGAACTGATAAAAAGGATTGCCTTTATCCTCTCCTCGATTAACATCACTTTTTTTAGCACTGTTAATCAATTTTTCTAGCACTGATAAAGGCCATATTTGTAGTATTGTTAGACTCAGCTTTCCCTTCTTTCCAAAACGCATCACAATTTTCCATGGAGAAACTCTGAAAAAGACATGATCACCTACCTCAAAATAAAGATCCTTCCTCTAGTTATCTGCATAACTATTCTGCTAGCTCTGAGTTGTTCTCATGTTCTTCTGAATCAACTGAACTTTTTCTTCCATATCTTCTACTAATTCCGGTCCCATTAGTTTCCTTTCACCTACTTCATCCCAAAAATCTAGAGTTCAACATCTCTTCCCATATAATGCCTTAAATAGAGAAATCTGTATACTGGAATTAAAACTGTTATAATAAGAAAATTCAACCAAAGAAAGATGTTGGTCCCAACTTCCCAGGTAATCCATCGATCAAGCATGTAGAATAACCTCTAAGGTCTGAATTGTTTTTTCCGATTGCCCATCTGATTATGGATGAAAAGTTGTACTAAAATTTAATTCAGTACCCAACGAATTATAAATTACTTTCCAAAAGTTAAAAGTAAACCTGGTATCATGATCAGATACAATAGAGAGGGGAACACTATGTAACCTGACTATCTCTTTAACATAAAACTGAGAAAATTGATCTAGAGACAAAGTATCTCGAATAGGAAAGAAATGGGAAAATTTAGTCAACCGATCAACAATAACCCAGATTGCATTGTTACCTCGATATGTCTTCAGTAATACCACAATAAAGTCCATGGATGTATTTTCCCATTTCCACTTTGGCACTGGTAAAGACTGAAGCATCCCTTTTGGTAACAGCTGCTCTACTTTAACTTTTTGACAAGTCAAACACTTCATAGTAAAATCAATAATATCTCTTTTCATTCCATCCCACCAATAATACTCCTTAAGATCTCTGTACATCTTAGTACTTCCAGGATGAACTAAAAATGGAGAACTATGAGCTTCACATGACAACTCATTCTTCAACTGTGAATCACAAGGAACACATAATCTTTTCCAAATCCTCAAAACACAATCATTATCAATGTCAAAATCAGGCAACTTACCCTTCTGAACCATCTCTACCTTTTTCTGCAACTCACTGTCTTCCTTATACACTTTCTTAATTATGTCTGACAAAGATGATTTCACTGACACCTGAAACAAAACATAAGAATTTCCTGCACCAACAACTTCTATGCTAAAGTTCATAAAATCAAAAACCAAAGGATCTCATTCTAAATGTATTATGGTTAATGAAGCATTAATTTTTCAACTCAAAGAATCATCCACTTTATTTTATTTTCCCAGATGGTAAATAATCGTTCAATCATAATCCTTGATTAATTCTATCCATCTCCTCTGTCTCATGTTTAATTCTTTCTGAGTGAATATATACTTCAAAATTTTTTTATCAGTATATATTTCACACTTTACTCCATACAAATGATGCCTCCAAATTTTTAAAGAAAAAAGTACAGCAGCTATTCCAAATCATGTGTAGGGTAATTTAACTCATGTGGTTTTAACTGAAGTGAAGCATAAGAAATTAATTGATCATTCTGCATAAGGACACAACCAAGTCCTTTCAATAAAGCATCAATATAGATAACAAACTCACTATTTCTGGAAGGTAATTCCAAAATAGGAGCATTCACTAATCTTCTTTTCAATTCCTGAAAACAATCATCACATTCTTTTGTCCAAATGAACTTAACACCTTTTCGAGTTAACTTAGTCATTGGAAAATATAACAGTGCAAAATTCTCAACAAACCTCCGGTAATAACCTGCTAAACCAAGAAAACTACAAATCTCAGTTATATTTTTGGGTCTTGGCCATTCTTTAACAATTTTTTTTTAGCATAATCAATAGTTATGCCATTTTTTAAAACAATGTGACCAAGGAATGAAATTTTTGTAACCAAAACTCACACTTTCTGAATTTCCCAAACAGTTTCTTTTCTTTTAAGGTTTTTAAGACAACCCTTAAATGACTTTCATGTTCCTATTTACTTTTAGAATAAACCAAAATATAATCTATAAAAGCAACCACAATTTATCACCTGAGTCTACTGAGACAACACTGCAATAAACTGTTCAATTCTGATTCTTACCATCTCATGATGCTGATTTGGAAGGTCATTTCCCTCTATATTCCTTCCCAGAAAAGCTGCTCTATTTCCTCTATGAAAAACCATTCTTAACACAGATATATCTTAGTCGAAGCAACATGATAATATTTAAATTCTATATCATTTCAATATTAACATAAATTACTTTATGGATATTAATTTAACAATACCCTAACTCCTAAAGTTATCTAAACCGACCTCTGATACCAACTATAAGGACTTGGCCTTAAACATTGCATATTCTTGAATTAAGTTAATAATTCACATTGAGGATCTTTTTAGGTTTAGATATTTAGATAATTAGGTCATAACATATACATAACAACTTGAATATTACATGTAGACACATCTACCCAGTTTCCATTTTTTTCACAAAATAAAAATTATTCAAAAAAAGAGTCATGTCTAGTTCTATGTTTTATATAACATGACTTTTCCTTGATCCCATCCTTAACCCTATTCCACTTTATGTCCTGTGAAAAACATTTCAAAAACTTGGGATGAGCATAAAAAACTCAATAAAGGATACACAAAGAAGGAAAACTGTTAGTTTTTCCAAACAACAAGTAAACCATCAATACTTTATCATAAGTAATACTTTTCACATTTATGAAGTAGTAAATACTCTTCACTAAATAAAATATCATTTCTTACCCTTTTGTAACCAAAATATTACCATAAACCCCATATAAAGAACACATAACATATAAAGGTAACTTGGGACATAAACATACTTAAATGGAATAACCATACAGTCAACTTCCACACATATCACTAAATGGAATAGCCATATGGCCGACTTCCATATCCAATGCATAGGAGTTTATAACATAACAACCCGTCCTGGTTTATCACAGTACCACCCATCAATTGGTTTATCACATAACCACCCATAAAATGTCCAAGTACCAATATAAAATCATAACACATACAACAAATATAAAGGAAAGAAAACATTTCCACATTTCAATCACAATATATCACTTAAATATATTGACATAAAAAATCCATTATCAAAACCATTTTCAATACCAAAAAACATAAAAGAGTATATGGTATTTATTTTCCTTTTAAAAACATTATGACTTGTTAAGTAATACATAGATAAAATAATACTCACAGCGGTGGAAAGGTCGTTATCACCGCATACGTTAAAAGAAACATTATTTTTTGTCTCTTAGTAAAACTCTTAGTAGATAAAATATTCCTTTTGAATAAAAGAAAAATTCAAAGGTGTTTATATAGAGTATAAAAGAAAGTCGTGTATTAAAACAAAATGTGCCTCAATAAAAGGAGATTGAGACGAAGTCCCTTACAAAGATCATTTTGTAAATAAAATAAATCAATTATGTGTATTTAATATCAGTACACATACGTAATTTATAAATACAAGATAGGACATAATCATAGCATGGCATAATCAAGAAGTATAAGATTAACCCAAAGAATGGAAATTGGGTTAAGAAGTTACCTTACCTCATGTCCGACTTGATCCGTTTGTTCTTTAATCTCCTGAATAATAAACTAAAGTTAATTTATACTTTCTTAAGATCCTTTTTCAAGTTCATCACTTATTACCGTGTTATAAACATTATGTAATCATTTAAGTTAATAATGGTCATTTTGTCGATATTTGGTACTTGAGTCAAAAATAGACTTCTTATAATTACAAGTTGTTCATGTGGTCAAATTTTCATTATATCTAGAATGATATTCATTATTTAGATATCATATATATCATATATATCTGGTATATACATGTAATTATAATAGTAGATAACATTTGGAGATAAGAAATGAAATGCATCGTTCATGGAGACGGTAAGTCGTACGTACGCATGAACACTACTTATATTTCTATTTTGTATTGTAATGGAATGAAAACTTAATGATACATAAGTATATTATAATTAAAATATAATTTCATATATAATTTCATTAACTCTACCCTTTATACATTCCACATAAGGCATGAACGAGTCATATAACTTTGAGGGGGCGGTAGTCCTCACTTCCTCAAATGAGATTATCGTATATACCCACTATGGAAACCATAAATTTATTCTAGAAATGAAAAATATAGAAGTATAGAAACAATATAAATATAATATATATCATATATAAATATAGTTCCTTTATAATAGCCACCATGAGAGGCGGTTGGATATATTTAAACAATCATCATTTCGTGAGGCAGTAGTTCGTCGTCCACAGAAACAGTATGTTCTTTACCCATTAGATGGAGGTGTGTAATTTTAGTTACAATTATTCTCATTAAAACAACCTAGTATATTGAGGATAATGTTTTTGTTATAAAATAAAGGAATAAAAAGAGTTTAGGGGGTTGTATAAGTAAAATAAAACAAAATAAAACAAAAGAATTTAAGAGAAACCGTTACCTTTAATTCGGGTAACTCCCTTTGGATTTAACCAAAAGGACTTCTTGAAGTGCCTTATGCCAAAGGTAAGGCTTGTAGGAGGAGGAGAGGAATGTAGGTAGATTAATTTGGTAGAGTTTGGATGATCCAAGGGTCATGAGAGGTGTGAGGAATGGGTTATAGGTGATGGCTTTTTATAAGGGGGGAGGGGCGCTTTAGGAAAGTGTGAAATTATTATTTTATTATATAATGATTTTCGGTTTCTAAAGGTCCAAAACTAATTAAAGTCAAATTTATGATGACTCATGGTCAAAATAAAATCATCCAATAGGAATTGGATAGTTTTTGGATATTATTTTAATCTTTATAATCTTATTTATTTAAATCATTTATTAATGAGGTAAACACTGCATCATTATTGTGTCATAAATAATTTAATTTATTTTATGTTTAAAAATTATAAAAAAATACCATAATATAGGAAATATTTTTATATTTTTAAATAATATTTATAGTCTAAAATATAACTTATATAACATTCTGTAAAAATTAATTTACTAAAGTATATTTGTTTATGTCATTTTTGTCTTTACATTAAGTTAATTAAAATAAAGTGTCATTATCACTCTTAAGTGGCTCTATGGGGTCCCAAAATTGACCCAAAGATTCTCATGGTCAGCCATGACTCATCCAATAAGGTTATGACAACTGTTAAGGTAATGTTTTATTATTATGATATTATTTTTACCTTGAATTACCTTATTTACCTTTGACCACGGTAAATAAAAGTCAAAAGTTATTATTCACCAAAAAAATATTTTCATCTTATTGAACCATATTTTATATACTAATAGCAACTATATTTGTCAGATTTCTGAAATTCAATTCACATAAGTGGTAAAATTTCATTTAAAGTAAAAATTCAGCTTTTTAACTACTACTCAGTGTTTTCACTATTCATCAAAAATTGAAGTTTTTTAGAAAAATACCAAAAATTCAGCCTAATCTATATTAGATATTCCGAATTCAAAAATGATGTCTATTTTACCAAATTTAAAACATAGAAGTTGGATTAATTAATTTAAAATTAATTCTCATTGTCAAAACAAAAGGCGTGTTTTTAAGAAATATTAACTATCAAAAGATTGACACTTTTTTATGTCCAATTTCAAAGTGAAATTAATTCCAATGAAAAACATTGGATTAAATGGAAAAAAATATAATCTAATTACACTTTAAAACCTATTAAAAAGATAATCTAACCATATAAATAAATTATATTAAAAGGAATATTTGAATTAAAATACCATATTTTTCACTATTAATTAAAAAATTAATTTCATCATAAAAATACCAAACATTTACCCAATGTAACCGATTATAAAGAAGAATTTTATTTTTTCAAATAGAAAAATTAAAAGTGACCAAAACCATATTTAAAGAGAGTTAGCCATTAAAAGGCGGTAAATCAACCTTTTAATGTAAATTATGCTTAAAATTAGGTTCATTCACATTTTAAGCCTATAACTTAAATTGGATAAAGGTAAAAACATTTAACAAACATGTATAATCATATTTTAGTTAGTTATATTTATTCCTGCTTTTACAATGTCTTGGAATTAAATACCATTTAAAATAATATTATTTTATTATTTTTTAGTATGACTCAGCATTGTGTGTAACATTAGGCTTCAAAGAAACCCATTGTTCCGTATAGGGTACGCCATCAAACAAAGAATCCCCTTTAAAGTAAAATTAATAGTTAATTCAAAAATATTAATAAAAATGAAAATTTCATATTTCTTTATTTACCTGGTATATTACAATATAGTATTCTAAACCATGTAAAGTACCATATAGATTTCAAAGGACATTATTCATTTTTCTTGTATCGATCTCCACCACACTTAGGGAATCTTATGAGTGATTAATGGTCCTTGTGAAACAATATGCAATCATTTAGACAAGAAAGTATTTTTTTAGAGATTATTCCCATTGAATGTGACATTAATTTTGCATCATATGTTTGGCATGGTAGTTCATTTTCTTCTGGTATAATATCATTCAGGAGACCAAACGGTTCTATAAAGCTGGTGTCACTCCATCCACTGCCAACTTTCAAATTATATAACTTCAATAAAACTGACAATGTTTTTTATTTAGTATAATTGGTATATAATGGTTTCTCGACATATCTATTTAACTCCTCAAACAACTTTGGACAATCACAAAGTTCATCTTAAATTTTCATTTTCATTTCTTTCATGTGATCTTCATCATCATTTACACTAATATTCATATCAAATGATCCATAAACTATAGTATCATCCCAATTGGTGTCCATATTCAGTTTTTTCCCATGTTTAGTCCAATATTTATAGCTCTTATCTATTCCATGAAGAATAAAATGTTCTTACAACTCTTCTGGACTAATTTTTCTAAAACAACCACAACATAAACACATACAAAGGATTTGAGAAGGGTCATATGCATGCTCTCCTATAAACTTGATGAACTCTTTAACTTCATCTTCATTATCTTTTTTCAAAAGATTAGCGTGTATCCATTTTCAATTTATATCAATCCTATTGGGTTCATAAAAGAATATTTTTTTATAATAAATAAATACATACATGTAAGATATTCATTATAAAAGGTGAAAGTTATAGACAATTATAATAAGGGAAACTCAATATTTTATTATTTCAAAGAATTTTAGTATATTGAAGAAAATGGGTAATTGAAATTAATAAAATAATTACTCTACTATAGCAGGTGTTATCCTATGAATTCATTCAAAGGTGAAAGTTATATACAAGTTTCATCCCCATCAACTCATCTCCCAAACATTTATCAATCCATTTTGTTTTTTAACACACATCCTCCATCTCTTATGGACATGAACCTATATTGCTTGAAAATATCTAAGAAATATTCATCTGTGGGATGTGTAATTCTTAGAGTAGTACAAGAAACATAAAAGTGATGGGGATCAGTTTCAAGAAAAAAAATTACAATAATAACTATTTGGGAGATGAAGTTAATGAGGATGACAGATGTCTATAAAAGAGATGGGGTGAGTCTCAAGAAAAAAAATCAACTATTGGTTGATACACATCAAGTATTTATTAAATCCCCTAAACAAATGAAAATATATTTTAGTCAATTAAGAAGTAATAAGAAACCCAAATATGATACACAATAATAATAAACTCTTATTCAATCAACTAGAATATATAAAAATGTATTGATAAAACATTTTAATAAATAAATAGTTATTTCATATACATGTATTGTAATCAGAGATTCTAAGGGGTGGAACCAATACATGTAGACCTAAAATGATGAATAATGAAAAATAATTAATAATATATATAATTTTATAAATTCAATTCTTTTTTTTGGAAAAATTGATGTATAAACCTAAGGAATTATTACATTTAAAATTAATTGTATATCAAATATTTGTAAACATCTCAAGACTCTTGGGATGTCATATCACTACGCTGACTCATCCCAAGGATTCTAGGGAGGTCGTCGCATCAGATCTATCCATATGAAGGATTATAGGGAGGCCATATAATACATATTGACCCATCCTTGAGATTATAGGAAGGTCCATAAATAAGTTGGCATAAATCAATAATACACATCAACAAGATATATCACAAACAAGGGAGAAAAATACACAAAAACATGCAACATATATCCCATGCACACTTTCCTCTACTCAGACAGAATGACTCCTGTGAGGTCACATTTTCAAAGTGGAATATCCTTACTTCACTAAGAAATCTAAGTGGAATCATTTAATAGATCTATAAAACATCACTCCCCATCAAAATTATCTACTAAAAAATATGAAAATAACTAGTCCTTTTAATATGCCAGGAAGCAGTCTCATGGGATAACAAACCACCATCATGTAAATTGATACATACAAAATTATATAGATGATAAAAAATGGGTTGGGAATACTACCACATGGTTAATTCCACTATTTATACCACAAAAATAAATCATGATTCATCCACACTTTCATATAAATAAAAGAGTAGCTCACAAATCCCCAATATTAATTCATAGCTGCAATTTATATGGAATGAGATGCTTTTATGGTCTGGGAGCGAAGCTAAGAAGGCTCACAGTATAGGTTTTTCACACTCTAAAATTTTAAAGCATCAAAATGGATGATCTCTAGGGAAAAATCTCTAAAATGGCTAACTCACCACACTCACAGTTGCAAAACATCCTCCACTACATCCAGAACCATTGATGTTTTACACCTCGAGTTCCTCAAGAGAAAGTAGAGAAATAATTACATTTAGGAAAAATTAGAGAAAGAATTACATTCGAGCCTTGGATTCCTTTGACCCTTGAATCGTTCGAGCCTTGAATTTGAGCCTTGGATTTGTTTGAGCCTTGATTCAATCCTTGATTCAAGCTTTGATTCACTGAGAAGAAGCATCGACTATGGGTGGCTTCTACAGAAAGATTCTGATATCGCGACAGGTTTGTTAATGGTTTGAATTTTTTAAATAGATTAAGACACTTTTATCAGCTCTTCAAAAAAATCACTGATAAAGATGCCTTTTATTAGCGGTTAAGTAATAAGCCTTGATACAGGATTTATAATTATAATGATAAATAAGATATTTTGTAAATATATATATAGTAAATATATATAAATATAAATATAGTAAATATATTCTTTATTTAAATGTATTTATTATAATTTTATAATTATTTAAATATATAATTATTTATTTATAATTATTTAAATATTTTTTTAAAATAATATTTATATCATTACATATATTTATATATTTATATATATATATATTTAAAAAATATATATAAATATAAATATAGTAAACATATTCATTATTTAACTAAATTTATTATAAATTTAATAATTATTTAAAAATATGTAATTATTTATTTATAATAATAAAAAATTTTAAAAAAATATTTATTTATTTATAATTACGAATATATAATTGTATAAATATAGTAAATGTAAATTTAAAAATATATTTATTTATAAATAGTTTTTAAAAAATATTTTTAACATTATTAATCAATATCTAATTTTAATCACATGCATGTTAAAAATGAGTGAAATTAAATAAATTAAAAATAAGTACACTTTAATAATATTGAAAAAATGTGTAATTTTTGTGTGTGTGTGCATTGTATATAAAAATGCATTAATTACGTATATGTGAAATCAATATAACACACATTTAATCTATGCCAAATTGAAAAATTAAACTACGTTCAATTATATGTCCATTACTCTATGCAATTAGTCATTATTTTTAATTCATATTAATTTTTAATTATAAACCATTATTCACTACATATATAACTATTTAATATAAAGTAAATAAATATTGTTTAATATATAAATAATATTTATATACATTCATACATATCTATATATTTAATATATACTATTTATTAACATTATCAATAATTATCTAATTAATGAAATGTTTAATATTTTTCTCAATTTACTTATTTTAATTTTTATTTTTTTATTTTTTATTTTCCATATATCTATATATTTAAAACATAATATTTATTAGTATTTATAATTTATATATAGTATAATCAATTTATCATTTTTATCAATAATTATTTAATTAATAAAATTTGTAATATTTTTTTAATAAATCATTATTATTTTTTATTTATTTAATTATTTCATTTTATTTATTCATACCTTTATCATCACTGACAAAGGATTCCTTTATTAGTGCGAAAAATATAGCACTAATGAAGGGTACCCTTTATTAGCGCTAAAAATAAAGCACTGATAAAAGGTCCCTTTATTAGTACTAAAAAAAGTGTTGATAAAAGGTACATTTTATGAGCACTAAAAAAAGGTGTTGATAAAAGGTTAAAATTATCATCTCTTTCTTTAGTGCTGATAAAGATATCATTTATCAGGGATTTTCGCTAGTGCTAATAAATATCAATGTTGTTAAAGGCATGTTTTGTAGTAGTGAATGTTCTTCTTTCAAAAGTGTTTAATCCATTTCGGTAGATCGTCAGTAGAACAACACTAGTATTTGTAATAATATTTGGCATTGGGGTATCCCAGTTAAGTAGGAAGCTAGATTTTCAAATCTTAATCAGAAAAATAAAAATTCCTCATTCCTAGAATAATGTTACTGAGTATGTGATCAACAACCATCTCTTACATATCCAAGTCCTCTAAAATTTAAATTTTATCAATCCCATGAGGTATTCTACATAAATAATACTAATAATAATAATAATAATTCATTTAAAATTCATTTACACAAACATTTTACTAAATATAATTTAAATTATCAAAACAAATTTTATATAACATTAACCATACTAATACCATAACACAATTATAATATCCCATAAAATAATTTCAAATTACCTTATAAAGTCCTAATATGAAATTTTAATATTCAGAAATTATCCATGGTATTTTATGAAGAATACATATATATTTAAATATTTAATGTGAGTATGTGACATTACAGTAGGATGAACCATATTTTGGTAGAGTTTCTAAGAGGAAATGGTATATATATAAGATTCTCCAAGACTAATTAATTGAATAATTTGTTTCTTTAGTTTTATTTATTTTTTTTATTATAATTATTTAAAAATTGAATAAAACCTCTACTATTGATGTCCAATTTTAAAATCCATAATTATTTCATCATCAATGGTTATATGAGTCTTACCCATATCCCAATATTGATCCCCTTACATCTTATGATTATGTGAATAATTATTTTATTCAATTATATTTTTTATAGTAAGGATATAATAAATATAAGTGGTATCCTTACAATGATTAAAAATCATTTCTAGAATCACCAATAATATAAAATTTACCAAATATGATAAAGAACACTAACATTAACTATTTATTTCCATGATATAATCTTTTATCAATCACAAATCATAAAATTCCAATCATTTAAAAAGATTATATATTTTGGTAGGGCAACGAGATGAACTAATATTATTGGAATATTTTTTTGAGGATTTTTCATTGAATAAAGAACCCAAATTTTTACCCATGTTAATATAATAAGGGGATACTTCATACTATTTTACTTCTCCCACCAAAAAATAATCTAAAATTTTCCATTTTAAAAATGGAAGAGGGAATGTATTTTATAATTAAATTAAATATTTTAATATTTTATCAACTTAAAATGAACAACGTGATGTTAATAATAGTTTTATAAATTTCATTATTTTCATAATAATTTTTTATATTCTAAAATGGAATATATAATAACATCATGTCAATATAGTACTAAAATTTATTATCTTTTTTATTTTGAAAACAAAATTAAAATTTCACTTTCTATTAAACAATTTTTTGATAATTTAAAATTTTATTGTAAGAAAAAGTATGATAAACCAAGGTGAAAACCATGTTTCTTTTACACGCCATGTCTAAAATAAAAAAAATACTATATCACATTTTTAACTGGAGGTAGGTGACATGAAGAGTGTGATCATGAAAAGAATCCACCATTAGTGCATTTTTTACCCAAATAAATTTTTTTTCAAACCATCATGTTTCCCACCTGAAGGTAATATTTATTTTAAAGAGGTAAAGGTATTGTAAGAATATAGTGGTTAAACAAAAATAAGTGTTACATGGTCTAGTCAGTGACCGTAAACAAAGTCACTTCTTGGGAGGCAACCCAATGTTCATCTACTTTCTTTACTTATAATAAATATATAAATAAATAATATTAATAATAAATACTTAATAACAACATAATAATAATAATAAATAAATATTATAGTGTGTTATCTTTTGATATAACATCGTGTAATCATCACCCCCATTTCCCCTCTTATGTTTTCTTTAAATTAAACTAAAATTTCAATTTATGTACTTTTAAATAATAATTATTTTTGGAAAACCATGAAGTGGAAGGAAATTATGAGATATCATCCTCATAATAATATTATTTATTGGTTATGAATTTTAATTTTGAATAAATTATTTATATAACTAATCACTATTTTATAATTTTAACTTTTTCTTTCCAATTTTATACCATATTTATATATTTTTGAGTTTAATTATTAAATTTACCCACTCAACCAAACCCATGATATTATTTTTAAAGCCTTATTACTTGAAAAACTATTACACAGTCTTTTTGTTTATAATTAATATAGAACATTAATTTTAAATTTGTTTCAAATTTTTCACACTTGTAAAAAATGAAAATTATATATAAAATGTTTGATTATTTTGATACCAATGTATTACTTTTGGACCTTCATTCTCTTATTTAACCTTAGTGTCTAATTTTGATCTATGAATAACCATTTTTATTGGAATCCTATATTTTTAGCTCAAATTACTTACCTACCTTTTTTTCATTGAAATTATTACATTATTTTATTTTTAAGGTGGAGGAAATTTCATTTACAAACAAATTATTGAATATTGGTTCTTGTGATGAGAAAAATCAATAAGAATGTGGGAGTTAGTTTATAAATACATTGAAAAAAATATTTCTTTATATAAAAAAGGAATCCTAACTATATACAAAATTTTTATGTTAATAATTATTATCTAAATTTATTTATAATGATCATTCTAATATATATATACATATATATTACATACATTTGAGAGGGGATAAAGGATTTCATCCCCACCCCCGCCCCACCATTAATATCTAGAACATAATAGTTGTGATAACACCCCAGGTTTCCTTAACCAGTATAGAATCACTGAAAATGGATATCTGTGTGGTTTACCATAGTGATAAGTTATCACACCATCCCTCCCTATATAAATAAAATTACACTACCCATATCACTCAATTTTGGGCTTACTGGAGTACTTAAAGGTTTTGTTGATTGTATTTGTTTTCAATAATCATGTCAATAAGTATATCTTGGAGTGTTGGGTGACGGAGGAAGAATCAATCTAATGAAATTGAATATTGTACCCACATATTGATGGGTAAAGATTTTTGGTGATTCTTTTTTTCTTAGAATACCTAGCTAGATAGATTCTCTGTAGAAACCATTGGTATTTGAAAATTTATTATATAATCTACATGAGAAAGATAGAAACTAAAGGTAGTTAGAATTATTTTCTACAAAATTTTAACAAAATTGGAATTTTTGTTTTGATAAATTGAATTTTAATCATTATGTAATGTTTTTATTAAAGAATATATTGAATATAGTTCAAGGTTTTGGTGAAAATCTGGTTACAGTTCCGAAGAATCCCTCTAAGGGTTTATTGAGAAAGATTCTTGGTTTGTTTAGGGATGAAAATATCTTGGATGAAAGTTTGAATAAGCTAAAATGATGTTGGAATTAAATTTGTAGTGAAGTTCATTGAAATAATAAAAATTCAATATTTATATATTGAAAGACTTTGAATTTAAGGTTGAAGAACTTTAGAAATACTTAGAAATTTTAAAAATTTATTTCAAAGTCTTTTGAGGTGATTGAGAAGGCCCATAGAAGATTTAAAGAAGATATGAACTTATGTAATTAAATTTTTTATTTGGATAAATAGATAAATATTTGATAAGTATAAGTTTTTAAGATTCATTTTTTTTATTAGATATACTAAAAAATGGAAAATTTGTAACATCAGAATAGTTTTTGTTGACATAGAAAGGGTAAACTAGTACTTTCCAAGGGTAACCTAGTACTTTAGAAGGGTAACCCATGACTTTAGAAGAGTAAAAAAGGAATTAATAAGGAATATCACTAAACCTTATAAGGATGATTTCTTGACATTGTAAGGATGTGTATAAAGATTTAAAATAAAAGTTTAAAGTTTATAAGGATGATTTTCAAACTTCATAAGGATAAGTATGAAGTTTATAAGGATAATTTATAGTTTTTGAAAGGATGAGTCTGTAATTTAAAAGGATTATTCAAGACTTCATGAGGAAGTTTCATGACTTAATAATAATAAGAACAAACTTTATAAGGATCATTTATCCTTAAAAATGGATATCATCTGATGTTTGAAAAAGGTAAGGATGTTGTCTTCAGTTCTTAAGGATCACTTTTGACTTCATAAGGATGAATTTATTTAAAAAAAAATTGAGATTATCAAAATTAAATATTCTATGGAAAGTAAATAATATGATGTATGAGCTATTATTTACTGATTCAAATTCCACAAATGGGATTTTGATTCATGATGAATTTTTGAGAAAGAGAATCTCGACAAAGAGAAGAATAAGAAGAAGTAGATCAAATGAAATATGGTAATTAAATATTCAAGTTAAAACTTCTAATAAAATTTAATATGCACTCACACCATAAATAAATGAGTCACATTTCAATATATAGCTTCGGTATATTTTTATACATTGATGAAGATTAATTATTTTCATGGTTTTTAATAATATTTTGAGAAGAACCTTATCAAGTCCCCTGGATGAATTAAGTGGAGAATTATTTATATTAGATAAATTGATAACAAATAAAAACAAAGGTATTTATTTTAATTAAAATGAGATAAGAAGTTAATAAAAACAAAATTTTCAAAATCATGGGAACACACTCATAGGATGTTGTTGAGGAAAATGAGTTTATGGTATCAGTGCATTGATATTACTAAATATTATCTATATTAATTATATAGAAAATATAATTTTTGATCTAATAATATAAAATATTATAAAAAGAAAAAGGAAATATATGGAAAAATATGTGTGGTATCTCTAAGGGAGAAAGAGAACCTAATACTTAATTATTAAATAAAAACATTATATATATCTAGGAAGTAAAATAGTCCAACAATATTTCAATAAAGTATATATTATGCATCAAAGATGATTGAAGAAGAATAAGTACTATTATATCTATATTATATAAGTCTAAATGGGGTGATAAAATCCAGTGATCTATTTCCATGATAAATTTGAGATATTGGTTATTTACAAATATTAAATTTCATGCAACTGCTACAATGACTCTTATTTTGTTAGTTTAGTTTTTTTTGATATTTATCTATATTTTTCTATATTTTTCCTCAAAGTCAGTGCTATGTTAGGGTGTCTTAGGACCCCAAAATTAATATATTAAAAATATTAATATATATTTAATAATGAACATGTAGATTTATAGAATAAATTATTTTACTATCGATTGGTACCTCATATGGTAAATCTAATACCACAAATGTTTTTGGAATGTGATTTTTACCCTAGATGCAATATAAAGTTCATCAGCATTGGGCATTTGGTCTAAGGAAACCATTGGCAGGTGTGTTTAGTGAATTAATTATTTTATTCAATTCATTTACTTAAATATACCAAAACATAAATCTCCTATACATTTTATCCATTATAAAAATCACCAGGGTTAGACACATAATCCTAGGGGATTTTAGAGGATCCAAGGAGGAGATATGTTGATGAAAATGGTAGATCTTGGAGTAGCATCATTCTTGAAAGGGTTAATATTTTCCAACATAGTTTCTATATATCTTAAAAAATAATTGCACAAACCCATTATTCATAATCGATTGATCCAAACTTGAGGTATATCACATTATTTGATGATTTTCCACCCTTTATTTTATTTATAAGCTTGGAATTATTTATCTACTTATTTCATAGTAATTTTTATTCTTCACATGAGCCCAATCTTAAATTGATCTCATAAACCCTTTGGTTTAGATCATATGCACCTTTGAATTCACCCTAGATCCATATTATGTAATCTCTGGATGGAATCACACCATCCAACATTGGTATTTCACTTCTTTATTATTAATTTCCCCAAATTTTCTTCACATTTTTTACTTTTGTCCCATGGGGTCATGGTATAACATTTTCGGGATGGATTCGAGCATGATTGAACCCCTCGATTCATGAAATATGTGTGAATGAGTTGGAGATTAAAATATTTCTACTATATTAGGATTTGATGAGGGATTCAGGTGTTGGAAACAGAGATCAGTGGTTGGATCATGGAACTTCATCTATAGGTGAGGCGATGTGGCATCAAGTTGCGATGGGAATGAACCACACGGGGTTCAGGTGGCTAGAATCCAACCATTGGTGATAGATCATGCATGTTCATCCATAGATATGAGTTACCTAGTGTGATTCATGGTGTAAATAGCACGGGATGAGGAATGGGAGAGAATCATGAATGGTTATTTGGTTTCTTGAAAATCTAAACATACAAAGTGTGTAGTCTAGGAATATACACTATTTATTCCCTTGTAAACAACAACTAGGTTTTATAGAAGAGTTAAATATCACATGTTGTGTATGAACCATACACTCAATGTGACCCAGTGATGGTGGATCGGTGTGTACCCTAGGAGTACACAGGAATAGACATGTCCAAACACATGGGTATGGCCGATGTACATAGGCATGAACTTGTACTCAGACATGGATAGTGTACATGAGTATAGGTAGAGTACACGGTAATAGACTGAGATACACAGGCATGGGCTGGGAGGACAGAGACATTACCTATAAAATAAAGACAAGTTGTGTACAACATGTACACTCCATGTAGTTATACATGGCCTACCAAGTTGTGTGTAGGAGAGGTAATGCCCATCTGTCCGGCTAAGGTCACATATCATGTGACCCTATATACACTTTGCATACTTACCTTAAGAAATTACACCTTGTGTGTCACCTTCTTTGAGACTTTTATTTGGTCCCATGATTATCCTACTACTGTAACTTATCCACGTATAACGTGATTGTGTCCTTTATTTTTTTCATTATAGATACAACACAGAGTGGTCGGACTATGATTATTCCTTTTGAGATGCTTGGATGATGGCAGTGATTGGGTGTTATCATCATATAGGTGTTGAGGTTGGTACTCCCCTGTCGAACCAGGGTGTTGGTCTCCCATACTCTTTAGAGAGGTGGATTCAATACCAAACCACACTACAACAGGGCACAATTCCTCTAACTATGAATTACTACTTCCCCATATTCAAGCTTTAGCAGTGAGTGGGTCTTACATGGGATTTAGTGCTCCCTTAGATGTGTAGAGCAGTATTGAGGAGCGAGCCCCTCCACTCCTATTCTACTGAGGTTGTGTATAGTGTTGGGAATCAGAGATGGACCTATAGATATGCATGCTAACTCATTGTTCTTTGCTCGGATTTTGATATGGAGACCCCATTTCTCTATCACTTGGGTTTCTTTATGAGCATATATGTTGGGTCTTGTTTCCCTCTTGATTAGGGGTTGAGATAAATATTTTTTCCTTCTATTTCTCCCTTTTTGGTTTTCTGGGTGTCTTACTAGGTATTTATATATTCACCCCTACATGGAATTCTCCTACACATGTTGTGTCTTATGAAGATGATATGAATTTTAGTGGTGATCTTGGTGGAATCAGTTTCAGAGGAGCATAGTTGTACCTAGTAGAGTCAACCATGGTTGGCGGTTATCCTTAGAGATAGTGAGTTTCGATATCTTAATTATTTCCCATATTCTATTTTTTGTTAGTTTGGGACCTCATTTTTTGGTTGGGAATGCATTTTTTCTGTTTATACTTTTGAAATATGCTGCTGAACTTTGATTCTTTCCTATAGTTTATTTCATTCATGGTTTTTACTCTATATGTTTCAGTTTATTCCTTTATCTTTTCACTATTTCATGGAGTTGGTTTTGTGTGTGTGTGTATAGGTACTTAGGATAAGGACTACCATTTTATTGATATGTATTATCAGCTCTATTTTCCATCCATAATCCTATTATAGGTGGGATTAGGGTGTTACACTCGGTTTTCCGCTGGCTAGGTAGGCCATTGTGGGTCGAGTCATGACATAGTGGTATCAGAGGTGGTATTTCCTCTGGTTCAGTGTTATAGTTATACCTTATTATGAGGATTGGTCAGTGTGTTAGGGAAATAGTTTGAGAGTGTATGGAGTGTGGATTTTAGGATAGGGAACCCAATGTTGGTATGGAAATCAATGTATCCATACACAAGGGATAAAAAACTTTATCGGTATAATGAGACATAGGTTTTAGGGAACAAACAGTACATGAATCGTATAGCATTGGGTCTATTTAATTTCATGACCTTATTAATTCAACTCCTCATACATGTTTATCTATCTGTGGTATTTGTTGATAACTTTCACAATGCCTCTGCAATGATAGTCAATTAGGATGCCGATATAGGATCTTGAAGACAATCAGTTGAGTAATAAGGCCTTAGTTTAGGGAACCACTCATGAAGTGTTTCCTCTATGTGGGAATAGTGCAGATTCATTACCTATCAAACAACAGATAGTTCTAATTGGTCAAGATGATGATGTGTACAGGATTAGCGTGTTATGTGAGTTCTAGTGATAGAGACCATTATGGTTTCATGGAGAGCCCAACCCTCAGGTAGTATAGGATTGGATCGATTCAGTGGTATGAGTTTTAGGATTGTTCATACCCTGAATAATCAGATAGTTGTTCTTGTATCAATACTTCTTCATAGAGAAAGAAAGAACTAGTGGAGTCGAATTACCCATACTCATGATGGGGTGAAGCTAAAATGGTTATACTTCCAATATCTATTCTGTAATGAATAATACCCTTATAGATTTTTATTTATGAATATTTAAGATCTTCCTAAGTTTCAATAGGGTGATATGTCAATTTTTTAGTACACCATGAGGTTTACCATCCTCACATGTTAATCCTACGATATGGTTTGAGATGAAAACTCTCATGTGTGAAAGTTTTATTTTGTCATTTATAAAGAAATTCATACTAGTGTGGTCTCCTTATACATTCCCATATATGATGGAGTGATAAAGAAAGCTCTAATTATGGAGATATTACAAGTTAAGGAACACTGAGTGTCTAGATCCAACAGTGGTCATCATGGGGCTGAGTCATCTATAGTAACCAGATAGCATCAGTTGTTAAGGTCTCGGTGCCAGAGACATACCCGTGTTTGGACTCAGAGATGTGTATTTTCAATGCATAGATCAAGAAGAGGATCCATTCATTTTCAAGAGGGGAGATTCTATTCTTGTGATGGGAGAGGTCACATGGTTCAAGATTTCCCAACTCAAAGTTTTGATAAAGGTATATAGTAAGTCGATGGAACATCATGGTAGAGGCATCATCATGATCAAGGATCTCCTAGGTGTGGTCAGGTCAGACCCTATGGAGGTGGTTCTAATATAGGAGAGGGTGGAGATCCAGAGGGATGAGATATGGGTGGAGGTTGACATTATAATATTATAACACCACTAGTTTTTATGAAATATTTTTTTTCAAATAAATGTAATTTCTTTGATAGATTTTTCTATAAGCAACATTGAGTTTTAAAAAACCCTGATATACTATTAATATTATCATTTAAACATGATTGTTATAATCTAGACATTAAACTTGGTGGTATGAATAAGAATATAAATTTTTTTAAAATAAGTATAATGGTTTTACATAAATTAAAAATATTGATAAAAAGTACTTAATTCTTAGTAAATCCTTTATATGCTTCAAAAATACTTTTTCTTAAACTAGGGTTTTTATTGATTTTTTTTTAAAAAAAGTAATTTTTTACACATTTAGGAAATTTATTTTAAAATATTAAATAAATTTTTGAAATCATCATGTCAAAATTATCTTTGAGTAAACTTTTGATAATTTCCTGAAAAGATTTATTTTTAGATGAATAGTGAAAATACTGATTTTTATCAAAAACTGCCTTTTCTTTTAAATAATTTACTAGTTAAATTTTATTTTAATATATTTTTAGAGTAAAATTAGTTCAATTGTATTATTAATAATCCAATTTTTCTCATTTTATTAAAAGGCTATAATTAAACCATATATGGTATGATATATATGATTATTGTTCCTTAATATATTTATAAAAAAACCTATATTAATTATATAGGAGGTTTTAATGTGTATGAAAATTTTGATTCTTGATGTAAGTGATTTTTGTCTAAATTTTTACTTTTTAGGACATAAGTTATGTTATGCACCTATATTATTTTATGAGGTGTATATAAAGAAATTTTGAAATTTTATAACAATAATTTATTTATTTTAATTATATTTAATGTTTTTTTATTTTTATTCTATCATGTATCTTACTATTTAAAAGTTACCAAAGTATGTGATGGATTTCATCTCACTTTTATTTCTAAGGGACACATGCAATATTCACCACTTTTTTCTTTTATGTGGTGTATATACTACCAATTATGGTATTATATAAATATTATCATAAAAAATATGGGATATAAATATCCATTGAAGATTATTTCTTTCAAGGGGCTTGTGATTAAAAAATTTACCAATGTGGTGATTGTTTTATGTTACAATATCTTGGTTTATCAAGATTATTTATGATTAAGTTTCTAATCATAATACATTACAATATACCTTTCAATAACGTCATGACTTTTATTCTCTAATGGTTATCTTTTTATATTACATATTTTCCTTTCATTTTCCTCTCTTTAATATCTAAATGGACCAAAACATTGTTTTATGGAAAATTAAATTTATTTTTCTATTCGGTTGAAAATATTTTCTCTTCCAATTCCATGTTTTCTAAAAAAAAGTTTTAAAGAATGTTTTTATTATTAAAAAATGATTATTTAATTAATTTTTTACCCATGTTTAAATTTTTACCAAAGGGTTTAAAATGAATCTTCTTGTTCTTTTTCTAACAAGGTACTTTTGAATTTTTATAAAAAATGTGAAAGGAATATTTTTTTCATGTGTACGACATGAATGGTATTTCACACCATCATGACCTCTCAATTATTTAAATATTATATTATAAGTTTCCAAGTATCATTTCAAATAAAATGTTTTATTTAATATTTTTGAAAATTTTTAGATTTTAAATAAGTGATTTCATAATGGAAAGGATATTTTCCTAAAGAACGATTTAAATGTTATTTTTATGGAATTTATATTCACCGATGACAACAACCTTCGATGTTTCTTATTCCTTAATAGGGATATTATCCAATGATACCATCCTTATCCTTTATTTTTGTGTTTTATGATTATAATTTTAATATTTTTATGGAACAGGTTTCTTTTCCATAGGTTATATTATGATAAGATGTTTATGAAACCTATTGATTTTCCATGGGTTATGATATGATGAAATAATTATGAAAACCTTTTCCTTTTTCATGGGTTATTACATAATGAATGTTTTATGATCCTTTGGAACAAAAATATATAGATTATGAGATGGGTGGGACCTATATCTCCCTCCAATTCAATAGGTAATGATTAATTTTCTATGATATCAATGGGTACATGGGAGGTTATCCCAATCTTAAAAAATAGTGTGCACAGGAGGTTATCCCAAGACCCAAAAAATAGGGTACAAGGAAGGATGTCCCAAGCCTAAAATGAGAGGGTACAGAGGAGGCTATTCTAATCCCAAAATAAGAGGGTATACAGGAGGTTTTCCCAATCCCAAAAGATGGTATATGGGAGGTGATCCCCATACCTAATTAGGTACATGGTTGGTTATCCCAATCCAAATATGTTATGAATTTATTGGTGGGTAGCCTTGACATAAGATTTTCTATGCTTATGTGTATGCCAAAAATCTATCTCTTATGCCAATGTTATGTTATAATGGCACATTTTCTTTGATTACATTATTATTTATGCCTTATGTACTAACAATATTTATGTTATAACTCAAGATTAAGATATTTGATATGAAGGGTATGGTTTTTAAATGCTAATCTCCTATTATCATACCCTTATTTTAATTTTATGCTTATGTGATCATTGATATCTCCCTTGTTTACACTTTCTAAGAATCTTAGATCACCCTTTCTTATGTTTTCTTTCCCTAAGTTATGAATAAAGGTTTTATATATGATATGAATAAGAAAGATTCTAGTTATAATGAACTTAGCGGGATATTATTCAGTTCACTTATGAACTAGTTTTTTATGTATCCCATTTTCCAAATACACTAAACCTTTACAGTTATCATGAATGTTTATATAAAATGAAATGAATATTAATATATTAAAATGATATATCCATGTATTAGAAGCCTTATTCATTATATTTGGTATAAGAAGAAAGGTTTATTTAACCTTTGCAAATTAGTTTGAGAAAACCTTACTGATATTCTTAATGATATATATAAGGATAAATCTAATTTTAGGAAAATATCCTTCAATTTTGGTGAAGGATAGAAATATTGGTTTCCCTAAAATTAAATCCATGTCTAGATACCACAAGTGGATGTGGATCTAGCATAGTTTTACCTAAGGGTGAAGACTATGAAAATAGTGAATTAGGATTGACTTAATTATCACCTAGTGCACAACAACAGGCCTTTCTACACACCTAGTTTGACACTCCCAGGGGATATGCTTTAGAAATTCACAAACTATTTATAAACCATCATGAAGAATTTGAATAATTACCATCAATTACCTAGGTTAATCCTAAGGTGTCATATATTAAAAATAAAGTGTTTTGATTTAGATATCCTATAAGTGATATTTCATGATTATGTGGTTTCCCGCTATGATTATTAATGCTCGCACTATGATTTTTGGTTTTATCCGATGGATGGAACCCTAAGTAACCATGTTAAGGATGAATAAAATAGACAATGAAATTATTATCCTCCTAGGTAACAAAATTTTATGGGATCTAGAATGAAAAATCTTATTGATATGCTCACACAACTTTATTAAGTTATAAATCATGTTGAACTTTAAAATGATAAAAGGAGGTAACAACATTATGTTGATTACTTCATGAATAAACATACACATTATTTTAGTGGTTCTAATAATCCACTAGTTTTTTAGAAATCGATCAGTACAATTGAAAATATATTTTTCATTATTCTGTGTTTGGAGCATGAAAAATTCATTTTGGGCATCTATTATTTGAAAGGAAAACAGAACAATGGTGGACTCTTATTAATAATATGATGTGCCAATATGAAATTGAATCCATGGAGTGAGATTAGTTTAAGATATTATATTTTAACAAGTAATTTCCTTTTATTATTCATATGAAAATGTAGAAGTAATTCATTCAGCTAAATCATAAGGATGATGAATCTATTGGTACCAATGAGGAAAATTTTACAAGACATGTGAGGTAAAATTATATTATTTTCATCCAACCTAAAAGTCAGGTTGATCAATTTTTCAGTGGCTTAAAACCAAATCTCAGAAGATAGGTATCCATAAGTGATTTTAGTAGTTATTAATAAATCATTTGATATAAAATGAAGGTGGAAATATATATTGGAGTTACCCATAAATCTCGTGTGTTTGAAAATAAAAGAAAGTTATAATTCAAAGGAAACTCTAAAACCATATAGAGAAAAATATGATCTTTTATTCATTCTCAGAGTGTGTAAGGAAACATGGAGGATATTTTCTTAAGAGGACTATTAAATGTTTTTAAGTATGGAAATAAAGGTCATCTGGTGGATGAATCCAAAGTGTTTAGAAGATTTAGCTAATGATGTGAATAAAGAGAAATATCCACAAAATGCACCACCCACACTCTAGTGTTTCTAATTCAAGGAGTATGTGAATTATGCTAAACAATTCTAAAATATGAAGGTTAATTATGATTACTAATGTCAATAACATCTTAATCTAAGATACAAAGGGAAATCTATTTCTTTCACTATTTATGATGATGGGTATGATAATGACATGATGAAAGGTATAGTTATCATCTAATCTAGAAAAACTAATTTATAATTTAATTATAGATCTACCTACTATTTTATATCTAAATAAATTTCTATGGGTATCAAAATTCTACCCAAATTATTAGATAATGAATTAGAAATGAATTCCCTTAACGGTACAATTATTGGATATCAATTCCATCATTCCTCTCTAGTAAAAGTTTATGGGAATTTTATTTCTATAAATTTTTTTATTCTCCATCTAGTTGAATTTGATGTCATCTTAAGAATGTATTGGATTTCTGTATATAAATCCCACATCTATTCCTAAGGAAGGTATCTCACATTTGATATTTCAAAACCAAACTATGATCATCTATTTGTGTGAAAATAAATATAAACTCTCAATGAAATTTCACCAATTGTATGGGCCTTTATTCTTATTCAAAGGGGGTATTTATCACAAATGGTTGGGGATAAACTCAAAATTGATGATATACCTAATATAAAGGAGATTCTGGATTTCTTTACATAAGAGTTTACTAGTATTCCACAGAACCATGAGGTTGAGTTCTCAATAGAACTCATACCTGGTGCTAAACCAATTTGAAATACTTCTTATAGAATGGCCCTAATTGAGTTGAAATGATTGAAGAAACTCTAAGAGAATCTTAATATGAGCTTTATTTGGAAAATGGTGCCATCTTGTGAGGTGAACCTATTATTTTTTTTAAGAATAAAGATGGATCAATGTGACTCTACATTGATTATAAGGATCTAAAAAATCACAATCAAGAACAAGTATCCTATACCCCATATTGATGACTTGTTTAATCTGCTGTGCAGAGCTTAATATTTTTCCAAGAATGGCCTTCATTATAGATATTATCAATTAATGTTAATGAAGGAATATATACCCAAGAAAACATTTTGTACAAGGTATGGACACTATGAATATATAGTGATGTCATTTTATCTTACTAATTCCCCTGTTATCTTTATGGATTAAATGAATAGAGTATTTAGAGATTACCTTAATCAATTCATGGTAGTCTTTATAGATGATATTTTTATATATTTGAATAGTAAGGAAGATTATAAATATAACTTTATAATTGTTCTGTAGACCCTAAGAAATGATAGATTTAAAAGGTGTGAATTTTGGCTATAAAAATATTTCATTTTTTTGGTAATATAATCACATGTGATGTTATATTGATCGATCCATCAAAGATGGAAGTTATTAAACATTGGTGCATACCAACCATGGTGATTGATATCCATAGTTTTCTTTGTATGGATGGATATTATCGATGTTTTTGGGTAATTTTTCTTGACTATATAATTCACTCACCATGTTAACACATTAGGGATCCATGTTCCTTTGGACATATGAATGTGAAGAAATTTCAAGGAACTAAAGAGAAGGTTAGTCAATTCATTTCTTCTTACATTACCTTGTAGTGGATAAGGGTGTGTAATATATAGTGATTCATTGAATAAGATATTGGGATTTTTTCTCATGAAAAAAAATATGGTTATAGCTTATGCCTCAGGAAAATTTAAGGTTCATGATAAAAATTACCCAACTCGCGATTTAGAGTTAGCTTCATTAATTTTTACATTAAAGATATGAAGGAATTATCTTTTTAGAAAAAAGTGTGATATATAAATTGATCATAAGAGTTTAAAGTATATATTCATACATAATAATTTGAACATGCACCAGAGAATATGGTTAGATCTTATTAAATATTATAACTACTTAATACATTACCGCCCTAGGAATGTGACCAAGGTGGTCGATGATTTGATTCATAAGGATCATGATTGATTATCTATGATAAGGATCCCAAAATATCCAATATTTATTTATTTTTAAAGGATAGATCTATAAATCATGAATTAAGGGGGGAAATATTATCTTTATCAAATAAGTGTTCGATCATCAATGCAATTGAAGATTAAAGAGGAGAAGAAGGAAGATCTAGAGATACAAAAGAAGTTGAGAAATGTTCCTAAGTTTAACCTTGATTATAATGGAATGATAAGGCTCAATAATTGTGTATGTGTCTCATCCATACCATTTTTTAAAGAAGGATTTGTTACAGGAAGCTCATAGTTATTCATTCTCAATTCATCTTGGAATTAAAAGATATATAGAGATTTTAAAGTTTATTTTTGGTGGGATGGAATAAAGAGAGATATTGTAGAGTATGTACCTCATTGCTTGGTATGTTAGAAAGTTAAGGCTATGAGACAAAAGTATAAGGGGATATTACAACCATTACCCATACCAGAATGGAAATGGGAAAACATCATCATGGATTTAATCATCGAACTTCCCAAAACATATTAATGGGGGAATGATATATGGGTTGTGGTCGATCGCCTTACAAAGTTTATACACTTAATTTCAATCAGAGAAGAATTCTCACTGGATTATATTGTAATGATATATATTGATAAAGTGTTAAGGTTTAATGAAGTACCAAATTCTATTATATCTTATCAGGATTAGAGGTTTACCTCAAAGTTATTACAAAGTCTCTGGAAAACTCTTGATACAGAGTTGAATTTTAGCACTCTGTATCATCCTCAAATAAGTGGTCAGTCTGAGAGAACAATTAGAAACTTAGAGAATATTTTGAGATCTTATTCTATGGATTTAAAGGGTATATGGGATCAAAAAATACCTCTAGTTTAGTTTTCTTATAACAATATCTTTCACCTGGTCAATATTTTGTGACAAAACCACTAATTTGAAGAAGCTACATAGGAACCTAAGGATAGGATGAGGAAAAAGTATCCTCTTCTATTTGTATTATAATGATTAATTTTCAGGGAAAATTTATATTAAATGGGTTATAATGTAACACCCCTAGTTTTTATGAAATACTTTTTTTCAAATAAATTTAATTTCTTCGATATCTTTTGCTACACGCAACACTGAGTTTTAATGAATCATGATTTACTGTTAATATTATTAATTAAACATGATAATTATAACCTAATGGTTAAATGTGGAGAAAGTAATAGTAATAACTAAATTTTGAAAATAAATTATAATGGTTTTATTTAAATAAAGCATATTTATAAAAAAATACTTAATTTCTAGTAATTGCTTTATTTTATTCAAAAATATTTTTTTCAAAAATGGTTTTTATTTCTTTTTTTTTTTGAAAAAATGATAAGATTATTTTTTCCCACTTTTAGAAAATTTATTTAAAAAAATAACTCCATTTTTTAAATAAAAATTCCGAAATTATCTTTGAGTAAAATTTTTAAAATTTTATGAATTTTTTAATGAATAGTGAAAAATACTTATTTTTAATAAAAACTACCTTTTCATTTAAAGAATTTAAAAATTATATTTTTTAATAAATATTTAAAAGTAAATTTAGCTAAAATATTTTATTATTATTCCAATTTATTTCATTAGAATCATATTCATATAGATATTTGATATTAAAACTTTCTATACTAATGAACATTTTCTCTTTAGAAAACCGCCTTTTCATTGCGTATGTGGGTTTAATTTTAAATTAAATTTTTTCAAATTATGTGAATTTAATTTTTAATAATGTATAAAATATTTTTAATAATCATAATTAATATTATATAATAATTTAAACTTAATTTTTGGTCAAAAAAATAGTAAACACAGTAAAAACCAATTACCCTGGTTAAGGTCAAAACGGGTTTACTGGAAGTCAAGATGACCTAAAAACTTATCCAATTCTTATATTATGTCTATATTTTGACCTTATTGAATATAATTTTCAATAATGATCCATTTTTTATCCCTTTGGCATGTTAAAAACGTGGGTATACATTTTTATTATCAACAATTCCAAGTGTGTACGGTGGACTACCGCCTCACGAACAGATGTGAGATTTTTTTTCTTTTATGTTTCACTTGGATGGTAATAAAGATATATTTTTAGAATATATATGATATATATGACATATGAATTATAATTTAAAGGTTAAATATTATTTACCTTTCCTTAGTTCCATCCGTTGAGAAAATGGAAACAACATTCATGAGTACGTATGGCATACCGTATTCAAGAACGGTGTAATTCATTTTCTATCTATAAATTTTTTAAATTAATATAAATAAATATATAATGAATATATATTTTATTTATATATATTTTAACACTATTGAGATTAATTAACCATGATCAAAGTAAAAGGATTGAAAATACTAAACCAAAACATACATGAAAAACAAAGGTATTAACAGAAATGTGATTTTAGCAAGGAATTTATAATAAATCAGTTATAAAAGGAAATAATTAAACCATATATGGTATGATATATATGATAATTTTTCTATAATATATTTATAATAAATTTATCTTTTTATACAGGAGGTTTTAAGGTGTATGAAGAAAGTTGAGATTTGAGGTAAGAGAGTTTTATCTAAATTTTTCTTCTTTGGGACATAAGTTATGTTATGAACCTATATTATTGTATGGGGTGTATATGAATACCCTTTGACATGTAATATAATTAATTTATTTATTTTCATGATATTTAATATTTTTTAAATGTTATTATTTCATGGGGATTATGATTCAGATGTTATCAAATCTTGTAAGCGATTTTATCTCACTTTTAGTTATGTGGGGCACATGCCATATTCACCACTTATTTATTTTTTGTAGTGTATATACTACCCATAAATTTATTTTATGATTATTATCGTAAAAATTATTCTCTATAAATATCCATATCAGTTTATTTCTTTCATGGATCTTATGATTCAAAAGTTACCAATGTGACAAAGGTTTTATGTTACAATCTCATTTTTTATCATGATTGTTTATGATTAAGTTTTTTATGATGAAATATTATGATATACCTATCAATAGATTCATGAATTTTATTCTCTTATGTTTATATTTTGATAATATATTATTTTATTTCATTTAACTATATTTTCAAACTAATGATACCAAAATAATGTTTTTAAGTAAAAATGAATTTTTTTTCTCTTTAGTCAAAAATCATATCTCTTCCGTGTCCATGTTTCCAAAAAAAAGTTTAAATAATGTTTATATTATTTTATAGTAATTTTTAAATAAATATTCTCCCATGTTTTTATTTTTAACATAGGGTTTAAATGAATCTTTTTTTCATTTTTTGAACAAGGTATTATTAACTTTTTACCAAAAATGGGATAGGAATATTTTTTTAACATCTACTAAATTAATGGTATTTCCCACCACAAAACCAAAAAAATGATTTAAACATTCCTTTATAAGTTTCCAAGTATATTTTAAAATAATTTTTTTTCAATATTTTTGATTTTTTTATATTTTTAAGATTTTATTTCAAAATGAAAATGATATTTTCATTAATAATGTTTAAATGATCATTTTATGAAATTTATATTCATCAATGATAAAAAAAATTGATGTTTCTTATTACTTACAAGGGATATGATCCAATTATACCATACTTATCCTTTATTTAGGTGTTTTATGATTATATTAAAAATATTTTTATGAATCCTGTTTATTTTACATGGGTTATGTTATGATGTGATGTTTATAAAACATGTTTGTTTTCCATGGGTTATGCTATAATGAAATGTTTATGAAAATAATTTTCCTTTTAATTTTTTATGACATGATGAATGTTTTATTATATTGTGGCACACAAATGTATGGATTATTTTATGGGTAGAACCTATATCTCCCTCCGATTAATTAGGAAATGATTAATGTTCTATGAGCTCAAAAAGTACTTGGGAGGTTATCGTAAACCCAAAAAAGAGTGTATGAACGAGGTTATACCAAGACCAAAATAATAGGGTACATGGGAGGTTATCCCAAGAGCAAAAAAAGAGGATAAATGGTTGGTTATCCCAATCCTAAAACATGAGGTTACATGGGAGGTTATACCAAGCCCAAAAGAGGGTACACGAGAAGCTATCCCAAGATTGAAGTAGGTACATAGGTGGTTAGCCCAATCCTAATATATTATGAATTCATTGGTGGGTAGCCATGAAATAAAAAATTTTATGATTATTTTTATGCCAAAAATATATTTCTTATGAAAATATTATGTTCTCATGGATCATGTTCTATGAATCATTTAGGATTCATGTCTTATGAAGTTCCAATATTTATTATATGACTCATTCTTTTGATCTTTGTTATGCAGGGTGTGGTTTTCAAATGTTAATCTCGTATTCTATAACCATTATGCTCATGTTATGATTATGTAATCATTAATATCTACCTTTTTTATCCTTACTAAGCATATTATATCACCCTTTGTTCTGTTTCATTTCCCCATGTAATAAAGAAAGTTTTTATATATGATATATCTAAGAAGGGTTCTAGTTATGAATAACTTAGAGGGATATGATGTATTTCACTTATGAAACAGTTGTTTATGTATCCAAGTTTCTAAACACACTAAACATTTACAATCCTTGGGGTTTTTATGTACTATAAAATTAATATTAATATATTAATATATTATATCTATGTATGAGAAGTATGGTTTGTTACAGATTTTCTTCCATAACCACCACTAGGTGTCCCATTCCAGGTTCAGAGGGATGGCGATTGAGGATGTGGGTAGTTGAAGGATATGGAGGGATATGAATAGGATTCCCATGAGATAATTTTTTGTATGATATTTTTATTTTCTACTCATTCTCCAGTACTTGTAAACACATGCACAGTTCATTCCTTTATCTCTATTTCTATTGTGTGAGATATATAGTTTTTAATTGACTCTTTATCACAAAAATTATGGCTAAAGGTACCTATAGTTAGTTATTCTTCTATATCAAAAATATAATTATAGTGTGAGATATAAATTGGTGGTGGTAGTTTCTCATGTGACCATTTAGTCCTTGCAATAAACTCTTATGAAGTCTTCTTTGGTATGGACTAGTTGTCTATGGTGCATACCTATAGTTAGATGGATCCATACAGATGGGACATGATTATCCTTCTTAGGTGAGAGAGATCTTATAGTTGATTGGGTAGGTATTAAAAGAAATAAATTTAAACCTATCAACCATAAGTTAGATAGATTATCCCTTAGTGTAGTAGGATTTTCAAGCATCTGGCTTCTGATGGTAGTGGAGGATTATATGGATATATTCAATGAAGATATCTCGAGACTTCCTCTGAGGTGGTTGATTGAATTCTACATTGACTTAAACCTTGGTACCACACTAATATCTTCTGTAGTATATCAAATGGACTCTATCAATATCCAATGGATAAGGGTGAAATTGAAATACCTTTAAGAGAATGGTTTTATTAGACCTAGTGTGTCCCCCTGGAAGACTCTAGTTTTGTTTATGGAAAAGGTGGATAGGGGTTTGAGGCTATTCAATTATTATCATCACTTCAATTAGGTAACAGTAAAAAAATACCCATTTCCAATGATTAATGACCTTTTCAACTAGTTAAAGGGTGCAATTTGGTTCTCCAAGAATTATCTCAGTTCTATCTATCATTAGTTGGGGTTTCATAAGGATGATATTATGAAGAATGAATTTTTATGTCACTATCAAAACTATGAGTTCTTGGTAATTACATTTAGTGTAACTAATTCCCCTATTTTTTTAATAGATCTTATGAATTGTATCTTTAAATCATACTTGGATTGATTCATATTTTTCATTATTAATGACATTCTTATGTACTCTATGTCATAGGGGGCATGCAGATCATTTGAGTATGGTCCTAGGCTTACTCCGGGAGCACCAGTTTTATAATTATCTCTCAACGTATCAGCGTGGGATACATGAGGTTCAATTTCTAGAGAATTTCATCTATGAACATGGTTTCTTTGTGGATCTAGTGAAGATTTATGTGGTGTTTTCTTGGGATCCACCCAAGATCATTTTGTAGGTGAAAAGTTTTCTTGGTTTAGAGGGGTACTACTAGAGGTTTGTGGAAAGACTTTATAGGGTAGCATCCTCTTATATTTACTTGACATGGAAAGGGTAGTTGTTTACCAAATGTGAGTACTATTAGAGAGAATTTTCTAAGATAAGGCAGAGGTTGACCAGTACTCCTATTTTGAGACTGTCAAAGGAGGGAATTGAGTGCATAGTGTTTTGTGATCCGTTTAGAGCTAGGATAAGTAGCATATTGACACAGATGTATTAAGTGATTTCTTATGGGTTTAGGAAGTTGGGACCCCATGAGAAGAATTGTGTGACCCATTAATTAGAGTCAGAATTGGTAGTCATTGCCTTAAGTTTGTTGATGCACTATCTTCTGGGTGAGAATTTCATTGTTTACTTGAGACACTTGAGTCACAGGTGAATCTTTACCTAGAGTGATATTAAACTATGAAAAAGGAATTATTTTGAGTTTTTTAAGGACTATAAATTTTAGATAGTCTATACTCTAAGTAAATGAATTGTGGTGGAAAATTACCTTAGTAGGAAGTCTCATTCTCTCTTGGTGGAGGAAACATCTAGTAGTTAGCTTTGTTGCAGCTGACCCTAGTGGAAGAGAAGGGTGCATCTTATCTTCAGTCGAAGGTTGATACTTCACCACTTCTTAGGTGTGTGAGGGATAATCATTTGGGAGACATTTTTTATGATGTTTTACATGACCATATATCATAAATATATGCACTATACTGATTTTATAAAGGAGGGGAGAAAGTTATCCTTTTTTCAGGGATGGGTAGTGGTTTTGGTAATATTGTGTGAGGATGTTTTGTGGGTGTTTCTTGCTTCCCACTTGGTAGTAAATCTAGGTGTAGTGAAGATGTTCAAAGACTTTATACAACATTTTTTGTGGTTTTTCATGATTTGGAGATTTTTTGAGTTTTTTTTCTCAGTGTCTCACATGTTAGTAGGTTTAGGAAAAACATTGGGTTCCATTAGGTTTGAATCTGCCTTTTGAGATCATAGAGTAGAAGTGGGATGGATTATTGATGGATTTTTGTGAGAGGGCTTCCATGGATAGTGATAGGACATGATGTTATCTGAATTTTTATTGATCAACTTACCAACTTGGTACACTTTCATTCCATCAAGGATTAGAGTTTGTTCAAGAGTTTGGGGAAATTTTAAATATGGGAGATCGTCTGGATTCATGGAATTCCCACGATGATAATCTCTGACTATGATACTCAGTTAATTTCATGGATATGTAGAGGCTTTCAAGAGGATTTTGGGACCCATATTTCAATGATTACATCGTTTCACCTCTAGAAGGACAGGAATACCAAGCAGACTATCCAGGTGTTAGAAGATATATTGAGAACCTATGACTTGGACTTCATCCAGATCTAGGTGGATCACTTTATATTGGTGTAGTTTTCTTATAATAAAATATATCACTCTACTATCATCATGGAACATTTCAAGTCACTTTAGGAGAGACCATGTAGGTCCCCATAATGCTGGAAAAAGATTTGTGATACATCTCTTGTTAGGCTAGAGATGGTACAGACAATGAAATAGAATGTTCAGGTGATTCATGAGCATAGTATGATAACCTAGAGTCAAAAGAAATATATTTCTAATAGACATCACAGACCTTTATTGTTCGAGTAGGGTGACCATTTTTTCCTAAGAATCTCCCCATAATGAGGATTATAGAGTTTTTTCTAGGAAATAAAGGTATCTCATAGGTCTATCAGGACATTCAAGATCCTGCATAGGTTTTTTGAGGTTTTTTACGACTTGTCCTTACCTCATTAGTTAGACTAAGTGCATTACGTATTCTATGAATTGAATCTGAGGAGATACATATACGGCCCAATGCATTTTATTGGTTGGGTTGAGATAGACATCGAGGACAAATTCACCATTGTTGCGTACCCAATGGAGATATAGGACCCATAGGAGAGGAAAATTTGTTTATAGACCATCCCGTTGGTTTGATTTCTTTATAAATATAGGAGCATGTAGGAGAGATAATAAGAGCATGAGAGTCAGATGAGGGCTCAGTACCACCACCTTTTTGTGTAGCTTATGCTTTTAGGGGTAAAAATCCTTAAAATAGGGGAGAATGTAATGAATCCAATTTTGTTGGTTTATTCCTTTGAATATATATATATATATATATATATATATATATTGATTTTTCCTTGGAGTATGTGTTGTGTTTTGGTGTTTCAAGACCCCAAAATTAATATATTAAAAATATTAGTATATATTAAAGCACATATGCGTACCTGTTTAGAATAAATGATTTTTCCTTTTATTGGGACCTTGGATGAGAAATCTGAGACCATGATTATTTCTAGAATGCTAGGTTTACCCAATGTGTAACATAAAGTTGGTTGGTGTCAGGAATTCGGTCGAAGGAGAATGTTGGTGGGTGAATTAAGTGAATTAATTTATTTATTTAAATAATTTAATTAAATAACCAAAAACCTTAATCTCATCTATATATTCTCTATTATAAAAAATCTCTAGGGTTAGTCACATAATCCTAGGATATTTGAGAGGATCCAAGGAGGGGATTCAATGAAGAATAATGATGGATGATGGTGTAGCGAGCGTTATTAAAAATATTTTTCTTCTCTAATGAAGTTTTAGGATCTCACCAATAGCAATGGTATGAACCTGTTATTCATCAAAAATCGATTCAAACTTAAGTTAGGGAATTTTATTTTATGGTTTTATACCCTTGGTTTTATTGATAAGCTTGGATATGTTTATCTTTTTATTTCTCGACGATTGATGTTCTTCACATGAGCTTGGTCTTAATTTGATTTCTTGAACCCTTTAGTTTAGATCATATATGACATTTATTTCACCCATGATCCATATTATGTAGTTTTTGGATGGGATAAGCTATAAAATGTTAGGATTTCACTTCTTTCTTATTATTTTCCCCCGCTTTTCTTCACTTTATTCTCCGTTGGCCCATGGGGTCACGGTTCGACATTGTCAGGATGGATTTGAGTGTGATCGAACCCTCGAATGCATGGAGAATGCATGAATTATTTCATGTGATTGGATATTAATACAGTGTGAGATGAGGGTGTTAGAAACATGGATTAGAAGAAAAATTGTGGGTCTTCATCCATGGGTGATGTGACACGGTGTCATAGTGTGATGGGAAAGAACCTCATGGGGTCTGGGTGTCCAGGATCTTGCCAATGATGATGGATCGGTCATGGTCATCCCTAGATCCAAGTTCCCCAGTGTCGTTCATGGAAAAAATGGTGGTGATGATAGTGTAGGTGATACATGTGAAGGATTCTTCTATTTCTAGAAAATCATGACATACATGGCATGTATTGTAAGAAAATACATTGTGTAGTCCCCTAGACACGGTATCTAGGGTTACAAGAAGAGTTAAATAACACATGTCATGTATGACCCATACATTCCATGTGACCTGGTTTTGGTGGGTCAACATGTAACCTAGGAGTATATAGTCATGGACACGGATAGACACATGGGAAAGACCAAAGTATGCATGCATGACCATGTACTCTAACCCAGCCAGTATATATGGGCATGAATAGAGTACATGGGAACGAGATGAAGTACATGGTCATGGTCCAAGAGGACACGGTCATACCCTTGGAATCCAAGACATTTCATGTAAAACATTTACACATTTTGTAGTTCTATATGGACTTCCAAACCATGTGAAGTCAAGGATGGACCTAGTTTTTCAAGAAAGTTCATGCACCATGTGAATATATGTACATGCCATATACCTACCTTAGGAACTTCCACCTTGTGTATCTCTTTCTTTGGGACTCATATTTGGTCCCATGGGTAGCCTATCCTAAGAATTTTTTTCATGTAGAACATGATGGTGACATTCATTTTGGCATTGGATATATGACATGAGGTGTTATGAGTGTGACTCTTCCTTTATAAATGTTTGGTCAATGGTAGTGATCTGGTGTGATACTCATAGAGTATTCGACGTCAGTACTCCTCTATCACACTAGGGAATAGGTCCCCCATACTCATTACAAAGGTATATTCGGTACTACCCCATACTGTAGGGGGGCATGGTTCGTCTATCTATTAAGTGGAACACCCCCATCTTCACACTCTGGTGGTGATCAGTTCCTCCACGGGAGTTAGTGCTTCCTCAATTATGGAGTATAATAATGAGAAGTGATCCCCTCCACTAAGATTCAAGGAAGGTTGTGCATGGTGTTGGGCATCAGAGATAGAACTTTGGTGTTATAGGATGATTCATTATTCTTACCTGGGATGAGGATATGGATATCCCCTTTCTCTATCACTTGAATTTCTTTATGAGCATATATATTGGGTTTCATTTCCCTCTTGATTATGGGTTGATAAAACTCATATTTCTTTTTATTTATACCTTTTTGGTTTTCAAGGTGTTCTACTGGGTTTGTATATACTCACCCTTGTATGGTATTCTACCAAATGTGTTGTGTCTTATACAGATGACATGAAAATTAGAGGTTATCTTAGTGTACTAGGATTCAGAGAAGCATAGTTATACCTAGTAGAGATAAACTTGTTTGATGGTCGGCCTTGGAGATAGCGAGATGGGCTCACATCAAAATTTCCCCCTTTCTACTTATTGTTAGTTTGGGACCTCATTTATGGTTGGGAATTTATTTTTTCCCATTATAATTTTTTATTATGATGTTATACTTTGATTATTTCCTATAGTTCATTACATGCATAGTTTATACTCTATGTGTTTTAGTTTATTCACTTAAATCTATACTATTTCATGGAGATAATTATGTATCTATGTACATGAACTTAGGATAAGGACTATCATGTTCCTTCTTATCACTAGTCACTATCCTTTAGCCTTTTAGAGGTGGGATTGTGGGGTCACACTCGGATTATCATCTACCAAGTGGGCATAAGTGGGTTGGTTCATGATAGAGTGGTATTAGAGGTAGTATTTCCCCCGAGTAAATGTTGGAATTAAACCTTATTGTGAGGAATGGTAGGGAAATTAGGTAAATATTTTTGGATTTTCTTGAGTGAGAATTTCATGCTAGGGAACCAAGTTTTGGTGTGATGGCTGATGTATCCATACACCAGGATGATGGAAACCTACTTTCCAACTCAAAATATTGTGATATCAGTTACATGGAACAAATGGTACATGCATAATATAGAATTGGATAATTTTAATTACATGTACTTATTGACCCATATTCTCATATATTCTCATATAATAGTGGTATGTCTCTATAAATTTCAGGATTTCTCTATGACTATACTCAGCTACAATGCCGATACAGGATCGTGATGATGATTGGTTGAGCGATGAGACCTCAGTTCAAGGACCCACTTGTAAGGTGTTTACTCAAAGTGAGTTTAGGGAAATGGAACCTCCTTTTGAGAAATGGAAAGTTTTGGAAGGTTAAGAGTATGATGCGCACAGGATTAGCATGTTACCTGAGTTCTAGATATATATACCATTGAGTTTTTGTGGTGATCAGCACCTTTAAGTAGCAGAGGATTGGCTCGATTTCATGGTTGGAGTTTTCAAGCTTGTCCAGACCCCAAATGATCATATGGTTGTGATTTCTTCCATCATTCTTAAGGGATAAGTAGGGTTATATTATATTTTTATTTACTATACTCATAATGAGGTGATTCTTACATGGTTGGAATTTTAGTAGTTGTTCCTCAATGAGTATTACCATTAGAGATTTCATTTTTTTGGATTTAAGAGCTTTCTAAGATACATAAGGGTGATATATAAGTTTTTGAGTACTCCATGAGGTTCATTTACCACACATGTTACTCCTTAAATATGGTTAAATATGGATACTTATGACAATGGATGTTTTAGTAGGGACTTCACAGATACATTCATACTATTGTGGTATCCTTATGAATTCCCACTTATGATGGAGTGATGGAGTGGGATCTTGTTTTATTGATCTTTCTTGAAGGGGGACACTGGGTGGCTAGAGCCGACAGTGGTCATCATGGGGATGAGTTTTCTACAAAATATTGCAGGTGTTAGTCATTAGGGTCTCGATGCAGGATACATACCCATGATCTGACTCAAACATGTGGATCTAGGGGATAGGGTTCACGGAGAGGATCCAATCAACCCAGAGATGGGTGATGCTATTATTGAAATAGGAAATGTCATATAGATCATAATTTCCTAACCAAATGTGTTGATGAAGGTATATAGGTATTGGGTGGACCTCCACAATAGATGAAACACCATGATAAGGGATCTCCCAATAATGGTCAAGGTGGCCCATAGAGAGGCAGTGCTAGAGGAGGAGTAGGAGGAGATCCATAAGGAGGAGTTTTAGGTGGAGCTTGATGCTATGAGTAACTTTCACCACCACCAAGAGGTGTCCTACATCAGTCTCTAAGGGATGGTGGTTGAGGGTATGGGTAGTTAGATGCTTTTAATGGATTTAACTAGGTGGTTAATTAGATAGTTCATGCAATGATCTGTGTATTTTATACTCTTTCTCTAGTAATTTAAAAATAGAAATGGTTCATTAATAGCCCTGTGGGGATCGTTATTTCCCACAGGGTTACTAAATTTAGAAATTTAAAACATGAAACAAATAAGCCACTAAAATACAAGGTAGTATAGGAATTGAAAGTCTGAGGTTAAACCCACAGATATAGGGTTAAGGAAAATATTAATTAAATAAAATAAACCAAAATTATTTTCGATTTTTAGAAATTAAATATAATCTTGTGAGCATGTTATTTTTAAAGAAAATGGGAGAATAAAATATAAAAAGGGTTTCTGGAAACAATAAATCTAGGTTCATGGGATAATAAGGTATGAAATAATCAGTTAAGAACCATGAAGTCATTATAATCAGGTCCTAACAAGTCCAATAATCATGGTAAAATCTCCCCATCCAAAACTCTCATTTCTTCATGGTTAGGTACTTCCGATTGAAAATAATGAGTAACCAGAAACCTTATTTAAATATAGGGAAAAGACAACCCCAATGGTCATGGTGGAAGTCTAAAACCTATACCAAACATTAAACAAAGTCATTTAATTAACTCATGCAAATTTCATTCTCAAAGAATTAAGGAAATTAAATCCACTTCTAAACCTTACTCACAATGTTTATGCAATAATAATCAAGAAATATATTACAATGAAGGACAAAGATGAAATACCAAAATAAATTGAAATAAAAAATTAATCACCTTAATTATTCAATACCTATTTGTCACATATTCCACAACCCAAAGAAATCACCTCCTCGTGCTATCCATGAAAATGTGTAGAAAAAGAATAAATAAAAACTATAAAATAGTGGTCAAGTAAGGATCTAAGGTGGTGTGAGTATCTAGAATTCACCCCTCGTTAATTCTCCCTCCATGATATATCCCTAGTGTTAAGATAAAGGTAAATTTTTATAAGGGTTTTATTTAAAACTCATCCACTATAAGGTCTCATATATATCTATTTTTTTATTTTTCTATGACTTTTATTATGTGTAAATTTACATGACATGTAATATATGTCAGCGACAGCTTTTTTTATCTTCTTCTGACTCTGAATTATCAAGTCATGTAAAGTATACACAATGTGTAATTTCTTTTCAGATCATGTATTGTTTCAAAAATTATCTTAAGTGGTGGAATCTTCTCCAGAATCTCACATTTTTTAATGAAAAACATGACATGTAAATGGTATTTTTCCAATTCTTTAGCATTCTCTACCTTCAAAAATATTGTGTTGTGCCGCTTCGCTTCACCCATGCCATGAAGTGTCTTTTTTTCAGGAAAATATTCATTTTTTTACTCCTTTTACAAAAACCTATTGTAGCCTACTATAAATCATAAAAAATGTCAAATGATTTATAAAATGGAAAGAATAATTAATTAAATATAGAAATTAATTTATTAAAACACCCTAAAATTTATTCATGAAATACATATATCAGTTATTACTTTATATCCATATCCCTCATGCATGAGATAGAGATTCCAGTTGAGTCTTTAGCTTAGCAGTTATGGCTAGAGGTTTCTATAGGGAGTGATTCTTCTATATCACACATATTCTGGAAATGTGAGCTGGAACTTAGTAGAGAGAGTTTTTCTTGGGAAATTTTGGCCATTACGAATAAACCTATGAAATCATATTAGGTATGTAATAGTTTTCCATGATGTGTACTTATATGTACTATCATCAAAGGAAATTTAGATTCCTCTGTATAGATGGGATGAGATTCTTTTTCTTAGGGAAGGAGATCATATAGATGAGTTGGTAGGTATTGTGAGTAGGGAACTATAACCTATCACCCATCATTTTTTAAGTTTATCCATTTGTGTAGTGGTCTCTTTAGGAATCTGAATTATAGTAGTAGTGTAGGATTATATGGAAATATTTCCCAAATATTTCTTAATACTACCAACAAGATGGGAGATTGAATTTTGTATCCACCTACACCTATAGATCCACACTGTTATCTTTTATGGATAAGAATATTGAACTTACTTTGCTTTGGGAGCTAAGGTTGTATTTGGAATACCTTTGAGAGAAATTTTTTATCATACCCAGTGTGTCCCCCTAAGTGGCTACAGTTTTGTTCATGAAAAATTGGGATCGTAGTTTGAGGATTTACATTGATTATCATTTCCTGAATCAGGTAATGATAAAATAACATGTACTCCTTATTGAGCATTGATGACCTCTTTGACCAGTTGAAATGTGTGAGTTGGTTATATAAGATAAATCTCAGTTATGGATACTATAAGTTGAAGGTTCATGAGGATGATATTTTGAAGATGGTATTCTGATGTCCCTATAGAAACTATGAGTTCCTGGTGATACCTTTTGGTGTGAAAAATACCCCTACTGTGTTTGTGGATATTATAAACTAGATCTTCCAGTTATACTTTTACAGATTCTTAGTTTTATTTATTGATGACATTCTCATATACTCTACATCAAAGGAGGAGCATACTGATCATTTGAGGATGTTCCTTATCTTAATTTGGAAGCACCTATTTTATGGTAAGCACTCAAAGTGATAGTTTTGGATCTATGAGGTTCAATTTCTAGTGCATGTCATCTCTAATATTGGTTTAGCTATTGATGCACAGAAGATTAATATGGTGCTTACTTGGGATCCACCCAAGAGAGTGTCATTGTTGTGGAGTTTTCTTAGTTTTGTGGGGTACTACTGAAGTTTCTTGGAATAATTTTCTATGATAGCATCCCCTTTTACTACATTGATGCGGAAATGGAATCCATTTACCTATATTAAGTAGTGTAAGCGAAAATTTGAGGATATGATGTAGAGGTTTACCAGTACTCCTATTTTTAGACTACCAAAGGAGGGAGTTGAGTAAGTGGTATTTTGTGAAACCACTGGAGTTGATCTCAATTGTGTGTAATGAAGAGAAAGTTAGTGATTGCTTATGGGTTGAGGTATTTGAGACCCCATGAGCAGAATTAAGCCCCATGCCTTAGATTTGGAATAGGTATTCTTCACCTTGAATATGTGGAGGCACTATCTTCATGATAAGTATTCCATTTTTCATTAGACCACCAGAGTCTCAGATAAATCTCCACCTAGATAAATATTAACCTGATATAGATTCATTGGTTAGAGTTATTGTAAGACTATGAATTAAATATTGTTTATACTCTAGGGAATGTCAATGTGGTGGAATATTCCTTAGCAGGAAGTCCCATTCACTCTTATTGGATGAATTGTTTTAGTAGCTATCATTGTTTCAATTTACCATAGTGGAGGATAATGGTGAATCTTATCTTTAGTTGATGGTGGTAAATCCACCGCTTCTCCATTCTGTGGGGGAGTACCAATTGAGATACATCTACTGTGAGGTTCTATGTGACCAAATATCCTTAGAAGATGCACTAGATGGTTTTCCTGAAGTAATTGAGCATGTCATCCTTTTTCAGCTATAGACAGTGATTTTGGGAACATTATGTGAAGAGGTTCTAAGAGTTTCATACTTCCCATTTAGTTATATATCCTTTTTTCATAAATATGTATGATAAACTTTAGTGGTAGTTTTGGTGGACAAGTATGAGGTATAGAGTCTTTGATTTTGTATCTCAATGTCTCATATCTCAATAGGTTAATATTGTACATTAGGTTTCAAAAGGTTTGACTCAACCTCTTGAGATATCATAGTGGAAGTCGGATGACATATCGATAGATTTTTTTGATGAGGATTCCAAGAATAGTGAGAGAAAACTACACTATTCGGATTTATTTTGACCAACTTACCAATTTAGAACACTTTATTTCCATCAGGGAGAAGATTTTGATCTAGATTTTGGGGTAGTTGTACATGCGGTAGATCATACAGCTTCATGGAGAACCCATGATGATGGTCTTTGACCCTAATGCTTGGTTCACATCATGGTTATATATTTTCACATAGGATGATATTGGGACACGGTTGCGGATGAGTATAGCATTTCACCCCAAGATAGATGGGAGGCTGAGTAAACTATCTAGGTGTTGGAGGATATGTTGAAAACCTATGTGTTGGACTTCATATGGAGATGGGAGGATCACTTCTCATTGGTAGTGTACACTTATAATAGCATTGAGCACTCTACTATCAGAATGGAACCTTTCAAGGGACTATAAGGGAGACCTTATATGTAACACCCGAGACTTTTATGTTATATAAATCATCAAAGGAATCTTTTTCTACACAACACTTGCTTGGCTTGCTTTACACGCAATCGCGACCTTCCTCGATAGCTTGCGTCGTACGCAATACCGAGTTTCACTAAACAACAATATGCTATTAAAACTAGCCGTTATGAATAGTAATAACCACTTTTTAAAATTTTATAAATTTTATTTTTCAAAATGGACTTCATTTTTGGACTCAGAATATCGAAATTAGCCTAGGGTGAAATTTTGGTATTTTTCTGAAAACTTTCAATTTTTGATGAATAGTGAAACCACTAAGTGGTAGGTTAAAAATTGAATTTTGCATAAAACTTAATTTTACCGCTTCTGTGAATGGAATTTCGAAAATCCGACAGACACGGTTGATATCAGAAAGTAAAATGTGGTTCAATGAGATAAAAATAATTTTTTGGTGAATAGTAACTTTTTACTTTTTTTTACCGCGGTTAATAGTAAATAGGGTAACTAAGGGTAAATATGATATTAATATTACCCTAACACATGTCCTAATTCTATTGGAAAAGTGTAATTCGACCAAAAACAAACTTAGGAATAAAATATGACCATTTAGGCCCACTTGGATTAGATTAGGACATTTATTATTAATTTATTTAAAGAAGGGTTAAAATAGTTAAAATCAAAATTTAATAAGTAAATCATTTTTAATATGGGGTTATACATAAGATAAATTCAATTGTAAATATTCATTAGAAAGATAAAAAGATTTACTACATGATGATATTTTATTTGTAATTTTTAGACATCAAATAATTTAATTTATTTATGACACAAAGATGATGCAGTAATTATCTTATTAATGAAATATTGACAAAATTGATAATATAAATACCAAAATAAATGTAATTTAAGACTTTTTATGAATTCCACTAATTTTCTAGGTTACTATGATATATTAATGTTGATTTAATCAACTTGGTTCGAACATATAATTCTGTTATGACTTTCACAAAAATCATATATCAAATAGTTTCAAAATTGACACAAAATAGTTTTTAAATCAAATATTATATTATTAATTGTTATTTTATTCCTAAAAATCTAAGGTTCGGCCAAATGACTTAGATAAGGATATATATATTAATAATAAACAATTTGGGGTTCTTTTGGCATGTTATAGTAAGTGTATTAACCATATAGTGAAAGAAAACAAAAAGACATGGTAAAAGTTAAATTATTTAACTAAGAGTTAAATCTAATTGATAAGGTTAAAATAATACCCTAAACTTGTCTAAATCCTATTGGTTGATATGATTTCTACCCTTCCCCACTTTATCTTCGAAATAAGACCCTTTGGAACCATTATAAACCGATTTTGACTTTAATATAAAATAATATTTTGAGATATTCCTAAGGTGCCACTCTCCTCCCTTATAAAAGGGCACCTCCTCCCCCTCCTCCTCACACCAATTTGAGCACTCAAGCTCGGACAACCCCTGACATTTTCTCCTCTCCACTTCCCTATAATAATCCTAGAGGTCCTGGTCTTCTCCAAAGACCAATCTTAGTTCCTTAAGTGGAGGATTCAAAGAGGCGTTCCAAAGAAGAGGTAATATCCATTACCGATCTTTTCAATTTCTTTCTTCTTCAACTTCTTCTTCTTTAGTTGTTTCATGATAAAGTAATAACATCAGTATTACTTACATACTGATATGTTATTATAAATATGAAACAACCCTAATTCACCTTCTATCCATCCTACGGAAAAATGAAATCACCGCGCGTGCGTACGTACGGAATACCGTCTCCACGCCGTGGTGTAATCTATTTTCCACCATCACCTTACAAGGATGGGTATAATGGTGTAATGAGTAACTATATATGATTATTATGAAGTAATATTGATACTGAAATAATATATATATACTCCAATACAATTCCACGATCATAGGAACGATATCATCACTCGTGCGTACGTACGGAATACCGTCTCCACGATGCGATGCGACTCGTTCTACATGATATTCATTTCATAATGATTATATAAATGAATTGAATGAATGAATATGGTATATACTACACTAATACCATTCTGTAAATGAATTATCTATAACCTAAAGATAAGAATAAGAATTTATTCGACAAAACACGCATAAGAACAAAAAGTTATAAAGACCCGAGTAACAAGTAACAATGAAATATTACTAACAAGAAGCTAATAATATGACCATATATGATATCATATAAATATGTATGATTCTGGAATAAGTCAATAACATTATTTAAACCATTATACAGGAGCTTCGGACACGTACAAAGCTAATCGGACCTAAGGTAAGGGAAATATCACAATCTCATTTTTATCCGAGATTGTTTATTCGTAAGTATTTACTGGGGTGTATTTTATCATCCACATCCATGTTTCATCAATATGTAATATTATTTCCATCCACCTAAAATTGTTTAAATCCATTTTTACCCTTCGGTGAGTTTTTAGTAAAAGAAATGAAATGAATCTTTTGTCGTACGAGGTACTTTTTGACTTTTCCGACAAAAGTACGAAGAATGTTTTTTTTAACTTATACGCCATGAATGGATTTTTAAAAAAATTATTTCCAAGAATCTTCCTTTACAAGTTTTCAAGTTTATTTTTAATCAACTTATTTTATTTTAAAGTTGTATGACATGTTATGAAAGGAAAAATGTTTTTGAAGAAGAAAGGATATTTTCCTCAAGAATGAAGTTCAAGTGTTTTATCAAAATTATTTTCCATCTAAGATAATAAAGGGTTCTGTTTTTATCCCTATTATTACATTAATTTGATCATGTTGTGATGGAATTATTTTTATGAATTCCATTATCTTATATGAATTGATTTATGATTTCATGATGTTTCAAGAATCCCATTTTTGTTACATGTGTTATGCGATGATGTATGTTTTATGATTATGTGGCACACATAAGAAAGGATTCATTATAAGATGGGTGGGACCTATATCTCCCTCCAATGATTTGGGTAAAGATTTTATATCTCATGAGATAGACATGGCTGGAACGGAAGGTTATTTCGGTTCAGTGATACAGGACTGAAACGAGGAGTGAACTCGGTTCAGAAAGGGACGTTGTCCACTAAGATAGTCTTGGAAATGAGTCATGACTAACAAGAAATGATTTTCCATGATTATGTGTGCATGCCACAAAGTTTCAAGTTTTATGTTATGATTATGGGGATCTCATTTTCACTTCTATGATTTATTCCATGTTAAGATATTATGATCTCTTTTGCAGGTTTTGATTTTCAAAAAGATATGATATGATTTTTATTTCCTTTATTTGCCCTTGCTGAGCATTTGAGCTCACCCTTTTATGTTTTATTCTCCCCAGGTCAGGAATATGGATATTAAGTAGAATATGCTAAAAGGGACACTAGATATGATGAAATAAATGGGATACACTGTAGAAGATTTATGAACCAGTTGTTTATGTTTCCCAGTTTCTAAAGACACTATACCTATACGGTCCTTTGTGGTTTTGTCATATATTGTAATAAGTGTGCTTCAATTTTGAAGTATTAACAATGTATGTAAAGTATGGGTCATTATAGTTGGTATCAGAGGAAAGGTATAGTTAACCTTTGGAAACTAGGATGTGAAAGCCTTAGTAATAACCCTAAGGATAAGTCTAAGCATAGAACACAATCTTAGAAATGGCCATGAATAACCTAGGATAAGACCATAAGCATGAAAATTTTATTCTTGAATTATGTGGTTTCCTATTATAATTAGTGTTGCTCACACTATTCTTCTTGGTTTTAGTCAATGGCTAGAACCCGAAGGAACCGTGTTAATGCGGAATGCGATGGGCAATGCAATGATTGTCCCCCTGAACAACCAAACGATATGGGAGCTGGAATGCAAAATCTTGTAGCCATGCTCACACAACTTTCTCAAGCTATGAATCATGCAGGATTTCCAAACGAGCAAAGGAGGGAGCAACATTCTGTTGAATCCTTCATGAGGCAGCGTCCACCTTCTTTCAGCGGGTCTACTGATCCATTAGTTGCTGAAAAATGGATTAGTACTACTGAAAAGATATTTTCAGTTCTTCAATGTTCTGAGCATGATAAAGTCATCCTAGCAGTGTATCGTTTGGAAGGAGATGCTGATCAATGGTGGAATCTTGTTAAGAATACGAGGCAAAGGGATGAAATTGAGTCTATGGAATGGGATGAGTTAAAGAACTTATTTTTCAATAAGTACTTCCCTCGTATTCTCCGAACAAAGATGGAGAAAGAGTTTCTTGAACTGAAGCAAAGGGATGATGAATCTGTTGGTACCTATGAAGCAAATTTTACAAGACTTGCAAGGTACGCTTCTGGTATTATTATCCAACCTGAGAGTAAGATCGATCGATTCTTTAGTGGCTTAAAACCAAGTCTTCGAAGGGCGTTAGCCATAAGGGACTTCAATAGCTACGAGGAAATCGTTCGATGTGCTCTCAAAGTCGAGATGGAGATTGGAGTAACCCATCAGTCACATGGGTTTGATAAGAAGAGGAAGATGTAATTCAAAGAAAAATCTAAAGAGCACACGGAAAAGAAGATGAGATTTTCCTTTTGCTCAAAGTGTGGAAAGAAACATGGAGGGAGTTGTCTTAAAGGGACAAGTAAATCTTTTAAATGTGGAAAGGAAGGTCATCGGGCATTTGAATGCCGTGATAATGGGAAGATGATGTCCAATGACACAAACAAAGGAAGGGATACACAGAATGAACCTACTACACTTCAATGTTTCAAGTGCAAGGAGATGGGGCATTATGCCAATAAATGCCCAAATCCAAGGGTTTATGATGATGGTCAACGTCAACAAACTCTTAAGGCTAAAGACAAAGGAAAGTCACATGAAATTTCTATCAGCGATGTGGAGTACGATAACGATGTGGTGAAAGGTACACTTACCATCCACTCTAAAGTAGCAAATGTTTTATTTGATTCTGGATCCACCCACTCTTTTATTTCTGAAGACTTTTCTAAGGGTATCACCGTATTACCTCAACAATTAGATGTTGAGTTATCTGTGACAACACCTAATGGCACATCAATCGCATCAAAAGTTTATAATTCTTCTCCAATCGAAGTTTGTGGGAAAGTGCTTCCTGCAAATCTTGTGATCCTTCCTTTAGTGGAATTTGATGTGATTCTTGGCATGGATTGGCTTTCTCTACATGGAGCTCATATCAATTGCCAAAGAAGGGAAGTCACATTTCATATTCCAGATCAATCTACGATCGTCTATCAATGCAAGGATGAACATAACCTTCCAGTGGAAATTTCTTCCATCTTATGGGTATTGATTTCACTAAATGAAGGTTATTTATCTCAAATGGTTGGTGAGAAACTCACGATTAAGAATATGCCCATTGTACGGGAGTTTGATGATGTCTTTCCGGAGGAATTGCCGGGTCTTCCACCAAATCGTGAAGTTGAGTTTTCAATAGAACTCGTACCGGGTGCTTTGCCTATTTCAAAGACACCTTATAGAATGGCCCCAATTGAGTTGCAGGAATTGAAGATGCAACTCCAAGAGAATCTTGATAAGGTATTCATACGCCCTAGTGCGTCACCTTGGGGAGCACCTGTTCTATTTGTTAAGAAGAAAGATGGATCAATGAGACTCTGCATTGATTATCGAGAACTTAACAAGATCACTATCAAGAACAAATATCCTCTCCCACGCATTGATGACTTATTTGACCAACTACGCGGAGCTCAATACTTTTCCAAGATTGATCTTCATTCAGGGTATCATCAATTAAGGGTCAAAAGGGAGGATATACCAAAGACGGCTTTCCGTACAAGGTATGGACACTATGAATTTATAGTGATGCCATTTGGTCTTACTAATGCCCCTGCTATCTTCATGGATATAATGAATAGAGTCTTTAGAGACTATCTTGATCAATTTGTGGTAGTCTTTATAGACGATATTCTTGTCTATTCAAAGAGCAAGGAAGAGCATGAAGATCACTTGAGAATTATATTGAAGACCCTGAGAAAGGAGAAGCTTTATGCCAAATTTACCAAGTGTGAATTTTGGCTTCAAAAAGTTGCATTTTTGGGTCATATAATCTCAAAAGAGGGGATATCTGTGGATCCAGAAAAAACAGAGGTTATCGAAAGATGGTCAAGACCAACAACAGTAACTGAGATCCGAAGTTTTCTGGGTTTGGCTGGATATTATCGACGTTTTGTAAAAGATTTTTCATGATTATCTAATCCAATCACCAAGTTGACTCGGAAAGGAGTTAAGTTTGTCTGGACAGAGGAATGTGAAGAGAATTTCAAGGAGTTGAAAAGAAGGTTATCCAGTGCACCTGTGCTCACACTGCCTTGTAGTGGAGAAAGGTTTGTGATCTACAGTGATGCATCCAAGAAGGTATTGGGGTGTGTTCTTATGCAAAATGATATGGTGATAGCTTATGCCTCACGACAGTTGAAAATCCATGAGCAAAATTACCCAACACATGATTTGGAGTTGGCTGCGGTAATCTTTGCATTAAAGATTTGGAGGCATTACCTTTATGGTGAAAGGTGTGATATTTATACTGATCATAAAAGTTTAAAGTATATTTTCACACAAAAGGAGTTGAATATGCATAAAAGAAGATGGTTGGAGCTGATTAAGGATTATGACTGCTCAATCCATTACCACCCTGGGAAAGCAAACAAGGTGGCAGATGCATTAAGTCGACAAGACCATGCTAGTTTATCCATGATGAGGATCACAAAAGATCCAATATTTATGGATTTACAAAGGATGGATCTTGGAATTATAATGGAAGGGGAAAAATCTTATCTTTCTCAAATGAATGTTCAACCATCTATACATGTGAAGATTAAAGAGGCACAGAAAGAAGATGTCGAGTTACAAAAGAAGGTGAGAAATGTTCCTGAATTCAACCTTGATTGTGATGGGATAATAAAGTTCAGGAATCGGGTTTGCGTTCCTCCCATCCCCGAATTAAATAATGAGCTGCTGGATGAGGCTCATAGTTCATCATTCTCTATTCATCCTGGAAGCACGAAGATGTATAGGGACATGAAAGAGTACTTCTGGTGGGATGGCATGAAAAGAGATGTTGCTGAATATGTCTCTCGATGCTTGGTTTGTCAACAAGTTAAAGCTGAGAGACAGAAGTCTAAGGGGATGTTACAACCATTACCCATACCCGAATGGAAATGGGAAAACATCACTATGGACTTTGTCACAGGACTTCCAAAAACATCCAAAGGCAATAATTCTATCTGGGTCATAGTTGATCGTCTTACAAAGTCTGCACACTTCATTGCTATTAGAGAGGATTTCTCTCTAGATCAGCTTTCCAGGATATATGTAAAGGAAGTGGTAAGATTGCATGGAGTACCACTTTCTATTATATCTGATCGGGATCCGAGATTTACCTCGAAGTTCTAGCGAAGTCTTCAGCATGCTCTGGATACAGAGTTGAGTTTCAGCACTGCTTATCATCCCCAGATAGACGGTCAGTCTGAGAGAACAATTCAAACCCTAGAAGATATGTTGAGAGCTTGCTCTATGGATTTCAAAGGAGGTTGGGATCAACACCTACCTTTGGTAGAATTTTCTTATAATAATAGCTTTCACTCCAGTATTCAGATGGCTCCTTATGAATCTCTCTATGGAAAGAAATGCAGGACTCCAACTTGCTGGGATGAAGTTGGGGAAAGAAAGCTATTAGGACCTGATCTCGTTGATGAAATGGCAGAAAAGGTCAGATCTATTCAACAACACATAAGAGCAGCTCAGAGTCGACAGAAAATTTATGCCGACAACCGAAGAAAAGACCTAGAGTTTGAAGTGGGTGATAAAGTGTTCTTACGAATATCTCCCTGGAAGAGGGTTATGATATTTGGAAAGAAGGGGAAGTTGAGCCCTAGATATATCGGTCCTTTTGAAATACTGGATCGTGTTGGGAAGGTAGCTTACCGATTGGCGCTTCCACCGAATCTCTCTCAAGTTCACGATGTGTTCTATGTATCTCTCCTGAGAAAGTACATACCAGATCCTTCACATGTACTCAGCTCAGAAGTTGTACCGCTGGAGCAAGATCTTTCTTATGAAGAACAGCCGATAGAGATTCTGGATCGTAGCGAAAAAGTCCTACGAAACAAGACCACTCTCTTGGTGAAAGTTTTATGGAGAAACCACCAACTTGAAGAAGCTACATGGGAGCTTGAGGATATGATGAGGGAGAAGTATCCTCATCTGTTTGTTGAAAAGTGAAGAATTTCGAGGGCGAAATTCTTTTTAAGGGGGGTAGAATGTAACACCCGAGACTTTTATGTTATATAAATCATCAAAGGAATCTTTTTCTACACAACACTTGCTTGGCTTGCTTTACACGCAATCGCGACCTTCCTCGATAGCTTGCGTCGTACGCAATACCGAGTTTCACTAAACAACAATATGCTATTAAAACTAGCCGTTATGAATAGTAATAACCACTTTTTAAAATTTTATAAATTTTATTTTTCAAAATGGACTTCATTTTTGGACTCAGAATATCGAAATTAGCCTAGGGTAAAATTTTGGTATTTTTCTGAAAACTTTCAATTTTTGATGAATAGTGAAACCACTAAGTGGTAGGTTAAAAACTGAATTTTGCATAAAACTAAATTTTACCGCTTCTGTGAATGGAATTTCGAAAATCCGACAGACACGGTTGATATCAGTAAGTAAAATGTGGTTCAATGAGATAAAAATAATTTTTTGGTGAATAGTAACTTTTTACTTTTTTTTACCGCGGTTAATAGTAAATAGGGTAACTAAGGGTAAATATGATATTAATATTACCCTAACACATGTCCTAATTCTATTGGACAAGTGTAATTCGACCAAAAACAAACTTAGGAATAAAATATGACCATTTAGGCCCACTTGGATTAGATTAGGACATTTATTATTAATTTATTTAAAGAAGGGTTAAAATAGTTAAAATCAAAGTTTAATAAGTAAATCATTTTTAATATGGGGTTATACATAATATAAATTCAATTGTAAATATTCATTAGAAAGCTAAAACGATTTCCTACATGATGATATTTTATTTGTAATTTTTAGACATCAAATAATTTAATTTATTTATGACACAAAGATGATGCAGTAATTATCTTATTAATGAAATATTGACAAAATTGATAATATAAATACCAAAATAAATGTAATTTAAGACTTTTTATGAATTCCACTAATTTTCTAGGTTACTATGATATAATAATGTTGATTTAATCAACTTGGTTCGAACATATAATTCTGTTATGACTTTCACAAAAATCATATATCAAATAGTGTCAAAATTGACACAAAATAGTTTTTAAATCAAATATTATATTATTAATTGTTATTTTATTCCTAAAAATCTAAGGTTCGGCCAAATTACTTAGATAAGGATATATATATTAATAATAAACAATTTGGGGTTCGTTTGGCATGTTATAGTAAGTGTATTAACCATATAGTGAAAGAAAACAAAAAGACATGGTAAAAGTTAAATTATTTAACTAAGAGTAAAATCTAATTGATAAGGTTAAAATAATACCCTAAACTTGTCTAAATCCTATTGGTCGATAGGATTTCGACCCTTCCCCACTTTATCTTCGAAATAAGACCCTTTGGAACCATTATAAACCTATTTTGACTTTAATATAAAATAATATTTTGAGATATTCCTAAGGTGCCACTCTCCTCCCTTATAAAAGGGCACCTCCTCCCCCTCCTCCTCACACCAATTTGAGCACTCAAGCTCGGACAACCCCTGCCATTTTCTCCTCTACACTTCCCTAGAATAATCCTAGAGGTCCTGGTCTTCTCCAAAGACCAATCTTAGTTCCTTAAGTGGAGGATTCAAAGAGGCGTTCCAAAGAAGAGGTAATATCCATTACCGATCTTTTCAATTTCTTTCTTCTTCAACTTATTCTTCTTTAGTTGTTTCATGATAAAGTAATAACATCAGTATTACTTACATACTGATATGTTATTATAAATATGAAACAACCCTAATTCACCTTCTATCCATCCTACAGAAAAATGAAATCACCGCGCGTGCGTACGTACGGAATACCGTCTCCACGCCGTGGTGTAATCTATTTTCCACCATCACCTTACAAGGATGGGTATAATGGTGTAATGAGTAACTATATATGATTATTATAAAGTAATATTGATACTGAAATAATATATATATACTCCAATACAATTCCACGATCATAGGAACGATATCATCACTCGTGCGTACGTACGGAATACCGTCTCCACGATGCGATGCGACTCGTTCTACATGATCTTCATTTCATAATGATTATATAAATGAATTGAATGAATGAATATGGTATATACTACACTAATACAATTCTGTAAATGAATTATCTATAACCTAAAGATAAGAATAAGAATTTATTCGACAAAACACGCATAAGAACAAAAAGTTATAAAGACCCGAGTAACAAGTAACAATGAAATATTACTAACAAGAAGCTAATAATATGACCATATATGATATCATATAAATATGTATGATTCTGGAATAAGTCAATAACATTATTTAAACCATTATACAGGAGCTTCGGACACGTACAAAGCTAATCGGACCTAAGGTAAGGGAAATATCACAATCTCATTTTTATCCGAGATTGTTTATTCGTAAGTATTTACTGGGGTGTATTTTATCATCCACATCCATGTTTCATAAATATGTAATATTATTTCCATCCACCTAAAATTGTTTAAATCCATTTTTACCCTTCGGTGAGTTTTTAGTAAAAGAAATGAAATGAATCTTTTGTCGTACGAGGTACTTTTTGACTTTTCGACAAAAGTACGAAGAATGTTTTTTTTAACTTATACGCCATGAATGGATTTTTAAAAACATTATTTCCAAGAAGCTTCCTTTACAAGTTTTCAAGTTTATTTTTAATCAACTTATTTTATTTTAAAGTTGTATGACATGTTATGAAAGGAAAAATGTTTTTGAAGAAGAAAGGATATTTTCCTCAAGAATGAAGTTCAAGTGTTTTATCAAAATTATTTTCCATCTAAGATAATAAAGGGTTCTGTTTTTATCCCTATTATTACATTAATTTGATCATGTTGTGATGGAATTATTTTTATGAATTCCATTATCTTATATGAATTGATTTATGATTTCATGATGTTTCAAGAATCCCATTTTTGTTACATGTGTTATGCGATGATGTATGTTTTATGATTATGTGGCACACATAAGAAAGGATTCATTATAAGATGGGTGGGACCTATATCTCCCTCCAATGCATTGGGTAAAGATTTTATATCTCATGAGATAGACATGGATGGAACGGAAGGTTATTTCGGTTCAGTGATACAGGACTGAAACGAGGAGTGAACTCGGTTCAGAAAGGGACTTTGTCCACTAAGATAGTCTTGGCAATGAGTCATGACTAACAAGAAATGATTTTCCATGATTATGTGTGCATGCCACAAAGTTTCAAGTTTTATGTTATGATTATGGGGATCTCATTTTCACTTCTATGATTTATTCCATGTTAAGATATTATGATCTCTTTTGCAGGTTTTGATTTTCAAAAAGATATGATATGATTTTTATTTCCTTTATTTGCCCTTGCTGAGCATTTGAGCTCACCCTTTTATGTTTTCTTCTCCCCAGGTCAGGAAGATGGATATTAAGTAGAATATGCTAAAAGGGACACTAGATATGATGAAATAAATGGGAGACACTGTAGAAGATTTATGAACCAGTTGTTTATGTTTCCCAGTTTCTAAAGACACTATACCTATACGGTCCTTTGTGGTTTTGTCATATATTGTAATAAGTGTGCTTCAATTTTGAAGTATTAACAATGTATGTAAAGTATGGGTCATTATATTATAGGTCACCCTTATGCTGGATAGATATTGGTGAGATATCTATTATTAGGCCACAGATAGTGTCGGAAACAAAATATAAGGTTCATGTGGTTCATGAGTGTAGGAAAATATCTTATGCTTATCAACATTGTAGGCCATTGTAGTTCAATAAGGGTGACCATATTTTCCTGAGAGTCTCTCCATGAAAATAATTGTGTAGTTTTATCCAGAGAATTAATCTATCCCTAAGGTTAATTGGGACATTATAGATCCTATGGAGGGTTGGATAGGTTTCTTACCACTTGTACTTACCCCCTTAGTTGGAGGGAGTGAATAACCTCTTCAATGTGTCATAACTGAGGAGATGTTTACATGATCCAACGCATGTTATTGACTGGGGTGAGTTGAACATCATGTAAAGATACACATTTTCATAGTACCTTGTGGTTATAGAGGACTAATAGGATATGACCCTACATGGATGAACCATCCATTTTTTTCGAGTTTATTGACATTATGGGAGTATACATGAGATATCATAGGAGAGCGAGAGTTGGATATGGGCTCAACACCCCAGATTTTTTGGGTAGCTTGTTCTTTTTGTGGAAAAAAACTTGAAGGAGGGGAGAATGTAATGACTCCAATATTGTTGGTTTAGTACTTTTAATATTTCTATATATATATATATATATCTATATCTATATTTTTTCTCGGAGTTGGTGCAGTTTTTGGGTGTCACAGGACCCCAGAATTAATATATTAATAATATTAATATATATTAGATCACGCACACACATATTTTTAAAATAAATGTTTTTTCTATTTATTGGTACCTAGGATGGGAAATTTGAGACCATGTTTTTTTATGGAATGATGGGTTTAACCTAGATGTAACATAAATTTTTTCATCATTGGGCATTTAATTAAAGGTGACCATTGGAAGGTGTGTTTAGTGAATTAATTAATTAATTTAATTAATTTACTTAGATAACCCAAAACCTAATTTTCCTCTAAATATTATCCATTATAAAAAATTATAGGGTCATCCACATAACCCTAGGGGATTTTAGAGTAGCCAAAGAGGAGAGATATTGAAAAATGATGATACATCATGGAGAAGTGATAATTCTTGAAAGGAATCAGCATCACCAACAAAGTTCTTAGATCTCACCAACGATAATGAAACAAGCTCATTATTCTTCTAAAATTGATCCAAATTCAAGGTAAGAAATTTTATTTGATGGTTTTATACCCTTTATTTGATTGATAATATTGTATTTATTTATCTTCTTATTTAACAACAATTATCATTCTTAGCATGAGCCTGATCTTAAATTGATTTCTTGAACCCTTTCATTTAGAGAATATATTCCCTTGATTTCACCCCTTGTCCAAATTATGTAATCTTCGGATAGAATCACACCATCCAAAATTGGGATTTCACTTCATTCATGTAAATTTCCCTCACTTTTATTTGTGTTATTCTCTATTTTTTTATAGGGATATATTTCGACATTTCTGGGTTGGGTTCAAGCCTGATAGAACCCCCTATTTTTTTGCGGATTCATGAATGAGTTGGAGACCAGTGTCTTGTGACTAAATCAGGATGTGTTGCAGCATGTGAGTGTTGGAAAAATGAATTGGAGACCAAGAAATCTTGAATATGATGGTATAATAAATCCAAACTCTTGGTAAGGTAGTGAATAATGATTGGCCTAAGGAATTTTATCGTTATTCAGAGTCTTCAGAAAGATCTTGTTCTAGTAGTATGACCTATGAATTCAGTACATCTAGAAAATAATGTATCTCAATTCCCAAAAGCTTTCTTTCTCCATTTCCATTCAATCACATTGTATCTCTAAACATATTTCTATATATGGATTCATAAAGAGACATATAAATTCTTGAGTGAAAGCTATTATTTTATGAAAACTCAACTCGAGAAAGGTGTTGATCTCAACCACCTTTGAAATCCATAGAACAAGATCTTAGCATATCATCTAGGGTTTAAATTGGTCTATTATTAAAAAAATTAGTCTTATGATGATATGAAATGTTGAACTTATCTATATATCTAGATCCTGTTGAAGAATTCACTAGAACATTGAGGTAAACCTTAGATCTCAATCAGATACAATTGGATGTGGTACTCTATGAAACCTTACCACTTTTTTAATGTATATTCTAAAAATATGATCAAGAAAGAGGTCTTATCTGATAGTGATGAAGTGTGATGACTCTGTAAGGTGGTCGACTAAAACCCATATAGAATTATTCCCTTTAAAAGTTTTGGGGAGTCCGACGATAAAATATAAGGTGATTTTTTCCCATTTCCATTCTGGTATCAGTAATGTATTTAACATCTCCTTATACTTTTTTCTCTCAACCATAACTTGCTGACATACCAAACACTAAGATAAAAAAATCTTTGACATATCTTTTCATTACATACCACCAGAAATACTCTTTTGAGTCTCTATACATATTTTTACATCCAAGATGAATAGAGAATGAAGAACTATGAGCTTCCTCAAACAACTCCTATAAATATGGTATGGATGGAACACATACACAGTTCAAGAACCTTATAATTCCATCATGATAAAGGTTAAAATCATGAACATTTCCAACCTCATGAACATTTCTAACCTTATTTTATAGCTCTATACCTTACTTCTACACCTCATTAATCATTACATGGATAGATGGTTGAACATTAAATTTGTCAAGATAAAATTTCTTCTATTCCTTCAGGATTTTAAGATCTATACTTTAAAAATTCATAATTATTGGATATGTTTTCATCCTCATCATGGATAATCTAGCATGATCATTTTGACTCAGAGCATCCACCACCTTGTTCACTTTCCCATGGTGGTAATGTATTGATCAGTAATAATATTTAATAATCTCTAACCATATTCTCTGGTACATATTCAACTCCTTCTTTGTAAATATATACTTTAAACTCTTGTGAATAGTATATATATCACACTTTTCTCTGTAAAGATAATTTCTTCACATCTTTAATTCAAAAATTACCGTAGATAACTCCAAATCATGATTTAGGTCATTTTTCTCATGAATCTTTAATTTTCACACAGTATAAGTTATGAACATTTCATTATACAATGGAATAAATTCCATTCCATTCTTGGATGCATAACTATAGATTAAAAACCCATATCCACTATAGGGTAATCTAAGAATAGGTGTGAAAACTAATCTTCTCATTAGTTCCTTAAACTTTCCTCACACACATCTATCTAGAGGAACTTGACTCTCTTACAAGTTAGATTGGTGAGTGTATTAGTTATTAGTGATAAATTATCCCCAAATAATCAATAATAACTAGATAAACCAATAAAACTACATATCTCATTCACCATTGTAGGTCTGGGACAACCTTTAACAGCCTCTCTCTTTGATGGATCTACCGATATACCCTTTCTTGAGATTATATGACCCAAAAATGAAACCTTCTACAACCAAATATTCATATTTTTTAAATTTTTCATATATTTTAACCTTCCTTAGTATATTTTGTATAATTCTGAAGTGATATTTATGCTCTTCCTTTCACTTTGAATACATTAGAATATCATATATAATGACTACCAAAAACTGATCAAGGTAATATCTTAAGACTATATTCATTAAATCCATAAAGATAATAGAGGAATTAGTAAGATCAAATGGAATAAATATATATTCATAGTTTTCATACCTTGTATGGAATGTTTTCTTGGGTATATCCTCCTTATTTACCCTTAATTGATGATATCCAAGATGAAGTTCAATCTTGTAAAAGTATTGATCAGTATGGGGTAGAGGATACTTTTTATTGATCATGAACTTATTCATATCCTAACAATAAATTCATAGACTCATTCAGCCATATTTATTTTTAATAAAAATAATGGGTGCACCCCAAGGTGACACACTTGGATGAATGAATCCCTGGTCATGGTTTACCTAGAATTACTTATTTAATTTCTGTAACTCAATCAGGGTCATTATATAGAGAGTCTTTGAAATTAGTGTAGAACTAGGTATGAGTTCTATTGAGAAATAAACTTCACGATTACGTGTAAGGCTATAAAAATATTCCTTAAAGAAAAAAACAAATTCCCACACAATAGGTATGTCATTGATGTTGAGTTTCTCCCCAACCATTTGAGATAAACACCCCTTCTGAATGGGAATCAAGACCCATACAATAGATGTGAACTCCATCATAAGTTCATACTTATCATCACATTGATAAAAGATCATAGGTTGGTTTGTAATATCAAACTCAAATTCCCTTCTGTGATAATTGATGTGAGATTTATATAGAGAAATCCAAGCCATGCCTAAGATAACATTAAATTCAACTAGAGTAAGAATGAAAAGATTTGCAGGAATTATATTCCTACAAACATCAACTAGAAAGGAATCATATAATTGAGAATAAATCATCATACCATTATGGGTTTCAGTTCTAATTCTGCATTTAACCATTTGGGTGGAACCTTGATACCCTTAGAAAATTTTTCAGATATGAAATAATGGGTAGATCTAGAGTCAAATAATATATTATCTGTTATTGAGTAGATTGTAAGTGTACCTTTCACCATGTCGTTATCACTCACCTCATCATAAATAGTGATCTCGTGATATTTACTATTTTCCCTTAGCTTAAGAGGTTTCTGACATTGACCATCTTCATTAACCTTAATATTTGTTCACTAGTTATTATAATTCTTATACTCATTTCATTTGAAACACTAGAGTGTGGGTGGTGCATTCTGTGAATATTTCACTTTATTCACATCTTTATAAAACATCTTCCCATCACTTTGGAATCAATTACTCAATAACCTTCCTTCCCACACTTAAAAAATTTACTAGCCCCCTTAATAAAATTTACTCCTTATTTCCTTCAACACTTTGATCATAAAGGAAATATCTTCTTCTTCTCTCTATAGTTTTTATATTTTCATATAAATTACATCTTCCTTTTCTTATAAAACCCATGAGATTAATGGGTAACTCTGATATCCATTTCCACCTTGAGAGAACATAAACAAAATTCTTTATAACTACTAAATCCCCTTATAGATAACTCTCTTTGAAGACTTTTTTTAAGCCACTAGAGAATTAATCAACCTTACATTCAAGTTGGATGATAATTCCAAAAGTGTATATCACAAGTATTGTAAAATTTTCCTCATAGGAACCAATAGATTCATCATCCTTTTTCATTATCTCAAGGAATTAATTATCTATTTTTGTTTGAAGGATATGAGGGAATTATTTATTGATAAATAATCTCTTAAACTCATCTGAATCTATAGAGCCAATTTCATCATGATCCATTGTATTCTTGATGAGAGTAAACCATTTCTTCACCTTCCAAATGATAGAAAACCAAATTTACTTTTTCATATTCTGAACACTAGAGAATGGAAAATATCTTCCCAATGATACTGATCCATTACTCAGAAACTATATTATCAATGGATCCACTGAAGGAAGTTAGAAATTACCTCCTGAATGACTCAATAAAATGTTGTTCCCTTCTTTTCTCATTTGTAAGTTCAACATGATTCATGTATTGAGAAAGTTATGTTACCATAGAAACAAGATTTTTCATTCTATATACCATAATGTTTGGATGGTAAGAATAAAAATCATTTCATTTTCCATCATACTCAACATTAACACGTTTTCTTTGAGTTCCATCCATTTACTAAAACCATAAAACATAGTGTAGTCAACAATAATCATAGTGGGGAATCACATAATCATGAAAAAATACTTATATGATGTATAAATCATCACACCTTATTTTTAATCTATGAAACCTTAGTTTTATCCCAGGTCATTCATCGTTTTCATCTACTTAAATCCTTTATGATGGTTCATAATGATTTTGTGAATTTCTAAAGTATATCATGTGTGAGTACCAAACCAGGTGTGCATCAGGGCTCATTGTCATGCACTAGGTGATGATTGAGTCTAGATAAATTCACCCTTTTGGATTTATTATCACTAGGTACATATGTTCCCAATCCATATTCATTTGTAGTATCCAAACAGGGATGTAATTGCTTGATAATCACTTGCCCTATCCTTTACCAAAATTCAAGAACATGTTTCCTATACTTTGACTCATCCTTAGACTTATCCTCAGACATATCCTAATAGTTCTCACTAAATTTTTAATATCCTAGTTTCTAAAGGTTAACTAAAACTATCCTCTAATACTAATTCTAAATACCCAAAATTCCTATACATTAAAATTATATATTTTTATACAAATATTCATTATATTACACAAACACATGCCTAAAGATTGTAAAGGTATAGTGCCTTTGGAAACTTGGACACATAAAAAATAGTCCATAAGTGATCTATGTCATCTCCCACTATGTTTTTCATAACTAGAACCCTTCTTAAACATATCATTCATAAAACCTTTCATTATAACTTGGGGAAATGAAACATAAGAAAGGGTGATCTCAAATGATCAGTAAGGGCAAACAAGGGAGATATCAACATCTCATGAGTATAAGGGTATGAGAACATCAGAATAACATTTTCAAACCATACCATGCATATCATAGATCATAAAATTGATTCATAGAATAAATATTGGTAGTTCATAACACATGAATCATAATAGAATCAAATAAAATGAACCATGAGATAATAACATTAGCATAAGACATAGATTATTACCATACACATAAGCATAGAAGATTATTTCCTTAGTAGTTAAAGGATCATTGAAAGGAATATCATAGTGGAATGGTTTTAATCCCTAACCCATCGAAGTAGTCAAGGTTCACTCCTAAGACTATCATAGTGGATAGAGTTCCTTACTGAACTGGGTTCACTCCCTATTACAACCCTATTTATCATATTATATATCAATATTTACCCAATGCATTAGAGGGAAATATAGGTCCTGACCATCTTTGATTATAACATAACCATTATCACATAATGAAAATCATATATGTGTGTGCCACAAGATCATAAAACATTCAACATATTAGAACCCATGAAAAGAAATGAGTTTTATAAACATTTTATCAAAATATAACCTTTATAAATGAAACAGGTTTCATAATAATTTCATCATTTCAATAAAGCATAACCTGTAGAAAAAGAATCGAGTTTAATAATAATTTTATCATGGTATAACCCATGGAAGAGAAATGAGTTTCATAAACATATTTTCTTCCTAAACATAAACCATCTGAATAAATAATAAGAAAGATATCCTTGGATTGTATCCCCAGTAAAGAATAATTGGCATAAATATATGTCATCTTAGATTGAAAACTATCTTGAATTATTACTTTGAACATTTCTTGAGGAAAATAACTTTTCTGGAGGAGAATAAATTTTATTTGAAGCTCACTTTTTAAAAATAAAAATTCATAAAATATTTTTTAAATAATTTTATTTGAAAATAAACTTGAAAATTTATACAGGAATCTTTAAAAATAAATTAAAACATTTCTTAAGGAAAATATAATTTTCCCTTTTAAAAAAACTTTTTAAAACATAAAACATTTTGAAAATAATTTTCTTTGAAAATAACCCTAAATACTTATAATGGAATCTTTAAAAAAAGGCTTAAAACATTTCTTGAGTAAAATATCCTTTCCTATTTGAAAATACATTTTAAAAAATAAAATATTTTCAAAATACATTTATTTGAAAATAAACTTGAATAAATATATTGTAATATTAAAACAAAATAATGGTCATGATGGTTGAAAATTACGTTTATTCCATACAATTTAAATAAATATTCCTTTTACATTTTTAGTAAAATCCAAACATAATTTTTTTGGAAAAAGATATGAATATTCTTATCAATTTTTGTTTAAAACTAAAAAATGGGTAAAATTTTATTTAATAAGTAATTTTTATAAGGTTACAAACATTTTTAAAATAAATTTTTAGAAAATAAGGTTTTGGAATAAAAAGGGTTTTTGGTAGAAGAGAGAAATAAATACGCTTTTTCTTAAAAACATTCCTTTAAAATATTGAGTACGTAAAGAGAGGAAAATGAATGGAAAACATGTATTATCTATAAATAAACATATTATAATAAAATACATGAGTTTCTTGTGACATATATCATAATATTTCATCATTGGATTCATAATTATGAGCAATCCTGATATATGATGAGATTGTGTCATAAAACCCTTACCACTTTAGTAATTTTGAATTATATTCCCCATGAAAGAATAATGATAAATTATAATTATTATATCATGAGTATAAATAAATCCATTATATTACATGTCAAATTGGTTGTATATACACCTCATAAAATAATATAGGTGCATAACATAACATATGTCTCAAAGAAGGAAAATTGAGACAAAAATCCCTTACCACATTGGAAAATTTCAAATTATAAACCCAATGAAAGAGATATACTAAAATGGATATGAAAATAAAAAAATAATTAGGAGATATATCATAAAATACATTCATGTGAATTATATACACCATATAAAACAAATAGGTGGTGATATGGAATATGACTCACAAAAGTAAAAAGTGAGAGGGAAATTCCTTACCTTAAGTCTCGACTTCCTTCATAAATGTTAAAAACATATGTATAATAAATATAAGTTTATTATAAATATATTATATAACCATAATTATAAATATCATACCATATATTATTTACCTATGACCTTTTATTACAGGTTTATTAAAAATTCCATGTTAAAGTCATGTTTTGGGCAATAACTGCTTTGTTTTTCTGGTATGTTTTAATTTGTTATTTTATAATTACTAATAATTTGATAATATTTCCATTATATCTATAATTTTATCCATTATATAAATATAATATATAGTCATTATATATGTATTTATAGTAATCCATAAAATTTAGAGATAGAAAATGAAATTCACCATTCATTGAGACGGTATGTCATACGTATGCATCCACGTTGTTTCCATTTTCTAGAAGGATTGAAAGAAAGAAATATAAATAATATATTACCATTAAAAATAATTTTTAATTAATATATATCACATATTTTTATTAAACCCATCCTTATTACCTTTCATGTAAAGATTGGGTGAATCACATTGCTTCGTGAGGCAGTAGTTCTTCATACACACGAACGATGTTTTCATATTCCTACGGAATGTAAAGTGAGAAGGAACATATAAAATCATGATTAAATAATAATAAAAATTTTATAAATATCATATATAAACAATAAATTTATTATTATATCTATTCATGAGAGGTGGTTATGGAAAACAAATAACATCAGTTCACGAGGTGGTAGTTAGTCATACACACGAATGATGATTTTGTGACCCATTTAATGGAAGTGTAGATGGTTGTAGGTAATTAACTTAACATGAAAAAAATATATCCATATGTAATAAACTCTATTTATTATATCATAATGTTTTAATAATAATTTAATGATGTGGAGTAAGAAATAAAATAAAAATGCTTGTTGAAGAACGTTACCTCTTCTTCGGGTAACCCCCTTAGGATTGCACCAAAAGTATTCCTAGGTTGCATCTCTAACAAAATTATGGATTCTAGGATGATATGGTGAATTAATTAAGATATTTTGGTAGGTTTTTGATTAAAAAAGGTTTTGGAAGTGTGAATAGGATAGGATAAGGGGTGACCTTTAATAAGTGGTATAAGTGTCACACTTGTAATTGTTTAAAAGAAAAAGGTGTCCCCACATTTTTCTCATTCCACAAGGATTAAAAATAGACCAATATAGATCCTATAATATATAAGGTCAAAATATTACCATAAAATATTTTTTTGATAAGTTTTTGATTGTTTTTAACCCTTATCTTTTTAGTTTAACATCTCGGTAAACCTATTTTTCACCTTAACCGCGGTAAATATTTTTTACTATTTTTACTATTCATTATGGTCAAAAATTAATTAAAAATTATTATATAATATAAATTATAATGATTAAAAATATTTAATCCTTTTTTATAAATTCTATTCATATAAGTAGAAAATTTAATTTAAAATTAAACTCGCAGATGCGATGAGAAATGATTCCAATGACCAAATTTGGCTTAATTTATATATAATTGAAGTCATGTGAATTTTGATGTCCTTTGAATTATGGTCATGTATTTTATATAAAGGTGACATTTTTGGGTCTTTTGGTGATGATATGAAGTGGTTCAGTGTGATTGAAGGTGTTATGGTGGTTTGAATCGGTGGTGGGATAAGGTCCAGTGGCTTCTCACTAGCAGTCGTTGCAGCGGAATAATCGAGGCAGCTTGCATCTTGTGATCTATCCTGATGTTTTATGGCTCATGATTTTTTATGATGGTTGTGGGAGTAAGTTACATGATATATGTGGTTGTGATTATGGATTTTTGTTTTTTTAATTTTGAATTTCGAATCAGTTATATCGTGTATGTCTCGATTACCACTCATCCAAAAAGCAGATTTCAAAAATCAAATAAATAGTGAAAAATGATTCTAATGACCTAAATTAGATTAATTTATATATAATTTAAGTAATTTTACTTTTAAAACCATTTTAAAACAAAATATATCCTTATAAATTCTCTAAATGTAAAGGTAGTTTTCAATAAAAACCAGTATTTTTCACTATTCATCAAAAAAATAATATTTTCAAAAAAACCCAAAAAAATCACCCTAAGATAATTTTGAAATTATGATTTAAAAAATTAATTTTCCAAAGGTTTCAAAAATTAATTTTTATTATTTTTCTCAATAAGAAATAAAATTCATCTTTTTTGAGAAAATAGTATTTTAAAAACATATAAAGACTTCACCAAAAATTATGTAATTTTTTATCAATGTGTTTAATTTATATAAAACCATTATAAATAATATTTAAAAATTATTTATTACTATTCATATCACTAATTTTAATAGCTAGGTAATAAAGATCACATTTAAATATTGAAATTAATAATATATCGCATTTTTTTAAAACTCAATGTTGCATGTAATGCAAGTTAAAATAAGTTTTTCATGTAATTAAAGCTATAAAAGGAATTTAATTTACCCAAAAAATCATAAAAACATGGGTTGTTACATTCTGCACCCCTTAAAATGAATTTATACCCCGAAATTCATCACTCTGATACAAAAAAATGAGGATACTTATGCCTCATTATTATCTCATATTCCCATGTAACTTCTTCAAACTAGTGGTTTTTCCAAAAAAAACATTAACAAGGTGAGTTGTATTATTTTGTAGAACCACCTCTCTATAATCCAAAATATTCACTAAATGTTCCTCATAATAATGATCATACTCCAATGGTAAAACCACTAAGTTCATTACATGTGAAAGATACAATTAAAAGATCAGGTATGTAATTCCTTAAAAGAGACACATGAAACACATCATGAACTTGAGAGAGGTTTGGTGAAATCACCAACTGATATGATACTATCCTGATACGATCAAGAATTTTAAAGGGAACTATATAACTAGGTCTTATTTTCCCTTTATTTCTGAGTCTCATAACCATCTTCTATAGAGAAATTATTAGAAACACCTTATCACCATCTTTAAATTCTAGATCACCCCAGTGAATTTCGGCATAACTTTTCTTGCAACACTGATCTACATTGATGTGTTGCTAAATGTATATAACCTTTTCTGCCATTTCTCCAGCTATCTTAGTTCCCAATAGATTTCTTTCTCTAACTTAATTCCATCACATTTGAGCTCAATAATTTTTTCTATAGAGATATTCATAAGGATCTATCTGAATTCTCGAGTGAAATATATTATGGTATGAAAACTAAAATAGATAAAGTTATTTATCCCAACTAGATTTTAAATCCATAAAATAATATCTCAACATATCCTCTAGGGTTTGAATTGTTCTTTCAGATAGCCTATCATTATGTGGATGATATACAGTGCTGAAACTAAACTTTGAATCCATGTCCTAATAAAGAATTTACCAAAACTGTAAGGTAAACATCAGATCCTGATCAAATATAATTGAATGTGTTACTCCATGAAACCTTACAGCATCCTTAATTTATATTCTAGAAATCTAATTAATATATAATTATTCTTTGATATCAATGAAGTGTGATGACTTTTGGAATGTGATTGTCTGTAGCCTATCTAGAATTATTCCCTTTTAGATGTTTTGGGGAGTCTTACAACAAAATACATGGTGATGTTTTCCCATTTCCAATCAATAATGAAAATGGATGTAACATCCCCTTATCCTTTTTTCTCTTATCCTTAACTTACTAACATTCCAAGCACCAAGATGCAAATTATGTGATATCTATCTCTATTCCATCCCACCTGAAATAATATTTCAAATATCTATATATCTTCATAACTCTAGGATTAATAGAGAATAAAGAAATAAGAGAGTTCTCTAATAACTCATTATTCAAATCTTTTATGGATAAAAAAATACATAGTTTCTAAGCCTCATCATTCCATCATGATCAAGGTTAAGCTCTTGAACATTTATAACCTTCTTTTTGAGCTCTACTTCTTATTTTTGTGCCTCTTTCAACATTACATGGATAGATGGTTGAACATTAAATTTAGAAATATAATATTTACCCCCTTCATTTATGATTTCAAGTTCCATCATTTGAAAGTCCATATATATTGGATATTTTTTTATCCTCATCATGGACAAGATATCATGGTCCTTTTGACTCAAAGTATTGACCACCTTGTTCTCTTTCCCATGGTGGAAATGTATTGAGTAGTCATAATATTTAATCATCTCTAACCATATTCTCTGAAAAATATTAAAATCCATATTTTTTAATATATACTTTAAACTTTTTTGATTGTTATATACATCACACTTTTCTTTATAAATATAATGTTTCTATTTCTTTAATGAAAAAAAATCCATAGCTAACTCCAAATCATGAGTTGGGTAATTTTTCTCATGAATATTCAATTATTGTAAGGCATATTATATAACCATGTAATTATTCATAATAACACATCCCAATCCATTCTTAGATGCATCACTATTATTACAAACCCTTCTCTACTATAAGGTGATTTAAGCATAGGTGTACTAACTAATCTTCTCTTTAGTTCTCTGAAATTTTCCTCACATTCATCTGTCCAGAGTAACTTGGATCCCTTCTAAGTTAACTTGGTGAGTAGATTATATAGTCATAATAAATTCTCCACAAATCATTAATAATATATAAATAAACCAAGAAAACTAGGGATCTCAATCACTGTGGTTGGTCTGGGCCAATATTCAATAGCCTCTGTCTTTGATGGATCTACTGATATACCCTCTCTTGAGATTATATAACCCAAAAATGAAACCTTTTTCATGCAAAATTCTCATTTTGTAAATTTTTCATATATTTTCTTATTAATTGGGGTATTTAGTACAATTTTAAAGTAATATTCATTCTCTTCCTTGCATATTTAATATATAATAATATCATCTATAAAGACTACCACAAACTAATCATGGTAATATCTAAAGGATTTATTCATTAAATCCATGAATATAGTAGGGGAATTATTAAGACTGAATGGCATCACTATATATTCATAGTGTATATACCTTATATGGAATGTTTTATTGGGAATATCCTACTTCTTTACCCTTAATTGATGATATATAGAATAAAGTTCAATCTTCGGAAAGTATTGAGCTCTATGAAACTGATCAAATAGGACATCAATATGTGGTAGAGGATACTTTTTCTTGATCATGATCCTATTCATATCTAAATAATGAATGTATATTTTCATTCATCTGTCATTCCTTTAATAAAAATAATAGGTTCACCCCAATGTGACACACTTGACCGAATGAATCCCTTGTCAAGGTTCACATAGAGTTTCTTCTTCAATTCTTACAACTCAATTATGTTCATTCTATAGGGAGTATTTGAAGTTGGTGTGGAACGATTTATGATTTATATTGAAAAATCAACAAAATATTCAGTGGAAGATTAGGAAAATCTTTTGGAAAGACATCAAAAAATTCTCATACAATAAGCATATCATTAGTGTAGAGTTTTTCCCCAACCATCTCTGATAAACACCCCTTCTAAATGGGAATCAAGACTCATAAAATAGATTTAATCTCCATCAGAAGTTCACACTTATTTTAACAATGATATATGATCATATTTTGGTTTAGAGTAACAAACATGACTTTCCTTCCTTGAAAATTGATGTGGGATTTATATAGAGAAAGCCAATCCATGCCTAAGATAACATCAAATTCAACTAGAGTAATAATGATAATATTTTCAGGTAGCACATTCATATAAATTTCAACTGGAGAGGAATCATATACTTGAGATGTGATCATCTTACCCTTGGGGGGTTCACTGGTGATTCTACATCTAATCATTTAGGAGGAATCTTGATACCCTTATAAAATTCTTCAGATATGAAGAAATGGGTAGATCCAGAGTCAAATAATATAATACTATTTATTGAGTGGATGGTAAGTATACCTTTTATCATGTTTTTATCACACCCCTCATCATAAATAGTGATCATATGATATTTCCCCTTTTCCCTTAGCTTAATTGGTTTCTAACATCGATCATTATCATTAACCTTAATATTTGGGAACTATTTAACATAATGCCCATACTCCTTACATTTGAAACACTAGAGTGTGGGTGATTCATTCAGTGTATCTTTCTATTTACTCACATAGTTATCTAACTTCTTCCCATCACTTCAGAAAAAATTTGCTCGATGACCTTCCTTCCCATACTTAAACTTTTTACTAGTCCCCTTAAGAAAATATAATCAATATTTACTTCCACACTTAGAGCATGAAGGAAAGATCATCTTCTTATCTCCATGGTTTTTAGAGTTTCCTTTGAACTCCATCCTCCTCTTCTTGTCAAAACCATGTTATTGATAGGAAACTATGATCTCCATTTCCACTTTGAGATAACATCAAACGATTTATTAATAGAAAATAAATTACATTATGGTTAGTTCCATTAGGAGACTTGGTTTTAATCCACATAAAATTTTATCAAACTTACTTTCAAGTTGGATGATAATTCCAGAAGTGCACCTCTCAATTCTTGTAAAATTTGGCTCATAATCACTAACAGGTTCATCATTATTCTGTATTAGATCAAGGAATTTATTCTCAATTTTTGTATAAAGGATACAAGTGAATTAATTATTGAAAAATAATCTCTTAAAATCATCTAACTCTATAGAGTCAATTTTATCATGTTCTCTTGTATTCTTGATGATATTTCACCATTGATATTCTTTTCCATCCAAATGATAGACATCCAAAATGACTTTTTCATATTTCGAACACTGGATAATGAAAAATATATTTTCAATGGTACATATCCATTTCTCAGTAACTAGGAGATAAAATGATCCACTGAAGTAAGTTACATATTTCCTTATTAATAACTCAATAGAACATTGTTCCCTCCTTTGATTATTTTGAAGATCAGCTTGATTCATGGATTATGAAACTTGTGTGACCATAGAAACAATAATTTTCATTTCATATTCCATAAAGTTTGGATGATCAAGAGAAACATCATTTCATGGTCCATAGTAATCACCATTAACACGGTTCCTTATAGTTCCATCCATTGACTAAAACCAAAAAACATAGTGTAAGAAATAATAATCATAGTGGGGAATCATATAATCATGAAATATTAATTATAGGATGTCTAAATCATGAAAAATTATTTTAAATGTATGAAACCTTAGGTTTATCCTAGGTCATTCATAGTTATCATCTATTTAAATCCTTTATGGTGGTTCCTAAATAGTTTGTAAATTTCTAAAGAATATCTATTGGGAGTTTCAACCCAATTATTCAGCAAGGTCCATTGTCAAGCTCCAGGTGATGATCAATTCTAGCTCAATGCACAATTTTTTATGTTATTACCCCTAGGTGCCTCTATTCTAGTTCCATATCCACTTGTAGTATCTATATAGGGATGTAATTTCTTAGAAACCACTCGCGTTATCCTTTACCAAAATCCCTGAACATTTTCCTATACTTTGACTCATATATAGACTTATCATTATACATATCCTTAGATTTCTCACTAAATTTTTTATATCCCAATTTCCAAAGGTTAACTAAACTTATCCTCTAAAACTAATTTTAAATACCCAAACATATCATACATAGATATTGCATCTTTTTTATGAATAATCATTACATTACACAAACACGTGACAAAAGATCATAAAGGTGTAGTTCTTTTAAAAGAATGGACACATAAACAACTAGTCCATAAATGAGATACATCATCTCCTACTATTTTTTTCGTAACTATCACTTTTCTTAGGAATATCATACATAATACCTTTCATCATATCCAAGGTAAAGGAAACATAATAAAGGGTGATATTAGTTGCTCATTAAGAGTAAATAAGGGAGATATCAGAATATCATGAGTAAAAGGGTATGAGAACATAAGAATAACATTTCACAACCATACCCTACATATCATAGATCATAAGAAAGATTCATAGAATAAATATTAGTATTTAATAAGACATGAATCATAATGGAATAAAATAACATGATCCATGAGATCATAACATTAGCATAAGACATAGATTTTTGGTAAACATATAATAATGGAAAATTATTTCCTTAGTTGTTCAAGTCTCATTACCAATAATATCATAGTGAAATGGGTTCACTCCCAAAACCATTGTAGTAATCAAGGCTCACTCCCAATACTATCAAAGTGGATAGAGTCCCTTATTGAACTGGGTTTAATACCCATTACATTCCTATTTATCTCATGAGATATCAATCTTTACCCAATGAATTTTAGGGAGGTATAGGCCTCACCCATCTTTAGTTATAATGTAATCACTTTCACATAAATAAAATCATACATATGTGTGCCACAAGATCATAAAACATTTAATATATTAGAACCCATGAAAATAAATGGGTTTCATAAACATTTCATAATAACATAACCTATATAAAAGAAATAGGTTTCATAATAATTTTATCATTTCATCAAATCATAACTCGTGGAAACAGAAGCATGCTTCATAAGAATTTTATCATGGTATAACCTGTGGAAAAGAAATGGGTTTCGTAAAAAACTTTTCATAACAAGAATAAAACATATTGGGAAAAAATAAGAATGGTATCCTTGGATTATATACATAGTAAAGAAAAATTATCACCAAAGGGTTTCACCTTATATGGAAAATGATTTTGAAAGATCATGTTGAACATTTTCTGAGGAAAATAAATATTATTTTAAAATCAATTTTTAAAATAGATATTCATAAAATATTTTAGAAATCATTTTATTTGAAAATAACCTTGAAAATTTATAAGGGATTATTTAAAAATAATTTAAAAAAATTATTGAGGAAAATATCCTTTCTGGATTGAAAAACACTTTTTAAAACATAAAACATTTTTAAAATCCTTTTCTTTGAAAATATCCTTAAAACTTATAAAGGATGATTTAAAATTATTTAAATAATTTCTTGATGAAAATATACTTTCCTCTATAAAAAACTTTTTAAAACATAAAATGTTTTTAAAATCCTTTTCTTTGAAAATAACCTTGAAACATATAAAGGAATATTTAAAAATCATTTAAAACTTTTCTTAAGTAAAATATCCTCACTACGTTGAAAAAAAAATTAAAACATAAAACAATTTCAAAATAGTTTTATTTGAAAATAAAATATAAAACTTATAAAGGATTCTTAAAAAAATAATGGTCCTGACGGTGGGAAACTATTTTCATGTCGTACACGTTAAAAAAAATATTCCTTTCCCATTTTCAGTAAAAGAAAAAATGGCATTTTTTTAAAAAAGAAATGAAGTTTCAAATATAAATATTTTTTTAAAATAAAAAATTGGTAAAAAATTCTTCAATAAACAATTTGGTTAATGTTAAAAACATTTTTTAAAAACATTTTTTTGGAAGAAAATGTTTTTTTGACTAAAGAGAGAAATAAAGAATATTTTTCTTAAAAATGTTCTTTTAAAATCTTTAGTACATAAAGAGAGAAAAATGAATGAAAAAATGTATTATATAGAAATAAATAAAGGAGAATAAAATTCATGGGTTCATTGAGATATATATCATAATATTTCATCATTGGAAACATAATCATGAGAAATCCTAATAAATGATTAGATTGTAACAAAAAACCCTTACCGCTTTGGTAATTTTGAATTGTAAGCCCCATGAAAAAATAACATTAAATTAAACATATAATATCATGATAATAACTAAATCCATGATATTACATTTCAAATGTTATGTATATACACCTCATAAAAGAAGATATCTACATAATATAACATATGTCTCAAAGAAGGAAATTTGAGACAAAAATACATTGCCATTTTGAAAACTTTCTAATCATAAACCCCATGAAAGATATATCCTAAAATGGATATAATAATCCCAATAATTTTCAGTATAATAAATATAAAATAAATTCATGGTAATTATATACACCATATAAATGAAATTTGTGGTGAATATGGAATGTGTCTCACAGAAGTAAAAAGTGAGACGGAAATCCATTACCTTAAGTCTTGACTTATTTCATACATTTTTATACCACATATATAATAAATATAAGTTTAATATAAAAATATTATAAATCCATACTTATATATATTATTTCATATATTATTTACTTATGACATTTTATTACCTGTTTATTAATAATTCCATGTTAAAGTCACGTTTCGGGCAATAACTGCTTTGTTTTTCGTTTACATTTTGATTTGTTATTTTTTAGGTCCTATTAATTTTATCATGGTTTAATTATCTCCATAATGTTAAAAATTATATAAATATAATATATATTTATTATTTATAAATTAAATTTTATCCATAAAAGTTAGAGATAGAAAATGTAATACGCAGTTCATGGAGGTGGTAGGTCGTATGTACGTATGAACATTGTTACCATTTTTTGGGTTAATTGAAATAAATAAAGGTAAATAATATATTAAAATTAAATAATAATTTTTATGTAATATATATCACATATTTTCATTAAAATAATTCTTATTACCTTCCATTTAAATCTTGAACGAATCATATCACTTCGCGAGGCGGTAGCCCGCCGTACACACGATCGACATTATCGTATTCCAACAGAATGGAAAGTATGAAGTAAAAAATTCATATCATGAATCCATAAGCATATTAATATAATAAATATCATATATTAACAATAAATAAATCACTATATCCATCAATGATATGTAGTTATGGAAAACAAATAATATCAGTTCGCAAGGCGGTAGTCCGCCATATACACAAATGACAATTTCGTGACCCATTTGATAGATTTGGATATGGTTGCGGGTAATTACCTTAAAATAACAAAATATAATTATATTTAAGATAATTATGTTATTATTTCATCATGTTTTAATAATAATTGAAATAGGTGTATGAATAAATAAAATAAAAACACTTGTTGAAGAACATTAACTCTTCTCCGGGTAACCTCCATAGGTTTTCACCAAAGTACTTACATGGTTTAATATATGACCACAATATGGATTATAGTATAAGATTATGGAATTAACTAATAGTTTTTCTGTTCATGTATGAACCAAATTGTTTTGGGAGTGTGAATAGGAGATGATAATGGGTGGCCTTTTATAAGTGGGGTGAGTGGCACACATGTGATTATTGAAAAGAAAAAGGTGTACCCATGTTTTTTTAATTCCAAAGGGATCAAAAATAAACCATTAAATATAATATAATATATAAGGTCAAATTATTTCCATAAAATGGATTTTGGAAAAGTTTTGGGTCATTTTTCACCCTTATGTTTTTAGATTAACCCCGCAGTAAACCCATTTTTACATTAACTGTGATAAATAATTTTTACTTTTTTACTATTAATTATGGTAAAAAATTATGTTGGCCATATTGGATGATATAAATTATTATGATTCCAAATATTTAATCCTTTTTTTCAAATTCTATTTATATAATAGGAAAAAAAATTAAAATTAAACCAGTATACGCAATGAGAAAGTAGTTTTCCAAAGAGAAAATTTTTAAAAGTTTAAAAACAAATTATATAAAAATTCAATAATAAATGATTAAAATATCAGAAATTGAATTAATTTTTATATAAATAATTTAATTTTACTTTTAAACCCATTTTAAAAAAAAAATTAAGCTTATAAATCTTTAAACAAAAAGGTTGTTTTCAATAAAACTGGTATTTTTCATCATTCATCGAAAAATTAATATTTTCAGAAAAATACCAAAAATTCACCCTAATATAATTTTGACATGATGATTTAAAAAATTAATTTTATAAAATTAATTTTATAAAATCATCAAAAATTAATTTCATTATTGTTCATAGGAAGAAATAAAAATCATCTTTTTGTGAAAATTGTATTTTAGAAACATATAAAGGATTCACCAGAAATTATGTAATTTTTTATAAATATGTTTCATTTATATAAAAACATTATAAATAATATTTTAAAATTAGTTATAATTATTCATATCTCTATGTTTAATGTCTATTTTATGACGATAGCATTTAAATAATAATATTGATAATATATTATGATTTTTTAAAATTGGGTGTTGCGTGTAATGGTGACCAAAGAAACTTCATATAACATGGGTGCTAATGAGGTGGTACCCCAGGATAAAGAAGTTTCATGGCATAATAATGAGGTAGGAAAAGACCTGCACATGCTTTTGGAAGGAGGCTCAACTAGAGGTAACAATGACAGAGTGAAGGAGGCCCACCTGGAGGAAACAGCAATCCAGTTGTTTCTAAAAAATGTAGCCAATGTTACTGAGGTGATTGAGGGACTTTGTGAGGACCATAAATCCAGTGGGTATTACCAGTTTCTGGCTCTAGAGTACACCTCAATGCAATTTCAATATATGGGATGAGGCTATCAATAGGTAGGAGCCTCTGGCGTGCCAATGCGGGCTATATAGGAGACCCTTTCTTATGCGGAGAAGGTTATAGTTGGGAGATCAAATATGAACCTTCAAAAGTGATATGCAGTGTTGGGTGATGGTGACTATGAAGATAGTGGGGATCTAAATAGGAAGTAGGTTACACATGGAGAGGACCACTTGGTAGATGTGGGTGAGTCCCAAGAGGAGATGGATGATGTTCTAAACGCCTCTGTTGAGCCCAAGGAAGTGACCATTGTAGAGGAATATCTTAGATTATACTCATGGAAGGGAAAGTTCATTACTATTGATTCTGATGGTTTTATCAAGAACAACTAGAGGGGGTGACGTAGGAAGGATTATTCTAACCTACCTAGTCCTTCTATCACGATATCTGCAAGTAAGGGTAAGCATCTCCCAAAGGCTCCTATTACTGCGAGCAACTCAGATGCAGTGGCCAACACATATAGTGACCCGGTGTCTGCAGGTGGTTAGGTTGGTGTCCCTGCCACTCCCTTGACGAATACAAGGTATCCTAGACAGCAACATGATACAAGCTCTCCCGAAAACCCTCAGTGATAGATATCCTCGGTGCTGGAACACATGGATCTAATTTTTCACTTAGATGAAGAAATGGGAGAGGAAGTTATGGATATGAAAGTGCTAAAGAATTTAGGAAGAACAATTTGTGTGATCACTAATAAGTAACAAGGCAAGTGGATTGATAATCGGGCTCTTATTTTTCTCAGAGGCTTCAATATGGGGAAGATTAACATGAAGAAATTCAAGAAAGCTTTGGATAACATGGCACATCAATATGAAGGCATCTTAAAGGGATACCCTAACTCCCAGGTAAATTCTATTCCCTGGATATTGTTTAAGGAAATTGATTCCAATAGGCTCAAACTATTCTTCAATGAATCTATAGTTTCTTTTGGTGTTTAATGTTGTGAGGGTTCTCATTATCCCCTTAAAAGTGTTTGGAAAATAAAAAATTAACATTGGATGGGAGGTGTTGCATGTAATGCAAGCTAAACTTGGTATTTTTTGTAACGCAAGTGATAAAATAAATTTAATTTATTCAAAATAATAATAAAAAACTGAGGGTCTTACATTTTTCTATCACCAAAACCATGTGGGATAAATTAGACAATATTTATAAAGGTACAGTATGGAAAATGACTCTAAACTATAAGTTCTTCATAATAAGTTTAACAGCTTGAAAATTTTCCTTGGTGGGAATATTGATGGATTCATCAATTAAATCATCAAAGTCATTAGATACATTCAGGGACTTAGTGAAGAGGTAAAATATTTTTACATTATAAATATTTTCTTTTCAAGGTTACCACATTTGTATAATCCAAAGGTTTTATCACTTGAAGGGAGGACTCTAGAATAATTATCATTAGATGATATATAAAGTAGTATAGTTTCTTATGAATTACTTGTAAACCTATAAGAAATTAAATTCAATCAAATAAATTTATATCCTTTAAATCTATGTTAAAACATGATATTTCTAGAGGTAGAGATGATGAAGAGGATGTCAGTGATCAATTTTTATCTCTTATGGCAAGAAAATTTAAGAAATGGAATAGGAGGTTCAAAGGAAAGATACCCTCAATATACTTTCAATGTGGTAAAGTTAGGAACATTGTAGAATTTTTTATAATAATATTTAATGATGATAAATATAAATCAGAAGTTATATATATGACCTAAAGCATATTCCATCCTAACAGAGTATTCAAACTAGGAAATTCCTCTAGAAATAAATTTTAGATAAATATATTTGTGTGTAATAACCACATACCTAGTATCCTAGATCTAGTGGTTATTTTATTACATTGGTACTAGATATAAGTGATCGCATCCTGAAGGATCGATTAGTTCAGTTGTCTTGGAAAACTAGATACATGATTGAATCTCATATTACATATGAAAATAAAATTACATCATAGTGTTTTATTTGAGTACATTATTATTACCTCTAGAATATCCTTGAATATCAATCATAGTACACTTCCTGGTATCTTTGGGAAAGGAGGAAAGATAAAATGGGTAGTTCAGATGCTCAATAAGGAAATTCCTACAACGGATGATATCATAGAATAAGTAAGGCATGAATAATATGGTAGGAATAAATGATGATTAAATAATTACATATAAATAATCCCATGAGATTGAAACATATCCATTGATATAATAACTATTTGAATAATCACATTGAAATAAATAACTAATTTCATAATATTGGAATGAATAATGTTGGACATATTAAACTTACCAATGATGACTTGTACCAATACATAATACATAAATGGGTAAGTTATATGCCAAATACTAAACCTATTTTGTCTCATGAGACCAACAAATACAACTAGGAGAAATTTAATTTTCGGTCCCACCTATCAATTAATAATTCCAAATCATTCATAATATAAATAAACAATACAACTTAATAAATATGTATTAATAAACAATAACAATCTATATTGTAAGATCTGGCATGTGGAATATCAATAATTCACCCATTCAAAATGATTATAATGAATCCATAGAAATATGGAAGATGGTATCATTAAATTATATCCTAATAAAATCATAAGATTCATCATAGTATGTTTACATAGATGAAAATACTTTTAAAAGATAATCAAAACATTTCTTGAGAAAAATACCCTTTTCATTTTGAAATCGCTTATTTAAAATAGAAAAAATTCCATAATATTAGGAAAAAATTACCTTATAAAGAACCAAATAAAATTTTAAAGTAATATTTAAAGAAAGGATTATTCATGATGGTGGTAAAATATAATTGTGTGGTGTATGTTAAAATAAATATTTCATTCACACATTTGGTAAAAAGATACTCATTTAGAAAACAATAAGAATATTCCTTTTAAATATTTTTATAGAAATTAAAATATGGGTAAAAATGAATTTAATCACTCAATGTAGAATATAAAAAATATTATTGAAAATATTTTAATTAAAATATGGACATTAAATAAAAATATTCCTGATCGAGTAGAAAAACATAGTTGATTTTCCTTAAAATATTATTTCATACTTTTGAGTACTTAGAGAGAGGAAAATTAAAAGAAAACTTCAAATTTCTAGAAATAAATATAGAATAATAAAATATATTTGGTTTAAGATAGAATGATCATAAAATTTCTCCAATAGAAACTTAGACATAAATATTTCTAAATAAGGATGAGATTTTGAAATAAACCCTTACCTCAAATTCAACATTCTTTATAAGTTCTTTTAACCTCATATATAATAAATTTAAATTTATTATAACTATATTTAATTTCAATATATATAATTATAATATCATATTTGATCTACTTATTATATTTCAACACCCATATATTAATAATTCTTTATTAAAATCATTATTTTTGAGTGTCAATTATTTCATTTTTCATATAAATTTTTGTTAAGTAGTTTTAGTCCTTACATACTAATCATGGTACAATCATATCCATAATGTTAATAATGATATAAATATCATATATATTCATTAAATTCATATTTAGAGTCATAATTTAAATAAGTAAATGAAAAATAAATCACATCACTCCGTGAAGGTGGTAGTCCACAAGTATGCACGAATGATTTTATCATTTTTTAACCAGTACAAGAGTATGAAGGTAAATGATATATTATATTTATATAATAATAATTTCATAAATATCAAATATATTCATTAGTCCCATATTTATAACAATAAGTAAAATGGTGATGAAAAAGAAATTATACAGTTACATGGAGATAATAGATTGTACTTATGCACGAGCGATGTTTTTGTTTTTCGTAGGATGGAAAGGTGATAAATAAAGGGTTTTACGTTAGAATAATAAAATTTATTTATAATTAAGATACTTATGTTATTATATGATCATGTTTATATAATACTTGAAATATATATAAGAATAAATAAAATGAAAACACTTGGTTAAGAGTTATACCACTTCTTTATAAAACCACCTTTGGCTTTCACCTTAAGCCTTCTAGGTTAGACCTTTGATGAGACCATAGCCTCTAGGTCATAGGAAGAAAGTTTGGGATGAGATTTGGTTAAGTATTTATGAGATAATTGTCTCTATATGTGTGAATTAGAGAGGATAAGTGGTACCTTTTTATAAGTGAAGGAAAGGACACACTTGGAATTACTTAAAATATTTAAATAATCTAAAGTATTTTTCTAGTGAAAGTAGCTCAAAATTGTTATATATTTGATTATAATAAGTTTAAGTATAAATAGAAAAAAAATGAGTTTTATGAAAGTTTAAGTTTCTTTTTTACCCTTAACTCCTAGTTTTTCTCCACACCCCTGGATAAACCTATTTTAACCCTAAACATGGTAACAATTTTTTGACGTTTTTACTATTCATTATGAGAAAAAATTAAGTAAAACTTATTAAATAATAATAATTATTCTAATTAAAAATATTTAATTAATTTTAAATGATTCAATCTCTATAATTGGTAGAAATAAATTTTAATATATGTGTGCAAAATGCAACAAATCCCATTTTTAGAAAAATGTTTTTTTAAGCATAACAATTATTTTACAGTAAAATTAAGTGTAAAGTTAAATAAAATGTGATTAATTGGATTATTTTAAATAAAATGAGACTTATTTTTGTTTAAAACAAAACCAAAACCTAAATAAACCATGTAAATAATTAATTAATAGAAAAAAATGAAAAAAAATTATTTAGTCAAAAACATTACTTAGATTTCTAAAATTTCAACCATATATTTCCAAGTTAAAAATTATTTATTATATGAATTATATTACTTATTAAATATATTTTTTTCTATAAAAATGGTTTTCGGATTTTTTGTGTTATTCTTATATCATTAATATGCCATAAAATTGACAGTTTTTATAAAATTGGTTTTTTCACTATTCACCCAAAAAACAATATTTTATTAAAAATATAAAACATTAAACATAAATTAATTTTGAAATTATGAATTAAAAAATTAAATTAATATCATCAAGTTAAATTTATAAGAATTTACAATTTTTTAATCACATTCTTAAATAAATCTATATGCATTGAGATATTCTTTCTCTAGAAAGAAAAGCTTACAGTAATTGAAGCTCAGTTGTTACATTCTGAGTAATGAAGAATTTAATGATAAAGATTATATTTAGAAAGAAAATTTAGAGTTTAAATCATATTTATAATATATTATGATGGTAACTATTGAGAAATAAAAATATAAAATGGAAGGATACAATGAATTATAAGGTTTTTCTCTCTCAAGGAGGGCCTCTTAAAGAGCTCGATGCAAAAAATAAAGAAAAATAAAAATATTGGTGGTTGTAGGACATAATTTTATAAATATTTAGGTTATATATAAGCTGAAATTTACCAATTAGAAAAATAAAAATAAGTTAAATCATTCAGGCTGGCAGCCTTAAAAAATCCATGAATCTCAAGTTAATATTAAAGAACATACTATAGTGATTGATGAGCATTAAAAGAAGTTAGAATCCCTTGAATAATAGGTTATTATATTAAGAAATGAAATTTAATTAGAATAAAAATTAATTTATCACAATAATAAATTTCATTTTTAAAATTTCTCTGATGGATAATTATGGGAAATGGAAAAACAAGGTGTGGAATGATTTAAAAAAAATACTGAATAAATAAAGAATCAGCTCCATGGGTAAAAGTTGAGTCAAATTTGATGTTGAGAAATAAAAAATAAATATAAATGATGGAAAATAACATTAGGAATAATAAAATTGGTAATTTTGACATCAATACTAATGTACTATAAATATAAATAGTGATATCTATAAACAAAGAAAAGTATAGGGTTCAAAATAATTTCTAATCATTGAGGGTTAGTCAACCACTGAGTATTTTTTTTTCAAAGTCTTGGGATAAGAGTATGAATGAAAATTAGAATATGATTCCTCTTATTAATTTTAATATATGTTATTATTTTGGCCACACCATATCCTATTGTGAAGGGGAAAGGAGCTACTTTAATGGAGATACGCCTAGAATTCGGTAAAGAATAATAATACTATATCCTCCATATTATAGAATAAATTATTTTTATAGATATTACATTAATTATTATAATTTTGGACATAAAGCTATTGATTTTAGATAGTGAAGTAATATAAATAACCACCAAGGAAATTAGGGGAAGACAAATACAGAAAAACTCAACTTGATACCATTGTAAAATAAATACGCCTTATTGGAAGTAGATGATGAGTATGAAAATATAAATTTTATTTAAGAGAGAGAGATGATATTACTTATTATGTCTCAACTCAAATGAAATTCTTATACAAGGAAAAAAAGAAGAGATTGAATGATAACCTGTAATAAATTACTCTCAAAGCTATAAAGAATAGTAGAACATGGATCCTTGATAGTGGGTTCTTGTCCCACTTGACTAGAAAATATGAACCAATAGAAAGTGAGAAGGGAATATTTGACTTAAAAATGCATCTAAATAATAGAGGATTTTTTAAAATGAAAGGAAGTAAAAATACCAGATTAGAAAGTAATTGGAGGAAGAAGAAACAAGTGCTCTATGTGGATGGTCTATAACACAACCTCTAGAGGGTGATTCAACTCTTTAACTCTGAATATGAGTTTAATTTCAACCAAAGGGGGTTCTTAATTAAATAAAAGTTCTGAACTCTCTCATGAAGGGATGGATAACTAATGGAAATATATACTATGTAAAAAATAAATAAAACACTTATATCTTAACCATTGAAGAGGCGAATAGATTGGAGCATCATAGGCCTACACAAATTCACCAATAGAGCATGGAGAACCTATACAAGATAAAAGTTATAGTGATATCTAAAATATGAAATGAGACCATGAAAAGGCATGTGAGGCATGTATACAGTGATACATGGTCTGAAATATGTATTGATAGAAGAATAAAAAGGTGTCTAATTTCATTAATTTATTTTATATAGATGTTTATAGTCCAATTAATTCACATGTCACATGTGTAGAGTGGTATTTCATCCTTTTTATTGATAATTATAGTAGAATATCATGTGTTATGTTTGTGTATACAAAGAAAGAAGTCATAGATTACATGAAGAGGTATTAAAGGAGATTTAAAAATGATATTTAACACACAATAAATATATTTTGATACAATAATAGAACATAATAAATGTCCATTGAATTTGAAATCAACCTTGAGAAACAAGAAATTAATCATGAGGTATACTTAGTAAAAATTCCACATTATAATGGAGTTTTGAATAAAAAAATCAGCTGATGAATAATATGGACAAAACATTGCTTATTGAGAGTGGTGTCTAACACCATTACTAGATGGAGGAAGTAAAATTAGTGGTGTATACTCAAAAATGGGTGGTGATAAACCCAAGGGAGAGGATGATACTTTATAAAATATAGAATGGAATGAAACCCTCTCTACAACATTTTCAAGTATTTGGAATTATATGTTATATCTAGAATAAAGGGTTAAATCAATATATGTATGAAGATGTAGTAGATAAAGGAGTATTTTTAATCTATTTAATAAAGATTAAAGACTATAAATTCAATAACAAAAGGCTGAGAATTTTTTTCAAAGAAATGAAATTAAATTCATTGAGGATAAACATAAAAAGAATTATAGAAACACAAAATTTGATAAATTTTATGAAGAATATGGTGATGTTTATGAAAATCATAAGGTTGTACAAAGCCCTCCAAATTATGAAGATTTAAATGTTGAATCAAATGAGGTGATTATTACTGAAGGAAGATAGTTTGTGACTTATATGATAAATAGGATAGTGGAAGTTTATTCATTTAATATAATCATAGATCAATCTATGACAATACAAACATGAAGGATGAGTAATATAGAGTATGTTGCTCTATTTTCAATGGTATAACCAAAATAATTTGAATAAGTATTAAAAGTTGAATCATGGGTTAGAGACATGAATGAATAATTGCATCAGATTGATAATAATAAAAATTAAGAACGTTTAGATAATCCTCAAAATCACAATGTGACTGAAATAAAGTTGATGTTAAAGAATAAATCGACAAACATGGAAATGTGATCCAAAATAAGTGTAACATCCTAAATCAGAATACACTAAGAGTTTATCCAATTTTATTGGTCACATATCCTCAAGAGTTCCACCACGTACGCTATAGACTACTGACTAGTAGTGAGGGTCCATGATGATACAGTGGGGAGAATATACCCTCATATTCAAAGTAACACAATTGTTTAATAAATGAATAAATAATGGAATCATAAATCAACTAACAACATAAGGTAAATCATCCAAATAAACTAAACAGTCATCAATATAAATATATAGTACCATATACTGAATGATGTAATGTTGTGTATCTGATAAAAAAATAAACAAACATGGAAGTAGGAACACATATATACAGGTATATCAAAAGAACCAAATAGACCAAAAGACTATCTCTATATAGCATCAATAGACATATCTTATTCTTGTGATCCCTCATTCCCACGCTATAATCAAATCAAGCATTGATAGTTGGGAACTTTCCCCTGTCCCTACTTGCATCCATGAATTATGTCTAGGTACCAAATAGTAGACCAAATAGGGTGTGAGATATACTTAGTAAAACACTACTTATGGTGTCTAGAAGTATCCATTCAGAGAATATAATATGATTAGTGTATAGATATAATAAGTTTTAACCAATAAAGTAAACTATAAAGGTTCATCTCTGGTTTCTAAAGAACACCAAGCTGACACTATGTATGTATATATATGTGAAACATATGTAATGATGTTTATATCCATATGAATACATTCGTAGTGCTATCCATGACCTGAGTCATAACTCAAGCATCCATATCTAGTCACTAGAGTCTCACAAGGTGGTAGAGGAGGCCATGCCCAAGTTTCATATATCATAAGGGTCACCATGCCCAAGTATCATAGGTGTAAGGAATGCCATGCCTGAATATCACAAATATAAGAGAATCCATTCTTGGTATCACAAGTATAAGGAATGGAATACCTAGTATCACAAGTATAAGGGATTCCATGCCTGGTATCACAAATTTAAGAGTCAAATAAACTTTCCATTTATTAACTTTCAACTTTAAAAAAGGTCGTAACCATTGTTTATGTAAAATCATGTGGTGTGGTCATAACACCAACTTTCTGTTTGATTCATTATAATCATCATATTTAAGATTCAAGCCAAAACCATATATAATATTGTTTATTCAATTAATAATTTACAATATCAATGCACAATTATATAGGAACACCTTAATGGGTGTTAATATCCAATGGGATCCTATTTTGAAAAGAATAATAAGATACTAAGTCAATCTATAAAACAAAAAAAAACTAAAAATGGGATAAATGTATTTTTATGGCCATGAATGGAAGTTTTGGCATTTATTACCACAATACATAATATAAATAGAAACACTTGAGGGATAATGGATAGAAAACCTACCTTATGTATGAAGATGAACACTCATCCAGTATCGTCCTTTAGTTTGTTCCATATTGGAAGAAAGTGTAAAAATAGAAAAATTCCCTAAAAATAGGTCATATGATATCGCACCAAAATAAATATATTTAAATAAAGAATAATTAAAAAGTGAGCTAAATTAATGGAGATATTACTATTATGAAACTGAAATGACAAACGATGACTGATTCAGAGTCCAGAGGAGGAACATATCACCAAACCTAGATTTAGGCATGAAGAAAGCTCAAACGAAGGAAGAGAGGGGCTACTGTATATGAAAAAATAAGAAATAGGGAGGGGTCACCCCTTTAAAAAAAGGACGGAAAACATCATTTCACCTAGAAATTAAAATTTGAATAGTTTGGCTACATGGTTGGTCAAATCATGCACCAAACATGCACACTCCATTGTCCAAGGGATACATCCCACACAACTTATAGAGAACAATTATACAAACCATGAATAGCTCATACACACCCTCTATCTTAGTCCCACATGGCCAAAATTCCCCTTGCATGGTTTGAGGTTCCCGGTTATCACTATCCATGCACTAAGTGTGCGCCCCAGCTTTGAATCTGAAAACTAGGTCTTTAAGCTTCAAACAAGACCCGGAGACCCTCATAACCTCTATGACCTAATTCATAATTCATATTAGGTCCAATATAGAGGATTATACAAAAAACTAAAGTTTATATACCTTAAAAAATTCTGAATTCTTATATTTTTTCCCTCATAAAGCAACTCATCTCTAAGTAACCCTTCAAAGGATGGTAAAACTTCATCTATGAATAACTATAGTCACTAATCTTGTATATCATCCTCTTTCTCCCAGGTCTCATCTTGTATGTGTTCATGCTTCCATAGAACCTTTACTAGTAGAACTGACCTATCTCAAAGAGCCTTCGTTCTCTAGTTTACAACACAGATATGATGATTCTCAAAGGACACATCTACCTCTAACTCAACATCATTAGGATGAAAGATATGAGAAGGATATTAATAGTATTGATGAAGCTATAAAACATGGAATACGCCATTTATAGCTCAGTAATAATGAGGTAACTTTGATTGATAGGATACCGAACTAACTCTCTCCACAACCACAAAAGTTATAATGAACCTAGGTGAAAGCTTATCTTGTTTTATAAACCGTCGATGCCCCAATATAGTTGAAACATGTAAGAATACCTGATTCCTAACCTCAAAATCTAGTGGTCGATGATGAAGATTATAAAATGAATTCTTACAAGGCTGAGTAGTTTATATCTACTTCTTGATCAATTGAACATGCTCTGAAGTTTCCTAAATGAGATGAGGTCCAAGTAGCACTACCTCCCCTACCTCTACCCAATATAGAGGTGAATGGAGTGGCCTACCATATAAACATCATAGGGATCCATATGTATTGTTTCCTAAAAGATATTATTGTAGGTGAACTCAAAAAGAAGTGTTTGTTTCTCCTAAGAACCTCTGAAATCAAGGACACAACCTCAAAGGATGCCCACTAGTACTTGTATTGTCCATTCTGACTGACTATCAGTCAAAGGTTGAATGGTTATGATCAAAAGTACCTGTATACCCAAATATATCTATAACCCCTTCTAGAACCTTGATGTTAAACAATAATCTCTATCTAAAACAATACTGAAAGAGACCCCATGTGTGGGAATATAATCTCATGGACATACAGTCTCCTAAGATCATCCACTAAGAAGGACTCTCTGATAGGTATGAAATGCGATACCTCCATGATCATTTTGATGATCACTCATACTGCATCACTACCTCTAGGGGATCTTGGTAATACAGTCAAAAATCCATTGTGACTTCATCCCATTTCCACTCAATAATGGGGAATGGTTGTATAATACCTACTAGCCACTGATGTTCTTCCTTCACCTGTTGATAGGTGGGTAACTGAGTAACAAAACCATCTATCTCCCTTTTCATAAAAAACACCACTATTAGAGACATAGATAATGATTCATATTGTAATCCCAAGGTGTAATGCCCAAGTAGAATCATGATACTCTTGCATCAAGTCCTCCCAAATGTCTATATAAACCCAGACACATCCATGGATACATAAGATCTTATCCCCATCCATGACCCAACCATGAGGTGGTTCATCGCCTAAAATACTCTCCCTTAGTACTAATCCCTAGGATCTGATAGTTGTCTCATCTTCACTCTCTCTATAAGTGAAGATGTCGCTAATAATGATGCAAGTATAGACTATCCATGGTGGTCCTGAACATCCAAGTGCATCTTAGAAAATAATTCCATAATCTACCACTCATCACTGGCCTCTTGAACTACATATGTATGATTCATTCAGCTCAAAGCATCTGCTACAGCATTGTCTTTCCCAAGAATATAGGCAATATCAAAATCAAAGGATTGTAGGTATTCAACCCACCTTCTCCCTCTAAGGTTCAATTCATGATTTTTGAAAATATAACTAAGTATTTTTTAGTCCATAAACACCTCAAAATTATCTCCAAGAAAATAATGGCTCTTGTATAATAAGGTATGAACTGCAGTTTCCATCTTAAGATTATGTGTCGGGTAATTCCCATAATGTGGTCTCAAATGATGAGACTCATATGAAATGACTCAATTATCCTACATCAGAACCACTCATATCCTAATACCCTATGCATCATAATTTATTGTATATTTTCTTCATGGCTCTAGAATAATCATGAACTATGCTGAAGTCAATCTCCCTTTCATCTCTGAAAAGGCAATCTCACAATCTTCTGACCATATAAACTTCACACCCTTCTTAGTCAAACCCATGTGAGGTGCTTCTAGGCATGAAAAGACCTATATAAAGAATCTGTAATAGTCAGTAATCCCCAAGAAACTACATATGTCAAAGATGTTCTTAGACTGGTCCCATGTAATTACAACACTTGCCTTCCTGGGCCAACAGACACCTCAACCTCTAAAATAATATGACCCAAGATGTGAAACTTTTTTATCCAAAAGTGGAATTTTTTTATCCTATCATACAGCTAGTTCTCTATTAGAATATCCAAAATAATCTCACTATGTTTATCATATTCATATCAAGTATAAGAATACACTAAGATATTTTCCATGAATACTACCACAAATGAATCCAAATAAAGGTGAATACTTGATTCATCAAAGAAATGAAAACTTATAGCATGTTTCTCAAGCCGAATGGAATAACCAAATACTCATAAATACTATACCTTATATGGAACTCTATATGAGGTATGTTTGAAGTACTAACACATACCTTGTGATATCATGACCTCAAATCAATCTTTGAGAAAACCCTTTCTTCTTGGAGTTGTTCAAAGAGGTCTTCGATATGAGGAAAAGGATACTTTTTCTTCACAATAAGTTGATTCATCTTCTGTTAATCCATAAAAACATGAGGGTTCTATCAAATGTTTTGGTGAAAAGGATCGGTGAACCCCTGGTAAAAGTATCGGTCTATATAAAACCCTTAGCTTCTAATTCTATTAGCTATCTCTTGAGCTCTTACAACTCAGGAGTGGTCATCCTATATAGAGGAATGGACACTGGTGTATCTCCTAGAACTATCTCAATAGATAAATCCATCTCTTACTCAGGAGGTAAACCAAAACAAATTTAAGGAATACATACCTAAAATTATTTAATATAAAAGAAAAACTATCTTGATATGTTCCCTGATTCTCCATAAACAGGCTAGCAATCTGGGCTATTAGTCCAACCAGCTCATGACGCTCTAATCCTGCTCTACTTTCTTAGACATCTCATTCACCCTTGTGAATGTAAATACTACCCTATAGTGATGTAAATGATACCTGGTAGTGATAGTAGTCCACATAATTGTGTTAGGGGACAAAGCATTCTATCCTGATAATGAAATCAAATCCCATCATCTTAAGGATAAATAGGTCCCATAAGAAATGATATGTTCCTTCCTTAAGGGGGCATTCCTTGTACTAGCGTACACTCTCTGATTGAATCCCCAATAGAATATCAAGTGTCATCATGACATAAAAATACTCAAAATCAAGCCCTAGTATTTATACAATATCCATATAAATAAATAAATGTTAAGTTCCCATATAGAATAAGGTATTCATGATATTAGAGGCTACTTGAATAGTACCTTGAACTGTAGATGGTCTAATACCCTGATTCTCGAGTATAGGATGCACTGCATAAATCTTTCCTGATTCATGGCCCTGTACTGTAACCTGACTACCCTGAGCATGTCTTCTCTTCTAGAACTGTGAATGTTAATCTTGGATACCTTGGCCACATCCACCTTCTAGTCTTATACGACTAGCGGTAGACCAACTTCCATCCTGACATGGAGATACTGATCCTGCTCCCGAAGGTGGAACTGATATGGATCCTCTACCACTAGGTATAGATGGGAATTTCCTACAAAAAACTGGAAATTACCCAACCTACCATATCCTTGATACTCAGCAATGTCTCAATGAAATCAGGGCCCCTTATTCCCTAGCTTCCCACATTAGTGGAAAACCACATAACTATCAGTGGGTGTCATTTGGTTGTTGTTTCTCCTATATGCAGTCTCAAAGATATGTTTCTAGTCACTAGTCAAACCAATTCTATGTCTCAGTTCTAAGCCACCATGTACCTCACCTTCATATTCCCTTAGGCTTCTCTCAATGATGAGGTCATGGTTTACTATTTCTAAAATAGTGGTCAATCGAAATACATTTACCTGAGATCGGATGGCTTATATGATCCCATCCTCAAAATGACTCATTATTGCCAATGTTTCACCATAAATATTTGATATGAAGCACCAGAGCTATAATTCCCCAACCTCAGTTACCTAGAGTCGGCGCATTTTTTTAATACATTGGCATGATTACAAGGAATCAAGTCCTGAAGGACCGATCAGTTTAGCAGTCTTGGAAAATAGATTACATACATGAATGTTACATTAAACTTCAAAACATACAAAACAACATAAATAATCCTTTATGAATGCCATTATTCCCTTGTTTTAACCCTGCATATCAATCACAATACACTTCTTGGAATCCTGGGAAAAATAAAACAGAGAAAGGGGTGAGCTCAAACTCTTAGTAAGGGTAAGCAATACAGCAGAAACTTTCATAAATAAGAATAAACATTTAAGGCAATGTATAAATAAAACAAAAGCCTTTTAAACTTTAACTTCAGCATAATATGGAAAAAATAAAATGAAATAATTCCATTTACTTATTCACATGGATATTCTACTAGTTGAATAATCACATGCAATATCACTAACCACTTTTATAATGATGGAATGCATAATTCCATACTATCATAACCATGTAGCCAAGGCCTCGTGCCAAGACTACAAATAAGATTTTGTCAAGGCCTCGTGCTAAGACACTAGTTTGTCTCATGAGACCTACCGATGCATCGAGGAGTTATAGCGGGCTCCATCTGTCACTCACTAATTCCAATGCATTCCTCATATGAATAAGTTTAAACATAACATAAATATTTGTATTAAAACTAGCATACGAAATGTCAATACTTTCTCCATAAACCATGAATGGTATAAAAATAACACATCCATAGTAAAACATATCACAAAACCTTAAATGGAAGTTTTGTATAATAAATCAACTTCAAATAATCTTAAAATCCCTCAAAGGATGTTGACATAGATGAAAATGATGAGTAAAACTTTTTGAGAGAAATATCCTTTTTGTAAAATCATTTAAAAGTCACACATTAATAAAGGAAGTAATTTAAAAGAGATTTTTGAATCAAAGTTTCCCATACCACTTTGAAACTTTTGAAAAGAATTATCATTTCAAAACATTCATGTCCATATAAATAAATCCTTAAAATCATTTTAAAAACATGGACATTAATTAAAAAGATTTAAAAAGATAAATCTTTAAAACATTTGAAATTCTGATCTTGATAAAGAGTACCTTTCAAAATCCTTAAAATCTTCATTTTAAAATCATTTTTATGAAAAATGTACATGGATGATAAAAATGTCCCAGTAAATACTTACACATAAATAATCTCGGATAATAATGAGATTGAAGAATTAACCCTTACCAATTTGGTAACTTACGAAACATACAACCCATGAAAGAGGTATCATACAATGAATATGTAAATACACATAAATTAGAGTGTATTACACAAAGAATACAATTATGGTCAGTACATACACCAAACAAAAGGTAATAGTGGCAATATGGCATGAATCTCACGGGAATAAGGAGTGAGATGAAAACCTCTTACCTTGCACTTTCCTTCAGTAGAGGGTACGTTTAAACTCCTGTATAAAGATCTTAGTATGTTATTAAATTATATCAGAACCATATTAATATTTATGATATCATACAAGATTCATTTATGACTTTATACTAACCATTTAATAATAATTTCCATGTTAAATTAACATTTCGGGTAATAATCATTTTCTTTATCGTACGTGTTTTAACTTGTTACTCTTGATTGTATCACTTAGATCATAATTTAAATACTTCCAGAATATAAAACATGATAAATATATCATATATATTTAGAATATAAATATTTATAATAGACATATATATGAAATGGAAAACACCGTTTATGGAGACGGTAGTCCGTACGTACGCATAAATGTTGTTTCTGTTTTCATATAGTATTAAACGGAAGTAAGTGAATAAGATATATGTAAGTACATAAATAATTATATATATAAATATATATATATATCCAGTATCATTATTATGTCATATATTACATACTTATTAGTAATATATATTTTTATAATCATCGATGAATGGTGAACTTGGAAATGAATCTCATCACGTCGTGGAGACGGTAATCCGTACGTACGCACGAGCGAAAATATAATTATTTTGATATTAAAATAATATATAATTGGATGGTATATCATATATAAAGAATAATTATCATGTTATATTTATTATTTACATGAATTATAAATCATTATTATAACCATCTAAATAATAATATATTGAATAACAATTACACCACAACGTGGAGACGGTAGGTCGTACGTACGCATGTATGGTGACATGTCATTCAAGGGATATATAGAATAATGAATTTTTTTGTTAAATAATTATAATAACATCACAGTATATAGAAGATACTGTATTTATTATTTTAGAATGGAAATAACAAGGAAAGAAGAAGTTGAAGAAGAAAGGAACTTTAAAGAGGGTGGTGAAGACGTTACCTCGTCTTCGGGTTCTTCATTTTGATTTGATCAAAAGGGATCCTTAGGTTGGATTTATGATCAAACTAAGACCTCTAGGATAAATTTAGGGAATTTGAGAGAGTATTTGGGCAGGTTTTGGGCGAACCAAAAGGCTTTTAAGGTGTGAATAATTGGTTAGAAGTTGGGTCCTTTTATATGGGGGAGGAGGGGCTCTTTAGGAAAAACTTAAAGTATTAATTTATAATAAATTTATATTCGGTTTATAAATGATCCAAAGTGGATTATTAAAAGTATAAGGTGTGTATGGGTCTAAATAATTTCAAAAAATAGATTTTAGATAGGTTTGGTTCATTATATTAACCTTATCTTTTAGTTTTAACTCTTGGTTAATTAGTTTAACACTTACCATGTCACATTGTATTTTTATAATATATAGTTAATAAACTTAATATATACATCCAAGGGACCCCCAAGTGGTCAATTAATGATAAAACAATAATTATATAAGTCCTTTGGCCGAACCTTAGGTTTTCAGGAATAGAATATAAATTAATAATATAATATTTGTTTTAAAAACTCATTTATGTCAATTTTGACACTACTCAATAATTGATTTTTGTTAAAGTCTTAACAACTTTATTAATTCAAACCAAATTCATTTAAGCAATCATAAAATTTCATATTAACCAATAAAATTCGTGTATGTCATCAAAACTTTCAAATTATATTTATTTTAACATTTATAATACCAATTATTTGATTCTTTCATTAATAAGGAAAATACTGCATCATTATTATGTCATATATATTTTTACTTTTTCAATGTCTAAAAATTATAAATAAAATATAATTATGTAGGAAATATTTTTAGATTTAAAATTAATATTTATAATCGAAAATATAACAAATATAACCCTATGTAAAAATTTCTTTTCTAAAAGATATAAGCTTATGTCATTTTTGTATTTACTTTATCTTAATTAAAATAAAGTGTCCCTATCACCTACAAGTGGCTCTATGGGGTCCCAAAAATTGACCCAAAGATGACCATGGTCGTACATGTATCCACCAATAATGTTAGTACACATTTTAGGGTAATTTATTATTATTATAATATTATTTTTTAACCCTTATTTACCGGATTTACCCTTTAACCATGGTAAATAAAATATTTATCGAAGTAAATATTCAAAATGTCTAAAAATAAAAGTTACCTATTTACACAATTTGGAAATCCTGATTCCAAATATGGAATCCATTTTTCCAAATTTAAAACACAGAAGTTGCAGAAATTAATTTAAAATTAATTCCCGCTGTCAAAACAAAAAGCATGTTTTTAAGATATAATAACTATCAAAAGATTGACACTTGTTTATGTCTGGTTTAATTGTGAAATTATGTCCAATGACCAAAATTTTATTAAATGGTAAAAATATATTCTAAATATAATTTAAAACCACTCAAATTCATAATTTAACACTATTAATTATTTTGATTAAAAAATTTGTTTTTAATTAAAATTTAGTAATTTTCATTATTCATCAAAATAAAAAAGTAATCCGAAAAGTACCAAAATTTCACCCGAGGCTAAATTTGATATTAAGAATCCAAAAATGAAGTCCATTTTGAGAGATAAAATTTATAAAATTTTAAAAAGTATGTATTACTATTCATAATGGCTAGTTTGATTGGTTGTGGTGTGTGTTAGAACTCGAAATTGCGTACAACACATGCTACTGTTTTATTCAAAGAGAAACGTATCGTGGAAACTTGGGGTGTTTCATTGTAAATTTTTTATGTCCCCATTATAAAAAATAAATTTATTTAGTCAAATTTAATATATAAAAGTTTAAAATATTGGATTTAAAAAGGGTTCACTATTAAAAGTTGGTAAAAGTGCATTTTTGAAAAATACTTCTTTTATCTGAAAAAAATGAATTTGTTTTTAAATTATGTCTAAGAAACTCATAATATATATTCTAAAATTTTAAGGATTATATAAAGTTCAAAATTTAGTTAATATTATTCATAACCTCTTTTGAATGGCTTGTTTGGTAAGTCATGGTGCGCTTGAACTTGGTGTTGCGTGTAGTTCAAGTTATTGAATTATTTTGAAGAAGTAACACACTATGAAATATTGGGGTGTTACATTCTTCCCTCCTTCAATAAATTGCGTCCTCACAATTTGATATTGTTTTTTGAAAATAAAGGTTGAAAATATAAAATATCTTTGTGGGAAAACCCACATCGTAAATTTGGTTAATAAAATTTAGTCTTAATAAGAGGAAAAGAGAAATGAAAGGGTCACCACCAAATTATGATCTTGATTAGGAGAACATTGGTGTAAATTAGAGACATATAATTTGAGTAAAAACATAAATATTTATAGGTAGTTATTGAGGTCATCAATCACAAATAAGTTTAAAATTGAGGTACTTAAATTCATCAATCTATGATGACTTAAAATACCATCGGTTCAACAAAACATAAGGTATTAGGATAACATGTTTTTGGTTTTAATATTCCTTTAATAAAGTATAAGAATTAATTTCTTTATAGAATAAGAGGAGAAGAAAAATATATACTTGACAAGTAGAGTTCCATCATTTAACTAATTTCTACCACAAACTCATCTTTCACTCTAAAAGATAATAGAACTTAAAAAAATATTCTATTTATCCTATTAGTTTGGGGTTAAAAAAATAATTATAATTCATCTACTATACCTTCTTAAAATAAACTACATTATTTAATCCAGGACATCTTGTGGGCCACTGGTAGGTGATACACCCTTGTTGCCCTTCGGTTGCGAGTTCAAGTCTCACGGCCTTGCCGGTCGCGACGGGTTGCTGCCCGACCTCGGGGTTGTCCTTTTATGGCAATCCAAAATTAATCTCAAACTAGAATTATCCAAAATACTTCTGTCCAAACTCACAGTCCAAAATTTATAAGGAATGTAAACACAATGAAGATCCTTTTTTGCAGCGAAATGACATGTGAACACCTTCATCATGTATTCTTTTAAAACACTACAACATCGTGAATTACCCTAAAACCTTATTGATTACATTCATGATCCCTTATTACTTATAGAATAATGGATATACTCCTTCTATCCAAAAATGTTGTAAACTCCAACAATGATGGGAATAGAAATCATTAATCAGTTTCAAGGTAGTCAATAATATCCAATATAATTTATTCAAATCAACCATCTCTTATTCCAAAATCACTACCTCATTATCAGAACCATATTATGTTTTATCTTTTTCTCAACCATATATTTTCCAAAAATTTAACCAGCTATTGAGCCACTTTTCTTGGTTCTACACAATCTCAAGTCCTTAATGAAATAGTACTACAATAAAATACTTATATACTCCATAATTATTATAACCAGTACATTATTGATACAACACTCAAATGACATAATTATCTAATAACAACATAAGATCTCTAGTCTTTCCTCCTCATCTGTGGTAGTATCATAACTTGATTATTATCCAATAGCATCATTTGGGGCATACTCTGGTGATTTGTACATTGGTTCACGTAGTGTCCCAACTCCTTGCAGATGAAGCATTGTACATTTGAAACATTTTTCTTACCCTTGCAGTCACGTACATGGTATCCTTTTTCTCCACACTTATAACAAACTCTCATTCCTTTCAGGCAAGTTCCAGGGTGTTTCTTCCCACAGTTATCACATATAGGAAAATTCTTCTTTTCCCTATCCCCTTTATCCATCTTTCTCTCTTCCATCCTTTTCTTCTCTTGCTTCCCTTCAAAGCTATAGGACTCGGTAAACTCTTTACTTATCTTATCAACACATGATATTATTTCTTCATATGATGATAATACATTGGAGACTATTTCCCTTATAAATTCTGGCTTAATACCATGAAAGATATGATCCTTCTTTCTCTTTGGATCATGTGCATTTCTGGAGTTCTCATTCCTTCTACTGGGTGCCATTTCTAAACAATGTCATACACTAGATTAGTTTATGAATAGCAATACCTAATCCCAAACTTTTAAAACACTTAACATAAATTAAATAGTTTATGGATATAATCCATAATCATAAAAATGTCTTCTTTGAGGAAGTATATACTTATAAACCCTTCATAATGGTTTGTAAAGAAAATGAGAATTATCCTAAGCACATCCCACGGGAGTGTCGTAACCAAGAGTGCAGCAAGGCCCATTGTCGTGCACCAGTTCCCGTTCGATTCTAGCTCAAAGCGGTGTTTTCGGGTTTTACCCCTAGGTACATCTGTGCCAGAGCCGCCTCTACCTACTCATATCCAGACAGTGATGTATTGCTTGGAAAACTCACAAAATCTCTACAATACCAAAATTCTAGGAATTTCTTCTATACTAATCCTCAAATTCTATCTTAGGGATGTGTGCTCTAATCAGATTTTATCTAAATCTAGCTTCCAAGTTTATTTCTAAACTTCCTCTGATACCAACTATAATGCCCCGACCCCAGTTACCCAGAGTCGGTGCATTATTTTAATACATTGGCATGATTATAAGGAATCAAGTCCCGAAGGACCGATCAGTTTAGCAGTCTTGGAAAATAGATTACATACATGAATGTTACATTACACTTCATAACATACAAAACAATATAAATAATTCTTTATGAATTCCATTATTCCCTTTTCTTAACCCTGCATATCAATCACAATAAACTTCTTGGAATCCTGGGAAAAATAAAACATAGAAAGGGGTGAGCTCAAATGCTCAGTAAGGGTAATCAATATAGCGGAAACTTTTATAAATAAGCATAAACATTTAAGGCAATGTATAACTAAAACAAAAAGCCTTTTAAACTTGAACTTCAGCATAATATGGCAAAAATAAAGTGAAATAATTCCATTTACTTATTCACATGGATATTATACTAGTCGAATAATCACATGCAATATCACTAACCACTTTCATAATGATGTAATGCATAATTCCAGACTATCATAACCACGTAGCCAAGGCCTCGTGCCAAGACTACAAATAAGATTTTGTCAAGGCCTCGTGCCAAGACACTAGTTTGTCTCATGAGACCTACCGATGCATTGAGGAGCTATAGCGGGCTCCACCCGTCACTTACTAAGTCCAATGCATTCCTCATATGAATAGGTTTAAACATAACATAAACATTCATATTAAAAATATCATACGAAATGTCAATACTTTCTCCATAAACCATGAATAGTATAAAAATAACATATCCACAGTCAAACAAATCACAAAACCTTCAATGGAAGTTTTTTATAATAAATCAACTTTAAATAAGCTTAAAATCCATCAAAGGATGTTGACATAGATGAAAATGATGATTAAAACTTTTTGAGAGAAATATCCTTTTTGTAAAATCATTTAAAAGTCACACATTTATAAAGGAAGTAATTTAAAAGAGATTTTTTAATCAAAGTGTCTCATACCACTTTGAAACTATTTAAAATAATTATCATTTCAAAACATTCATGTCCATATAAATAAATCCTTAAAATCATTTTGAAAACATGTACATTAATTAAAAAGATTTAGAAAGATAAATCTTTAAAACATTTAAAATTGTGATCTTGAAAAGGAGTACCTTTCAAAATCCTTAAAATCTTCATTTTGAAATCATTTTTATGAAAAATGGACATAGATGATAAAAATGTCCCAGTAAATACTTACACATAAGCAATCTATGATAATAATGAGATTGAGGAATTAACCCTTACCAATTTGGTAACTTACGAAACATACAACCCATGAAAGAGGTATCATACAATGAATATGTAAATACACATAAATTAAATTTTATTACACAAATAATACAATTATGGGAAGTAAATACACCATAAAAAAGGTAATAGTGGCAATATGGCATGAATCTCACGGGAATAAGGAGTGAATGAAAACCCTTTACCTTGCACTTTCCTTTAGTCGAGGGTACGTTTAACCTCCTGTATGAAGATCGTAGTATGTTATTAAATTATACCAGAACCATATTAATATTTATGATATCATACATGATTCATTTATGACTTTATACTAACCATTTAATAATAATTTCCATGTTAAATTAACATTTTGGGTAATAATCGTTTTCTTTATCGTACGTGTTTTAACTTGTTACTATTGATTGTATCACTTAGATCATGATTTAAATACTTCCAGAATATAAAACATGATAAATATATCATATATATTTAGAATATAAATATTTATAATAGACATATATATGAAATAGAAAACACTGTTTATGGAGACGGTAGTCCGTACGTACGCATAAACGTTGTTTCTGTTTTCACATAGTATTGAACGGAAGTAAGTGAATAAGATATATATAAGTACATAAATACTTATATATATAAATATATATATCTCCAGTATCATTATTATGTCATATATTACATACTTATTAGTAATATATATTTTTATAATCGTTGATGAATGGTGAACTTGGAAATGAATCCCATCGTGTCGTGGAGACTGTAATCCGAACGTACGCACGAGCGAAAATATCATTCTTTTGATATTAAAATAATATATAATTGGATGGTTTATCATATATATAGAATCATTATCATGTTATATTTATTATTTACATGAATTATACATCATTATTATAACCATATAAATAATAATATATTGAATAACAATTACACCACAACGTGGAGACGGTAGGCCGTACGTACGCACGTATGGTGACATGTCATTCAAGGGATGGATAGAATAATGAATTTGTTTGTTCCATAATTATAATAACATCAAAGTATATAGAATATATTGTAGTTATTTTTTTATAATGGAAATAACAAGGAAAGAAGAAGTTGAAGAATAAAGGAACTTTAAAGAGGGTGGTGAAGACGTTACCTCTTCTTCGGGTTCTTCCTTTTGATTTGATCAAAAGGGCTCCTTAGGTTGGCTTTCTGATCAAAATAAGTCCTCTAGGATGAATTTAGGGAAGTTTATAGAGTATTTGGGCAGGGTTTTGCCGAACAAAAAGTCTTTTAAGGTGTGAATAATTGGTTAGAAGTTGGGTCCTTTTATAAGGGGGAGGAGGGGCTCTTTAGGAAAAACTTAAAGTATTAATTTATAATAAATTTATATTCAGTTTCTAATGGATCCAAAGTGGATTATTCAAATTATAAGGTGGTTATGGGTCTAAATCCTTTTAAACAATATATTTTAGAGAGGTTTGGGTCGTTATATTAACCTTATCTTTTAGTTTTAACTCTTGGTTAATTAGTTTAACACTTACCATGTCACGTTGTATTTTTATAATATATAGTTAATAAACTTACTATATACATCCAAGAGACCCCAAAGTGGTCCATTAATGATACAAAAATAATGATATAAGTCCTCTGGCCGAACCTTAGGTTTTTAGGAATAGAATATAAATTAATAATATAATATTTTTTTTAAAAACTCATTTATGTCAATTTTGACACAACTCAATAATTTATTTTTGTTAAAGTTTTAAAAACTTTATTAATTCGAAAAAAAAATCATCGAATCAATCATAACATGTCATATTAACCAATAAAATTCGTTTATGTCATCAAAACTTTCAAATTATATTTATTTTAACATTTATAATACCAATTATTTGATTCTTTCATTAATAAGGAAAATACTACATCATTATTGTTTCATATATATTTTTACTTTTTAAATGTCTAAAAATTATAAATAAAATATAATTATGTAGGAAATCTACTTAGATTTCTAATGAATATTTATAATCTAAAAAATAACATATATAACTCTATGTAAAAATTTTTTTTCTAAAAGATATAATCTTATGTCATTTTTGTATTTACTTTATCTTAATTAAAATAAAGTGTCCCTATCACCTACAAGTGGCTCCATGGGGTCCCAAAAATCAACCCAAATATTCCCATGGTTGGACATGTATCCACCAATAATGTTAGAACACGTTTTAGGTAATTTATTATTATTATAATATTATTTTTTAACCCTTATTTACCGGATTTACCCTTTTACCATGGTAAATAAAATATTTACCGAAGTAATTACTCAAAATGTCTAAAAATAAAAGTTACCTATTTACACAATTTGGAAATCCTGATTCCAAATATAGAATACATTTTTCCAAATTCAAAACACAGAAGTGGAAAAAATTAATTTAAAATTAATTCCCACTATCAAAACAAAAAGCGTGTTTTTAAGATATAATAACTATCAAAAGATTGACACTTGTTTATGTCCGGTTTAATTGTGAAATTATGTCCAATGACCAAAATTGTATTAAATGGTAAAAATATATTCTAAATATACTTTAAAACCACTCAAATTCATAATTTATCACTATTAATTGTTTTTATTAAAAAAGTTGTTTTTAATTAAAATTTAGTAATTTTCACTATTCATCAAAATATAAAAGTTATCTGAAAAGTACCAAAATTTCACCCTAGGCTAAATTTTATATTACGAATCCAAAAATGAAGTCCATTTTGAGAGATAAAATTTATAAAATTTCAAAAATTAGGTATTACTATTCATAATGTCTAGTTTGATTGGTTGTGGTGTGTGTTAGAACTCGAAATTGCGTACAACACATGCTACTGTTTTATTCAAAGAGAAACGTACCGTGGAATCTTGGGGTGTTTCATTGTAAATTTTTTATGTCACCATTCTAAAAAATAAATTTATTTAGTCAAATTGAATATAGAAAAGTTTAAAATATTGGATTTAAAAAGAGTTCACTATTAAAAGTTGGTAAACGTGCATTTTTGAAAAATACTTCTTTTACCTGAAAAAAATGAATTTGTTATTAAATTATGTCTAAGAAAATCATAATATGGATTCTAAAATTATAAGTATTATATAAAGTTCAAAATTTAGTTAATATTATTCATAACCTCTTTTGAATGGCTTGTTTGGTAAGTCATGGTGCGTTTGAACTCGGTGTTGCGTGTAGTTCAAGTTATTGAATTATTTTGAAGAAGTAACATACTATGAAATCTTGGAGTGTTACAAGAGCTCCATGAGATGAGTAGAGTAGTCCATCATAGACATATTAACCTACTATAGATGTATAAACTCTCTAGCCTAGTCCACTCTTAGTGTCTAAGGAAAGAAATAGTCATAGAAGACTATTTGAAAACCATACCAAGACATTCCTTGATAATGACATTCTAGGGTGATTAACATCCCACCATCTCTTGGAATAATATAAAATCATATACATAGAAATCTTGAATCTCCTCTCAATAGGTGTCTCAAGGTGATAAAATATAGTCAGCATGGACTCCATCCATGACTCTACAGCCTAGGGGCCACTATCCTCTAAAAATATGGGTGGATGTTGTAGATGAAAATCTCGCATCATATTTTCCATAAAAGTGAAAAGCTACAAAGCTCCCTAAATAGTCTGTATAAGTTCAAGGAAACCCTCACAAAACTATAAATATTCTCCCATATTAGGTGTAACATTAGGTTCCATAGGAAGAACTGCTGGAGGTAACATTGTTGGCCCAGGGCCCACTACCTCTAGAGTATAGTCATTACCACCCTCCTAGAACATGAATCAAGTACATCATGGTGGCATAGCTCTAAAAATGCCAATAAAATTCCTCAAATAGGATTTGATAATGGCATAATCTGTAGGTATAAAAACATAACAGGTACACGCCTTTATATATAAAAGTCACACCCCTCTGCCTACTCGTAAATATATGTCTAGGAAATGTATAAATCATAAGAGTCACAAAAGAAACTTCCTATTGCCCCAACTAAGGTTGGGTTAGGGTCATGTTCTCTTTTATAAGTTAAGAGTCTCGATATACAGTCTATCAATTACAAGTTATAGAGGAAATTACCTTTAAGTTTCAATTGGCATCTCCATTTAGTGGTGACCATTTCATTTCAATTTTTAGATTCATTCAATTTATTATTTATTTATATAGAGACTTTTTAATGGTTTAATTATATAGATCACCAATTCTAATTTTAAAATACCCATACACTTTATAAATTTAAATGTGCCATACATTTAATCCTAACCATAAACATGTTGCATCACACGCAACCAATGGTCCTTGACTCAACATTCCATAATTGACTACTCAAGGTGTCAGCATCAAGCTATGCAGGAAAACATTGTTAGGTTGATGTAGGCACTTTAAGTAACCAATTATGTACCTTATTCCCCTATAGTAAATGTTATCACAAGTCTATTTATATATCAATGTCAAGGAAATCATAGAAATCACAAGAATTACAAACAATGAGATTCACCTATATGGAATAGAATAATGCATGACATGTGAATATCTATGTGCATACAATGATGCATGAGCCAACACTCCCTTTCCATACCGGGCCAAGGGAAAAATGGATTCCTCAATCATAAAAATAACCATCACACATTATGTATGTCACCCAACACTGAAATCAAATCAACTATAATAATAGGAATCCAGAATAGTAATGCCCATCCTGTGTAATTTATATTATCTCTATACATGGATTATATATTCTTGAGTACATTCTTATTACCAAATTCTTACTCATCCTAGTCTCTTTATACCATCAAAAAAGAGTAAGGAAAATAAAATAAACCTCTGATACTAATTTGTAACATCCTGACCTAGAAGCCACTAATTGGTTCCCCGATTCAGTTGGTCACATAGCCTCAAGTGCACCTACCCATATGTTAAAGGTTTCCTACTAGCAGTAAAGGTCCATATTGGTATAGTGGGGATACTATACCCTCATAATCAAAGTATCACAGTAGTGTGATAAATGAATAAATAGCATAATCATAACATCAACAAATAGTAGAATTTAAATCATCCAGATTAACTAAATAGTCATCAATAACAATATATAGTACAATATAAAGAATTATGTAATGTCATGTCTCTAATAAAAAAATAATAGACAACCATAGAAGAAGGAACACATACATATAGTTCTATTAAAATAACCAAAAAGAAAAAAAAGTCTATCTCTATATAGCAACATGATCCATAGCTTAGTGTTGTGCTTCCCCACTCCCACACTACAATCAAATCAATCATTGACAACTGGGATATTTCCCCTATCCATACCTATATCTGTGAAGTCTATCCATGTACCAAATGGTGGCCCAAATTGGGTGTTAGATATACCCAATATGCTACCTACAATGGTGTCTAAAAGTATCTAGTTAGATCTTATAATATGATAAATATGCAAATATAATAAGTGAAAAGAGGTAAAGTAAACTATAAAGGTTTAACTCAGGTTCCTAAAGGACACCAGGCTGACACTACTAGTTTCAACCCATTTCAGGAAAACCTCAGAAAAGATATCATCACAAATATATACATATAAGTGTATATACATGTATGTATGTATATTATCTATATATTTAGTGAATTTTATATCCATATGTATACATATATAGTTTTAACTAGGACCTGAGGTGTAACTCAAGTGTCTATGTCTATTCACTAGAGTCTCATAAGGTAGTAGAGTATGACATGCCTAAGTTTCATAGATCATAAGGGTCTTCATGCCCATTTATCACAGGTGTATGGAATGATATGCTCGAGTATCAAAAATATAAGGGATGTCATGCTCGATATCCCAAGTATAAGGGACGCCATTCTTGGTATCACAAGAATAATGGATTCTATGCCTGATATCACAAATATAAGAGTCAAAGAGACTTATCATTTATTAATTTTATACTTTAAAAAAATGGTGTAACCATTTTTTATGTAAAATTTCATAATGTGGTTGTATTACCCACTTTCTATTTGATTCATTATAATCATAACATTTAGGAGTCAACCCAAAACCATATAAAATATTTTTATGTCACTTAAAAATTTAAAATATCAAGGTATAATTCCATAGGCACACCTCAGGGGGTGGAAATAGTCAATAAGGGGATAATTCGATAAGAATAAGGTGATAATTAGTCAATTTATCAAGGCCAGCCAACTAAACAAGGTATAAATGTGTATTTATGTAAAATACCAAAAATTTTGGGTGTGCAGCATCAAAACACATAATATAAAATAGTAATACTTGAGGGATAATTACTAGAACACCTACCTTATTCATATAGAGTAACACTCATCCAGCATTGACCTTTTTTGTCTAGATTGAAAGAAAATAGAAAAACAAAGAAACACCATGAAAATAGGGTACATGATATTCTACCAAAATAACTCCTTTTATAGTAAAAATAACAATTAATGGAGATAAAGTAATGTATAAATTACAAATACAAAACCAACAAGACCAAAAATGAGCAATTCAGAGTTTGAAGGAGGAAGATATCACCAAGACTAGAAGTATTCATGAATGAATCTTAAATGGATGAAGAGAGGGATTATTTTCAACTATAAAATAAGGAAGGGGTAGGGTTCACCCCTTTAAAATAATAGAGGGAAAAATTTAATTTCACCTAGAAATTAAAAGTCTCGTGGTTTGGCTGCACATTTGGCCAAACCATGTGCCAACTGTGTGCACTCCACTTCCCAGGGGACACACCCCACACAGCTTGCAGCATATGGTTAGATAAAAATGTGTATCCTATTCACACCCTCTTTCTTATCCTATAAATGAAAAAACCACCCTTTCATATTTTAGACAAACTATTTGGAACCCTTATAAGGCTGAATGATTTTAGGTACATGGTTAGAACTAACCATGTGCCCCAGCTATACTTCCCAAAATTAGGGCTCCGAAAAATCCTCAAGCACCCTTGTAACCTATGTGACCTCATTAGTCATTCATATTAGGTCTAATAATAAGAATTAAACTAAAAAATAAAGGTTTTATACCTCAAATAAAATTCAAGTTCTTACAATAAGTCAAACCTTTTTTGTAAAGGATATACAAAGATTAAATGTGTAGATGTTGAAGGAATTTTTTCACTAGTGGCCCAACTTGAGTTGATCTGAATCTTCTTGGTAATAGAATCACGAATAGGATTTAAAATATATTTTATGGATAAAAAGAGTATTATTGAATATAGTACTAAAATATTACATCTATATTGAATAAATAGTGGGACTATTTACTGGTAATGATAGATCCACAGTCTGATGATTAAAGAAGGAATTTTACAGTATAAAATAGGCACAACATGTATGGTATGATAGGATAGACTCATATTTAAGGAAAATATAATTCAAATGGGTGGTTTTGATCATAATATTTATGTAAAAACATCTAATTAATGTCAATTCATGGTGTTGGTTTATTTGTATAACATCATATTTAGTAGAGGTGAGAAGAGAACCATGGATGAGTTTGTTAATCTATTGAGTTCAGAGTTTGAGATATATATGATTAAAGATCTAAAATATTTTTAGGGAATAAATGTGATTCATAAGGAGTGATACACCTTTATCACTTAATATAAGTATATTATAGAGACTATGAATAAATTTAATATGAAAAATCCCAAACCAATGTCAACACTGATTTTGGTTGGAACTAAGCATGGGAATCACAAATATGGGAAATCAATGGATCCTACCTTATATGGGGAGAATATTTCTATATATGACTATGACTTGATCATATATTGTTTTTATAAAAATTTGTATCATAGTAATCTGAAGTAAGATAATATCACATCAATTAAATGGATCATGAGTTACATTCAAGGTACTATCAATTCCATCTTTCCCTTTGATGTAGGAAAAAATCATGAGTTATCAACATTTTTTATGTGGACTGGGTTGGTGATGTGGTGGATTGAAAGTCCAAAAGCTTTGGTTCATTATTCATTGGAAGTAAACATGTTGGTTGGTTGAGTATAAAGCATGAAATCACTTCACAAAGCACAATAGAATCAAAATATATCTCTTTGACCAAGGAATGCACTCAACTTCAATGGATGAAGAAAATTTTGAGGATATTTATGAGGAATTGAAGCAACCAATGTGAATTTTTATGAAAACAAGAGTGATATTGAGATTAATAAAATTATATATAGCACTCTCATCCCAGATATATTGAGATCTGATATCACTTTATCAAATAAAATGTGGAGCAAAGAGTGATCAAAATAGAGAATTTTTTAATTGATCAAAAATTGGATGACTTCATGACTAATCCATTAGTTTCTCTATTAATTGAGGATTATTTTTTAATCCTAGGTGTTAAATAACCTTTCTTATCTTTATTAGGTTCATATAATCATCCCCTCTCCCCGTTAGGAATATATTTCATTACATGGTTTTTTATTGTCTTTGGTAGGTTATTTTCTCTTTGGTTTTATTTTCAAAGAAGGAGAATTATTATGTTGAAATTATTTGTAAAATAATGGATAGTGATTTTTCTATCAAGTGTTTTTATAGTGTTTATTTTCTCTCATTAGAGGGAGTACATGGTGTAAAATTAATAGGAGATACCATCCATAGTGAATAGAATTTTTATGAGTTGGAACACATGGGAGTCCTAGAAATATAAATGACAAGACCGTTGATTTATCTCTTAGACACTTATTTTTAATATCAAGAAATGATCACATAGACTTAGACTGATGGATGAGATATTTCGTTGTCATCCGGAAGTAGTAAAGTGTGTGTGTGAAATTGTATTTCACTTTTGATTGATAAAAAATACAAAATGGGAATGTTGCAACCAAATTGATCTAGGATAGAGTTTGATTTTATGTTTTTTTTTTAATATTTTTGTTATAGAGGTGGTTATAGTGATTGATTATTATGTACAAAACTAATAATGGAAATTAATTATCATATATTCTAATGATTCCATGAGTTTATTCAATTTCAAAGAAAAGGGAGTATCTAGGAGAAGTTTTGGAAGTTTAGAAGTTAGTTAAAGGAAGATCAGATTTATTTCTGGTGAAAATGGAGGATTTTTACATTATTTAAAGTTATTAGGTGTTGGAAAATGTTATTCATGATAGTTAAGAAGTTTTCACTCTATTCATGTTTTATGCTAGTCTGGCATCGTGCTAGCTGAGATATTTGATCTAGCTAGGCATTGTGGAAGTTGAGTTTCATGAAAAAAAGTTGTGAAAAGTTTTAGGTTAAGTGATGAGTTAAGTATGATGGTTTCCCTATAAATAATATCTAATCCTCTCTTTATAATAATAATGAAGATTTTAAGAATAATTAAAGTCCCTATATTCTCAAAAGTTTCACTTGAGTGAAGATAATTGTGGAAACTATATTTGGGTTAATATATTTAGGTAATGATATTTGTGTGAACATAGTTATATAATAAATAGTATATCAAACTTACTTGAGTTATGGGAGCTATGTGAAGAATTTTTTCAAAACATAGGATAAGAAAATATAGTTTCGTAAACATAGTTTCATGAATGGGGTAGCAAAAAGTATGTGGGAAGAATATAATTTTTATAACCTATCTTAGAAAATGGAATTGTGATAACAACTCTTAATAAATCACTCTTGGGTGAGGGATGTCATGTAAAAGTACTTAACCAAACATACTTGATTAAACAATATCTGAGTGAAGGTACCTGAGTGAAATTTTTCAGTGAACTCTGAGAAAAGTTACCTGGGTGAATGGAAATATTTTAGTAAAGTTTTAATGGTGGATATTTTTTGCGACTGAGGATTACATTATAGGATAAAAATCAATCCTTCAATATGAAAAAACACACAACACACTTCTGATGATATAGAAGAAACATTCTTGTTGATAAATTTAGAAGAATAAAATTGAGGTACTTAGTAGAGGAGGAGTAAGTGGAATTAATCCAAGGGATTCATTATAGTATTCCCAAAATATTATTATAAAGGTTGTAATTATATAATATAGTGAACATGGATGAAACTTTTATCCATAGAACAAGTGAATATTAGTGGATTCTGTTACGCCATCACAATTGTGTGTGTGTGCTCCTTAGTCTAACCATTAATGTCAAACTAAGTAAAACATTTTGCCTCATATTTTAATTTCTAAAGTAGTTTTTTTGGGGATATATGTTCTTAAAAGTGATATGTTTAATGAGATACTACCAATGTTTGAATTATATCCTATATAACACAAGAAAAACTTCATTCCCTAATTCACCCCTCCCATTTTAGGGTGTATCAGGTTGAAACAATCATAAACAGAAGTAATTCCATAATTTTTTTGAGAATAATGAAGAACATTGAATTTTTAGGGATGAAACGTTATATTATGGGGATAATTACAACATATTAGGTTTTATAGGTAAGTTTACCCTTTTATTTTTAGTGATATTTTTCTTGAAATTTTATTTTTAATTATAGTAATGAAAATCAAAAGTTTGGGTCCATGGTCTTGGTGAGTATATATAAATATAGTGAAATTCATCTAGGAAAGGTAATTATGAATGTATGGTGAATTAATTATCTTGGAGACTATTCATAAACATTATTAATTTTATTTTTGATGGGTAGAGAGGCTTGCTAAGTATGTGACACCTCTGACCCACACTCCTGAATCTGGTGGTAAAAAGATATTCTTTATAAAATGGATTTTATTACAACTGAAGAGAGACCCAAACATAACCTTCTATAATTATAATATCAATAAAAACAATATTTATTCAATTACACACCCATGACCTTTTAGGTTTATAGTTTTAGATAGTTAGTAAAAACCCTTAACTAAAAAAACCTATATCATTCCCATCAAATGTGATTTTTTCCACTAAACCAAGGAATCCTTATTTAACAATAATTATCCAATATATCCTAAAATTCTCCAAAAATAATACCCATTTAGACACTTAATATGTAATAATACTATTCATAACCTAGGGGAAAGGAAACATAAGAATGTTGGTCTCAAATTCCCAATAAGGGGTAGCATACAACAAAATTTAGCATGGGATAAACAATTCATGAATATTATGGAAAGAATATATAATAAAAAAATCATATGACTGATAACATGATCATGTAATATAAACATGGATAACATTACAATGTAAATAATTACATGGGAAATAATAACTGATTTTATAGTGATAAAATGCATAATTTCATACATCATAAACATGCTTTCAAGGCCTTTTTGTAATACATCATACATAAATAGGTATGTTTTACACCAAATAACAAATATAGTTTGTCCCACTAGATCTATCAATACATCGAGGGGGTATATAATTCTATAACCTGCCCATAACTAATTATTTACAATTAATCCATCATATGAAGGATTGAAAAAATGATAAAATTCATAACCATTATGTCTTATTAATCTATAAAAATCCATATTGAAGTAATAAGTATACAGATTTCCAATATTTCCACACTCAATAAATAAAATTAATTTCTCGGTAAGCATCAATCAAACTGACACTACATAAAATAATGGTTATATGATTAATTCAATATTAAAACATAAATGTAGATATAGTGTATCTGATATAGAATATATCCACAAAATTAAAGAATATGTACATGATAAAGAAAATAAAGTTAAGAGAGAGGAAGAGTTATTGAGAACATAACCCTTTCAAACAAGTTGAGGTATGAACTATAAATTAATAATATTATTTAGATGGTAACAAATGAATCATAACTCTAAATGAGGTAGATCTTTTAGATTTTTAGAGTATAATGGAATAAAAATAATAAAAATAATTATCATAAAACTATTTCAGCATGGTTGTGAAAGAAAAAATTTAGGTCAATTTTAAAAATAAATTTTAAGGAGTGAAAGGAGGACATTGGAAACCTTAATTTTAAAAGAAATAAAAATATTGAAAACTTGTAAAGAAATAAAATTAAAAATATGAAATGTTGAGTGGAAGATAAAAATATATATAAGTGGAATTAAATCCCTTAATTTATTCTTCTAAAACTTTAACATTTATTTTTTAAAATTAAAAATTCATATAAAAATGGGAATAGAGTTTTATTTGAAAACACAAATAAATTGGAAATAAATTGTGATAATCAACAAAAAATATAAAATTTTCAAAATTCATTCATATGAAAAATGTTAAAAATGATATTCTTTTTATACTTTTATAAAGATGTCAAAAAATGAGCCATGTAGTAAAAATTAAAAAGATTACTTTTAAAATTTTTTGTAAAGAAAGTAAAAGATATTAGAAAATTAATATAAGAAATATTTTAATTATATAGGATAACATTATTGAAATAGTATAAAGAATATTTATATACAGGGAAAAATATTATCTATTGTAAATAAAATATATGGTTGAGTCCATAAAAAAGAAATCAATTGATTTAATTTTGATCCAAAGGGAGAGGAAATTTCAAGAATAACTATAAAACCTAGTAATGAAATAGATAATACAAAATCAAATATCATTTAATATAAGAAAATAAACTTATAAGGATGAATTTCAATAATAAAAGTTATAACCCAATGAAAGTAGATGAAGTTAACAACAACCCTTATAACATAAGTAATGTATGAATTAAAGGGAAAGGAAAAGGGATAGATTAAATGAAATTGAAACTCCTAAGAATAGAAAAATATTAATGATATAAGAATTCAATAAGGTAGTATTAACAATATATAAATTTAAATTTTGGAACAATAAGAAAGATGGATCAAGGAATTGAAATTGAGACTAAGAACCCTTACCTCAAGTATTAAATCACTTGGTATATATTTCTAACATCCCAAATAACCAAATAATGTTTATTATATAATTTTATAAAACAATTTTCATGTTTATTTCCTTTTTATGTCAATTAATTATCATATCTCATTCAATTATTTTATAGTTTTTTTCTCTAATCAAACACTTTTGGTTTTTTATTCAATTGATTTAAAATTGTTTCAGTATGTTGATTATGGTAAACATATTTATAAAATAGTTTTTATCTTCTCTAAAATTATGTAAACATTTTTTTTATCAATCTAGTAGCATAAAATTTATACTATTAAATGCATTGTTAAAAATTAATTCAAATTAAGAAAAGTGTCTCTATATTCTCATTTTATGAGATTAAATTTACAAGAACTATTTATTATTAATATTATTAATAGGGTGAAAAAATTATCTTTACATAATATTAATAATTTCATAAATATAATATTAATTAACTAAACCCACTTTTTGAACCATCCATATAAGGAGGTGATGGAAAATGAAATATTTCATTCATGAAGGCGGTAATATGACCATAACACGGGTGAAATTTTCATTTTCTAATGGATGGGAGGTAAATAGATAATTATTATCCCATAAGCATAATAAAATCTAAGTATACTAGTGATACTAATGTAATTATATTATAATTTGTATAATAGTTCTGGATGAGTTTGAAGAAGAATGAAACTTGAAAGTATTCAATTAAAACAATTACCTCTTCCTTTGATATCCACCTTTATAATACTACTTAAGCCTTTATAGATTGGTTTTTTGGTGAGAATAGAACTTATAGGACATGTGAAATATTATGTTGATGGATTTTTGTAGAGTATTATTGAGTTAAGAGGCTTTGGGTGTGAGGAAAAATGGGGTGTTCAATGAGTCCTTTAATTGGTGGTATGGGTGACATTTTTGTAAATATTAATTTATGAATATAAAAATAGATGTCATAATCAAGGAAAGCGGATCAAAAATTGATATTTAGTGAGGATAAGATAAGGTAAGGTTGAAAAATCCCTCATACGCCCATTTAGAGTTTAGGTTTTGAGATATTTTGAGACTTTACCACTTGATTTAAAATTTTTAACCCATTTTAACCATTATCGTGGTGACTAATTTTTACCTTAGTTGTAACACATGAGATTAAATTATAGTAAGCAATCTTTTCTATCTAAATAAAATATACCATAATGCACATAAATTTATTCAATAATGTTATTAAAACCTCAATTTCAAAATTTTATAAATTTAATCAACTGAAATTATTTTCATTTTTGAATTCAACATGACAAATTAACTTAGGGTTATTTTTTTAGATTTTTTATAAATAGTTTATTTTTTGGGTAAATAGTGAAAATACTGATTTTATAAATAATATCACTTTTATGAAACTATAGTGATATAATAATGACTTGATTGTTTATGAAACCTTTTTTTAGACTAATTTATATTTAATAAGTAATATAATTCATATAAAAATATAATATTGAAATTAGAAATCTATGCAAAACATTTTTAGTAATCTAAGTAATGTTTTTATTCAAATAAAACGGTTTTTGGTTCTTCACTCTTAATATAGTATTCAAAAGGTTAATTTTGGTTTCGTTTTGGTTTAAAATAAAATTAATACTTTTTTTATTTAATATAATATCAACTAATTCCATTAGAATCAATATTATACCTGACTTTGTTGTAAAATCATTTTTATATATAAAATAAGAATTTTTTTTAAAAACGGTCTTCTTTGAATTTTACAAAAATATATTAAAAGTAATTTTTAAAAATTTTAGAAATTGAATCCTATAAAATTTGTTCCATGTTTAGAATCGTCATAATTAATATTATATAATAAGTTTAACATAATGTTTTTCCCAAATGAATAGTAATTGTGGTAAGTATTTATCACTTCAGTTAAAGGAAAAATGAGTTAAAGGAAAAATGAGTTAAAAGGGTAAAAATAAAGTGATATGGCTTCAATATAATAGAAGAAACATTATTAAACTTCATTGGTTGGTTTTATTTTGACCTTACACTTGTTGAATTTCCTGGGATTATATAGACCACTGATATGGGGGGTTAAATTAATGGTGATTTTTACATTTTCTATTGTCCTAAAATTAACCTCTATAACTTTTTATAGTTTCGATCCTCTCAAAATTAAAACTCAAACTCACCTAAATACAAAGATAATTAAATAAATTGAGGCACATAGGTTTTTATAAGATTTGGTCACAATGTGGGTACCCAGTACTTTCTGTGTTAACACCCATCAATCCATGGATATCCACTATATAATAAAGTGAATAAAATTATCTAACTCCCGTAAAGCTCCTTCTATCTCTCAATAGATAATTATTCAAGTTCCCACCAGTTATAAATTTTTCTTATCCTTTAGATCCAATGAAATGTTAAATTATGAATGTTTCTCACTAAAAACTATGTTTGTAAATTCCCTGATTGGTACATCTCCATGTGGCATTCCTCTATCTGGTACCCCTTAGTCTTTGTATGTTATACCTCTATCTGGTGAACCTCAATAATTACCTATTATACCTCCACCTTGTGAACATCAATTTGATGCACTATATCCGATGCACCTCTGTCTGATAGCTCTATTTGGTACCTCTTCTTCAACCAAGTGATTCCTTAGTCCATTAATCTTGCATAAAAACTTCAGCAATTCCACTCTCATGCAATAGAAAAACAAACTATTTCTCAATAAGACTATGCCCATTCATATAAGAATACTCCCTCTAAGAATCAATAATAGATAAAGGGTATAAATTTGAATTTTCCCACTCAACTCAATTATTATTAGACTTCCTCCAAATCCTTTAAAAGTTTGGAGTCAACAATATTTATAAGAACTTACTCAAATATTAGAATCAATGTTATTATTTAAATATTAATTTAATTTATTTAGATTTATGATCATTAAATGAAAAAACAAACATCATCTCAATTATTTACTTCACAATGTTAATTTAAATATCCCCAAGACTCTATTTGGTGTACAAAATTTCAAGTTTCTCTATCTGTTATTATTGACAAATAATCCTCAATATTAAAATTCTACAACACTTCTTTATTCGATCTTATTTATCTGATCATATTGGTATGGTAAACGCAAATTTTCTTTATCTAGTTCTCTTCAAATTTTTCTTCCATCTAATGGTATTTGTATATGATTGTATTTTGGTCTTTGTAATATTCTTTTTTATTACCTTTTTAAATATATTTCTCATGTAATTTTTACATTTCTATTTGATGGACACCAACTTCCTTTGTATGGTGAGATTAAAAAGGTTTTTCAAATATAAATTGATTATATTTTTTTAGAATAAATTTATATATTTCTCTATCCAGTCATCTTTATCTAGTGAAACTTCACAACTCTCTGTACGATGAACTTACAAGCCTACCTTCATACCTTGTACAGTTGTAACTCCAACTCTAAATCTCAAAATGTATACAAACTTCAACCATTGAAAAAAATCATCTATAATCATGAATATCTTCATGATTTTTTCTACTTTAAAGAAAAGAAAAATATCATAAAACATTGTATGAATAGTACATCATACTTCTCATTAAGCATCCACTCATTTTCACCTAAAACACAAAATATTCACAAGAAAGATATTGAAAAAAAATAAAAAAAACATTACAAAATAAACCCAAAAAATCTTTAATCTCTCCCCTTTGTATTTTTTGGAAAAATTAGAAACAAATATTTTCAAAAAAAACATCAAACCACAGCCATTCTCATAGAGAATTTCCAGAAACCAAACTATTGGGTTAAGAAATTTTTTTAATATAATTTCATCCCTTGGTGAAAAGAAATTTTTATGGCCATGAAATTTATAAACTCCCACTAAATCATCTCAACTTCTATAATTATAAATTTCATACCTTTTACTCCCCCTTTTATGATATCACTAGCTTCATATTCACAAAATATAGAGTATAGATTTGTAATTTTTCTCCCCCTTTGAAAAAATGATACAAATCAATATGGTGGGTACTCAATAAATTTATTAAGTCATGGTTGGAGTTATAAAATGTAGTTCCATCCTTAATACCTTGAATCATTCCTTAGAATATATTTTGTGTGAACATAAAAAATTTATTTCTTTCATGAAATATACTCAATTATTATATACCCACTAGGAACCTTATCCTTGATGAAATGATATTTAATGTCAATGTACTTAAATCTATAATGTTGCATAGGAATTTTGGAGAGATCAATGATTCCCTAATTATCAAAAATAATATTCAATGGTATTCCAATGTTTACCCTAAAATATACCTACTGAACATTCATCCACATCATTTTTATAAACTCCTAGGTGGAAGTAATATATTCTACTTCTGATATACTCAAAGTAACATAACATTGTTTCTTACTATGTCAGATCTCACAAATTTATCCCAAGAAGAAAGTTCCTCCTGATATATATTTCCAATCATTGTAATCTCCATCCTAATTAGTATTAGTGAAACCATAAAAGGTCAACTCATTAATCCTTATATACATCAGAACATAGTTTGATGTTCCTTTAACATACCTGAGGATTATTTTTATTACTCTCATGTGTTATTCCTTTATATAACATTGATATCTTTCAAAAAAATTAACATCATATAAAATTACTATTCTTGACACAGTAATATAGAGTAAACTTCCAATAAAATTACAAAAAAAATTGATTCACACTTTAGATTTATTTGTATTTACTCATCTTTGTGCAAATATAAATAGGTGCAGAAACTTACTTTGAATCCCTCATTCCAAAAATTTTTAATAACTATTTGGAATACTCTTCTTGTGAGAGGAAGGTGTATATTTATTTATATTGAACTTGTAATACCAGAAAGAAGTTAAATTCTCTAATCATTAACATCTCAAAGTTCTTATTTATTTTCTCAGAAAATTTTTCATATTATTTTTTCCCTATCACCAAAAAAAATATATCATCAATGTAAACAATGACTATTAGGTTACATGTACTCATATATTTCGTATAAAATTTTCTATTAAATTCTCCTTTTTAAAATTTCAACAGGTTTAGGAAACTATAAATTACAAATACTAATCAAGAAGGACTTGTTTCAACCCATAAAAGGATTTCTAAAATTTACACACCAAGTTTCTGTCATTATTTATCATTAACCCATTAGATTTATTAATATATAATTCTTCTTAAATCTCTCCATTTAAGAATACTAACATAACATCCATCTGATAGACTTTGTAATTTTGATGAGCAACAGCAACAAAAAATATTCTGATAATTTAAAGTCTTGAAATTGGGGGAAACGTTTATTTAAAATCAATTCCTTCCACCTATGAATAACCTTAGAAAACTAATTGGGCTTTATTTCCCACAATTTCTCCCTATTGGTTGAGATTATTTCTGAACACCCATTTTGTTCCTATAAAATTATTTTATTTTGGTCAAGGAACAAGATTCTGAGTTTCATTTTTATAAATTCAATTCATCTGTTCATTCATCTCATTTAACCATTATTTATGTTCAACTACATCTAAAATAGATTGTAGTTCCACCGATGACATAAGTGAAGTTTGATTATCATGTCTCAATTTTCATCTATTTTGAACTGAAGCCTCTTAATTTTCAATTATATTATCTTATTAAATCAGTTTTAGTAAATTCTAGATTTATTTTTTGGTTTTCATCTGATTATAGTTTCATTATAACTAGAGTGATTGGAATCTACATGTACAAGATTATGGTAGTCATCATCTTCCTTCTCGTTAACTTCCTTTGAGGTAATTAATCTATGTTTCGTTACACAATTCTCATCATATTCAATGAATTTTACTAAGGTGGATTATTTTTAAATGAATTTTACATTGAAGGAATCAACCTACATATGTAAAAATTTATTTGATCACTTATGGATTCTTCTGTCGGATGAATATCCCATGAAAATGTCTTCATCCATATTTTCATCAAAAAAATTCAAATATAGATTTTTATCTTTATTAAGAAAGGAATACCAAAATCCTTAAAGTATTTCAATGTAAGATTTTTCTTATACTGCATCTCATAAAGATTCAATTTTTATTTTATTCAAAGAAAACATTTATTCTGAACATGCATAGTTATACTTACATTTTATCACTAGAAGAATTTTGAATGATTATATTTAGCGAGCATACTTATTCACATTAAAACTAAAATTCTATTTTCATTTATTCCATTTCATTTTGTTAAGGAGTGTAGGGATCACTATATTGGTGTTTAATTCTATGTTTCTTTAAATTAGACTCGAAAGAGTTACCTTTGTACTCCTTTCCATTGGGTAATCCTCTCTTGAGTGACTTGATCAACTCAAGGTGACAGAATAGGCAGTATGTCCACCCCTCAAGTCCCACCACCACCACTTTAGGGGAAGGTCTCATCTTGGATCCTCTGGCTTCGTGGATTTTAGATCCCATATTAGTGTGCGATCACTGTGTTGGGGAGGGGTGAATCAGTTATCTCTTTTCCATTGTATACATTGTCTCTTTTTTAACTCAACCTTTATGACCAATTAAAGCTTTGAACCACTCTTCTTATTACTCTCACATCTAATAGTCTCTCCTCGTATGGATAAATGATAATGGATAGCATAAAAAATATTATTTACATGGTTTATTATTAATTAAGGGTGTAATTTTGGCCCGGCGGCCCGAAAGCCAAATAGGTCCAGCTTGAAAGCCCGAGCAGCTCAGCCCGGAAAATCCCGTGTTGGGCCAAGTTAGGCTCCGTCCATAGGTTCATTGGGTCGGGCCTCGGCCTATCCAATAAGGCACGTGGGCCAGGTCAAGCCAACCCAAAAAAGCTTGGCCTGCTGGCCCGTGTAAAACTCATCCCGCTAGCTCATTCGAAGCCTATCTACTGTAAAAAAAATTAACAGGGAACTGCTGGTGGGGAGATTCAATCCCCCTACCACAGGCTTCCAAGGCTGTGTCTGGACTAACTGGTCCAGGCGCTACGCCTGTTATGTTATCACTAGACTGTATATATATATTAACGATATATGTATATATATATATATATATCATTATATATTAACAAAAAATAATATATATATATACATATAATTATTATTATATATAATTATAATGTGTGTGTATATATATACACACAATAATATAAAATTATATATATATAATAATGTGTATATACATAAACAAATCCATTAATAATATATATTAATTAAGTGTGGCTTTTAAAAATCCATTAATAATGTATATATATATAAATGATTTAATATAATATATATATAAACAAAGCTATTAATATATATATATATATATCAATGATTTAATATTATATATATATATATATATGATAACTTGTTGTATATTAATAAAAAAAATAACACTCACCTAATGATGTTCGTGCACGTCCCTCAACCTCATTATTTTTTTAAGTATGTTGCAACTTGCATATATTATAAATATTATACATATATAAATCTATTTATAAAAAAAATTAACTCAACCACTGCGGTGCACCCCCAACCCTTAATTATTATTTTTACAATTTTCTCATATTATATATATATTTATATATATCAATCATTTAACATTATATATATATATATAATAACTTATTATATATTAACAAAAAAATTACACATTCACCCAATGATGTTCATGCACAACCCCCAACCTCATTATTTTTTTTAAATATGATTAAACTTGCATATTATATATATGTATATATATATATATAAACAAATCTATTAATAATATTTATATAAACAAAGCCATTAATAATAATAATATATATATATAAAGCTATTAATAATATATATCAATTAAGTGTGGATTTTGAAAATTCATTAATATATATATATATATGATTTAATATAATATATATATAAAAACAAAGCTATTAATAATATATATATATATATCAATGATTTAATATTATATATATAATAAATTATTTTATATTAACAAAAAAAACAACGCACTCACCTAATGATGTTCGTGCACCTCCCCCAACCTCGTTAATTTTTTTAAGTATGTTGCAACTTGCATATATTATATATAAATCTATTTAGAAAAAAAAAATTAACCCACCCACTACAGCGCACCCTCCAACCCCTAATTATTATTTTTTACAATTTTCTCATATTATATATATATATATCAATCATTAAACATTATATATATATAATAACTTATTATATATTAACAAAAAAAATAACTACTCACCCAATGATGTTTGCACACCCCCCAACCTCATTAATTTTTTTAAAATATGATGAAACTTGAAAATATTATATATATTATATATACATATATAAATTTATTTAGAAAAAAAATTAACTCACCCACTATTGCGCACCCCCTCAACCTCTTATTATTTATTTGCAAATAATATATATAGATTCACATATATAAATCTATTTATAAAAAAATAACATATCCTCCAACTATAAAATGTCAATAAAATAGAAAATAAACGTTTTTAAAAAAAATTATTTAATGTTTAATAAAAATGCATGTAAAAAATATGCATTTAAAAAAATTAAAAATCGTTTAAAAACTGTTTTAAATTAAACAAATGCTTAAAAATACTTTTCATAAATAAGTTAAAAAATAAATGTAAAAAAAATTTAAATAAATGATAAAAAACATTTAAATAAAAACACTTTAAATCAATCCATTGTTGCGCAGCCCCCAATCCCTCGTTAATTTTTTTCTTCAATTTTCACATAATATATATAAATTCACTAACATATATAAATCTATTTAGAAAAAAAATAACATATCCACCCACTGTAAAATATTAATAAAAAAATTTACATAAAACATGTTAAACGTTTAAAAAAATACATATAAAAACATGCATTAAAAAATGTTTTAAATTAAATGACTAAAAACAAATGTAAAAAACATTTTAAACAAATGTTAAAAAATGGTTTAAATAAGGTTTAAATAAAAAAAATTAAAAAATTGATAAAAAAAGTTTTTAAAATAAACATTTAAATTAATTTTTTTAAACGAACTCTTAAAAAACTTTTTACATTAAATTTTGAAAAAAAAAAGATAAATGTTTTTAAAAAATTCTTGTAAAAATAATGTGTTAAAAAAACTTTAAAAAGTTTTAAATTAATCATTTAATAATAAATGTAAAAAAACATTTTAAACTGACTAAAAATTCATTTTTTTGATTTTTAAAAACACTTTTTGGTTAAGTGAGAACCGAACAAGTGAAACAAACTAAGATAGTGTGTCCAAGGGGATCCACCATTGCAGACACAATTCAAACCAACCCAAACAAAACACAAAACAAGAAAATGCAATGTGTCCAAGGGAATCCACCATTGCATACATAAGCCAGATCAACCCAAAGAAACACAAAGCACACAGCAAGCTATAAGCAAATCTATACAGGAGCCTTCGAAGGAGGATGATCGATGGTGAAGGATTCATCGACAGAGCTCCATAACGAGGAACCACGAGATTGTCGAGCCTCCATGGACAAAGAAACCAGCAAAAAAATCATATGAATGGTTCTACATTCACACAAGTCACCAGCACCCTCCAAAACATCATGGAATCTATCAAACATGACCAAATTGGAGTTGTGCATGAAAGATCATGATGAAATGGTAGAGGAAACCAAGAGAACGTGGAACAATCCAAACGAAGAAACCTCAACAACGGTCGTTATCACAAACTGACCCCAGGTCGAACCTCTGTCGGTTGTGTATGCGCTTGTGAATGTTTTGCACCGCGGCTGCCCACGAACATGCTAGGATGATCCTATGAAGCATAGGACCCTGAAACGATGTCGAAATGAGATGGAAACAAACACAAACACCACGAAACTGAAAAAAAAATAAAACAAATGTTAAAAACTAGTTTAAATAAAAACGTTTAAAAAAATTAAAAAACGCTTAAAAATTATAAATAAGTTAAAAAAATAAATGTAAAAAAAAAAATTCAATAAATGTTAAAAAAACGTTTAAATAACAATGTTTTAAATGAACCCACTACTGCACACCCCCAACCCCTCATTAATTTTTTTTTACAATTTGCACATAATATATATAGATTCACATATATAAATCTATATAAACAAAAAAATAAAATATCCAACCACTATAAAATGTTAATAAAAATAAAATAAACTTTTTTATAAAAAAATGTTAAATATTTAAAAAAATACGACTAAAAAACATGAGTTTAAAAATAAATGTAAAAAAACATTTTAAATAAATGTTAAAAAAATGTTTAAATAAAAATGTTTAATTCTTTTTAAACAAAAAATTATTTTGAAAATAATAAAATTCCACCATGACCCAACTCAAACACGCCAGGTCTGAACTGAAAGAGTCTGGCCTGACTGATGGTTTGGGCCGGCCTGAGGTCAGGCTCAGGCCACCTCATGGGGTTGTTCGGGCCAGCCCGATCTAGCCCGAATAGTGGTCAGAGGCCCGATGTTTTGCAGGGTCGAGCCAAAATTACACCCTTAATGTAAATACGTACTTCTTGTCATGTTGGTTTGACCCCCTAACATGGATTCTCCACTATAATATTATTATCAATTACAATGGATTAGTCTAAAACTAGTTATACACCTCGATAAACAATACTCCAGTTGATACTGGTTATATCCCCCAGTAATCTAACTCTCCTACCACGATTGGTTAGACCCCACAACTCTATACTCTTCTCCTCAATTGGTTATCCCCTAGTCTCAAGCCTCTTCAGTAACTGGTTATACACACCAGTTACAAGATCCTTCTTTTTCTCTAGGTTGATGTTGTAATATAAACTCCTCTTTCATTTTCATACAAATATTCCTCCATTAGTATATCAAATCTCCACCACCCGTGTACAACTTCAAGTACCTTTGTAGCCTGCTTTCATTTATTATATATTTCTGATCACCTATGTATGATCAATTACCTCAGTGCAACAATTCATGGAAAATTCTTCCTTCTAATGTTGAATTTCTGGTCTCACTTAGATGTGTGAAAGTGATGCACACAAACTTCTTCTTAGATTATTTTATGCAAGAATAAATCACAATCTCAATGTAACTTCCTTATTGAATTCTTGATTCAAGTATCTCAATTATTATTAATTATTGTATTACATGGGATTTTTATGTCTATAAAACCTAAAACAGAGCCATTTAATTTTCCTTATACACTACAAAAAATTGCCTATTTGCAGCAGTTTTTTTTATTTGGCGGCAGTTTAAACCACCACTAAAGTTGGTTTCGGCATTAAAAATGTGTAAATTTCTTCTATTTAGTGGTATTTTCTGGTAAAAATTACAGAAATTATGTTTAGCATTAGTTTTTTTCATTTTTAAAATGGTTTTTAGACCAAAAAAATGAAGTGGATTTAGAAGTGGTTTAAACCACCACCATATCCTCAATATTTTTTCATAGAAAAACTGCCACAAAATTTAAAAAATATTCTACTAAATAATAATGACTCAATATAGTTGTGGGTATAACTACCGATGATGTTATTAACATTTTCATAACTTTTTATATACTCCCTTTACTGATTTTATATGAAATATTCATAATTTTTGTGAAATATTAATGTTTAAATATTAAATATAATTTTTTAGCATTATTTGAATTCATCCAGATTCAAGTAAGTTTACTATTTTAATAATAACTACCACTCTACTGATCCAAATTCTGTGGTTCATGTTTTATAGGATTCTTTATTCAATTTCCCACATATCATTTGAAGGAAGAATTGGCCAATTATTCCATTTGAAGGTCTATATGGACCACACAATAAGGCCCATAAAAACTGTGAAGAAATTGGACTAGCCATGAAGATTGAATTGTTGGGCTCAATAACGAAGTCCAAATTCTTTTAGTCTCTTCAAAAGTTCGGGTAATAATTCAAGGAGTCATGAATAAAACTTTCAAGGCCTAAATCCAAAAACAAGGGGTCCAAATGAAGCTTTGAAGTCCAACCCACCATTCTAGATGGGAATTAAAATTAGGACACTATTCCTTACTTTTATCCTAATTTACTCATCACATCAGGCTGGTATTTTTCAATGTGAAAGACAATATATTTTTGGAAAAAATTTTAGAATATATTATTTTTATTTTATGGCATCTTCCTATTCAAAAACCCATTCACATTTCAACCTTCAAAAAAAGTGTTGATAAAATGGACAGGTAAAAACTATTTAGTAAAATAGCCATATATTTATCTCCAAAAGTCCAATGGCCACAAAATTTTTAGGTATGATAATAAAATTGAAAATCTATAACTTTTAATGAGTGAATATCTCAAGATTCAGCTTTCTATATGGCCAAATTGGTGATGCAAGTGGAAGGGCATATTTGGAATGCAAACTATCCACCTCCTTGGGATATAAATACAACCCCCTATTCTCCTTGCATTTGGTTGTCATTTTAGAAGATAGAAGAATAAATTTTCATAAAAAAACCTTGGAAAAGTCTTGGGAGGACCTTCCATACTTAAGTTTTCACTTGAGATACCCTTCCTTCTCTCTTTGTTTTCATGTTCTTTTGTGTTCTTCTTTTTGTAATCTTGTAAGTCATTGTTTTGTAATTCTATTTTAATGCAAGTACCTTTTCCATTAAATATTATTATCATATACCCTATGTTTTTAAAAATTAATGTTCTTTAAATTTCTTAAATCATGTTTAAAATCAATCTATTATTTCGGTTTCTCATTCAATCTAATGTCTGTTTTTAATTATCATCACCCTTTGTGTGTGTGTGTTTGACACACAACTCTTTTCTAATCTCGTTATCTATGTTCTATTTATAATTAATCACCATAAACATATTTTTCCAGATTAATAACCATCTTAATGGATGAGTAAATCTACCGTTTAGTTGAGTCATTATTTAGAGATTTTAAGCAGTTGAGAGCTTTTGCTCGATGAGTATTCTTTAATTTAACATTGTGTATGTTGGACTTAACATGTCATGGATTAATGACATATTTTGTTTAACGTATTGATTCCATGGATTATTGGAACCATAAATACACTACCACAATCAAGTACTGATTGACATTAGAATCCTAGTTAAGTTAAGGCTTGGATTAAAGCCTTAACACTTGGGAATTCTGATCAACGTCATCTTGTGAAGTGGGTGTTAATTTAATGCAATATAAAGAAAATTTGAAGGATACCACAAGATTAACTCCTTAATAATGAAATCACACCAATCTTTATTAAATTTTTAAATCAATCAATAATTTCAATTAAGCTCTACAAATAAACCCCTCTAATTAGAATACAATAAACTAAAAACAATCGACTATTAAAAAGTATCATCGTCGAGGATTCGACCTGAGTGCTGCTATACACATTAGCAGAGCATCAGAACCTTGAACAGTCAATAGGTGACAATCATCCTCACTTTCAAATGGCACCATTTCCAGGGATGGTGCAATTAAATGTTCGTTAGTTTCTAGTAATTGTAAAAAACAAGAAAAAAAACAAAAATTAAAAAAAACACAAAGAAAAACTCACCTTCTCTTAAAAAATAATAAATGGAAAACACACAAAGAAAAACTCATCTTCTTATTTCTTCCAAAATCTCTCTAAATTCCCCATAGCCTCCTAAATAATCCCTTTGATTTGTTTGACCCTGAAATTGAGTGAACACTTCTCCAACTTAGGAGGAACATTAGAAATAATCAAATACATCAAGAACCATTCCTTTTCCAACCAATTGAATTAGATATGGCTAATACTAGGGAAAAAGCACTTAAAGAACTTTTTTACCCTAATATGAATTACCAACCCCTTGGTATTCAATATCCAAACATAGAGACTAACTTAGAACTCAAATCGGGTTTGATTCATCTTCTTCCTTATTTCCACGGGCTAGCTGGTGAGGATCCACATCTTTATCTTAATGAGTTCCAAGTTTTGTGATCTACCATGAAGCCTCAAGGAGTTTCTGAGGAACAAATCAAACTTCAAGCATTCTATTTTTCTTTAGCTGACTCCGCCAAGTAATGGATTTACTACCTCCCTCCTAGTTTCATAATCACATGGAATGAAATAAAGCGACTCTTCTTAGAAAAAATTCTTCCCTGCTTCTCGTACTGCTTCTATCCAATAGGAAAAAAAGTGGTATTATTGAATTCCCAAATGAATCAATTCATGAATACTAGGAGAGGTTCAAAAATCTTGTGGCAACCTGTCCACATCACCAAATCCCTGACCAACTCTTGATCCAATACTTCTATAAGGGGTTATTGGCTATGGGGAGAACTTTCATTGATGCCTCAAGTGGTGGTGCTCTTGTTGATAAAATCCTATAACTACAAGAGATCTCATAAGAAACATGGATGCAAACACGCAACAATTCTATACTCAAGAACATGCTCAAGTCAAACAATCCCAAGATATTCAATCGATAAAGCCGAACAAGATGACCGAGTGGATGAGTGAACTTACAGGTCTTGTGTTACAACTAGTTGTGGCTTACAAATCCCCAACCTCATCTTCTCCACAATCAATGTTTCCTAGACCTATCAAAAACTTTGGAATCTGAAACTCTCTAGCTTTTCCAACAGACACCTTCCCACAACATCAAGATGATCCATCTGATTCATCTGGACCAATGGAGCTCAATTCATCCTATGCTCATCAGAAAACCAACCCTCAACTATTAGGTCAGTTCATTAGAACCTCTAACCAACCTAACTTTGATCCCTTCTATTCTTCTTATAACCAAGGATTAAGGTATGTAAACCTAGTTCCTAAATTCCCTCCTCAAAACCCAAACCAGTTCCAATATGGTCAAGGTCTTGGTAAATTCCAACAACCTTATCTGTTTGTTCCTCAACAATAAAGGAGAAATCCTCCTCCTGCTCCTCCAAGATTCCACTATCCTATTGAGCCTTATCAATTCCAAAACCAATACAATCTCTTTCCCAAGAACCAAAATCAAAGTAATCGCAATTCAGGACATGCCTCTTATTCCAAGAAACCATGGGAAAGTGCAGTGGAAGATCTTGCCTCCTTCACCCGTTCTAGCCTCAAAAACATTGAAACCCAAATTAGTCAACTTGCATCCCACCTGAGCCATCAACAACAATCAAATTCTTCCCAACTCTCAGTTCAACCATTACCCAACCCCAAGGGTAATGTAAGTTCAATTGCACTTAGATCAGGGAATCAAATTTCTATTCCTCAAGATAAGTCCTCCAACTCCCCTTTAAATATTGACCTAGAAAATGAAAAGAAAAATAAACTTGAAAATGAATCTGAATCCATTCCCTCACCTCCTTCTATTTCACTTAGGAACCTAATTCCTTTTCCTCAATCCATTTCTAAGCCAAATAATTCATTTGATCCTGATCCTGAAATGCTCGACATGTTTAGACATGTTGAAGTCAACATACCCCTCTTATATGCCATAAAAAATCCCTAGGTATGAAAAGTTTCTTAAGGAATTATGTACCCACAAGAGGAAAGATAGGACCTTTGAAAATGTTTCCATCCAGCAGTCTATTCCCATAAAGTACAAAGATCCTAGGACCTTTACGGTTCCATGCCAAATTAGAAGTTCCAACTTCTATGATGCACTCATAGACCTAGGAGTCTCAACTAATGTCATTCTTAAATCCATCTTCTCAAACCTTGGTCTAGGTCCCTTACATCCAACGGGTGTTTTCATTCAATTGGAAAATCTAAGCACTGCTAGTCCTGAGGGTATAATCAAGGATGTCCTTGTTCGTGTGAATTATCTTATCTTCCCTGCTGATTTTTATGTCCTTGAAATGTAATGTGAGATGAAATCTTCTCTATCTCCCATAATTCTAAGAAGACCATTCCTAATGACAATGAGAACCAAGATTAATGTCCATCCAGGAATCCTATCCATGGAATTTAGTGACCAACTGGTCAAGTTCAACATTTTCCAAGCCATGTGATACCCATCTGAGGATCACTCTGCATTCGCAATCCATGCTTCTGAGGAAACTTCTAAGATTCAATTGAACCCCAATACATCATGTTCATCATGTTATAGTTATAAAGTATCTTGTGAAATATGCACCATGATTAAAAAATTCATAAATGGTGAAGTTGATGTGGACCTCTCATTCATAGACTCTATCAATCTAGAGGATCTTGAAAACTCTCTTGAATCACGCATCAACTCTGATTTCTACTACTCCACCTTGGATAGTATTAAGGAAAATGAATATGAAGCAACTGAAACCCCTTCCTCCATTCCTGAGTTGTCTAACCCAAAAATGAGAGATGATACTAATCTAAAACCTCTTCCTAAACACTAGAAATATGCATTCCTTTTCCATGATCACTCTTATCTTGTCATTATACTTATTTCACTTACTGAAACTGATGAGTCCAAACTTGGTCAGGTGTTAGAGGAAAACAAAAAGGCCTTAGGTTAGACCCTATATGAAATAACAAGAATCAACCTCACCCTTTGCATTCATCACATCCATCTTGAGGAATAATCCAAACCAATTAAGCAACCACAAAGAAGACTCAATCCACTCATACTTGAGGTAGTTAGGGAAGAGATCACCAAGCTTCTTAAAGATGGTATTATCTACCCAATTTCTGATGGTGAATGGGTAACTCAAGTGAAGAACAAATGGTGTGTGTGCATCGGCTATAGTAAATTTAATGTTGAAATAAGAAAAGATAACTACACTCTTTTATTCATTGATCAAATTCTAGAATGATTAGTTGTAAAGTCGCATTATTTCTTTCTGGATGGATACACCAGCTACTTCCAAATCTAAATCACACCTCAGGACCAAAAAAATACTACTTTCACATGCCCCTTTGGAACATATTCATATAGTAGAATGCATTTTTTTCTTTGCAATTCTCCTGCAACATTCCATAGGTGTATGATGAGTATCTTTTCTGAATTCATTGAACACTTCATGGAAGTATTCATGGATGACTTTACCATTTATGGTGATTCATTTGAATCGTGCTTGCATTCACTCTCTCTAGTCTTTCAAAAGTGTTTCAAGTGTAACCTGGTGTTAAATTTTAAAAAAATTCACTTTATGGTTACAAATGGGATTATTCTAGGGCACATAGTTTCAAAAGAGGTTATTGAAGTTGATCCTGCCAAAATTGAATTGATCCAATCACTTCCTAAACCCACCTCTATTCGAGACATTCATTCATTCCTCGGTCATGCTGGTTTCTATTGGCGATTCTTCCATAACTTTAGAAGAATTTCCCTCTCACTCACTCAATTGCTCAAAAATGATGTCACTTTCCATTTAGATGATGTTTGCAAGAGATCCTTCATTGAACTCAAAACTATTCTTACATCTTCCCCGATAATCCAACCCCCATATAGGTCCTTACTCTTTGAGTTGATGTGTGATGCTTATGATAGAGCCGTTTGGTCTTTTCTTGGTCAAATAAGTGAAAAGATTCCATATGTCATCTATTATGCCTCAAAAACATTGGATGAAACTCAATCTCACTACGCTATCACTAAAAAGGAACTTTTAGCAGTTGTTGTTTCCTTAGAAAAATTTTGTTCCTATCTCATAGGTTCCAAAATCATCATCTTCACATATCATTATACTATAAAGTTCTTACTCAAGAAAAGTAATTCCAAACCGAGGCTAATAAGATGGATCCTAATTCTCCAAGAGTTTGACCTTGAAATCAAAGATAGACCAGGAAAAGAAAACCATGTGGTTGATCACTTGAGTAGAATTTCTAATTCTTATCATTCAGAAATCATTGATCCTGAATTCCCCACTGAGCACCTTTCATCTCTCACTCCAAAAATACCATGATATGCCCCAATTGTAAATTACTTGGTTTCTGGTGTTTTTCTTAAAAAAAATTCAAAAGAATAAAAAATGAAGTTGAAAAGTGATTCAAAATACTATTTTAGAGAAGAAAATAAAATTTTGAAAACTGGGAAAGACATGGTAATTAGGAAATGTGTTGATGAAAATAAACATTCTTCTATCTAAGAATTCTATCACTCACTTCCTAAAGGTGTTCACTTTGGACCACAAAGGACCTCCTGAAATGTGCTAGACTCTAGAGAGTATCTATAATGGTTTATCCACTAATCCTAGAGAGTATCCTAGGAATCAAATGAGGATATCAAGTCCATCCTTGGGGAGCTCATCAGCACCCCACTGCTTGGGGGGAAAGCACCCACCTGGAAACCATTAGCATCGTATGTAATGCTAACAAACTATCCATTACTAGAGAGACCTAGTATATGATAGGTTCTAAGACACTCTCATCAACCTAACTTTTTATCCTTGAATAGGGAGGAATCTTGGTGAAAAATGGGACTTCCAGTAATAGTAACAATAAAATTCAAACAAGTAAGGCTTAGGAGACGGACCCCAGGAAGTACGTCTTGAAATCCCAATAGAATGAGGCTTAAAAGATAGATTCTAGGTAGTATGTCTGGAAATCCTAAAATAGTAAGTCTTAATAACTGGATCATAGGATGCACATATGGGTATCCCAAATATATAAATAATCAAAATCCAGGTCCCATGAACCATGTCTAGGAACCCTAATAAATGAATAAGATGGATCCTAGGAAGCACGTTTGGTAATCCCAAAGTTAGATGTCGCATCGCATCAAGATCATCAGCCACAAACCAGGAATCACCTATGGTAATTATCACTATATCAGTAGTAAATAAGTGAATGCATAAATAAAAGAGTGAGGGTGGCTGAATTCCTAAACCCACCACTACTTCCACAACCCCAAGGGCTTACAAGTTTTTCATGGGTTCTAAGGTGACACTCATTACCATCACTACCCAAACCCCCAACGCATTAGCTTAGGTTTGGTAAAACATTAGGGTACCCCTCTAGGTATCCTAAGTCAAGACACAAAAGAGGAATCCTACTCAGGATCCTCAGAATGGTATATAGGAAGATGCATCCTACATGGGACCCTTAGAATGGTACACGTAGGAAGAGGCATCCTATATAGGATACTAGGAAAGATTAAATAGGTAGAGGAATCCTATAAGGTATTACCTAGGTCATAATTTAATGGAAGGAATCCCACAAGGGACCCTTAGAAACAGTAATAAGGTAAAGGCATTTTATTCAGGATCTTTTAGGTTGAAATGTAAGTAGTAGAATCCTTCAAGGTATCCTCATAAAAAACTACTCTCACGGACTCTTAAGCCATAAGGGAGAATATTTCAAGGGATATTATCTAAAATAAGAGATATTAAATCATCATTAAAGAGATATATATCATGGATCATCTTAGATCAAAGGTTCTCACTCTCAAGAGGTAGCTAAATTCGATTACCAGAGGAAAAATAACTCCATTTAGAAAAAAGACCAAAATGCCTCCTAGAAGTCCTCAAATTCCTTCAAGAGGTCACCATCATGATCTACACAAAAAAATAATCAAAATAGACTACTCTTATATCCAATTCTGACTCTGCATTATAAATATATGAAAAACCCTAAAAAGGGTAGCAAGGGAGGAGTACACAACGTGTGTACCCTGGTATACGGTGTGTACCCTCAAAGCCTTACCTGGGTGTTTACTCCAGTTGTAGATGGCATATAGAAACTCATGTAAACATCATTTAAAACATGTACACAATGTTTAACCTATATGGGTTACCTTCTTGTGTACCTTACATGACCTGGACATGTATTTTTTCAGGTTATGTACCTCTACACGGCGTGTGACCCACGCAGGGTCTAGTTGTATACTCTGCATGTCCATGTGCCCCTATAAGGGATGTATGGATAGGTAATCAACTACATGGATGAGTCTCAGTACATAGATTTTATAACTTATACATGGATTATACTTATAAAAGGTTATATTCCATGAACAGGAAGAAAACATGGTGTGTGTTCTTGAACTACATGTCATGTGATCAGGATTTCCGAACGGGAAACCCCTCGAATCAACCTAAAACCCCCATTTTCTCCTCAAAATGTATAGATTGTACATAAATGGGTCATAATAAATGATGATAGGGGTTTAAAACTAGAAAACCATAAATCTAAAAGTATTTACATCAAAAATTAAAAATATCCTACCTTTGGGCGGAATCTACCGAAGCTTTACCCATTTCTACAATCCATGGTTGTCGCACAATGATCCAACTCCTATTTAGCTCTATGATGGTACCTTTATTATTATCCCTCTATATCTACCTCTCCATTTATCTCTAAATCTTGTGAAGGAGGAATCCCATGGGGGTATGTGTGAGAATCTAGGGAAGGAAAATGAGAAAAGAAGAATAAAAGAAAAGAAAAGGAAGAAAATAAAAGAAAAAGAAAAAGGGGTATGACCTGGCCCTAATGACCAACATGAGTTTATTCCCTACCTAGGAAAAAATCCCCATTACACACTCAATGGAAGATAAATAATCTCAATACAATGCTTCATTCAAAAGACATATCCGAATGAACATGTGAGAATAAATTAATATTTAATTAAATATATATTAATTATTAATTATTCCATGAAAATTTGACCAGTTCGAAATTCCACCAAACTATTATCCTAGGGTAAAAATGATCTTATGTGACCAATAGAGTGATTAAAAAAATCAACTGAGATCATATTCTAGGGGAAAATTACCATTTTACCTCTTATAAGCATCTAAAACTAAAAATTCAAATTTCTTCTCAAATTTCCAATCTGGAAGAAGAACACTGGTTCTTATAGTATCCCCACCATAAAACTTCTTGTCTTCAAGAAGCCTTGGTGTTAAAACTTGCATCCATGCTCTCATCTTGAGTATCTGTGCAACTACACTATCTCGAATGTCAAACGATCGGTCTCAGTGTCAAAAACTCTCCTGCATAGAAGATACTTAACTGAAACTGATCTGGTGCTCCCCACCATAGGAATACCCTTATCATTATCTCAACAACTAAACATCAATCTCAACGGCTCATGGAAAACATTTAATTTCAACTGAAAATGAGGGTCACCACCCTCAAATAGATAATGGTGCAATCCCAACCATATGTCTTACCATATACCGCTACTTGAACACAACCTCAACATGTTCTTTTATCAACAAAGAAAGATATTTAAAAGAAAAGAATCTCAATGTAGATCTGAAACTCTCTCAACATACTCAAGATGATTTAAATATAGAGAATGATCATATCTAAAAAGGAGTACACTGGGATTCTATCGATATGTTTGTATTTCTCTATCTGAACCACACCCACCCCAAAACAAGCTATACTTTCCTTTAACCAACACCTAACACCATGTCTCCCAAAATTGTGTGCCCAGGTATAAACAAGGGTCCACCATCTCATGGAACCTGGTTTATTTTAAATGTATCCTCTACCAAGGAGGTAGATATATCCATTTACTGCAAACTCGAGCAACCATTCCCACAGTATTTATTTAAACTATCAGTACTCCGATCTCATATGTCCAATCACCACTTTACAATTGAATAGTACCATGTGCAACCAGAGTGTACCTTATTCACCCAACTCACACTCCTATAAGTCATCCATCTCAAGGATAAGATGATTTTGCTACATGTCATGTTAGTTTCATTACTCTAGAATCTCCCTTGGAACTCCTCTTTAAAATTGAGTGCTTCACCTATGACATTATATTTTCTAAGAACACCTATCACCCAGAATTTTTCTAGTCATATGTGCTACCCATGTTCTAACTACATTAGAAACAATAGAAGAACTAGCCAACTGGTACAAGAACCTAAACATCCCTACTCATTGAATCCATTCTTAATACCCAATTACCCTAGGTGCTTTATCAAATCTAAAGGCATCAACACGCCTATATCAAAAAACTCAAGGAATGGCCATGAATTGGTCTCAAATGAGCATATAACTAAGTTACCTATCTAAAAAGGTATCTAAAAACCCATTACAAACTCTCACGCAAGTTTCCATTGATCAAAACAAACATTGACCTATAAGGGTTTGAGATAAAATTATGGGCCTCTATGTCTCCCATATAGTTCTAATGATCAAGTCTCACAACTAGGTCACAAGATCTAACCACCTATACTAAAATATAAAACCTCTAAAAGTTATGTAAAAATAACATAGACCTAGGAGGGTCAAAACTATTAACATAGGCCTACTAGGTCTCTGATCCTCTTTGAGAATCCTAATATGGAACTTCTCCCTGGAGGTTACGATATCAACATAGAAGAGATACTTAACTGACACTCATCGGGAATCTGTATATGGTAATACCCCCTCAAGGTCCAGTTCTCTAGAAATGAAAAGGTACCTATCATCATTTTACTTAGTGATCTAACTAGATAACCACAAACAATGGTCAATTAAGTAGAATTCCATTCCAATATATGTAGTAAAACATTGTATAATTTATTAATGACACTTTAAATAACTAAACCTAAGAGGTAATACCCTATAATGGGTCCAACACATAGGAATCATTTTCCCTATTTACCTATTAGGGTCACTGCGACTTATGTTCACATGGACTGATTCATTATCCTCACCATCAAACATCTCAGCATAGCTCCACATAGCCTATCATCAGAAAGGAGTATATATGAAAAATTTTCCGAATTGAGTAGAATTACACCAGAAATCTATATGGTAAAAACACCATTTAGGTTTTTTTACACTTTAAACAATTGACCTCTATCATCAATAAAATCACACACTAGAAAGCCTCTAAAATGTGAGTCTTGCATGTCAAATATGATGCATGATATGACTCTTGCCTTTGTCAGCCAAGAGTCAAAATCAATAATTGGCCTCTTACCAACATTCAAGAGCCAAAAATCCATCAATGACCTCTCTCTAATGGTATGAGATCCATAGATCCATAATAAATCAAAAACTCTACACAACATGTGTGTCTCTCAAGTAAAAAATCATATAGAACTGTAACATCGTAGACCAAAACAGAAATCCCATATCCTTGGAAACCAAGACCTCTCACCAGAATAGGTGTTCTATAAACACCAGTCTAATATCCATCATAGGTTCTAGAACATTCCTAATACTCCTATCTACCATATACCAAATAGTAATACAATAGGAAAAGAAACATCTCTAATATCACTTTGTAACATCCCAACCCAGGTTCCACTAAATCAGTGCCTCAAGCCAGTTTGTCACAAGGCCTCAAGCATTCCTCTCTATATTCCAAAGGCTTCCAACTAGTAGTGAGGGCCTAGAGTGTTTACATACACTATGCCCTCATATCAGATTAAAGACAACAAAAATAACTAGATATCATCCAGAGTAGTAAATTAATGGAGTGCAAAAGTAGTGAATAATTGAAATAGAAGTATGTTGTAATAATAAATGAAAATTATGTAAAATCCCAAACAGCCATGACATACATACAACACTGATAACCCGCTAGACCGATCACATATACAGAAGTACATAAAAGAAACTGAAATAAATATATAGGGATCCACTACTAACTCTAAGTTAGACCACATAATCAATCTCCAGACACTGTCGAACTGTACTAACCCAATCATAATAATCCAAAAGAGTTCCTCCGCTCGATTATGTATCCCTAGGCCTCATCCCTATCTTTCATGCATCCATGCTCAACCTAAAAGGAAAACGTAAGGTTTGCACACACACTGAGGTTCATGTACAGGGGTGAGAAATAATCTCAGTAGTATACCCCAATGTTGAACCTATAATATGATATCACAAGTTCATGCTCATGCAATATACTCAACCTATCCAAGAATCAACTAGTAAATAAAGAAAATAGATTAAAAAATCAAGTCCACAATTGATCCATGGTCCTGCAATCCTAGTAATCTGGATTCCATGCCATCTTATATAAGTATATATATGCATGTGTATATATATCCCCATAAACATATATGTACACATGAGATCATATATATATTTACATGAGAAAGTAAAAAATAACATAAATAAACTCAATCCATAGTCAATATTTAGAATAATATCTGATCGATTGGACATCCTGTTACTACAGCATAGAGTTAGATGTAGTACCACCCAAGCCATGTATCATTAATTCAATCCTTGGTTCCGTAATCTTGATTGACAAATACCTACTTTGGCCAATTCTAGAAATGTATCTGATCAAGATACTTCACCATAGGGGGATACATATCATGGAACTAGGTTCACCCGTACTCGCCTCCAATCACTATAAGATGAAGTATTCTAGGTATCAACTAGACACCTTGAAGATGTAGCATTGAGCTAGATGTCATACTATTCAATCCACATTAAATTGAGTCTGATGTCTAATTTCTAGGTCTCGATCCATAGGTAATCATGACATTAAAACTCGGATAATCCCTAAGGGGTGACCCTTAGGTGATTTGTAAGGAATACTCTCCTAATCTGGAATATCAACATGACTTCATTCAATAAATGGATCAACATCCCACTCCTAGACAAGTCTGTTGAGTAAATATAATGTGTGCCCACTGATCCTAGGGATTATCCTATGAATCAAATGAGGAGATCAAGTCAATCCTCGGGGATCTCATCAACATCCCGCTGCTCGGGGAAAAATTTCCCACCCAGTAACCTTTGGCATCTTCTAGAATTCTAGTGGACTATCCATTCCTAGAGCGACCTAGTATATGAGGGCTTCTAAGACACTCACAATAACCTACCTTTGTATCCCTAGACAAGGAGGAATCCTAGTGACAAATGGGACTTCCAATAAGAGTAACATTAACATTCAAACAAGTAAGGCTCAAGATCTGAACCCAAGAAAGTATGTCTGGAAATCCCAATATAATTGGGCTTAGAATCCAAATTATAGGTGGTATGCTTGGTAATCCTAAAACATTAAGGTTCAATATCTAGATACCAAGAATCATGTCTGGGTATCCCAAATATATAAATAAAAGGTCTTAGAATCCAGGTCCCAGGAAGCACATATGGGAACCCCAATAAATGAATAATATGGATTCTAGGAAGCACATTTGGGCATCCCAAAGTTAAATTCCACATAGCATCAATATCATTATCCACCAACCAGGAATAACCTCTGGTAATAATCGTTGCATCAACAGTAAACAAGTGAATTCATAAATAAAAGAGTGAGGTTGGTCGAATGCTTAAACCCACCACTATTTCTATATCCCCAAGGGCTTATAAGTTCAGCATGGGTTCTAAGGTGACACCGATTACCGTCACTACCCAAACCCCTGACACACTAGCTTAGGGTTTTTCAAACATTGGGGTACCTGTTGGGTCCCCTAAGTCAATAAACAAAAGATGCATCATACTCAGGAACCCCAGAATTTTATATAGGAAGAGGTTTCCTACATAGTACCCTTATAATGTAACATATAGGCAGAGGAATCTTATATAGGATCCTTGGAAAGAGTAAACAGGTAGAGGAACCCTATAAGGTATTCCCTAGGTTAGAATGTAAGCAAAGGATTCCCACAGGTGACTCTTATTAATACCAATAAGGTAGAGTCATCCTACATAGGATCATTTAGGTTGAAATGTAAGTAGAGTCATTCTACAAAGGATCTTAGCAAATAACTACTCTCATGGACTCCTAGGACAGAAAGGCACATATCACAAGGGAGACTTCCTCAATAAAGATCTACAGAAGCATCGGTCAAGAGAGATAGCTCATGGATCATCTCATATCAAATTGTATCACTCTCAATAGATAGCTGAATTTGATTACTAGAGGATGAACCTCTTGGTTTAGGAAAAATCCTAAAATGCCTCCTATGAGTCCTCAAATTCCATCAAGGGTTTCACTATTGCGATATACGTGGAAAGATACTAAAAATGGACAAATATTACATTCAATTATGAATATAGGGCATAAATATATGAAATACCCTAAAAAGGGTATCAAGGGGGAGTATATGGCGTGTGTACCCTAGTACACAGTGTGTACCCTTGAAGCCTTACCTGGGTGTGTAATCCATTCAGAAATGGCATGTAGAAACCCATGTACACATCATGTAAAACATGTACTTGGAATGTACCCTACACTGGTTACCTTCTCGTGTACCTCACATGGTCCAGTCATGTAATTTGTCTAGATGTGTACTTACATGTTGTGAGACTCGCACGGGGTCTGGTCGTGTACTCTACATGGCCATGTGGCCCTACAAGGGTTGTATGGTTGGGTCTTCAGTTACACGATCGATTCCTAGTACATGGTGTGTATACCTTGTATGTAGAGACCCGTATCTTGACGTACATGGACATTACATTACTTTTGCGGAATACTTATTACATAACAAAAACACACACACAAGGACCGTAATAGTTTAGTGTCTTTGGAAACTCGGAACGTAATCTTTTAATCATGGTGAAAGATATTCAACATCTCCCATAAAGATCTTCCCTTTTTTTTCTTACCTAAAACCTTTCTTTACATCCTGGGGAAAAGAAAACATAAAAGGGTGAGCTCAAATGCTCAGTAAGGGTAAACAAAAGAAAAATCAATCGCATCATATTCATAAGAACATAACATTTTGGAAATCTTAACCTCCAAAAGAGATCATAATATCATAACATGGGATAAATCATAGTAGTGAAATGTAATCCCAATAATCATAACTTAAAACATGATACTTTTTGGCATAAACACATAATCATAGAGAATCATTTCTTATTAGTCAAGACTCATTGACAAGACTATCTTAGTGGACAACGTCCATTTCTGAACCAAGTCAACCTCATTTCAGTCCCGTTTCACTGAACCGGTATAACCTACCGTTCCAGCCATGTCTATCTCATGAGATATAAAATCTTTACCCAATGCATTGGAGGGAGATATAGGTCTCACCCATCTCATAATGATACCATTCTTATTTGTGCCACAAAATCATAAACCATGCATCATAGCATAACCCATGTAATAAAAATGGGATTCTTAAACATTGTGACATCATAAAACAATTCATATAAGATAAAGGAATTCATAAAAATAATTCCATCACAACATAATCAAATCAATGTAATAATAGTTATAAAAAGATAACCCTTTATTATCTTAGATGGAAAATGATTTTGATAAAACACTTGAACTCCATTCTTGAGGAAAATATCCTTTCTACTTCAAAAACACTTTTCATTTCTTAAAATGTCATAAAATTATAACTAAAAGAAGTTAATTAAAAATAAACTTGAAAACTTGTAAATTAAGATTCTTGTAAATAACGTTTTAAAAATCCATTCATGCTGAATAAGTTAAAAAAATATTCTTCTCGTACTTTTGTTGGAAAAGTCAAAAAGTACCTCGTACGAAAAACGACAAAAGATTCATTTCATATCCTTTACTAAAAACTCACTGAAGGGTAAAATTGAATTTAAACAATTGTAGGTGGATGGAAATAATATTACATATTGAGGAAACATGGATTTGGATGATAAAATACACCCCATTAAATACTAAAGTATAAACAATCTCGGATAAAAATGAGATTGTGATATTTCCCTTACCTTATGTATGATATGCTTTGTACGTATCCGAACCTCCTGTATAATGATTTAAATAATGTCATTAACTTATTACAGAATCATATTCATTGTTATGATATCAGATATGGTTCACTTATGACTTTATATTACCCGTTCTTTTGTAAATTCCATGTTAAAGAAGCGTTTTGGGTAAAATCGTTTCATTTATCGTAGGTGTTTGGACTTGTTGTTCTTGAAATTATTATTACTTATATCATGATTTACTTACTTACAGAATATAAAACATGATTTATATATCATATATATTCAGTATATATATATATAATAGATAGATAAATGAAATGAAACCACCGTTCATGGAGACGGTAGTCCGTACGTACGCATGAACGCTGTTTTCCTTTCCTTATTGTCTTGAATGGAAGTAAGTAGATGGCATACATATACATATATACATAAATCCAGTGGATTTAAAATGTCATATATTTCATTATAATTCATTATATGTACTTTATAATCATTCATGAATGGTTAATGTGGAGAATGAATCTCATCGCGTCGTGGAGACGGTAGTCCGTACGTACGCACGAGCGATGACATCGTTCTCATGATCGTGAACTTGTGTTGAAGTGTATGTATACTATTTCAGTATCAATATCACTTTATAATAATCATATATAGTTACTCATTACACCATTATACCCATCCAATTAAGGTGGTGGCGGAAAATAGATTACACCACGGCGTGGAGACAGTATTCTGTACGTACGCACGCGCGGTGATTTCCTTTTTCCGTAGGATGGATAGAAGGTTAATTAGAGTTGTTTCATATTTATAATAAAATATCAGTATATAAGAAATAATTATGTTATTACTTTATCATGAAACAACTAAATAAGAAGAAGTTGAAGAAGAAAGAAATTTAAAAAGATCGGTAATGGATATTACCTCTTTTTGACGCGCCTTTTCTTAACCTCCACTTAAAGAACTAAGGATGGTCTTTAAAGAATACCAGGGCCTCTAGGATGATACTAGGGAAGTGTATAATAGATTTTGTCAGGGTTTGGCTGAGATTGAATTCTCAAATTGGTGTGAGGAGGAGAGGGAGGAGGTGCCCTTTTATAAGGGAGGAGAGGGGCACCTTAGGAAAATCTTAAAATATTATTTTATATTAAGGTCAAATTCGGTTTATAATGGTTAAAAATGGTCTTATTTAGAAGATAAAGTGGTTATGGGTCTAAATCCTCTCATACAATAGGATTTAGACAAGTTTAGGTTATTATTTTAACCTTATCAATTAGATTTAACTCTAAGTTAAATAATTTAACTTTTACCGTGTTTTTTGTTTTCTTACACTATATGGTTAATAAACTTACTATATCAAGCCAAACTAACCCAAAGTTGTTTATTATTAATATATATAATCTTATCTAATTCATTTGGCCGAACCTTATATTTTTAGGAATAAAATAACAATTAATAATATAATATTTGTTTTAAAAACTAATTTATGTCAATTTTGACACTATTTGGTACATGATTTTTATGAAATTCATAAGAGAATGATAAGTTCTAACAAATTTACTTAAATCAACAATAACATGTCATATTAACCTATAAAATTATTTTAAGTCATAAAATGTCTCAAATTACATTTATTTGGGCATTTATAACATCAATTATGTTATTATTTCATTAATAAGACAATTACTGCATCATCTTTGTGTCATAATAAATGATAATTATTTAATCCCTAAAAATTCTAAATAAATACCTATGATGTAGATAATTGTATTAGATTTCTGGAGACTATTTATGTTAGAAGTTTCATGAATTTTATCACTAGATTAAAATTATTATACTTATAAGATTTAAGAAAGTGACATGTTGTTACATTCTTTGGATTTAATAATAATTAAATTATTTTCATTGAAAAAATTTAATTAAATGAATCTAATCAGACCCTTAGGTGATATGGGTCGACTTTTAGTCATCCAATAGGATTTTGACATTTGTTAGGGTAATTTTAAAATATTATATTTACCCTTAATTACCCGATTTACCTTTAACTATGGTAAATAAAATTTACCATAGTTACTATTCATAATTCCCAAAAATAAAAAGTAGATTATTAACATAATTTGGATCCACTGATTCCAAATATGGAATCCATTTTTCCAAATTCAATACACAAAAGTTGCATAAATTAAATTAAAATTAATCTCGTTGTCGAAAGAAAACGGGTTTTTCTTTAAAACATTACAAAAGATTGAATTGATTTAACCTACGAATTCAAGGTAAAATCAATGCTAATGACATACATTATATTAAATGGTAAAAATATATTCTATTTATACTTTAAAACCATTCAATATTATAATTTAACCACATAAGATATTACGATGAAAAAATTTGTTTTTAATTAAAATATAGCGTGTTTTTACTATTCATTAAAATATGAAAGTTATCGGAAAAATAAAAAAACTTTATCTAATGTAAATTTTTATATCCTGATTCAAAAGAAGAATTTTATTTTGTCAAATTGAACTTATAAACATGTCGAAAACTAGATTTAAAGTGGGTGCGCCATCAAAAGGCGGCAAAACTACATTTTTTGAAAAATACTTATTTTACCCGAAAATTTTATTTTGTTCTTATACCATGTTCTAGAAATGTGTAAGATGAATAATATTGTTATAAAATTCAAAATTTAGTTAACACTATTCATAACGGCTAGTTCATAACAATATTATAATAATATATCGTTGTTTAGTAAAACCCAGTATTGCGTACAACACACACTATCGAGGAAGGTCGTGATTGCGTGTAATGCAAGCCAAGTCAGGGTTGCGTGTTGCGCAAGAATCCTTCGTTGTTTCGTATAACAGAATCCAACCATATTTTATTTATACATTGAATATATATATATATATATACTCAATGTTGCGTAGAATAACTATTATCAAAATTGTGTGTAACACGATCCAAGAATAGTGTTGCGTATACTGTAAGCTAATACGGTGTTGCGTATAGCGCAAGGTAATCTTGGTTTAGCATAAGACATTAATAAAATTAAAAGAATATTTTTCATAAAATCTCGGGGTGTTACATTCTACCCCCCTTAAAATGAATTTCGCCCTCGAAATTCGTCGGGGTTATAAATTGTTTACTACTCGAAAGTTTGTTTAATAAAAACCCACATCGTAAAAAGGAATACCAAAACATGGCTTTAAAAACTAAAGTATGAAATGTAACGGTTACCCAAATTAACTCATCACTGGGTTTCCACGTAGGAGAACATAGGTGAAAATATGGATATGGAAGGGAAATCTGACCGTCATGTTCTAATGGAGAGTGGTAGATAACATGGCTATGGAAAAGCCAGCAATCACAAAGCCATAAATTTGTGAAGATCTAAGGTACCATCTGATTCATCAGATATAAGAGCACTAGGACAACATTTTTGGTTTTCAAGATCGTTTCCCTAAAGTTGATGAATTAAAAGAAATACTTGCATGATTTTGGTACAATCTCACGGTTGTTCGTGAATTAAACAATTTCCATCTATGGTGAGGTTAATCGTATACGATTCCAAAACTGAACTTATACTTCATATATCATACTGCGTAATAATATAAAACTAGTTTCTACTAACCAGGGACTTCCTGTAGGCCATTGGTAGGTGATAAAGGCCAGTCGCACTTCGGTTGTGGGTTCGATTCCCATGGCCTTGTCCGACGTGATGGGTTGTCGCCCATCCTGCAGGTTGTCCTTTTTCTAAAGCTATATTACTATAACATCCCATCAATAATATCGAAAAAAAAGTTTTATCCTAACTTATGTCCAACATAATCCATTCCAATCTTTAGGCTAATCTAAAATACTTCGATCCAAGCTCATAGTATAAAGAAAACGATTACTTGAAATATCGTTAACCAAGCATGTGAATACCATCATTTATCCCCAATATATCTTATTGGTCACATTCCAATTATGTGAATACCTTAATCATGTATTATATTGAAAAATGAATACCCATTAAACCTTAGTGAAAACATGAATGCTGTAAAAAGTTAACTCTTTCCACATACCAAAATCCAAAAATTCTATATAGTCAAACCATGATATAACCTTCTCCTTATATCAGTCATGAGCTCATGAATACTATCAAACATTTAATTTTATCCTTATCCCTTCATTATGCGCATACCATCTACTTTCCAAAAATATCTGAATAACCTTTCATGGATACTGGTACCATTAATCATACACTTTCAAAACTCAAGGAAAGACAACAGTGTAACAATCCTTAGATGTCTCTTTATTCAATAGTACCATGAGATTACTTATACAACATTACACATGATAAACATGTAATCATTCCACTACATTCTTAAACCATTGACCGAGCTTCAACAATTATTTCATCTCACATATCATTTGTAGTCTCTTCATCATCATCAACATAAATACTACCCATACGACCATACTGATTCTCTTCATGAGACTTTCCCTTAGGGCATTGGTTTGCATAATGCCCGTACATTCCACATTTAAAACATTTAACCATTGTTGATGTCGTAGCAATACCATTATCATCATCCCTGGTGTTAACTGAACCTTTTCCTTTGCACTTACTGGCTTTGTGTCCTTCTTTTCCACACCCAAATCATCTTCCAGTTCCTTTGAAACATTCTCCTTGATGCCTCTTCCCACATGATTTACATAGGGGAAATTGAACTTTCTTTCCTCTATGATCATCATGAAACTCCATCTTTCTCTTATTAGCCGAGTCATGAAACTTACCAAATTTTACTTTATTGATCATATTATGAGATTGTTGATTCGGCATAATAATGATGTTTGGACTTCCAAATCCCATTTCATTTGGTTGCTCATGAAGAATATCATTCCATTATCCATCATATCCTCCATTATCATGAATCATCTTGTTTCCAGCCATTTTCTAAAACCCAAAAAGAATAGTGTTAGAGGAAAAATCATAATAAAGGAGGATTAACTTCAATATCTAACATCTTAGGTTAAATTCTAAGATCGTTACCATATTTCTAGGACTATATCTTATACGTATACTTATCCTTAGGGACATCCCTAGATATACCTTAGAAATATCTCTAGGGATCTCACTAACGTTCTCACATCCTAGTTTCCAAAGGTTGACTAAACCTTTCCTCTGATACCAACTGTAGAGACCTGTATCTTGACATACATGGACATTACATTACTTTTGCGGAATACTTATTACATAACAAAAACACACAAATAAGGACCGTAATAGTTTAGTGTCTTTGGAAACTCGGAACGTAATCTTCTAATCATGGTGAAAGATCTTCAACATCTCCCATAAAGATCTTACCTTTTTTTCTTACCTAAAACCTTTCTTTATATCCTGGGGAAAAGAAAACATAAAAGGGTGAGCTCAAATTCTCAGTAAGGGTAAACAAAAGAAAAATCAATCACATCATATTCATAAGAACATAACATTTTGGAAATCTTAACCTGCAAAAGAGATCATAATATCATAACATGGGATAAATCATAGTAGTGAAATGTAATCCCAATAATCATAAATTAAAACATGATACTTTGTGGCATACACACATAATCATAGAGAATCATTTCTTATTAGTCAAGACTCATTTCCAAGACTATCTTAGTGGACAAAGTCCATTTCTGAACCGAGTCACCCTCGTTTCAGTCCTGTTTCACTGAACCGGTATAACCTACCGTTCCAGCCATGTCTATCTCATGAGATATAAAATATTTACCCAATGCATTGGAGGGATATATAGGTCTCACCCATCTCATAATCATACCATTCTTATTTGTGCCACAAAATCATAAACCATACATCATAGCATAACCCATGTAATAAAAATGGGATTCTTAAACATTGTGACATCATAAAACAATTCATATAAGTTAAAGGAATTCATAAAAATAATTCCATCACAACATAATCAAATCAATGTAATAATAGGTATAAAAACATAACCCTTTATTATCTTATATGGAAAATAATTTTGATAAAACACTTGAACTCCATTCTTGAGAAAAATATCCTTTCTACTTCAAAAACACTTTTCATTTCTTAACATGTCATAAAATTATAACTAAAAGAAGTTGATTAAAAATAAACTTGAAAACTTTTAAAGGAAGCTTCTTGGAAATAATGTTTTAAAAATTCATTCATGCCGAATAAGTTAAAAAAATATTTTTCTCGTACTTTTGTCGAAAAAGTCAAAAAGTACCTCGTACGAAAAACGACAAAAGATTCCTTTCATATCCTTTACTAAAAACTCACCGAAGGGTAAAATTGGATTTAAACAATTGTAGGTGGATGGAAATAATATTACATATTGAGGAAACATGGATTTGGATGATAAAATACACCCCAGTAAATACTAAATTATAAAAAACTTGGATAAAAATGAGATTGTGATATTTCCCTTACCTTATATCCGATATGATTTGTACGTATCTGAACCTCCTGTATAATGATTTAAATAATGTCATTAACTTATTACAGAATCATATTAATTGTTATGATATCAGATATGGTTCACTTATGACTTTATATTACCCGTTCTTTTGTAAATTCCATGTTAAAGAAGCGTTTTGGGTAAAATCGTTTCATTTATCGTAGGTGTTTGGACTTGTTGTTCTTGAAATTATTATTACTTATATCATGATTTAATTAATTCCAGAATATAAAACATGATTTATATATCATATATATTCAGTATATATATATATATATATAATAGATAGATAAATGAAATGAAACACACCGTTCATGGAGACGGTAGTCCGTACGTACGCATGAACGCTGTTTTCCTTTCCTTATTGTCTTGAATGGAAGTAAGTAGATGGCATACATATACATATATACATAAATCCAGTAGATTTAAAATTTCATATATTTCATTATAATTCATTATATATACTTTATAATCATTCATGAATGGTTAATGTGGAGAATGAATCTCATCGCGTCGTGGAGACGGTAGTCCGTACGTACGCACGAGCGATGACATCGTTCTCATGATCGTGAACTTGTGTTGAAGTGTATGTATACTATTTCAGTATCAATATCACTTTATAATAATCATATATAGTTACTCATTACACCATTATACCCATCCAATTAAGGTGGTGGCGGAAAATAGATTACACCACGGCGTGGAGACGGTATTCCGTACGTACGCACGTGCGGTGATTTACTTTTTCCGTAGGATGGATAGAAGGTTAATTAGAGTTGTTTCATATTTATAATAACATATCAGTATATAATAAATACTGACGTTATTACTTTATCATGAAACAACTAAAGAAGAAGAAGTAGAAGAAGAAAGAAATTGAAAAAGATCGGTAATGGATATTACCTCTTTTTGACGTGCCTTTTCTTAACCTCCACTTAAAGAACTAAGGATGGTCTTTGAAGAAGACCAGGACCTCTAGGATGATACTAGGGAAGTGGAGAAGAGATTTTGTCAGGGGTTGTATGAGCTTGAATTCTCAAATTGGTGTGAGGAGGAGAGGGAGGAGGTGCCCTTTTATAAGGGAGGAGAGGGGCACCTTAGGAAAATCTTAAAATATTATTTTATATTAAGGTCAAATTCGGTTTATAATGGTTACAAAGGGTCTTATTTAGAAGCTAAAGTGGGGATGTGTCGAAATCATCTCATCCAATAGGATTTAGACAAGTATAGGTTATTATTTTAACCTTATCAATTAGATTTAACTCTAAGTTAAATAATTTAACTTTTACCGTGTCTTTTTGTTTTCTTACACTATATGGTTAATAAACTTACTATATCAAGCCAAACGAACCCCAAGTTGTTTATTATTAATATATATAATCTTATATAAGTCATTTGTCAGAACCTTAGATTTTTAGGAATAAAATAACAATTAATAATATAATATTTATTTTAAAAACTAATATATGTCAATTTTGACACTATTTGGTACATGATTTTTATGAAATTCATAAGAGAATGATAAGTTCTAAAAAAGTTACTTAAATCAACAATAACATGTCATATTAACCTATAAAATTAGTTTAAGTCATAAAAAGTCTAAAATTACATTTATTTGGGCATTTATATCATCAATTATGTCAATGTTTCATTAATAAGACAATTACTGCATCATCTTTGTGTCATAATAAATGATAATTATTTAAGCCCTAAAAATTCTAAATAAATTCCTATGATGTAGATAATTGTATTATATTTCTGTAGACTATTTATTTTAGAAGTTTCATGAATTTTATCACTAGATTAAAATTATTATACTTATAAGATTTAAGAAAGTGACATGTTGTCACATTCTTTGGTTTTAATAATAATTAAATTATTTTCATTGAAAAAATTTAATTAAATGAATCTAATCAGACCCTTAGGTGATATGGGTCGACTTTTAGTCATCCAATATGATTTTTACATTTGTTAGAGTAATTTTGAAATATTATATTTACCCTTAATTACCCAATTTACCTTTAACTACGGTAAATAAAATTTACCGTAGTTACTATTCATAATTCCCAAAAATAAAAAGTAGATTATTAACATAATTTGGATCCACTGATTCCAAATATGGAATCCATTTTTTCAAATTCAATACAAAAAAGTTGCAGAAATTAAATTAAAATTAATCTCTTTGTCGAAAGAAAACGGGTTTTTCTTTAAAACATTGCAAAAGATTGAATTGATTTAATCTACGAATTCAAGGTAAAATCAATGCTAATGACATACATTATATTAAATGGTAAAAATATATTCTATTTATACTTTAAAACCATTAAATATTATAATTTAACCACATAAGATATTACGATGAAAAAAGTTGTTTTTAATTAAAATATAGCGTGTTTTTACTATTCATTAAAATATGAAAGTTATCGGAAAAATATCAAAACTTTATCTAATGTAAATTTTTATATCCTGATTCAAGAGAAGAATTTTATTTTGTCAAATTGAACTTATAAACATGTCAAAAACTAGATTTAAAGTGGGTGCGCCATCAAAAGGCGGCAAAACTGCATTTTTTGAAAAATACTTATTTTACCCGAAAAATTTATTTTGTTCTTATACCATGTTCTAGAAATGTGTAAGATGAATAATAATGTTATAAAATTCAAAATTTAGTTAACACTATTCATAACGGCTAGTTCATAACAATATTATAATAATATATCATTGTTTAGTAAAACTCAGTATTGCGTACAACACACACTATCGAGGAAGGTCGCGATTGCGTGTAATGCAAGCCAAGTCAGGGTTGCGTGTTGCGCAAGAATCCTTCATTGTTTCGTATAATAGAATCCAACCATATTTCATTTATACATTGAATATATATATATATATACACTCAATGTTGCGTAGAATAACTATTATCAAAATTGTGTGTAACACGATCCAAGAATAGTGTTGCGTATACTGCAAGCTAATACGGTGTTGCGTATAGCGCAAGGTAATCTTGGTTTAGCACAAGACATTAATAAAATTAAAAGAATATTTTTCATAAAATCTCGGGGTGTTACATTGTACATAGTGGATACTCCTAAAAGACCATATTCCTCAAATTGTATTAACACACAGCATGTTTTCCTAAACTATACATCATGTGATTGGGATTTCTAAATGGAAAACCCCTCAAATCGGCCGGAAACCCCCATTTTCTCCTCAAAAGGTATAGATCAAACCTCAAGGGGTCCTAAGAAATGATAATAGGGGTTTAAAACTATAAAAAAATAAATCTAGAATGATTTATGGAGAAACTTAAAAAATTCCTACCATTGGGCAGAATTCACCGAAGTTTCACCCATTCCTGCAATTCACGGCTATCGTACGATGATCTGGCTCCTCTCGAGCTCAGCGGTGGTACCTCTATTCCTATCCCTTTATATATATATCTCTTTATCTCTCACTTTATCTCTTAGTCACACAAATTATGGATCCCATGGGGGATTTTATGAGAATCCAGGGAAGGAAAAGAAGAAAAGAAAAGGAAGAAAAGAAAAGAAAAGGAAAATTGGGTTTAGCCTGGCCCTGGCGCCCAACATGAGTTTATGCCCTGCTTAGGAAAAACTACCTATTTTGGAATCAATGTAAGAGATAGAATCTAAATTATATTCTTCTTTAAAAATATACAATTTAATTAATTTTTGTGAATAAATTAATATTTAATTAAATATATATTAATTATTAATTATTCCATGAAAATCCGAACGGTTTGAAATTACACCAAACTAGTGTCTTAGGGTAAAAAAACTATTTCAAAACCAAAAAAGTGGTTATAAAAATCATCTAAGATCTTATAATAGGTAAAATGACTATTTTACCCCTTATAAGCATCTGAATGAAAGAAATCAAAATTTGGATCAAAATTCCAGTTTGAAAAAAAAACAGGTTCTTACAAATATGGTTAGGATTCACGAGTTACCAAGGACCATAATATATGATCAGGATCCTCATTTTACCTCCCAAGTATTTAGGGGATTTTAGAATGATTTTGGCTCCCAATTGTTCCTTAGCACTACTTTCCATCCTTAGATGGATGGACAGATGGAGTAGACCATCCAAACATTGGAGGATATATTGTAAGTTTGCATCCTAGACTTTTGAGGATCTTGGGTAAGGCACTTTCATTTGGTTTAGTTTTCATATAACAAAATCTATCACTCATCTATTGGCATGGATCGATTTTTTGTGTTGTATGGATGAATATTTCATTATCCGTTGTGCTAGATGGAGGTTGGGGAGTCAGTAGTTCTTGGTCTTGATGTGGTGTAGAGCATGACCGAGAAGATCCAATTAGTTTGAGAGAGGATGAGTGAAGTGAAGTACCATCAGAAGAATTGTTCTAATCATAGGAATAGGAACATGGAGTTTTAGGTTTGAGGCCATTTTTTCTTGATAATCTCCCCTTGATGAGGGAAAAAGTTTTGGTAGGTGGAGTAAGATTTCTCCATGGTTTATTGGGCCCTTTGAGGTGTTGGGTTGAGTTGGTGAGGTGGAGTATTAGTTGGTGTTGTCACCATGGTTGGAGAAGATCCATGAAATCTTCCACATGTCTCAGATTTTTTGGAATCTTCATGATGATTCCCACATCATTGAATAGGGAGATTTGGATATCAAGGATGATGTGATGTTCATGGAGCATCCAGTAGAGATCTAGGATCATCAAGAGAAGGTGTTGTGTGGATGAACCATCACCTTGGTTTTTGTGTTGCGGAGGTATGGTGGCGTAGAGGAGAGTAATTTAGAGTGAGAGACATATATGTGTGCCCGGTACCTGAATTTGTTTTTTTTCCTTTTTTTATGATGTGATGGTGGATCTTTTTTTTTTATGAGATGTGTTGTTTTATTGATGTGTGATGTGTGATAAAACTCCTGAAATATGATAAAGGGAAGGAATGATTCTTAATAAAGACACATTATACCTTGACATGACTAAAATCATGTGCATGATTTAGTTCCGCACAAAGTGGATAATATCTTGACATGGAATATGGAATTCCTTAATTTTTGTACTCAGTTCGGTGCTTGTGTTGGTTGTGGCATTGGTCGATTTAGGATGTATGGAGGTTGATATGGTTGTTCATGATGTTGTTGTGTAGAAAAGTAGGTGGTTGTGGATTGTATTGTATGTGTGGTGTTTTTATCAGTGAGAGGTAGTGATATAGTTGTGTGGGATGTTTTTTGGGTGTTTCATTTTGGCATGTTTGGCGGGTGGTAGTATTAAAGGTGTAATGAGATTCTTGATATGTATCTCATGGGGTGGTTATTCAAAACCCTTTCTTTTATTTTGGTTTATTTTTTATTATCAAGGTATATAATCATTTGAGAGGTATCTAATGTAATGGTTTGTTCCTTTCAATCCTATTACTTTGATGGTATTGTGGTTGGAGAGTGCTCGGAGGAGACTCAAGGAGGTTTGGTGGAGGTTGGAGATGAAACAGAACTATAGTAAACTATTTACACCATAAAATAGGTATTTATGGCATAAGATGGTAGTTTTTGTCTTGATTGGTTAGTCTTTTACAACTTTTGCACGGCATAGGGGTGGCCGCGAAGAAGGTTTTTATTCCATGAGATGGGTATTTACGACATAAATTAATAAATCCAAAAATGCTATGTTTTTTCAGAGGAAGTTGATTCTTCAAGGTTTTATGGCCTCAAGGGTTGTTTTTATGGTGTTATTTTTCTAGGATCGTGAAAATTGTGGTGTAAAATGTTGTTTATTAAATAAAAGGGTCGAGTTTCAGGTTGTTTATAAGCCTTTTTTAGCAAAATTTTATTTCATTCAGACACTCGTCTTCCTATCATTTTGGGAAAACCCTAGAGGGTTTTTTTAAGGATTTTCTATCCCCTTTCCTCCAACATCAATCCATGGATTATGGTTATTAGTCATTGGTGTTCAATGGTGATTTCTCCTCCCTTTTCCTATTGTTTCTATTGTGTTTTTCTACTGAGGATCCGTTGTGGTGTTGTGGTTTCATTTTTGGGGTGAGTTGAGTTTTGTTTTGATGATCCCTTGATACGGTGTAGGTTAATCCTTAATTTCCTTATGTGGTTTTTATTTTAGGGTATTTCTTCTTCTCCCTATAGTGTGCATCGAGATCAAAAATCTTCTTTGAGGTAGGGGATCCTCATTCTCACCTGTTTACATGTTATGTGTGGGATTTTCATGCTTTTTCCTTCCTTTTGGTGGATAGTAAGGTTTTTCATAATAAAGATAATTAATTATTATAATTGAAATTAATGGGTATAGGGAGATATCACATGCTTTACTGATTGATATATGTTATTGATGATATTATTTCATGTTGTTACCTTGTTGAAAATAATGTTTGTTAGGAGAGTTTTTTTGCATAGTAGATGATATGAGTTGAGACTCTTATTGTGTTTTTGTGTGATCTCACCTTGAATAAAATGATAAAGAACATATATTTTTCTAATAAACTAGTTGGACATGGAATGTGGTTTGTGTGATAATACCCATGCTAATTAAATAAGTAATGTGATGAAATCCCTTGAATAAATTTTGGGATCCAAAATGTGTTTCCATTGTGTGTGGTTGTCTTATTGTGTTGTCTTGTGTATTGCGGGTCATTATGAGGTGGTGGTAATGACCAGATGGGATTTTTAGTGCATGGGGATATGATGTGATGTGGTTGTTTGGCATGGATGTGATGTGGGAATTTGTCCGATGTGGTGCGCAATGGATGTGATGTGGGAAGTTGTGTGATGTGGTGTATAGTGGGTGTGATATGGGAAGTTGTGTGATGTGATTTATAGAGTTTTTGTTGTGAAGAGGTTGTGGTGCGTAGAGGTTGTGGTGTATAGTGGTTGTGGTGCGCAGTGGAAATGATTTGTGATAGTGATGTCTGGTGGTGATGTGTGGTGGTGACGTGTGGTGGTGATGTGTAATTATTGTGTGCAGTGATTAGGTTCTGAGATGGTATGGAAATGGATGTATAGTAAAATGTCTTAAATGATTTGAATGAATTAATGGGTTATGTAATTTGAAATGAAATGGATAAATGAATAAAAGTGGTGGAATCTGTAATTGAAAGTGGGAAATGTTGTGTGGTTATGTGTGGTGGTGTGATGTGTTTCATATAGTGGTGGAAGTGGTTGCGAAGGTAGATGTGTGGTACGATGGTGGTTATGTGGTGTGTACTAGTGAATTTTTTACAAACCCATAGGTTGGGTATGGTGTGATACCTATATATCAAGTATTTTATGTTCTTTCTATACATGACCCACCTGAGTTGGATAAACTTACCAACACTCAGAGCTTCTGGGTTCTAGGTGTTTTACCCGATATCTGAAATGGTGGTTATACAGATGGTTTCCAACCCATTATTCATTTATCAGTAGTGATGATATGTGTTAGTGTTGTTAATTACCCATTAATTATGGACTGTGTGTTTTTAAGTGATATGTGATGTGATGAGGTAGTGATGTGATGTGATATGTGGTGGGGGTAATGCATGGTAGGAGGAAGGCATGAGGATTATGTCCTTCACATTCATGATACCCTACTACTCTTGTTATGAGATTTAATATGATGGCCTGGGTTTTTTCAAGTGATATGTGGTGTGGTGATGCCTAATTCTAGCACAGGATGATAGACCTTGCAAGGGTGGGTTAGGTAGGGATGCATCCCGATCCACATCAGTGATGGCCCAGGTTTCTTTGGATGATATGAGATGTGATGTGATGTGATGTGATGTTATGTTATGTTATGTGATGTGATGTGATGTGATGTGATGTGATGTGATGTGATGTGATGTGATGTGATGTGATGTGATGTGATGTGATGTGATGTGATGTGATGTGATGTGATGTGATGTGATGTGATGTGATGTGATGTGATGTGATGTGATGTGATGTGAAGTGATGTGATGTGAGGTGACGTGACGTGATGTGAGGTGAGGTGATGTGATGTGATGTGATGTGGTGTGATGTGATGTGGTGTGTTGTGGTGTGTTGTGGTGTGGTGTGGTGTGGTGTGGTGTGGTGTGGTGTGGTGTTCTGTGATGTGATGTGATGTGATGTGATGTGATGTGATGTGATGTGATGTGATGTGATGTGATGTGATGTGATGTGATGTGATGTGATGCGATGCGATGTGATGTGATGTGATGCGATGTGATGTGATGTGATGTGATGTGATGCGATGCGATGTGATGCGATGTGATGTGATGTGATGTGATGTGATGTGATGTGATGCGATGTTATAAAGACCCGGATTTTTTTTCATGTAAATTTTTATTCATTATATGGGAATATTACGAGTCCATGAAAATTGACGGCACATGATTCCGAGCCCGGTGTGCCCGGAATGAATTTTTGAAATTTTTTTAAGGTACATTCAGTGAACGCATGAGCGGAATTTTCTAACTTTTGAACCAGTGATCGGAATTGAAATATGAGGGCACCGTTGAACTCGCAGCGCCGATATTCACTTAAGGAGACCTTTACCTCGATCGTAGTAGGTCTAGGGTGGAAGTTAGTTTTCCAGTTTTTTGTGGAAGAAGAAAAATAAAATAATTAACATTTTCTTTTTCTTTTTGAAACCTCACTTTTTGATTTATGGAGGTGGGGACCACCCGAGCTAGAAATCCTCCCAATTTGAATTTTGTGGTGGGGATCACCCGAACCCCTATTAATGTGGGAAAACCTTTCAACTCTCCATGGTTAATTGTGCCAACTTCAATTAATTAATTGTGCCAATTTCAATTAATTAATTGTGCCAACTTCAATTAATTAATTATGCCAACTTTAATTAATTGAAATACTTATTTTTATTATGTTGGCTCTTCATTTCCTTGGGGAAAATCATTGACAAAGGAGGGTTGGGAGAACCGGGAAGAACTTTCTCTAAAAAAGAACTCTTCTCCTTTGACGAACTTTTCTCTAACGAAGAACTCCGTCGAAGGATCTCCAGTGAGGAACGTCTTCAACAACGACGAACCAACGACCATCTCTTCCACTCCTCACCGATTTCAATGAATCTTTGAGGTTGGTATTGTTGTTTCGAATACCCCTTACCATGTTCTTGTTGTTCTTCTTGAATCAAGAACAACTATGCTGCTTTTTACCATTCTAACGCGGAGGGTGCGGGCCAAATGAATACAGCCCAACCCCTCCGCAACCTTTGTGTATTTTAGTGGTCTTGAATTGATGACAATGTCCTGAGATGAGTGCAGGAGTCTACGGAATGAACAACAGGCCACCAGGGCGCGCCTGGTGACCCGAGGAACGTCATCGGCAACTGGTTCCAGCGACTGGTGCCAGAAGGGATCGGGAGCAGTGGTCGACACTCTGGCCGACCGCGCCGCCAGAGAAGGGTCACAGCCCGTCGGTCGTGGTGGAGCAAGGGCGGTGGTTGGCGCTCGTCCGGTCGCATGAAGGAGGTGGCAGCGCGCGTCCGCATCGTCGGCTGTGCAGGGGCCACAGCACGAGGCCACGGTGGTGAAGGAGGGTGGTTAGCTCACTGTCGACTGCCGGTGGTGGCACAGCGCGCGACCACGCCACACGGGTGGGCTTGTCGTCTGGCTAGCCGGGAAGCCGAGCGGGACCCGAGGTCCCGTGTTCCAGTTTTCGACGCCACATGGCACCGGCTGGTCGGTCACCGAACCTGAATGGCCCAGCCATTCGGGGTACCCGGGGGGCGCCTCCCCTTGGGTGGCAGCTAGGTAGGACCCCACCGTGGGGCCACCCAGCTGCGGGCCGCCCAGCGGGCCGCCCAGTGGGTCAGGCCACACCGGCGGGCCGATCCACTCCTGTAGGCCGGGCCAGACCCAGTAGGCTAGGTCGGACCCAGGGTCAGACTTGGGTCAGTCCGGGTCAACCCGAACCGGGTCAGGTCGGCCCAAACCAGGTCAGACCAGACCCGGACCAGCTTCGACCCTTTTCTTCTCTTTTGGCCACAACTTGATCTACAAGTGTCTGTTTGATGAACCGTCTATGGAGTTGGAAACCTTGGATCGAGATGGTCCTTTTGGTATACCCCACTTGAGATTTGGATAAATTTGGGTACATCCGGGTTGGATCAAACACAAATCTGACTGGGCCCTTGGGACTAAAAGGCCAATAACTTAAAGACCAGGTGTCTAATTGACGCACCATATATTTTGTTGAGACCCCTTTTACGTAGTTGTCCTTTGAGATAATTCTTCATGGGACTTCGTGGCAGTTGGAGTATTGACATGTGGCTTGAGGAGTGGACCCTCCTGGAATCAAGCAAGCTTAGTGAGGGAATCTTGTAGCTGGTTGTAACATGAGAAAGGGATCCTATGTGGGTATGTGCCTTGGGATCCTATATGAGTCTATGTTTGAGGATCCCACTTGGATCCACTCTATGAATCCATGTGGGACTACTCTAGGATGCTATGTGGGTCTTCTGTACTAGAATCCTACATGGGTTTGATGATTTAGGATCCTACGTGGGTCCGATGATGTAGGATCTTACATGGGTCTGCCTCTCAACAGAGTAAGATGATTTAGAAGTTACATTTAATCATGTTTACTACCATACCTAAGTTATACCTAGTGTGAGCTAAGTATTACCTTTGTGGTATTTTTCAATGTGGCATTACCTTTTTGGTGCATACATTTGTGGTGATACCTTTGTGGTATACTTCTATGTGGCATTACATTTCTGGTACATACATTTGTGGTGATAACTTTGTGGTATACTTCTGTGTGACTTTTCCTTTGTGGTACTTATCTTTGGGGTGTTACCTTCATGGTAATCATTCCTCCGTGGAACAGTTGAGCTTTTAGCTAAAAGAGTTAGGCCTTGTGTTTCCTTATGAATGATATGGGTATACTTGATAACTTAGGTATATGTATGGGAATATACCTAAGTAGGGTTGTCAGTTGTTTTCATGCTTTGTGGTTTATCCTTTGTGTATTTGGTGAGACCTTTGAGGGTCTCGGGGTCCCTACTGAGTATCGTTATACTCACCCCTACACGGGATACGCCTGCACCTTGTTGTGTTTTGTGCAGACAACGGACAACACTGACGGGGGATGAGGGTACCTAGACTGGAGGTAGCTCGGAGGTGGACATTAGATGATGCATACCGCAGAGACGACCATTCAAGAGTTGTACCTACCCTTTAGGTAGGATCCTTGGCAGGTGTTCACTGGAGCTATTTTGAGTTTTACTTGTACTTTACAGTTGGGCTTGTATTTTGGCCCATTTTTCTTTCTGTACACACCCTGTTTACTATATAGTTTCACGTTGTGCTTGTATCCTGCGTTGTGCTTAGTTGTGTGATTTTACAGGTTATAAAGGAATTTCCTTCCCGGTTTTAGGGAATATGCCTTTCGATGTTAGTCATCAGCCCCTGGCCTATGGAAGGCGGGCTTGGGGTAGTCATGGCATGGGCCCTGGGGGACGGGTCATGACAAATTGGTATCAGAGGAGTTGGTTCTACCATAGAACATCGGACTCTGATCTTTTAACGGCAATAATGTTAAGTTTTATGAGTATGGTTATCAGTTTAGGGAATCCAGTGATGGTGCGGTAGCCAACGTATCCATACACCAGAACCCTGACTTCTTATTTCTGACTCAGTGCATGAAAACATTGATTGTGTGTGTGTTTTGAAAATTTTTCTTTGTGATCTCTTTGATTCAGCTCATTAGGTATAACTTATTGACCGTGGCGCACCTGTTTATTTTCAGGATGCCTCTATGTAGACATCCATCCAAGGTTCCGGGTATAGTACATGATGATTGCCCACCGAGTGAGGAGGCCTTGGTGCAGGGCCCTCTTTCAGTAGAGGTTCCAGTGGTACCATTACCCATTGGGACACCGATGCCACCAGCCCCAGCAGTAGAGATTTCATGCCTCTTGAGCACGTTTCATGAGTTCCAGTGCCATAGGCCACCCAGGTTCAGGGGTGAGATGGACCCACAGGTGGCTGAGGATTGGTTGGAGGTCGTGGTGAGAGTCTTATGACTGGTAGGGACACTAGCTAATCTCATGGTGATCCTTGCCGCCAGTCTTCTATAAGCATCAGTAGGAAGATGGTGGGGCTTGATGCTCCGGGTTCATGAAAAGGTGACACTTATCTGGGTAGAATTTGAGAACCTATTTCGAGCAGAGTTTGTCCCAGCGACCCTTCGCACAGTGCGCATATAGGAGCTTCTTCATCTACAGTAGTTCAGCATGATTGTGACTCAGTACTCAGTGAGGTTCACCGACCTCTCATGCTACTCCACTGATATAGTGCAGGACCCATTCTTTAGGTCCTGGACCTTCGATCAGGGACTCAGGAAGAAGATTAGTGCTTCGATGATTTCTCTTAGCATCTTGACATAAGTAGGGGTATTAGAGCGATCCCTCTTAGTGGATAGTTTTCTTGCTGAGCAGTCACCCACATAGATACCCACCACCAAGCATCATGTATAGGAGTCTTCTGTAGCTGGTAGTAGACAGATTTCAAAAAGGTCCAAGAGGACTAAACCTACAGGTGTATGACCGTAGGATTCAGGGTCGGTTGTACGGTGCACCCGAGACAGATCCAGTCATGCGAGGAGCAGGAAGTGTTACGCATACGGCAGGAAGGTTCACATGGCTCGTGACTGCCCGACCCACCATACAGATGATCAAAAGATAGTCGAAGGACCACCCAGGCAAAGACAGAGGTTCGACCGAGTAGGTCCGTAGAGAGTAGGAAGACGTGTAAGAGGAGTTGGTCATGCAGTTGGTGGTGGGTGACGATTCAAGGTGTTACTGCCACCACTACCAGGTTATCCACCCTGACCATAGGGAGTAGGTGGACAGGGGCGAGCTCAGCTCCAGGAAGCTGAGGCCTACGACCATGGCGCTCTGGAGATGATATGAGGTAAGATCTATGTCTACTCCACCTTAGCTGTTGTACTTATAGACATAGGTATCAGTCATTCTTTTATTTCCATTTCCCTCGTTCGGAGCTCGGAGATTCCAGTGGATTCGTTGTCTTGATCCTTACGGATAGAGACTCCTACGGGAGAGTATTAGATTATTACACACTGGTTCCGGTAGTGTGAGCTTGCTCTAGGAGGTGATAGCTTCGACTGGGATCTCCTAGTAGCAGTGTCGAGGCCTTACGATGTCATCTTGGGTATGGACTAGTTATCTACAGTCCATGCTCATATTGACTGTATTAGGTGCAAATTGCATTGTGTCTGCATCGATGGGACTAGGTTTACCTTCACCAGTGAGAAGGGAGCCTTTGCAGCATAGGATATACTTACTCAGAGAAGACTGCAGCCAATCAATCATCAGTTGGATAGCCTTACCCTTGGAGCGATTGATGTAGAGAGTCTGATCTATTCTGTAGTGGTGGACCAGTATGCGGATGTCTTCCCTGATGATGTTCCAGGTATACCTCCTTACAAAATGGTGGAATTTTACATTGACTTGTATCCCAGAACGGCACTGATATCTACACCAGCATATCAGATGGCTCCCGCAGAGCTTCGTGAGCTGCGGGTATAGCTGGAGGACTTACAAGGGAATAGGTCCATCTGTCCTAGTGTTTCTCCTTGGGCATACCCGATTTTGTTCGCCAAGAAGGAAGATGGGATCTTGAGACATTGTGTTGACTATCGGTGCCTGAACCAGGTGACCGTGAAGAACAAGTACCCACTCCCGAGGATTGAAGACCTCTTTGATCAGCTGAAGGGAACACGGTGGTTCTTGAAGATAGACCTCAGATCAGGCTATCACCAGCTCAGAGTGTGAGACAAGGATGTGGAGAAGACAGATTTTAGATGTCGGTACGACCATTATGAGTTTTTTATCATGTCGTTCAGTATGACCAACACTCCATCAGTGTTCATGGGACTCATGAATAGGATCTTTCAGCCATATCTTTATCACTTTGTGGTGGTATTCATTGATGACATTCTGATATACTTGTCTACTGAAGAGGAGCATGCCTATTATTTATAGGTAGTTATGGACACACTCCGGGAGCACCAGCTTTATGGTAATCTCTCGAAGTTCCAGTTCTGGATCTGAGAGGTTCACTTTCTGGTACATTCATCTCAGAGGCTAGAGTTGTGGTGGATCCAGTGAAGATTGAGGCGGTACTTGCTTGGGGGACACCCAAGAGTGTGACGGAGGTACAGAGTTTATTTGGTTTGGTTGGTTACTACCAGAAATTTGTTCAAGATTTCTCTAGAGTTGCAGCACCTTTAACAGCATTGAATAAGAAGGGGAAACCCTTCGTGTGGTTGGATAGATGACAGAGGAGTTTTCAGGAGCTGAGGAAGAGGTTGACTAGTGCCCCCATCTTGAGGATTCTAAAGGAGGGTGTTGGGTATGTAGTCTACTATGACGCATCAGGAACCAGGCCTGGATGTGTCCTGATGCAGGAGTGAGAAATTATTTCTTATGGTTCTTGACAGCTAAGACATCATGATCAGAGCTACACTACCCATGACCTTGAGTTAGTAGTAGAGGTATTCGCTTTGAAGATTTGGCGACACTATCTGATGGGAGAACGTTTTACGGTCTACTCTGATCACCAGAGTCTCAGGTATATCTTCTCCCAGAAGGACCTGAACCTGAGATAGCGGTGTTGTCTTGAGTTCCTCTAGGACTATGACTTCTAGATAGCCTATAATCCTGAGAAGGGGAACGTTGTAGCAGATGCACTCAGCAGGAGATCTGGAATACAGCTGCTAGGTGAGGTGACGGAGTAGCTGGACACTTTATAGATATCCTTTGTGGAGCAAGATGGAGAATCTTTTCTTCCGTCTCTTACAGTCACTCCCCCACTTCTTTGGCGAGTCAGGGAGGTGCAGTGTGGGGACACTGACTGTGAGGCTCGATGTGTTCAGATATCCACAGGGCAAGCACCTGACGGATTTTCTAAAGGTGGGGAGAATGTCATCCTCTTCAAAGGGCGTACTATGGTATCAGTGGGTTTATGAGAGGAAGTGTTGAGGGAGTTCCATACGTCCCCTCTAGCAGTACATCCAGGTGTGGCAAAGATGTACCAGGACCTCAGATGACAGCACTGGTGGTCGGGATTGAAGAAAGTAGTAGCTGAGTTTGTCTTTCGGTGTCTCACTTGTCAGCAAGTGAAGGCAGTTTATTAGGTACCAGCAGGCTTAGTTCAACCTTTGGAGGTCCCAGAGTGGAAGTGGGATAGGATATCCATGGACTTCATGACAGGACTTCCACATACATCCAGGGGTCATGATTCTATCTGGGTGATCGTCGAATGACTCACCAAGTCGGCTCACTTCCTACCGATCAGAGATCAGGGTTCAGTAGAGTTCTTGGGAAGCCTCTATGTGCAGGAGATTGTGTGGCTACATAGATTACCCTTGATGATTGTCTCTAATCATGATGCACATTTAACTTCCCGACTATGGAAGGGGTTGCAGGATACTTTCAGGATGCAGCTTCGTTTGAGCACCGCCTTCCATCCTTAGACGGATGGCCAGACTGAGCAAACCATTCAGACCCTCGAGGACATGCTACGTGCTTGCGTTTTCGACTTCGGTCATAGCTAGGAGGATAAATTTCCCTTGGTGGAGTTTTCATAAAAAAACAGCTATCACTCTACCGTTGGGATGGCACTATTCAAGACTCTGTACGACCAACCTTGCAGATCGTCTTTGTGCTGGACTGACCCAGGGGAGTCAGCACTCGTGGGACCAGAGATGATACGGGCTACCAAAGAGAAGGTGCAGATCATCCAGGAGTGGATGAAGACTACACAGAGCAGGCATAAGTCTTATGATGACAGGAGACGGAGACCTCTGGAGTTCGAGGATGGTGACCACATCTTTCTATGGGTCTCACCTTAATGAGGTTAGTAGAGATTTGGCCAGGGAAGCAAGTTATCTCTGAGGTTCATCGGACCCTTTCAGGTCCTCGGTATAGTTGGCGAGGTGGCTTACCGCCTAGCACTTCCCCCTTAGTTGCACCGGGTGCACGATGTTTTCCACATATCCCAGCTGAGGAGATACATGCACGACCCATCTCACGTCATCGATCACGGTGAGTTGGACATCGATGATGGGGTGACGTTTACAGAGGTTCTAGTGGATATTTAGGATCAATAGGAGAGTGTCCTTCATGGGTGATTGATACCTTTAGTGTGCATTCATTGGCATCACAGGAACCTCTAGGAGAGAACATGGATCAGGAGGCTCAGATACATGCTTAGTACCCCCACTTGTTCCCTTAGTTTGAGTTGTGGCTTATGGGGACGCAAAGCCCTAAGGTGGGGAGAATGTAAAGAATCATATTTTTTTCCATGTAATATTTTTTAATTATATGGGAATATTACGATTCCGCAAAAAATGACGGTGCATGATTCCGAGGCTCGGTGTGCCCGAAATTAATTTTTGAACTTTTTTTAAGGTACGTTCAGTAATCGCACGAGTGGCATTTTATAACTTTTGAACTGGTGATCAGAATTGAAATCTGAGGGAACCGTTGAACTCGCAGTGCTGATATTTGCTTAAGGAGACCTTCACATCGACCGTAGTAGGTCGAGGGTGGAAGTTATTTTTTCAGTTTTTCATGGAAGAAGAAAAATAAAATAATTAACATTTTATTTTTATTTTTGAAACCTCTCTTTTTGATTTATGGATGTGGGGACCACCCAAGCTAGAAATCCTCCCAATATGAATTTTTTGGTGGGGATCACTTGAACCCCTCTTAATGTGGGAAAACCTTTCAACTCTCCATGGTTAATTGTGCCAACTTCAATTAATTAATTGTGCTAACTTCAATTAATTAATTGTAACAAATTTAATTAATTGATAGAATTATTTTTATTATGTTGGATATTCATTTCCTTGGGGAAAATCATTGGAAAAGGAGGGTTGGGAGAACCGGGAAGAACCTGCTCCAACGAAGAACTCTTCTCCTTCGACGAACTTTTCTCCAACAAAGAACTCTGTTAAAGGATCTCCAGTGAGGAACGTCTTCAACGACGATGAATCGACGAACGTCTATCTCACTCCTCATCAACTTCAATGAATATTTGAGGTAGATATTGTTGTTTTGAATACCCCTTACCCCGTTCTTGTTGTTCTTCTTGAATCAAGAACAACTATGCTGCTTGCTACCATTCTAACGTGGAGGGTGCGGGCCAAACGAACAAGGCCCGACCCCTCCATAACCTTTGTAGATTTTTGTGGTATTGAATTGATGGCGACGTCCTGAGATGAGTGCGGGAGTCTAGAGAATGAAGAACGGGCCACCGGGGCACGCCCGGTGACCCAAGGAATGTCACTGGAAACCGGTTTCGGCAACCGGTACCAGAAGGGCTCAGGATTGGCAGTCGGCACTCTAGTCGGCCGTGACAATGGCAACGGTGCGACCACGCTGCCGGAGAAGGGCCGCAGCCCGTCGGTCGTGGCAGAGCAAGGGCTGTAGTCGGCGCTCGGTCGGCTGCATGAAGGGGGTGGCAGTGCGCATCCGCACCTCCGGGCGTGCTGGGGCTGCGACACGAGGCCACGGTGGCGAAGGAGGGAGGTTGGCTCACTACCGGCCACCGGTGGTGGACCAGTGTGCGACCGCACCGCGCAGGTAGGCTGGTCGTCTGGCCAGCCGGGGAACCGAGTGGGACCCGGGGTCCTGCATGCCAGTTGTCAGCACCATGTGGCGCCGGCCAGACTTTCACCCAACCCAAACGACCCAGCCGTTCGGGGTACCCAAGGGCACCTCCCCTTGGGTGGTGACTAGGGCAGACCCCACCGCGGGGCCACCCAGCCGCGGACCACCCAGCGTGGGTCACCCAACGGGCCGCGCCGGTAGGCTAGGCCGGACCCAGCGGGCCAGGTCAGACCTAGGGACAGATCCAAGTCAGGTCGGGTCAACCAAAACTGTGTCGGGTCGTCCCAGGCCAGGTCGGGCCGGGTCGGACCGGACCTGGACCAGCTTCAACCCTTTTCGCTCTTTTGGACATAACTTGAGCTACAGGTGTCTGTTTGATGAACCGTCTACGGCGCCGGAAACCTTAGATCAAGATGGTTCTTTTGGTATATCCCAATTGAGATTTCGATAAAGTTGGGTATGGCCGGGTTGGATCGGACACGAGTCCAACCGGGCCCTCGGGACTAAAAGGCCAATAACTTACAGACCGAGCATTCGATTGACGCACCATATATTGCATTGAGACCCCTTTTACGTGAAGTACATTGGGATAATTCTTTATGGGACTTCGTGGTAGTTGGAGTATCGACCTATGGATTGAGGAGTGTACCCTCCCAGAATCAATTGAGCTTAGTGTGGGAATCTTGTAGCTGGTTGTAACATGAGAAAGGGATCCTATGTGGGTCTGTGCATTGGGATCCTACCTGGGTCTGTGTTCAAGGATCCCACTTGGATCCAATCTAGTAATCCATGTGGTACGACTCTAGGATCCTACGTGGGTCTTCTGTACTGGGATCCTACATGGGTCTGATGATTTAGGACCCTACATGGGTCTGATGATGTAGGATCCTACATGGGTCTTCCTCTCAACAGAGTAAGATGATTCAGTAGTTACATCTAATAATCTTTACTATTGTACCTAAGTTATAGTTGGTGTGAGCTGAGTCTTACCTTTGTGGTATTCTTCTATGTGGCATTACCTTTGTGGTGTATACATTTGTGGTGATACCTTTGTGGTATACTTCTATGTGTTATTACCTTTGTGGTACATACATTTGTGATGATACCTTTGTGGTATACTTCTGTGTGGATTTTCCTTTTTGGTACTTACCTTTAGGTAGTTACCTTCCTAGTAATATTTCCTCCATGGAACAGTTGATCTTTTTGCTAAAAGATTCTGGCCTTGTGTTTCCTCATGAATGAGATGGGTGTACTTGATAACTTAGGTATATGTATGGGCATATACCTAAGTTGGGTTGTCAGTTGTTTTCATGATTTTTGGTTTATCCTTTGTGGATTTTGTGAGACCTTTTAGGGTCTTGGGGTCCCCACTGAGTATCGTTATACTCACCTCTACACGGGCTACGCCCGCACCTTGTTGTGTTTGGTGCAGATGATGGACAACGCTGATGGAGGATGAGGGTACCAGGATTGGAGGTAGCTCGTAGGTGGAAATTAGATGAGGCGTACCGCAGGGATGACCGTTCGAGATCTGTACCAACCCTTTAGGTAGGATCCTTGGCGGGTGTTCATTGGAGTTGTTTTTAGTTTTACTTGTACTTTTCAGTTTACTTGTACTTTACAGTTGGGCTTGTATTCTGGCCCCTTTTTCTTTCTATACACACCCTGTTTACTATATAGTTTCACTTTGTGGTTGTATCCTACTTTGTGCATAGTTGTTTGAGTTCATAGGCTATAAAGGCAATGCCTTTCCAGTTTTAGGGAATACGCCTTTCGGTGCTAGTCACCAGCCCGTGGCCTATGGAAGGTGGGCTTGGGGTAGTCACGGCACAGGCCCCGGGGGATGGGTCATGACAAATGTGATGTGATGTGATGTGATTTTATGTGACATGATGTGTATAAAAGGGATGGGAGCATAGGATGTTCGACGTTGGGGTGTGAGAGTGTAAAATAAGTGGGTAAATGGCAATGTGGTTCCTTACTTTGTTATGATCTTGATGTTATATTACTATATTGGATGCATGATTTGGTGAGAGAGCTATGGTGAGGCTGGGTTTGGTTAGATGACTTGTATAGGTGCTTTTTTTTTATATTGTTTGTTCACTGGTGAATTAGCATGCTCTTTTCACATGTGCACTTGAGACCTTGGTTATGTCCCTACTGAGTATACCTATTATGCTCACCCTAAATATATAAACTATTTATTAGATTTCTAGGAATACTTTGGGGACCAATCTAGACATTACTAGCTAGGTTAGAGTTTTTATTGAGTTACTACCATAAACTTATCTTTTGGTATATGTTGGAGACTTTAATATATATCAGTTTTACTTTATTCATGCATTATGTGATGGTTTCGGGTTTATTTTATATTATCTATTGTATTTTTTGTGGTTTTTTATCCTATCTCCTGATCTAGTTTTATTTATAGAGGATAATGTCTCCCATACTGTGAGATTTTTATACCCTTGGTGCTATTTTCTAACCCATGACCTACTGGAGGTGGGACTTTGGGGTTTATTATCTCTCTCCCTTCATTGTGGTATTTTTATGGGAGGGGGCTTAGAAACGGTACTCAAACTATGTCTTCAAAGGTCACATTCATTAACTCTAATTGACTTCAAATCAAATTGAAGATTTTAATATGATCATCTATAAACCTTCCTTCCAACATTATCATATTAAATAGTCTCCTTATAAAGAACACCTTATTCATTGTAGTGGGATTCTCATACATGTCAGCTAAAGTATTCATAAGTTCTTATTTTTTTCAAATCCAGGATTTTGTATTCCACATTTTGTGTAAGTGAGATTCACATCAATCTGATTTATTTCTTATTTATCCTCTCACATTCCTCATTTTTCATTGATTTTGGTTTAGCTTTAGTTAATAGAAGGTCAAGATCCTTCTATAATAGATTATCCTATAGCTTCATTTTCCAAAATCTAAAGTTTGTTTCATAAAATTTCTCTAATCAAACCATACTTCCATCTAACGTCGTTCCTCTAGAAGATGTAAGCTCCTAGTAACTTTTGAATAATGTAACAAAAAAATATTAGGAACTGTTTATCGAGGATATCCTAAAATACTGAGGTAAAAATGTTTCTATTGAACCGAGTTTTGAATAACCTTAATTAGGTATTGGTCATCTAGATCACTCCAACCTCGAGCTCTGATACTACTTATTGGGTAAAAAATTTACTTCCAATAAAACCACCTGATGTAGCACCACAAAAACTTATAAAAGAAGAACAAAGTTCCATAATGAACGTGTGCACCAATGTCTATAATCTGAAAGATAAACCACTCCCAAATCACTATTTTGCTTCACCTCCTTTTGGATAATTCAAACATGACTGATTGAAATAATGAATAAAGAAACACAAGGAAAAGAACAACACAAGATATTGGGTAGTATAAACTTTCATATTAATCCACATGGATATGTAGCCTTGATTATTATTCAGATAAAATATAGGATGATTAGAGTTTTTGGTTCATTATCAATCATAAGTGATCAACCATCCTAAAATAAGAATTCCCATCCGGTGCTTCTGATTATTTCCACCATCTGATTTCCATGGGATGAAGTACACCTCAATCTATCTTCATGGGAGATCCTCTATTCAGTCAAGTATCTCTATCACCTCAATTTTCTTCCTAGTGAACAATGTTATCTTTCAGAGATATCATGATTCCATATCTTTTCCCACACTTCCTCCAGTAATTATATTTTGATGGTTTGACATCCAGTAATACCATATAGATCTACATAACATTTTCCTAAAATCTAGTCATCTGAACTCACTGTTGTCATTCCACCATACCATCATACTTCCAAAAGTTCATCCTTTGAATTCTCTTATTCATTTCTTCAAGTTACATTATCCAAAAAATGGTTTCCACATTTTTATAATATCACAACACTTCCTTTAACTTCACAACCTTCAGTATCATTGTCCCCCACTTTTTTTATTTCTATAATAGCCAAAATAACTTTCATACTGAGGTAGTTATAGCCCTAAAATTCTTCGACATTAGTTTCTTATGAGCTTATATATTCTTGGGAAATAAATTTCTTCTTCTTAAATAATTTTTATTGTGCTATCATATTTTTTTCTCACCCTTAAATTGTTTCTTCATGGTATTTTTATATTCACCATCATCTTGAAATTTATTTAGACATATTGTAGTGTAATGAATATTTTTTCCACACCAAAAGAAATAAATTGAAAGTTTTACTTTGAACTTTCATTTTCTTATTTTGAGATTTGAAAAAATAAATGGCATCACCTCATCGGTATCCTTATCCTTGGAATCATCCTCCTCTATGGGTTTCTTCATTTATTTGAATGCGGATTCCTAAGAGTTATCTTTTTTCAAAGATTCATTGTCATTATTCCTTATCTCATATTCCATGAGAAGACTATGAATACAACCCATAGTCACTTTCTTTGGGTCTTTGTCTTTCAGTATTGATAATTTTGGGTTGAAACATGGTGGTAGTATTATCAGGATCCTCTTCACAATTTTGATATCGTTGAGATTTTCTCTGAGTCCACACATGTCCTCTACAATGATTTTTAATTAGTCAAAGAATGAATCAATGGTATTATTCAGGTGAATTATCAATCCCTCATACTTATTCCATAGTACCTGCAACTTAGATTCATGTACCATAGAATCACCTTCATACATGTTGAGAATTTTTTCCCACATAGCATGTGAGGATTTATATAACATCACTATTATGTATATAGAATTAGATAATGATCCTCCCAATGAATTAACTCCTTTGGAATTGATATTAATCTACCTTATATCTTTCTCTGATAAAGCTCCACTTTCTATGCTAGATGGAATCTTGTGCATTACGGTCATGTAAACACTCATTCCTAATGATTGGAAGTAGTGTTGCATATAATTCCTCAATAATTTTAAAAAAAATTCCATTAAATATCAAAACCCCCTTATAGTTAATAAACATTCTCTTTATGATTTTTAGAGAGAGAAAATTCACCAAGAACCCTTATCTCTTATACCACTTGTTATTATCAAACAAGTTGGATACCCAAATAGTGGGTGGGTGAATCAGGGTATTATAAAGTCTTTAAACAACCCTCACCAATGATATTGTCCCACTTTTAATATGAAAACCTCTCTATTTATCATGGTATATATAAAGCAATAAAATTGTATAATAGAGATACTTTATATTTTTACTTGGTTCACCCAAATCATGGTAATCCAAGGATTATGTAAAGGTGACATTTTTAAAGCACCTAAAAAACTAATCTCATGGATTTTATTTTATAATAAGGAGAAAACACAGTGAACCTTCATGTTTACAACCTTCATATAATAATAAATAATTCATTACTCTTCTTACAGGATATAATTCACTACTCCACTCATAATATTCCTTCTTATTCCATGAACATCCAATAGAAATTACACCAAAGTAAATATAACTATCATCATAGCTTCCATGAACTTCTAGTGAGAAACCTCATGGAACACCATTTTTTTTGGATTTTGAGTGCATGGCCTATAATCCTTCTATAGTTCTCAAAAGAATCATATTCAGTCTTTATTTTCACTCTTTATTCTATTTTTTCAATAAATATATATATATCCTCATCTCGGTTTAATTACCATCTCCATGATCCCTTCTTCTTTTATTTTATTTCTCTTTTAATATTTTATTCACTTGATTTCCATGTGAGAAATATTTTAATACTTAAATATGAAAATTCCAAATTCACCAGTATGATTTCCTCCAACATTCAATGCCAACCAATTGACATAATATTTTGGAAATGATTCATATACTAAATATTCAATCAAATATCATATCTGAATTTAAAACCAAAACGGAGAGGACCAGTTTGGGATATACCTAACACTGAGATGGGGGTTAATCAGTGTTGGGGACTTTTAAAACCAATTTCGACTTTTATCCCTGTACCTCTTGACCTGTTAGGTTCTTGATTCTCTTATTATCTTTTCCCTGTCGCATGCAATAATAGAAAGCAGTAAAAATATGTACACGATATTTTTACAAGGTTCACCACTCAATAAGAGTATCTAAGTCCTTTACATGCATGGGGATGACCATTGCATGGATTATCCACTATAATTTGATATGTTGTAACAATGGAGTTGCTAGAAAAACAATCCTTTAGCCAGTGTGAGTCCCTACACTTTAGAGGGGGGTAGGAAACAATCCTCTTCCCTGGACTGGTGATAGCCTAGTCCAACTTGCAGCCTCTACCTAGTTCTTTATACTGCCTAAGGAGACAGTCTTCTTCCTTTTTCAAAAGGTAGGTTCTGCTCTTTCTCTTCTTCAGTGCTCTTCACTTGATTACTTGCAAAGCAGTAGGCAAGCAATTCTTCTTTTCTTCTTCTTTTCTTCTTCACTAGTGCAAAACCAGATGTACTAGGACTTCTTCCTTTTCTTTAGTGAAAAAACATAATGCACTAACACTTCTTCTTCTTTCTTAGAAATAATCACATATACCAATGTGATTATTTAGGAAACGAAGATCGGCTTACTTGGCATCATCAGAGTGAGTTCTTCTCTTGTTCATAAATGCATGTGATCATGCATATGGAATGTAGTTGAACTCTTTTCCTTATTCTTCTCTTCTATTTATGCAACAAACTTGTAAACTGAACACTCTTCTTCTTCTTTCTAGAATCACAACTCTGTTGATCAGAAGCTGATAAGAACTTCTAGAACCACTCGTAGCTTGCGCACCAATTCTTACTTGCATGCCACCCTGCTTGCGTGCCTCACTGCTTGCGCGCCACCAAATACTTGCACGCCACAATTGTTCCCAACTCAAAACTTGTGTGTCACCTTTGGTTTAAACACACTCTTCACTTGCGCACCTCTAACAACATTTGCGCCGAAACTTGAACGCCAAAACTTGCGCGGAAAAACTTGCGCAGCGATACTTGCGCCGCAATACTTGCGCGGCCATACTTGCACGGTGATACTTGCGCGGAGATACTTGCGCGGAAATACTTGCACGGAAATACTTGTGCGGCAATACTTGCACGGAAATACTTGCACAGCAATACTTGCGTTCCTTATAAACAACCCTCGGCTTACGCGCCACTTCAGCTTGTGCGCCACTTTCTATACTTTCACGTTCAGAGCTCAAATTTTTCTCTTAAGTGTTGAGCCTTGAAAAATGAGGAGGTTAGTCATCTATTTATAGGCATTTTTGTGACATGTGTGACCTAGACTTGCGTGCCAATACTTGCGCGCTGCTTCATCACTTGGAAACCTCCTTTATACTTGCATGCCTCTTTGTGGATAGGCAATACTTGTGTGCCACATTTATACTTGTGTGCCTCTTTGTGGATAGCACAACACTTGCGCGCCACCTAAAAATGAGGCTCAACTTGCGCGCCTCAACCACTTGCAAGCCACACTTCTTAGACTTGCGCGCTCAGAGCTCAAAATATTTCTCTAAGTCTCGAGCCTATATAAATGAGGATGGTAGTCCCCTTTTTATAGGCATTTTGGAAACCTGAGCATCACATTCACTTGCACACCTCCTTGTTACTTGAGCACCTTATTGGCACTTGCGCGACTCCCTGGCACTTGCGCGCCTCCTTGGGACTTTCACGCATTCTTGGTACTTGCGCGCCTTTTTGGTACTTGCGCTCCTTCTTGGAACTTGTGCGCCTTCTTTCCTTTGTCATATTTTTGAAATAATGCTATTTTAAATATGACTTGCGCGCCTCTACATACTTGCGCGCCTCTACATACTTGCGCGCCTACTGCATACTTGCGCACCTACTACATACTTTCACACCTACTTCTTTCTCTCTCCCTTTCCTTCATAAGGCTTGCATCACAAGTTCTCCAAACTTATGATATTTTTGAAATACAAATCAGCAAAGCATCGTCTGGTTTGAGTCCATTATTTTTGGAGTATGAATTCCAAAGTACTTATTCATCCTCACTTCAAATCCTCAAATACTTTTGGAGTGTTAATTCCAAAGAAATCCAATCATATCTCTTCATCCAAAAGTGGAGGCTTGAAGCTTCTTCAAATACCTTCAATGTTTCATACAATGTATCACCTTTGATACATGTATTTGGAACTTTAAGAACAGTGCAACAATCATCTGATTTCAAGGCAATGTGTAATTCATGACCTTATTAGAATGCCAATCCCTTCCACACTATCTCTTCTTCTTCAACAATCATTCTCTAATTCATTCAAATCATATGATTCTTTTCTTCAAGTAAGATCTTGCATGGTTCTCATGCAATCATGAAGTGTTGCATGGTCTTCTTCAAATTCTTTTGTAATCATCCTTATATGGATGATACCTCACCATTCTTCACAAGTTATTAGAACTTAGGATCAATTCAACTATCATATGAATTTGCTTCATTGAGAATTTCCCAAGTATGACATTCAATGATATGATTTCATAACAATTCTACAGGTATCCTCACTTCATACAATCTCCATTAACTTTGGAGTCCTTCTTCATCTCCTTCTTAATTTTGACAAGTATTGACAACTATTGACAACAAATACAATCTTCATACACAAAGTGGTCCCAACTATCTCCCCCTTTGTATTTTTTTGTCAATACCTTAAAGTCTCCTCAGATTAATGTGTCAATGTCAAAATGAGAATCTGATCTCTCCCATTCTTTCTCTCCCCTATACATTCATTTCATTTCTCTCCCCCTTATTGACAAGAAATACAAAGTTCATGGTAGAGAGGGTATCATTCCATAATTAATAAATGTTCCATCAATCATTTCACTCTAAGTCCACTTGAGCAATGCTCGGTGTAGAAAACAAGAGGATTTGATTTAGACAAAAAATTTGTCCATTACCCACAGAATATAACACCACATGAGATGAGAACTCATACACTTTTCTTAAAGGGGTTTTCCACTTTCATTCCTGGATGAAGATATTGAATGTGATAATAAATAATCAATCTGAAATTCCTGCACTCACTTCAACAATCAGATCAAAAACATTCAAGTGAAATTGCTAGGATAAGTGGACTTGGGGAACTTTCACTCTTCTTATGTCATTGATTATATTTATTACTCCCACTTTGTAGAATGGTCTTTATTTTGAGTATCCAAGGATGAGAGATTTAGAAATAACATACCATTTCCAATGACGTGATCTTCAGACAATCTTTAGAGTAGTAGAATTTAGTACCAACTGAAGTTGATACTTATTGAGATAATGACTCTGGAAACTTATTCATGTGTCTCCCCCTCAAGGGAAAACTTCTCATCACTGAATCTCAGGTTATCCCCCTAAGATCTTGCTTCACCTTCAATTCACTGTATTATCAGAAAAAATATAATATACAAAGATTTAAGGGAATAAGGTGGATCCTCCATGGTTCTTTAATCTGAGAAGGAAGGCTGAGATGATTTTCTCAACCAAGATTCTCCATTTTCTCCACTCCTCACACTTTCACATTTGATCTTCAATGCTGACTGTGATTGTGCAGACCTCACTATTTATTCCATCTCTTTGTGTGTGAATATTCTTTCTTCAAGGGATTTCAAAGCACTAGAATCTCCTGGTGAAACTTTCATCTTTTTGAGGAATTCTTGTTGTGCTGGAATAAATTCAAATCACTTTCTCACAGTATGACCAGCCTTGTTACACCTCACACACAGAACTTTATTTTCTTCACATAGAATATTCTTTTTGTATTTAGCACTAGCCTTAGCTTGTGCATCTTCCATTTTCCTCATTCTGTCCAAATCCTCTGGCCAAACCACCAATATATCATTAGGGATTGAGGCATTATGATAGGATCTTCTACATGGATTCTTCTGAGTGGCTTCTTTATTAGTAGTTCTTTTGGATGCACCAACCTTCACCTTTTGGATTTAGAATCCAAAGACTTCTCATATTTCCTTCCTGAAATATTCTTGGGAGAATTTGTTTTCACATTCTTTGTCTGATTTCTTCCCAAGGATGCTTCTTCATTCTTGCCCAGCTTATGTGGTCTTCTTTTATTATATGAACATACACCATTCATATGACCACTTTTATTGCATACATCAAAAATGTTATCTAACATTACAAATATGTTTGCAGTGTACAGATGTTTCTGGATCTGTGGATGTTGCTTCTTCTTCTCTGGATTTCTCCCCCTTGAGATTAGCTTTCTCTGTGCTTTTATATTTAAGGGATTGTACCAACAATCCAGTGCACAATGCCCAAACCTATTGCAGTACCAACATTGACCAACAAACCTTGACTTCTTGTCATCTTCTTGATAAGTTTGTTGAGTCTTCTTCTTGTTATGTTGTGCTTTCTGTGGGGATCTATCTTCCACACTATTTCCCCTATCCACCCTATTCATGGTGGTAGGTTCCTTTTCATTCTTCTTCATCCATACTCTTTTAGAATTTTTCTTCCAACCTACACTTTTGGTAGAGGCAATTTTAGAGACATTATTACAAGTTGGTATGGATGATACCTTTACATTCTCATCTGCTTGTGATAGATCAATGAGTGAATACATGATCTTCTTATCACATGTTGGAGGTCTTTTGACAATATAATCCTCCAGTGAGCATTGAGTACCAGCAGCAACTGTTTCCTTCTTTTGTGGAATCTCAATATGTGTCTTCTCAAGATTAGTCAACTGAGCTTCAAATTTTAGACATCTCATATTGAGGATGACTTCCCGGTCTTCAATCATAGTCATCTTCTCTTCACAAGTTTTATTTAATCTTTCGAATTCATCTTCATAAATCTTCACTTTGTTTTGTAACAAAGAGTCAAGTTCTTTGATCTTCTTGGAATATTTTTCCAAATATAACTCCTTGGCATCATTTCCTTTTTTTAGCTCATCTTCAAGTGCATGGATCTTTTCTTCTAGAGTCTTATTGACTCACTCTTTTTCTTCAACATCTTTTATCCACTTTGAAGAGCTTACTTCAAATCCCCTCTTGGTTTCTTCAAAGGCTCCAACCTCTCTGGAGAGCTTTAAACATTCAACAATTTTTTCTTGTAAGCCTTTCTCCAAAACATCAATTTCTTCTTCCAGCTGAGTGATATTTTCCTGCAAACAATGAAATAATCCACAAACTAGGGATGCACTTTCTGCAAGAATACCATGCAGAATCATTCTTAATATATCAACTGATATTTCTTGATATGTTCTAGATTGATCATCACCACTTGTGCTAGCATTTTAATCATGAGGATAATTTCCAAATGTACTAACACATACCTCTTGATCAGTTGAGGTAGGAAGGTTATCCATCTTCTTAGTGGAAACTTGAGCCACATTATCATAACTTTCCAAGTCTCGTGTGTCTTCAATGTCTTCCAGATATGGAGAACTAGATACATCCTCTTCTTTATATAGGAGGGACTTCTTATTCAACTTTCTTTTCTCCTTATTTTTCCTATTCATCATGGTCTTGATAGTTATAGCCTTCTTTTTAGAGCTAAATGAATTTTCACTAAAAGTGCACTTCATTGATAATTTAGGAAAGAAACTCAAATCTTCAAAAGAGAATAACTTCACTATAGAGAATCCAACAGAGGTGAACCTATCCCTCTGATACCAATTGAGAGGACCAGTTTGGGATATACCTAACACTGAGATGGGGGGTGAATCAGTGTCGAGGAATTTTAAAACCAATTTCAACTTTTATCCCTATACCTCTTGACCTGTTAGGATCTTGATTCTCTTATTATCTTTTCCCTATCGCATGCAATAATAGAAAGCAGTAAAAATATGCACATGATATTTTTACAAGGTTCACTACTCAATAAGAGTAACTACGTCCTTTCCATGCATGGGGATGACCAGTGCATGGATTCTCCACTATAATGTGATATGCTGTTATAATGGAGTGTCTAGGAAAACAATCCTCTATCCAGTGTGAGTCCCTAAACTTTAGAGGGGGGTGGGAAACAATCCTCTTCCCTGGACTGGTGATAGCCTAGTCCAACTTGCAGCCTCTAGCTGGTTCTTTATACTGCCAAAGGAGACAGTCTTCTTCCTTCTTCAAAAGGTAGGTTCTGATCTTTCTCTTCTTCAATGCTCTTCACTTGATTACTTGGAAAGTAGTAGGCAAGAAATTCTTCTTGTCTTCTTCTTTTCTTATTCACTAGTAAAAAACCAGCTGCACTAGGACTTCATCTTTTTCTTTAGTGAAAAAACAGAATGCACTAACACTTCTTCTTCTTTCTTAGAAAGAATCACATATACCAATGTGATTATTCAGGAAACGAAGATCGGCTTACTTGGAATCATCAGAGTGAGTTATTCTCTTGTTCATAAATGCATGTGATCATGCATATGGCATGTAGTTGAACTCTTTTCCTTCTTTATCTCTTCTATTTATGCAAAAAACTTGTAAGCTGCACACTCTTCTTCTTCTTTCTAGAATCACAACTCCATTGATTAGAAGCTGATAAGAACTTCTAGAACCACTCACAGCTTGTGTACCAATTCTTACTTGCGCACCATCCTGCTTGCATGCCTCACTGCTTGTGCGCCACTAAATACTTGCGCGCCACAATTGTTCCCAACTCAAAACTTGTGTGTAACCTTTGGTTTAAACACACTCTTCGCTTGCGCACCTCTAACAACATTTGTGCCAAAACTTGCATTCCAAAACTTGCGTGGCGATACTTACGCGGTGATACTTGCGCGGCGATACTTGCGCGGCGATACTTGCGCGGAAATACTTGTGTGGCGATACTTGTGCGGCGATACTTTTACGGCAATACTTTCGTGGCGATACTTGCGCGGCGATACTTGCGCGGCGATACTTGCGCGCCTTATAAACAACCCTCAGCTTGCGCGCCACTTCAGCTTGCGCGCCTCTTTCTATACTTGCACGTTCAGAGATCAAATTTTTCTCTTAAGTGTTAAGCATTGAAAAATGAGGAGGCTAGTCATTTATTTATAGGCATTTTTGTGACTTGCGTGACCTAAACTTTTACGCCAATACTTGTGCGCCGCTTCATCACTTGCGCGCCGCTTCATCACTTGCGCACCTCCTTTATACTTGTGCGCCTCTTTGTGGACAGGCAATACTTGCGCGCCACCTTTATACTTGCGCACCTCTTTGTGGATAGCACAACACTTGCGCGCCACCTAAAAATGAGGCTCAACTTGAGCTCCTCAACCACTTGCGTGCCACACTTCTTCGACTTGCACGCTCAGAGCTCAAAATATTTCTCTAAGTCTCGAGCCTATAGAAATGAGGAGGGTAGTCACCTTTTTATAGGCATTTTGGAAACCTGCACGTCACATTCATTTGTGCACCTCCTTGGTACTTGCGCGCCTTCTTGGCACTTGCGCGACTCCCTGACACTTGTGAGCCTCCTTGGGACTTGCGCGCCTTCTTGGTACTTGCGTGCCTTTTTGGTACTTGCGTGCCTTCTTGGAACTTGCGCGCCTTCTTTCCTTTACCATATTTTTGAAATAATGCTATTTGAAATATGACTTGCACGCCTCTATATACTTGCATGCCTACTGCATACTTGCATGCCTACTGCATACTTGCGCGCCTACTTATTTATCTCTCCCTTTCCTTCATAAGGTTTGCATCACAACTTCTCCAAACTTATGATATTTGTGAAATACAAATCAGAAAATCATCATCTGGTTTGAGTCCATTCTTTTTGGAGTATGAATTCCAAATTACTTCTTCATCCTCACTTCAAATCCTCAAATACTTTTGGAGTGTTAATTCCAAAGAACTCCAATCATATCTCTTCATCCAAAAGTGGAGGCTTGAAGCTTCTTCAAATACCTTCAATGTTGCAGACAATGTATCACCTTTGATACATGTATTTGGAACTTTAAGAACAATGAAACAATCATTTTATTTCAAGGAAATGTGTAATTCATGACCTTCTTAGAATGCCAAGCCCTTCCACACTATCTCTTCTTCTTCAACCATCATTCTCTACTTCATTCAAATCATATGATTCTTTTCTTCAAGTAAGCTCTTCCATGGTTCTCATGCAATCATGAAGTGTTGCATGGTCTTCTTCAAATTCTTTTTCAATCATCCTTAGATGGACGATACCTCACCATTCTTCACAATTTCTTCGAACTTAGGATCAATTAAACAATCATCTTAATTTGCTTCATAGATAATTGCCCAAGTATGACATTTAATGATATGATTTCATAACAATTCTATAGGTGTCCCCGCTTCATACAATCTCCATTAACTTTGGAGTCCTTCTTCATCTCCTTATTCATTCTGACAAGTATTGACAATTGTTGACAACAAATACAATCTTCATACACAAAGTGGTCCCAGCAAAAACTATTGGTGTTATCCACATGGTGTGATTCCACTCTTCATGGTGTGTTGTTTAGTTAAAACCAAATCAACCAAATCTTCTCAAGCCTTGAATTTAAATTACTAAAATATCATGAAATAATACCCCTTTGATTTAGGCATGAATTTCTCCACTAGTAGTAGTCAAATCATTAATCACATTTTAATGATTAATAAAATATCTCACAAACTATTATATGCCAACTTCTAAAAAATTTCCAAGGAAATTAGGCTTACAGAATACTCCTATTCTCTGAGATAAAACTTCCATTTTTTCCTTTTTCCATAGAATGACTCTATATAATTCTTGAAATGAATCTTATGAAATTTTACTTTTCACATAATGATCCTTATAGAATCTATAAATAACTCTTATGAAGACATAAATGACTCTTATGTGGTTGGGAATTACTCTTACATAATTTCCAATGACCCTTACGGTGTTTGAAACTAACTCTTATGGTTAGTAATTACTCTCATATAATTTACAATGACCCATACAGGGTATGTAAATGACTATAACATGGTTGAGAAAAAATATTATGGAATCATTCCTTTACCATTTTTCATTTTCAAACTGCCCTAGTGACCTTTATAAAATGGTCCAATGACCCTTAGGGTTTCAAGATTTAATCATTTTTCTCAAACCTTCTCAAAACTTGAATGTCTAGAATTCTACTATAATACTTCTAATTCACCTAGAACTTTCTTGTAAAGTTCTCCCATGGATTCATGATATTTTTGGAATTTCCTTCAACTACCTTGTCAATAAACACAACCCATAAATAATTCTAATTTATTTTTTTCTAACATCTTCATTTATTCAATATCCTTCCTATATTTTATTCGATGTATATTTATCCTTTCCAAACCAAAATTTTGAAGGTTTAAATGGGGTGGTATTAGAGATTTATGTAGTCTTAGGTGAAACAAAAGTCATGACTAGAAATTCATCAATAGTTTTTGGAAGTTTCTTCATTATATATATAACTCTTTTACATTGAAAATTTGGATCATCCTTGGATCATTCATGAAATGACTTTTTAATAGCCAAAAATATTCTATAATTGATGTTTGGAAGTCGGTAACCTATTGAATGTAAATATACATTTAATTTTGCTTATCAGCCTTTGGGATATTTATTTATTAAATAGAAGATAGAATGATCGATACCCATAAATATACCTAAAAACATAATTATGGTGGAAATATGAGTTACTAGAGGAAGTTTAGGTGTTCAGTATAGGTATGATAAGTATGAATAAGGTGATGTTTAAAGTACAACAAAATGGAATTTAGGAAAACATAGGATGATGGTTATAGGACTTAGTTGGGAGACACTCCTTATGATAGTCTTTTCATCATATGTTCTAGTGGCACATTAAGGAATGTGCATTTATTTTATATTATGATTTTCAAATATGAAGTGACTGTGGTAGGGTTTTCCCTAGTTATTTCTTAATTTTAGGTTGAAATTTGAGTGTGATTTGGTGGTTTTAATTTGGTATTTATGGTGTTATTATTTTTGGATGAATTTTATGAGTGATTTTCCTATGTTTTCTTTGAGGTTCGTATTTTTTATTATGTTGGATTTTTATTTATGATCCTTTGGTTATGGAATTATGTCCTCGTAAATATTAAGTGTTATAGATGGCCTTCATGGTATTCTTTTTAGATTATGGGAAGTATTAAATCTCACCAATAATTATGGTAAGTGGTCTCAATACTTCAGGTTAATTTCCAGGCTATGCATGGGACATGATTTTCCTTTTTTTCCCAAAATAATTAAAAAAGTGTAAACTTATTTTCAGAATTATGAATGAATGGTATTTTGGTATATTAAGTTAATTATATTCTATGGGTTTTCATTTGGCCTATGATAAGGAATTTATTTATCTTTCCTAATTTTATAACTCCAACATATGGTTTTAAGTGTAAATTATTTTTTTGCAAATGTTTGGAAATTCATACTAAAGTAAAACTTGAATATTTATTCCTCACAAGTTTTCAATATAGTTGATTTTTTAACAAGCATAACATCAACTTTTACTTTGTTTATTTTATATAACTATTCCTAATATGTTATACATTAATTATTTTGAATGATTTCCTTTATATATCTAGTAAAGAATATGTGTTGTCTTAGTTATGGTTTTCCATAAACTTGCTTGATCATTCATTTCTTAGTGGTGATGTGTCCCGTTAATCAGGGTACTTGAGGACTTCTAGAAACATGGAACCAATCCTTGAACATAGTTCATATTAGGTTATTTTTATCTTTGAAAAGAATGATTTCATGAGTTCTATCATGTTTTATAATAAGATATCATCTCTTTACACTATAACATGAATAATTTCAAGTCATGATCCATGTTTAACCTTTTATTAATTGAACACATTGATGGTGAGTAATAGTTGGGTTAGCCAAGTGGGGAGAAATTATTTAGCTTAATTATTATTTTTTCATAAATGATAACATAAATATTTATACACCAAATTAATTCATTTTATAAAGGGAATAGTTTAGGTATAACTTATGAAAAAATATTTATTTGGTAAAGTTAATATTTAAGTAAACCCTTTCTTTACCACATATATTTATATACATGTTTTTAAGAAAATTTAATGTATTCCTTTTATTTGGTAATGTATTAAAGTATAAAAATGTTCATTTTAAAAATAAAATTTCTTCATTAAATGGATACCCTTTTTTAAATAGTAAGTTTCAATAATGGAAGCTTAATTAAGTGAATAAATTTACTCTTTAAATTGGCATATGAAAATGGTTAATCAAGTCTCATCTTTCCCTTTATTTGGTTCTAAAAGTGTACATTGGTTATGACCAATGCCCTACTTGATAACCTACCTAAGAAACTATGTATGTTGTTATCCTTGTCATGCCTGGTGCCTTTTTAGTTAGGAATTAATAGAACCTATAATTTTTTCTATACTAAAGATTATGTTTCATATGACTTGTTAATATAACATCACTAGGAAGATATTATTCCATGGTTTATGCCATGTTTAACCTGTTGCATTTATTCTTCTTAAAATTTGTTAATTTGGTACCTATGGATTTCCCATGTAATATGTCATGTTTATATGAATCATGATATATTTATGTGCTATTTTATGTAGACTAAAGAATAATGTATATCTTTGTTTCATTGAGCATGATAGTTACTTTGATTGAGTTTCTACATGATCATGGATACTAGTTTAATATTTTGAGTTTGGTATTGTGTTAATGTATTGAGCATATTGAAATGTATGGATGGTTATATTATGTTTCATTTATTATTATTATAAATTTCTAAAGAGGGTACATCTCTTGGGATGGGTTATAATTCCCTAATTAAATAAACCCCTTCCCCTAATTCTAAAGGGATGGGATGATAGTACCATAACTCTTGTATACACCTTCCCATTTATATGGGATGGGTACTATACCCTAAATTTCATGTAATGGATTACTAGGATAGTCATTATGGTTTCCCTAACTAGGTTATCTCAGATCTTGAGTGCTGAGATCAAAGAAATTAATATGGGTATGGACCCTCCTATTAGGAAATCTGAAGAATAATTCATGATTTTGGTTATTTGAGTCTAGAAATAGTGACGTTGAAACTTAATTTTCAGATCATGGGAGAGGAATATGGTAGTGGGAGTCTGGTGAAAATAGGATGGTCTAGAAGGTGATGTTCTGGAACCAGATTAATAGGTTACCATGTATGTATAATAGAGCAGAGAAAAATATTTTCATAGGGTGAACTATATTTGATGCTTCAGAATGAATGGTGGTTTCCAAAGGCTACATAAAAATCATTAGAGGTTTTTTAAGGAGATATTTCATTATTTACTATAAGATAGCAGGTGTGGTGATGTGATATATAGGTAACTAGAGGTGACCTGGTTCAATGGTGGGATCCCAATGAATTTTTAAAGGTAGTGGAACATGTTCAACCGATTGGGGCCTATTATAAATAGGTGGGGTGGGGTCACTTTTTATTTTTACTTTTAATAATTATTTATTATTTAATTTATATAAATAATAGTGTTCTTTCATTTAATATAACTAAAGTAAGAACTATGAAATATCTTGTTGTCATTCCAAAAGTGTGTGAGTATGTTCTTCTTAAGTTGTTTGTTTCTTATTCTTATTTTTTGATTGACTATGTGAGAGTAGAAATGATGTGTAGTATTTGGGGTGTGTTTGTCTTCCCATTTATAGTACATAACATTCGCAAGTTTGTTCGATCATCAAAAGTTCTATAATTTTTTCCACATTGAATTTTTGAAGGGTGATTCTAGATTAGTGATTCCAAACCCAGCAAGTGGTATCATAGCATTTAGTTCAACAAGGCTCAGTTCACTTTGTAGTATTTATCTTTGGTATATTCCTATATTTATTCTTTTCTATTTTAGTGGGATTTCTCTATTTTTATAGGAATGGAATCAAAATAAGGTAAGATCCAAATTTAAAAATTCAATGTAACTGAATTTGGATTTTGGGGGATTTGGATAGAGGAATATCTAATCTAGAAGGACCTTGAGCTTCTATTGAAGGGATTCAAATTAAAATAGATGGAAAAAAGAAAAATGAGAAAGGAATGATTGGAAGGCACTTGATGTGATACAGATTTCATTAACATATAATCTTTCCTATAATATCTGGAATATTAAGACCACTGGTGAACTGATGAAGGTTCTTACTGATATATATGAGAAAATAATAATAATGAAAAAATTCTTCATGATGTAAAGGTTATTAGGTATTGTGGGAAGGAATACCAATGGATAATCATGTTAACAACTTCAACATGATCCTAAGTCAGTTGGAAACGGTAGGAGTGAATTTCATAGATCTAGTGTGAGCTTTTTTATTGTCATCATCACTTTCAAAATCATGAGATGTGATGGCCACTTTCATAAGAAATTATTGTGTAAAAATTGACCTTATGTTTGATGATGTTCATGATCACATTATAAATACCAACCTTATGTTTGATGATTTTCATGATCACATTCTAAATGTAAATATCAGGTTAAGGAAAGTACAAACTATTGAATATGCACTAAAATAGAGATATTGTATAATATGATATACCTTAGTCATATCCTGTGATATAAATGCGATGCATATCTCAAATTACAGTATATACATATCTTAAGAGGCATGGGGATTCCATTGTCGATCTCTATCATAGTGTATGATTGGATTATGACATGGGATGTGAGTGCATGGATTCTTCCACATATCCTACATGGTTTCCTTTGGTTATGAATCAACGGGTTGAATCATCTATGGTGTAAAAAATTGTAACGACCCGACTCTTTGGAAAAGGTATGGATCATTAGTTTTTCTCTCAAATATTTCCTTTAAGATTGTTTAATGTGTGTAATGATCTAAGGAAGGTTCGGGGAGCGTCCGGGGTTTGTTTGGAGCTCGGGAGGTTGAGAAATGGACTTGCAGATAGGGGCGCATGGCCTACGCACGGCTTGCGCACGGTTTGGATAAATCGTGCAGCCTTTGGTCTGGAAGCAAGGAGGTGTGAATGGTTTGCGCACGGTTTGGGTAAACTGTGTGCCTAAACCATGCGACCCTTTTTCTAAAGGCAGAGGGATACGCACGATTTTCACATGGTTTGGTAAACCGTGCGCCTAAACCATGCGACCCAGATCTGGGTAAATGTACCTTTCTTCCCTTAATTAATTTTATAAGGCCTAAGCCTCTTTCTTTATTCTTACCACGAACAGAACCAGGAGGAGCCCTCTTTGAGCTCCCAAACCCACTTATCACTCAATCTCTTGTGGTTTCTTCCCCCGGTGCCCGTTTCTTGATCCGTCGGAAGTGTTGGAAGGGCCAAGGTAAGGCTAACCTCACGCACCCTTTCTCCTTGGAAAATCTTCCCTTCTGTCTTGTTATTTTGATGTAGGCTCATATGCCCTATTTTCAGGGCATTGGACTGGAACTCAGATCTCTTCCAATCTACTATGAATCTTAGGTTGATATCAAGTGATCCTACACCTACAGCTCTAAGGTAGGTGGTCACGTGGTTTCCATTTTGGGTTTCTGCCTTTTTTAGTTATTGTTGTCGTGCCATGGTTTGTCTTTCTCCAAACCCCATATTTATAATGACTACTAAATATCTGAATGACCCGTGTGGTATAAGAGTGATGAATCCAACCTTGCTAGGGTGTTTGGATTTGTTATGGACCGGGAGTGGTCAACCATAGGTGTTATGCCTTGAGAATTGTCCCCTTTTTACCTTTGAACCTCAATGAAATGTCTTGAAAGGGATTTTTCCATGTTAGGAAAATGAAATGACTTGGTTATAGGTTGGCTAGGATGAGAGATCATGAACCCCTTTAATGAATTGAAATGTATGTATGCCATTGCATTTCTTATGTGATATTATAAGATGGATATTCCTTGAATTGCTAATGTGATATGATATAAGATGGTTTTCCTTATATAATGTGATGTGAATGGTTATCCTTTGCTGTGTTGGCATGCTTGTGATAACCCATGTGTGGGCGGAGGCATTCTTACTCGTGCCAGATGAATCTCCGTGTGTCGGGTGAGAGGCATTCTTACCCCGTTCTAGATAAATCTCAGTGACTGAGGATGAGAGGAATTTATACCTCGTTTCTATATAACCTTACAGGTGGGAGGCATTTCTACCCCACGCCAACTACTGTGATTGAGGACGAGAGGCATTTATACCTTGTGCCTATATAACCTTATGGGTGGAAGATATTTTCTACCCCACGCCAGCTACAGTACTTGTGGACGAGAGGCATGTTTACCTCATGCCTGTGATAACCTATATACCTCTGGTGTTTGTTCAGATTTCCAGCCATGAGCTGAAGAAGGTAGACCCGCCAGGTTTCCTCCCGAAACCTGAGCAGAAGGGTTTTTTATTTACTTTGTTTTACTTACTTGCAGTAGATTACTCATTTTTGCATGCGAACACATTTTTTGGATTACACGTAGACATCATTGGTGGTGGACTACTGAGACTTGTCTCACACCCTACTTGGGAGGCCTTCTTGGCACCCGTGTAGACTTCACTGTTGCAGGTACTAGTAGGGGCAAAGGCCCAACTTTAGGTTATTGATACATGTATGTTCTAGCTGGATATACAGAGCAGAGGATCGAGCTTGGCTAGAGATTCTTGTGGACTACTTTTGATCTTTTTTTATTATTGTATAGCATGATTGTATTCTATTTCCATTGTACTAGCATGCCATGCATCCATTTTGTATCAGACACTACCTATGTGGATTTGGTATATTTATCAGGGTTTTCTTTACTTCAGTTGTTTGGTTGTGTGTTTCCCTTTTTCTCCTATTTTTCCATTGATTGTGCTTCCTCTATTTGTATCACTTGCTGTTATTCCTCTGTGTACTCTGACATGGGGGTACAGTCTCCCCACTTACTTACCATTTCACCCTCGTTGCTAGTCGGCAGCCCCTGGCCTATGGGGAGACGAGCCAGGGGTCATGTGGCCAACCGGGCTCGGGGCTCGGGTTGAGGGGTATCTGGGTCCAGTATGTCACAAAAATCATTTGAAATGTTTCAGAAATAGTATTATTAACAGGTATGTGTTATGGTTAATGCACATCAGCTACCATGTGATGGCATCCAACCCTCAATTTAATTGAATATAAAGAACATATATAAATTGATATGATCCCCCTATTGGATATATGTGATTCTATTAAGCCGTAGATGAAGCTCACTACAGCCCAGTTCACCATTTATCATTGAGGAGAAGGTGTTAGCAAGTTTTTAGAGTTTGGGGGTCCTCTCGTTATAAACAAGGATTATAGTGGTTGGTGTAATACCTGTAGAGTTGATAGTATGTGGTTGTCACCAAGTGATCTCAATAAAGTGTGATCTATTAAAATACAGAAGCTATATTTCACTGCGATTAAACTATGCCTACTCATATTCTATTTTCTACATGTTCCATGTTCATTTGTGATGATAGATCAGGCATTATTATGGGTTTCTTCCACTGTGTTAATCATATAATGATCCACCAAAACCCATCAGTGGCATCAAAGCTAAGTTCATGAATGAATAGACATGTTCTTTTACTAATTTTATTAAGAACACGTGTATTGTAATCTACTTTAGGAAATATCATATCATATGATATGGCATGGTTTAATGTCATTCATTGAATCTCTCTACTTGAAATTACGTTATAAGATAAATTAATGTGTCTTTCTAGTTATAAGGCATGACTAGTGTGTGTCTTAAGGTAAGATACACTAAAAATTCCATGGTATTATTTTGTGTCATAAGCTATAATATGTGATATCATTGGTTATGACTAAAACCTAGGTTTCATAAAAACAATACATCAATGATGACTGGCCCATACAAAAGATACTTTCTCATAAGTAAGTTTATTTTCCTTTACATAATAAAACTCTCTTATGTATGGGTTACTCCATACATAAGGGTTTCTTCCTTTAGAGAAAATTGAGTTTTTAATTATAATGGTGATATAACATATATTATTGATTATAATAGGCCCATGTGTAAGAAATTTTCCATACATTAGATATTTATAAATATTTATGGTTTTTTCCTTTTCTCGAGAAACTCTCTCATGCATGAGTTACTCAATATGTAAGGTTTTTACCTTTGAGCATTAGAATTTATTATGTATGAGTTGCCCTATATGTAAGGTTTTCTTATTTGCAACAAAAATTAAATGTAAGGATTAAAACTTATAAAATCATGACATTTCATTGATAATCACCTTATCAATTGTAAAATATGATTCAAGCAAAAAATGATAAAAAATAATATTTTGGATAAAAATTATTATGGTTTATAAAATGTTTATAAATGATAAGTGTTAGGCACTGTAAATAGAATATTTTCATGCCTAAATAAAATATAAAATGTTCATATTATTGTATTGTGTTTGGAAAATAAATAAAATGTTTATCTATTTGATAATTTCTTTTAAATATTCATATATATATATATATATTATAATTTGAATATTTTTATGGATTAATATAATAGATAATTTAATACTTATATATTGTTATTCATGCATAAAGGAATAAAACATGAGGTGATAAAGATTGCATGGGATGCAATAGTTATGGATTTAATATGTATATGATTCATATATAGAATGAATTATAGTTTAGATATAATGAAATTATAAATGTGATTTATAAAGTGTTTATAAATTAAAAAATAAGGCCTGATATAAAAGATTTTATATTTAAAATTATGAATTATTCATAATTATTAATTTGAATTGTTCAAATTAAATGCCTTATTCGATGAAATTACTTAAACCACATCAAATGTAGTTTTGATGATTGATTTAATCAAGGTTTAAATAATAATGAATGTGTGAAATTTAGATTATGTAAATATTTTACATAATAGAAATGGAAATTTAAAATGATTATGTTTCATGGAATATCATATATTTTATAATAAATAATATGAAGAGTTCATATTAGGAAATGATTGTTTGTATTTATGAAATTATGGAATGTTTATAAGGTTAGCTAAGTTATAAAGTGTTTATTTTTAGCTTTATTTATGAATTGTACATAAATGTTAATATTAGGTTTAAATTTGTGAATTTTTGATTTATTTAAAATTTATTCCTTTATTTATTCATAAATATAATTTTTATATCATGAATATGTGTATGATTTAGTTTAAAGTTGTTAAACTGGTTTTATAAATTAGCATGGATACATATAAGAAGTTACATGTTGGGTATGATAACAGATTTAGTTTTTATCTACCCTGAACTCTATTTATAATTAAAGTTATTTGATTTAATTTAGTTATTGAATATAGTTTATACATATTAGTTATTAGAGTTATGATGAATTGAAATCCATTTTGAGTAAATTTTCCCTGGGTAGAGGGACTTTGGGTTGGACTCCCCACTGGCCTGGAGGCTTATGCCTTGTTTTAGAAAGGTGGGGGTTAGTTATCTATTGCTCCAGGATTACTCATGTGGGGATTTATAATTTTATATAATTATAAACCTTTACATTAAAATTTTGTATACCTTATACATATGATGCATTTAGATATGTGTAAATATATTTGGATTCTATTTTTGGGTTAGTAACACAAATTATGGGTTGTGTAGAGAGTCACACACTAATATTATTTGAACATATTAATTTGGTAGATGGAATAAGATTCCAAACTAAATTACTAGAATCATGCATAAATGTAAAGGGAATAACGTAAGATAATATTGTGATACTTTTAAAAGAAAACCCATTGAATACTAAGTGTGTGATTTCTTCCAAAGTGGCACTTTTCATGACCTCAATCATTTAGTACCAGTTACCCTAATGGTTTGGTGCCCATAGATTATCTTGTATAAGGAAAACAAGTAATAAGTGACCGTAATAGGATTGGGTTCTTATTCTTGGAATTTTCTTTATGTTACACTAGTTAGGAGACCATAATAATATTAGGTTATTGGAGGAATAGAGTTAATTTTATCCATTTAATGAATTGGGTAAAGAATTACTCACTCAACTATCCAAGAGTCATATATGATATGTATTGGTTCCAGGCGTATTAGAAGCGTGCAGTGGTGAGCAATATATTAAAAAAATTATCATTTCCCTAAACCATGAGTGAGGATCATACACATCAAATTTATAATTAATTTATTTAATATCTGAAGAAATGAATATCTAGGCTTAGGAACATTATGCGTTGATGAATGTTGATCATCCTAAAAGATCCTTTTGGATTGACTTTGTTGCGTTGTGAGGATACAAGGATAGAATCCCTCTAGTGGTGATCCACACATGCTCCTATGATCTTAGAACAAAGCCACTCGAGATTTGGGTGCTAGCGTGATGAATTGACTGTCTTGTGTTTTTCATTATTCGTCATTCATTCTTCAGTATTAAAAATATATCTCTTGCATTTATCATTCTTGATAGGGAGAGAGAGGGATGGGTCGAGAGAGAATTCATTGTGCATAATAATTCTCTCTTTTGATTGCACATATATTCTCCACACAATAGACATGACCATCTAGTTATAGAGCTGGGATTTATTAAATATTTAATAAAATATATATATATATATGTATTCACATGCCAGTGAATAAATATTTATTAAATTTATGAGATTGATATAATTTGAATAAAATTATTCCTAGATCTTGAGAATAATATTTATTCCATTAATTAAATTCAAATAAAATTTAATTGAGATCAATGGAAACACTTAGTGTGTGTGACCCTCTAGGATTCTTTCTCGTTGGAATTAGGAAGGCTTTCCTAAACTCTAATATTATTGTATAGTAATGGGTTAAGGAATCCAATAGAAAGAACTTAATGTCACAAAATTTAAAACCATATATGAACACTCACTATGTAATATTATACCTTTTTCATAATATATCATCAAGCAGTTTGTACAATAATGTCATCAACCTGTATGATTGATACGTCTTTCTTTGACTATCTGAAATAAACACGTCGATACACCATGGCCATGGAATTTAGGCGATGGTTATATTCCAATCAAAGGTTCGAGATATTAACTCCAATAAAGATGAAAGATACAAATCCTTCCTAAATTTATCCATTAATGGAATGTCAATCGTGACGCACCCAACGTACCCTACTTCCTACCAATATATGGCATGGTGGTTTTCATTAGTAAATCTAAGTGCACTAGTTATGACATGCACCAATGATAATATTAAAGACTAAGGACCATTACACACGCTCATGGATATAAATATATGATGACATCAAAACATGAGGAATTCCTATTGGCAGGTCTGTTCTCATAATCTCCTGATTTGAAGATTACCAAGTGAGAACTTCATGAGAAGAAGCCTCATTAATTTATGAGTACTCGCACCTTATGGTCTAAATACTATTTTTTACATTATAGTATGCTATCCAACTATAGAACTATATTAATAATATTTTCATATCACTTCAAGGTTCTCATCATAGCGAGGAACTTTTATGACCTTATCAATGGGGAAAATACTATAGGAAATTATTTCATTAAATTCATGCTAAACAATGAACAATATGTAATAAGATGTTTAATTAATCTTTAATACATCAAATATATATGTAATCAAAGTATAAATATTTGGTCCTAGGACACCAACTCCAACAAACTCCCACTTAGACTAGAGACAACTGCCTATTACTTTCAGTCCACTAGACCTCACTTGATAATCATGTTTCTAATGAGTCAAGGATTTAATCAAGGGGTCTACCACGTTGTCTTATATGGATATATTGCTCACAGCAACCTCACCTCTCTAATAAAAATCCCTTAAGAGATGATACTTATGAAGTATTTTCTTCGCTCGTTGATGTGACCTTGGCTCTTTTGCGAGATCCACCACTATAGTATTATCAAAATAGAGTGTGATAGGATCTTTAATATTAGGTACCATGGTAAGATCTTGGATGAATTTGAGCATCCATACTACTTCTTTAACTGACTTATAAGATGTAATATACTTGGACTCTAATTTAGAATCTATGACCACAACCTTCTTTGAGCTCTTCCAGCTCACAGCACCTCCCTTCAAAGTGAAGATGTATCCCATTTGTGACTGCATGTTATCTTGATCGGTTTGGAAACTAGAATTTGCATATCCTCTGATGACTAGTTCCTCATCTAATCCATATACCAATAACATTTCCTTAGTATACATCAAATACTTAAGGATAGTATTGACTGTCGTCCAATGGAGAACACCTAGATCAGCTTGACATCTTCCTACCACACTCAATGCATAGGCACCATCTATCCTAGTACATAGCATAGAATACATGACTGACCCAATTGCTAATTCATATAGAATACTTTTCATTTTGTTTCTTTCCTCGTATTTTTTAGGACACATTTTCTTGGAAAGATGAATTACATGTGATGTTGGAAACAATCCCCTCTTGGATTGTTCTATACCGAATCTCTTTAGTATCTTGTCAATTTATATACCTTGACTTAGGTTGAGTAGTCTCTTGGATCTATCATGATGGATCTTGATCCCAAGAATATATGTTGTCTCACCTAAGTCCTTCATGGAAAATCATTTTTTCAACCATGTATTAACAAACTATAAGACTGGTATTTTGTTTCCTATGATAAATATGTCATCAACATATACTATTAATAAAACAATCACACTCTCACTAAACTATTTATAGACACAAGGATCACATTCATTCTTTATAAAACAAAATTTCATGATGGCCTCATCAAAATGAATGTTCCATGACCTGTATTCTTGTTTTAATCCATAAATGGGTCTTTTCAACATGAATACCTTGATGACATCCTTTGGAGTCACAAACCCTTCAGGTTGTGTCATATAGATATATTCCTAAAGGTTTCTGTTATGGAAAGTTGTTTTGACTTTCATTTTCCAAATCTCATAATCATGGAAGGACACAATGGCAAGTATAATTTTGATATATTTCAGCATTGAAATTGGTGAAAAGGTTTTTTCATAGTCAATGATTTGAAACTGTTTAAACCCTTTTGCAACCAATCATGCCTTATAGGTACTGACTTATCCGTCCATGTCTAGTTTCTTCTTGAATACCCATTTACAAGAAATGGTCTTTACATCTACTTGAGGTTTTACCAAAATCTAGACCTAGTTTTGGTACAAGGAATCCATTTCAAAATTCATGGATTCTTTCCACTTTGACACATATGGTCCACTTGCTACTTCCTTATAGATTATATGATCATTATTATCAACTAATAATGAGTCGCTATCCTCGGTGACTAGAAAATCATAACATTTTGGTTCTCTAACCTCTCTTGTACTCCAACATAGTACTTGTGTATTTGGAATAGTTTCTTCTTCCATGAGGCTATGTGGAATCTATTCTTATACCAACTCGTGTGTGTCTTGACTTCATTGAAGTCTATCTCGCTCCCTCTATCACTTTTAGAGATGTTCTCCCTCTCAAGAAATATAGTGTGTATTTCCACTATAACCTTTTTTCTGAGGGTTTATATATGTAATATCTCTTTGTTTCCTTATGGTATCCTATAAAGGCACACTTTGTGCCTCGGGGTGCAAGTTTGTTACCTGAAGAGGCCTTAACAAACATTTCACTTCCCCGCACTCGTAAATTTTATAAAAGGTTTTTCTTCCACTCAAAAACTTGTATAGAATGTCATTTATTGATTTAGTTGGTACTTGGTTTAGTATATGTGTTTTTTAACACGTATCCCCAAAATGATAATGGAAGACTCTCACTAATCATAATTGATCTCACCATGTCCAACAAGGTGCAGTTCCTCCTTTCACTTACACTGTTCCACTGAGATGTGTAAGGAGGATTTATTTGGGATAGGATACCAAACTCCCATAAGTAACCAATGAAGTCTTGATTGAGATATTCTCCACCATGGTATGAGAGGAGTTTCTTAATCTTCTTTCCAAGCAGGTTCTCAACTTCATTCTTTTATTCCTTAAATTTTTTAAAGGAACCCGACTTATACCTCATTAAGTGCGAATATCCATATCTAATAAAATCAACAGTAAAATTTATGAAGTATGAGTACCCACCCCTTGCTTTAAAAGGAAATGGTTCAAACACATCTGTATAGACTAATTGCAGAAGATCTTTGGCCTTTTCACCTTTCCCGCTAAATGGGTCTTTGGTCATTTTTCCTTATCAACACGCATGAAATACACCAAGTGGTTTTAGTTTAAAATAATCTAAATATCCATCTTGATGTAATTTAGTTAAGCATTTTTTCATTTACGTGACCTAACTGGTGATTTTAATGTTGGTTGTGGTATGAGTCATGTGAAGTAACTTTATTATGGATTGTCATTACTTGGTCTGTGTAATCCAAAACATAAATACCATTATTTAAATGCATCTTACCATAAAAAATTCTATCTTTATAAAAGAAGAAACATTTATTCCAAAATTTGAATATAAATCCATCCATAACAAGTCTAGATATATAAATATTGTTTTTGGTAATAGATGTAACATAATAACAACCTTTCAAAACCAAGATCATTCTAGTTGGTAATGTGAGGTGGTAGTCCCTGATAGTTATAGAAGCAATTTTAGCTTCATCGGCTACTCATAGATCTACCTATCCTTGGTCAATCTTTATGAATCTATTTGGTTATTGTATTTGAATACATATGTGAGAACTACAAGCTGTATCTAATATCCAATTTTTAGAAATAGATAAATTTCACTTGATAACAAACACACATGAAGCTTCCCCTTGCTTCTTAGGTTGGGTGAAGTTTTTCTTCTAGTGTCCCTTCTTGCCACATGCAAAATAAACATCATCTTGTTCCCTTGCTTTCCCCTTGATCTTCCTCTTCTTGGAAAGGCATGAAGAAGCTTTGGGCTTAAAGTTATTTGCTTGACCTTTTTGTTTGTTCACCATAAGGATGAAAGTATTTTCACGCTTTGTATCCTTATATGCTTAGTGAAGAAGAGTAATAAGATCCAGAAAAGACTTATTAATGTTGTTTATATTAAAATTAATATAAAAAATCGGGATAATCTCTGAGGGATTGATTCCATAATGATATTGGTTCCCATTTCTTCTGGGAATTTAAACCCTAGAACATCTAAGCACTCAATATTTCCAATTATCTTGACTACGTGAGGCCCAGGTGGGTCACCTTCTCTAAGCTTGCTCTGAAAAAACACCTTGGAAATCTAAAATTGTTCCTTTCTAGCTCTCCTCTAGTAAAGACCACAGAGGTTCTCAAGCATGCTATATGTATCCATGTTTTTGTGAGACTTCATGAGTTCACTATACATAGATGAAATCATCAAACATTGAACATCAGAAACATCATTCATATGTTTTTCACAGACTAGGAACTCTTCATCACTCGCCACTTTAGCAGGAAAATAGAAAGATGGGGATTCTAGCATGTATGATTTTTGTTCATGGTGAAAAACAGCCTGAAGTTTTTCTGTATCATTCATGGAAGTTACTTCTATTTAGGAGGTTGTCTTTATCCAATATTGATCATATGGATAATGTGGATGAAGAGATTTCCATTTTATTCAACAATTAAAAGAGCATATTATTAGTAATTTTCTTGATTTACAAATTACGTCATAAATAATAAATTAATTGATTTTATTAATTATTAAATCTCTCATTATTTTATCAAGTCTCGGTAACCCTCACCATTGAACTCGAAATGTCTAGTTTCTAGGACATTACAGTTCCAAGGATCCATATTCCCCTTCGCATAAACCCAGCAAGGGTTGGTTAAGCTACTTGAAAGTATTTAAGTAAGCAGGTATTTGTCAACTATAGGCTTTCAACTCCTTGATCCATTGAGTGGACTCCCCTATCCTTAAATACTAAATTGGATTTCTTCAATACTTGCCTCTAAATTACACCAAGTCTCAAAAAGGGATAATTCTACTGATATAAAATGGTTAGGTCAACCCAAAACCTTTATAAGAACTCCCCTTATAAAAGTAAGTGTCCCAATAAGGGTTGGTCAAATGCTTAGTTTTATTAAGTATCACACTCAATCAAGTAATGGAAGGCCAAGTCTGACTTAATATTTAATTGAGGGATTTTAATTTATTATGCATAAATTTTATCTTATTTTATCATTTACATGTCTTGTTAATATTTAGTGGATGTTACTTAATTAATTAACCATGTTGGATAAAACATTTACGCATAATTCATTTATTTAATTTCCATATTTGAACATTAATTCATTTATTAATGTGATCGCGGCCTTGCATCCATAAAATGAATAATTGCATAGAGAAAAATAATTAATTAATTAAATGACCCATTCATGAGCTTTATTTAATGGTTGATTTAATGAGAGTACATTAAATCAACCTTTTACCTGAGGGAAATAACTTATATTGTTGGTCTTGGCATGAGTTACAGCATTCCACTTGTCTGCATGTGTATCACCTGAGTTGGCATCATAATGGTTCAATCTTGAACCACCTCTGTGCACTATGGGATACTCCATTAATTACATGTATTTATGGATCACACGCAGGTCCTTCATAATAATGGATGGAGGGATTAATTGCATGCCATAATTTAATTAAATATTAAATAATTGAAAACTCATGCAATAAATTAAATTAAAACATCCAACACATACACAGGTCTTGATCAAGATCATGAATACATGAAATGAATACACAAAAGTAACTGGATAGAATTCATTTCTTTATTCATTCTTTATTATTAATATGAACACATTTGAATTAATTAATTAATTAATTAATTCCTTTTCATCTTAATGATCATCTGAACTTTATTGTAGATACCCATTATTTATGGAATTCATGAAAAATAAATAGTATAACCAATAATGACATATATTTATTACAATAAATTAATTGAGCATTTAAAATTATTTAAATCCATTATTAAATTGTCAAACACACAATGGTGTGTCAATCAGTAAAATAAGGTTTTAATGATGCAATTTTCAATTTAATGTAACTTTTAATTCTTCCCATTAATGGTTGACTACACGGCATGTACATCCATCTACACACTGTGTATCTCATTTGTCGTGTATTCGGGTCACACATCTGGGTTTGCAATGTATACCTCAGATGGACTACATGGGGTGTAAATTCTAGCTACATGTCATGTATATACTTGTCGTGTTCCCAAGATGCATGCCAGGGTCTTTAGCGTGTGTCTCAGCAGACTACACAGTGTGTACAGGCCAGCTACATGTCGTGTACCTCTTTGAGTCGTTTGTCCGTTTTCTCACCAAGTGGCTAGGCGTGTTCTTTGGACATGGGATTTGATGAACTACATGTCTCATACACCGCATACATGTCATGCATATCATAAATGCTCTATATTTTCAGTCTTATGCGGTTTTGACCATGTACATGTAAGAGTTGGTGTCCTAGAACCAACTAGTTTTACTTTAATTACATGGATATTAATGTATTATTACATATTGTTTATTGTTCTGCATGATTATAATGTAATAATGTCCTAGAGTATTTTTTATATTGATAAGTTCATGGCAGTTCTCTACTATGATGAGAACCTTGAAATGCTATAACAATATTCTTAAATATAGTTCTGCAGTTGGATGACATGCTATGATGGGACACATAGCATGCAGACCGTCAGGTGAAAGTACTCGTAATCAGATTAGACTTCCTCACATGAAGTTCGCACTTGGTAATCTCCAAGATAGGAGATTATGAGAACAGACCCACTGGTAGGAATTTCACATGTTTTGGTGTAATTAGATATTTCTATCTAAGAGAATGTATAATTATCCTTAGACTTTAAGATTATCATTAATACGTGTCACAACTTACGCACTTTGATTTACTGATGAAAACCATCATGCAGACAGTTGGCGGGAAGTAGGGTACTTTGGGTGCGTCATGAGTGGCATGTTATTAATGGATAAGTCGAGGATGGATTTTTCCCTTCCATTTATGGAAGTTGATATCTCGGCCCTTTGATTGAAATAGAATCGTCACATGAAATTCCATCGTTATGGTGTAATGACGAGTTTATTTTAGGTAGTCAAAGAATGACATATCAAGCATAAAAGTTGATGACACGGTCATGAAACCTTCTTGATGAGATATTGTGACAAAGGGATTATATTACACAGTGATCGTTCGTATGTGGATTTCATTTTTGTGACTTTATGTTCTTTCTCTTGGGTGCCTTGACCCATTGCTAAATAGTACTCTTGGACTTTAGGCAATCCTGCCTAATGATAACGAGAAAGAATCCTATAAGGTCACACACTAAGTGTTTTTGGTGGTCTCAGTTAAATTCTATTTTAATTTAATTAATGAAATAAATATTATTCTCAAGACTGTGGAATAATTTTATTCAAGTTAAAATGATCGCATAAATTAAATAAAATATATTTATTTATTTTATTGAACATTTAATAAATATTTATTTACTAGTTTGTAAATAAAATATTTATTTAAGAGAATAAATTATTTATTTATTTAGGTGATCAATAAATGGAAGTGGAGTTCAAGCAGACCAAGGTTGGTCCGGTAGTAAAATAATTATTTGAAATATGGTAAATAATTATTTAACTAGTTGGCACAAATTAAAATAACACTGCTATTATTTTGTGATTTGGAATTTTATTTATAATTCCGTTTTGTGCAAGTTGGCGCACCATAAATAATGACGCAATATTGTTATCAAATTCATGGGTTTTCTCTAAGTTCATAAATGCATTTAATTATTGCTATGCAATTAGATATTGTAACTGAAATTCCATGTATATAAATAGGCAAGTATGCCTATTGTGTCATACACCGCACCACACACCTAGTGAATTGAGAATTATTGAGCCAAACAATTTCTCTCTTGAATAATCTTATCTCCCCTCTCAATAATGAGAGATGTTCTTCAAGGTCGAAGAACAGGCGATCAAGAACGACCGATGCAAGACACTTGATTTGCAGCACTAGCACCCGAAGAATGAGCGGTGTCGATCGGAGGCCATCAGAGCACGTGTGGATCACCGCTAGAGGGATTATAGTTTGGATCCTTACAAGCGCAACGAGATAATCCAAAAGGGTCATTACGGACGATCAACATCATCAATGAAGAAAAATACCAAAGATCCAGGTATTATTTTTCTTTATGAAATTAATTAAATTAATTATATACATGATGTGCAAGATCCTCTCTAAAGGATTCGGGCCTCTTTCTTCTTTTTCTAAATCTTTGATTATATTCCATAGAGACTAGCGTTCATCGTCGTATTGATTCCGGAATAATCATTGATCATGGTAAAAATCAAAATTGGGTGTCGTCCCAACCACGCTTCCGCTGCGCCCAAAACATTCAAGTGGTATCAAAGGGGTTACATCATAGTTTATAATTATTTAAATATTTCGTTGATGACTTAGTCATTTAATAATTTAGTTGTTTCAATTCAAGTTAATCATTCTGAAAATCTAAATCTTGAGATCTATTCCTCCTCTTTCGTTTCTCATTCACCTTACAAAAATGATCTTTTCATTTAATTTTGATTAAAATAAAATAGAGGATCTCATCTAGAGGTGTCAAAGCTTCCTGGTCGTACAACACTAGAACACACGGCGTGTATTTGGCAGTACACGCCGTGTAGTCAAGATTCAATGTATCGGACCGGTCCGCCAAACCAAGTCGTGTGTTGGAGTCTTTCTAAGTCTTAAATGAATCTGTGTGTTGATGAGGAACGGGTGGAACGTGGTTTCTGGATTACACGTCATGCGGCCCAATGGACACGGTGTGTAGTCCCTTCGGGTTAGGGTTGGACTGTGTACCCCGTACACGGCTTGCCCGACTGAAGATTGTGTAATGAGGAACTACACGGCATGTGGCCCACTGGACACATTGTGTACTCCGAAGATTTCCGAAGTATACTCACACATCATTTCCCTAAGCGTGTACTTCAGATAGATGGTGAAAAATAGTACACACCGTGCAGTTGGAACTACACGTCGTGTACTCATCCAAATTACGCGGATTTATTAAAATTTATTATTATATTATACAAACCCTTGAGACGTGTACCATCGTGCATGCATAAAGCTGAGGCACAACACGTGATAGGTGTTTTATATATATGTGTTCAATTTAATATTTCTGTAATGTTCATTTCTACTCATTGGGTAGTTATGAATGGGAATTCACCGGGTTGCCTCCAAGGTATAAGTTACGTACAAAGATAATTTTAAATGAATTTATTTGTTTAAAATTATGATGGATGAGAATCTCAAGGAAATTCATAAAAGGGTTTAAGATAAAAGTATTGATTAATTAAAGATGATAATTAATTGATTCGAGCATGATTTATCTTAAATAAGAACAATTAAAGAATTGATTGCTAGTTTTATTTATGCATAAATATCGTTGCATGTATGGATAATCATGAGCTAGACCAAGACCTTTGTATGTGGATGGTTTATTTTAATTTATTTATTTGAATTAAATTTGTTGGTTTGTGAGCCTTCTCCTCATTAATATGTAGGGCTTGCGTGTCCAAGGTTTCTTTTATTTAAAACCCCTTTTTACCCATCACCTATATATGAGTTAAAAAGGGCATATGTGATGGATGGAACTCCCAAGCTAGTGGAGGTGGTTTAAGCTGGAGACGAGATGAAACCAATCCCAGGAGATACAGAGGTGGATAGGTGGAAGCTGTAAACACGAACCCAAAAGGTTCAAGGTGTTTCTCCCCTAGGTCAGGGTTAGTTTATCAACCGCTAGATAAACTAACCATTAGAAAATCTCGTGATCATTCCATTTACTTTATTTTATTTCTGTTAGTTTCATGGTTTATCATTATGGATGTGTTGTCACGATCCCATAATTAATGAATTAAACAATCATGAAAGATGGAACTAAAATAAACCAGACTTATGCGTAAATATTATCAAGACATGGTTAATCACTTAAGTAAGTTCCAATTAATATTAAAAAGCATTTGATAATGATAATAAGCAATTCATGCATAAGAGATAAAAATCCCTCAAATAAAATATTAAATCAGAACAAGCCTTTCGTTACTTGATTAAGGGAAAAACTCAATAAAACTATGTGTTTGACCAACCCTTGTTAGGACACATCCTTTTATACAGGAATCCCTTATGAAAGGTTTCGGGTTGACTTAACCATATTACATGAAGAGGAGTAGCCCTTTCTAGACTTGGTGTAATATTGAAGGCAAGAGTTAAGGAAATCCAAATTCATGATTTCAGGATTGGGGAGTCCACTCAACATATCAAGGAGCTGCAAGCCCGTAGTTGGCAAATAATTTTCTACCTAAATACCTTAAAATAGCTTGACCAACCCTTGTTGGGGTTATGTGAAGGGGAATATGGATCCTTTCCACTAGAATGTCATGGAAACTGGACATTCCGAGTTCAATGGTGAGGGCTATTGGGACTTGATAAAATAGTGGGAGGCTTAATAAAATTTATTATTTCTTATAAAATGTGATCAAGAAAGTACTAATGATCTACTCTTTTAATTGTAGAATAAAAATTACAAACTTGTCAACCACACTATCCCTATGATCAATTCTGGATAAAGACAACATCCTCACCGGTAATAACTTCCAAGAATGGTTTAGACGCCTTCGGGTTATCCTACGCCATGAACGGAAGTCTTATGTGCTGGAGTTAGCATTACCTGATCTGTCTGCCAAAGAGGTGAGTGATGAGGATTTCCTAGTCTATGAGAAACATATGAATGACGCGATCGACGTTCAATGTTTGACGTTATCATCAATGTTTAGTGAGATCATGAAGTCTCATGAAAACATGGATTCTTATAGCATGATCGATCACCTATGTGGTCTTTACTGGGAGAGAGAAAGACAGGAAAGGTTTGAGATCTCTAAGGAACTCTTTCCGAGTAAGCTTGGAGAAGGTGCCATAGTTGGGCCTCATGTAGTCAAGCTCATTGGCTACATTGAGCATCTGAAGGTTCTAGGGTTTAAACTCCCTGAAGAACTGGGCACTGATCTCATTCTCGCATCACTCCCTCAGAGCTTCTCTAACTTTTTTGTCAATTTCAATATGAACAACGTTGAGAAGTCTCTATCTGATCTTCTTATCCTCATTCGCCAAGTGGACAAAGATATAAAGCGCAAAAAGCCTTATGTCCTTATGGTGAATAAGAGGAAAGGGAATGTGAAGAACTTTAAGCCCAAAGCTTCTTCATGGCCTTCCAAGAAAAGGAAGATCAAATGGGAGGCAAGAGAACGGGAGGCTGTTTATTTCGCATGTGGCAAGAAGGGCCACTGGAAGAAGAACTGCACCAAGCCTAAGAAGAAAGGGGAAGCTTCAGGTGCATTTGTTATCGAATGCAATCTATCTGTTTCTACAAACTGGGTATTAGATACAGCTTGTGGTGCTCACATATGTATCTAAATACAGAAACCAAGTAGATTCATGAAGATTTATCAAGGAGAGGTAGATCTACGAGCAGCCAATGGAGCCAGACTTGTTATAGTTGTTGGGGACTACCACCTCACGTTGCCAACTGGGATGATCTTGGTGTTAAAGGTTTGTTTTTATGTGCCTTATGTAACCAAAAATATAATTTCTATATCCATACTAGATATAGATGGATTTGTTTTCAAGTTTGGAAATGAATGTTGCTTCTTTTATAAAGATAGCATTTGTTTTGGTAGGGCACATTTATACAACGGTCTTTATGTGTTGGATTACACAAACCAGGTAATGGAAATCGATGACAAAGATATTTCACATGACTCATACCACACCCAACTTTGGCATCACCAGCTAGGTCATGTAAATGAGAAACGCTTGACAAAGTTACATCAAGATGGATATTTAGATTATTTTGAACTAAAACCACTTGGCGTATGTCATGCATGTTTACAAGGCAAAATGATCAAAGCTCCATTTGGTGGGAAAGGTGAAATGGCTAAAGAACTTCTTGAATTGGTTCATACCGATGTGTGTGGACCATTTCCAGTTGAAGTAAGGGTAGGTTACTCATACTTCATAACTTTTACTGATGATTTTAATAGATATGGATATATCTACTTAATGAGGTATAAGTTGGATTCTTTTGATAAGTTCAAAGAATATAAGAATGAAGTTGAGAACCAGCTTGATAAGAAGATTAAGAAACTCTACTCAGACCGAGGTGGAGAATATCTTAATCAAGACTTGATTGATTACTTACGGGAGTTTGGGATCTTATCCCAACTCACTCCTCCAAACATGCCCCAGTGGAATGGTGTGAGCGAAAGGAGGAACCGCATCCTGTTGGACATGGTGAGATCAATGATGAGTCATGCGAGTCTTCCATTATCCTTTTGGGGATATGCGTTACAAACAGCGGCACGCATACTAAACCAAGTACCAACTAAATCGATAAATGGTATTCCATATGAGTTCTGGAGTGGAAGAAAATCCATGTTATCGAATTTACATGTGTGGGGTAGCGAAGCATTTGTTAAGGACTATTCAGGTAAAAAACTCACACCCTAAGGCACAAAGTGTACCTTTATAGGATACCCCAAGGAAACAAGGGGATATTACCTATACATCCCCTTAGACAAAAAGGTTATAGTGGCAAGACATTCCATATTCCTTGAGAGGGAGCACATCTCTAAAAGAGATAGTGGGAGAGAAATAGACTTTTATGAAGTCGAGGCTCAAGGTACACAAGAGTTGGTACAGGAACAGATTCCACAAAGCCCCGTGGAAGAAGAATATGTTCCAGAGACACAAGTACTGCGTAGGAGTACAAGAGAGGTTAGAGAACCTGAACGGTACAGTTTTCTAGTTACCAAGGATGGGGACTCATTATTAGTTGATAATAATGATCCTCTAGCCTACAAGGAAGCAATAAGTAGCACAAACGTTGCCAAGTGGAAAGAAACCATGAATTCTAAAATGGATTCCATGTACCAAAACCAAGTCTGGATTTTGGTAGATCCTCCAGTTGATGTAAATCATGTTGGTTGCAAATGGGTATTCAAGAAGAAACTGGACATTGAAGGAAAAGTCAATACCTATAAGGCACGACTGGTTGAAAAAGGTTTTAAACAGCGTCAAGAAATTGACTACAATGAAACCTTCTCACCAGTTGCAATGCTAAAATACTTTAGAATTCTACTTGCCATTATGGATTACCATGACTATGAGATTTGGAAAATGGATGTCAAAACAGCATTCCTTAATGGGAACCTTCAGGAAGATGTCTACATGACACAACCTGAAGGGTTTGTGACTCCAAAGGATGCCAATAAGGTATGCAAGTTGCAAAAATCCATTTATGGATTAAAGCAAGCATCCAGGTCATGGAACATTCGTTTTGATGAATCCATAAAAGAATTTGGTTTTATCAATAATGAATGTGATCCTTGTGTCTACAAACAGTTTAGTGGGAGTGCAGTCATTTTTCTAATAGTATATGTTGATGACATATTACTTATTAGAAACGAGATACCAGTCTTACATTCTGTTAAGGCATGGTTGAATCAATTCTTCTCCATGAAAGATTTGGGCGAGGTAGTGCATATTCTTGGGATCAAGATACATTGTGATAGATCCAAGAGATTGCTGGGCCTAAGTCAAAGTACATACATTGATAAGATACTGAAGATATTCAGTATGGAAAAATCCAAGAGGGGATTGTTTCCATCGTCACATGACATTCATCTTTCCAAGAAAATGTGTCCTCAGACACCTGAGGAAAAAAAGATACCGGAAATGACTCTATACAAATCAGTGATTGGGTTAGTCATGTATGTCATGTTATGTATTAGGCTAGATGTCGCCTACGCATTGAGTATGGTAGGCAGATATCAAGCTGACCCAAGTGACCGCCATTGGATGGCAGTCAAGACTATCCTAAAGTATCTGAGGCGTACTAAGGATATGTTCCTGGTTTATGGAGGAGATGATGAACTAGTCATCAGAGGATATGCATATGCTATTTTCTAGACTGATCAAGATGGAATGAAGTCACAAATGGGATATCTCTTCACTTTTAATGGAGGTGCAGTGAGTTGGAAGAGCTCAAAGCAGAGTGTGGTCGCAAATTCTACAACAGATTCCAAGTATATCGCAGCTTTTGAGGCAGTTAAAGAAGAAGTTTGGATGTGAAGATTCTTCCAAAATCTAGATTTGATACCTAGCAGTAAAGATCTCATCACATTTTATTGTTATAATACTACAGTGGTGGCTCTCGCAAAAGAGCCATGGTCATATCAACGGATGAAGCACATACTTTGTAATTATTATCTCTTGAAGGATTTTTCTCAAAGAGGTGAAGTTGCAGTGAGTAGTATTTCCACAGAAGACAACGTGGTGGACCCCTTGACTAAATTCTTGACTCAGTAGAAACATGATCATCATGTGAGGTCTAGCAGACTGAAAGTCGTAGGCAGTTGGCTCTAGTCAAAGTGGGAGTTTGTAAGAGTTGGTGTCCTAGAACCAACTGGTTTTACTTTGATTACATGGATATTTAATGTATTATTACATATTGTTCATTGTTCTACACGATTATGATGTAATAATGTCCTAGAGTATTTATTGCATTGATAAGGTCATGTCAGTTTCCCGCTATGATGAGAACCTTGAAATGCTATAACAATATTCTTAAATATATTTCTACATTTGGATGCCATGCTATGATGGGTCACATAGCATGCAGACCGTCAGGTGTGAGTATTCATAAGCAGATGATATATCCTCTCATGAAGTTTTCACTTGGTAATCTCCAAGATATAAGATTGTGAGAACAAACCCGCTAGTAGGAATTCCGCATGTTTTGGTGTCATCGGATATTTATATCTGCGAGTGTGTGTAGTAATCCTTAGACTTTAATATTATCATCAATACGTGTCACAACTTATGCACTTTGATTTACTGATGAAAACTGTCATGCAGACAGTTGGCAGGAAGTAGGGTACGTTGGGTGCGTCACAAGTGACATGTTATTAATGGATAAGTCAAGGAAGGGTTTGTCCCTTCCATTCATGGAAGTTGATATCTCGGCCCTTTGATTGAAATAGAACCGTCGCACAAAATTTCATGGTCATGGTGTAACAATGAGTTTATTTCAGGTAGTCAAAGAACGATGTATCAAGCATAAAAGTTGATGACATGGTCATGAAACCCTCTTGATGAGATATTGTGACAAAAGGATTATATTACATAGTGACCATTCGTATGTGGATGTCGTTGTTGCGACTTTACGTTCTTTATTTTGGGTGCCTTGACTCATTGCTAGATAGTACACTTGAACTTTAGGCAAGCCCGCCTAATGCCAATGAGAAATAATCCTAGAGGGTCACACACTAAGTGTTTTTGGTGGTCTCGATTAAATTCTGTTTGGATTTAATTAATGAAATAAATATTATTCTCAAGACCGTGGAATAATTTTATTCAAGTTAAAATGATCGCATAAATTAAATAAAATATATTTATTTATTTTATTGAACATTTAATAAATATTTATTTACTAGTTTGTAAATAAAATATTTATTTAAGAGAATAAATTATTTATTTATTTATTCAGGTGTTCAATAAATGGAAGTGGAGTTCGAGTGTATCAAGGTCGATAAGGTAGTAAAATAATTATTTGCAAGACGGTAAATAATTATTTAACTATTTAGCACAAATTAAAATAACGATGTTATTATTTTGTGGTGTGGAATTTTATTTATAATTCCATTTTGCGCAAGTTGGCGCACCATAAATAATGACGTGGTATTATTATTAAATGCATGGGTTTTCTCTAAGTTTATGAATGCATTTAATTTTTGTTATGCATTTAAATATTGTAATTGAAATTCCATGTATATAAATAGACAAGTACGTCTATTGTGCCATACACCACACCACACGCCTGGTGAATTGAGAATTGTTGAGCCAAACAATTTCTCTCTCGAATCCTCTTCTCTCCCTTCTCAAGAATGAGAGACGTTCTTCAAGGCCAAAGAACAGGCGATCAAGAACGACCGACACAAGACACTCGATTCACCGCGCTAGCACCCGGAGAACGAGCGGTGTTGATCAGAGGCCATCGGAGTACGTGTGGATCACCGCTAGAGGGATTCTAGTTTGGATCCTTACAAGCGCAATGAGATAATCCGGAAGGGTCATTCCGGACGATCAACATCATCAATGAATAAAAATACCAAAGATCCATGTATTATTTTTCTTTATTAAATTAATTAAATTAATTATAAACATGATGTGCAAGATCCTCTCTAAAGGTTTTGGGACTCTTTCGTCTTTATCTAAATCTTTGATTATATTCCATGGAGACTGGCGTTCATCATCGTATTGATCCCGAAATAATCATTGATCATGGTAAAAATCAAAATTGGGTGTCGTCCCAACCATGCTTCTATTGCGCCCGGAACCTTCAGTACAAAGACCACATGGATTGCACGATTTACACCGCTAACCCGTGTAGACCACACGGCGTGTACACCGATACACGTCGTGTAATCTAGTAACCATGTTTTCCAGTCAACACACAGTGTACACCGTGTGTAATTACTGTGTGGTGCACCGTGTATCCCTCGGTGCATCTAGATGTAGTGCACTAAGGTACACGACATGTAGTTCCAAGTACACATCGTGTAAACCTGTCTTACTGGCCAAAAATTGGCAGTTTCCAAATGGCATCTCTACTCATTCTTCATCTGTTCTTGAACCTTTAAGAAAATGAAACATTGAACGAATCGTGATTAATATATCGAAACATGTTAATTTAAATCGGATTAAAGAACGAATAACATGAAATGAAAATCTAACCACAATTGCACGTAGATCAACAATCAAATAAATAACTATAAATTTAAATGTAACCCTTATGATACCACTTGATGGTTTTGGGCGTAGCAAAAGCATGCAGTGGTGGGTGATATATTAAAATTTCTTTTAATTATCATTGCTCGAAACCATGAATGAGGATGTTGCACTTCAAATTTATAATTAATTGATTTAATATTTGAAGAAATGAATACCCGGGCTTAGGAAATTTCTTCGTTAATGAATGTTGATCATTCAAAAAGACCCTTTCAGATTTCCTTCATTGCGTTGTGAGGATCCAAGGATAAAATCCCTCTAGCGGTGATCCACATGTGCTTCTATGATCTCCGAGAAATGTCACTCGATCTTCGGGTGATAGCGCGGAAAATCAAATGTCTTGCATTGTTCGTTATTGATTGCTTGTTCTTTAGTCTTGAAAAAATCAATTTTTTGTTTCTCGTTCTTGAGAGGGAGAGGGGGGAGTCGAGAGAAAATTCAGTGTGTGCAATAATTCTCTCTTTCGATTGCACACTGATGCTCCACACAATAAACATAATTGTCTATTTATATAGATAAGATTTAAGTTAAAATAATAATTTAATTGCATGTCGGCCATTAAATAATATTATAGTCATTAATAAAACCTCATTCCACATAATATTATTATTATTATTATTATTTTATGGTGCGTGCCAACTTGCACAAATTGATAAATAATATTTATCGTCTTGTAAATAATTATTTATCACCAGACATGGTCTTGACTAGTTTGAACTCCCTAGTATTTATTGAATACTTGAATATATTTTATTCATAAATAAATATTTCATTCATATACCAACGAATAAATATTTATTAAATATTTAATAAAATAAATAAATATATTTTTATTCAGATTCCAGTGAATAAAATATTTGTTAAATTTATGTGATCAATATAACTTGAATAAAATTATTCATCGACTTTGAGAATAATATTTATTCTATTAATTAAATTCAAATAGAATTTAATCGATATCAATGGAAACACTTAGTGTGTGGCCCTCTAAGATTCTTTCTCATTGTCATTAGGCGGGCTTGCCTAAAGTCTGAGATTTTTGTCTAGCAACGGGTCAAGGCACCCAAGAGAAAGAACTTAATGTTGCAATGTCGACAACCACATACGAATGTTCAGTGTGTAATATAATCTCTTTGTCACAATATCTCATCAAGCAGGTTGCACAACGGTGACATCAACCTATCTGCTCAATATGTCTTTCTTTGACTATCTGAAATAAACACATCGATACACCATGACCATAGAATTTAGGCGATAGTTATATTCCAATCAAAGGGCCTAGATATCAACTCTCATAATGATGGAAGGGACAAATATTTCCTTAACTTATCCATTAATGACATGTCAATCATGATGCATCCAACGTACCCTACTTCCCGTCAACATATGGCGTGATGGTTTTCGTCAGTAAATCTAACTGCGCGAGTCATGACATGCATCAATGATAATCTTAAAGTCTAAGGACAATTACACACACTTTCATATAGGAATATCTAATGACACCAAAATATGTGGAATTCCTTATAGTGGGTCTCTTCTCATAATCACTTGTCTTGGAGATTACCAAGTGTGAACTTAATGAAAAAAGCTTCATATGTTTATGAGTACTCACACCTAGAGGTCTATATACTATGTGTCAAATCATAGTACGTTATATAACCGCAAAAATATATTAATAATATTGTCATAGCAGTTCAAGGTTCTCATCATAGCGAGGAACTGCTATGACTTATCAATGCGACAAATACTCAAGGACATTATACATTAAAGCCATGCAGAACAATGAACAAAATGTAATAAGATGTTTAATTAATATTTAATACATTGAATATACATTTAATCAAAGTACAAATAGTTGGTCTTAAGACACCAACTCCAATAATATGGTTGGGATGATTCCCTACCTAAATATCTAAGTGGTGGGAGAAATTTTAAAGAAACCTAAAGGTTAGTGAAATATGAATCTTGAACCACTAAATATCTAAGTGATGGGAGAAATCTTAAAGCAACCTAAAGCTTAGTGAAATATGGATCTTGAACCACTAATGGATATGATGAGTTTAAAAGGGGGTCATCATTTTAGTTGGAGCATATTTAATAAAAATGATTATTAAATAAAGGTAAAGCATGATACTCATCTGATAAAAGATTCTACTGTAGATGAGTAACACCATCATCATCAAACTTAACATTGAGACTAATCCTTGAAAAGGATAATTTTATTGTATGTAATATTTTTTTAAATAGGTAAGGGAAGAGGCCCCTCTTTATGAGGAAACAAATCTCTCATTTTAAATGGGTTGAGAGGTAACACTTACATGACCTGAAGTCCCAGTGGACCATTGGATCAATACAACATAGACTAAAGGCCCAGCAGCCCGAAAGCCTATACATGGCCCAAAGACCCGGTGATGCTTGTGTAGCCCTCACTTGCATCATCGATCTGTTACTCTGCATCCTCATATCAGTCCCAAGTGTAGATAGTCACATGGCAGGGCTCCCCTCCATCCCGCATTAGTGGTCCATGGGGATGGAAAGCTAGATAATAAGTGCCATCATGACTATCCCTCTAATGAAGGCTTCCCACACAGCAATGTCTGACCACACTGCTTTCCTATTGCACTGAGTCGTTCACCCAGTCCCTATCATTCCACCTTCTTCCCACCAATGCTGACCTAGAGGCCCTATGGCCCAAGGGCCTACCATTGATGATGTTCCAGAGGCCCTATGGACCAAAGTTCATTGATGGCCTGAAGGCCTTATAGCCCATAGCCCCAATTTTGTGGCTTGGAAACCCAAATCGGGTGAATAGTTTCACTGTTACAGTACTGCTACAATAATTCGTAAATACTCATTACCTAATTTTAAAAATGGGTCTCTTTGATGTAGGATTGAAGGGGTTTACCACTCAGCTACTGTAACGACCCGAAATTTTGAATAAATCTTGTTTCCTAATTTTGTGTGTTATTTTATTTCTATACTCAACAAAACTGTTTCATTTGATAACATGAGTATAATTAAAATGAGATCGTTGGGTTTCGACTGTTATATGACCGTTAGTCAGTATGACCATTGGAAACTAAATGTTGCGACTATTGTCTCTAAATACAAGTGATCTTGGTTAATTAATATAGAAAAAAGATTTGATGACCTCATCCAGTAGTCTCGGGTCAATCGAAGCCCATCTGACAGAACTTGGGAAGGAGGTAGCACCACTGGGCTTTGCTCTGGACCAAACCCAAGCCGAACTTCATCGTATGAAGCTAGAATGGAATCGCCTTCGTGAGAAGTTCAAACTGATAGAAATTACTACTCGTGCGATGTTGGCCGAGCCGCCCTCAGATTCTCTCACCTTAGCACACCTTACACTTAGGTCCTATGCTGGGGTTATAAGGGGATATGTAAGGAGACCGTAACTGCTTTGTGTAATCCTTTGAGATAAATAAAATTGTGTTTTCTTCTTATGGGGAAGTTTGTAAATTTTCAAATGTCTGGATAAATGTAGGATGTATATTATTGATGAATTTGAAAAAAAAAGATATTTAAAAATATTTTTGTAAACCTTAAATAATTAATTATGTGTAATGATTTTCAAAAAATGGTCTTTTTCAAATGTGTTCAGTAAGAAATTTGGAGTCTAATAAGATCAACTTAATTTTTGGTGAATAGTAATTTATGAATAGTGATTTTACACTTAGGATTAGTAATGTGTCCAAATGGATTAGTAATCTCACTTAAAGAATGTATTAATATAATATAGGCACCTTGATTAAGTAATGTGATTCAATAAAATAGGTAAATAACTGTTTCAGAAATTATTATTCAAGTCTTGGTTTTTTCGGGTGAATAGTGTTTTTTAATTAAAAATGTAATTAAAAATATTTAGAAAATTATTTTTATAAAATGGAGCTCATTTTTGAACTCAGAGCATCGATATTATGTTAAGGTAATTTTTGGGGATTTTTTTGAAAAAAATGAATTTTTGGTGAATAGTGTATTTATTTAAAAATTAAATTAAAAATATTTAGAAAATTATTTTTATAAAATGAAGTTCATTTTTGAAATCATAGCATCAATATTTGGTTAAAATGAAATTTTGGGATTTTTCTGAGAGTTGAATTTTCGGTGAATAGTGAAAATACAGTTTTTAAGTTACGGGTGTTTAATGATATCATAAAATGATGTATTAAGTATGTAATCAATATGGTCGACTTATGAATAGTAAGATAAGGTATGAGGTGTCCCAAGTGGTCAATACCATGGGCAAATACCATGGGCAAGCCCATGGTTTTGCCAATACCACCAATGAGGTGTCCCTTGGCCATTAATGTCTTGTCCCCTCACTTACCCTATAAATACCAAGCCATTCTCTCATCCTTTCCATTCCAAAATCCTCCTCAATGAAGTTCTGGTCTCCTTACCTCCCAAGGAGTCCTCCCAAGGTGCCCTCAAGCCTCCCAAGGTCCCAAACTTCAAGATTTTGAAGTTTCTCTTCAAGGTAAGGGATCCTACCTCTCTCTTTCTTTCCAAGTACTCTATTTTATGTCATATCTTTTATATTCCATGTTCTTATGTTGGAGGATGTTCTTTTATATTCATCCTACTGTCCTTTTCATATTCATATGATGAGAGACCCCATCTTGCTCTCATCAATTCATTTTAAGAATGTTTAAGTGGCGCCGTTAGGCTGCCGAATTTTTAAGGGATTCTTTCACCCTTCTCGATTTCAAGATCTATTTTCATGTCAAGTCTTTCATGTTCCTTTTTATTATGTTGGGGTATGATCTCTATATCTATCATACTGATCATTTATGTTCATATGATGAGAGGCCCTATTTGATCTCGTCAATTCATTTTTTTTTAGTTTTAAGTGACGTCGTTAGGCTGCCGAATTTTCATAAGAGAAAACTTATTTGTCTTCCTTCCATGTTTTTCATTTCATATGGTATGTCTTTCAAATTTCATTACCATGTTCTTATATCCTTTATATTCTGCCCTTCTACTATTTTATGGATCATTTATGAGTGGGTGACCCATGTCCCCTTTCTTTTCAATATTTTCTAAAACCCTATAACATAGTCGTTATGCTGCAGAATTTTCGTCTCAAAATGTCTCTCTTTTTCTCAAATTCTTTTATTTTATTAAGTGAATACTCAAAGCTCCTTCTTCTATATGGGTATTCACATATATATCAAAATTTTCTACTTTAATTCTGGGACTTACATACATGAAACCCGAAATGAAACCCTTTTCTTTTATGCTAATGGGTTATTTATGAAATGTTTGATGATGATATATGTGGCTCACATGATAATAAAGGCAAATTTAAGGGTGTGTCCTGATAGCGCTCCAATGCATTGGGTAAAGACTTAATCTCTAGAGATGACCATTTTTAACGATACCTTGGTGAATAGCCTTGGTAATTTTTAATGACACCTTGGGGATGGACCTTGGTGAAATAGAAATGATTGTCTGTGTTAAATGTTGTAGCCACATCGTCAAGTTATGAATCATGTTCTTTTCATTATGATATGCCTCATGATCTCTTTCTCATGCCTTAAAGTTATTTTTCATGACTTTTTTATGTATCTCAAGTTCACATGTAAAATGTTTCCCCTTGTTTCCCTTACTGGGCCTTCTGCTCACTCTTTCTTTTGATGTATGTCCCCAGGTTATGAGATGCAGTAATGAACCTAGGATGAACATAAGGAGAAGCCTTTCAAGTGTTTAAGAAGAATGTTTTATGTTTTCATGTTTTAAGTTCCTGGTTTCCAAGACACTAAACCTTAAAAATCCTTGGTTTGGTAAAATGTAATGGAAAGTTGTGTTATAAAAAGGTGGGATGTCATAGCTACACCCCCAACTACGAGTTTATTATAAGCAACTTTTTAGAGACATTAGATGCAAAATGACCTAAGTAACTTTAGTCTCTACTTACATACTCAATATGATTGAGTATACTAATGACTATGTGAGACTGGAGGTTTCCTTAAGACTAGATCTAGTTATGGAATTCATTTTATTGTCGTCAATGGAAATGTTTTGATAACATGAATGAGTTCAAGAAAATTTTACCTAAAAATCTCAAAGTGTAGAGAATAGATGAACTATACATGAGATGTCTAAGTTTCAGTGTTGTGTTGACAACACAAGTGGGTAAAGTTCAAATTGAAAGAAGAAAAGTTAGTTGGAAAGTCCAACAATGTTTCTTCTAGTAGCTAGTAAAAGTCAGTGAAACCTAAAGGTGTTATCAGGAAGAAAGTATAATGATTCCATTGGATGGAATTTTCCGAGATACCCGAAGGGGTTTGTGAAACTTAATGGAATTTCCATGTCAGGTGTCAATGTTATAGAATTCAATTCCTTAGTTTTGAAGGGTATATGATACCAAATGTAAACTTTACAAATATTGTGAACATACAGAAGTTCAAAATCAAGGGAAGAATTGATATAGCTTTTAGGCAACATTCAAGTGATGAAGAAAAGAGTTGCTACGTCAGAGATTTGAATTTAAATAAATTTATCAAGCGCAGATGGATTTTTATTAAGGGAGTGTGGTCATCTCATTTATCTTATATGATAAGAGAAGTTGTTTATTAGACAAAGAGTTGTTATAGACAATATGAGATGATACACATGGTTTATGATTCATTGGATTCTATAACATGATTGAAAATGAGACAAGGATAAGAAAATTATTCAAGATAAAAATGTTTATCTAGATGTTTGTTGAAATATGAGGGAAGGTGTTCCCACCACCCATCAGTGGCATATTTTAAAGAATAAAGTATTCTTTTTAGAAATTTATCCCAACACATAGAATGTCATATAAGATATGGAAAAAATAGTTTATTTGTTAAATATTCCTATTAAGAGGAAATAGGAGTTATTTCCTAAACACAAAGTAGCTTGTGTATCTTAGCATGATATTCTGAAGAGAATATAGTGTCCAAAAGGCTAGTGGGAGTATGTTTAGACTAAGAGAAGTTCATATTTAATAAATAAAAGATTATGCTCGTCAAAATACAAATTGGCTACCACTTTATATCCTAAAAGGTTTTGGGGTATTTTAGTATAAGATTCATGTAAATAGTTACATTAGTGTCCATAAGATTTCAAAGAAAAAGTTAGATGGAAAGAGTTCCAAGGATAATGATGAACTTAGAAATAGTTCCGAGTAGTCAATAGTAGTTATTAACATCATAACATTTAATGTTGTGGAGCTAAGGAGTTTGGATATGTTTTGAACATTAAGAATATGATTCCTAAATCTCACCATTATTCAAACTAGCTTGCTACATATATGTTACAAACTAAAGAGTTTAATGGCAGAGTTTTATTAGGTGGTCACATAGAGATGTAGAAAAAATTACATATAGATGTAATGATTTTAACAAAACCCCTGAAAGTGCAGCAAACATAAGTTTTATTCAACGATCTATCATATATGATACGTTAGACATGCACTTACGCGTGGTTTTGTTAAGTATTCTTAAATGAGTTTAAGAATATAAAATGTAACATGTTTTACAAAAAAGGCAATATCAATTTTATCATTCTTTCATAATGGTTGGCACGAAATGAAATGGTAATTATCCCATCAAAGTGAAACTTTGAGTTGTCCATAATCAATGATCATCACAAAGTATTATGGGTTGTGATGATATGTTACGATTAGCATGAGTAGAATCTTGTAACAAATGCAAATAGTTGTATATAAAAGCAATGAATCACAAGGAAATAAACCGTGACTTATTATTTGGTCAGATCCATCAAAGTATATCACATTGACTATTTTACGGTCATTAATATACTTAAGGTGTATGCTAATTATAAATCCCCATTACTAGAGGTTGGTGAGATACCTGGCATGAGAACATTCATACTTTTATACCTTTCTTACACAAGCCTTAAGACTTAGCTAATCAGGGGTGGTTGAGTATGTTTTTGATCATGTCGCCAATTGGAACTTAACCAATATGGGGTTTGTCCACACATATGATGAGCTAAAGGCATTTAGGCCCATGATTTAATTATATTAAGGAAATGCATGATCATGCTTAATTGAGTGACATGTGATGTGCTTGGTCATTTAGATGATGGACGTGTGATGTGCTCATCTTCTAGATGAATAACATGTGATGTATTCATCAAACTAGTCAATCTATTTTAGAGAATCATGAATGTGTGGGTATCCATGTACATGAAGCTAAATCAAGAGCTTTTGGTGTTCAAGAATACAATGGAGAATTGTATTGGAAACACTATCCTCTTATGTTAACTGGTGTTGTTCGGAGAATATTGGTGTGAGTTGTGATTCATGGGGACATTTTATTGGCCCATGAGCTGGATTTTCCACCAAGGAAAAATTTAACCAACAAATCTCATTGGAACTTGATCCACGATATGCTAAATTGTGTTGTGTGGCTGACATCTTTGTCTCCCCGTTCACTACCCAAGTTTGTTGTTATCTTCAAGGTGTATTGTTGTCTTCAAAGGGGAAGGGGGCTGCCATTCCAGTGTTGAAGTGTCCAATACCAAGCCTGCAAGGTTGGGCATGCCATTCAAGGAGCCGCACAGCTAGAGTTGGTTGGTTTCCAATGCTCAAGAGGCTGAGCCATGTTTACTTTGTGCAATTGCTTAATTTCATGAGAAAATTACCCTATGCCACAGAAGCTTGAAGTTGTTTTTGCGGAAGTGAAAGTTCAATAAGAGGCAAGGCATGTGGTGAAGCCTAATATATCACTTAAAGGAGGAACTACAAAAGCTACATTGTTGTTGATGCCATCGTCGAAGCCACAACTGACAATAGCTTCTAAAGGATGTTGGACAACATTTGTTATGGTTTATGATTTTGGTTTCTCACCTCATCCAATGTTCAACCAACACCACCTTGAGAACAAGATGGAATTCCAAAAGGGAGGAAATTGTTAGGGATGTATGCTTGGTTGGGTGTTATGTTGTTTAGGGGCAAACTTGTCATTTACATTTGGTTATGATAATGATGTGTTCATCTACTAGATGAACAACGTGTGATGTATTCATCAAACTAGTCAATCTATTTTAGAGAATTGTGAATGTGTGAGTATCCACATACATGAAGCTAAATCAAGAGCTTTTGGTGTTCAACAATACAGTGGAGAATTGAATTGAAAACACTATCCTATGTTAACCGGTGTTGTTCAAAGATTATTGGCGTGAGTTGTGATTCAGGAGGACATTTTATTAGCCCACAGTTGCATTTTCAACCAAGGAAAAATTTGGCCAACAGATCTCACTAGAACTTGATCCACAATACGCTAAAGTGTGTCGTGTGGATGTCAGCTTTGTCTCTCCATTGACTACCCAAGTTTGTTGTTATCTTCAAGATGTATTGTTGTCTTCAAAGGGGAATGGGGTTGTCACTCCACTGTTGAAGTGTCCAATACCGAGCCTGCAACGTTGATCTTGCCATTCAAGGAGCCGCACAACTAGAGTTCGTCGGTTTCCAATGCTCAAGAGGCATGTGGAAATTTCCCTATGCCACAAAAGATAAGCTATTTTTGCACGAGTGAAAGTTCAATAAGAGGCAAGCGGCAACACTTAATATATCACTTAACTACAAAGGTTGCATTGTTGTCAACATCATCGTTGAAGTCACAGCTGACAATTGCTTCTAAAAGATGCTGGACAACATTTGTTATGGTTTATGATTTTGGTTTCTCACCGCACCCAATGTTCCACCAACACCACCTTGAGAATAAGATGGAATTTCAAAAGGGATTAAATTGTTAGGAATGTATACTTGGTTGGGGGTAATACTGTTTAGGGCAAACTTGTCCTTTACATTTGCTTTTGATAGTTTGGGTCGACTGTAGTAGGTTGGGGGGGGGGCGGGGGGGGGGGGGTACGGTATTTTCTGAAATGACAGCTTGATAGCTGCGGGAGATCGGATCTTGGGAGGATATGTTTGGATCTTCCCAGAAATGGTTTTTCGGAGAGTTCTTCATGCCACAAAGATATATATAAATACATCTCAACAAGTATGAAAATATATCACATATCAAACAATCGTCACTCATAACAAAAATCAAATAATAATTATATACAGGTCGATTATCATCACAATTCATAAAATATAGCATCATAGATCAAGACATATATTCATCACCCAAGCCCAAAATAATCCTTGGGTTACTCCAAATTATTCTCACTTAATGTCTTAGCTGACCTACATTAACATTAGTTCACATCTCTATTTGATCATTCAACCAATCAAATAATAAAATTTCAAAATAGTTGCATTTCAAAGGATCTCATAATTAAAAACCCATAATAGTTAACCGAAAATTCACAGAAGGGTCATCATTTAATTAAATTCAAAAAAGTAGATTAACTAAATGATTAAACCAAGTGGTGTCAAACAAATCGTATGGCTAAGAAAAAAAATTAACTCATTAGCTTCCAAAAGGAAACATATAATCGCAACAGTTTGTTACAATTCCACAAGAAGCATCAAATATGATACCTCTTAAATTGATGAAACCGTTGTAAGACACGTAAACAAGTATTATAACAATTATAAACTAATAAAAACAGATTTTAAGAATCACAAAAACAAATCTAAAATACATTGTGCCATAACTTCAACACATTCGCCTTGATAAAGTTGTAAAGCACACTCTTAACTTTACAGCACGACTAAAGTCACCAAAAACAGACATCTGAAGATCAGGATACGGTCAAAATACGATCTTAAGATAGGTGTTGAATCATCAAATATAATAGGTCGATTACATCCGTCACCACGGAACACATAACTCTTAAATTGATAAACCGTTGTAAGAAAATTTGAGATCCTAACTAAACATCATAAACACATTTAATAACAATTATAAACTAATAAAAACAGTGTTTAAACAAATTATTGAAAGAATACAACAGTAATCACAAAAGCAAATCTAAAAAACATTCCAGCATAACTTCAACACCTTTGCCTTGTCAACGTTGTTAAGCATGCTCTTAACTTTTCAACACAACAAAAATCACCAAAAAAAGACTTGTAGCTCAGAATACGGTCAAAATACAGTCTTGGTAATAGTGTAGTTACCAATCTTGACTATTTACTCTTAAATTTTCAAGTCAATCCAAGCAACACAATTCAAGAGATTTCCAAAAATATACAATCTTTAATGAACGCTCAATAATTCACATATTAATACAATAAATCTCAGAATATTAATCTAAAAAATTAGATCCATAACGAAGTAAAACCAAGTAAAAAAAACCACTTCCATACAACCATTTCTTTGTTTCCAAATCCAGAGTATGAAATGGTGTGCACCATTCTTGTATCATATACAAATTCATTAATAGCTGCAAGAAAACGCAAATGTTGACACTAAGATGTGAAGAAAACACTGGTCATGTTTGTCTATAGGTACCCAAAAAAATGAATTAATGGGCTTACAGAAACACGAATAATATGGTGATCTATAATTTCTGCCCGAGCTTCTGGACGGTGATCTAATTCAATTGGGGTTTCTCCAGGCTGGCCATGTATGTCATGTATACCGTCCACAGGTAGGAGAATGAATTGCTCACCAGTGGTTGCAGGTGAACAGGAATGAATCTGAAGGTCAAGAAATCACAGAACGGCCAGTATATGACCCCGTTGATCATCGTCGGAACCAAGTCTCGCTTCAATCGTGCCATGATTTCCGATCCAGTCTCACCTGGTAATGCATAAACCATGGCAATTGCAGACATTTGCAATGGAAAATGAGCTTCTAAGGTTTGGTATGCAGTATTTGCAATTTAATTGGAAATCAAAATTCAGCCATTTGAGGTGAAATCCTCTCTCAAACTATCCTTTTCTTGTTCCATTTTTTATCTACTACCAAACAAGCCCTTAAAGTATGCACATGAAACATAGACGCAACATGTGGTGTACCTTTTAAGCCTGCATTCAAAGAGAAGAAGGTAGCTGTCATCGCAGGTCCATAAAGTGTCTGCGCCATGACGATTTTCTTCAATGTAGACATTACATCCCGCTTGGGGAAGACACTTGACACAAAATTGAACCAAACATGCAGTGATGGGCCTAAGATTAGCATCCCATATCCAGCCATGCGCATCGTCCTTAGAAGATCAAAAGGCTCGGAGGATGGTCTTGCTATTGCCTGAAAAAAAATGCTAACCTTCTATGAAATATGAAAATCTGCAACTAGAAAGATTGAAAAATCGATTATGGACATTGCAGTAGAGAAAGGAGAGGATTAATGAAACAAAGGAATGGACAGCATCCAAATCAAATCACAAAAATAACAGTAGATTTGATCTTCAATGCACCTGACAAACAACTGATGCGACTTTCTACAAGTTCTAATAGATATAAGTTAACAAAACTCAAAATATGGGGATCAAATCGTTAATAATGGGAAGAAATTGTCCATGGCTCTTGCCACTTTCAAAGGATATGAGGCACCGATCAATAAAACATACACATATTCGCATTTCATAGATTACACATGCACAAACACAAATGCGCAGACCTAATATGTCATCAGCTTTTACCAAACGAAGGGGGAGGAGGAAACAAATTCGCATAACCGAAGTGAATGCAGAAAGAATGCAAGCTTATATAGAAGGATGATAAAGATTAGTAAAAGAAAATGACACGATTGATACTGATTTCGTACCTGAGCGGACAAGTCAGCAGCGGCATAAACAAGGGAAGCGGTGACGCTCTTGGTAAGAACGGGACGAACCTTGACCATCCCAAGATACCAACTCACAAGGCCGACCTTGGAAAAGGAAAGGGGCGAGCAAGAAGTTGAGAATCGGGAAGAGAATACAGGAGGACAGAACTCAAAGTCCTTGATTTTCTTAAATGCACGTTTGTGAGGAGAGAAAGCCCAGCAATGTGAGTCGTTCCTGATGACCGAAGACACGATTGAGCTTGAACCGGTGGTGGTGGTGAAATCCGAAATAGAACGGCGAAGAGGGAAGCGCCGGAGACAGCTGCCATTTTTCAGGAAGCCTCCGATCATCTTCCTCTGCCTCCCCCGCTCCCCACCCACCCGTCTCCCGCCCACCCTCTCTTTCTCCCCTGCAAACCCTTTTAGGGTTTAGGATAGAGGCAGAGGTTTAGGTTACGTAATAGAAATTTCTGGTGTAAGGGAAAGGAAGGTGAGGGGCGGAGACGGGCGGTTTTAAACGTACGACTCACATACCACCAAAAAAAAAAATGATACCATTTATTCAAAAATCAATTATATATACTAAACCATGTTACTCTCCTACATACGTGTCATCACCACATCTATTTTCCTAATGTGGTTTTCTCCCCGTACTTTTTGACTAGCTCACATTCTATATTCCTCACCCTCCCCTCCCAATTCCTCATCTCCCTCCCTCCCCGACTCTCCTCTTCATCTCCACCTCCACCTTCCTCTACACTTCATCCCGATCTCCACCTCCCCGGCGCCCGATATCTCCTCTCCTCTCGTTTTTCCCTCCCTCCCTGCTTTCTCTTCTCCGCCTCCGCCTTGGTCTTCGTCTTCACCTCTGCCTCTCCTTCCTTTTCATCCCCTCGCACAATTTTCATCTGCATTATTGATACTGTCGCCCCTACAATGTCCTCTTCTTCGGTTTCTATTTCAATTTCAATTCATCCCTCTCTCCTCACATTGATCAGAGATTCTCTTGCGAAACTCTCAATTTTTCTTCTTCTAATCATACCCATGAAACTCTAGTTGATTTGCTTCTTCTGACTTCCTTGAATCTTCTCACACGTATGAGAACTCATTCGTGGATTTAATGCTTCGAAGCACTACGTTCACATGTTGTCTCCTCCATAACCAACCTGTTCTTTGTTAGTTTCTATTTGCATTTCAATGAATCTTCTCTCCTCACACCAATTAAAGCTTCTCTCGAAAAAACACTACAATTTCATTCTCCTTCGAATCATACCCATGAAACCGCAGGAATTATCTTCTTTCGGCTTCCATAAGGTTTGTTCTTCTTGCATATACGAGAACTCTTTTACAGAGTTGATTCTCTAAAGACAACATACCTATAGCATCCCGCCATTTTATAACATAAACTTTCATTACATTACACAAAACTGAGGATCGTTAAGGTTTAGTGTCTTGGAAACAAGGATCATAATACAAAAAAAAAAACATAAAAACATTCTTCTTAAACACTTGAAAGGCTTCTCCTTTGGTTCATCCTATGTTCATTATGCATCTCATAACCTGGGGACATACATCAAAAGAAAGGGTGAGCAGAAGGCCCAGTAAGGGAAACAAGAGGAACATTTTACATGTGAACTTGAGATACTTCAATAAGGACATGAAAAGAACTTTAAGGCATGAGAAAGAAATCATGAGGCATTTCATAATAAAAATAACATTTTTCATAACTTGAAGATGTGGCTACATCATTTAACATAGACAATCATGAACATATCACCAAGGTCCATCCCCAAGGTGTCATTTGAAAATTACCAAGGTTATTCACCAAGGTATCATGAAAATTGTAATCTCTAGTGGTTACATCATTACCCAATGCATTGGAGCGCTATCAGGGCGCACCCTTAAATTTGCCTTTATTATCATGTGAGCCACATATATCATCATCAAAAATTTCATAAATAACCCATATAGCATAAAATAAATGGGTTTCATTTCATAATGATAACGTTTTAAAAACTGCTTTAAAGACATGATCTTTACGGCACTTTAAACCCACGGAAGGGAAAGTGGATCTCATGTATGTAAATCCCAGAATTTAAACTAGAAAATTTTGATATATATGTGAATACCCTTGTAGAAATAAGAGCTTTGAGTATTCACTTTATAACATAAAATAATTTTGAGAAAAGAGGGAGAGGCATTTTGAGACGAAAATTCTGCAGCATAACAGCTATGTTTTGGGGTTTTAGAAAACATTGAAAAGAGAGGGGACATGGGTCACCCACTCATAAATGATCCATAAAACAGTAGGGGACAGAATAAGAATGATATATGGACATGGTAATGAAATCTTAAGGACATACCATTTGAAATGAAAAACATGGAAGGAAGACAAAAATTAGATTTCTCTTATGAAAATTCGGCAGCCTAACGGCGTCACTTAAACTTCAATAAAAAAGAATTGACAAGATCAAATAGGGTCCCTCATCATATGATCATAAGAGATCAGTATGATAGATATGGAGATCATACCCCAACATAATAAAAATGAACTTGAAAGACTTGACATGAAAGTAGAACTTTGAAAAGAATGAGAAGGGTGAAAGAATCCCTTAAAAATTCGGCAGCCTAACGGCGTCACTCAAACTTTCATAAAATGAAATGATGAGAGTAAGATGGGATCTCTCATCATATAAACATGAAAGGGCAGTAAGAGGAATATAAAAGAACATCCTCTCACATAAAAACATGGAGCATAAAAGGAATGACATAAAAGAGATTACATGAAAAGAAAGAGAGGGGTCGGATCCCTTACCTTAAAACGTGACTCTTGAAACTCAAAGGATTGGACCTTGAGGGCTTGGGGGCACCTTGGGAGGACTCCTTGGAAGGTAAGAAGACCATAACTTCATTGGGGGAGAGTTGGGAGTGAAAACTAAAGGAGGAAAGGGTGGGTATTTATAGGGAAAGTGAGGGGACAAAGCATTAAAGGCCAATGGACACCTCACTAGTGGTTTTGGCAAAACCATGGGCTTGCCCATGGTATTTGCCCATGGTATTGGCCACTTGGGACACCTCACACCTTATCTTACTATTCATAATTCGACCATATTGAATATATACTTAATACATCATTTAATGATGTCATTAAACACCCGTAACTTAAAAACTATACTTTCACTATTCACCGAAAATTCAACTTTCTCAGAATAATCCCAAAATTTAACCTTAACCAAATATCAATGCTATGATTTAAAAAATGAACTCCATTTTATAAAAATAATTTTCTAAATATTTTTAATTTTATTTTTAAATAAATACACTATTCACCGAAAATTTATTTTTTTAGAAAAATCCCCAAAAATTACCATAACATAATATCGATGCTCTGAGTTCAAAAATAAAGTCATTTTTATAAAAATAATTTTCTAATTATTTTTAATTAAATTTTTAATTAAAAAACACTATTCATCCGAAAAAACTAATACTTGAATAATAATTTATGAAACCGTTATTTACCCATTTTATTGAATCACATTACTTAATCAAGGTGCCTAGATTATATTAAAACATTCTTTGAGTGAAAATTACTAATCCATTTGGTCACATTACTAATCCTAAGCGTAAAATCACTATTCATAATTTACTATTCATCAAAAATTAAGTTGATCTTATTAGACTCCAAATTCCTTACTGAACACTTTTGTAGAAGACCATTTTTTGAAAATCATTACACATCATTAGTTATTTAGGGTTTACATAAATATTTCAAAATATCCCATTTTCAAAATTCATCAATAAAATACATTCTAAAATTATCTAGACATTTGAAATTTCACAAACATCACTAAAGGAAGAAATCTCAATTTATTCACCCGAAAGGATTACACAAGGAAACTAGGGTCTCATCACATAGCCCCTTATAACACTGGCATAAGACCTAAGTGTAAGGTGTGCTATGGTGAGAGAATCTGAGGGAGTCTCAGATAACATTACCCTAGTAGCAATCTCCACTAACTTGAACTTCTCCTGCAAGCGTTTTCGTTCAAGCTTGACATGCTGGAGCTCGGCTTGGGCTTGGTCCAAAGCGAAGCCCACAGATGCTACCTCCTTCCCAAGCTCTGATAAGTGGGCTTCGTAAGGGTTGAGTCTACTGGATGAAGCCATCAACTCCTCTTTCTGCATTAACCATTAACATCTTAATAAATCAATAAGAGTAAGTTAATATACTACTCAAAAAGATTGGGTCGTTACATTCTTCCCCCCTTAAGAAATTTCGTCCCCGAAATTTATACTTGAGGCCTAGTTGAAAAGGTGAGGGTACTTTTGCTTCATCGTTTCCTCAGGCTCCCAAGTCGCTTCTTCATATTTATGATTCCTCCACAACACTTTCACAAGGTGGGTAGTCTTGTTTCGTAGGACCTTGTCTCTACGGTCCAAGATCTCCACTGGCTGCTCCTCATAAGAGAGGTCATGTTCAAGTTGTACCACCTCTGGGTTCAGTACATGCGAAGGGTCGGGTATGTACTTCCTCAAGAGAGATACATGGAAGACATCATGAACTTGAGCTAGGTTCGGTGGAAGTGCTAGACGATAGGCCACTGCTCCTATGCGATCAAGGATTTCATAGGGGCCGATGTACCTAGGGCTGAGCTTCCCTTTCTTCCCAAACCGCATGACTCTCTTCCATGGAGAAATTCGAAGGAAGACTTTGTCACCAACACCAAACTCCAAGTCCCTTCGACGATTGTCAGCATAGCTCTTCTGCCGACTCTGAGCAGCCTTTATGTGTTGTTGGATGGCATGAACCTGTTCTGTCATCTCTTGCACAAGATCAGGCCCAAGAAGCTTCCTCTCACTAGTTTCATCCCAACAAGTAGGAGTTCTACACCGCTTTCCATACAGAGCTTCATAGGGTGCCATCTGAATACTCGCATGGAAGCTGTTGTTATAGGAGAACTCCACTAATGGGAGGTGTTGATCCCATCCACCCTTAAATTCCATTGAGCATAATCTCAACATGTCTTCGAGTGTCTGAATAGTCCTTTCAGATTGGCCATCAGTTTGAGGATGATAGGCCGTACTAAAATTCAATTCAGTATTCAGAGCATGCTGAAGACTTCTCCAGAATTTTGATGTGAATCTTGGGTCACGATCAGATACGATGGATAGTGGTACCCCATGCATCCTTACCACTCCCTTCACGTATATCTTGGCAAGCTGATCTAGAGAGAAATCTTCCCGAATAGGGATAAAATGGGCTGTCTTGGTGAGACGGTCCACAATAACCCATATCGCATTGTTCCCTTTGGATGTTTTCGGGAGACCAGTTACAAAGTCCATAGTGATATTATCCCACTTCCATACTGGTATGGGTAGCGGTTGTAATACCCCCTTAGGAAGTTGTCTTTCTGCCTTTACTTGCTGACACACCAGGCACCTTGTAGTGTAATCGGCAATCTCCCTCTTCATGTTATCCCACCAATAATGATCACGAAGGTCTCTATACATCTTAGTGCTTCTCGGATGTATAGAGAAAGTAGAGCTATGAGCTTCATCCATCAGTTCTTTCTTTATCTCCGGAATAGATGGAACACATAGTCTTGTACGAAATTTCAATACACCTTCTTGATCAATATTGAAATCAGGGAACTTCCCATCCTTTACAGCCTCGAACTTCTCCTGCAGTAAAGGATCTTCTTTTTGAGCCTTCTTGATCTTCTCTAGTAATGAAGGTTGAGAAATCATTTGGGATAGGGTTGATGATGTCCCTTTCCTTATAATTCCCATGTCCAGTTTTACTAGATCTTTAATCAAGGGATCTCCCAGGATCCTCATTGTTGCCAGAACAACAGGATCTTTCCTGCTTAACGCATCCGTGACTTTGTTTGCTCTTCCAGGGTGATAATGAATTGAACAATCATAGTCTTTAATAAGCTCCAACCATCTCCTTTGTCTCATGTTCAATTCTTTCTGTGTGAAAATATACTTTAGACTTTGGTGGTCAGTGTATATATCACATTTCTCCCCATAAAGATAGTGCCTCCATATCTTTAGAGCAAAAACAACTTCCGCCAGCTCTAGATCATGCGTAGGATAATTCTGCTCATGAATCTTCAACTGTCGAGATGCATAAGCAATTACTTTGTCATTTTGCATGAGGACGCACCCAAGCCCTTTCAGAGATGCATCGCTAAAAATAACGAATCCTTCTCCGATAGAGGGTAGTGTTAACACAGGTGCAGTAACCAATTTCTTCTTCAGCTCTTGGAAACTTTCCTCACATTCCTTTGTCTAGATGAACTTAACCCCTTTTCGAGTCAACTTGGTTAGTGGATTAGAAAGCCGTGAAAAGTTTTTCACAAACCTCCTATAATATCCCGCTAAACCAAGGAAACCACGAATCTCAGTTACTGTTGTGGGTTGAGGCCACTCCTCCACAACCATTGTCTTTGCAGGGTCAACCGAGATTCCTTCATTGGTTACGATGTGCCCCAAGAAAGCCACTTGTTGTAACCAAAACTCACACTTGCTGAACTTCCCAAAGAGCCTCTCCTTCCGTAGAGTTTTCAAAATAACCCTCAGATGATCTTCATGCTCCTCACGACTTTTTGAATATATCAAAATATCATCAATAAAAACTACCACAAAGTTATCAAGGTAGTCCTTAAAGACTCTATTCATCAAATCCATGAAAATAGCAGGAGCATTAGTCAAGCCGAAGGGCATAACAGTAAACTCATAATGCCCATATCTTGATCGGAAGGCAGTCTTTGGAATATCTTCCTTCTTCACCCTCAGTTGATGATAACCAGATCGAAGGTCAATCTTAGAGAAGAATTGAGCCCCATGAAGTTGGTCAAATAAATCATCAATTCTTGGAAGAGGGTATCTGTTCTTCACTGTGATCCCGTTCAGTTCTCTATAATCAATGCATAGCCGCATTGATCCATCCTTCTTCTTCACAAAGAGAACTGGTGCTCCCCAAGGAGACACACTCGGTTGGATAAACCCCTTCTCCAACAAGTCTTGGAGTTGTTTCTTTAGCTCCTCTAGCTCCACATTTGCCATTCTATACGGAGTCTTTGATATCAGTTGAGACCCAGGTACGAGTTCAATGGAGAACTCTACCTCTCTTTCTGGGGGAGGTCCAGGTAACTCCTCAGGAAATACATCCATGTATTCCTGAACAATCGAAACATCTTCAATTTGTATGCTCCCCTTCCCTTCTTCCTCATCACCGATTAACTCCATAAAGAAAGCTATAGGAGGTGCTTCTAGATAGGGATCAGTTCGGGATATCTCTCCTCGGAAGATAACTGTAGGTCGTTCATTCAAGACTACTGAGATTTCCTTACTTCTGCATTTGATCTTAGCATTATACTTTGAGAGCCAGTCCATCCCTAGTATAACGTCGAATTCCATCATGGGGATGACTACTAGATTTGCGATAAGATTGTGCTCACCAAAGTAAACACTAGAGTCTCTAAACACTGTTGATGCATGGATAATCCCACTTGGAGTCTTGACTGACAACTCTACCTCAAGCAATTCGGGGATTGATTCTATATTCTTTGCAAACTTGGAAGAAATAAAGGAATGCGTAGAACCAGAATCAAATAAAGCACTTGCTAGTTTTGAGAGGACAACAAGAGTACCTGCTACCACATCGTTCGGAACTTCAACTTCAGTTGTTGTGATAGCGAAAGCATGACCTTGCTCCCTTGGCCTCTACTGAGGTTGATGGTTATTCCCCTCCACCGCCCTCGGATTTGGACATTGATTAGCAAAGTGCCCAAGTTGTCCACACTTGAAGCATGTGACTTCGGGTAGGGCCAGAACCATCTTTCCTCTGTCGTTAGTGTTGGGAAGTTGAGGCTTCACATCACCACGACAATTCCGAGAAATATGGCCTTCTTTTCCACACCTATAGCACTTGCCACTTCCGATCAAGCAGTTCCCCGGATGCTTCTTCCCACATTTATTGCATGTGGCATGTTGCATATGCTTTCCACCTCTTTCCTGATCAAAACTTCTTCCCAGGCTCGGTTCTAGAGTTCTCTTCTTCTCATTAGATTTGTGAGACCACTGTGTCTCCCCAAACTCTAGTTCAACTTTCATGGAACTTCGAACTATTTCTTCATAGCTATCATAGTCCCTGTTGGCTAGATTCTTCCGCAGATGAGGTCTTAGTCCACCAAAGAATCTATCAACCTTCCCATTAGGGTCCATGACAAAACTTGAGGTATAACGGGAAATCCTTGTGAAGTTCATCTCATAGCTTCCGACAGATTCGTTCTCCTTCTGCTTCAGCTCGAGAAACTCTTTCTCCATTTTCGTTCTCATTGAACGAGGGAAATACTTGTTAAAGAAAATCCCCCGAAATTCTTCCCACTCCATAGCTTCCATCTCTCCTCATGGCTTCGTGTTTTTGATCAGTGACCACCACTGATCAGCTTCTCCCTATAGGCGGTAAACAGCAAGGGTGACTTTTTCTTGTTCCGAACAATGAAGTACAGAAAAGATCTTTTCAATGGAGCTTATCCATTGTTCCGCAACCAATGGGTCAGTAGATCCACTGAATGTTGGCGGTCGTTGACGCATGAAGGACTCAACAGAAAGTTGTTCCCTTCGTGGTGAGGTCGGCCTCTCAGCTTGATTCAAGTTATTACTCATAACTTGAGTCAGTTGGTTCATCATTCGCATGAATGTTTCCATTCCGGCTTCCATCGGAGGGCCGTCATCACATGGTGCATTGCGGTCACCATCGGCACGGTTTCTCCTATTGCCCGCCATTTTCTAAAAGAATAAAACCTTAGTGAGAAACTTATTTCATTTATGAATCTTTTAACTAAGACTTCATGCTTATACAATTACACTTTTCTATAATTCCTTCATAATGATTCATAAAAAGCTCGTGATTAACCAAACATATCCCCCGGGAGTGTCGTAACCAAGAGTGCAGCAAGGCCCGTTATCGTGCACCAGTTCCCGTTCGAGTCTAGCTCAAAGCGGTGTTTTCGGGTTTTACCCCTATGTACATCTGTGCCAGAGCCGCCTCTACCTGCTCGTATCCAGACAGGGATGTATTTGTTTGATAGACCACTTACTCAATACTTACCAAAATACCAGGAAGTTTTCCTATATTTAAACTTTTCTATAGGGTTCTTCCTAAAGTTTTTATATCCTAATTTCCACAAATAACTAAACCATCCTTTGATACCAACTATAGCATCCCGCCATTTTATAACATAAACTTTCATTACATTACACAAAACTGAGGATCGTTAAGGTTTAGTGTCTTGGAAACAAGGATCATAATACAAAAAAAAAACATAACAACATTCTTCTTAAACACTTGAAAGACTTCTCCTTTGGTTCATCCTATGTTCATTATGCATCTCATAACCTGGGGACATACATCAAAAGAAAGGGTGAGCAGAAGGCCCAGTAAGGGAAACAAGAGGAACATTTTACATGTGAACTTGAGATACTTCAATAAGGACATGAAAAGAACTTTAAGGCATGAGAAAGAAATCATGAGGCATTTCATAATAAAAATAACATTTTTCATAACTTGAAGATGTGGCTACATCATTTAACATAGAAAATCATGAACATATCACCAAGGTCCATCCCCAAGGTGTCATTTGAAAATTACCAAGGTTATTCACCAAGGTATCATGAAAATTGTAATCTCTAGTGGTTACATCATTACCCAATGCATTGGAGCGCTATCAGGGCGCACCCTTAAATTTGCCTTTATTATCATGTGATCCACATATATAATCATAAAAAATTTCATAAATAACCCATATAGCATAAAATAAATGGGTTTCATTTCATAATCATAACGTTTTAAAAACTGCTTTAAAGACATGATCTTTACGGCACTTTAAACCCACGGAAGGGAAAGTGGATCTCATGTATGTAAATCCCAGAATTTAAACTAGAAAATTTTGATATATATGTGAATACCCTTGTATAAATAAGAGCTTTGAGTATTCACTTTATAACATAAAATAATTTTGAGAAAAGAGGGAGAGGCATTTTGAGACGAAAATTCTGCAGCATAACAGCTATGTTTTGGGGTTTTAGAAAACATTGAAAAGAGAGGGGACATGGGTCACCCACTCATAAATGATCCATAAAACAGTAGGGGACAGAATAAGAAGGATATATGGACATGGTAATGAAATCTGAAGGACATACCATTTGAAATGAAAAACATGGAAGGAAGACAAAAATTAGATTTCTCTTATGAAAATTCGGCAGCCTAACGGCGTCACTTAAACTTCAATAAAAAAGAATTGACAAGATCAAATAGGGTCCCTCATCATATGATCATAAGAGATCAGTATGATAGATATGGAGATCATACCCCAACATAATAAAAAGGAACTTGAAAGACTTGACATGAAAGTAGAACTTTGAAAAGAATGAGAAGGGTGAAAGAATCCCTTAAAAATTCGGCAGCCTAACGACGTCACTCAAACTTTCATAAAATGAAATGATGAGAGTAAGATGGGATATCTCATCATATAAACATGAAAGGGCAGTAAGAGGAATATAAAAGAACATCCTCTCACATAAAAACATGGAGCATAAAAGGAATGACATAAAAGAGATTACATGAAAAGAAAGAGAGGGGTCGGATCCCTTACCTTAAAACGTGACTCTTGAAACTCAAAGTATTGGACCTTGAGGGCTTGGGGGCACCTTGGGAGGACTCCTTGGAAGGTAAGAAGACCAGAACTTCGTTGGGGGAGAGTTGGGAGTGAAAACTAAAGGAGGAAAGGGTGGGTATTTATAGGGAAAGTGAGGGGACAAAGCATTAAAGGCCAAGGGACACCTCACTAGTGGTTTTGGCAAAACCATGGGCTTGCCCATGGTATTTGCCCATGGTATTGGCCACTTGGGACACCTCACACCTTATCTTACTATTCATAATTCGACCATATTGAATATATACTTAATACATCATTTAATGATGTCATTAAACACCTGTAACTTAAAAACTATACTTTCACTATTCACCGAAAATTCAACTTTCTCAGAATAATCCCAAAATTTCACCTTAACCAAATATCAATGCTATGATTTCAAAAATGAACTCCATTTTATAAAAATAATTTTCTAAATATTTTTAATTTTATTTTTAAATAAATACACTATTCACCGAAAATTTATTTTTTTAGAAAAATCCCCAAAAATTACCATAACATAATATCGATGCTCTGAGTTCAAAAATAAAGTCATTTTTATAAAAATAATTTTCTAATTATTTTTAATTAAATTTTTAATTAAAAAACACTATTCATCCGAAAAAACTAATACTTGAATAATAATTTATGAAACCGTTATTTACCCATTTTATTGAATCACATTACTTAATCAAGGTGCCTAGATTATATTAAAACATTCTTTGAGTGAAAATTACTAATCCATTTGGTCACATTACTAATCCTAAGCGTAAAATCACTATTCATAATTTACTATTCATCAAAAATTAAGTTGATCTTATTAGTCTCCAAATTCCTTACTGAACACTTTTGTAGAAGACCATTTTTTGAAAATCATTACACATCATTAGTTATTTAGGGTTTACATAAATATTTCAAAATATCCCATTTTCAAAATTCATCAATAAAATACATTCTAAAATTATCTAGACATTTGAAATTTCACAAACATCACTAAAGGAAGAAATCTCAATTTATTCACCCGAAAGGATTACACAAGGAAACTAGGGTCTCATCACATAGCCCCTTATAACACTGGCATAAGACCTAAGTGTAAGGTGTGCTATGGTGAGAGAATCTGAGGGAGTCTCAGATAACATTGCCCTAGTAGCAATCTCCACTAACTTGAACTTCTCCTGCAAGCGTTTTCGTTCAAGCTTGACACGCTGGAGCTCGGCTTGGGCTTGGTCCAAAGCGAAGCCCACAGATGCTACCTCCTTCCCAAGCTCTGATAAGTGGGCTTCGTAAGGGTTGAGTCTACTGGATGAAGCCATCAACTCCTCTTTCTGCATTAACCATTAACATCTTAATAAATCAATAAGAGTAAGTTAATATACTACTCAAAAAGATTGGGTCGTTACAATACCTTTATGGTGGATACGTTTGTTGTGCTATTAATATTGGACTCTTCATTGTAGGTTTGTTTTCGAATCACTAGCCCGTAAGGAAGGTTATATATTGGATTCATGTTTATGTGCCTTCATATGTCCTCATAACATCGAAGCATAAATTCCTTTGGTAAGCTATGCCTTGACCAATATTTGTTAGGATTTTGATGTTTTACTGCTTATACGTATTACGCATTTCACCAAGGGATACAAAGAGGAATAAACAGTAGTGCAAGGTCATTGTTGTACCTCATGCTGACAAGTTTGTCTAACATAATCAAATCATATTTAATGTTCAATACTTCTTGATTCCAATTGATCAGGTTTATAGTGTTCATTAAATTTTTGTAGGGATGTTGATTGACATCAGACCTCTTTCTCATTGTTCTAATTTCACCACAAATATTTCTTGGGGTGCTAGAATATTGGTCTATGTTCTGGAATATTTTCACTGCTTGTCCTATGCTGGAATAATTGAATTATTTCTTTTAAATTCTTAACTCTTTGTGCACTTGGATGGTTTCATATGCAGGTTGTGGAGGTGCGTTTGACTGATTTAATTCGGGTTGTGAAGATATCAATTATGGATTATTTAATTCATGTTGTTGGCTTATTTAATTAAAGGTGTGGAGATGATGGTTGTAGAGGTTCACTTAGATGGTTTCTGGTGCAACAGAGTGATTTAATTCATTGCATGTTCTTACTTTCTAATTTTCATTGGAGGCACTCTGATAGGTTGTCATGTAGCAATTACCGACTTGATGATATTTTTTTCATTATGATACATTCTTTATTTGTTTGTGAAATAGGATTCCTATGATAGATTGTCAGGTGTTTGACCCCTGTTTCATCACATGCATAGTTTCTTTGGATCTATGAATTCTTCTCCTCCATGGACCCTCTCCTTTAATTAGTTTTTTTTCAAGTTGCTTGATTTTTTGGTCTTGAAACTGTGCTAATCACTTATTCTAGATTTTGGTATGTTCTCGATCCATTGAATCTTTTGGTTTTGTTTTTTTCATTTTTGAAATATTAGATGTTTCACGGGCTTTGATCATTTAGCTAAAATTCATGTGGTATATACTTTCCGATCTTCACCCTTGTCATATTTCAGATGCATAAGATTAATTCATATCTACAATGGTTTTGGTTATATCATTGCATGACTTTGATTCGTATTTTTAGTTGGATGCTCATATATTCTGATATGGTTGTAGGCACAAGCTTATGATTGGGGATATCATGGTAGAGCATGTTATTAAAGTAATGTAGCATGACTAAATTTAAACAATAGGGAATTCATTAAATGTTTATGATTAATTTATATTTTTTCATGATTATTCAATCAATAATCACTAAACCTTATGGATTTTAATATCCTTTAATTAGCTTGATAGTTTTTATTGATAATGATATCATGATTTGTTCTTCTAAATTATTTAATTGTACTCATGTGTAGGTTCCTCTAAAAAAATGAAGTATGTGATTGATTTTTAGCCAAGATACAGTTAGATCCTCTCTTTCTTGAAACATGTGTGATGTCATTAAATTTAATCAAATGAATTTTATTACATGTCATAAAGAAGTAGTTATTTATTCTAATATGGTGTGTTTCATTTTTCACATTCTCTTTCCAATTTCTCTTGAATTCCACTAAAACATCCTTGGAAAATTTACAGTAAGTAGTAATTTCTTAGTTCTTCAATTTATTCTCTCACATGTGTTTGTTCTAATGAAAATTTCTATACAAGAGGATTCATTAATAAATCATCGCAATCAATTTACCCAATGGTATAAAAACATGTTCTTAAAACTTTAATATTTTTTTCACATCTCTATAATGTTTTTTCTATTTACATTTATTCAGTTCTTATGCACGTATTAAGTTAAACCTATATTATACTTTATTCCCACAAACATTCATATTATTATTCCTTTTCAAATATATAGTTATTTTTTTGATAGATATTATGTCTTGTCTACTATTCACTATGCCTCCCACAACACATGGATCTTCCATAGCATTCCTCCACCTACGTGTACACCTCTCTGAGATCGATTCCATTCTTATTATTACCTCCACAAATATCTTCTTCCTAATCTCATTTCCTATGCAAATGCCGGTTCCCTCGTGCATCACATCCTCCCATCCATTTTTGCAGATTCCACTTATCTTTCAATGGAACAATGTTGAATGTGATTAGGCTTTCTATAAATCCCCACCGATGCATCGTTGCAACCCCATCATCTACCGAATCCCACCTCCCATCAAAATCAATAAACACTTAAAATTGCTCAAGCTATCATTGGAAGACCTCCTCTCGCCTCCATATCTTGCCTCTCCCTCTTCCATGGCCTCCGCCTCCACCCACCATTCCATCTCTGTCTCCAATCTACATAATATTAGACATATTAATCGCAAAGACTAATTGATTAAACCCATGCATTGCATAATTTTTTTATTCTCAGACCATATTTATCTCAAATCATTCCTCTATGTGGGTCAATGAAGTAGTTTCTCCATCTCTTATCTCCTTCAAAATTTTCAATTCATAACCTGCATGCTTATGTAAATTAACGTTCTAGATTAGTTATTATATTTCCTTTAATAGGTTTCTATTACATGTGGTGATGTTAATTTATTTCAGGTGTTTCTTTCTCCATCTGACTCTCCCTGGTTGTGAAGTTATAATACTTCCATAAGAATTTCAAATTATTCACGATTACTTTATTGATTTTAAAAAATTCTATTTTCATTGGTTATTTTTTATTGATTACGACATGATAATTATTTAAATTATAATTTGTTATTCAATATTTTGAATTTTATACTCAGTATTATTCATGGATTAATATATCTACTACACAAGGCATTATATTCAGGTACTACTTAAATTTAGGCTTGTGATCCATAAGATGTTTGAAACTCTATTTGCATCACCAGGTGCAAATAATTTTTTTCATGCACTATTCATAACCTGTTGTAGGATTCCCTATTTGTTGAACTTTTATTTTCATGTGAAATTTTATAGTATTTACAAATTCCATTTTATATTTTCATATATTATTCATTTTCCCTTGAAAGTGATTCATCATATCAAACATTCCTTTAGATGTATACAATATATTAATATTGTTTGAAAAACACTTGTATGCATTCACTTGTGGTAATTATTTGTGCCTCAAGGCTCATGTCCATTAATCACACCAACATGCGACATGTGTAGATTATGAGAGCCATTGTGGAAGAATATACAATGGTAGATGCAATCCAATGAAAATGAAAATAAGCTAGTGGAACAAATCAATTCTGAGCTCTATTTCTATGTCATAAGTTTTCACCACTGTAAGTAACTTGTAGGAAATATTCATTCATTTATATATTTTTTTAATTCTATTTCTCTAATCCATTCCAAATATCGTAGAAATCAAAACTTTATTAGCATATGAAAACAGTGGAGTTTGATCAGTAGTCTTTCCTATGAAGAATCTATGGATGATGACTGATATTTACATTCATGGCATGCTGGAGGCACCAAAATTTAGAGTCGTTCTTATGATATGGTAAGTTTTGAAATAGTAAAATATGTGCAACAAACAATTTTTTAGTAACTGTTTTATAGAGCCTTACTAAAATACAAAATTTATTATTTTGGGTATGAAGGGATTTTTTTGAGTTTGTTGTACATGTTAAATCAATGCTAAGTGGTGGTTAGAAATATATTATATATTCTAAAGAATGTGTCCCCTACTTCCAGATGTCACCACTAGATCAGTTTATCTTATGTTCCCTCCTCTCTACGACTTCCTAATCCCTCACATTTCCTATACCTCTTCTCCTCCAAATCCTCCTCATCCACCTACATCTCCTCCTCCACATCGGTATCCGCCTCTGCCTCCTCCTCCACCTCATTCTACAACTATGCCCTTACTTCCTCCTCCACCCCAGACTCCACCTCTGACTTCGCCTCCACCTCCGTCTTCGACTTCATTCCCCCTGCCTTCATCTCCTCCATTTCATCTCCTCCACTGCCTCGGTCTCCGCCTCCACCTCGGTCTCCAGATCAGTCTCCTCCTCCACCTTCTCCTCAGTCTCTACCTTCACCTCCACCTATCCTTATCCTCCAATATAGTTCTGATTCCGATTTCAAAGGTTTGAATTTATTATTTTATATGTTTTACTAATTTCCATAAACCCTAAATGTTTGTTATCTGGTTTTTTTTCTTATTTTAAAAGTTTTATTATTTTAACTTGAATAAATATTCTTTGTTGGAGGAATCTAATTACTCAATGATTCCCTGTAAGTTTCTTCCTTCTTAACATCTCATATGTCTATGACATTTCATCCTAACTATGATTTTGTTTCCATCTACATTCGTTTGGGATTTTTTACTTCACGTTGGTATTTATCTATTTCAAATAAGTTTTTTTTCATGGACCTATCCATACATCATCAATCACATTCTAATCTGTTTATCATTTTAGTCTTCACCTGTTCATATCAGCGAGGAAATTCTTTCATGACTCCTAAACTTGCATCCCTGCTTTAATTCATCACTTTCATGAAACCCAAGCCCATGTCCCTTCTCCAGTATATCCATGTTCGAATCAGTAAGGAATGTATGGTATGCTTCAAGTTATCCCAAAGTTTATGTAATATTTGGAATAAATATAATGCTATAATTGCCTATATATCAATCAGGTATATTCATTACTAACTTATGAAGGTATGTTATTTTTTTAATAATATTAATTTTAGTATTTGTTATAAGTTTTATTTATCTGCTGTAGTGGTACAACATACATGATATTCCATCACAAGTACTCTGTATTTTGTAATTATAGTTAAATTCATTGTTTAGTATTTTTAAATTACTATTGTATATATTTATACACACTTGTAGGATCTATAAAATTTCAATTTCAATGATCTATCACGTTTTCCTACTCTGTAGTCATTTTTTATCATTCAAAATTGTCAATTTATTACATATATTCATAAGAAAAATTGATTTATAAATTAGTTATTACATTTTTGTTCATTATTAATTCACAATTAGGAATCAATTTCTAAGTTTTTCAGTTTTCATTATGCAATACCATTTCTATTTATTGATTTTTAATCCTATATTCAGATTCTATAGTCATGTTCATTATGCATTATTCATTCAGTCAATTAAATATATTATATATAAATTGATTATTTGATCCTCCATAATATATCACATATTAATAGATTATTTCATCCAGGTGGTGTGTCCTAATAACATATGAAAAATCTTCAACTATCACATGGAAAGCACCATTTAATATTATATTTAAAGTTTCCTTTTTTATTTATATTTTATAACATAATAATATTTATGATGTAATGATAAATCTATTGTTGAGAGTTGACCAATTTATCTATATTTTAATTTGTTATTCTGTTATTATTTTAGAAAATAATAGCATTTTTTGGTGGAAAATATTTTATAGAATAAATTTCATATTCCCACATAATTGTGTTATTATTCTCTCTATATTCATATAGTTTGATGTATAATCATGTTTCATTAAAAATTTCATTTTGGTTCTTATAATAGTTGGTGGTGAAGGTGTTGTTGGGGGCTAATTCATCTCAAAGTGGGTACATGATATTTTAGACATGTTTTTTGATTAATCTCATAATAAATTTATATTTAATCATGTATTTTACATATGTGAATTTTAGAAAATCCCCTTACCATCTCAAGCCATGTTTTTATACCCACTAGTGATGGAGAATCTTCACTTAAATTCCATTTTTTCCTCTTCCACTAGATGTCTAATCCTTGTAGTGCTTTCATGATTTATCTTGAATATTGAGTTCTAATTAACTGTATGTGAATTAAATTAGTGATTATTATCTTAAAATAAATTTCAGATAATAGATGTGGCCTATAGTTAATCATCTACGATGAATACATTGGGGATTCATTTCAGGTTATCATTAAAAATTCCTTATATTTATTTTATTCATCTAATGTATATAGAAATCACTATATTATTTCTAATCTTGAATCATGAAAAATATTTTCTTATTTTTTTTGTAAAATCAACTTCTTTTTGGGTGGATGGCTATTTATATCTTCCATAATTTCTTTTATAAAACTACCCTCTGGGATTTTAACAAATTGGATTTTTTTTTATTATATATTCTTGAGACATCACCTTTTAGTTTTTTGATATGATGAAGCTATGAATATTGTATTTGGGATTCAAAATAATTTAGTTAATAATTTTTTAGGATATATTTGTTCCCATGCTTTTATTTTTCTTTCCAGACATCTATACCATGATGTTTTTGAAAAAGTCATTCCAAATTGCTAGTTTATTAATGTATTATGTGTGGCTTGATTCTATATTTTCTTCAAATTTACTCTGATAATTTTTTTATGCAAAATGTTAGGTCGACAATATCAGTGTTTAGTTACTTATTTCATCTATTAAGTGCATGTAATTAATGAACAATGCATTATATATTTAAGTTTTCTTTCAAATTTCCTACTAACATTATTATACTACGTGCTCACTCACAATCAATATCCATTTCATTTATGTGTCACTAATGTCTAGATGTAACTGAGAATTGATTGTTTATTCCATCCCATGTGAGCACTCTAGGGGTTCATCTTTGTTTAAATTTCAAAAGTTCAATTTTCCAATTTTATTTCTTATCACTAAATTAAATCATGTGTTTTTTATATTTTTGTGTTTATTTTTTTCTATATTTATGAGTTCATTTTTAACCATTTTTAGTGCTACTTTTTCTTTGAATTAACTTTCCAGTACTACATATTTACTATCGATAATTATAATTATTATGTATCCTTTTCTAGTTGGAAATATTATTTTCATTATTGAAATCATTTCTTATCTTTAGGCACTTTTATTTTTTATGAATGTGTAGTCATTGGAATAGTTTTAAACTTGAAAGCATGACTAATGATTTTTTAAGTTTTAACTCCCTTATTAGGTTCATCACCTCTACCATAGTCTATGATTTAGTTTATATATTTATATTTTCCCCATAATTAATCACTCATGCTTCTAATAAGTTGCCTACATAATACGTGTTTGACTTAAGAGGTTGTGAAGGAATCCATTCTTCACGCTTGCAAGACCGTTGGAACTAGATTCGCAACATGGCTTAAACCTGATCAGGTATGTAATTTGTTCTATATTATACTTTAAACATTCAATATTAGAAACACATTTATTAAAATGTACTTGATTATCCATTTTTTAATAAATCATTCAAAGTAGGCATTATGAGGGTGTTAATCACTTGCTTATATATGATCAAAATCAAAAGGAAGCTTGATTTTATCCTCCTGCTTATCAACACCCTCAAACAGAATTCTCATTGGATTGTTGGGGAAGGAAAAATTCTTTTTTGGTACCACAACTGGTCAGGCTCGGTTCTCAGATTCCCTGGTTTCCCAGCTCCTTTTATTTTGTTCAAGGAAGCCAGCCGCCACCCCATTTTTATCAAAGTAGTTATGGACACTGAACAACAGGAGATCTGGGAATCTATTGTTATCAACTCAGACCCGGATTGCTACGCATTCACTGCTTCCTCCTCAGGTAACTTCTCTTCAAAGGATTACCATAGGCTCCTAGCTCTGTAAGTCTCTCCCGATAACTGGGATGATGTGGTTTGGTGTAAAGTAATTCCCTCAAAATATAATTTTTTAACGTGGAGGATCAGGAACCAAGCAGTGGCCACAGATGATCATATCAAGAGGTTGGGTATCAGTATGGAATCCAGATGTCATTTTTGTGATCGACAGTGGGCGGAGAGTACCACACACCTGTTTTTTGCGAGCGATTGGGCCCAAGTGACATGGTCCTTCTTCGAGGGTTTTACAGATTTCTCCTCTGGTATACATTGCTATGAATCCTTTCTGGATAGATGGTTCTATGGAACAACAAGCTCGGGTACGAAAAGGATGGCAAGGTCTGTTGTCCTAAGCGCGGGGTGTTGGTGCCTGTGGCAGGCTAGGAGCCGAGCCCGGTTTGAAGGGGCGCTACCTACGGTGAGGTCCATTATTGTGTGCATGTGGAATTTGCTGGTGGATCTAGTCACGTTCATCCCCAACTGGTGAGAGGCGCCTTCGCTCAGGCTACTGTAGGTTAGTTCCCCTCCTGTGAATCCTTTCAGTACCAGAATTCAAGGGCAATGGATCTGTTGGCGGCCTCCATCTTCCGGTTACAAGATCAATTCAGATGGTTCCTATGTGCTTGGAGAAATGAGAGGAGGGGGAATGGTTTAGGACTGGATTGGTAGTGTGGTGCTGGCCTTTACTGCACATTTTGGTTTTAGAACCTCCCTTCAGGGTGAGGCAAGAGTAATGATCGTAGGGTTATTACTCTGCCATCAGAGGAATATTTCTATTTCTCAAGCTGAGACTGATTCCTTGATCCTTCATGATTTTTTTCATGGTAAAGTTTGTGTTCCGTGGTCAATATCTTACACGGTTAGAAAATACCATTCCATGCTTTATAATGTTAGTGTGATGCACACTTGGCGTGAGGGGAACAAAGTTGCATATCACCTCGCTTCTATGGCACATCCAGGCTCCAACGTCACTTGCCTCCATTCGATCAACTTCTTGAAGCCAGAGGGGGTTCACTTAATCAGAGGTGATGCTCTGGGTCTCCACCACTTCAGGCCTCCCTAGGTCCTGAGTGCCCTTGTTCTCCTTGTTGTTCCTGGTGTTTCCTTTTTGTTTTGTTTCTTGTTTCTAAATGCTTGTCTCCTTGACTTTATTTTGAATAAAAATTTTATGTTGGATGGAAAAGGAAGCTTGATTTTGGTCTTTTGGTGTTTTATCAGTTTCTATGCTATTATGGTGGTGGAATAAGATTATTCAATAATGAATTGACCCATGATGATATGGATTTTTATCGAATAGATTCATTATTTCAATTGAATTAAATTACTTTTTCTTGAAAGGGAATAGGTTGTAGATCTCTTTTATTTTCTCTAATCTTTTAAATTCAAATATGATTTTTTTGGTCTTTCACATTGGGATTTTTTCTCTATTTTCTATTTATGTATTCTACTTAATCTTTCATATACAGTTATGGTTACTCTAACACCATAACATTGATGGTATTAAGGCCTTTCATTATTTCTTGGGTTGTCTATAGGAGGGTAGCGTATGATTTATTTATCCATTTTTTATATTATTTGATGTGAACCAGAAAATTAGGATGATAATGCTGATGATGTTCGATTCTTCTATTGTTAGCATTATGGAAGTTGTATTAAGATGAATACCTATTAAAATATGCTCTGCATTGAATAATGATGGTAATATAATTATGCATTTATATACCACATACTCTAAATTTTCTATTAGTGCAAGTTCATTGCACTATTTTTTTCATCTCCACCAGATCTGTTATCATCAGTTTACATATTCAATGCATATGGGCTTCCTTGGTAATTTAGTTTTTCCCCTATCTGTATGATTTGATCATTAAGTATAAAAATATGATTTAGAGGAAGGGTATCTTGACTTTAATCCATATGGATATTGAATAATAATGTATTCAATAATTTAATCCCTTTATTAGGATATGGTTAGGGTGTTGGTCACCATTATACTTTAATATATTTTATAAAAAACTCCATCTATTAATTGATGTTGTATTGAATATTTAAATGATCATGTTAAACTTTTTGTAAATATCAAAAAATATATGCAATTTCTGTAAATTGATTTTTTTCATATAAATAAATTGAATTTCTGCATTCAATTTTTTTTCTAAAGATATATTAGACTTTTAATTATTCGGATGCATGGAATCTATTTTTTTGCATATACATGTTGTTTCAACATGCTGGTGTATAAAACATACTCATCATTTTTATCCAATTATTTTATTATTATTAGGATCATGTCTTTACTACAACATCAAGTTACAACAATTGTGTTCTTGAATTCACAAATTTAGCTACCCAAACCACAACCATTATGGTACAAATATATACTTTAAACTTCATATATTTACTGTGACATCGATATATATGTATATAGTCTAATATGCAATGTAATTTTAAATACCATTACTTCTTCCTTAGTACCTCTAATTTGGAAATTCTATACTGCCACCTAGATTTTGAATACAATCTATGTAATTCCTATATATTCATAAATTTGAATATGGAAACTTTCAAGACCGAATAACATCAAATCAATAACAAAATGTGATATGATAAATTAATATATAAAAATTAGAACTAACATGTCACACATATGTAATATACAGTTACATAAGTAACATTTAAAAGCTTTTATAATGCTTGAACATGATATGCGACTTTGTGTATATCAAAAACATCACTAATTATGCTTGCAACATGAAATATTTGAAATTTAATTGAATCTACATCATAGATACTATCATAAGTTTAACTAAATCAACAAAATGTAATATACAGTTACTGTCATAAGTAATGTAGAATATGAAAAAGCTTTTAAATGCCTTAACAACTTATATAACACTGTATTGAATATAAACAACTTGACTGATTATGCATGCAACATGAGATTCCTTGATAATTTTTTTGATATTTAATATGTGATATTTAAATTTCTTTAACATTTTATATGAAAATTACATATTAAACTTAGCTCTGATAAAAATATTGAAGATGAATTGAAAACAGTTAATATAACAGTTAATAACTATACTGATTGTGCTTCCAACATAATCTCACTTTCAATTCTATATCATGCATGATAACTGAAATTTATATTCAATATGCATTCATTTATGAAAGGAAATATTATAGAATATATGTATTGGAGGCTTGTAAATTAACAAACCATGATGCATGCAGAAAATAAATAAAACATGGAGAACAATTCAAGAACAGAACCCGAATACAAATTTCTTCTAAGACCTCTAGCCCTAGATCTGATGCACGAGCTGAATGTCTTTGGGAATGATGGTGACCCTATTGGAATGAATGGAATAAATATTGGTATCCTTGAAGAGACCTATGAGGTAAACCTCAGTTTCCTCCTGAAATGTAGTGACGACACTACTCTATAACCTCAGATCGATTTTTGAAGTCTTGAGCAATATCCCTCACCAGCCTTTGGAATGTAAGATTTTAGAACAACAACTATGTGCTCTTCTAGTACTTACCAATCTCCATCAGTGCCACTGTCCCAGGCCTGAAGCAGTGTAGCTTCTTGATACCACCGGTTTCTGAAGCATACTTTTGAGCAGATTTGGTAGCCAGCTGCTTCCTGGGTGCCTTGCCTCTAGTGGATTTCCTTGTAATATGCTTGGTGTGTGCCATCTCTCTCAATCAAAAGAAAGATCTAGAAATTGAACGATGATTAGTAGAGAAGGTGAGATAATGATCAATATGCATTCATTTATATCTTGTGAATATGAATACAATTACATGACATTGATAGTGCTCAATATATTTAGTTTATCAACAATGGATGAAATATTAGAAAATTTATATAGTTTCTCCCGGACTAATATATTTTAGGGTGCTAACATTTAAGGTTTATCTCTTTCACTTTTTTTACTATCTCATGATTTTGGATTATGATATCCAATTAACTTAAACTTATTTAGTGAAATGCACTCGAATGATTATGAATTGTATACTTTAGTAAAAATAAATTGTTTATTTCTTTTCATCACCTCTCACATTTTGGTTACTAATTTTTTTTGTAGAGAGATTTATCTCATGATTTTGATAAATAAATATTTCATGAAATATAATTATTCATAAGTTATTTTAATCATATAAATTAAACATCTAAGAAGATTCAAAAAAATTCAACTACATTGATTTACTCACTATCTTAAATAGACCAAACTACTATCAATTGATTTTTTAAAATGTTTCCTTGAAATGTAATGGATAAATATTTAAATATATGATTTTGTTTAATTCTATACATTAAATATTATTTATTCTTCTATTTATTTATCTTTCTATATTGAATATATCTGTAGGTATTGTTAGTTAAATCTATGTTATCATTGATTTACTCACTATCTTGTACCGTGCAACTGTATAGGTTGAAGCACTAGTTATTATTTATGTTATTAAATTAAAATTGGACATGATTTAATTTTAAAAAACATTATAAATATAAAATTAAACAAATTTTTTAAAAAAATATAAATGAGTGAGGGGATCACCTTTTATTATAGTCATATGATCCAGTGAACAGAAACCCTTTTGATCAGTTTTAATTAAAAAATATAAAACATTTTATTTAAGAAACCTATATTTTTTTTGTTAAAAAATTATACACTATGATATTTATTATCATTATTTTAGAAGATAACAATACATGTATGTAAATATATTTATATGATAGGTTCTAGGTATTGGTGCTTGCTTCTAATCTGCAGGTTGGGGGTTCCATCCAACCCTAGTTTGGGTTTATGTATTTTTTTGGTCTTTTGGATGGATTTGGTTGGGTTGGAAAGTGGTTCTAAGACACAATGTGGGCTTTATTACATGACATTGGGTGCTTAGTGGCTCAATTTTATCCCTATTAAGACCGACACTTAGAGCTAGTTTACACTAGCCTAACTACATAAACGGTATAGGGTGGACAACCCGATAAGGGGATAGGTCAAGTTGAACTAGACAGAACCATCCAACTTATTATGGATTTAATAACTATTCCATTTCTGAACATGGATAATTCAGGAAGGTGTACACCAATTATATCACAGATCAATATTCCATGTTGAAAATGTGTGGAATAATATATGAGTGGTGTGCCAACTTTAACTCTCTTTAACATTATCACTATGATGCCCAACATTCATTATGATGTATTGCTTCATATGTATTTTTATGTTTCATCATTAAAAATATCATCCAAGAAAAACTCAGTGGGATAAAAAATGAAATAATTAAAAGAGTGCAAACATGTCATATTCCCCTTGAAAATTACATTATAAGAAAAATTATAAAATTTGACAATTTATGCATCACTATATCTCGTAATTTTTTTTGAAAAAGGGAAATCAATAGTGTTTTATAAATAGACTTGTCATGTTATCGCTTGATCAAACATATTTGACTCTAGTGCCTTTGTTATTTATCAACTATCAAGTAAAGAAGAGGAATTCTAACACCTTGACCCAAACCATTGGGTCTAAGTTGAGTTGTCACATGACCTCTTGTGTTCCTCATTATACAAAAGAGGTTTATGATTAGAAATAATGGCTCAAATAGTTTCTTAGGGAGACTATGACCTCAGTGCCAGGTGAACATCAGAGTATAAGTAGGGAAATGATAACAATAAACAACAATAATGAATAAATGAATAATCAATCATCAGAGTAACAACATACCAAAATAAAACCACCACACGACCCCATGTGTGCCTCCCCATATGCAATAGGTTGTCGAATAGCAGTGATGGCTTAGGGAGCATTGTGGGGAGACTATTCCCTTGGTACCAATTGAACATCAAAGTACAAATAAGGAAGCAATAAAAAATAATCAGTAATAATGAATAAATAGATTATCAGTCATCAGAGTGGAAATATACTTAAATAAAACCAGACCTTGTAGTAACAATATGTAATGTCAGATACATAAAACAAAACTAAATAGAGATCCAATGTACGAGGTAAGTTAGTGACTGATCACATCACAATTCACTGCTTTATTTCACCCCTACATCACTGTTTTAAACTAGTTTTGTATTTAAAATTACAAATATTATCTCAAATTGAAAATAAAATTTGATTCAATTATTAAATTTTTATCACCATTAAAAAGGGAAATTATTCTTGTTTTGGTGATTTCCTTGTAGGAGGAGGTGATTTGGAGGGTCAGAGATGATCCAGAAGGGAAATGGGTCAAACTACATGGAATCCCAAAGACATCTGTCCACTGTTTTGCACATTACTCAAAATAAGTGCCTCCAAATGGGATGAAATTTTGTGTGACTCTCAAAAAATTCATGGAATACAAATAATCTCAAGGAATCAAAGCCCAATTCGTTCATTAAGTGGTCCATCCGAACTGATCTGTCCAGGGGACAAAATCTGCACAAATTCAATGATTTGGTTATGTATTTCGGCTATATCTAGCGCTTTAATACTCCATTGGCCTCCAAATTTTACATAGATATAGTAAAGATAATTTAATAAAACTTTTATATTTTTTCAAAATCTAGATAATTCCATTTACCAACTCAAAATCGATATACAAGTGGTATCTCGAAAACTGGGTGCCCAAAACCACTCCCCATTTTGGCTATAAATTGACACCTTGGGTACCCCATTTGGAAGTTCAGCTAAGGAGTGAAGTGCTGTAATTTTAGAGTTATAGAGGATTACTCTAACCACATTAGAGGTTCTATAACTCTATATACTCATAGGGGGGTCTCTTGAAGCAATAATCCCTTCATCGAAGCCTTCATCTCTTTCTTACTTTGTAATATTTATGTTTGCATAATAAACTTCTTTATTCCTCTTCTATTTCTTATATTTTATTCTATATTCCCCTATTTTAATCTGTTTTATTCTTCATTAATCTTCCTAATTGGGCTGGAATCAAGAATATAAATGAGATTTGGTTTTACCCTTTTTAAACCTTTGCACATGCAAAACGTTTCTATGATGACTACACCACCCATGGAAGAGTAGTTCTTTTTAGTAATCAATCTACCTCTAACCTCATTAATTCATTCATTTTGAATCAATGATCTAATTTAATTCACATAATATAATATATTAATTGAGTTTTTAATTTTAATGAAACTAAGCAAGTAATTGAACAATAAACACAAAACACGCGAGGTCGAGAATTGTGTTAATTGTGAGAGCGTGAACTTAATTGGTAAAACAATACCACGTGGGATAAATTTGTAGAGTTAAAATATAATCCCTTAAATCAATTAGTCCTCATTTCTAGAATGGATATGTTCCTTAATTTACCACTGAACATAAGCTATCCTTAGAACATCAATCAAAGCAGATTGTTGCGATTACATGTTCTGAAGATAGCCTAAGGTTTAATTCACTTCATCTTTATGGTAAAGTTAATTCTTGTAGGGTTTGGGGGTTAAAAAGTTAGGGGATCATAATTAAGTGGATGTTAATTTAAATGATAATGATAAATAATTGATTGAAGAGTTAGAGTTAGATTTATTACACCTTTTAAAATATTTTCTAAAAAAAATATCTTCTTATTGTGTCATTTTAATCGAACTTCATTTCAAAAACAAAAACAAAAAAATTATACAATATTCTTCCAGCAAACTTCTTCTAGTTTTATGGATGGTAAAAAACCCCATATCCTTTAAAGTATTGTTATTATTCCCTTTTATGTTATTTTCAAAATACCTTTAATAAGTTTTCAAATTTACTTCCTCCTTTGAGAGATGACCTTGGTCAGCCACTCTACTGCACCCAAGTACTCAAAAGTCACACTTCATTTGAGAGCGCCCATGACAATGCCTTTAAAATTGGATTTTTTCCAGGGAGGAAAGTAACTATTTCATCTAATTAGAGGTATTTATTTTATTTTACATTTTATTCTCTTCTTCTCTTCTTTCTTCCTTCTTTACCCAATATGATTTTTCTTCTTCTTATTTTATTTTATTCTTCTTCTTTGTGAAACATCAACTCAAACTTCTAATTTTTATTTTACTATGGTCCATTTTCCTTATTTTTATTTTTATTTTATTTATGACATGAACTAGTCCCGAATATCTCTTAGATCTTGACCCTGAGATTGAACGCAACCTTAAGGCTCTAATCCGACATTCTCAGTCTACAGAAAGTTTTAACATTAAACCAGTTGGAGAATTCCTCCATTTCAGGAACACATAAATTAGAAAAACTTCTATATCAAACCTAAAACAAGAACCAATGGATGAAAATAATGGAAATTAACTTAATATAACCATTCGATAATTGGATTCACCTGATATTAACTATCAACCAAATTGTATTGTATACCCAAATCTCAAATCAGACTTTGAACTGAAATCTGGGTTAATTCACCTACTTCCAAAATTTCACGGCCTCTCTGGTGAGGATACCAATAAACACCTTAAATAATTTAATTTGGTTTTCTCAACCTTAAAATCAATAAATATTTATGAATATCAAATAAAACTAAGAGCATTCCCGTTTTCATTTGATGGATCTGCAAAAGATTGGATGTATTATTTACAACCTGAAGATGTAACTTGTTGGAATGATTTGAAAAGTCTTTTCTTGTAGAGTTTTTTTTAAAATAAAGGACCAAATCCATTCGAAAAGAGATCTCAGGGATCAAGAAAGTATAAGGGGAGTCAATGTATGAGTACTGGGAGTGATTCAAGAAGTTGTGTGCAAGATGCCCACATCACCAAATTAGTGAGAAAATCCTCATCCAATAATTCTATGAAGGACTCACACCTATGGAGAGGAGCATGGTGGATGCTGCAGCTAGAGGAGAATTGGTGGACAAGACACTAGTAGTTGCACGTGCATTGATTGACAAGATGACCCAAAACTCTCAACAATTTTGCAATCGAGGTACACCACATGTTTGAGGAGTACATCAGTTAAGTCCTTCTTCTCTTGAAAGTCATTTGATTGATACCAAGTTGGAAGAATTTAACACTATGGTGAGATAGATTACATTAGCTCAAAAGACATCCCAATCCCCTCCTTCAAGGCCATTTGGCATTTTCATTGAGACAAGCCACCCAACTGACTATTGCCCCCAACTATAAGAAATAAAAGATTGTGCAGTAGTTTTTCTTGGGATACCATATCAGTAGAAACAACAAACATATAAAAAAAAGCTTAATTCCTTTTCACCAACATACAACCAAGGATATAAGGATCAATCAGACATGAGGTATGCATCTGGACAACAACAAATACCCCCCCTTTCAACAAAAATTCCAGCAGCCTCCACCTGACCAACATGGTTTCCAATAACCCCAAAGGATATTTGAAGCTCAAGCATTAAAAAGTCAACAAAAAGGGAATTATCAACCAAAGGTATATTCTAACATTGATGATCTTTTGAAATAAATTGTTCTTAATCAACAGAATGAACTGAAGAGTCAAGGTTTGGAGCTGAGGAAGTTGAAGACTCAAATGAGCCAGATTGCCACTGCCCTCCATAAACTGGTAAGTAAGAATTATATAAATCTACCTTCCCAACCTACTCCAAATCCTGAGGGGAATTTCAGTGCCATCACATTGAGAAGTGGGAAGCAAATGAATGATACATCTATACCTACCATTCCACCAGGATTCACCTCAACTTTGGAGAATACCCATTCAAAACCAAATGATGCGCAACCCAAGGAGAAAGATAAAGGTAAGAAAAAGATTAATGATGTTCCTCCTAAACCCCTTACCTTTCCAAACAGGGTTGTACAAACTAATAAGATAGTTGAAGAGGCGATGAAAAAAGAATTTTTGGATACATTCAAGCATGTGGAGATCAACATACCTCTACTTGAATCCATCAAGAAAATCCCAAGGTATGTAAAATTTTTAAAAAAACTTTGTACTAATCGAAGAGGGATCAAGGGAAATGAGAGGATCAATCTTGGAAGGAATGTTTCATCACTAATTACACCAACTCTATCAATTCCAACAAATTTCAAGGATCCAGGTACATTCACCATCCCATGCACTATAGGGGAGTTACACTTTTCTGATGCTTTATGCAATTTAGGAGCTTCCATAAATGTAATGCCTCTTTCTGTATTTTCTTCTTTGCAGGTTGGTGAGTTGAATCCCACAAGAGTAGTAGTGCAGTTGGAAAATAGAGATACAACATATCCAGTGGGAGTCCATGATGATGTACTTGTTCGAGTAAGAGACATGATCTTTCCAGCATATTTCTATGTTCTTAACATGGAGGATGATCAGGTATGTTCTTGTGCTCCAATTATCTTAGGTAGGCTCTTTCTCAAACTGCAAAAACAACCATAAATGTCCATGAGGGTACACTTTCTATGGAGTTTGGAGATGAAGTTGTGATATTTAATATTATGGATTCTATGAAGTACCCCTCAGAGGACCATTCTGATTTTGTTATCTCCCATTTTGAAACACCAAGTAAAAACCCCATGGATTTTTATTGTCCTATGATTAGGGATATTATGAGTATTGGTTCTAGTTTTATGTCTAAGAGTAATTCCACACCTATTTCTAATGCACAAGACTCTCTTAGATTTGATTTTTAAATGGAATCATATTCTGACTTTGATCATGTGAACTCTAATTATGACATGGCTATTGAGTATGATGATGGATTTGATGTTTTATTCTCTAATTGTGATGATTTATATTCTGATACTGATGCTCTTTGTGAACATATTTTAGTTCCTTCGATGTCTCCATCCATACACCACCCCCCTACACTGGAACTCAAGCTATTTTCACCTAATCTCAAATACTCATACTTGTTAATTGGTGAGAAATTACCTATTATCATTACTAACAATCTCCCTTTTGAACATGAAGAAAAACTTTTGAATATTTTGAGGGAGAACATTAAGGCAATTGGGTGGGCCTTGGTTGACATATCAGGTATTATCCCCTCTATTTGCATGCATAGGATTATTTTAGAGGATGGAGCTAAACCAGTTAGGAAGCCACAAAGGAGACTCAATCCAACTCTTTTGGAGGTTGTTAAAAAAAAGGTTGAAAAATTGCTCGAGGCGGGTATAATCTATCCCATTTCAGATTTTGAGTGGGTGAGTCTTATTTAGGTTGTGCCTAAGAAAAGTGGTGTTACTGTTATTAAAAACGAGAAAGATGAGTTAGTTCCAATGAGGGTACAAAATAGTTGGCGTGTGTGTATTTATTACAGGAAACTAAATCAATCCACTCACAAGGACCACTCCCCCTCACATTTATTGATCAAATGCTTAAGAGACTAGCTAGGAAGACACATTATTGTTTCTTGGATGGATTTTTTGGATATTTTCAGGTTCCTATAGCTCCAGAGGATCAAGATAAGACTACATTCACCTGTCTCTTCAGCACATTTGCCTACTGGAGGATGCCATTTGGACTTTGGAATGCCCTAGGTACCTTCCAGAGATGCATGGTGAGTATTTTTTCTGATTTTATTGAGATCTAAATGGAGGTATTTATGGATGATTTTACAGTGTATTGATCCTCATTTGATGAATGTATAAGTAGTTTGGGAAAGGTGATGAATCGTTGTATTGAAAATAATCTGGTCTTGAACTTTGAAAAGTGTCATTTCATGGTAGATCATGGCATTGTCTTAGGGAATGTAGTGTCAAAACATGGGATAGAGGTTGATAGATCTAAGATAGACATTATTTTATCCTTACCCAATCCTTCATGTGCGTGTGATATTAGATCTTTCTTAGGGAATGCAGGATTTTATTGGTTCTTCATCAAATATTTTATTAATATTTCTCTTCCTTTGTCGTGATTACTTCAAAAGGATTCTGATTTTGTGTTTTATGATTCATGCAGGGTATAATTTGATGAGATGAAGAAGTGTCTGACCACTACACCGATCATACAACCCCCACAATGGTACATTCCTTTTGAGCTTATGTGTGGCACCTACAACTTCATGGTTGGAGCTGTCTTATCTCAGAGGGTGGAGGGATGTTCAAATGTGATTTCCTATGCATCAAGGACACTGGATTCAACCCAATAAAACTATATAAACATGGAAAAAGAGTTTCTTTCTATCATATTTTATTTAGATAATTTTTTTCATATTTATCGGGCTTCAAAGTAGTTGTTTTTTCTGACCATGCAACTCTGAGGTACCTCTTGAAGAAGCCTGATCCAAATCCCAAGCTAATCCGATGGATGCTCCTTCTTCAAGAATTTTATATTTAGATAAAGGACAAGAAGGGGTCATAAAACCTGGTGGTGTACCACATGAGTTGGCTTACTCACACACTAGATGATAACACCTTGGACCAGGTACCACTTTAGGAAACTTTCCCCGATGATCATTTTTATTCCATCTCAGGTATGCATCCTTGGTATGCTGATTTAGTGAACTACCTTGTTGTATCTGAAATCCCTACAAATTTAAAGAAACATCAAGTCCAAAAATTAAAAATTGAGTCTTGGTATTATGTGTGGGATGATCCCTACCTTTGGCTCATGTGTAGTGATTAAGTCATTATGAGGTGTGTTCCTGACCATGAGTTTGAGTTTATTTTTCATTTTTGCCATAAACTTTCATGTGAAGGACACTTTGGACCCCAAAAGACATCTAGGAAAGTTTTAGACTCTAGATTATATTGGGCTAGCTTATTCTATGATGCTCATCTGTTTTGTAAGTAATGATCTTGTTAACAACATACTGGGAACATTTCTAGGAGACACGAGATGCCCCAACAACCCATACTATTTAGTGAGATTTTTGATGTATGGGGAATCAATTTTATGGGTCCCTTTCCTAGTTCATTTGGTTTCTTATATATTTTGGTTGTTGTTGATTATGTGAGAAAATGGGTGGAAGCTAAGGCCACCAGGACTGACGATTCTCATGCTGCTGTGGACTTTGTCAAAGCACATATTTTTTGCAGGTTTGGAGTACCTAAGTCCATCATCAGTGACCAAGGGACACACTTCTGCAATCAGAATTTGTATTCCCTTCTTTGGAAGTATGGGGTGACACACAAAACATCAACACCATACCACCCCCAAACAAATGGCCAGGCTGAGGTTTCAAATCGTGAGTTGAAACAAATTTGGGAAAAAACCGTGCAGCCGAATAGGAAGGATTGGAGAAAGCGCTTGGATGATGCGTTATGAGCTTATAGGACATCATATAAGACACCTATCGGCATGTCCCCATTTCAGATTGTTTTTGGGAAAGCGTGTCATCTCCCCATGGAAGTTGAGAATCGGGCTTATTGGGCTATAAAAAAAATGAGACATGGATTTGGCTCAAGATGGAATACAAAGGAAGCTACAAATTCAAGAGCTTGAGGAGATTCGTTTGTATTAATATGATAAATCAAGGCTCTACAAGGAAATATCAAAAGAATCTCATGAAAAAATGATCCATAAAAGAGAATTTCAAGTTGGAGAGAATGTCTTGCTTTATAGTTCACAACTGAAGCTGCTTCCTAGTAAGTTGCATTCCAGGTGGTTAGGTCCTTATGTTGTGACTAATGTTTTTCCTTATGGTGCAGTTGAGATCACACAAGAGGACACAATAAGGAGCTTTACAGTCAATGGGAAACGTTTGAAGAGATACATTGAGGGACTTCCTACTGATGCAGTGGATTTCATCACACTGCATGACCCCATCATCACTTGAGCATATCAAGATATTCCTAACCCTTTAACTTTTTTATTATTTGTCCTATTTAAAATTATACATTTCATGTTCATATATCATCTCATGGGTTTACATTGAGGACAATTCAATATTTTAAGTGTGGGGGAGGTAACCTTTTAGTTTGGTAATTTCAATTTTTTTTCCTATTTTTCAATGTTTTTTTTAAAAAATTATGTGTTTTTCAAAATTTGTGTGTTTATTTTTCATTTTTTGTGTGTTTTTGAAACTTTTGAGCTGAAATGATTCTCATCATGATTTTTAAATCCATATCAATAAGTGAAACAATTTATCCCATGAAACTAAGCTTAAATGAATGCTGAAAATGACTTTTTTTCAAGTTCAAATCTTTAGTAATTTCATGAAAAGTACTCTGAATTTTGAATCTCGTGCCACATCTCGCTGTCTTTATATTTGAAATAATTTTACTATGAGGCTTATGAAACATTATTTTCATATTCTTTACATTTACCTCACTTCTTGAGAGAACTAAACCATGCTTAATTTAACTAGAGTTTGATTTATTCTTGTCAAAACATGAGGGTTTTAGGTACTTATGTTTAAATTATTGATGCATTTGTTTGGTATTAAAGCCCCTATTTCAATGAATCCTTTTTATAATGGCCTACCTTGAACATTTAATCCTTCTAGCCCTTAGAATCCATGAACATTTTATTAGGTTAGCCACATTAAAAGTCGATTTTCCCTATGCAACCAACTCTGGAAGTAAAATTGCATAATCTAGTTGAACTTATGTGTGGGGGAAACTATCTTGTATTATGCTACCACATTCTGTGATACCTTGGGTGGGAAATTAAATTCTGAAGAGATGTGTTTTCTGCTAAATAAAATCATTATATTGAAAGTTTTACCTTTTCTGGAGCTTTCATGATAAGTGAAGTTGTGCCTTTCTGGAGCTTCTAATAGAGGGAGAAAGTTGTTTCTATCTAGAGCATTCAAGAAAATCATGTTTGAGAAGATTGAAATTTTTACTATTGAAATGTTGAATGGCATGCACATTCATTTATTTTTCATGATGATGAACATGAATTGATGTTATGGGGATTGAAGAGGATACCATATTTAAGTGAAAATTAGATTAATGCAATTTTTCTTCAAAAAGAGTCAAGCCCTCCTCATTCAGCATCATATTGTTTCACATCTAAATCCTACCAACCGAAAGCCACAAAACAACCCAGAAAAGTCCTCATGATAAACATATGCCCTTGACTCACATCGGGTGGCAATGTAGGAATTTATCAAGCCTATGGTTACCCTTGTATGAGTTTGGATGAGAAAGACATTACTGAAAAACTGACATTTTTGTGATAAGAGAAAATTCAAGTGAGGTAAGTGTTTTGTGCATGGGAGGATTAATGAAGTGAAAATATATTGAATAATATAAATGGAGAACTTGAAATAATGGTTTTTTATGAGGCATGATATCTTTTTTTTCTTGGAGTGGAATTGTTGAATCTTAAGGATATGTGTTTTAAAATTTGTTTTGATTTGATATTGATGTTTACTTTTCACAATTTTTCAGAATACATGATATGAGGTTTTTCCCGGAACTGCAAAAGGGTAAGTGAGGGGGTGTGATCACATTACAATTCACTGCTTTATTTCACCCCTACATCACTGTTTTAAACTAGTTTTGTATTTAAAATTAAAAATATTATCTCAAATTTAACATCCCATTTGATTCAATTATTAAATTTTTATCACTGTTAAAAAGGGAAATTATTATTGTTTTGGTGATTTCGTTGTAGGAGGAGGTGATTTGGAGGGTCAGATATGATCCAGAAGGGAAATGGGCCAAACTGCATGGAATCCCAAATACATCTGTCCAATGTTTTGCATATTACTCAAAATAAGTGCCTCCAAATGGGATGGAATTTTGTAGCCCGCTCCAAAACTTTATGGGCTACAAATAATCTCAAGGAACCAAAGCCCAATTCGTTCATTAAGGGGTCTATCCGAACCGATCTGTCTAGGGGAAAAAATCTATACGAAGTCAATGATTTGGTTCTGTATGTCGGCCATATCTCGGGCTGTCATCCTCCATTGGCCACAAAATTTGACATGGAGATATTAAAGATACTTGAATAAAACTTTAATAATTTTTCCAAATCTAGATAATTCCATTTACCAACTCAAAACCGATACACAAGTGGTATCTCGAAAACTGGGTGCCCAAAACCACTCCCCATTTTGGCTACAAATTGACACCTTGGGTACCCCATTTGGAAGTTCTAACAAAGAGTGAAGTGCTGAAATTTTAGAGTTATAGAGGAGTCCTCTCACCGCCTTAGATGTTCTATAACTCCCTATACTCATAGAGGGATCTCTTGAAGTAAGGATCCCTTCATCGAAGCCTTCCTCTCTTTCTTGATTTGTAATATTTATGTTTGCATAATAAACTTCTTTGTTCCTCTTATATTTCTTATATTTTATTCCATATTCCCTTGTTTTAATCTGTTTTATTCTTCCTTAATCTTCCTAATTAGTCTGCAATCAAGAATAGAAATGATATTGGGTTTTACCCTTTCTAAACCTTTGCACATGCAAAACGTTTCTATGATGACTACACTGCCCATGGAAGAGTAGTTTTTAGTAATCGGTCTACCTCTAAACTACTTCATTCATTTATTTTGAATAAATGATCTAATTTAATTCACATAATATAATATATTAATTGAGTTTTTAATTTTAATGAAACTAAGAAATCAATTTAACAATAAACATAAAACACACGAGGTCGAGAATTGTGTTAATTGTGAGAGCTTGAACTTAATTGGTAAAACAAGACCATGCAGGATAAATCTGTAGAGTTAAAATATAATCCCTAAAATCAATTAGTACTCATTTCCAAAATGGATATGTGCATTAATTTACCACTGACTATAAGTTATCCTTATAACGTCAATCAAATCAGAGTGTTGCGATTACATGTTCCGAAGATAGCCTAGGGTTCAATTCACTTCATCTTTGTGGCAAAGTTAATTCTTGTAGGGTTTGGGGGTTAACAAGTTAGGGGATCATAATTAAGTGCATGTTAATTTAAATTATAATTATAAATAATTGATTTAAGAGGTAGAGTTAGATTTATTACACCTTTTAAAATAATTTTCTAAAAAAACATCTTCTTGTTGTGTCATTTTAATCGAACTCCATTTCAAAAACAAAAACAAAAAAAATATACAATCTTCTTACAGAAAACTTCTTATAATTTTATGAATGGTAAAAAACACCATATCCTTTCAAGTAGTGTTATTATTTCCTTTTATGTTATTTTCAAAATACCTTTAATAAGTTGTCAAATTTACTTTCTCCTTTGAGAGATGACCTTGGTCAGCCACTCTGCTGCACCTAAGTACTCAAAAATCACACTTCATTTGAGAGTGACCACGATAGCACCTTTTAGTGACTAAAAGTAACAGTAGACATCCAAACCAAACTCCATCCATCCATGCCTTCATCCTCCAACTAACCTACTCAACCATTTAACATAGGGCCCTTTTCCTTTATCGGATCTCTGAGTATGAAATCTGTAAGTGCATCAAAATTTAAAAGTAGGGTGTGAGTGTAAAACTTAGTAGGACACCACCAATGACCCTTAACATAAGTGCATAACATATATACTGATTCATGTCAGGAAAGTAAACAAAATAGATATAAGTAATAAGTATATCACACAATAACAATACATATGTTGAGTGTAAAGGTTCTGAGTACACCAGAATCATGCGATGGGTCGTTCCCAACTTTGTTTTTTTTCATGATAGATGATCAATCCAAGATTTACACAATAATAAATGGCATGTTAAAAAAAATTGAATCAAAGAAAAACAAACAAGGGATAAAACATCAGAACCAAGCAGAGGATCATCACATATTATTTATAAATAATTTAATTAAATAAGAATTATCTTGTAGGAATTATTCATTTGTTGATAGATCTAACAACAGATCTATATTTCACTATCATTTAATTGTAGTAATCAAGAGAAGATTCCCTATACTAGTGATCCATATGTGTTCTAAAAATCTACAAACATCGTCGTAGGAATATCTAGGTGCTAGCACAATAGATCTTATTACTTGCATCGTTTTCCTTTGATCACTACGAGAATCTCTTTCAAAGCATTATTATTGATCTTTATAGACTCGATAGTGGAAGGTGGAAGAAGATTGCTCTCTATTCTTAGGAGAATTCTTAGAGAGGGAGCTCTTTAAGGATTGATATAATTCTCTCTGGATATCTTTATGCATAGCTAAAATGAAATTATCTCTCTATAAAAATAATATAATTGGGTTTAAATACCGCTAGGTTATAGAAATAAATATTTTTCACAAGTCACCTTTAATATTTATTTAATCCCTTGTGGAATACCATTTAAAAATAATAATTATAATAATATTTCCTCAACGTGTGCTTAACTTGAAATTTAATTTAAATATTAGTTAATAAAATAATATTCAATGTATATTATTTATCACTAGACCAAGAAACATGGTCCACCATTCCTATAAAATATTTATCAGTCCTTGAATAATGACTATTTATTTAATAAATAAATATCATTGAATTATTCTCCAATAAATAAGTAAATATTATATTCACTAAATAAAAAATAAATATTTATTAAATATTTCATTCACATAATATTCTCTCGAATAACTGGTGATAGAATATATGAGATAAATAATACATGAATAATTATTAAACCAAATTCAAGAATAATATTTATTCAAATTGTTAAATAATAAATAATAATGTATTATTTAACTAAGATTCTGGAAACACTTAGTGTGACCCCCTAGGCCTCTTTCTCAGTGGCATCAGGCGAAGCATCCTGAAATCCAAGGTTAACGACTAGAAACATGAAAAGGAAGCCATAAAAAAGAATTTAATGCCGCAATAACATAATAACTCATGCATACATTTACTATTAAATATATTCCCTTCATCATGATATCTCTAAACAAGTAGGTTGCATGCTGGTGCCATCAACATATGTGCTCGATTTCTCTTTCTTTGAATTTTTGGAAATCAATCTTTCCTATAGAACATCATGGCCATGGATTTATTTAGGCTATATTATTCCCTTCAAAGGTACTCAGATATCAAGTTTTTTTAAAGAATAGAAGGGACAAATATCTCTTGCATTATTCATTAATGCAATATTAATCGTGACGCACCCAACGTGTCCTACCTCACCGTGAACATATGTCATCACGGTTTTCATCAATACATCAAAGTACATGACTTATAATACTCATTAATAATAATATTAAAGTTTAAGGTTTAATAAAAATGTTCACAGATAGGAACATATAATGACACAAGTAGATGTTGATTTTCTACTAGCGGGTCTCATTCTCATAATATCCTACACTGGATATTAACAAGGACATACACCATGAGAAGGTGGTTCAAATTCCTATGAGTCTGCACCCCTGATAGTATGTATCATTTTTATCCCTCAAATAATATCATCTAGATATAAAACATATATTTAAAAATAGTACCGTAGCACTTCTAAGTTCTCATCATAGAAGAGAATTTCTATGACCTCACTAGTAGAAATTTAAGTATTCATGGGGTGGGATTTCGGGAGACTGCAATTTGGCAGTCACTATTGATATTATTAATGACTACCAAATGGTGGACATTGTAGATTTTAACTCCCCTACCTAGTTTTTCCTCTCCCCTATTGTGACCCCATGTCTCCCCTCTCGTTCACCCACCCCTGTTCCTGTGACCCCCACCCCCCTCACCTTCGTGAAGCACCGTCCAACCCACCTGTACCACCACCATTGAGACCTATTCTCCCATCATCATCAAAACCTCCTAGCCCTATCATGCCCCACCGTCGAGCCCTCCCATCTTACCACCATAGAACCCTCCTATCCCTGTCACGCCTCGCTACCAAACCCTCCCTCCTCCATCAAGCCATCCCACCCCATTAAGTCATCCTGCCCCTGTCAAGCTCCACCATCGATCCCCTATCATCGTGTCCCTATCATCAATCCCCTACACCCTGTCATGGATCCCCAATATGGTCACCCCTCTTTACCTGTAGTGGAGTCCCCTCAAGGTAAGTTGTTCACATTAGTATTTTACAGTGAAATTATTTCAGTCTACACCGTCTACTATGAATAAACTAGAGAACTCAACAAACACTGCCTTAGACAATACTTTCCCTCTAGTGAGGTTCTCAACTGTTATTGGTATTTGAATGACCATTTTTTCCCTATTGAAACTGTTGGGAAAAAAATCCCTCAAGGTATCATTGAATCATTTTTGTGGTGATTGTGTTTATTGACAAAGTGGGCCTCCATTATGTGTTTGTTGACAAAGCAGACCATGATGTCCAATTTGTTGACAAAAGGGGTTTACATGGCGAATTTTCAGGTTCAAGAGATGTTGTTGGATATCCATGTTTGACATAATAGCCTAGAAAAAGGAATGGATGATCTAGAGGTGCTACAAAAAGAGTAGGTACAAGGTAGTGTCGTTTTCTAGTGTTTGCCAAATTTTTGGGCCTGAAAATCAGAAAATAGAGAGATGTGTTTTTGTAAAAGGGAGGTGCGTGAAAAATTAGAGTGGTGAATGAAAAATAAAGTGGTGCATGAAATAGAGGAATTAAGTTTTTCACTCAAGTGGTGTTTCGATATTAGAAGCTCGAAAATTGGTAAAAGCATGAGGTGCGCGAAATATTGGAGCAGTGCGCAAAATACGATGTTGCACGAAAGATGTGTTTTCCACACATGAAGAGGATTACACACTCAAGGAGGGTTTTTTTGTACAGGGGTCAAGTTTTACTATAAATATGAGGTGACCCCTCTCATTCGGAAGAAGCTCAAGAATTAGAGAGTATCTGAGCTCTGGCGTGCAAAATTGGAGTACGCAAGTGAGTTGTGTGTAAATGATAAGTTTTCACGTTAAAGAATTTTTTGCGCGTAAAGAAAAGGATGTGTGTAAAAGATGATTGTTGCATGTAAAAGAAGTTTTTGCACATAGAGAAATGGTTTCACATAAAATAATACATTTACACGTAAAATAATTGGTTGCGCATAAAAGAGGTGTTGCGTAAAAAGTGTATTTCATGAAAAAGCAGGGAATTACATGCAAGGCATAGTAAGGGCTACACGTAAAAATTGGAGTTTCCTACTACACCCGGTGCAAAGTGAGATTCATCTGCGGGTGAAAGTTGGATGTTAATAGAGCATCTATCAACAGTTAAAGATGTAGATTTCATTAGTAATAACAAAGAGACCTACATATCTATAAACTGTGAGTGGATCCTTTCCAGAGTAGTGAACAAAGGAAGAGGAAGAAGGTGATCCTTTCTATCGGCAGTGAATCAGAGAGAGGGGAACATGGAGTGAAACTTGGGGAAGCAGTGAGCTAACCCTAAACATTGTAAAGGTAGTGAGCCTAGGAATAGAAGTGATCTGGCCTGAACATTATTTGTAGTGAGCTTTAGTGGATTTGGTATAGCAGCATATCACTGTTGTATGCTCCTTGGACATAGCCCAGTGAGGGTGAACCAAGTAAAAATCTTTGTGTCTGACTACTTGCTTCCCTGCATTGCATTCAAAGCATCATCATTAGATAAAGAAGAAAAGGAGTGATCATAATAAACAAACTAGTGAAAAAAAGTGACCCTTTTGATAAAGAGGAAAATATCTAGTGGGGAAAGAAGAATTTAGAAAAGAATATTCATAGCCTAATTCACCCCCTCTCAGGGTATATAGTCCCCTTTTGGTCCTAACAGAAACCAAATTTTCATGAACTGGGCCTTCCACTTCTAGAACATCAAAGTGATTTCTTAGATTAATAGTTGATTTTTTTTCTTCAAGTAGATGACTTATTCAATGTATTCACCCATAAACCATTCACATCCCATGTGAATTGAATTGAATTTTCATATATCATGCAGCCAAATGAATATCCCTCACTTTCCACCTATATAACTACCCAATGTGTAGATTTTTTTCCAACTAAAACTACCTATAAATAGGATAAAGACATGGGTATACTGATGTTTATATTCAAATGACCTATTTAATGCACACCCTTAACCCCCTTGAACCAGAAGGGGCCTGAACTACTGATTTCTAGTCAACCAAATCACATATAAAGCTACCTAAAATGTTCCCATCCATTTAATTATGATTCAAGGATTTGTCCACTTTCTGAATGGGATCAGTATTTACTGTATCACTAGTAACCAATTGATCAACTTAATGGAAAATGAATACCTTTTTCCTGGTCTATATTCGAATTACCAAGTCAACCAATCCATCCCCATCCATGTGACCACAATGACGTATTGAAACCAAATGTCCCAAGTGTATTGATAATGAAAAAAAATTTATCCAAGGATTAATGAACACCACTTGTTTGCTATAAAATTCATCCCTCACTGTGATCCATACCCACTCCACCATTAGTATATACAATATGACTTTGAAAAAAATATAATGGGATACCAGAATGGAAAACCAAATTTGTTCTATTATCAAAACACATGTATCAACCAACCAAATTTCCTAGAAAACATATAATAGAATTATTTTGGAATGGCAGCTGAGGTTATGGAAATCCTACCTAGTAACTGTGAAATCAGTGAAAATAAGCTTCATAAATAATGAAGTTTTTGAAAGTGAGAAAAGTATATTTTATGAGAAATGATAAAAATTGAGATTATTTTTAATGTATATATATTCTATGTGTTTGATAAAATTTCCAAGTTGATTTTAATTTATTTTTTTATCGATAACAATCCTTTTTAGATATCTTTAGAATTTCCAAGGTGCATGGTTTAATTTATGGATCTAGTGCAAGTGAATTCCCATTTTTATTTTTTAGAACTTTTGTAAATGTACAATGACCATAATTTATTTAATAATAAAGGAAAAATATCATGGTAATTAATACTATACATGATTTTAACCATACTTAAGCTTCTTATAGTTTTTAAATTCCCTTCATTAATTGTGAAATATCTTTCTTTATTTGGTAATTTTGATGATGATAGGCCTCATGTTATGCTTCAACTGAGATGGTGTTAGAGAACATATGTTTTTGAATGGGTTTTTGAAAAACTATAAGACATGAAAACGTTATGGAGATGAGTCTGTTTCATGACACCAATCATAAAGTATTCATATAGATATTGATTTGAGAACAATTGATCTGATTAACATAATTCTTAATGACATGATGCATCAGTTTCAACCTGAAGACAATAATATCGTAATTGATGACATTGGATAGAGTAATCCTAGTTCTTCTATAGACAGAGAAGCATTGAAATTCGTGATGATACATGTACTTAATTATATTATGGATGCACTAAATTTAGTAAATTGTCATTCATCATTGATTTATTACACCTAAAGGCCTTGAATTAGTGGTCAAACACCTCATTAGACATTTTTTTGGTATTGTGGAAGAAGGTACTCCCTACTGAAGCAAAGATTCCAAAGTCATTCTATCAAGCTTGTAAGTTGACTGATGACCTTGGTTTTACAAATGAGACCATTGATGCATGATGAAATAATTGTATGTTGTTCAAAAAAGGGAATGAAAAATTAAATACTTGTAATATTTTCTATTCATCTAGGTGGAAGGCCAATGAGATTAATCAAGGTAGTCAGATTCTTCCCGAAAGGGTCTTGAATCAAGGAAAACAAGTTTCCACTAAGCAGATGTGTTATTTAACACTAAAACTAAGACTAAATAGATTATTCATGTTAGCTAAAATTTTTCAAATGATTAATTGGAATTCAGAGAGAAATAAAGAGGTTGATAAATTAACTCACTCGACAAATTCTTTGGAATGGAAAGAGTTTGATCAAAGACACCAAGACTTTTCCTAGGATGATCATAATGTTTGACTGGGTTTGTAAGTAGATGGTTTTAACCCATTTAGGTCCATGGTTGGTATGATACATAGCACGTGGCCAATGGTGTTGGTTCCATATAACCTTCCCCCATGGGTATGTATGAAGCAACCATTTTTGTTACTTTCGACTCTAATTGCTAGACCAAGAGGACCTGGTGATAAAATCAATGTTTATATGCAACCTTTGATTGATGAGCTAAAAGAATTCTGGGAAGATGGTGTAATGACTTATGAATCAGAACCTAATGAAATGTTTAGAATCCAGACTGCTTTTTTATGAACAATTAATGACTTCCCAACATATGTTAACTTATCAGGTTGGAGTACAAAAGGATAATTCTCCTTCCCTTGTTGTAATAAAAGTAATAAATCTATATAGATTAGGCACTATATAAAGTGGGAATATCTTGGTCATAAATACTTTATTCCTCCATTTCATAGGTTCAGAAAAGACAGTCTTTTGTTTGATGGGAATAGAGATCATGACCCATCACCACAAATAATGTTTGGGGTTCAAATTTGTGCACAACTTGATTAAGAAAACATCCGTACAATGTATGATTTTAAATATTTATTAGATCCTAAATTACCTTCTATTCCTAATGAAAATAGACAAGATAATCATAATCGGAAGAAATAGAGTATTTTTTTCGAATTGCCTTATTGGAAATATAATATTTTAAGACATAATTTGGATGCGATGCACATTGATAAAAATGTATGTGATAATATATTGTGCACCATTTTAGGCGTCAAGGGGGAATCAAAGGATAATGCCAATGATCAACGTGATTTTCAAGAAATGGGGTTGATAAAACCTTTACATTTATAGCTGGGTGATGATAATCAGGAATACATGCCAGCTGTACAGTATACAATGAGTAAAAAAGAGAAGCAAACATTCATATCAATTTTGAAGACCGTTAAGGTGCCAGATGGTTATTGCTATAAAATTTCCAAGTGTGTCAATATGACGAGCATGAAATTATAGGGGTTGAAAAGTCATGATAATTATATTCAGCTTCAACATTTAATACCTATAGCAATTCGTGATTTCTTACCTACCAAGGTTGTTGAGCCGTTGATTAAAGTTTCTCATTTTTTTGGATGACCCTGTTCAAGCAATCATCACATTGGTGATTTAAAAAGGAAGTAAGATAAGATTGTTCTTGCACCATGTCACCTAGAGAAACTATTTTTGCTGTATTTTTTTTGATATCATGGTCAACTTGATTATGCATTTAACCGGTAAATTCATTACTGGTGGTCTCATTAAATTCAGGTGGATGTATCTAATAGAGCGATACTTAAATACATTGAAATGGTATGTGCATAAAAAATCTTTTTCAGAAGCTTCAATTTACAAGGGATATTTAATGGATGAGTGTAATGATTTTTTTGTTTCATATATTGATGAGGTTAAAACAAATTTAGATAAACCCTTCCATAATGACAAGGGTCCAATTGGACAAGGGACAATGTTTGATATGCACATAGATGAGTGGGTTCAATCTCATTGATATATATTGTTAAACACTTTATCGGTTATGCCATTGATATAATAAGTTTCATAGTTGATATATTATTTATTATGTTTATATATTTATTTTATTACTTACCTTTTATTATGTTGTGATTTAGGACACATATCACTGAGTTGAAATGTGAAAAGTCCCCGTGCAACTGACCATCATATCCAAAAACATCATTTCAACACATTTCATGAGTGGTTCAAGACTCACATATGTATGGTTTAATATTTTTATAGTGAAAATTAGTTGTATTTTCCCAATAATTTATCCATTCAATTATGTGAAATTTACAGATTCAAAAGACGTGTGATTTAGTACTCATACTGTGAGTGAAGGACTCAATGAACTAACTGATGACCCATTTATTACATCTTGTCACTACAAGTATTTAAATGATAATGGATTCTGATTCCATACTATGTATGTTGACGTGAACCGAGCCATACAAAACAATGGTTTTGGTTGTTCATTTGTTGACACAGGTTATTATTATGGATTGTTGAGGGATATTATTGAGGTTATTTATGGTCGTGGATTAAAACACATATTGTTAAGGTGTGATTGGGTCAATCCATTTTGTGGAAAAAAGTTGATCACTTCCAATTTACATTAGTAAACTTTAACAATATGCTATATAAAGATGATCGAGTAAGCAGTAAGCCCTTTATACAGACATCGCAGGCATATCAAGTTTACTTTGTTGGCATTGATTCTAATTAGAAAGTTGTGGTGAAAATGTCGAGAAGAGGGGTTTTTTCTGATTGACCGAGAGGAACCATATATTGTCACAATTCCGGATCAAACACTTGACTAAAAAAATGTATCTTAATGAGAAGATGATATATAATGGGTCATAGAGAAAATTGAAGAAGATACGATAGACTTGCATGATTTGTGAAAGATTTTAATTTTTTCCCAGTTAATGTTTGTAAAAATATTTATGAATTATATGTATAAAAATTTCTTTATTTAACTGTATATTTGTTTATTAATGTAGGTATTTCATAGGGTGGTCAGATTGGTTCACCTGATGTTTTCAGTATGTATGTTTTAATTTTTCTAAATTAATTTATTGTAATTTTATGTAAGTATATTTCCCTAGTTGTTTCCAAATTTTAATTAAAAATTTAGTTATATTGTAATTGCATTATGAATTTCTGTTTATCAGGATATGGTGTGTATTCTAGAAGATGCAGGGGTCCTGGTAGAGGGGTTTGATCCTGGAACTCTAAAGCCCGATTGGATGTATTATTTGATGACACATTTCATCCAACTGGAGAAGGTGAAAGTGTATTGATTCTTCAGTTTAGGCATATGATATGAGACTTTCATAGATTACCTATGATGAATCATGATTGTAATTCTTTCCCTCAAGATATGATTGAAAAATTATGGAGGGAGGTTCAGGTAAATTAAATGTTTATTTTTTCATGGCATTTTTTTTATTATTATCGCATCTGCTGACAATTTTTTTAACATGATAATTTGACATCCTATCCAAATGAGTTTTAGGAATTATGTATCACAAAATTCCAAAAATTATGGAAGGATTACAAGGGAAGGGTGAAGAGAGATCACTGAATACCATTTTTGGGTGTTCCAGACATTCTATAGTGAGTCCCTCCAAGCATTCTTCTCACACAGTGGCAGGATTTGGTTACGTTTTGGTCAAGTGAGGTGATGATGGTAAAATTTATTACTTTTAATCTATAAATGACTAATTTTCCATATGTCTATTAAATAAATACGTTGAATGTATACTTAATCTTATTATTCACGTAATCAGGTGATGCAGGGCATGACTTCCAGACTTGGTACTCAACATGTGTCACAACTCAGATATGATGTAAGTTTAGAATTAACTATTCATTATATATTAAAAATATTGTAGTATAACATGAATATAAATATGTATTTTTTAGAACCCTATATTATAATTACACCAGTGAGGTGAGATGACCTATCAGATGTTGATATGGGTGAGGACTTGTAGGGTGGGTGATCCCGATTTTTCCGGTGTTATAGTAAGCAAATTATTTAGTAAAAAAATTATTTTTATTTCATAGAATTTATTCATATTTTTTCATTAATTCATTTTGTATATGTTACAGGCTCAGTTTGATACTGAGTTATCAGAGATTCCAGAGGAGTAATTTCGTAGTACTGTGTGTAGAGATGATATATTTCAGTGTGTCGTGGGGCGTGACAATCATGGTTATTATTTGAATTATAGAACTAGTGTCCCATGATCTGAATTTGTTAGAGAAGAGGTGATGGGTTCTTGCAGAGATACAGGGATGTGCACATAGACCGAGATAGATGCTGCTATGCAGGCTGTGCAACATAGTACGGATGATCGGTTTCAGCAGTTACGTGCAGAGTATGAGGAGAGATTATCACAAATGTCAGCATGTATCAATAAAGTGATGAAACAACATCCCATTGATGGTACACAAGTGAATCCACTAGTAAAAAATAAAATAATCCATAATCATATTGACTTTTATTGATATGATTAAGATACATAATATTCATATATTTTGTAGGCTCTGGATATAGTTAGTGGACATCATAGTGAGTTCATTGGTGATTCAGATGAGGATGAACCTCATGAATAAGGTAATTTACATTACCATTTTAATATCATACATGAATTATGAATTAATAATTATTCCCAAACATTTAGTTATATTTACACCTCTTTGTGTTTTATTATTTTAATTCTTGTGATTTAATTCATTCTTTTAAAGTTTACTTGATTGTTAATCATGATATATTATTGGCATGATTTCCATTAATTCCAACAAGCTGGAGTTTGATTTGATCCCACAAAAATAGATGAGGTTTCTCCCACCAACCATGGTCAATGTGGGTGTGAAAATGTGTCACATCTCATAGGTTTATTTCCCATATTTCTCATGCTATTTTATTCAATTTATAGGGGTGAATGTGTTGTTGTCATATCAAAGATTCTGCACAAATTTTGGTTATTCTCAAGCTCTCCAAATGTATAGAATTTCTTCTTCTCTTGGTTCTTTGAAATCAATGAATTCGATTGACATTGAAGTGTAGAAATATAAATTGCACATTATTTTGGGAAATTTATTCCTTAATCACACCTCTTCTACCTCTTGATGCATTCTCTTGAGAATTCAAGGCCATTGATAAGCCTACATGTTATATATATTTTTTTGTCACTTTTCCATTGTTTTTCATTCATTTACTAGATAATGCACATGGTAGATTTCCAATATTGCTAGAAATAGATCTTTACAAGATTCCAAGGAAGAAAGGTAGAAAAGCTACAAAAATAGCCAAGTACACATCATGATGGCTAAGTTCACATCATGTACTTGATGATCATAGCCTGCATCAACCCGTGAAGAAAAGTCATGACCAACCATAAAGACTGAAGAAATTTCTAGTTCATGTTGTGAATCCCTCCTACACATCGTGACTAAAGTCAAACTAGAAGCTGAGAAAGCTGTAAGGATTCAACACAAAAAGATAACTGGCCATGGGGTACACGTCGTGAACCACCTGTACATGACGTGACCATGATCAAAATTCATTAATCCACCAAATATCTTCATGCCACGCTAGAGATCATGTAACGTGGATCAAGGGTTCACAACGTGATGATTAAGTACACATCGTGACCATTTTCACCTATTTAAGGAGCAGCTCGGTAGCACATTTTCATGACACTTGGATTATCTCTCTCTCCCTTTTAGACTCCCTACTAAATTTCCTTCTCTTTTACCTCTTAAAACACTCTAGTTATTTGTAATTCATTTTTGTTTTTAATAAGAGTCGTGGATTAATTTTCTTCAACACCTTCAATTCCCACATCGTTTCATTTCCATTTCATTCCTTTCAAGTAAGGTTTTATTTAAAGTATTCTTACATGTTTATTTCATATCATTACATGTCTATTCAATTCAATTCCATTAGCATAGTTATTATGATTTCCTTTATCCCCTTTATTTCTTTAATTACCATAATGAGTAGCTAAACGCATCAGGGGTAGTGATCAAGATCCGATGTATCTACATGCTTAATCAGACCTCTAGTTCTAAACTTGGAAAACCTAATTGGATTAGTAATTAGGATATAAACCAATAGTCAAACCCCATTTGTGTGACTGTACCCTGACCATCGTACAGTCAAACAAATGACCCTATCCTAATTGGATTAAACTAAGACTATGACCATTAGATTAGGGAACTTTCTGCAATATTAGTTGAACTTAATGCATCTAGGACTGTAACTAGCCTCCTGACCATGGAGTAGTTACATCCTAGGTAGAACTAGAAGATTGGACCAAGGTTAGCTAGTGACTACCGCTTTATTCGTAGACTAAGTAGTTAGGAACTTTCCAAAATTAGAATTAGGATCACCTTTATCTAGATACTTGGACTTGATCCTGACCCCTATTTAATCAATTTAAGTAAAACACAAAAATAGTTATAAAATTACCAAACATTAGTAAAACTAGTAAGTAATCATATAGAGGATTCAAGACCAGATTTCTTCTCCCCATAGAACAACATCCTCCTCATGGGATCGACCCCGAACTTCTACTATACTATGCCCTAGTGGTTAGTAAAGTTTGGGACACATATAAATTTCTAATCTGACATGCCCTTGTAGAAAAAAACGACCCATGCAACTCATTCTTGTCAAATTTTGGCACCGTATCCAGTGATACAGTGCCGTTATTTGTGTTTGGACTTTGGTATAGATCCAGGATTACCTCCCCCTCACCCCCTTTCCTTCATTTTTAGACGCTCTCGCATCTCTTATCTTTTTCATATGCATGTACCAAGGTCCATTGACTCATTCAAGGAATCTTGAAGCATATTCCCCTTTGGCCTTCGATCCCAAGATCGAAAGGCATCTCTCTTCTCTTTGCCGGCCAGTGATGGCCGAGCAATTCCACCCTTCGGGACCAAACCTACCAAACCCCAACCATCAAGTCATTCTGGGAGAACACTTGATAATGAACCAGGTGAAGATGATCATGAATTATAGCTTTACATCAATCCATAGTATGATCACTATCATTGTTCGACCCCCTATCCAAGACCATACTTTCAAAATAAAACATGGACTCATTTATATGATCCATAACATGGGGAAATTCAGTGGTATTCAAAGCGAAGATCCACATGAACATATTTCCAACTTCCTGGAGGTTTGCGATACCTTTTGAAACCAGGGAGTTTCTTATGATGTAATAATAATCCACATATTCCCATTCTCCTTACGAGATAGAGCCAAGTACTGGCTAAAGAGTCAAGCTCCCAAGTCAACTACAACTTGGGACAAACTGGATAAGAAGTTTTTAGACAAGTACTTCCCACCCACCCGGACTTAGAATCTTCAGATAGACATTCAAAATTTCAACCAAATTGATGGAGAGTCTTATTGGGAATCATGGGACCACTTTAAACAATTAATGAGGAAGTGTCTACATCATGGACTTGATATATGGATACAGATCCAAACCTTCTATCAATGACTCCAGCCAGCGGAATGTAATATTGTTGATGCAACCGCTGATGGTGGTCTCATGTTCAAGACTCCTAAAGCTAGAAGATCCATTCTCGATGAAGTATATCACAATGATAGTATGTGGTAGAGTGATCATGGAACACCATGACATGGAATCCACCAGATTGATGAGACCACAAGGCTAACAGTGCAAGTGGAAGTGCTCACTAAAAATTTAGAAGCATTTCATATACCAACTACTCAACCCCCTCCTACCCCTATAATTGAATTGCAATCATGTGAGATGTGTGGTGGATCACATATATATCAAGTCTATAAAGATGTATATGAATAACCATAATAATATTTTATTTAATTCAATTGCAATCAGAAGAACCCATCATTCCATAAGCAACAATATTATCAGAAGAGGCCTACTCAGCAGAAACCTCAGAACAATTAGGGTTATTTTTAACTGAGAGGTGGACAAAACCAATTCAAAGCTCAAGAACCACCAGGTTATCATCCGATGAACCCTGTACCAAGACTAAAAGATCAACAAAAACCCTTTCCTCAAAGAGCATGACAATTTTATCCACCTCAGCCAAGACCTTAGCAAGAACCTATACAAAGCAATATGGAAAAACTCCTAGCATCATTTGTGAAAAAGTCTGATCAAATAATGAAGACCCATGAGAGAGATAAGAAAAACCAAAGAGCTGCTATGAGGAACCTTGAAGTGAAAATGGGTTAAATCTCAAAGACCTTATCTGAGAGATTACCAGGCACTCTACCTGGTAACACTGAGACATACCCACAAGATGAAACTAAGGTAGTAGTGCTTAGAAGCAAAAAGATTTTAGACTTCCAATAACTCAATGAATCAAGTTCACAAGAAGAAGATCCAGGAAAACAACCAGTACCTAATATAAAAGCCGATGAAGTCACTCTCACCTTACATCATGAAGATGTACCAGCTGAGAAGGAACATATACCTAAGCAACAGAAGGAACCAATGTATATTTCCCCACCTTTATACCAGCCACCTCTTCCCTATCTGGAAAGTGCGAGACAAATTAAACAGGAGACACAATACAATATGTTCCTGGATATGTTCAAGTAATTACATATCAACATCCCTTTTGATGAAGCTATTTCCCAGATGCATATTTATGACAAGTTCCTAAAAGACTTATTATCAAAAAAAAGATAAATAGAAGACCTAAGAGTCATCTCCCTAAATGAATAATTATTTTTGTGGTACAATAAATAATTCCACCAAATATAATAGACCCTGATAGCTTCTCAATCCCTTTTGAGATAGGCACATACAAATTTGGTAGAGCACTCTGCGATCTTGGAGCGAGCATTAACCTTATATCAATGAGTACTTTTCAAAAGATCGGACTTAAAGACCTCAAAGAAAAAAGGGTATATTTTCAATTAGTTGATCACTCAATTAAGTACCCCTAAGGAATTTTAGAAGATGTGCTAGTAAAAGTAGTCAAGTTCATTTTCCCAACTGATTTCTTAGTGTTAGAATGCAAGAAGAAGGTGAAGTGCCTATTATACTTGGAAGACCATTAATAGCTATAGTAAAGGCACTGATTGATGTGAATAAAGGACTTCTCATATTCATAATGGGAGAAGAAAAAGTTGTGTTCAACCTAATTAGAGTTGTGAAAGACTCAGATGACACTATGGACTGTCACACCATTTCTCTCACCCAAAATAGAGAAGATTACATGGCTATTGAGGAAGAAAGTGGCGAATATTTTACAGAAAAAGAAGGAGACTATGACTTAGTGGAAGTCAAATTTATTGTACCACTCACCAGATATGTTGTGCCATCATCTACCCCATCCATCATTCAACTCCCTCGATTAGACCTAAAACCAATTCGTAGTACTTTAAAGTACCCATTTCCAGGATAATCTTCCTCCTTGACTGTTATCATCAATTCTGAACTATCCCAGGATCAAGAGGAAAAGTTGGTTGATGTACTCAAATGACACAAGAAGTCTATTTCTTGGGAAGTGGAAAAAAATAAAGGGATCAATATTACTTAATGTACTCACAAAATCTTACTCAAATTGAATAAAAAGGAAAAACAATAACCTCAAAGGCAAATCACACCACCCATGAAGGAAGTTTTCAAGAAAGAGGTACTAAAACTCATGGATGCGGGAATAATCTTTCCTATCTAAAACAGTGAATGGGTGATCCCCCTCAAAGTTATTCCCAAGAAAGGAGGACTCACAGTAATAAGAATAGATAATTGTTTCCTCTGAAAATGGGGATGACCTTGTTTTGTTTAAGGTTCAAACATTCCAATCAGTTTCTAATGGGTTTGTTCGTAGAACCAGAAACATCCAATGATTATATATCCATTTGGACCTACTTTCCAATGGTAGGTGCTCATTAGTTGTGGACCGATGAGGCTTAATAATTTGCATTGGTCGAGAGGATGGGAGGTCGGACTCATCACACCCTTTTTGGGGGGAATTATTGTCTATTCTGGGACTCTCTTTATAGATTTAAGTTATGTTCATGAATCCTTATTAAATTAACAATTATGAAAATGAGCTTTCATTAAATTTTGACAATCAATTATTGGTATGTATGAGATTTATAGAATCTTTTATATGTATTTGAGGTTCTTCATAGATAGAGAATCATCTGTATTTGTTTAGAGATTTTTAGTCAATGATATCCTTCAACACATTATATAAAGACCTCTTGGTCATCATGATAACCATACTGGTTTTAAAGCCACTCAGCAGGGCACTTGAAGTTTATTGTCATTCAGAAGGACATGAATTATTTCAGAGTTGGGATCGTACCCACAGATGGGCTACCTACGTATCCTTGTTTAGAAAAGGAATCATAACCCACGTAGTTCGGGAATTAAGATATAGTTTAACGTCATATGGGACAGATGAGAATTAATGGATTATAGGCTTGAACCTTAGAAAGAATTCCTACGTACTCTACTTTTAAGGTAGAGATCAAAGTCCATGTAGTTCGGTTAAGAATGAATTGTGGTATTTACGTATGATTAATGGCCCAAAGAGATGTGTCGTCGTTACTTTTACACTCTAAGCTAACGTGAGTCATGCTCGGTGTGAGAAACAAGAAGTATCAGTAAACCTGACAATTTGTGACATGAAATATGTGGTCACAAGGAATGATATGAGGCTTATGTATGTATGATTTCCCAAATAGATAAAGATCGGGACTTACTTTAGAGAAGAAGCCTGGGAACAAGGTCCATAAAGGTATATGTGTTTTATGGATATTTGGATACTCTAACTTGGGGCTTACTCCTGAGGAAGATGCCCAAATTAGGAGGAGACTTGTGATTGGGTTTTATTCCTGAGAAGGAAGCCCAAATCAAAAGATGTTAATACTGGTTAAGAGAAATTATAACCGGGGCTTTTTCCTGAGAAGGAGGCCCAGGTTAAGGGAATTTGGAATTTGGGGATTACTCCTAAGGAGAATGCCCATATTAAGGGAACTTGAACTGGGGATTACTCCTGAAAAGGAGGCCCAGGTTAGGAAATTTGAGAATTAGAGCTCACTCCTGAAAAGGAAGCTCAAATAAAAAGGGAATTATGATTGGGACTTACTCTTGAGAAGGAGGCCCAAATTTTATGGAGATTTAGGACTTGGGGCTTACTCCTAAGGAGGATGCCCAAATTAAAGATCTTCTCATATTAAAGGATGAGGTTGAATGAATGAAATCTCTAACCTTAGTGATGTAAAGACATGTAAGTCACTATATTTCGAGAGATGTTACATAGAATTCATTTCAGATAAGGAGTCCAACAAAGGAACCATGCCATAAATGACTTTGAAAAAGGGTTTCGAAGGCTGAATCTTGAAGAGGAGAGGTGTATTTGAGAAAAAGAGTTGAATAAGAAGGAGGGGCACCTAAAAAGAGGTAGGAACGCAAGTCCTGGTCGCGCAGGTATACCTTCGCGACACTTGGGTACTTGCGCGCCGGTCAACCCATAGGGTAATACTTGGGAGAGGCTTGGCTCAAGACCTTAGTATTATCCCTAAAGGATTCCAAAAGAGGGGCGCACAGGTTTTGTTGAAGGGATAAGGCGGCGCACAAGTGTGGCCATTTTACCTTAAGGGTTAGACACTTAGGCGCGCAAGTGTTGGTGAATTTCAACACTTAGTCCTTGTTCCCTCTCTTTAGATCTTCCATTATAGGTAAGAAATTACCTTATAAGTGTTTTGAAGACTTCAAGAAGAGAGTAGGGTGGTGAGATCTCAAATCTGACTTTTGGAATTTTTCATCCCTGAAATGGGGGGCCCACAAGGGTTATTTATAGGCTACTGAAGACCTTGGGTGAAAATCAAATAGGGTGCGCAAGTCACTTGTGCACCCAATATATGGCATGCAAGTATACTTGCATGACCATGATGAAACTTGCACGGCCCTTAGTAAATGGAATCCTTGTTCATGCCTTTGTCAATTTTTGATGTTTCTTCAAAAGATGAATCTATTTATGCTAAGGTATTCCCCTTATTCAGTCATTAGACTCTGTGATGAAAAGGAGCATCAACAAAATCCCCCCCTCAGATTTGGATCCGAAAGGAAGGAGGATTTGACTCTGAGGTAAAGAAGAAAACCAAGGATGGGAGGCGAACAAGTTCTGAGCGCACAGGTAGCAGCACACAGGGGTGCGGCCTGGCCTATAAATATGCACCCCATTATCATGCTAAGCACCTGGCTTTGAACGCTTCTGAGCTCTCACTGCGCAGGTTTCTCTCATCACGCAAGTGACTTATTTTACGTGGTTTCATTGCTTCTGTTCATGTCGCACTTCTGCAGAGGTATTTGGACTTGCACGGTGATACCTGCGCGCCAAAACTTGCGCGACATAGTTACACTTGCGCACTAACATTTAACTTGCGCGCCTTAATTCCTTATCCATTTTTTCAATTTTCTTCAAAAAATTTATGAAAAATAAACTTACTTAAGAGTTAATTATTCAACCTTTGTGCAGATTAAATGGATCCTAGAAGAATTGGAATGACTGATGAACTGGTGAGCAAGCGAATTGATGATATGATGAACCTTGTCGGCCATGATTACTATGATATCTGTGACAAAACTCTTCCAGATCTGGAAAAGTACTTAAAGAAGTATCATCATAATTTTCCATAGAGCATCTAGTTTCCTCTGTATGGGCATGGTCATCTTCAAGAAGTCAACATTCTAGAAGCAAAGAATTATCTTCCGCATTCTTGGTTTCAGACTTACACCAATTTTGATTCAGCAAATGTCTCAATGGGAGGATCATTTGTAAATACTGAAATAGTGGGGAAGGCCTATATAATGCATCATAGCCACTGTGCCCTAGATCTGAAACCTCACAAGCCTGAGCTGCAACCACATTGTTATCCTTCAATCTTCTGAAATTCTCAGATGAATCAATCCAAAGGCTGGAAGAAGAGTTGTGGCTTCTATCCTAGAGGAGGTGTGAAGCCAACTTGGATGTGGGAATATTGGGTGCGACAAACCTGTGCAGAGTTTGTCAAGGATCTGAAAGGAGCTACAATATATGAATCTGTATGGGTTGAGCATACATATGTCTACATAAATGATGAATTTGTCCCGTAACTAATCAGCCGCTGGAGCCCAGAAACCAATTCTTTCCATATGACTCATGGAGAATTAGGCATCAGTTTGTGGGATGTCTACAAGATATCGGGGGATCCAATTTTGGGCGATATGTATGATGAATTCATCCCTCCCAATGTGACTTGGAATGATTCAGATAAGACTCCAGCTTTGGCTCAAGAATTATTGAAAATTTTCTACAAGCTCAAGAATTCAAAGACCTCCAAAACTCATTCTAGAAAGGATATTCATCCGGAGTAGTGGATGGATATGTTTCTTATGAAGAAGGATGTGAAGGGGAGCACCTGTACTCGTCCTACTATTTTCCCCAGAACAGAGAAGAGGGGTGCTTTTGGGACATTATGGCCGACCCTGGAAGTATGAGACTTTCAGAAGTGGGGGTATGAAGTGGATCAAAGAATCCCAAAAAAGACCCATCTGGTGGGCTTCTTAGACTTATGGATCAGTTTTTATCTTCTTTTAGTCAGGGATTCGAAGGGAGGCGTCAGGACAGGGACCTTCATTGTGGAAGCCAAGTTGGCTGAGAAGAAAATGGTTGGGTTTTCCACCCCCATTTTGGCAAATATTCATAGGAGCTTACTTCATGTATTTATGGGTAAGTCTCCTTTGAGAATAGTGGGACCATTCCAAGTTTTGTGGGGATGGATCGCCACTAATTTCAGAACATATGCTATACAGAATGGAGTACAGGTTCCTAGAATCTCTTTCAGGCCATCATTGCAGGAATATTCTTGAATTGCTCCATTAGATCTCAACATCTATGATATGAAGGTGAGGATGGGCATGTTCAAGGAATTCAATTTCTTTCCTTATGGAAACCCGCCAACTGGGCGTTTTGTTGATGATGGAACAAACTTGGAATTGAGGTCATACATGCTGGCTTGCAGAGATGGTGTATTGGCCACCAGGATTGATGGAGAGATTATATGTGAGGCCTATGTTCTATACAGATTTGCACGCTAATTCAAGTGTCTACAGCAGACTGTTGTATCTCCTCCTATTCATGTCAGGTTAGAGCAGCATCCGATGGTTGCCTGAAAACTATGGTTACTGACATCTATGGAGAAGACCGGGGCAGTGTTTGATCTACCAATTGATAAAGCGGGGAGTAACTTTACTACATGGTATGCCGAGAACTGGATAACATCATACCCTGAAGGGGTGCTGAATCATCCGGTTCATAAGGTGGGGAAAAAGAAAATAACTGTAGAGAAAGAAACCCTTCATCTGGAAGGTGACTCTTCCCCACCTGGAGCTGATTCACCAAATTCCTCACCCAGGGTTGACTCACCGGATTCCCAAGATGCGGATGATGAGGTGCGACATGTGTCAAAGTGACCTTGTACCAGATATAATCCTCCCGTCAGAATCAAGAGACCAACTCCATCGACTCCTAGTGAGTTACTTCATTGGAAAAATTTAATCACCATTACTTTATAGAGAAACAAGTCTTATTTTCTTATCCTTTATCTGTAGTTACAAGATCTAGGAAGAAGCTGAAGTCTAAGATTGTAGGACCCTCCTCACAGCCTTCTGGTACACATGTTGAATATCTACGACCAGAGGTTGTCCAGACATGGAGAAGTTTATAATGTGATGATGAAACTGCCTGGATGGATCTGTACGAGGGGCTAAAAATCCCTGTAATAGGGAATATTCGGGCTTCTATAGATATCCGTTACAAGGATAACCCCGATGAAGTGCAGCCTTACATCAGAGAGCTGGAGATGCTCATATATGACACCGATGATTCCATTCCTGTCACCAAGCGGGTGAAGGAAATGATATATCATGGCGCAACTGAGGGGACTGGTGCTTCCGGAGATGAGGAGTGGAATGATTATGTGGCTCCTGAAGATGTAATCCTATTTCCTTATTTTTCTTTGCAACTTGATTCCAGTTAAAGATTTGTTACTCAATGAAATTACTTTCTTCATCCTGCAGCTTTCAAAGAAAAGAATTGCTGAGGTTCCTTCACCACAGTATAGCCCTGGTGGTACTGCCATCAGGGCTGCTGAAACTCCTCACGAGCCAGGTAAAATATCTCCAGGACAGCAAGCCATGGATGAGGAGTTAGATATGGATTTTCATTATCCAATTCTTGTATTTGGAGATGATGATTTCATCACTCCCAAAAAGCCGAAGAAGCAAAAGCATCAAAAGAATAAGTCCATAGCTAAACATTTTATTAGTAGTGGTAAGTCCTTCAGATAGTCATGATTCATAACCCATGAAAAGATTTCTCATACTTATTGGGATTGCAGGGAATTCTTCAATTTCCCCTTTTAGGGAGAGGATTGACCCTCCTTTGAGGACGATAGAGGTTACTGGTGAATAATCACAAGTTCATGCTGGCTTGGATGCTCCTGAAGAGGAGCCAGTGTCTGTTCCCAGTACCACTCCTACTGCTGCTACAAGGAGAGAAGAGCCTACTTCTGGTAAATTAACAATGATTCATAAGATGTTGAATGAAAACATAAACTGACTTTCATTCTGTGATACTTTAGGTTCAAACCCTGCACCAGAACATTTGGCGGCCACTGCAACTGATGCTGTAATTTTATCTAAAGAAACTGTTTGGGATCAGAGGCTGTAGGATGTGGGTCTCCAAGTAGATACATCGAATGCTCTCACTAGTGAGACTAACTAGGAATCCAAGATATCATTAGATGAAATGATGAAACTTGGCGCATCTTTTGAAGATATTTTAGATCAAGTTAAATTACCATGTAATTTAGAGGATTTTGGACGTGAGTGTTATCCTTCGTCTTATTAAAATAACTTCTTATTACATATCTGACCATGATTGGTTCAAATGTGCAGTTCTATCTGAACAAGATGCTGAAATGCCAATTCCTAAAGGGGGTACAAACAACCCTACTATTATAGAGACAATGGCTCAAGTGGAGATGAACCCAGTAGAGCTTCCTCAAACTCATCCTGAAAATCCTGTTGAATCTAAGAAAGATGGGGATGAGCCTTCTTCTGCTGTTGATCTACCGTTGGGTAAGAGGTAACAATATTTGTGGCTGCAATTAATTTTCAAGACAAATTAATCAACTTATTTTATCCTTTTAAACTAACCAAAACTTTCAATTGACTGTGCAGGGCCATCAATTTCATTGGTTAGATCTGGAGGTGAAGCCTCAGCCTCCGCCCCAACAGGAATATAAAGTGAAATAACAAGGTTTAGGGGGGAAGGATCAGAACATGGCACTTATCTAAGTGCATTAATCCTAGATTATATCCCCCCTGTGATAGTGATGCTGAGTCAGACCCGAAAGTACAAAAGGTGATCAAATTTTCATGACGCAAGGCATGAAAGAATATATAGAAGATCATATCTGAAGCGCCTCTTAAAGAGTTGTCATCGAAGATCCCCCAACTGTCATCCCTGTTCGTCATGTTGGGACTTGGCGGTTTTGGATATCAAGATATCCATGTCGTGGTGAAACAAGTCATCTTAAGAAGAGAGCAGGAGTAGAAGTACAGTCAAGACCTGACCAGAATAAGGTTGTCAGCCAATATCAGCGAATTTGAGGCTGCGGTATCCCGAGCAGAGGCTGATCATGCTACCAATTTGAAGGAGTTGAAGCATAAGATCAATGAGAAAGTTGTCCAGCAGATGCACCTTCAGCAACAGTTAGATGTTGTTACTGGGGAACTTGACCAACTGAACAATTCACTGGAAGGAGTTTAAAAAAATGGTATGAAAGCCATTGCAGATGCCAAGAAAGCACTCCATCAAGCTGAAAAGAGTGAAGCTGGTCGAGTGCATGAGCTTCAAGTAGCTGCTGATGAATCTCAGGATGTCGTAAATCAAATGAAGAGTTATGTTGATAGACTCTTGTAATTCTTGGAAAAGAGAAGAGAATCCAATCTATGGATATCCTTCTAACTCTTGTGCATCAAATGAAAAATAATTTCATCTTCAATCACTTGTGCATGCCTTCTTTTGCTACCTAATTTAATTTTTTTTCTTAATCCAATGGGCCTAGTAAGCATAGTTTGATTTTTTCTAGGATTATAAAAATAACCCTACAAACTTTGAATCTTTTAATTACTCAATATTACCTAAATCATAGAAAATGTATGTTTAGTGAGCTAGGACTTGACTTTTTGTTTAGAGTTCCCCTGTCTTTTGTGGGCAGTTTAAAGTCATGCACATTGGACATAAAAAAGGCTAATGTTTAAGGTCGAAATATCTTTGATTTAATGGATTAAAATTGACTCAATTCCTTGATAATTTATCTGAAAACATATTACCATATTCATGTTTGAGGGAAAATATGTAAACTATGACTTAAGAAATTTTGAATATGAGGAATGATATGAAAAAATGGCTAAAAGGCATTAGAAGAAGTATTTCCCAAGAATGAAGTTACCACTATTTAACAAACCCGTTAGGGGGTTGAATTATGTAGGGTCACTTAAGGGCATTGGCTGCATAGTCAAATAATAGCATCTTTTGGATGACAGGTCTATTATGTAGACTACTTTATGCAAGGCCGCCTAAGGGCACATGCTGCATAGTCAGGAAAAATAACTCTCAGAAATTTTACTTTTCTATTTCTAAAAATCTAGTGAAAGTTTATGGAGATTCACATTTTCCAAAGCACCGAGTCTGCTGCATGGAGAGAGGTACTTGAATACAGAGAGGATATTTCCAATCAAGATTTTCAAAGAATTGGATGAATTTCACTCATGCAAAGGTCTGGAACAAACTTAGGGAAGTGAAATATAAACCATAGACTTGAATACTTTCAGATCATGAAAAAGAACATGGAAAAAATATGTTAAGGATGGCTATTTTTGTGGATCCCTACATATTTTTGTTAAGACAAATAAGGACAAAAGAGGTTTTCCTCCCAAGAATGAAGTTACAACTATTTGAAAAACCCGTTAGGGGGTTAAATTATGCAGGGCCGCTTAAGGGAATTGGTCGCATAGTTAAATAATAGTATCTTTTGGCTGATAAGTCCATTATATAGACTATTTATGCAAGGCCGCCTAAGGGCACATGCTGCATAGTCAGGCAAAAGAACTCTCGGGTATCAGACATTTTGTGACTAGAAGTCAAGAAAAGGGTTATGGAGATCTGGAAGTATTTAATGTTAAGAGTATGACACATGGAAAATGAGTATTGTCCAATGCATGAAGGAAATACACAGACCAATGCTAACCATAATCATGTTGTGGTTGGGTCCTGGATTAAGGTGTTGGACTTCACTATGTATCCCATAAGGATGGGAATCAAGCCATATGTATTTCTTGAAATATAGTTTAACGTCATGTGGGATGAGAGTTTAAGAGATCTTAGTTTAGGCTCATAGAGCTCGGACTATAATGAGGAATACACATTGTGTGTTTGTTATAAACTTGATGTGAATGAAGACTAGGGTTTTCATACCACATTCATGTTTTCACAGGGGGAATTTTCAGCCAAGGGACTGAAAGTGGAATTTGGGGTTAGACCTAAAGACTTGGGGTTGGATTCGAGGGATGCTAGAACTTTCCTAAGTATCCCATAAGGATGGGAATCAAGTCATACTTAGTTTTTAAAATACCCTATGTACAAATTTGGTTCTTACAAGTGAAGGGTGAAAGGGGAATTTAGTGTAATGATGGTTTGACCGAAGATTAAAGGTTCGGAAATTGCCATGTATGCATGTAGTCTTTGGAATATAACATGATTGGAGATCAATGTAAATAATGATTCCCTCTTAGGTAAGGGTGTCAAAGAATGTTGTAGTTTATTGTTGTACAGGACAAAAGTGCGAATATTTTAACATCATATAGCATGGACGATGGTGAACCAATGTAAAAATATTGGTTCTAGGGGTTGTTTCATGGATCAAAATCATATGAGACAGAGGTGAACTGTCATGAAGAGATTAGTGTTGGGCTTGAACCATGAGTGGTTACCTATTTACCCAGCCTAGAAGGCAAGGATCAAAGTCCACATAGTTCGATTAAAACTGAATTGGTGATCAAGTTGTACTTGAGGACAACCCGAAGATGGTGTTGGGAATTACATGTGATTAGCGTCCCAAAGAGGATGTTATGGTTGAAGTTTACTCTAAGATCACATGAGTCATACTCGGTGTGAGAAACAAGAGGTAGAAACAACCCTAACGATGCATAGTTTAATGTCATTTATAAAATAAGAAGGGACTATGTAGTTTAAAGTCTTGCAGTGAGGACTATTGGTGCTGCACAGTTTAGTGTCATATAGCAGGGACAAAATACAGTTTAACGTCATGTGGGATGAAAGGGGGATTGTGTAGTTTAATGTCATACAGTAAGGAAAAAATAAGGGTTGTATAGTTTAATGTCATATAGTGAGGACGACACAGTTTAACATCGTGTTGGACGAGTGCTGCACAGTTTAGTGTCATGTAGCTAGGACGTTGGTTATGCAATTTAATGTTTTGCTGGACATATTAGGGACTTTTCCACAGTTTGACGTCGTGTTGGACGACATAATTTAACATCATGATGGACGTAAGTGCAAATAGTTTAAGGTCATATGCATGGACCGTGAGATGTATTTGTATTATACAAAATAATTCTTTATAAATCTGGCATTGGTTGGAGTCGTGATGAGTTATCTATCCATTGAGATTAAAGAATAAGATCCATTGGAGTAGACCTTATGTATTAAGTAAGGTCCTTCCCACTTTGGCTCAAGCTTGGGAGGTTTCTTTCTTGGTATCATTGGAGTTCTGAGAACCAATACCAATTTTTCCTGAACGAATGAACGAAGACGAACTTTTTTTTTGAAAGCTCGTGCTATTATATTATGATAGACTTCTAAGTGGTGCAAGGTGCACACTCTTTTCTCGTCTAATCGTTCCAGTTCATCCAATCAATTTTGAGATTGTTCATCTGTAGATTACTGATCACAAATGGATAATCTGAGCGAAGGTAATTGAACTTCAATGGGAAATACTACTTCTGTTCCATATACCAATGAATATGGAGTTTAATGCGTTGCAGTGCGGGTGGTGGTTCGATAAGCCCATAAATCATGAAAAAGTTTATCAGGCCATGAATTCTTATCTTTATCCACCATCTTTTACAGTATGTTTGAAAGAGTCTTGTTGAAGACTTCTATTTGGCAATTGGTCACTGCATGATACTGAGAGAAATGGTTGGATTTGATGTTTTATTATTGATACAACTTCCTTACCTCAGATGAACAGAAATTGGTGCCATTGTCCATCAATATGGTATAAGGGACACCAAATCTGGTAATGATGTTAGACTTGATGAAGCTAACAATGCTTTCAGAACTAACTTCTTTGAGAGGTTTTTACTCTACCCATTTGGAAAAGAAGTCAGTAGCAGTAAGAATATACTTAAATTGCTTGGATGTAGCCGAAGGTTAAGGTCCTACTACATCCATTCCCCATGTAGAAAATGGCCATGAGTATTTAGCTGTATGAAGAAACTCTGGGGGTTGATGAATGAAGTTGGAATGTACTTGGAAAGAATGACACTTCTTGGTGAAATCAACATAATCTTGCATCATTGAAGGCCAAAAGTATCCAAGCCTTTGAATTTGATCAGATAGTCTATGTCCAGACTGGTGGGAACCACAGACTCATTCATGTACTTCTTTCATGACAGGCATTGTCTCTTCACCATCAATGCATCTGAAGATAACTCCATCAAAACCTATTTTGTAGAGAATTTTTTCTAAGTGATCAGGGCTATCATAAAGAGTAAAATTGACCACATGTCGTCGGACTTGTTCTTTCCTGGCTATATCAGGTGGAAGTGTTCCATTTTGAAGGTATTCCCTAATAGGTGTCATCCATCCTATAGTATGACCATATGGTTCAGGAATGAGACTAATTTAATTGATTTCCTCTGTTCTGATTTGAACATAAGGTAAAATTGTACAACGGTGGGCAATACTGATGATTGTCTCGTCCCTATTTGGATCTGCTAGAGCTGTGGCTATATTAGCCAATGCACCAGCTTGAGCATTTTGTGATCGCGGGACATAAGAAAATGTCGATTCTGAAAGAAATTCCACCATTAACTCTCTGACGTAATAATACAAAGGGATTAACTCTTATTTTCTGATGGCATAATCCCCATTTACTTGTTTGATTACCAGGTCTGAATCACCTTTCACCTTTAAGTGATTCACTTGTTCTTGAAGTGCCAACTCTAATCCTGCGATGAGGGATTGATATTCTACTTCATTGTTTGTACCACCTTCCCACAATAAGAAGGAATAGGGTAACAATACCTTTTCTGGGGAAATAAGTACAATTCCTAACCCAAATTTGTTGAATTTAGGATCTTCCATTTTCTTCCCTGTTGGACTTCTGGAAGCACCATCAAAGTACACTTCCCATGTTTGAAGATTATCTTGAATAGAGAAGACTTCCTCATCAGGAAGTTTAGTATATAAAGATGTATCTTCTACTGAAGGATTTTCAGCAAGGAAATCACCCAGATCTTGGCCCTTTATTGTCTTTTGAGACACATACTGAATATCAAATTGCTGCAAAATAACTACCCACCTTGCCAGACGTCCTGTAAGCATTGGACAGATAAGGATAAATTTGAGCAGGTTATTGCGAGATACCAATTGGACTTCATGATGTTGCAAGTAGTGTCTCAAATTTTGAACTGCAAAGATTAACACTAGGCAGCACTTTTCAATACTTGAATATTGTGTTTCTACTTCAAGAATAGTCCGACTGAGATAGTAAAGGATGTTTTCATTCCCAACATCATTCTTGTGGGCAAGGAAGGCACCCAGTGATCACTCTAAAGCTGTCACATAAAGAATAAGTGGTCTTCCTTCAACAGGTGGCATTAATACCAGTGGACTCAAGAGATATTTCTTGAGAATATTGAATGCTTCTTGACATTCTTTAGTCCACTGGTAAGTTACTCCCTTCTTCATCAATTTGGTGAAGGGTAAACTTTTTCCTGCCAGATTGGCGATGAAACGCTGAATATAGGCTAAGTGTCCTTGAAGTCCTCTCAATTCTTTCAAATTTCTAGGAGGTGACATACCATGGATTGACTTTTTATTCTCAGGATCGACTTCGATACCACGATGACGTACAACAAAGCCAAGAAATTTTCCTGAGGTTACCCCAAAAGCACATTTCAAGGGGTTCATCTTTAAATTGTGTTGTTGAAGTTTGTGGAATATGACTTCCAAATCATCCAAGTGATTAGAACGTTGTTTGGATTTAACCACCAAATCTTCCACATAACATTCAACAAATTTCCATAAAAAGGGTTTAAAGATATGATGCATGGCACGCTGATATGTTGCGCCTGCATTATTTAGGCCAAAGGGAATTACCCAATAGAAAAACACACCCTGAGGGGCTCTGAAGGCTGTAGATTCTTCATCTTCTGGAGCCATTCAGATTTGATTATACCTAGAATATCCATCCATGAAGGAAATTTCTTCATAGCCAGCTATTGCATCAATTAAGAGTTCTGTGATTGGAACTGGAAAATCATCCTTAGGACAATGCCGATTAAGATCTCTGAAATCAATGCAAACTCTAATTTTTCCATTCTTCTTTTTCACAGGGACAATATTATCCAAACACTTGGGATATCGAACTTCTCTGATGAAATTAGCTTTGATAAGCTTATCCACTTCAGCTTCAATTTTGGAAGCATAAGTTGGATGTGTTTTTCTTGCAGCTTGTTTGAATCCTCAATGTTCTTCTGTCAAACCCAAATGATGAGTAACAACATCAGGATCAAGCCCTGTAATTTCTGTATAATTCCAAGAAAATATATCTCGATTTTTCTTTAAAAATAAAATATAAATTTCTTGATCTTCAAGATTCATGGCCACACTAATTAAAGTGGGGCGTGGATATTCTTTTGTACCCAGATTTATTTCTCTGAGTTCATCCACAGTAGTGGAGATACCCTCTTCAAATGATAGAGGATCATCCCTAAGATCTTCCTCTTCTTCTTCAACACGTGTTACTTCTTCTGTTTCTACTTTCATAGTAGACGATGAAGCAGAATTTCCATGACCAGGAGAGATGTTAAAATTTGAACATCTTAAAGAAGAGACTTCCATTTCTGACCCTATTGATGATGAAGGGTCTTCCTTGGGTAATAAAGAGGAGATGATGGATTGAGAATCAACATCATCATTCACCTATGACATTGCTATAACTTCTTCTGGCTTGGTTGGTGAAGTATAGACTTGCTGGATTTCAGCGGATGAAATGAAGACATCTCCATTTGAGATTTCATCAATTCTTGGTAAATCAACACTTTCTCCCATGCTGTATGGCTTGATTTCTGTAATTGACATTATGGAAGTTTCCATAAGAGTACTTGGATTTGGGTCTATCCTGTCAATTTGACTGATAGGAAATACATAATATGTACTCACATGTATGAATCGATTTACTGGAATCTTTTCCAAACCATATGGAGCATTAACCTTGGTAATCTCCCTTATTGTGGATTTCTCCTTACCCTCCATGTGATAGAATTCCGCCTCAATGTATTGAGATTCACATGTTTTGAATGGGGCCTTATCACCATACAATGTCCTAATTTGACCATTGAAACAATATTTGAGACATTGATGGTATGATGAAGGGATAACCGCATGTTGATGTAGCCAAGGTCTTCCAAGAAAAACATTGAAGGCTGTATTGTGATCAACAAACATGAAATATGAATTGGATATAAGGTCTCCAAACTAAGTTTTGAGTGTAATCTCGCCTAGTGGTTCTTGTTCATTTTTATCATATCCTTGAAACATTAGAGAGAAGGAGATAAATCAGATTCTGTGAGGCCCAATCGATGAAGTGTACGAATGGGGATGAGGTTGAATCCTGAACCATTATCAATGAAATCTCTTCGGATGTCCACGCCATTGAACTTTCCAGATAAATACAAAGGTATAATATGTATATAAACAACATCATCCTCATCTTCATCTGTAAAAGATATTACTGCATGGCATTCTACAGGATCATTCTCTACATGGTAGACTTCAGCCGCAACAATTTCAGTTGTGAATTCATGAGGACTTGACAAAGACTCAATGAGTGCCTCCCGAAGATCCTTTGATAGGTTCAAGGCATCCAAAATTGATTAATTGGCCGGTACTTGGGCCAAATGTTTCAATACATCATATTTTTGATCCAAAGGTCTGCATTTCCCAATAGGAACATGTGGTTTCGCAGGTGTCTTAGAAGTTGATTCTTTGGAAGTAGATGCATCTTGTATCGGGGTAGGGGTTAGAAATACTCCTGGATTTGTAAGATTAGACTGAATAGGTATATTTACTTACTGAGAGGAAGAAGGTGTAACCTACAATCGATCCTCCAAAATAACTATACCAGGACTAAATCTGCCTTGCGTGGAAGAACTTTCTTGTTCTTGTTGAGCCCGCTGAAGGGCTCTACCATAAGTTTCTGTGGCATACACAGTTCTAGAAGGGGTAGAATTGAAATAGTGGTTTTTGGGATATCCACGTATTCCTCTGTATCCCATACCTCTGGAACTCCCTCTAATTACTCTATTTGATATAGGGAACTCAGGCTCATCAAGATCAAAATTGTGACTGGCATAAGGATCTGTTAAGTGAATCATGTTAACAAAACCAAAGATCAACTCTTCATCTGATGCAGATTCTACCTGATTAGCCCGTTTAGACTGTGACGTTTGGTGGGGTGGTGCCCGTGTCTTTGAAGTAGATGACATAAAATCTTCCAGAGTCAAATACAACTTGGGCTTTGACACGATTTCATCTTCTTCTGACTGTTCCTGTTTCTTTGAATTATGCTGTTTCTTTGAGGATTTTCCCTCTGATGAAGAGGGTTTTGCTGTGGCATTCATATCAGAAGAAACAATTGTTTTCTTCAATTGCATTCGTAAAATGGCATGAGTTTGGTTGATTGTTTTTCTGACCATCCAATCATCATATTTCTACGCTTTTTTTTGAATTCTTTCCACTCGCCTTCTTCCTTTGGATTTTTAGCAGTAACACATGCTACCTGAGCTAAAGAACCTTTCAGTTTGACTTGTCCCGAGTCCACCATCTTTTGCAGGAGGTCTTTGAAGACAAAACACTCCTGAATGGGATGTCCCAACATCTGATGAAATGGGCAATAATTGGGACAGTCTTCATCTCCTTCCTTGTTAGGCCTTTTAGACCTTGGCAATTGAACCAAATTATTTTCTAGAGCCGAAATGAAGTAACCAGGAACTTGTTCATTTTGGAAAAAATAGACTTTATTCTTTAACTCCTCAAATTTTTTCTGTCTTTGATCTCTTTGATCGTCTTGATGAAACAACCTCTGTTGTTGATGCTCAGGAGGTAGAGCCCTTCGAGAAGATGAAGGTCTTGAAGTGGAAGCAGGTATAGGTGCTTGTTTAAGTATAACTGTAGCAGCCTATGATTTCCCTATTATCCTTCCTAGAACTGGTGGAATTACACGAGTTTTAGCCTTAGTTTGTAAAAGAGAGTCTTCAATCTGTTGAGCGATTGAAGTAAGGTCTCGAAACCCTCCTGTGTATTTCACAGGGATCAATGGTGTGCGTAACTCATCACACAAATTTTTCCACACAGATTGGCAACAACTCTTCTTGAGGGAGTGATAAACATAGGGAATATGTTAATCCATTCCAATGAGCAATGAAATCTGAAACCCTTTCATTCTCCCTTTGCTTACAATTTGTAAGATCAAAAACTTTTGTCTTTGGGAAAGTTGAGCTGAATTGAAGAAGGAATCGTTGACGAAGATCCTTCCACACGGTAATTGACCGGGATTGTAAGCTTGTATACCAGACAAAAGCAGGCCCTTGTAATGACTGTACAAAACACCTGAGCTTAAATGATTCTTTTTGCTGAGGAGTTCCCATCATAGGATCTCAACAAGAAACAAAATGTGTTAAGTGTTGCTCTGGGTCTCCCGAACCATTAAATATTGGGAATGTGGTACTTGAAAAATTTGATGGGGGAGGAATTGAATCAACCCATTTAGGGTAAGCTCTCTTTTCTGGTTGAATTTGTGCATGCTTTCTCTACATAGCTTCCAAACGAGCTGTTAATGACTTAATGGTAGTAATTAACTTTTGAGAAACATCTGGCTAATCTTGGACCTGAGCAGGTGCAATAACTGGAGCTTGGACAGGTGTGGTGGCTGGTACTACAACTGATGGTAGCACCACCGATTGTTGTTGCGCATGACCCATAGGATTAGACCTATGAGGGTGTATTGGTAAGGGAGGATACCCTTGATCCATCTCAGTAGTTGAAACAAAATCCCTTGGCTAACTGACTCCAGCACGCTTAGGAGGAAGACTACCTTGAAGTAGTTCTGCATTCAACCTCCTTAATTCCTTCATGTCTTCCTCTTGTTGTGCGAACCTTTTATCTAGTGAGAGTGATTGGCCTTCTCTAGAGGAATAATTTAATGTAACCTAATTCTTTCCTTTCCCCTTTTTGGACGCCTTTCAGAGAGGGGGAAGTTGGTTATTTGAAGGAATACCTAGATTCTGGGTAAGCCTTTGATTTCTTGTACGCACACCTTCTTCATTTGCCTCTGTGTGCACAACCTCTTGAGAAAGAAATTCCTCATCTAATCCCTCTGAGTGATCCTCATGTTTTGGAGGATCAACAACAACGACATTGATGACATTTATTGATGCATAACGCATTGCATCTTTTCTATCAGTATTTCTGCAATATTTTCTTCTTCCATGTCCCTGATGAGACATTTCCTTCTATTGAGTTGATCCCTCTGGAACTTCTTGACAAACTATAATTTGGAGGGAATCTCCTGATAATTCGTCTCTTCGTTCTTCTTGGGGATTCTTCCCTAATCGAGAGAAGACTGAATTTCTATGAGGAAGAGATTGAGGATTTGAAAAAGTCCCCAGTTTGGTGGAATGGGCCTATTCCTACTCAACTCCTCGAATCCTATTTGCTGATTCCGAGGGTTGGGCTAAAAGAGTCCCTAGTATGGAAAGATGGGGTGGTTCTTGAGCTGCTACATCTGAGACTTTATTAAAAGCTCTTCTAATCTTTCAGACTTTAGTCCAGAAATTGGCTGGATGCATCAACCTACAGCCACTCAAATCACCTGGCTCAAATGACCGTTAGATGATTTCTGACACTTCTGTCACTTGATGATGCGCTTGCTCTAAACGAGAAGCCTGTTCAATATTCTCATTTGCCTGATGCAAGAGTAATTCGACAACTTGTTCTCTGTATTCCTGAATTTGAGAAGAACTAGTTTAGGCCTATTCTTGAGCGAACCTTTGATTACAAACAAAGCCAATTGGTTGTGGCCGGCCATGGGCAATAACATTGCATGAGACCATTTTTTGTGGGCTTTGTTGGATGGAGAGTACAGTGAAATGTAGTACTCCATGGACACCCCATCCCCTGATATGAATACCAGATGGGGAATTGCCAATTAACTAGCGCAATCTTCTTAATGTGCTAAGGCATAAATGCTGAAGGGCTCTCTGCAGCTTTTCAACCTTCGGATATCGAGAAACTGAGAGAGAGACCAAATCAATTTGGCATTGTAACCCTTCTATTATCTTGACATTATTTTCATATTCATCATAAGATAATATTTTCTTTTTCAATTGACAAATATTTTTCCACATGTTGAGACGAATATCGTGAATACAATATTCCGTTAACATCTCTGGAATGTCATACTAAGAGTCAGCCAAAGGCCAAAAAATAAACGTCACTTCACCTTTCACTAGTTGTTTTATCATATTCAGCACTTCCTCTTTATCATTCAATGAAGATTCTTCTACCTGATTAGACCAGAGCTGATGCTTCTTTGTTGCTCCATCAAATTCAACAAGATTGGTAGAGAATTCACTTATTAGACTAGAAAATGAATGACCCAAGGGTGGTTTAGAGAATGACCTAGACCCTGGGTTATCTTCTGATTGAGAAAGTATTTCACCTGCTAGCGGTAAAGAATCAGACATGACTGGCTTCACATTTTCAAGTTCCTCAAGATAAGAGGGCTTTCTCATCACTACATTGTCTATTGGAGCATTTTCCAGGCAATGTGAATTACTACTGCAGAGAGAACTTTCACAGCTAAATTCATCATCATGGGGAGGACCACCATGGTGGGTTACAATAAAAGATGAAACCTTTTTCTCCTTGATCTTCTGGCCACATAGAGGGTTATCGTGACTCTCATCTGAAGATGATGCTTCGAGATCGACCGAACTGTCATGAAGCAAGCCTTCATGAGGAAGTGTCTGATGCAGACCTTGGGAATTAATGTTACCACTATTGGGAAATGAGAGAGTAGAATCTTGAGTTGCGACATATAATTGTCTGAGTGCATCAAGAACTCCAGCATCGATCAAGGACTTATTACAGATTGGCTCTTGATTTCTTGATTGTGCTGGACGGGTCTTTTTCTTAGATGCCTTCTTACTCACTTTGGGAACCACTTGTTAACGAAAGTGGTTATTATGGGCAGGTGTATGTGCCTGCTTAGGAGAAATAGTTAGGTTAGGCTGATTATCACCATTCAAATTAGGTGTATGTGCCTGAATTGATTATCTGTATGATATGGGGGAGTATTCCCCACAACCCTATTGGACTAGAATAGAGGTTTGTATCTGTTTCAGAGTGATATATTGATGTGTCACTCCACTGTTAGGGATATATTTTCATTTCTTTCCCTGTGATGTTGCTGAAGCTGTTATAATATTCTGGAAGGCATCCAGAATATGAGCAGGGATTTTCTTTTTCTCTTTCACCATTTTCAGAATGTGCTTGGTGACTTCAGCTGCCGGAATGAGAATATATGTTCATTCCGTGCTTGGAGTAGGTGTTTGTTCCTGATCTTGTCATCCTTTTCCTGTCATTGAGTTCTGACAGTACTTATGTGTGGGGGCAGAGAGTTGAGTCTGCTCCAATTTTGTCATCGAGGTTTTCTGAATGACTTCTCTGAGTGCTACCAAACGAGACTATTGGTAGGTTTGATTAACATTGGAAGGTGTATGTGCCTGATGTGTATTCTTCATCAAGTATGGTTGATGATTTTCCTTCAATACTGGCAGACGAGACTGCTGAAAGAATTGTTGATTGTAAATAGGTGTATGTTCCTGTTTATTAGTTGCCACCATATCAGATTGGCGACCTTCTTTGGTTGTAGTCAGACGAGCCTGCTGACTAGCTGATGAGTTATAAACAAGTGTATATGTCTGTATATAATACTCCATCAGAATTTCTTGGCGGAATTGGTGTGTTGCTGCTAGACGAGTCTGCTGGACAGATGGATTAGAATGGACAGGTGTATGTGCTCACTCGTTGCTTGCCATCAAGTTAGGTTGATGGACTTCTCCGGAGGGGGAAGAGGTAAGAACCTGCTCCCTGTTGGCTGGATTTTGCCTCTGGTGGTTTTTCTTTCATGCTCGGGTCTGAGGAACCTGAGCCAAACCCCTGAAGGTTATACCCTCATCATGTTGAGGGCGCACTGCTGCACGAGTCTGGCAGCGATTGTTGATGGGATCCCTCAGTAAGGACTCCTATCTCCTTGAATTAAGGCATTGAGTGCCCTTCTCATTCACCTCCCCAGAATATGGGAGGGACTGTTGATTGCGTTCTAGGGATAACGACCCGAAACGGTTGGAAACAGTGGTTGGAACCACCTGCTTCTTGATCCCTGGTCGTCGATGTCCGAACAACCAGGGTGAATTATTGACTTGGAGAGATTGTCGAACAGCCTCCAGAGTCAGAATGGTACTGTGTCGATGGTATTCCTTAACCAGTGCATTTGATACCCAGCGTTGAAGACGCTGAGTAGGTGATGTTGTCCTCAGAGCGGATGAAGATCCAGCAGGAGTAGCAGCAGATGCATTCACAGGTGTGAACTATAGAGAAGCCATTTCTGTAATGTAGAAGATCTTGGAAAACAGTTCCTGTTTGATATAACAGACATAATCAAGATAAGTTCAGCCACTACATCTTTTGTATGAGTACATATGTTATTGATTGTTTTGTTGGCCCTCTCATTGAGTTTAAGTAGGGGCCTAACAAATAAGTAAAACATCATTTTAACTTGGTTAAGGATTCACGTTGGGTTCACCATTTTTTTTTCCTCTAGAAATGGGGATGACCTTGTTTTGTTTAAGGTTCAAATATTCCAATCAGTTTCTAACAAGTTTGTTAATAGAACCGGAAACATCCAATGATTCAATATCCATTTGGACCTACTTTCCAAAGGTAGGTGCTCATTAGTTGTGGACCAATGAGGCTTAAGAATTTGCATTGGTCGAGAGTATGGTAGGTCGGACTCATCACACCATTTTTGGGGGGAATTATTGTATACTCTGGGACTCTCTTTATAGATTTAAGTTATGTTTGTGAATCCTTATTAAATTACCAAGTATGAAAACGAGCTTTCCTTAAATTTTGACAATCAGTGATTGGTATGTATGAGATTTAGAGAATCTTTTATATATATTTGAGGTTCTTCATCAATAGAGAATCATCTGTATTTGTTTAGAGATTCTTAGTCAATGGTATCCTTCAAAATATTATATAAATATCTCTTGGTCATCATGATAACCATACTAGTTTTAAATCCACTTAGCAGGGTACTTGAAGTTTATTGTCATTCAGAAGAACATGGATTATTTCAGAGTTGGGATCGTACCCACAGATGGGCTACCTACGTATCCTTGTTTAGAAAAGGAATAAGAACCCACTTAGTTTTGGGAATTAAGATATAGTTTAACGTTATATGGGATAGATGAGAATTAATGGATGATAGTCTTGAACCTCATAAAGGATTCCTACGTACTCTACTTTTAAGGTAGAGATCAAAGTCCACGTAGTTCGGTTAAGAATGAATTGTGGGGTTTACGTATGATTAATGGCCCACAGAGATGTGTCGTGGTTACTTTTACACTCTAAGCTTAGGTGAGTCATGCTTGGTGTGAGAAACAAGAGGTATCAGTAAACCTGATAATTTGTTCCATGAAAGATGCAGTCACAAGGAATGCTATGGGGCTTATGTATGTATGATTTCCCAAATAGATAAATATCAGGACTTACTTTAGATAAGAAGCCCAGGAATATGGTCTATAAAGGTATATGTGCTTTATGGAGATTTGGATACTCTAACTTGGGGCTTACTCCTGAGGAAGATGCCCAAATTAGGAGGGGACTTGTGATTGGGTTTTATTCCTAAGAAGGAAGCCCAAATAAAAATAAGTTAATACTGGTTAAGAGAAATTATGAATGGGGCTTATTCCTGAGAATGAGGTCCAGGTTGAGGAAATTTGGAATTTGGGGCTTACTCATAAGGAGAATACCCATATTAAGGGAACTTGAACTGGGGCTTACTCCTAAAAAGGAGGCCCAGGTTAGGAAATTTGAGAATTGGAGATCACTCCTGAAAAGGAAGCTCAAATAAAAAGGGAATTATGATTGGGACTTACTCCTGAGAAGGAGGCCCAAAGTTTAAGGAGATTTAGGACTTGGGGCTTACTCCTAAGGAGGATGCCCAAATTAAATATCTTATCATCTTAAAGGATGAGGTTGGATGAATGAAATCTCTAACCTTAGTGACATAAAGACATGTAAGTCACTATGTTTTGAGAGATGTTCCACCGAATTATTTTCAGATAAGGAATCCAACAAAGGAACCATGCCATAAATGACTTTGAAAAAGGGTTTTGAAGGCTGAATCTTGAAGAGGAGAGGTGGATTTGAGAAAAAGAGTTGAATAAGCAGGAGGGGCACCCAAAAATAGGTAGGCACACAAGTCCTGCTGTGGCGCGCAAGTCCTGGTCATGCAGGTATACCTGCGTGACACTTGGGTACTTGCGCGCCGATCAACACATAGGGTAATACTTGGGAGAGTCTTGGGTCAAGCCCTTAGTATTATCCCTAAAGGCTTCCAAAAGAGGGGAGCGCAGGTTCTGTTGAAGGGATAAGGAGGCACACAAGTGTAGCCATTTTCCCTTAAGGGTTAGACACTTAGGCGCACAAGTGTTGGTGAATTTCAACACTTAGGTCTTGTTCCCTATATTTAGATCTTCCATTCTAGGTAATAAATTACCTTATAAGTGTTCAGAATACTTCAAGAAGAGACTAGGGCACCGAGAGCTCAAATCTGACTTTTGGAATTTTTCATCCCCGAAATGGAAGGGGTATTTATAGGCTACTGAAGACCTTGGGAGAAAATCAAATAGGGCACGCAAGTCACCTGTGCACCCAATATATGGCACGCAAGTATACTTGTGTGACCATGATGAAACTTGCACGACCCTTACTAAATGGAATCCTTGTTCATGACTTTGTCAATTTTTGATGTTTCTTCAAAGGATGAATCTCTTTATGCTAATGTATTCCCCTTCTTCAGTCATTAGACTCTGTGAAGAAAAGGAGCATCAACAATGACAATAAACTCATTTCAACATGCACCATCACTAGATGGAGAGTTTTCATGGATTGCAGACATTTGAACTCAGCCATAAGAAAAGACCATTTCCCTTACCCTTTATAGACCAAATGTTAGAAAGACTAGTGGGGCATGATTTCGACTATTTACTAGATGGCTATTCAGGATATGATCAAATTGCAGTCGACCCCACTATCTGGCCAAAAACCACCTTCACCTGCCCTTTTGGTACTTTTGAATACAGACACATGTCTTTCGGTATGTTTCATGCTCTAGAGAATTTTAAATGATGAACGACAAACATCTTTCATGAAATGGATGAAGAATTTATCAAAATTTTCATGGATGATTTCACAGTTTATGGGAGATCATTCGAAGTCTTTATTATCAATCTAGAACTAGTTCTTCAACACTATGAAGAAAAATTCATGGTGCTGAATTGGAAGAAATGTCACTTCATGGTGCAAGGAGGAATCGTACTCGACCACAACATCTCCAAAGAAGGCATCTAAGTAGATTCATCAAAGATCAATGTTATCAAAGATCTACCTGAGCTATCCACTGTTAAAGGTATCAGAAGTTTCCTTGGGAATGATGGATTCTACAGACGCTTCGTAGAATATTTTTCTAAAGTTTCATGTCCTTTGACACATTTTTTGTCAAAATTTATTCCTTTAAAATTCAATTAGGACTGCCAACAAGCTTTCAATACTTTAAAAAACATCCTGATGACATATCCAGTTATCATTTCACTAAACTGGGAAAAAGATTCTGAGCTTATGTGCTATGCTAGAAACCTTGCTGTAGGAGCTATTTTGGGACAACGTACAAATAAAATCTTCTTCCCAATTTATTATGAAATCCATACCTTAAATTAAGCACATATTAATTATACTACCATGGAGAAGGATCTCATAGCTTTCATGTATGCCTTTGAAAAATTATGTTCTTACCTTGTTCTATCAAAAGTTATTGTTCATATCGATCATGCTACCCTTCGATACTTGATAACCATGAAAGTTGAAAAACCAAGGTTGATACGCTGGATTCTTTTACTAAAAGAATTAAACGTAATAATCAAAGATATGAAGGGAAAAAAATTCATTGTAGACCACCTCTCCAGACTACCTCTTACCATCATCAAAGACAACAAGGCTGATATTGAGGTATATTTTCCTGATAATACCTTATTTAATATCAAGACCCATCCCCGGTTCTACGAAACAACCAATTTTATTTCAACATGATTCCTCTCTCAAGATTTATCTTATCAGTAGTGGAAAAATTTGTTTTCAGATGCCAAACACTACTTTTGGGATGAACCTATTCTTTTCAAGTGTTGTGTTGATGGCCTTTTAAGACGTTTCATTCCAGAAGAAGAGGCGTAGAATGTAATCAAAATGTGCCACACATCTCCAACCGGTGGAAATCATGGAACTGAGTGCACAATTGCTAAAATCCTAAAAATTGGATTTTCCACCTTTTTATCAAGATGCCATGAGATTCTACCAAAACTATAATAGATGCCAAAGGTCTAGAAATATTAGTAAAAGAAATGAGATTCTACAAAACCCCATGCTGGAAGTTAATGTTTTCGATGTATGGGGAATTGAATTTATGGGACTATTCCCCATGTCACATGATAATAAATACATTCTGTTTGCAGTGGAATACGTATCTATATGGGTCAAAGCTGAAGCAATGACTCATGACACTTCCAATGTAGTAATAAATTTCCTTCATAGAAATGTATTTGCACGTTTTATATTTCCATGACTTCTCATTAGTGATCGCGGAACACATTTCTCCAATCAACCAGTGAGAAAAAATGTTTCAAAGATATGGGATCCACTACAATACTGGAACCCCCCATCACCCACAGATGAGTGGGAAAGTCAAACTGTCAAATAGGGAGGTAAAGAAGATCCTAGAAAAACAATCAATACAAGGACAAATGATTGGAGTCAAAAGCTGGATGATTCATTATGGGCGTATAGAAAGGCTTATAAAACACCCATCGACACCACCCCATTTCGAATGGTTTATGGAAAGCCATGTAATCTTTCAGTGGAGATAGATCTCCGATCATTTTGGGACATAAAAAAATGAATTTATATTTAGACAAGGATGGAGGGGAGTGGTTATTGTAATTAACCGCGTTGAAAGAATTAAGGAAATATGCATACGAGAATGCAAGAATTTATAAGGAAAAAAATGGCATGACTGATGGATTTCAAGATGCACCTTCATCCCAGGGAATAAGGTTCTACTATTCAACTCAAGATTGAAACTTTTCCCAGGAATGCTGAAATCAAGATGGTCTAGTCCTTATGATGTTATCCAAGTTTTTCTGTATAGAGCAGTTGAAATTCAACGAGATGGCGAGCCACTATTAAAAGTGAATGATCATTGGTTGAATATTTTTCAAGAACCATTCCATGAGGGCTATGTACTCAACCTCATGTTAAACTAAGATCTAATTAATTCAAGATCTCAACTTTAAAGGAAGCGCTTTATGGGAGGAAACCCATAGTTTTTTTTGAGTTTTGTTTTAGTCTTGGAATTTTTAGTATTTCATTGCAGTACTTTGTACAAAATTTCATTCAATAAATAAAATGGTTATTGTTATACCTTACTTTTTCACCTGAATTTTTTTCAGCTATTCATATATTTACACCTATGAATTAATGTTTATTCAATAGTGTAGTATTTTTATACTAACATATTTTTCAGGTGCATCAAACTTCAATTTTAAGATAGCTCAGACACCCCCATGGCATACCACTTCATCTCAGGGAGCTCTTCATTCCCTATTTTTAAATTCTGTCATCACTGCCATGTCAATTCAATTACAAAAATTCACTTCCACACTACTCCCACCCATTATTTCATAGACAGTGGGGAAAATGTCTCCTTTTAAGTGTGTGTGTGTAGGGGAGGGGGGTTCTCATGATTTTACTAGTGATACACTTGATTTTTTGCCTATTCTCACTGTTGTAGGAGATATTTTTCAAATTGATAAGCATTCTTCAAATTTGAAAACCATTATTCCCATGTAAATTAAAAATAAAGTTAAAAAGAAAATGTTAAGAACCATGTTTCACCCCTACTTAGAATTTTAGAATGATTGTTGAGTTTAAAAGTTTAATTAAAATTTAAAAACTTTAAAATTATGATTAATTGAATCACTACTTAGGATTTATGCCCTTTGTAATTTTCAGTTTTTATTTTATTTTCACTACCTGGGAGGATTCTAGGCCTTCAATATAATTTTCTTTCTGAGCATATTTCTTGAGAGATACCTGGGAAATTTAAAACTAACAGAACTTGCATTGTGATCTTATCAAAACAATGATTGAACAAGTTTAATTTTAAAATGATTGAGGTAGCCTTTGATAACCATTTTACCTAAGACCCACCTGACATCTAACCTTCATTTATCTCATAGTTTCCATGAATGAATTGTTATAAGGAAATCTATTTCAAGCATATTTCCCTTCCTACCATGTTACTTGTACAATGATTGAATATTATTTTTAAACAAGTGTGGGGGAGGAATTCAGACAGCATATGATGCTTTCACTTTCAGAGATGTACGATGCACTCATCTGACTACTAGGTTGTGATCCATATACCTTTTTGTTGTATCTTATTCGTACTCTATTCCTTTGAAAAATTTAAAAGAAAAGAAAAAAAAATTGATATGGGTTTTGTACTATGAGGGTAAAAAATAACCATTTTCCAGACCAATGAATCCCTTGAAGGATCATATGTGGTTAGGTGATGGATGTGATATCTATCTTAGGAATAACTTTCAAAAAATAAAAATGCAAAAGAAAATGGAAAGGAACCGAATCATTTCTTTATCTACATACTTTTTATACATATGGATCCAAACTGAACTGATGGAGTATGGACTTGACTCGCTAGATGGAGGAATTTGGTCACACTTATCTTGTTGAATTTTCATTGTAATTTAGATCTTACCCTTTTTTGAGCCTGATTTTCACATTTTATATACCTACCTACAACCTCAGAGTAATCAGAACCTTGTTGATAAAATTCCTAAAGATTATTTTTATACTTGTCTTTAGACAGTGTAGATGATAAAACCAGTTCAAGCCTATGGTTAGGAACATGGACTCAGTGTACGAGCATACCTTACTTACATTTTACCCTGAATGATGAGAGAAAATCATAGTGAGGTAAATTACAACTGGGCATATAGCTTAAGGAATAGTTAAAAGATTATGATTAAAAGAATATAATTTGTTTTGAAAATATGAACTATAAGGCATGACTAATTTACTCTGTTGGATTAAAAATAGAAATTGACTACCTTTCTGCTTACACTTAATTTAATTGCATGTACATAACGTACATTTCTTGCTTTAAAAATTGATTATCCTTTTGAAATCTTTATTGAGATATTTTTCTCGAGGACAAGCAATGATTTAAGTGTGGGGGAATTTGATAAGCCTAAATGTTATATATATTTTTCTGTCACTTTTCCATTGTTTTTCATTCATTTATTGGATAACGCACACGGTAGATTTCCAATATTACAAGAAATAGATATTCACAAGATTCCAAGGAAGAAAGGTAGAAAATCTAAAAAAATTTCCATGTGCACATCATGATGGATAAGTTAACATTGTGTACTTGATGATCATAGCCTGCATCAAGCTGTGAATCCAAGCCATGACCAACCACGAAGACTAAAGAAATTGTCATTTCATGTCGTGAATCCTTCCTACATGTCATGACTTAAGTCAAACCAGAAGCCGATAAATCCATGAGGATTCAACGAAAAAATCCATCTATCAATGGGGTACACATCGTGAACCACCTATACATGATGTGACCATGGTCAAACTTCATTAATATGTGGAAGATCCACATGCCACACTGGAGATCCTGGTCGAAGTAATGTGGATCAAGGGTTCACAATGTGATGATTAAGTACACATCGTGACCATTTTTACCTATTTAAGGAGCAGCTCGGCAGTAAATTTGCATGACACTTGGATTAGCTCTCTATCCCTTTTAGACTCCCTTCAAAATTTCCTTCTCTTTTCCCTCTTAAAACACTTTAGTTATTTTTAATTCCATTACGTATTTAATCAAAGAGACATGGATTCATTTTCTTCAATACCTTCAATTCACGTGTCATTTCATTTCCATTTCTTTCATTTCAATTAAGGTTTTAATTAAATTATTCTTCCATGTTTATTTCATATCGTTACATGTTTATTCAATTCAATTCCATTAGCATAGTTATTATGATTTCCTTTATCCTCTTTATTGCTTTAATTACCATCATGGGTAGCTTAACGCATTAGGGGTAGGGATCAAGATCTGATGTATCTACACGCTTAATCCCACCTCTAGTTCTAAACTTGGAAAACCTAATTGGAATAGTAATTAGGATATAAACCAATGGTTAAACACCATTTGTACGACTGTACCGTGACCATCAGACAGTCAAACAAATGACCATATCCTAATTGGAGTAAACTAAGACTATGACCATTAACTAAGGAAACTTTCTAAAATAGAAGATAAAATTAATGCATATAGGACTATAACTAGCCTCCTGACCATGGAATAGTTACATCCTAGGTAGAACTAGAAGACTGGACCAAGGTTAACTAGCGACTACCGCTTGCTTTGCAGACTAAGTAGTTAGGACCTCGACAAGATTAAAATTAGGATCACCTTTATCTAGATACTCGAACTTGATCCCGACCCCTCTTTAATCAATTGAATTAAAACCAAAAAATAGTTAGAAAATTCCCAAACACTAGTCAAACTAGTAAGGACTCTTTCAAAGGATTCAAGACCATATTTCTTCTCCCCACAAAACAACATCCTCCTCATGGGATCGACCCTAGAATTTTACTATACTACACCCTATTAGTTATTAAAGTTTGGGACACATATAAATTTATAATCTGAAGCACCTGTGTAGAAACAAACGACCTACATGGCTCACACCTATCATCCATTGAAAGGGAATTAACGAACTTCCATCAGAAAATATATAATGAATAGGTAATAATTCTCTTCGTGCTCGGAATAATAATAGGAAGGGACTTAATTTGATGGTTCTTGAGCACATATTCCCTTGAATTTTGTGAGGGATTGATTCTTGGTTGAATCCCCCTCACTTTAGGTATTTCCAAGTCTCACAACTTAGGTAGATCTTGATTCTAGTTATGGTTGGCCATATGGCAGTGGTGTTGTCCACCAATTCTAGCCCACATAGCATGTTGTGTTACTCCTCTTTCCATGAATTGAGAGTGTTGAAGATTAATCCCTTGATGATGTACTTCAATTCCAAAATTTATGGGCTTTAAATTGGATGAATGAGGTCCTTAAAATTCCTCAAACATCCCTTAAAAATAGATTCCAGCTAAGGGAATTCCAGAAAATCTAACCTATTTGAAATTATATATAAGCAGTTATTGTGTCTATTTTTTTATTTTTAAATTTTTATCTAACTAAATTCATGAAAAAAAATGAAACAACCACAACTATATCTGAAAATAGTGCCCATTTTTTATTACAAAAAATGTGATCACAAATATCGATTAGTATTGGGCCATCTCCAAAGGGATAGGTGGTTGATTCACCAATTCTAGCATCAAAAAACACCAAAACATATGTTTAACAATTAGATCCATATAAAATTTACTCAAAATGACCTTAAATCAAATTAAAACTATATAATTATTATTCTTGACATGTAGGATGAGTCGAAACATCAATCAGACATGTAGACTGCGTGGTACGACTGAATATGTGGCTTTTAAGGGTTTTTCACCCTTTAAAAAGGTATGTCGGGTAGTCAAAACCATCCAAATAACCTTGTAATGCCATGAAATCACATGAAAACAACCGTGGAGTGAATTTTGAAATATTTGAGTAGAAAATATGTCAATATGAGGTGTTGTTTGACCGCAGTGATGGATAACACAATTCTAGTGTCATAAAACACCAAAACTGACATTTAACAGTTAGATCCATAGAAAATGACCTCATAATGACTTTAAATCATAGTAAAAAAGTATAATTATTATTCATGAAATGTACGAGGAGGCAACACATCAATCAGACATGCGGTTTGCATGGTACGATTGAATATGTGGCTTTTAAGGGTTTAACGCCCTTTAAAAAGGTGTGTCGGGTGGTCAAAACTAGACTAACAACCTTAGAATGCTCTGAAATCAGAAAAAAACCATAGATTAAATTTTTAAATGGTTGAGTATATGATACATCAATCAGTGGTGTCGTTTGACCGCGGTGATGCAAAACACAATTCTGGTGTCATAAAACACCAAAACGGATGTTTAACAGTCTGGTCTATAGAAAACATCCTTGGAATGACTTGAAATCATAAGAAAACTATATAATTATTATTCATTATGTTTATGAGGAGATGACATGTCAATCAGACGTGTGGTATGCGCAGTACGACTGAATATGTGGTTTTTAAGGGTTTGACGCCCTTTAAAAAGGTGCATCGAGTGGTCAAAACTAGTCAAACGACCTCAAAATTCCATTAATTAGAAAAAAAACTATTGAGTGAATTGTGAAATGTTCAGGGAAGTAGTACGCCAATCATAGGTGTCATTTGACCACGGTGATGAAAAATGCAATTCCAGTGTCATAAAACACTAAAATGAATACTTAACAATCAAATCCATAGAAAAAAACCTCATAATGACTTAGAATCATAAGAAAACCATCTAATTATTATTCTTGACATATGTAAATTGGATGTGCGTTCTACACGGTATGACTGAATCTGTGGTTTTTAAAGATTTGACACCCTTTAAAAAGGTGTGTCGGGTGGTAAAAACTAGCCGAATGGCCTTAGAATTCCATGAAATCAGGTAAAAACAAACCTATATCTAATACCCAATGTGTAGATATTGAAAGATTACACTTGATAATTAACACAACTTTATCTCACCCTTGATTTTGGGTGTATTTCTTATCCCAGTGGCCTTGCTTGGCACATGAAAAACATACCACCTCCATTTCCTTGCCCTACCTATGGGTCTTCCTCTTCTTGGAAGGATGGTGCTTGAGAGATTTATATTTGTGTGAGTCTTGGGCCCCTTTTCCTTATTCTTCCTTTTCTTATTCACCATAAATATTGTAGGTTCATCACACCCCTTGTCCTTATCCACTTAGAAAATCAAAGTAAGAAGTTTTGAAAGACTCTTCTCATCATTGCTCATATTGTAATTAACAATAAAACTGGAGAAGGTATGGGTAGTGATGAAAGTATGAGATCTGTGCACAAAGCATCTAGGAGTTTAATACCTAAGATGTATTAGTGTTCAATGTATATAATAATTTTGACTACATGAGGCCTATATGGCATATAATCTCTAATCTTAATTGTAAAAAAATAATTGGAGATCTCATATCTCTCTTGTCTCACCTTCTCTTGATAGAGATCCCATAGGTGAGACATCATGCTATATGCATTCATGTCCTCATGTTGCTTAAAAATATCATTGGTCATGGGTGATAACATGAAACACTAAACATTTGTAGCATCATTCAAATGTTTCTCATAAAGATACAACTATTCATTACTAGACTCATTTCCTAGCGCTTTAGGAATTGGTTAATCTGGAACATACAATTTCCTTTCATGGTGAAGGATAACATGTCAGCGCCTTTACCACTCTTAGAAATTTGTTCTAGTGATAAGGCTAATGTAATGGCCCATACCCTCCTGGTCTATTACTTTGACAAATTCTAAGTGTTGGGGTGTGCTGGATACCATCGGTGAGTCTGAAGGATGTCGGTGTTAGTGGAAATGTGTCACCTGTCAGTGCCACTGATCGGTCTCACCGATCAGTTTCACCCATCGGTCTCGCCGATCAGTTCCACCCATCAGTTTAACTGATCAGCTTCACAGATCAGCTTCATTGATCAGCTTCACTAATCAGCTTCACAGATCAACTTCATAGATTAGCTTCACTGATCAGCTTCACGTGATCAGCTTCATGGACCACCTCCACTGGTTTCACCCATTGGTCTCACTGATCAGTTTCACCCATCCGTCTTATCGATCATTTTCACCAATCGATGTCTCACTGATCGGTTTTAACCATTAGTCTCACTGATCGGTTTCACCCATCGGTCTCATCAATTTTTTTTCACCCATTGGTCTCACCAATCAGTTTCACCTATCGACCACACCAATTAGTGTCACCCATCGGTCTCACCGATCGGCTTCACCCATCAGTCACACCGATCGGTGTCACCCATCGGTCACACCGATCGGTGTCACCCATTGGTCTCACCGATTGGTTTTACCCATAGGTCTCACCAATCGGTTTCACCCATAGGTCTCACCAATCAGTTTTACCCATCGGTATCACCGATCAGATTCACCCATCGGTCTCACCGATCAGTTTCACCTATCAGTCTCACTGATTGGTTTCACCCATCGGTGTCACCGATCGGTCTCACCAATCAATCTCACCCATCGACCTCACTAATCGGTTTCACCCATCAGTCTCACCGATCGGTTTCACCCATCGGTCTCACTGATCGGTTTCACCCAGTGGTCTCACCGATCAGTTTCACCCACTGGTCTCACCGATCAGTTTCACCCAATTAGTTTCACCCGATCCTTTTCACTGATCAGTTTCACCCAATTGGTTTCACCTGATCTGTTTCACTGATCAGTTTCACCCGATCAGTTTTACTTATCAACTTTACCCAATCAGTTTCACTAATCAACTTCACAAGATCAAATTCACCTGATCAGCTTCACCCGATCAGCTCCATCGATCGGTTTCACCGATCAGTCTCACCAATCAACCATAGAGGGGTGTTGGGGTTTCCTTCCCCAGTTTTTTCTGTAATGCCACTTTTAAGTCTTTTAACCTTTTTAAAGTGGTTCAAGTCCATTTTTAGTGCTATAAACAATGTTTTAAATTCCCTAAGAGTGGGGAGACCCTCAACAGACCTGTTTTCCTCTCTTTAAATGAAATCCTTTAATGCGCAATTGTTATAACCACCCCTCTGATGAGAATTATTAAATAAAAATTAATTCCATCATGTGTAACTGCCCAACCGCATGGTGATACCACAATCCTCCTTTAAATCCATTCAAAATTCATATCCTGTAAATCCAGGATCTATCCTTTTTTATCACACAATAATTCCTTATTTTTTCTTCTTTCCTAGTCTCTTTCCTTTCCTTGGCATGTTTGGAGTCCCCCCTTCTTGAAGCTAGTGGTGTGCCTGTGCTGGAGCCTTTTCTAATCACTCTTGGAGTCCCCATAGTTCCTCCCCCACAAATCATGCATCCCAGTTATTGGCGCGATGAGAAAAACTTGGATCATTGATCATACAAGTAGGGTTCTTCCTTCATCTCTATTTACTGTGTATCATGTAGGGTGGGCATGATGATGTTTCTGCAGGTATGGATGAAACCAAACCTTAATGAAGATAATAAATGGTTTTAAATAATGAAGGGGTGTGTTTTATAATGTTTCTATACTCTTTTAACTCTACTTATATATTGTGAATTGTATGGTCTTATGTCCACTGAAAATTGTGGCCATTGGTGGTCCTTTCTTGTGCACTAATGAACCTCTATTTTTTTGGATATTTCTGTGATTGAATGGATGTAACATAGAAAATGGTTAATCACGTAAACTTGGTTGATTAAATGGATTCCCAATGAATAATAATCCTTGTGTGGTCACCCCGATTAACCAAACGGAAAGACAGGACTAAAGAAATGGTGTGTTTAAATCTGAAAAATCCCTTTCTCTGTTCTGATGATGTGTATGGTTGTTCTTCTTGATGCTTATGAGGTGACGCAGATGGGGATGGGATCCTTTTTTGTGGTGTAGTTATTGGTTTATGGATACGAGTCTATGTGGGGCCATATGTTGGGGCTTGGTTTGGTTCCAATAATTCGAGGGATCTCATAGATCTATTTTGTGGTTGTGACTTTACAAGAAAACCGATTGTGAATGCTTAATTTGGTGCTTGGTTGTTTTCATTCCTTGGCTTGTGGCTATGCCTATTAGTTGCCCAATAGTGAAGAATTATTTAAATGGAACCACTAGAATGTGATAACAAGAATGGGATCAAAGGGGATTTGTTTTCCAGAAATGAATTGTGACTTGGTTGTGGCTGTTGTTCTTTTTATGAATGAATAATAACAAGGGTGTTTGTGTGTGGGATGGTTTTGGAACCCCTAGGTTGGGATGAGTGCTTTTTTACCTATATGTATAATTTAGTTCTTATGTTTCTTATTCGTTCCACACCTAAGTTGAGCACTTCATGCTGAACACCCCCATTTCATGGGGGAGGGTGTTTTCCCAACACTCCTATGAGTGGTTGGTTATTAGCTCCTTTTCTGATCCCTTTTCTGAGTAACCCAAGAATCTTTGGGCAGGTTTTGATGGCCTAAGGTCTATTATATCCCAAGATTCATCAGGTAGGGTAGTTGTGGTGGTTGGCCCAAGTGTGTGCGGGCAGGTTGTTTCCCAAGTGTCTTTGAGATGAGGCCCAGGTGTCTTCGGGCATGACAGTAGTTATTCTGGCCCATGTGTTTGTGGGCGTGGTTACGTGTGGTTGTGGAGGCCTAGGTGTTTTCGGGCAGGATGTGTGGTTGTATAGACCATGTGTGTGCGGGGGGGGGGGGTGGCAGTGGTACTGTGGTGAGAATGGCGGGAGAGGTATGACACATATGATGTCTTCAATAACCAGTGGAAAAGTGGTGTGGGGTACCCAAAATATCAATGTGTTATTACTATTATTTTACTTGACTTGCGTTATTTGGGGAGTATACCTTGGTGAGGTTTGGGTGGATAGTTTCCTTTCTAGGTTATTTGGTTATCTCATTTTCTCACGGGGCATTATAATTCCTCCCCACTTATGCATGGGAGTTTTTGGTTTTCCCAACTGATTATACCTGTATAATCACCCTACGTATATAAAACCACTTTTAGGTTTCCAGGAGTACTTCGAGGACTATGCCAGACCCTAATAGCTCAGACACTGGGACCGTTGACATTGCTGTTTTTATTTTCTTTTGGTATCCCCCTTTGGAGTTTTCTTGTACTTTGTAGCACTTTATTATTGGAACAAGCATATATGAATGGATTGTTTTGGATTTACTTTTACTTAAAACTTTTGGTGTTGTTGGTATTTACTATCTTATATCCTGATCCTACTAATTACAAAGGTTAATGCCTTCCATTTTATGTGTGATTATATACCCTTGATGTTAGTCGCCACTCCAGGGCCTATTGAAGGTGGGTCTCGAGGGTCATTATCTCTCCTTCAACTTGAGGAAGGAAGGGTTTGACAATCTGTTGTCCCTTCCCTCATTTTGGTGAAGGCAGGTCATAACAGAATGGTATCAGAGGATATGGTTGAGAGATAGGATGGAGCTCGGGGTTAGGAACAGTGAAGATTTCAAGAGACGGTAGGGAAATAGTGTTAGGAAATCTTGCTGTGTGAAATAGGCTAGGGAAGACTCGCTAGGACACAAGATTTTAGGGTCCCCATGATCCGATGCAAGGACTCAGGACCTACCGAACGACCAAGTGAGGATACACTGATTACAGGGTAGAGACCCTAGGAAAGGTACATGCATAATAATGACTTATGTTCTTGTGTGTTCTGGAAATTTAAATAAATAAAAATATTAATATTTTTTTTTAAAAAAATATTCTACATTAATCGGGCTTAGGCATTTTTTGTTTACCTTGCAACTATGACACCCGGACGAAGACCACGAGTGGTGCGGGAAATTGAGGCCTAGGAGGCTGATCTAGCTGATCAGTAGAGGACTGATAGAGAGGAGGAGGATGACCAATGGCATAGGACACTTCATGCCTTTCAGCAGAAAACCCTCTTGAAGTATGAGGGAAACATCTCAGACATAGAGATAGAGAGATGGCTTGAGGAGCTGGTGATATATTTTAGCTTGATTCAGGATCCGACGGAGTACTGGGTTCCTCTGGATGTAATCTAGATGCAGGGAGCGGAGCGTCAATAGTGGACACTCTATCTCGGGGAGAAGAGGGAGGATGAAGTTTTGTAGACTGAATTCGAGATAGAATTCCGGGTGGAATTAATCTCTTCTACGATGAAGGTGGAAAAGAGGCAGGAGATACTCTTCCTTTTATAGAGGATCATGTCAGTGAGGGATTTGGGGATCAAGTTCAAGGATTTCCTTCATTTTTCTCTGGACCTTTTTCTGGATGAGGAGTCTCAGGCGAGAAGTTTAGAGGAGGCACCCCAACCTTCTCTTTAGTATGTTGTTACTCCCTTCACCTACCAATGTACTTGGAGGTCCAGAAGAAGGATGAATTGGTGGAAAGGATGAACATGATGGGTGGTGTGCCATGATAGGGGAGCCGGTTGGGCTTGTCAAAGGGGAAGGCCGTCAGTAGTAGGTCTCCAACATCAAGGACTTCTAGGTTTTGGCCAGTGGGGAGCAGCCCCCAGTAGTTCCAGTTTCAATCTCCCAGTCCTCGCCCTTTCCTTACAGGCCCAATACTGAGGTGCTTCATATGTGGCAGCCATGGGCACCTTCGGAATCATTTCCCAGACTGAGTGCAGTACAGTGGAGGTAGGCAGGTTCAACACCCACCTCAGCAGCAGCAGTTTGTAGCTAGGCCCTTTCAGCAACAGCAGCAGGGATAGCGAGATCCCGCTCCTCTGAGAGAAGACATTGTAGGAGGAGGCCGACCTCAGGGTGCTCCTTAGGGATCTCGACCAGGTCATGGTCAGGGAGGTGGTTGATAGCCGAGGGTAAGAGGAGCTTGGTGTGGGCAGTTGCACGCCGTAGATACAGTAGTTCCAGCAGAGCTGGAAAACATTCGAGGTATGATCAACTTGTTTAGCACTCTTGCCTATGCCTTGTTTGATTCAGGAGCTTCAAACTCCTTTTTTACACCTGGTCTATCCCATTCCTTTGTCCTAGACATAGAGAGAATCTCCATGCCCCTGGTGCTGAGTACACTAATTGGGGGTCTTACCAGCCTATTTGATGTTAGTCAAGGATGTAGACTGATGTTGGGGCCACATTAGTCTATTGGGGATCTCCTTCTATTGCAAATGAAGCCATACAATGTCATCCTAGGCGTCGACTAGTTGTTTTCTGTGCATGCCATTATCGACTGCTTCTGGAGAAGAGTCATGTTCTCCAATTAGGATGGCCAATGTGTGGCTTTTGTTGGCGAACAGAGTTGTCAGGTGAAGAGACGTGTGGAGCCTATTTTTTCTAAGTTGGTCGAGCTTTTAGAAGAATCAGTGGATGTTGAGATGAGGGATATTATGGGAGTTTTCAGAGAGTTCATAGATGTTTTTCCTGAAGAGGTTGTGACTCTACCCCCATGACATAACGTTGAGTTTGGGATAAACTTATAGCCCGGTGGCCATCTGATTTCGATGGATCCTTATCAGATGACACCTTCTGAGTTGTGGGAGTTGCGGATTCAGATTGAAAAGATAATGAAGAAGGGTTTTTTCTGACCCAACGTGTCACCATGGGGTGCTCCGGTCTTGTTTTTGAAGAAGGTAGATGGTGGTCTCAGGCTATGCATAGACTACCGGAGACTAAATCAGGTAATGGTCAAGAACTTTTACCCTCTCTCACGGATAGAAAATATATTTGACCAGCTGAGGGGAGCAGGTTGGTTCTCTAATATCGATCTGTGGTCTGAGTATCACCAGTTAAGGGTTAAGTATAATGATATCTTGAAGACTGCTTTCAGGTGCAGGTATGGGAACTTTGAGTTCCTAGTCATGTCGTTCGGTGTTATGAACACACCTGCTTTGTTTATGGGGCTCATAAACTCTATTTTTTGAGAGTTTTTGGACTGGTTCGTCATTCTGTTCATCGATGACATTTTGATTTACTCAAGATCAGAGGAGGAACATACTAAGCACCTCAGGATGGTCTTGGAAATCCTTCTACATCACCAGTTCTATGGGAAATTGTCCAAGTGCAAGTTCATGACATGAGAAGTGAATTTCCTTGGACACATGGTGTCTCAGCAAGGGGTAGCAGTTGATCCTTAAAAGGTTCAAGTAGTTGTTTTTTGGGAAGCACCCAAGAATGTGATGGAGGTTCATAGTTTTCTGGGTCTGGAAGGCTATTATCGGAGGTTCGTACCCGAATTATCTTGAGTTGCAGCTCCTTTGATAGCTTTGAATAGAAAGGACCAGGACTTTGTGTAGAGTGAGAAGTGTCGGGAAGCTTTCATTTATCTAAATGAAAGGTTGGTCAGAACTCCAGTGCTTAGGTTTCCATAGGAAGGGGTGTTTTATGAGCTATTTTGTGATCATCTAGACTTGGCCTGGGGTGTGTACTGATGCAGCAGTGGGGAGTGATCTCTTATGGGTCTAGGAAGTTAATTCCTAATGAGCGTAACTATGCCACTGATGAACTAGATCTTACAGAAGTAGTGTTCACAATGAAGTTGTGGCGACATTACCTTATCAGGGATCACTTTGTGGTCTTTTGAGATCAAAATAGTTTGAGGCATATATTTACCCAGTGGGACTTGAACTTGTAACAACGAAGGTGGGTAGAGTTTATTTAGGACTACAACTTCAAGATATCTTACACTAAAGGTAATGGGAACATTGTGGCTGATGGCTTGAGCAGGAAGTCACAGAGAGAAGCTGTTCAGGAATCTGTGGATGCTTGGAAGGCAATGGAGGAGTTGGCTGCCTTACACTTGGATACAAGGGTGGATGGTGGTAGAGGTTGTCTGTTTCAAATGATAGTGTAGTCTGTTGGATATGAATCTACAGATTATACACAAGAGGGGGGGGGGGGGTGAATTGTGTCTTTTGCAATTTTTCGATAACTATTTGATTGAATGAGTTCTGTCCTTTATACTTTATCAGATTTGATCGTGCTGCAGAATAAGTAAAATCAAGAACAAAAAGATCTATATTGGTTCGGGGAACAGAAGGCCCCTAGTCCACTCCACTAATGCTCAACTCCACGAGCTTGGATATTTTCACTATCTTGTCCTCTTTTCCACAGACCGATTCACAACTGAGTACAGGCAGTTGACACCTTTAAAATCCAAGGAAAAACAAAGCCTCTTGGTTTAAACATGAACCTACACAGCTTAGAACGAGAAGCTGGTTACTCAAGAATAAAAATAATTTCAGAAAGAAATTTTCCAATTGATATTCACAATTGCAACAGAATGCAACTGACAGCAGATGGATTGAAGTCTCTAGAAATATTGATCTTCAAGACAAAGCAGTTCTGAGTTGATCCAGTTGTAGTAGATATAGAGATATAGTTCACAACTTTAGCAGTAGTAGATCCACAATAGATATTCAATGTAGAACAGGTGAATCTTCTATCGAGTTCCTTCTTCTTGAACAAACAGAGCTTTGATGCTCCTTTTGAATCAGCATATCAACGTGAATAGTTTCAATCTTTTTTTTCCACCTTTTTCAATAATAGATTGATCACCATACTCATGTACCTGGTGTTTCAGAGAGAACATATATAATAAAGATAAGCATATCTCCTGCACATTTAGATCCATAAAAGTCACCTTCTGATTCGCGATATTCAAAAATTTGAATTTACAGAGAACTCGTAACTTCCCTTAAGAATCGGCATAAAAAGATCCTTTTAATTTGATCTTAAATCCATTAATAAAACGACTTTTAATCAGTCAAAGTCGTACTTTAAAAATGACTTTAAATCCAGCTTGAAATCCGCCCAGAAATCAGCTTACTGATCACTGCACATAAATATCGTCTGTCAAAATTTCCGACGCCAAACATAAGGTTGATGACATGGCCTCAAAACGTAGGGTTAATAACATTGTCTTAAAACGTAAGGTTAACAACGTAAGGTTGAACACAAACGTAGGGTTGACAACGTAAGGTTGAACACAAACGTAGGGTTGATCATCCATACTTTTTCTTCAACACTCAAACGTACGGTAAAAGATCCATATTTTTACTTGATCCATACTTTTCCAAGAATGTATAGTTGTTTACAAAAGTAAGGTTGATGAACCATACTTTTGAGAAACAAATGTATCGTTTAGAATTTACATACAGTTCTCCTTCTATACTTTGCTGATAACCAAAACGTAAGGTTCCTTCCTAACGTAAGGTTCTCCTTCCATACTTTGCTGAAAACGTATGGTTGTTTAACCACACTTTTCTCTTATCTCAAAAAGTATACACGCTTTTCATCCTTACGCTACGTTTATCCACGTAGGGTATGAACAGTGATTCCAGAACGCGCTAAAGTAGATTCCGCGCTATATTTATCTACGTAAGGTATGAACAGTGATTCCAGAATGCGCTTAAAGCAGATTCCGAATAAGTAATAAATTCTCATTATTTCAAGAGTAAAATAAATTAATAAATTCCAGCAAAATACTAAATAAAATCATTAGAAAATAACTAATGGTATTTGTGAGCATCAAAATTATTATAAAGAGACAAAGTATTATTTTCAATAATCTCCCCATTTAAATAACATTAACATGTATTGTTGAAAACAATACTTTTTTCAACAATATCCCCCTTTTTTATGATCACAAAACCCATAAAATAATTAAAATTATTTAAACAAAATTAACTTTAAAAATTAGTTATAAAGTTTTAAATAAAAACTTCTCCACCAAAAAGATAATTATAAATCCAAATTTCTCATTTAATTCTCCCCCTAAATAAAATGAATTCTCCCCCTAAATAAAATGTTGAGGTTTTGATGTTGTGTTTATCCAAATTCTCCCCCTATTTGTGATATCAAAAAGAATGAAAAATCATGGATTTTAAAACTTTTAATATTGCACTGAACTGTTAGCAAATGCTATTATGAACTGTTTATCAATAATTAAATCTGGAGTACTAGCATATCAAAAATAAATTTAGTAAAAGAAATAAATAAATAAACAAATAAACAGTGAAGGGAATTTTCATTCAAAAACAGCAGTATATACATGACAATGATATACACAAGAATCAAGGTTTGGGTAAGATAGGAAACATGTTCTGTCTCCTCTGAATTGCAGAATTGATTTCTGTAAACTATTCCTGAAGTCTCTTCATCATCTCATCTCCAAGTTTGATAATGAGCTCTCTGTTCTCTTGAGTCATATGAATATCCTCAATTAAATTGACTCTAAAAAACTCATGCATCCTTTCCTCTTTTTCAACAAATACTGACAGCTTCTCTGACAACTGATTTAACAGAATTCTGACCGATGGCTCACTTGATGTCAGTTTATCCAGTAAGAACTTCTGATTGTCCAACAACACTGACAAAGAATCACTGTTACATTGAAGATATTGTAACCTGTCATTCATGTTGCTCATCGCATCTGTGATAGCATGAAACCTTCTAATTAAATCAGGTGAAGTACCTGATCCACTAACACCATTATTTGCAACTGATACAAATTGGTTCTCCATAAAAAACTTCAGATATGATAAATCTTACTTCATAACCATTTCAGATTTCAATTGTGTAACAGCAGTTAGCATATCCTCTTTAAACATTTCAACTTCTTTCCTTGAAACTGTACACTCCTTCAGCTTTTGAAATTTCAAATGTTATAAGTCTAAGGCATTTCTCCGAGAAACATTCTCAGATTCCAACTGAGATACCTTTCTGTACAGTTCTTCATCTTCTTCTTTCCTTGAATAAGATTCACCCTGTTCTTGATTAATATTCTCAGGTTGATGCAGCAGAACCAAAGGAAATGATTCAGGATCAGATTTTTCTTTTTCTCTATCCTGAGAAGGTTGGTCCATAGATTTTTCCTTAGAGTTTTCAAACTCCTCCATAGAAAAATCCTCTTGAAGTACCTCTGTTTGAGCTTCAGAAGCATGCTCATCACATTCATATACATCTTTGTCTTCCACTAGAATTTCAAGAACAATATTTTCAGTAGTTTTTTGAGGTCTGGCCACTTCTTCACCAGGAACTGCCTCCATCTCTTGTTCCTGTTGAAGTGAAACTTCAACATCAGCTACAATCTATTCCTGATTCATCCTTTAAGCTTTTTATGGAACTCCTGATCCCTCTACTAGTGCTGTTCTTTCAGTGAAATATTCCATGGTCTTATCAACAATAGCTTCCCTTACAAAAGAATAAGAAAATAAAGCTTCTGTGGTTGTTTCCAAAGCAGGGGAAGTGACTTCCTCATTTACTGGTATCTTTCTTTTTGATTGAAGTCCCTCCTGACTTCTGTCTTCCTCAACATCTTACACTTCAAATCGAATCCTTCTTGCTACATTGCTGACCCTGGATTCAGCTTGTCCCTCCTTGGACTTAGCAGGTTGAGCCTGAGCACTCTCTGAGTCTTCCTCAGCTCCTACTGGCAAAAGTTTTCCTTTAATTGTGCTCAAGAAATATCCAACTTTCCTAAAAGTTCCAGCATTAAACGTATTACTGTGATGACAGTTAACTCGAGCATCCACTAATCACACCATGTCTTTCTTAAACAATAGTTTAGAAATAAATCGACCAAAAGGGTAGAAATTCATCCGGGCCTCGCTTTGACAGCAGTAACTGAGATACCTTATCATGTATCTTGGAAAGTTTAACTTAATATCGCTTAACAAAAGAAACATTATATACATATCTGGTTACAAAATCTTTTCCATTTCTTCCATCCGTGGAGCTATTCCAGTCTGAATAAATTTGACCAAAATCTTCTGATCAGGCTCCAAATCCCTGACAAACATTTTCTTTATTTTCTTAGTACCAAAAAGAAAAGACATGATGTCTTCGGATTTATGCACAAAATATCCAATATTTTTCAAATCGAAATGAAAAACTCCCTCATGAGGGCATTTGAGAATTTGACTAATCTCTACTGAATAAATTGAGAAATCCCTATCCTCTATCTTAGCGAACATACTATCCTCGGTATCTCCCAGAATAAACTATACAGATTTGAAGAAGTATCTAAGTTCTACTTTATACAGAAATTTCGTATTTTCACTATTGAACATATGTTCAAGATTCTGAAATGACAACACTTGCTTCAACAATAGATTTGTCTAAAATAACCAGTCGAGATCGATTACCTTGCCCTGTAATATTTTTCTTCCCTCGATGCGTTGTATCTTGGAATTTCTTGGCTCGGCTTCACTGGCTCTTTTAGTCCTTACTATTTCTGTGAGAGTCTATGAAGGTTCGAAGGTTAGGGTTTCAGAGGTTCGAAGGTTAGGGTTTAGGAGAGGAAGTGCGATTTTCGGATTTCGAAAGGGTTTTGATAGAAGTAAAAGGGTTTAGAAGTCGAAAAGGCTCTGACAGCCTTGATTCCCATGTAATCACTAATCATTACATATATTTAAAATAAATAAAATTTTCATATGGAGAAAGAAAGAAAATCTTAAATAGTATTCAATAAAAAAAATAAAATTTACATAAATAAATAAAAGTAAATTAAAAATAAAAATTATTTAAAATTAAATAAACCTAGCTACCCCTTAATTAAATCAAACCTTGCAGTGGGAAGTAGTTTAGTAAAAATATCTACTAATTGAATTTCAGTATTTATAAATTCTAAAAATATATCTTTTTTAATAACATTATCTCTTAAAAAGTGATGCCTTATATCAATGTGCTTAGTTCTAGAATGACTAATAGGATTTTTTGAAATATTAATTGCACTTGTATTATCACATAAAATAGGTGTATTATTAAAATTAAATCCAAAGTCCATAAGAGTGTTTTTCATCCACAACACTTGTGCATAGCAACTGCCAGCAGAAACATATTCTGCCTCAACTATTGACAGGGAAACTGAATGTTGTTTTTTACTAGACCATGATACTAAAGACTTTCCTAAAAAGTGACATGTACCTGATGTACTTTTTATATCTAATCTACAACTTCCAAAGTCAGCATCTGAATATGAAATCAAATTGAAATCAAAAGTTTTTGGATAAATAAGAGATTGAAAAATAGTTCCTTTTAAATATCTAAAAATTCTTTTAACAACAGTTAGATGGGATTCTTTAGGATTTGATTGAAATCTAGCACAAAGACATACTGAATACATTATATTTGGCCTTCTAGTAGTAAGATATAAAAAACTACCAATCATACCTCTATATAACTTGTTGTCAACTGATTTCCCAGTTTCATCAAAATCAAGTTTTATATTAGTACACATAGGAGTTGTAAATGGTTTGTTGTTTTCAAGTCCAAATTTCTTAAGTGAATTAGTAATGTATTTTCTTTGATTTAAAACATTTCCAAAATATTTTTGAAATATTTGAAGACCCAAAAAGAAATTTAATTTTCCCATCATACTCATTTCAAATTCTTCTTGCATTAATTTTGAAAATTCACGACAAAGAGTTTTATTAGTTGATCCAAATATTACATCATCAACATAAACTTGAACTAATAAAACATTATTTTTCACAGTTTTCTTAAAGAGTGTTGGGTCTGCCATTCCAACAGTAAAATAATTTTTCAAAAGAAAAGAACTTAATATTTCATACCAAGCTCTAGGTGCTTGTTTAAGGCCATAAAGAGATTTAGTAAGTTTAAAAATAGAATCAGGTTTTTGAGAGTTTTCAAAACTAGGAGGTTGCTCAACATAAACTTCCTTCATTAAATAACCATTTAAAAAGGCAGATTTAACATCCATCTGAAATAATTTAAAATTCATATAAGATGCATAGGCTAAAAGGATTCTAATGACTTCTAACCTAGATACAGGTGCAAAAGTCTTATCATAATCTATTCCTTCTTCTTGATTATATCCTTTAGCTACTAATCTTACTTTATTTCTAGTTATTGTGCCCTGGTCATCCTGTTTATTTCTAAAGACCCATTTGGTTCCTATTACAGGATAATTCTTAGGTCTTTCCACTAATTCCCAAACTTAATTTCTTTTAAACTGGTTTAATTTATATTGCATTACTATTACCCAGCTTTCATCATCTAAAGATTCTTCTATAGTCTTGGGTTCTTGTTGAGATAGGAAGGCAGAGAATTCCACTTGGTTTCCTAAGTTTCTTCTAGTTTGAACACCAGTTTCTAGTTCACCTATTATAGTTTCTAAAGGGTGATTATTTAGGGTTCTAGACTGTCTAGGTAATATATTTAAAGGTTATTCAGTATCATGTTCCTATTAACTGGACTGAATTTCTTTTATATCATTTTCAAAATCATTCTTTAAATTTTCAAGTCTCATGTTATCATTAAATTCATGTTCATCCATTTGTTCTGTCCTTTTCTCAAAGGGATCAGATTCATCAAATTTCACATGAACTGATTCTTCAACAATCCTTGACTTCTTATTATAAACTCTATAATATTTGGAGGTTGCATAATATCCTAAGAAAATACCTTCATCATATTTTGGATCAAACTTACCAAGATTATCCTTGGTGTTTAAGATGTAAACCTTGTATCCAAAAACTTTAAAGTAATTTACTTTAGATTTTCTATTATTCCATAGTTAATAGGGTGTCTTTTTCAAAATAGGTCTAATTAAAACTCTATTAATTATATAACAAGATGTATTCACAGCTTCTGCCCAGAAATATATAGGTAGGCTATATTCATTTAACATAGTTCTAGCCATTTCTTGAATAGTTCTATTTCTTCTTTCTACAATACCATTTTGTTGAGGTGTTCTTGGTGCAGAGAAGGTGTGTTTAATACCCATATTTGAGCAAAAGGAATTAAATTCCATATTCTCAAATTCTCCACCATGATCACTTCTCAATGAGATTATATTGAACCCTTTTTCATTTTGAACAGATTTGCAAAAACTTTCAAATAAAGTAAAAGCTTCATTTTTAAATTTCAAAAAGAAAATCCATGTAAATCTTGAATAGTCATCAACTAAAACATATAAATATAATTTACCAGCTAAGCTTTCTACTCTTGAAGGTCCAAAAAAATCCATATGAATAAGTTCTAGAGGTTTAGATGTAGCAACCTTATTAACATATTTGAAGGATGATTTGTGTTTCTTTCTAAGTTGACATGCATCATAAAATCTGTCACTTTCAAATTTGAGACTAGGTAAATCAGAAACTAAATGTTTCTTAGATAACTTATTTAAAACATATACATTTCAATGACCAAGTATTCTATGCCATATCTAGGATTCACTTACTTTAGTAGTCAAGCAGTTTACTTATTGTTTACACAAGGAATTTAAATCCAAAGTATAGACATTTTCAGTTCTTGGTGCTTTAAATTTAAATAGTTTATCTTTAGAAACAGTACAAAAATTGTTAGTAAAATCAATAGTATATCCATCATCACAAAGTTGAGAGATACTTATCAGATTGTGTTTTAGTCCTTATACATAAAGTAATTTATTGATTGAGACTGTTTTTGGATCTCCAACAGTTCTAATGCCAATGATTTTTCCTTTGGCATTGTCACCAAATGTGACAAGTCCTCCTTCCTTTTGAGTGAGTGAAGAAAAATTAAATGAGTTTCCACTCATATGTCTTGAGTAGCCACTGTCTATGTACCATATATCTTTTCTTCTCTGGTGGCCTGTTACCTACAAAGACATTCAAACAAATTGCTTTGGTACCCATATTTTTTTGGGTCCAGGGGTGTTAGCAAGAAATGATCTGGGTATCCATATTTGCTTTGTTCTTTTAAAATTAGCTGAATCATATAAGTATTTTGAAACATAGGCTTTCTTAATACCACAAATTTGAGGTTGTCTTAAGAAACAATTTTTAGATACATGTCCCTTTGTCCCACAAAAATTACAATTAACCTTTTTAGAGCTAGGAACAAAATAATTTTTTATAGATTTGGTTTTTCTCCTTTACTGCCAATTCCAAATCTCTCCTTTTTAATGATAGTTTTTCCAAGAATTTCATTTAATGAATTCTCTCTTTTTGTAAAAACCAATGCAGTCTGTTTATAAAATTCTACTTCATCCTGCAGTGTTTTTATTCTTGATTCAAAATTAATATAGTTAGTGTTAATCGAATTGTATTTATTAGTTAATTCCTTATGTTGTTTCAGCATTGTATTTCTTTTATCTGAAACGACTTTATGTATATTTTTTAGTTACTTATGTTTCTTAAATATTGAGTCATATCTTTCTTCAAGCATATTGCAGTAGGCTGCAAGTTTTTCATTTGTGTAGATTGATTCAGAATTTGATTTAGAGGAGTAATATGAGTGTACCTAATCAATTTCTACCATAAATCACATGTTTGATTTTAGATTGAATTCTTCTTTATCTGATCTTGATTCATAATATCTACTGGAGTCTTCAGATACACTCCAAATGGCTTTCATAGCTTTCTTGTCTTTCTTCTCAAAGTCATTTCTTTTGAAGAATTTATTCTTCTTTGCATCCTTCAATTGTGGGTAATATGGTCTGATATGCCCCATCTTTTTTCATTCATAACATATTACTTCCTTATTATCTCCCTTAAAGGATTTTTTGAAGCCTCTTTTCTTGCTGTATAATTTTCTAAATTTTCTGGCTAGCTGAGCCAGTTCTTCATCTGAGTTGGATGAGTTAGAGCTTTCTGATTTAGCTTTGAATTCTTTGTTATTCATCTTTATATTCTTTTGTTGTGAATTTACCTTCAAGGCAGTATCTTCTCTTTTGATAAGCACTTTATTTTCATTAGCCTCATCTTGCATTTCAGCTTCATACATCATCAGTGTACCAATCAAATCTCTCATAGTTAGATCTTTGACAGGTGTTGATTGTCTGATTGCAGCAGAGATACCATTCCATCGAGTAGGAAGTACTCTCAGTACTTTTAATTCTTGATCAGTCTGCTTGATAGGTTCTCCTAGATCTGTTATGTTATTGACAATTTATATCAATCTCCCATTCATTTGGGTAATACTCTCACCTTCAACCATTCTGAAAGTATCAAATTTCAATTTGGCAGTTTCATATCTCATTTTCCTCACATTGTCTGTTCCTTCATATTCCACAGCTATTGTTTGCCACATCTCATATGCTGCAGGGCACTGAGATACTCTGTTAAATTCATCTGGTCCTAGACAGCAGATAATTGCATTCATAGCCTTTGATTTCATATCGTACTCTGCCTCTATAGCAGCACTCCATGTCTCAGGATTTTCAGGAATTTCATAAGGAGTCAGAATCTTTGAATAGAATCTATATCCGAGGTTTTTCAGATATATTATCATGCGTGATTTCTAGAAACCATAGTTATCTCCATTAAAATATGGTGCTTTGACCATTGACATCCCTTATCTTGTATTAGTCATGATTCTCTATTGTATAATCCTTAAATGCTTCTATCTTTATAAGGATCTATTAGAAGCTCCTCCTCTGATACCAATTGTTGGATCTGAATCTACAGATTATACACAAGAGGGTGGGGGGGGGGGGTGAATTGTGTCTTTTTCAATTTTTCAATAACTCTTTGATTGAACGAGTTCTGTCCTTTATACTTAATCAGATTTGATCATGCAGTGGAATAAGTAAAATCAAGAACACAAAGATGTATAGTGGTTCGGGGAACAGAAGGCCCCTAGTCCACTCCACCAATGGTCAACTCCACGAGCTTGGTGATTTTCACTATCTGGTCCACTTTTCACAGACCGATTCACAACTGAGTACAGGAAGTTGACACCTTTACAATCCAAGGAAAAAAAAGCCTTCTGGTTCAAACACGAACCTACACAGCTTAGAAAAATAAGCTAGTTACTCAAGAATAAAAAGAATTTCAGAAAGAAATTTTCCAGTTGATCTTCACAATTGCAACAGAATGCAAGTGACAACAGATGGATCGAAGTATCTAGAAATATTGATCTTCAAGATGAAGCAGTTCTGAGTTGATCCAGTTACAGTAGATATAGAGATATAGTTCACAACTTCAGTAGTAGTAGATCCACAGTAGATATTCGATGTAGAACAGGTGAATCTTCTATCGAGTTCCTTCTTCTTGAACAAACAGAGCTTTGACGCTCCTTTTGAATCAGCAGATCAACGTTAATAGTTGCAATCTCTGTTTTCCACCTTTTTCAATAATAGATCGATCACCATACTCATGTACCTGGTGTTTTAGAGAGAACATATATAATAAAGCTAAGTATATCTTCTGCACATTTAGATCTATAAAAGTCGCCTTCTGATTCGTGATTTTCAAAAATTTGAATTTACAGAGAAGTCGTAACTTCCCTTAAGACTCAGCATAAAAAGCTCCTTTTAATTCGATCTTAAATCCATTAATAAAACGGCTTTGAATCAGTCAAAGTCGTACTTTAAAAACGACTTTAAATCCGGATTGAAATCTGCCCAGAAATCAGCTTACTGATTGCTGCACATAAATATCGTCTGTCAAAATTTCTAACACCAAACGTAAGGTTGATGATGTGGCCTCAAAACGTAGGGTTAATAACATAGTCTTCAAACGTATGGTTTACAATGTAAGGTTGAACAAAAACGTAGGGTTGACAATGTTAGGTTGAACACAAACGTAGGGTTGATCATCCATAATTTTTCTTCAACACTCAAACGTACGATAAAAGATCCATACTTTTACTTGATCCATACTTTTCCAAGAATGTATGGTTATTTACAAAAGTAAGGTTGATGAACCATACTTTTGATAAACAAACGTAACGTTTAGAATTTACGTACGGTTATCCTTCCATACTTTGCTGATAACCAAAACGTAAGGTTCCTTCCTAACGTAAGGTTCTTCTTCCATAGTTTGCTGAAAACGTATGGTTGTTTAACCATACTTTTCTCTTATCTCAAAAATTATACATTCTTTTCATCCTTACGCTACGTTTATCCACGTAGGGTATGAACAATGATTCCAGAACGTGCTAAAGCAGATTTTGCGCTATATTTATCTACGTAATGTATGAATAGTGATTCCAGAACGCGCTTAAAGCAGATTCCAAATAAGTAATAAATTCTCGTTATTTCAAGAGTAAAATAAATTAATAAATTCCTGCAAAATACTAAATAAAATCATTAGAAAATAACTAAGGATATTTGTGAGCATCAAAATTATCATAAAGAGACATAGTATTATTTTCAATAATCCCCCCCTTTAAATAACATTAACATGTATTGTTGAAAACAATACTTTTCTCAACATAGTCCTCTCTATTGTGGCAGGTGTAGGAGTCTCAGTGGAGAGACTTAGAGAGTGAAGTGATGCACGATCGGGTTGACCAAGCCAATGTTCCGGAAGGGTGGTCAGAGGATGGTCAGAATCAGATGCTTTTCTGAGGGAATTTGTTTGTCCTAGAGATGATGCATGATGGAGTTCTCCGTGAGTTCCATAACTCACTCATACCGGTATAACCAAGAGTTTCCAAGATGTACCGTGGCCTGAGGGAATAGTTTCGGTGGCCTGGGGTGAAATGGGTAATGGCGGAGTTTGTGGCAAGGTGCCTGGTGTGTCAGCAGGTGAAGGCTGAACACCATGTTCCAAGAGGTTTTTTGCAGTCTTTAGATGTCCCCGAGTGGAAGTGGGATGACACCTCGATGGATTTCGTCACAGGACTACCCATGGTTCATGGATGGTACGATGCTATCTGTCTAGTGGTAGACCGACTGGTGAAATCAACTCACTTTCTGGTGATCATGGAGTCAAGTGCAGTGGATTCCTTAGAACAGAGATACGTGGATAAGGTGGTGTGGTTTCATGGAGTTCCGGGGTCCATAATCTCTAATAGGGATGCATGGTTTACCCCATGAGTTTGGAGGGGATTGCAACATGATTTTGGCACCTAGATACGCTTTAGAAATGATTTCCACCCCCAAACAGATGAGCAGAGAGAGCGGACCATTCAGACATTGGAGGATATGCTACGAGCATGTGTTTCGGACTTCATGGGATCATGGGAATGACATTTTCCCTTAGTATATTTTCCTACAATAATAGATATCACTATACTATCATCATGTAATTGTTTGAAGCCTTGTACGAGAGGTCGTGTCGTTCGCCCGTGTGATTGACTGAGGTTGGGGAGGTAGGTGTTCTTGGTCCAGAGGTAGTGCAGAGCATAACAGAGAAGGTTCATATTGTGCATGAGAGGATGAAGGTAGCCCAGGACCGACAGAATTCATATGCCGATTGTAGAAGGAGGCCCTTGGAGTTCGAGGTTGGAGACCATGTGTTCTTGAAGGTTTCCCCTCGACATGGGCAACAAAGGTTCAACAAGGGGAGAAATCTCTCTCCTAGTTTATTCATGACTTTGAAAGTGTTGTGGTGAGTCTGTGAGGTGGCATATCAGCTGGCATTTCCACCTCAGTTGGAAAGGATCCACAACATTTTCCACGTCTCCCAACTTCGTCGATATCTACACAATGATTCCCATGCCATTGACTGGGGAGAGTTGGATATAAGGGATGACACTACATTAATGGAGCGATCAGTGAGGATCAAGGATCAAAAGGATAAAGTTCTTGGTGGATGAAATATCCATTTGGTTCATGTATTGTGGAGGCATGGTGGCCTCGAGGAGAGTACTTAGGAGCGAGAAGCTCAAATGCACGCCCAGTACCCATAGCTGTTTTCAATTATTATTCCGATCCCTACATGATGTTCTTGTTTTTGTGACCTGCTGTGATGTAATACTGACCTTTTTGGTTTATGAGATGTTTTGTTTCCTTACCTTGTGAATGTTTATGAAAACTTCCGATATGTGGGGAAGGGAGAACCTGATTTCTAATCAAGAAGAATCAGTGCAGATGCGATTAAACCCGTGCGGGCGAGTCAGTGCTGCCCAAAGCAGATAGTATGTTAACATGGAGGAAAGAACTCCCTAATCCGTGTTTTGGGACAATGTGATCCTTTTGATTCGTATGGCTCTTTGGGGCGGTTTTCCCCCGAGAGGTATCTTCTGGAGTGTTTGTTCGGGTTACTCTTGTATTCTCAAGGATGAGAATAGTTTGAGAGGTATCTGATGTAATGAACCAAACCCTACTAGTCTATTAATTTTCCAAATTCTAAGCATTGGGGTGTCCTGGATACCATCAGTGAGTCTGGAGGATGTCAGTGTCAGTGGAAACATGTCACCTGCCAGTGCCACTGATCGGTCTCACCAATCGGTTGCACCCATCGGTCTCACTGACCAGTTCCACTGATCAGCTTCACAGATCAGATTTACTGATCAACTTCACAGATCAACTTCATATATCAGCTTCACAGACCAGCTTTACTGATTAGCTTCATGTGATCAGTTTCACAGATCAGCTCCATCGGTTTCACCCATCGGTGTCTCACTGATCATTCTCACCAATCTGTTTCACTAATCTGTCTCACCGACCAGTTTCACCCATCAGTGTCTCACTGATCGGTTTCACCCATCGGTTTCACCCATTGGTCTCACCGATCGATTTTACCCATCGGTATCACCCATCGGTTTCACCCATCGGTCTCACCGACCGGTTTCACCCATCGGTCTCACCCATTGGTTTCACCCATCAGTCTCACCGACCGGTTTCACCCATCGGTCTCACCCATCGGTTTCACCCATCGATCTCAACGATCGGTTTCACCCATCGATCTCACCCATCGGTTTCACCCATCGGTCTATTATATAGTTAATATTTTCAATATTATTAATATTTTTTCAATTATTTAATCCCTCTCAATTATTCAATTTGAGTGTATTTTCATCATTTATGTGTTTTTGGTGTATTTTGGGCTTAAATGTGAAAATGGGGTAATTCTGTAAAATTGACAGTTTTATATAGATTATATTTTTTGGGAATAACTTTTATAATATTCATCCAATTGAAGTGAATCATTTTTTTAGTCTTAATATGATCATGGGATTCACATTTGTTTTCTGGACCAAGACCCAATTCGAAACCCAATGGTACAGAAAAATCAATCAAGTAGAGAACTCAGTCTGGTTGGCAGAATGGACCCCACCGCATTAAATCAACAATATCTCATTCATCCGACCTTATAATGAGGTGATTCCAGCTGGTGTCGACAGAGGATATCCAAAGTATGGTTAAAAATAAATTTGATAAAATATGAAGCTCATCAAAGCATATTTTTGGCTCGTTCAAGTGGAGTGGGTGAAATAGTTTTTGGTGGCCAGAAAAGTAATGGTCATTGATTCAGACATATCTTTCTTTAAAATTGTCCAATGACTCTCAAATTTTGAGGGTCGATATCCAACTTCATTTTCAACATTTTATAATAATAGAACTCAGTGAGTTTCAGCTGGGTGGTGGGCATAACAGAGGCAAACTTCTGGAGGACAGATTCTAGAGGATCAAATTTCTGTTCTTTCTTTTCTTTGTTTTACACTTATTATTCTTGTAATGTGTTCTTATTTCCCCTTAGTCACAATTACCATTACCATGGTGGGGTAAAATTACGTGTGATTGTGGAAGGAGAGGTTTTCCATGTTGTATTTCATGAGTTCATTCTATTAATGTTTTAAAATCCTCTTTTCTCTTTTGTGAATCAGTTTCAATTTCTTATAACAGTTTTTATTATCATGTACAATTGTATCTAATTTTAGATTCTGTTGTTCATTTATATTTGGTCAATGATAAATATCTCCATCCACTAGGTTATGGTTTATAAACGATGGAATAGACCAGGACTTAGTGGTGAAGTACTTGGTGATCACCGATACGTGTGTGAGGAGTAGTGAAAGTTCTTGATTATTTGGGATAAACAAGACCCGATTGGGAATTGCCTAAGATAATTGGGGGTATTTTCTACAACTCTATTACACATTGTAAGGAGAGTAGACCAACCTAATATTTTATTAAGGTTTATTCTCACATTTTTAATTGACCAAGGGAGTGAGAAGAAACGATTGTGGATTCTCACTCTTAACGATTTAACAGAAGAGAATTTGGTAAAATGAACTATGATAGAATTACAATTGGAAAACCGACCCTAACCTGATCACCATTTCATATCACCGATTTAAATCACATCATTGGTCAATTTGTTTTAAAACTTCCACTTAATTACTTTACTTTATTTAGTTTCTTTCTTGTATTTTCCAAATCAAATAATTTCAAAAACAACATCACTTCTTTCTCTTATTTTAAGTGACAAACATTATTGTTGAGCACTCCTATCTAGAGACAACCTAGGTAACCCACTATAATAAATTTTAACTTAGGTTATATTTGTTTTTTCCACACCCCACGAAAGGCACGTGTCAGTCTCACCGATCAGTTTCACCCATCGGTCTCACCCATCAGTCTCACCGATCGGTTTCACCCAATCAGTTTCACCCGATCAGTTTCACAGATCAGTTTCACCCCATCGGTTTCACCCATCAGTGTCTTGCTGATTGGTCTCACCGATCAGTTTCACCAATCGGTCTCACCGATCAGTTTTACCAATCGGTCTCACCGATCGGTTTCACCCATTGGTCTCACCCATCGGTTTCACCCATCGATTTCACCCATCGGTCTCACCGATCGGTTTCACCTGATCAGTTTCACCCATCAGTTTCACCCATCGGTCTCATAAATTGGTTTCACCAATCGGTCTCACTGATCGGTTTCAACCACCAGTCTCACTGATCGGTTTCACCTAATCAGTTTCACCCGATCAGTTTCACGGATCAGTTTCACCCGATCGGTTTCACCTGATCAGTGACACTAATTAGGTTCACTCGATCAGTTTCACCGATTGGCTTCACCCGACCAATTTCACTGATCATCTTCACGGTATCAGCTTCACCCGATCAGCTTTACCCGATCAGCTCCACTGATTAGTTTCACCAATCAGTCTCACCAATCGACCATAGAGGGGTGTCGAGGTTTCCTTCCCCAGTTTTTCCCATAACACCACTTTTAAGTCTTTTAACCTTTTTAAAGTGGTTCAAGGCTGTTTTTGCACCATAAACAATGTTTTAAATCCCCTAGGAGTGGGGATACCCTTAACATACCTGTTTCCCTCTCTTTAAATAAAAACCTTTAACACACAACTGTTATGAACACCCCTCTGATGAGAATTATTAAATAAAAATTAATTCTATCATGTGTAACTGTTCAACCACATGGTGAAACCACAATCATCCTTTAAATCTATTCAAAATTAGTATCCCATAACTCCAGGATCTCGCCTTTTTATCACATGGGAATTCCTTCTTTCTTCTTCTTGGCTGGTCTCTTTCCTTTCCTTGGTGCATTTGGAGTCCCCCATTCCTGAGGCTAGTGGTGTGCCTGTACTGGAGCCTTTCCTTCTCACTCTTCGAGTCCCCGGAGTTCCTCCCCTCCAAGTTGTGTATCCCAGTTATTTCCATAATGAGAGAAACTTCGATCGTTGATCATCCATGTTGGGTTCTTCCTTTGTCTCTCTTTACTGTGTATCATGTGGGGTGGGAATGATGATGTTTCTGTGGGGATGGATGAAACCAAACCTTAAGGAAGATAATAAATGGTTTTAAAGAATGAAGGGGTGTGTTTGATAATGCTGTTGTACTCTATTACCTCTGCTTATATGTTGTGAATTGTATGGGATTATGTCCACAGAAAATCGTGGCTGTTTGTGGTCCTTTCTTGTGCACTAATGAACCTTTGTTTTCTGGATATTTCTATGATTGAATGGTCGTAACATGGAAACTGGTTAATCGCGTAAACTCGATTGATTAAATGGATTCCCAATGAATAAGAATCCTCGTGTGGTCACCCCGTTTAACCAAACAGAAATAAAAAACTAAATAAATGGTGTGTTTAAATATGAAAAATCCCATGCTCTATTCTGATGATGTATATGGTTTTTCTTCTTGATTCTTGTGAGGTGACCTGGATGGGGATGGGATCCCCTTTTTTGGTGCAGTTGTTGGTTTGTGGATCCGAGGCAATGTGGGGCTGTATTTTGGGGCTTAGTTTGGTTCCAGTACTTCGAGGGATCTCACTGATCCCTTTTTTGGTTGTGAATTTATAAGATAACCGGGTGTGAATCCTTAATTTGGTGCTTGGTTATTTTTCCTTCCTTGGCTTGTGTCTATGCCTGTTAGTTGCCCGGTAGTGAAGAATTATTTAAATGGAACCACTATAATGTGATAAAAAGAATGGGATCAAAGGGGATTTGTTTTCCATGAATGAGTTGTGACTTGGTTGTGGCTGTTGTGCTTTTTATGAATGAATAGTAACGAGGGTGTTTGTGTGTGGGCTGGTTTTGGAACCCCTAGGTTGAGATGAGTGATTTTTTACCTATATGTGTAATTTAGTTCTTATGTTTTTTATTCGTTCCCCACCCAAGTTGATCACTTCGTGCCGAACACCCCCATTTCATGGGGGAGGGTGTTTTTTACAACACTCCTATGAGTGTCTAGTTATTAGCTCCTTTTCTACTCCCTTTTCCGAGTAACCGAAGACTCTTCAGGCAGGATGTGATTACCTGAGGTCCATTATATCCCAAGATGATTTGGGTAGGGTAGTTGTGGTGGTTGGACTAGGTGTGTGTGGGAAAGTTTTTTCCCAAGTGTCTTCGGGATGAGGCACAGGTGTCTTCGGGCGCGACAGTAGTTGTTCTGGCCCATGTGTCAGTGGGCGTGGTTACATGTGTTTGTGGAGGCCCAGGTGTTTGCGAGTGGGATTTGTGGTTGTATATCCCAAGTGTGTGCGGGGTGGGGGGGGATGGTAATGGTACTGTGGTGAGAATGGAGGGATAGGTTTGACGCATTGAATGTCTTCAATAACCATTGGGAAATTGGTGCGGGGTACCCAAAGATCGATGTGTTATTACTATTATTTTACTTGACTTGAATTATTTGGGGTGAGTTCCTTGGTGAGGTTTGGGTGGATAGTTTCCTTGCTAGGTGCTTTGGTTACCTCATTTTCCCACAGGGAATTAGAATGCCTCCCCACTTGTGCACGAGAGCTTTTGGTTTTCCCTACTAACTATACCTGTATACTCACCCTATGTATATAAAAATGATTTCAGGTTTCTAGGATGACTTTGAGAACTGTTCTAGACCCTAATATCTTGGACACTGGGACCATTGAAATTACTGTTTTTATTTTCTTTTGGTACTCCCCCTTTGGAGTTTTCTTGTACTTTGTAGAACTTTATTATTGGAACATGCATATGGGAATTGATTTTTTTGGCTTTACTTTTACTTCCAGCTTTTGGTGTTGTTGGAATTTACTATCTTATCTCCCGATCCTACTGAATAAAAAGGGTAATTCCTTCTATTTTACATGTGATTCTATACCCTTGGTGCTAGTCGCCAATCCAGGGCCTATTGAAGGCATGTCTCAGGGGTCACTATCTCTCCTTCAACTTTAGGAAGGAAGGGTTTGGAAATCTGTTGTCCCTTCCTTCATTTTGGTGAAGGTGGGTCGTGACAGCTAACCTTATTAATCATGGATTATAGTGATATGTTTGAAGTCATTTTATTACCATTTCTACAAATAATATGATAAAAATTTTAGTACTTTATCTGATAAAAGTTAGACAAATAAATGAATATTATATTTATTAATCTCCCAGTATTTTATCGACACCTAATATCCCTCACCGTTGGATTTAGAATATCTTATTTCTTGGACATTCTAGTGGAAAAGATCCATATTCCATTCTCATTACTCCAATTTTGGTTGGTCATGAAACTTGAATGGTTTTAGGTAGGAATTTCAAATGCCAACTACATTAACTCACAGTTCCTTGATTTGTTGAGTGGACTCCCCAATCCTAGAATCCTTAAATTGGATTTCCTAAACCCTTGACTATCAGTTACACTGGGTCCTATTATGGAAGTCAACCCTTGATGTTAAATAAGGTAAGTCAACCCAAAACTTCATGTTATAATTCCTCAATATTGAAATCACCCCAAATTTTTTAGGTCAAGCACCTTGAACTATGGTTCAATTTTAACTGAAGTAGTGGAAGACTATACTAACTTAATATATATTATTGAGGGATTTTATCCTTTTATGAATAAATTTAAATTTTTTATCTTTATTACATTATTGTTAATATTAAGTGGATTTACTTAAGTGATTATCCATATCTTAGATAATATTTATGCATAAGACAATTTATTTTAGTTCTATCTTGCTTGTTTGTTAATTTGTTAATTCATGTGATCGCAACAAAACATCCATAATGAAATAAAAATGAAACTTGATAGAAATAAAATAATAAATTGGTATGACCATGGGCTTTTAATAATGGTTAGTTTATCTAGAGGATGATAAAATAACCATCGACCTAGGGGAAAAACACCTTAAACTAATTAACGGTTGTGTTACAACTTTCTACTTTTCCACCCATGCATCTCTCTTGGATTGGTTTCGCATCGATGTCAAACTTGAACCGCCTCCACTAACTTGGGTGCTCCATCCATTAAATATACTTTTACTAACATGCAGGTGAGGGGAAGGGGTTTACATAAAAGAAACCATGGGCATACATTCCCTTACATAATAAGAGGATAGATGACATGTAGGCCAAAAATTTAATTTAATAATAAATTAAATGAAACCAATCACATATAATGCTTTGGTCAATACTCATGATAATCTACATGCATGAAATAAATTACCCATTTAATAAAATTATCATTAAATTCCTAATCATTCTAATTTAAGATAAATCACACTCGAATCAATTGATTATCTTCTTTAATTAATAAATTATTTTATCTTAATTCCCATCCAAATTTCCTTGAGATTATCATCCACCACAATTTTAAACAAAATAAAAAAATTTATTTAAAATTAACCATGTACATAAATATACCTTGGAGGCAACATGGTGAATACCCGTATGAATCTACCCAACATGTATTATAATCATATACTATTTATTCTTGTGACTTATTATATATATGACTTATCAAGTACTTTCATGACGTGTACTATCAATTTAATGATTACACGAATTACATTTTTTTATATCATGTGTAATGCTTCAATGCATGTAGAGGAATAACTGTAATACGAATCACACATGATATGCAGATATGAACATTACATAGAAATTAATTAAACATTTATATATATATATATATACACTAAAACCCATCACATGGTGTGTCCTATAAACTTAATGAACACACACAACCATATTCCGATAAGTTCTACACATTATAATAAATTAATTTTAATTTTGGGTGATTCGGTGTAAGTACATGGCATGTACAAATGAGCTACACAGAATGTATGTTTCTCATCATCCATCTAAGTCACATGTCTAGGGACTCAGTGTGTAAATCATGACTTGGAAAAATTGGAGTACACGACAGGTACAAGGGATACACGACATGTGGTCTCTGAGTTACATGGTCACCAGTCAGGTAGGCCATGTAAACTGATATACGACTCGTCTGTGACTGCTGGACTACATGTCGTGTATGTGGGCTATACGATGTATACTCTGGTTGACCGTGCACTAGGCTGGCCCGGTCAACACGTGATTTAAAATTAAATGAACTTCATGTATTAAATGTCAATGGTTTGAATTAATTCTGAATTAATTTCTAGTGTATTGAACACTAGTACACGACATATAGTTATGGTTACATGTCATGTACTCTTGTGTTATTTGGACAAAATCCTTGGCACCTATTGACGAGTTCTTCAATTTTATTTCATTTATAAAATTAATTGATTTGATTAGATCTATGAGAAATGAAAGAAGAAGAATCATATCTCACAATTTGGTTTAAAGAATTATTAACCTTGAATTGAAAACTAAATTAAAATGCATAAATCAATCAACAATATTTTAAATAATTATAAATAATTATGTGACCTCCCTTTGATACCATTTAAAGGTTCTAGGTGCATTAGAAGTGTGTAATGGGTTGCAGCCAACTTTTATTTTTTGTCATTATTGATGATCAATCAAATATTTACACAATGATAAACATCATGATCAATGGAATTGAATAAAAAAACAAACAAGGGATAGAACTCAAACACCAAGCACAAGATCATCACATATTATTTATAATTAATTTAATTAAATAAGAATTACCTTGTGAGAATTATTTCTTTGTTGATGGATTTGACAATAGATCTACCATGTACTATTATTGCGTTGTAGGAATCAAGAGAAGATTCCCTCTAGTGATGATCTACATGCGTTCAACAAATCCTCGAATATTGCAATTGGAATCTCCAGGTGCTAGCATGCCAGATCCTATCACTTGTGTCATTCTCCTTTCATCGCCATGAGAATCACTTCCAAATCATTCTCCTTGATCTCTCTAGACTCGATAGTGGGAGGTTGAGGAAGATTGCTCTCTATTATTGGGAGCTTTCTTGGAGAGGGATATCTCTAGGTCTTTAGTGGATTCTATCCAGTTATCGTTGTACACAACCAAAATAAAATTATCTCTCTGAAAAGAATAATATAATTGGGTTTAAATACTACTAGAGTTTAGAAATAAATATTTTCACAAGTTCCCTTTAATATTTATTTAATCCCTTGTGGAACCCCATGTCAAAATAATAATAATAATAATAATAATAATATTTCCTCGACATGTGCTTAACTTGTGAATTAAATTAAATATTATTTAATCAAATAATATTAAATGTATATTATTTCTCACTGGACCTAAAAACTTGGTCCACCATTCCCCAAAAATATTTATCAATCCTTGAATAATGGTTATTTATTTAATAAATAAATACCACTACATCATTAGAAAATAAATAAATAAATATTATATTCACTAAATAGCAAATACATATTTATTAAATATTATGATCACATACTATTTTGTTGAATAACTGGTGACATAATATATGTGATCAAGAATACCTGAATAATTATTAAACCATGTGTGGGAATAATATTTATTCAACTTGTTAAATAATAAATAGTAATGTATTATTTAACCGAGATTCTGGATACACTCAGTGTGTGACCTTTTAGTCATCTTTATCAATTGAATTAGGTGAAGCAGACTAAAGTCCAAGGTTAGCATCTAAAAATATGATAAGGTACCCATAGATAAAGAAGTTAATGCTATAATGACATAATACCTCATACATACATTTATTGTGTAATATAATCTCTTTATCATGATATCTCTATTCAATAAGGTTGCATGCTGGTGCCATCAACCTATATGCTCAATGTATCTTTCTTTAACTTTAAGAAAATCGAAATTTACTATAGAAAAACATGGTCATGAACTTATTTAGGCTATATCATTTCCATCAAAGGGCTTGAGATATAAACTTCTATTAAGGAACAGAAAGGAAAATCCTTTCCCATATTATTCATTAATTCAATATTACTCGTGGTGCACCCAACGTATCCTTCCTCACCACGAACATATGTCATCATGGTTTTCATAAATACATCAAAGTAAATGACTTACAATACTCATTAATAATAATATTTAAGTCTAAGGATCAATGCACATGTCCACATATAGGAACATCTAATGAAACATGTAAATGTGTATTTCCTACTAGAGGATCTTGTTCTCATAATATCCTACACTGGATATTATCAAGGGCGTACACCATGAGAAGGTGCCTAAAAATCCTATGAGCCTCCAACCTTGATATCGTGTATCATTTTTGTGCCTCAAATGATATCATCCTACTATAGAACATATATTTAAAAATAGTGTCGTAGTACTTATGGGTTCACATCATAGTGGGGAACTACTATGACCTTTTAACATGATAACCACTCTTAGGACATTATCACATGCTATGTTACATAAAAGAACAATCATGATGTGATAAAGAGTTTATTAATATTCAAAACTATGAATTAATGCTATCATAAAGTACACAAAAGTTGGATCTAGGGAACCAAATCCAATAGGGTCCTCAGAGACCGACTCTACCTACTTAGACACCATGTCAGAAGGAATGTCACCAACCATGTCTAACACATGCCCCTCCTCAATGATACGGTTCATAAAACATACTTGACCCATCCAAATCAAGGAGATGACCCACGTACATGCTGATCAATATCTCACATATCCCTCTTAGAAGGGGATAGTCTATATGGCACAACCTGTATCAACTTTAGAACACAAAGAGAACAACACATGCAAACATATACAAATAATGACAGATCAACATCACATCATATTAGCAAGAGTCATAATCAGGACAACCATATTAAATAAAACATAAAATATAGGTTTTCCAGGGTTACACACACACACACACCAAAAATCATTCCTAGAACCCATATAAAATATGTGCTAAAGTCAAGGGCTTCCTACCTTAGGTTCAATGACAATGATCAAGGGATATGTTCATCATTAGAGTCCAAAAACACCTCTAAAACATAGAGATACACCCGATTCAACTCAATTTATAATCCTAGGATCAAGGGTGAGAGGAAACCATGCCCTAAAGGTGGGGCAAGGTCAAAAAAATCTGAGTAGATCCGCTGCTGACAACGATCTTGGTCCAAAGGTTCCATAGATTCTAATTACCTAAATCCAGGTGTTGATTATATCAATGATCAATGAATCCATTGTTAAAATAATACGAAAACTTTATACCCAATCAATAAATCATGGATATAATCAATTTTTATCAATGATGAGAGAAGTAAAATTCTCTAGAATGAAGAAGAACTCATCAGATGAAGAATGAAAGATCGATATGTTGCTTGGACATTAAACAGAGGTGTTGGAAGGGATGGAGAGCACCCAAAAATTACCAGAGTGGATCCCTTGTGTGTTTGGAGTTGGATGGGACATGAGGGAATAAATAAAAAAGGAAAAACAATTTCTTTAAGAAAAGTTCCTATAAAATTGGCATGCTCACTGGGCATCATCAAATGCCACTGACTAGCCAGTGGCCTCTACTGACTACCTAGTGGTTGCTGGATAGATAAGGTTATACCCAATAAAACCACCAGTAGTCCAGTAGATCCTATGTAGAATAAATTCTTCTAAGAATCCCTATCAAATGGTTTATGGTACTATTGTATTTTTAAAACTAAAGCACATCCACCGACCTAGTTTCAACTTAGTTACATCCTCAAGAATACCTCTAGATCATCTCTAAAAATTTATAAAAATATTAAAAATCTATGTAAAAGTTAAAGAGAGATGTGTAACTGAAATAGAGATGTCACAATTCTTCCCCTCTTATGACTTCTGATCATTAATAAGTATCCCTAGAGGTATGATTGAGAAACTCGGGCCATTGTTCCCAAATCTTTACCTCTGGTTCCCATGTCTTTTCCTGAACATGACTATGTTGTCATAGAACCTAAACAAGAGGAACAATCTTTCCTCACATTACTTTCTCACTTTAATCATTTAACCAAACAAGTTTCTCCATAAAATATGAATTTAGTGCCATCTCAACATCCTCTCAATCGAGCACATGTGTAGAAACAGGCCCGTACTTCCTAAGTTGAGACACATGGAACACATTGTGAAAACTTTGGTAATATGGAGGAAGATCTAATAGATCGGACACTATACTGACGTGTTCAATGATTTATACAAGGATCCTGACTTAAACATTGCATAATTTAGTTCCTTTAAACTTGAATCCACATATTTCCATTCCCAAAGATCTTTTAGGATTATAGTTTTAGAGAATTAGATCATAAATCTTACATAACAAAATCATATATTAAAAAGAGGGCACTTATTTTCAGTATCTATTTTTCCATAAATATATTTTTTTAGAAAGAAACATGTTTTCTTTTCATGATATTTTTTTATGAATTTCAAAAATACTTATTATTTGCTATTACTCATCTTTAAACCCTACGAAAAACATTTAAAAATGTGGGATGAATAAAAAAAATCTCATTAAGGGATATAAAGAAAGAAATCAATTAGTCTAGTGAAAAACATGAAAACCCATAATTTTTTTACCATTATCACAATATTATTTGAGTTTATAAAATATATTATATCCACATGAAACACACACACACACCTTTTTCTCAAAGAAACCTTTAAAACCAATAATAAGTAAATAGAAACCCTTTTAGGAAATGTTTGGAAAAAATCCTCAAGGTAACATTGATACATTTTTGGGATGATTGTGTTTGTTGAAAAATTAGGTTTTACAGGTCAAGTGTGGAGTTCCATATATATTTTTTATAAACTATGTTGAAAAAGAACCATGAAAACGAAATGGATGCTCTGTAGGCGGTGCAAAAAGATCGTATACAAGGTGGTGCTATTTCCTAGTGTTTACCAAAATTTTGGGTCCAAAAATTGGAGAATGAAGAAAAGTGTTTTTCGAAAAGGAAGTTTCATGAAAGTGTTAATAAGGTTTGGAAATTTGTGTTCCATCCTTTTTTCAAGATTAGTACATCATAATATGGAAATGAAAAGAAGGCCACACAAGTTGTGGATTTTTCGTGCAAGGTGATGTTGCACGAACGTGAGACTTGCGTATTTGGGTAAAAGTTGTGAGCCTTGCATGTATGGTCACCAAAATGCCTATAAATAGGTGGATACCCCCCTAATTCTGAATAAGCTCAATACGTATATAAAATTATAGCTCTGGTTTAACAAGTGGTAAGGGCACGCAAGTAGCGAGTTATGTAAAAGTTGCGTTCTAGAATGGAGTTGCATGCCAATAGTTATGTGGGAGTAAAAAGGGTGTGTCATGAAAGTATTGAGTAGTTCAAAAGTTGGTTTTTTCATGAAAAATGATACACTTGCATGCCATGTATTAAAGTTTCATTCAATTCAACCCTAGTTTGCACAGAAGTTATAAGTTTCCCAATATATATGTGGTAAAGAAGTATTCATTAGTGGATGAAAGTGAAACCTCAACAGAGCTTTTATCTACAGTTGAGGACGAAATATTCATGAAAATGGAGGGATCTACAGGTCTATAAACTATGAGTGGATCCCTTCCAAGAGAATTGAGAAAATGAAGAGGAAGATAGTGATCCTTTCCACCAACAGTGAACTAGAGAAAGATACATAGGGAGTGACCCTTGGGAATGAATTGAGAAGACCCTAAAAATTGTAAAGGAAGTGATCCTAGGCATAAAAGAGATCTAACATGAACCTTGTAATTGGCAGTGAGCTTTAGTGTATTTGGTACATTGACACAACTCTATTGTATGCTCCTTGGATGTAGCTCAGTGAGGGTGAACGAGGTAAATTTTTTGTGTACTGTGCATAATTTAATTTCTGTTCATACATTGCTACAAGAGAAATATAGAAGTGTATTTTGTTTTACGATGAAACAATATCCAAAGGGGAAGTGGTTTTAATCTATCATACCCTGATTCACCCCCCTGTCAGGGTATTTGATCTAGTGGACCTAACAGGAAACTTAGAGAATTATATTCATAACCCATTTCAGAAATAACTGGAGCCCATTTAAATCCATAGGATAATCATCCCTAGTTAACACCTTCTCTTCCTTTGAAGACAAGGAACATTACCCAATGTATTGGAAAGATATATCGGGATCACCCATCGTATAAGCTATATTAGGCTCACCCATTATATAAGTTGCATTAGGATTACCTCATATAAGTGGTATCTGACTCATCCATCATCATATATAATTCCCAAGTACCACGAATAAAACATTTCAATCTTACACCTTTTCATCATAAAACCATTAGAAAACTCTTTTTGAATCCATATTCAAAACACTTTCGGATATTGAAATATCATTTCCTTTTAAAATAAAACATTCTTTTTTCCTTTTGTAAAGAAAGTAGAAACATTCTGTAAAAAGATTCGTTTTGAAAACCTTTAAAAGAAAGTAAAAAAGAGACATAAAATGTAATTTATAATTAATTTATATCAATATAAATACATTTATAAAATAATTTTAATAATATATAAATGGAATAAATTTTTTATAAAATAAATATTTATAACATTTAAAATGAGGTTTTAAGTTAAAGTGTCCCTTAACTCGGGTCAGATTCACCACCTACATTATTTATATTCCTGAATAATAAATTTATTTTAATTTTTTACTTGATTAATAATATTTTTAAATTTTATTATTCCTTTTATTTTCTTTATTTCTATTTTTTATTCAATTACTTAATAATTTAAGTTTATGGAAGACTTTTTAATGATATTCAGCTCATAAGTCCAAAATAATTCTGGTAGGTTTACTATGGTCAAAGAGGTAATTATTCTATCATATATAGAATAATAATCATGAAATAATTACAATTTTTATACATCAATTATATTTTTAAAACCAACCATGAAACATTGTTATGAAAAATGAATAACATTACAATCATGGAGATGGTATGTCGCACTTATGTATGAGTAACATTTCCATTTTTCAAAGATCATGATGGAAAGAAGGTAAGTATTATTTTATATTTTAAAAAATAATTATTATATAATAAAAATCATATTATATCTTTAAATAAACTTATATATATCATCCATGTAATGTGGTGATGAAAAACAAATCATATCGCTTCTTGGAGGTGATGGTCCACACATACGTAAACGACATTATCATTTTTCAATAGATGGAAAGGTAAAAAATTATATGATATATTATATTTAAAAAACTACAAATATGTCATTAATATAATATATATACATTAAATCTATAATTATAAACATCTGTAAGAGGCAGTGATGAAAATGAATTATATCGGTTCACAAGGTGGTAGTCCACTGTATACACGAATGACAGTTTCATTTCCCATTTAATGGAATATTTGATTGATATATATTATGAAATTAACATAATATTATATTACTATGTGTAAGATACTAATTTTATTATTTAATAATGGTTTAATATTATTTTAATGAGGTATAAGAATAAATAAAATGAAAACACTTGGTTGCAAACTATGCCTTTTCTTCAGACAACTTCTTTAGGTTTACACCAAAATACTTCTTAGGATGATTTTCTAATCAAACCAAGGACTATAAGATATAGGGAGTGAATTTGGGGAGATATGTTTTTAGGTATTGTATGAACTATAGTGCTTAAATTTTTCGAGTAATAGATGATAGGTGGTTCCCTTTAATAAGTGAGGGGAGGGACACTCTTGTAATTACTTAAAGTATTAAATTAATATAAATTTATTTTCATGGAAAAATGGATAAAAAAATATAATTTAAATATAATATGAGTATTATTCTAAATACTCTCATACAATAAAATTTGGAAAATTTTAGGTGATTTTTCACCCTTATCTTTTTATTTTAACTCGCGTTAACCCTTTTTGATAATTATTGTGATATCAAAGTTTTGTACTCTTTAATGATAAATAAAGTTATTATAAATAGAAAAGTATCTCATAAATGGACCATTATTAATATTTTAAACCATATACCATTCAATTGACCAAATATATGATTTTTATTAATTTTAAGTCATTTAATAAAATATTGTTTATTATAAAATATCATTAATATCATTTTTTGAACAATTCAATTAATTTGACTTTGAAAAAAAATAAGAAAACAATTTAATCCGAATATAATTCATTAAAAATAAAAAATATTTTATTTTTTCATATAAAATTCATGGGACACTATAACTCACCCATACAATATTAATTTTATAGTTTTTAAAATTATTTACTTGATTTTTCTACTGCATGAACAAGCACTGTGTCGGTGTTGCGTACACATTTAAGGTAATTATTTCATCACTAAAAATTAAAAATAAACAAAAATTATAAAAAAATAAATTATATTTAAAATAAAAATTTATAACCAAACACAAAATCTTTTTATCCCTATGAAAAAATTAGAGATACTAAAACAAAAAAGAGTGACATTTTGTTTTTATTCTTTATTTAAAATTATATTAAGGTAATTATCAAAGGAAGTAGAAATAATTTTCCAAATTTTTTATCCTTTGATGGTAATGGTAGAAAAAAATTATACAATGAAATAAATACAATTTTGAGGGATGTTTTTAAGCCTTATTACATTATTTTTAACCTCAATTTCCCGATTTACCCTTACTGATGCGACAAATATTTACTATAGTTACTATTCATAATAACAAAAATTTATATAGAACTATTTACAAAATTTGGAAAAAAATATTCCAAATATTCAATCCATTTTTTAAGATTCAATTCATATAAGTGGAAGAAACTAATTTAAGATTAAAACTCAAAATGTAATGAAAAACAGTTTTTAAAAAAATGTGTTTTTAAGGAAAAAAATGAACCTATACCAAAATAAGGTATAATGATGATTCTTATATAATTAATTATATTATTTATAATATAAATGAAATAATTTTACTTTGAGACTATTTTAAAACAAAATTTAACTATGTAAATTCTTGAAATGAAAATACAATTTTTAATAAAAATGAATATCTTCACTATTCATTAAAAAATCAAAGTTTTTAAAAAAATACAAAAAATTAACCCTAAGATAAATTTGATATACTAATTTAAAAAATGAATTCAATTTTATCAAATTAAAATTAAAAAATTTAGAAATTAAACTTTTAAATAAAACCTTATAATATAAAAAATGATTTTAATAAGAATAAAACTATTTCTCTTTTGATTGAAAAATTACTTAATATTATTATAATAACTATATAAAATCTAAATCATGAATACTAATAAGGAATTAAATTGATTTACTATTAAATTTACCTGGGTTTTTACATTCTTCCCGCCTTTTGGAAATTGAATCCTTACAATTTTATTCATTACTTATACAAGTGGGGATATTTTTACCACATACCATTTTCTGATTATCACATTTCTTCTTTAACCATATAGTTTTCCACAAAACCTTAACATGATGAATTACCTTATTATGAAAAACTTTCTCTCTATGGTGAATAATATTTACTAGTTGTTCCCCATAAGAAATGTTTTCTCCCAATTGATCTACTTTAGGGATTAAAATATGAGATGCATCCAACTCATATTTTATGAACAACAAAACATGAAATACATCATGTACCCGAGAAAAACTTGTAGGACAGTACACTCAATAGGAAAATGATCCAACTTTCTCTAGGATTTCATATAGTTTAATGAACTATAGACTTAGCTCCCCCTTTTTACCAAAATGTATAACACTTTTCCATTGAGATACTTAAAAAAAAACATGATCGCCTACCTCAAAAGAAATATCTTTCCTTTAGTTATACGCATAATTTTTATGCCTACTATGAGATTCTCTCATGTAATTCTGAATAATATTTACCTTATCAAACATTTCCTCTACCAAATATGGTTCTAGAAACATCATTTCTCTACTTTATCTCAATAAGTTAGATTCTAATACCACTTTACATATAATTCCTTAAAAGGAGTCATTTGTATACTGAAATAAAAGACTTTATTATAAGAAAATTCAAATAATGAAAGATACTGATTCCAAATTTTCAATAAATCCCTTAAAAAAGAACAAATAATGTCTTCCAAGTTCTAAATGTTTCACTCAAACTACCCATCAAATTGAGGATGAAATGTTGTACTGAAATTTAATTGAGCACCCAAAAAATTCTGAAATCCTTTCAAAAAATTAGAATTAAACCCAGGATCATAGTCAAATACAACAGAGAGAGGAATTCCATTTAACCTTTCTATCTTCTTGAGATACAATTTATAAAGTTTATCTAAATACATAATATCTTTAATGGGAAGGAAATGCATAGATTTAGTTAGTTGATCAACAATAACCCAAATCATATTATTACCTTAAGATGTATTTGAAAATACCACCATGAAATCCATGGATATATTATCCCATTTCCATTCTGGAACTGGAAAAGGATGAATAATCCCCTTCATTAATTTTCATTTTTCTTTAACCTATTTACAATTCAAACATTTTATAGTAAATTCAACAATATCTCTTTTTATTTCATCCCACCAGTAATACTCCTGAAGGTATTTATAAATCTTTTCTCTTTTAGGATGAAAGAAAAACAGGGAACAAAAAGATTCAATCAACAATCATCGCTTCAACCAGTAATCACAAGACATACATAACATCTTTCTAAATATGAAAACACCTACTTTATCAACATTAAACTCTAGAAACTTACCCTTGTTAATAGATTATACCTTTTCATATAAAACATGTTCCTACTTATTAGTTTTCTTAATTATTTCAAACAATTTCTAATGCACTAAAACTTGAAACAAAATAGAGGACGTTCCTACATACACAATTTCTAGGCTAAAATTCAGAAAATCATTAACCAAAGGGTTATGTTCCAAATATAACATGGTTAATGTAGCATTATCTTTTTTACTCAAAACCTCAGCTACTTTTTTTGATTTTCCACCCCACCGTTGGTGGTGGGGTGGTAAGGGTTTGGGGGGTTGAGGGGTAGGTCACGAGGTCAATTCCTTGGACCTATATGTTTACCGCAATTTTTTTCCTTTCATTTCATTCCACAATGGTGAATGTAATCAACCTTATACTTTTTTTGCTTTTCTAGGATGGTAATGAATTGTGAATTCATAATCCTTAATCATTTCCAGCCATCTTCTATAGCTAATGTTCAACTCTTTCTGAGTGAATATATAATTCAACCATTTATGATCAATATATATTTTACACTTTTCTCTATATAAATGATGTATTTAAACTTTTAAAGAAAAAATCATAGTAGAAAATTCTGGATCATGTGTAGGATAATTTAACTCATGAGGTTTTAGTTAATATAAAAAATAATCAATTACCTGATCATTTTGCATCAAAACACAACCAAGTACCATCAATGAATCATTTTTGTAGATGAAAAATTTACTATTTATAGAGGGAGGGTCCAAAACTAGAGTATTAACCAATATTATTTTTAGTTCCTAGAAACAATCATCACACTCTTTTATCCAAATGAATTTAACTCCTTTTCAAGTTAACTTAGTCAATGGGACTGATAATTGATGATATTAACCTGCTAATCCAAGAAAACCATGAATCTCTATGACATTTTTAGCTATTATATATTATTTAACAAATTTAGTTTTAACAGAGTCAATAATTATGCCATCTTTAGAAACAATATGCATGAAGAAATAATATTTTTGCAACCAAAATGCACACTTACTAAATTTTACATATAGATTATTTTATTTTAAGGTCTGTAAAACAATTCTTAGGCATATTTCATGTTACTCATGACTTTTATAATATACTAATATATCATCAACAAATACAACAATAAAATTATCCAAATATTCATGGAAAACCCTATTAATAATATCTATAAATATAATTGGTTCATTATAAAAGACAAAGGTTATAACCACAAAACTCATAATGCCCATATCTAGTCTAAAATGCTGTCTTCATAATATCTTCCTCCTTCACCATTAAACATTGGTATCCTCACTTGAGATCAATCTTTGAAAAATAATGTACTCCCAAGAGATGATCAAACAAATCATCGATATGAGACAAATGATACTTGTTCTTAATAATGATTTTATCTAAGGATATATAATAAATGAAAAATATCATTGAACCATCTTTATTATTAAAATATAAAATAGGATCACCCCATGGTGAAGTGCTAGGATGAATGAAAACTTTATCTAGAAACTCCTATAATTTATTTTTCAATTCCAAAAGTTATACTTGATTCATTCAATAAATAGGGTTTTAAAATAGGCTTTTTATCAGGTACTAAATCAACAGTAAATTCAACCACCTAATCAGGAATAACACTAGAAAATTCATTAGAAAAACCATCCATATATTCATTCACTACAGAAACATCACTAATTTGAGAAGTTTCTTTATTTTCAACAACATGAGTTAGATAAATTTTACGACCATCTCTAATAAATTTCTCACCTTATTGATATGTTATCAAAGGCATAGAATCATTGAATATAACTTTATTAGCTATAAAATCTATCTAATCATGATAAAATAAAATTAAATCCATCCCCAAAATAATATCAACTCTATTATGGTAAGTTCTATAATATTTTCAGGAAATACCACCCCACTGATAACAATAGAAAGATTCTTATAAATATTGGTTTCTTTAATATTTACAATTGTAGTTTTCATCAAAAGTTCTATCTTCTTTACATGAAGCTATATTCCCATTTTACTTGAAAATTTATCAGAAATGAAGGAATGTGAAGATCCAGATTCAAAAATGGCATAAACATAATTCAAATAAACAAGTAATGTACATGTCACTACTTAATTAGATGGACCAACATCAAACTTATTAGTAGAAAATTATTTTTCCACACATTTTTTCTTTCAATCTCAACTATTTTTACCCTGGGTAACTAACCTTGAACACACATTAGCATAAATTCCCAACCCATTGTAGCCATGATCCCTATGACCAAAATTACCTTATCAGTAACACTTTCTAGATCCCATCAAACATTTCCTGAAATGTTTTTTACCACACTTGGAACATGTTGGTTGATTACCTCCAAATTTTTTAGTTAACCACTTCTCCATTTCTTACAACCTTGACTGCTACTTACTCTTTTCATCTTGAGGAGCATAATTGTCAAAAAAATCCATCTTAACTTTCTCATAACAACAAACAACTTTCTTATAACTTTTAAATTATTGTGAGGAAAATTATATTTGTAAAATTGGTTTCAATCCAAAGTAAAATATATTAATTTTCCTATCAATGTCACGAATAAAATTTAGTGCGCACCTAAACAATCTTGTAAAATTTGATTCATACGAATCTGCCAAATCTTCATCTTTATTCCTCAATTCCAAGAATTTTTTCTCTATTTTGAGTCTAACAATCTTAGGGAAATATTTATCCAAGAAAATATTCTTAAATTTATCCCATTCCATGGCATCAATCTCATCCCTCTCTTACAATCGATCAACTTTACCTTCAAAATGATAAATAGTAAGAGTTAAATTTTGATGTTCTCAACATACTACGACTTCAAAAATATTTTATTGTGTATTGATTAATCCTTTAGCTATCACTGGATCTGAGGTTTCACATAAATATGAAGGGTGATATTTCATGAAATTATTAACTATATACATGTTCACCTATGGTAAATATGATTTCTCACTAACATGGATACCACCACTATTTATAGCCTGCATCAACTGATCCATCATTGTAACAAACTACTCAGTACCAATTTCAACCATTCCAATATATTGATTTGGAATGATATTTTCATCTTAATACATTCCTACTTCAAATTCCCTATTTCCTCTAAAAAATCATTCTGAATAGAAATATATTAGAAGAAGAAACATAGTAATCTTCAAATGTTATATCATTTCAAATTAACTATAAAGTAGTATATTTAAAGTGTATTATATAAACATTTTCCTAACCTCTAAAGTTATCTAAATATTTTCTCTGATACCAACTATAAGGACCAAACCCTAATCATTTCATAATCTAGTGCCTTTAGACTAGAATTTACATATTTCCATTCCAAAATATCTTTTAGGTTTAGAGTTTTATAAAATTAGATCATAAATATTACATAACAAAACCATATATTACAAAGAGGACACTTCTAATCAGTATCCATTTTTCCAAAATATAATACTTTTAAAAATAAATATATTTTCCTTTCATGAAAAATCTTCATGGCTTGCAACTCGACTTCTTATTTTTTCCTACTCATCCTTAAACCCTGTGAAAAACATTTAAAAATGTGGGATGAGAAAAAAAAATCAGTAAGGGATATAAATAAGAAAACCCATTAGTCCAGTAAAAAAAAATAAAAACCCATAAAATTTTTACCTTTATCACAATATTCTTTGAGCATATAAAATAAATCATATCCATATGAATTAAATACACATTTTTTTCTCAAATAATCCTTTAAAACCTATATTAAGAAAATATAAAAACTTTTAGTAAACTTAGAGCATTATATTATTAACTCGTGTAAAAAATAACTAGATCCTAGTTAAATCCATATGATAAACCAACCCGATTAACTCCCTTCTTTCCTTTGAAGGTAAGGAACATTACCCAATGGATCAAAGAGCTATATCGGGCTCGCCTATTGTATAAGTTGTATCAGGATCAACCACCATATAAGATGTATCAGTCTCACCCATAATCATCTATAATGATAAATTACCATGAATAAAACATTTTAATATTGTACCCTATCATCATAAAACCCTTTAAAAACACTTTTTAATCTAAAGGCAAAACACTTATGAATATCAAAATATCATTTCCTTTTAAAAACCCATTTTTAAAACTAAAATACTCATAAAAAAGGGAAGAAGGGTTTTTATTTGAAGAAAATATAGAATATTATAAAGTAATCAAAATATAAAATAATGGTTATAGAAGTTGGAAAATCTATTGATTCAATATACATTAAAATAGAACATTTTTTTTCTTTTTTAAAGAAAGTCAAAACGTTCCGTAAAAAGATTCCTTTTGAAAACTTTTGAAAGAATGAAAAAAGATACATAAATTGTTCTTTATAATTAATTTATTTTCATATAAATACCTCCATAAATTAATTTTAATAATATTTACATGGAATAAAAATATTTAGAAAATAAATCTTTAAAACATTTAAAATGAGGTTTTAAGTTAAAGTGTCACTTTCCTCGGGTTCAACTCATCACATACATTATTTATCTTTATAGATAATAAATTTATTTTAATTATTGAATTTATTAATAAAATTTTAATTTTAATTATTAATTTAATTTTATTTATTTCCATTGTATATTCAATTTATTAATCATTTAAGTTCATATCAGACGTTTTGATGACATTCGGCTCATAAGTCCAAAACAACTTCAGTATATTGATTATGGTAAAAGAATTAATTATTAAATAATCTAAAAAATAATAAGAATGAAATAATTATAATTTTTATACATAAATTATAATTTTAAAAACAAATATGAAATATGGTTATGAAAAAATGAACTACGTTACAATCATGGAGAAGGTAAGCTGCACATACGCATGAGTAACGTTTCTCTTTTTCAACGTTCATGATGTAAAGAAGGTAAGTATTAATTTATATTTAAAAAATTATTATTATATAATAAATATAATATTATATCTTTAAATAAACTTATATATAAATCATTAATGTGATTTGGTGATGAAAAGCAAATCACATCTCTTCGTGAAGGTGACAGTCCACACGTATGTACAAAAGACGTTATCATTTTTCAATGGATGGAAAGGTAAGAAAGTATATGATATATTATATTTATATAATGATAAATATTTCATTAATATCACATATATACATTAAATTCATCATTATAATCATTCATGATAGGTGATGATGGAAAACAAATTACATCGGTTAGCGAGGCGGTAGTCTGTCATACACACGAACAACAATTTATTTTCCCATTTGATGGAAGAGGAGATGGATATAGATTATTATATTATCATAATAATATCTAATTATATGTAATATAATTATTTTATTATTTCATAATGATTTAATAATATTTTAATAAGGTATAAGAAGAAATAAAACAAAAAGACCTAGTTAAGAACTATACCTCTTCTTCAGAGAACCTCTTTAGGCCTAAAATAAAATCCTTCCTAGGATGGTTTTATAATCAAACCAGGTCCTCTAAGACTTGGGGAGATAATTTTTGGAGATAATTGGGAAGGTATTAAAAAAACCATAACATGAAAAATGTGCTAGTAAGATAATAAAGGAGGTTCCCTTTTATAAGTGAGGGGAGGGGAACTCTTGGAATTAATTGAAGCATTAAATTAATATAAATTATTTTTTATGAAAAAAATGGATCCAAATTAATATAATTTTAAGATAATATGAATATGATTTTAAATCCTCCCATACAATAAATTTTGTACAATTTTAGATGATATTTTCACCCTTATCTCTTTGTTTTAACCCGCGTTAACCCATTTTGACAATTACCGTGACATCAAAGTTTTTTACTCATTAGGAGTTAATAAAGTAAATATAAAAGGAAAATTGAACCATAAATGGACCATGTTTGATATTTTCAACCATATAACATTTACTTGTTCAAATATAGGTTTTTAGGACTTTTAAATCTTGTAATAAAATATTGTTTATTATAAAATATCATTAAGGTCATTTTCTGAACTATTCAATTAATTTGACTTTGAAAATAACATGAAAATAATTGAATTTGAATATAATAAATTCACTCATACATAATATGTTATTTTTATATATTAAATTCTTGGAACACTATAAATCACCAAAAAAATATTAATTTTAGAGTTATTAATATTACTTACTTGATTTTTCTACTGTTTGCACAAACACTGTGTTAGTGTTGTGTAAGCATTTAAGGTAATTATTTTATCACTAAAAATTAAAAATAAATTAAAATGATAAAAAATAATTAATATTTAAAATAAAAATTTATAACTTAACACAATCTCTTTATATCCATATGAAAAAATTTAGAGATATTAAAACAAAGAGAGTGATATTTTGTTTTTATTATTTATTTAAAATTATATTAAGGTCATTATCCAAGGAAAGTGGAAATAAATTTATAAATTTTAAATAATTTTATGGTAATGGTATAAAAAATTATTCTATAAAATAAATACAAGTGTTATGTAGATTTTAGGCCATACATTATTTTTAACCTTAATTACCCAATTTACCCTCATTGAGGAGATAAATATTTACTGCGGTTACTATTCATAATAACCAAAAATAAAAGGGAACCATTTAAAAAATTTGGAACTCTTGATTAAAAATATGGATTCAATTTTTCAATATTCAATTTCTAGAATTGTCAGAAATTAATTTAAATAAAGACATAAAATGTAACAAAAAAAAGTTTTTAGAAAAATGCATTTTTAAGCCCAAAAATGAACTTATACCGAAATCAGGTATAATGATAATTACTATATAATTAATTATATTATTTATAATATAAATGAACTAATTTTACTTTGAGACTATTTTAAAACAAAATATAACTTTGTAAGTGCTTGAAATGAAAAGACATTTTTTAAATAAAAATTCGTATTTTTCACTATTTATTGAAAAATAAAACTTTTTAGAAAAATAACCAAATTTAAACTTAATATAATTTTTTATGATGATTTAAAAAATGAATTTAATTTTTTAAAATTAAAATGAAAAAATTTAGAAATTGAAATTTGAAATAAAACCTTATAATAAAATAAAATGAATTTGATAAGAATAAAACTATTTCCTTTTTTATTGAAAAATTACATAATATTCATATAATAACTTTATAAAATCTAATTAATGATATCGATAAGACATGAAATTGATTTAATATTAAATTTATCTAGGTTTTTACAATTTATAATGGTATGAAACATCATGGTTCCAACTTGCCTTGCCTCCTCAACCACCTATGCCTTAACCAAGGGGACACCCGGAAGAAAACTTTGTTGCCCACAAAAAACTCTAGGGATCATATCCTTCGATCAACATGGTAATTTTTCCTATTATGATATATAACTATCCATTTTTGAATCAACTTCACCCACTTCTAGGTCTCATGTACTATACTCGGCCCAACAACTAAAGATTCACCCACCTAGTGCCAATAGAGAGGTAATCGACATGGCCGCTTATACATAGCCTCAAAAGAATCCATTTGAATCAAGGGATAAAATATGTTAATGTAGGTGAAATATAATAGATCTAAGTGATCATACCAACCTTCTTTAAAATATATAATATATTCTCAAATAATATCCTTTAAAGTATGGATTGTTCTCTCTTACTGCCAGCCAGTATGAGGATAAAATTCTGCACTCAGTTTTAACTAGGTACCCATCACCTTTTGCAAGCCTTGAAAAAAAATGAGGTAAATTAGGAATCTCTGTTAGATAACACACTTTAAGGCACTCTGTGAATCCATATGATCTCTCAAATGTAGATCTTACCAAGCCCATCCAGTGAATTCATCTCTTGGATCGGTATGAAGTGAGCCACCTTAGTTAACTAATCCACAACCTCCCAAATACTTTCTTGAATTCTTGGGGTCTTGGAAAATCCCATCATGAAGTTTATGGTCACCTCATCCCACTTCCATACAATCACCATAAGTGATTGGAGTAACCCTCCAAGTCTCTTATACTTGACCTTGATTCTTTGAAAATTTAGACAATGGGATAAAAATACTTTAATATCTCTTTTCATACCCGACCAATAGAATTACCGGGTGACATCATGATATATCTTGGTCAACCTCAGGTTCACTTCTCACCTTGAAGAATGAGAGGTTCTCATCATATCCTATCTCATGGAAGATGTAACCATTATACTCCCCCCTGAATGGCCCAAATGCCTTTATTTTTATTGATTTTTGATAACCCCCCTTTCAAGGTATGAGGGGGAACCCTTACAAGGCCTGTAGGCTCAGAGATTACATGGCTCGTTGGCTTAAGAGATTACATGACCCGCATGTCTTAGGGAATTCAACCAGACTATCTATAAGGAACTGCCCTCCCCAACATCTGCATCATGATAGTAGCTCTCGACCTTTGCATGACCATCTGGCTAGGCTTCCCATGAAAGCACAGGCTGGTCCCGATGTCATAGCCATACCCTCTCATTCTAAAAAATCCATTTGGCTCTGCTCTGGTGAGTGCACCTGCTTTGAATCCTCTTCTGGAGCTGCTCCTTTTTTGTAGAGTCTATCTAGGGAAACTGCATGTGGCCCGAAGGCCTTGAGGTGGCCTAAAGGCCATAAAGGTGGCCAAAAATCCCTACTGACCTGAAGGCCTAGGTGGCCCAAAAGCCTAAAGGACTCCAAGCCCAAACCGGTGGCCCAAGGTAAATAGTTCCAACTACTACAGTACTCAACAGTGCCTGCTACAGTACCTACTATAATACCTGCATAATGTACAGTTCTGCTACAGTACCTGTACAGTGTACAATTCTGCTACAGTACCCGCACAATGTACAGTTCTGCTATAGTACTGCTACAGTGCCTGCTATAGTACTGCTATAGTCCCAGAAATATGCCTCTACCTAGTTTTGAACATGGGTCTTGTGGATGCACTTAAGGACACCTCACCAACCGGGCTGAGGCTCATATGCATACTTACATGAACTATAAGTACTCTATGTTTGTCCAATTCACAACCTGAAATAGAACCATTTTCTTCCAACCTCTCACACATCATCCCACACTACATATTAGGCTCTTGATTGATCATAAATCATTCTACCAACCTATGACATTTTATCACTAAATTATTTCATTTTTCTTCCTATAGAATTTGTAACCACATTTATTTTCCTAGGATAATACTCCATATTAAAGTTGAATGTCTACAATTAATCTACCCAATACCTATGAAAAATATTCAAATCAACCTGGGAGAAGATATACCACTAACTCTTATCATTTTTATACCTGAATAATCTCCCATTGAAGAGGTAACGTCACTAAAATTTAAATTCATTGACCACAGCCACTGAATCCAATTGATGAGTAGGATAGTTCCACCAACGAGGTCATAATTGATGAGACCTGTAAGTGACTACCTTATCCCCCTACATCAGAAGAACTCCCAATACAATTGTAGAAAAATAAAAAAACACTACATAGAAAAATCTTGGATCAGGAATAATTAGGATTGGAGCCAATGACAACCACATTTTCAACTTTGGTAAATCCTCTTCACACCGGTATATCCATTCAAACTTGACCCCCTTCTTGGTGAGCACGGTAATGGGAACTACCAGGTGATAAAAGTTCTGAATGAATCTCTTTTAGTACCCATCCAACCTGAGAAAACTCTAAATCTCAAACACTTTCTTCATCTATTCTCAAGATATAACTACATCAACCTTCTCTGGATCAACCAATATCTCTGCTTGCAAAACCATGTGGCCAAGAAAGTGCACCTCATGTATCCAAAATTGACATTTCAAATACTTGGAATAAATACAATGTGGTTGAAGAGTACTTAATACAATATCCATGTTTCTTTTATGTGATTATAACATCTTGTAATAAATCAGGATGTCATCAATTAAAACAATGATGAAGGAATCCAAGTATGGGTGGAAGATCTTATTCATGAGGTCTATTAACACTATTGGGTAATTCGACAGTTCAGTGGGCATAACAAGATACTCATATAACCCATACCTACTCTTAAATTATATCTTCAGTATGTATTCCTCTATTTCATATAGATTATGGTAGAAATAAAACAAATAAATATTTGAAAACCACTCCACCCTAAAGCGATCAAACATGTTATCTATTTTGAGAAATGGGTACCTACTTTTCATGGTGATCTGATTCAGATTCTAATAGTTTACAGAAAGTCAAAGACTTACATTTTAATTCTTAGAGAACAAAATTGAATCACCCTAAGGGTAAGTTATCATAATGATGGATCCTTTATCCTCAAGATCATCCAGTTTCACCTTGATCACTTTTAACTCAACTAGTGCCATGAAATATAGAGGAATCGATATTGGGTGCGCATCAGGAACAAGTTAAATCATAAATTCAACCTCCCTATATAGAGGTAACCTTAATAAATCCATAGGAAATACATATTGTGTAACACCCTAATATTTTAAAGCAATACTATATTTGATAACATATATAACACGAAACATTGACCTTAAACAAACCATGAATTATTAATATTTTAGGTCTGTTATAACAAAAATATTGAATTGGTATTTAAGAATAGAAGTAATAAAATTATGAAATATATATAAAGGTTCCAATCAATAAAAATGTATCAATAAATTCTTGGTAAATAAGAACTCAATTTTTAGTAAAGTAATATTATGATTCAAAAATACATTTTATTCAAAAATTATTTTTATTGCTTTTTATGAGGAAGTATTATAATTATTTCATACTATTTTTTGAAATTATATTTGATAAAAAAGTTATAATTTTTTAAATCAGTATATCAAAATTATCTTAGGGTGATTTTTTGAGATTTTTATAAAAATATTTTTTTAGTGAATAGTGGAAAATACTGATTTTTGTAAAACCGTCATTTATTTTCATTAAAAAGTGCCATTATGATTTTAATTTTATCTCAAAGTAATATATGTATTATAACACTCCAATATTTTATGGTATGTTTCTTATTAAATAATTTCAATTCATTATATAGATTATAATTTATGCAACACTGAGTCTTTATGAAACAACACTTGGTTATAGAAGGTAGTTATAACCTAGCTATTAAACTTAAATTTTCCACTTACGTGATTTGAATTTCAAAAAACTAACATACACGGTTGTGATCAGTAAGATATTTAGAGTCTCATGGGATCAACTTACATTTTTGGGTGAATAGTATCTTACCCTTATGAATAGTAATATGACCAATGGAGTAGTAACCTCACCTAAGAAAGTATAAATAAATTAGTTGTTCCATCATTTCTGTTTTGAGTTTAGTCTTTCTTAAAAATATAACGAATTTGATAAATTGATTTTTATGTAAAAGTTGTACATTTAAGATAGATTTAAATTATTATATCAAACTAAGGTTTTATTAATGTTTATAATAATGAAATAGACTTATCAAAACACTCTTATTTAATTACAAATGATAAAATAATTTTATTTTTCGAAAATTTTACTATGCATTTTATATCCTCTCTTATTTTTAATAAATAATTATTTTCATAGATAAAAGTTAAAATTTTCATATTTAGAGAATTATTATGATAAAATAATTGTCATTTTTGAATTTATAACGTCGATATTAGGTTACGCTGAATTTATGAGAATTTTATAAAATACTTTAGTTTTTCGTGAATAGTAAAAATACAATTTTGAGTTTTTGATATGTTTAATGACATCATAATGATGTAATAATTAATATAAAATACTGGTAGACTTTTTTACATTAAATATTATATGAGGTTTCCCATGTGGCCAAAACCATGGGAAAATACCATGGACAAGCCCATGGTTTTGAAAATACCACTAATGAGGTGTCATTGAGAATTAATAAAAAAATCCATATATTTTACCATAAATACCCACCTATTCCTTCATTTTATTTCATTAAAAATTAATCATCCTTAAATATATGGTAGTCTTACCTCCCTAGGAGTTTTTAAAAGGTGTCCTCAAGTCCCCAAGGTCCCAACCTTCAAGTTTTAGGAGTTACTCTACAAGGTAAGGGAATCTACCACCCTTCTCTTTTTCAAGCACTCTTTTTTATTTTATTCTTTTTTAATTTCAATTGGATTATGTTGAGATATGTAATTACATATCCCCCTTACTTCCCATTTTATGTATTAATTATTATAGACCCATTTTTCTCCCACCAAAATATTTTATGAATATTTAAGTGAAGTCGTTAGGCTGCTGATTTTTTGTAAGGGATTTCTCAACATCTCTTTTTATTTCAAGTTCTTTTCTTTTCTTTTTCTTTACTAACCTCCTTTAATACAAATTTTATGATAACTAAAGTAACTTAAATGTATTAGATTTTTTTTATGATAATGGAATGATTCATCATCATCTCTCCTTCCCCCTTCTTTTATACTAGAAATGAAAATACCATCCGAGTTGTGTTAATTTATCACATTCAAGGACGACGAGTTTTCAATTTCTATCACCATCTTAAATTCTGGTCATGAAACCATTTTGATGGTTGAAAAATACTATAAGATATGTATTATAACTTATTTATGGTTCTGTAATTTTTTACACATGATATTAATTTATAAATCAAAATGAGTTCGTTGTGATCAAAAACCGTTAATTAACCCAAACAATTATCATTACAGTTTTATATAATGATTCATCTTCACTCCCAATAAAAAAATTAATTTTATTACAATGTAACCTTATTTATAAATATTAAAAACTCATAACTTAAATTCTGGTTTTCAATTTCCATTTTACCTGAACTTCCATACTTTTATACAAGTGAACTGATCGAGAAAACTAAGAAAACGTGCACTCCCAAATGATGAAATTTAATCTCTTAACCCATATAAAAGGACATAAATGAACTTAATGAAGATATAATAAATAAATTACATGTATATAAGGTTCTTGAATTCTTAATTAATGAATCTAATTTGATTATTCAGGACATTAAGATCAAGTGCAGAGTACATTCAGATTAAGGTAAGGGGTCTCTCGTCTCACTTTTGTTTCCGTGAGATTTCCATTGATTGACACATATTTCTTGTATGTGGTGTATGATTACTGAATTTTGGTATATAATATCATGATTATATTTATATTCATGGTATTTAGTGATTCACTTGATTATTATTAACTCGATTGATTACAATGTTGTAAGGTACTTTGTCTCAATTTCCATTTTATTATGATTTACTTGGTACTGTGCACCTAATCATTATTATGTGGCGTATCTACTGCCCCTTTGAGATTTTTTTTTCATTTAAAATTTTAATTATATTATATATCCATATTATTTTTACATGTATATGACTATCATCTTAGCCGTATACCATTTTACATATGGTGTTTATTTGGAATGTTACTTCAACTGTGGAAATATTGATGAATATGTATCCTCTACTCAACATGGATACTAAAAAGGAATATAGATCTTGTATTAAATCATTTTATGAATAATTATTTGGACTGGAAGTGACGTGTGTGAATATATATGGCCCCTTGATTCATTGACATGTCTCATGATACAAATCAGTTGGCAACAAACCCTTCAAGTTTGTTTCCAAAACAGAAATAGATGGGTATCTACCTATATAATTAAACCATCTCGATGGTATTATGGTTCAGGTGACAGATACATGACATCCAAATAATAATCATTCTCTTTATTGATTATAAATTTATTAATTTTCATGAGGTTTTCACTATGAAAAAATATATGGATGCATTATCATTCTCAGTTTATTGATGGAATGTGTTTTTCCATTTATTCACCATGCCATATTGATTATGTAAAATTGATTATTATTCACTTATTATTGTTTCATTATTCCACTATATGTAACCCTTACTGATAATTTGAGCTCACCCCTTTAATTTTTTCCCTTACCTAGGTTATGAAGAAGATATCATTTATTGAGTTCTCATGGATACAATTTATTATCTTTTGTTATGTATTACTTTTTGTTTTCTTTCCCAATGTAAAACGAGTTCCATGCATGTATATTATTCAAGAATACTAAGCTGATCGGTCCTTTGGGATTTTATTTCTTGTAATCATGCCCATGTAATGTAATAATGCATCAGCTCTAGGCTACTGGGGTCAGGAAATTAAAGTTGGTATCAGAGGAAGTTTAGTAGAAACCTTGGCAACTGGATTTAGAAAACATAGCTTAGGGAACATAACCCTAAGATAGAATTTTAGGATAAGAATAGATTAAAATCATAGAATTTTTGTGAGGTTTATATTATGTGTGTTTTCCTAGAAAATACATCTCTTTCTGGATACTACAAGTGGACGTGGTTCTGGCACAAATATACGTAGAAGTAACAAATTCAACAAGGAGTTTCGGGCTTTACCTGAGGTATCTTGGTACATGACAACATGAATTACTACAAACTTGGTTTGAAACTCTTAGGAAATATTCTTAGGATAATTCAAATTTTCTTTACAAACCATTATGAAGGATTTAAAAGTAAATAAAACCATGTTTATGATTAATGGATTAGTTGTGCATAAATTTTCAAATTATGTTAAAGTGTTTGCTAGTTAGAAGTTATGACTTATGACATAATTTAGTGTATTCCATTGTTTAGTGATGGTGCATAATGGAAGAAATGGAATCAATACTCGAGAAAAATGTAGGGATTTCCCTACTGAGCAAGTCAACATAGTCAATGTTGGAGCTGATCAGATCATGACCATATTGGGACAACTTACTCAGACCGTGACGAATAACCATGCTACAACTGTGCTGGATCATTTCATGCGACAGAATCCCCCATGTTTTATTGGGACTACTAATCTAGTGGTAACTGAGTAGTGTATCAAGTCCCTTGAAAATATATTTCTGACATTAAGATGCAATTAAAATGAAAAGGTAGTATTGGTAGTATGTTATCTCAAGGGTGATGCTGATCAATGGTGGTCCTTGATCCAGGATAACATAGAGGAAGATGAAATAGAAGAAATGGAATGGAGAACTTTTAAGGAAGTATTCTTTGAAAAATATTTCCCTCATGAGCAACGGACTAAAATGAAGAGAAAATTTATTAGCTTGAAGAAAAGAGAAGAAGATAGTGTTGTAGAGTATGAGGCTACTTTCAAAAAATTATCTAGGTATGCTATAGATTACATACATGATTTAGAAGACAATATTGATCATTTATTTTAAGTTATTAAGCCATTTCTTTAAAGGGCATTGTATTCTAAAGCATTTTTATCATGTGATGAAATAGGATTAAGTTCTATCAAAACAGAGAAGTAATTTTATAGATCTAATTTTTTCAAGGTAAATCAAGATAAGAATAGGTATTATGATAATCATGGAAAAGGTGAATCTCTAAATAAGAAGAAGGGAATGAAAAAATTTCCATAATGTGAGAATTTAGGAAAGAACCATTTTGGAAAATGCTTTAAAGGAATTGGAGTTTGTTATAAGTGTGGAGAAAAGGGTCATCGATATAGTGAATTCAAGGGGAAGATACAAATCAATAATGTTCAATGGTATAATTATAAGAAGATAACACATTATTAAAATTATTGTCTGAAACATCAAGGAAACCTTCCTCAGAAAAGACCATGAGAGTAAGGGAAGGCTTATATGATCACAACTATTGAGGTTGAAGTTCCTAATGATGTGGTGGCAGATACTTTAATCGTTTCCTAAAATTTATCCAATGCTTTATTTGATTTTGGATCATCACATTCTTTTATATCTTCCCATTTTCCAAGAAAATTAGACTTTTCCAATTTGATTTAATAAAGGAGTTGTTAGTCAAAACTCCCAAGGGAAGTATTTTTGCAATAAAGATTTGTCGGTCAATCCCCTTTGCGACACATAAATGTACTTTAGTTTCTGACCTTATCTTCATACTTATGATTGAATTTGATATAATTCTTGGTATGGGTTGGCTTTAAAATTATGATGCGAAAATATATTTCAAGAAGATGGAAGTCACAATTTTTGAGAATGATGTATAATCCCTTATCTTTAGAGCAGAAACATCATCATCTAGATCTTATCTAGATCCACCTTCAGTATCTTTTCTAAACAAAATTCTTGTGGAGGAAGAGAAAACATCATCTATGGATCTTCAAATTGAAGATGTACCTATTTCTCAAGAATAAATTAATTTATTTCTAGAGGATTTACCTGGAAATCCTCTAGAACGGGCAGTCGAGTTCTTTATTAATTTAATTCCTGGAGAAAAACCTATATTAAAGACTCCATATAGAATGGCCACTGTGGAATTAGTATAAATCAATAAACAATTATAGAAATTGAGTGATAAAGGATTTATCTACCCTAGTGTTTCCCTATGGGGATCCCCTATTCTCTTTGTCAAGAAGAAAGATGGATCTATGAGGCTGTGCGTTGACTACAGGGAGATTAATACTATTACAATAAAGAACATGTATCCTCTTCCTCACATTGATGATTTATTTGATCAAATTCATAGAGTCCAATATTTTTTGAAGATTGAACTTTGATTTGGATATCATCAGCTGTGTGTGAGGAAGAAAGATATTCCAAAGACAAAATTTCGAACCAGGTTTGGGCATTATGAGTTTACAATAATTCCTTTTGGACTGACTAATGTACCCTCCATTTTCATGAATCTAATGAATATATTTTTCAAGGAATATCTTGATGACTTTTTTTGTGGTATTTATTGATGATATCTTGGTATACTCCAAAAGATAAGAAGACCATGAGAATCACTTGTGAATCATTCTAAAAACTCTTAGAAGAAGTGAATTATATGGGAAGTTTAGAAAGTGTGAATTTTGGCTTCAATAGGTTTCTTTTCTTGGCCATATTATCTCTATGGATGGGATCTCAGTTTATCCTATAAAGAAAAAGAAAATCCAAGAATGTCCTACGCCAACAAACATAACCAAGGTATGTAGTTTTATTGGCCTAGCAGGTTACTATTGACGTTTCGTTCATAATTTTTCCGAGTTGGCTAACCCACTAACCAAGATCACATATAAATGGGTTAAGTTTTTATGGACCAAATAATGTATAGAATTTTTTGAATAATTGAAAAGAAGATTGGTCAATGCTCCAATTTTGAATATTCTATCTGGAAATGATGGGTTTGTGATATATAGTGATGCATCAAAGAATGGATTGGGTTGCGTCCTTATGAAAAATGATAAATTTATTACTTATTTATCAAGGCAGTTGAAAACTCATGAGAAAAATTATCCAACTCATGATCTTGAGTTAGCAGTCACAATCTTTTCTCTAAAAATACGGAGACACTATCTCTATGGTGAAAGATGGGAAATATATACGGATCACAAGAGTTTGGAATAAATTTTCACACATAAATAACTCAACATGAGGAAAAGGAGATGACTTGAGTTACTCAAAGATTATGATTGTTCAATACACTACCACATAAAAAAGGTAAATAAGGTGGAAGATGCATTAAGCAGGAAATACCATGGAATTCTGACCCAAATGAGGATTGGGAGAGATATTATATTCATAGATCTAGTAAATATGGATATGGTAATTGTTAAGGAAGAGGAAAAATCATTCATTTTTCAAATTATTGCTAAACCATCTTTAATAGATAAGATAAAAATCTATCAATATGATGATGATAATCTAAGAAAGAAAATTAAAGCTGTTAAGGATGGAAGTTTGGAAGAATTAGTGTTTGTGGATAGAGTTCTAAAATTTGGAAAGAGGTTATACATTCTATTAGTACCTGAACTAAAAAGGGAACTATTAGATGATGTGCATAGCTCAAATTTCTCTATACACCCTGGTAGCACCAAGATGTATAGAAATATGAAGGATTATTTTTGGTGGGACAACATAAAGCAAGAAAGTGATGACTATGTTTCAAGGTGTCTAGTTTGTCAACAAGTGAAGGTTGAGAGAAAAAATCCTAGAGGAGTCATGCAACCTATAACTATTCTTATGTGGAAGTGAGATGACATTATGATGGAATTTGTCACAAGACTAATGAAGACACATAGAAGTAATGATTCAATATGGGTAATTATTGATCATATTAAAAAATCAGCACATTTACTTACCATAAGAGAAGATTTACCACTTGAGTGCCTGAAAAGACTCTATATTAATGAATTTGTAAGACTTCATCGTTCACCTCTATCAATTGTGTCTGATCAAGATCCCCAATTTACATCAACATTTTGGAAAAGTCTTTAGAAGGCTTTGGATACCGAGCTTTATATGAGTACTTCTTATCACCCCAAATTGATGGATAGTTTGAAAGGATTATTCAAACATTGGAAGACATGTTGAGATCATGCTCTCTTGACTTTCAAGGTATGTGGGATCAGTATATACCCTCTAGGTGGAGTTTTACTATAATAATAGTTTCCATTATAGTATTGAAATGGTTCCATATGAAGCATTATATGGAAAGAGATATTGAAATCTAACTTTTTGGGACGATGTTGGTGAGAGGAAACTTATAGGCCCAAAACTTATTGAAGAGACAATAACCAAGGTAAAGACAATTCATGCCCATATTAAAGCATCCCAAAGTAGGAAAAATATCTATTCTAATAACCGGATAAAGGATTTGGAATTTCAAGTGGGAGATCATGTCTTTACAAAAGTATCTCCATATAAGGGTGTCTTAAGGTTCAGTAAGAAAGGAAAAATGAGCCCCAGACACATCAGACCATTTGAAAATCTAGAAAGAATTGGAGCTGTATCTTACCGTTTAGTGATGCCCCCAAGTCTATCCAAAGTTCACGATGTGTTCCTTATGTCATTGTTAAATAATTACATGCCAGACCCAATTCATATACTCACATATGAAGAAATAGAAATTGAACCTCATTTATTATACTGTGAAGATCCTATAGAGATTCTCGACACAAGAGAGAAAGTATTGAAAAATCAGAAAACTCGACTTGTAAAGGTTCTTTGGAGAAACCATAAAATAGAGGAAGCAACATGGGAACCTGAGGATGTTATGAAGAAGAACCACCCACATCTTTTTAGAGGGTTTTATACATGAAAAATTTCAAGGACTGAATTTCCGAAAGAGGGAAGAATATAACACCCCAATATTTTACGTTATGTTTATTCTTAAATAATTTCAATTCATTAGATAGATTACCGAGTCTTTGTGAAACAACACTTGGTTATATAAGATAGTTATAACCGATCCATTAAACTTAAATTTTTCACTTCTTTGATTTGAATTTCGACAAACTGACATACACGATTGCGATCAGTAAGATATTTAGAGTCTGATAGGATCCACTTACATTTTTGGTGAATAGTAACTTACCCTTATGAATAGTAATATGACCAATGGAGTAGTAAACTCACCTAAGAAAGTATAGATAAATTAGTTGTTGTAACACCCGAGACTTTTATGTTATATAAATCATCAAAGGAATCTTTTTCTACACAACACTTTCTTGGCTTGCTTTACACGCAATCGCGACCTTCCTCGATAGCTTGCGTCGTACGCAATACCGAGTTTCACTAAACAACAATATGCTATTAAAACTAGCCGTTATGAATAGTAATAACCACTTTTTGAAATTTTATAAATTTTATTTTTCAAAATGGACTTCATTTTTGGACTCAGAATATCGAAATTAGCCTAGGGTGAAATTTTGGTATTTTTCTGAAAACTTTCAATTTTTGATGAATAGTGAAACCACTAAGTGGTAGGTTAAAAAACTGAATTTTGCATAAAACTTAATTTTACCGCTTCTGTGAATGGAATTTCGAAAATCCGAGAGACACGGTTAATATCAAGGACTAAAATGTGGTTCAATGAGATGAAAATAATTTTTTGGTGAATAGTAACTTTTTACTTTTTTTTACCGCGGTTAATAGTAAATAGGGTAACTAAGGGTAAATATGATATTAATATTACCCTAACACATGTACTAATTCTATTGGACAAGTGTAATTCGACCAAAAACAAACTTAGGAATAAAATATGACCATTTAGGCCCACTTGGATTAGATTAGGACATTTATTATTAATTTATTTAAAGAAGGGTTAAAATAGTTAAAATCAAAGTTTAATAAGTAAATCATTTTTAATATAGGGTTATACATAAGATAAATTCGATTGTAAATATTCATTAGAAAGCTAAAAAGATTTCCTATATGATGGTATTTTATTTGTAATTTTTAGACATCAAATAATTTAATTTATTTATGACACAAAGATGATGCAGTAATTATCTTATTAATGAAATATTGACAAAATTGATAATATAAATACCAAAATAAATGTAATTTGAGACTTTTTATGAATTCCACTAATTTTCTAGGTTACTATGATATATTAGTATTGATTTAATCAACTTGGTTTGAACATATAATTCTGTTATGACTTTGAAAAAAATCATATATCAAATAGTGTCAAAATTGACACAAAATAGTTTTTAAATCAAATATTATATTATTAATTGTTATTTTATTCCTAAAAATCTACGGTTCGGCCAAATGACTTAGATAAGGATATATATTTTAATAATAAACAATTTGGGGTTCGTTTGGCATGTTATAGTAAGTGTATTAACCATATAGTGAAAGAAAACAAAAAGTCATGGTAAAAGTTAAATTATTTAACTTAGAGTTAAATCTAATTGATAAGGTTAAAATAATACCCTAAACTTGTCTAAATTCTATTGGTTGATAGGATTTCGACCCATCCCCACTTTGGCTTCTAAATAAGACCCTTTGGAACCATTATAAACCGATTTTGACTTTAATATAAAATAATATTTTGAGATATTCCTAAGGTGCCCCTCTCCTCCCTTATAAAAGGGCACCTCCTCCCCCTCCTCCTCACACCAATTTGAGAACTCAAGCTCGGCCAACCCCTGCCATTTTCCCTTCTCCACTTCCCAAGAATAATCCTAGAGGTCCTGGTCTTCTCCAAAGACCAATCTTAGTTCCTTAAGTGGAGGATTCAAAAAGGCGTTCCAAAGAAGAGGTAATATCCATTACCGATCTTTTCAATTTCTTTCTTCTTCAACTTCTTCTTATTTAGTTGTTTCATGATAAAGTAATAACATCAGTATTACTTACATACTGATATGTTATTATAAATATGAAACAACCCTAATTCACCTTCTATCCATCCTACGGAAAAATGAAATCACCGCGCGTGCGTACGTACGGAATACCGTCTCCACGCCGTGGTGTAATCTATTTTCCACCATCACCTTACAAGGATGGGTATAATGGTGTAATCAGTAACTATATATGATTATTATTAAGTAATATTGATACTGAAATAATATATATATATACTCCAATACAATTCCACGATCATAGGAACGATATCATCACTCGTGCGTACGTACGGAATACCGTCTCCACGATGTGATGCGACTCGTTCTACATGATCTTCATTTCATAATGATTATATAAATGAATTGAATGAATGAATATGGTATATAATACACTAATACCATTCTGGAAATGAATTATCTATAACCTAAAGATAAGAATAAGAATTTATTCGACAAAACACGCATAAGAACAAAAAGTTATAAAGACCCGAGTAACAAGTAACAATGAAATATTACTAAAAAGAAGCTAATAATATGACCATATATGATCTCATATCAATATGTATGATTCTGGAATAAGTCAATAACATTATTTAAACCATTATACAGGAGCTTCGGACACGAACAAAGCAAATCGGACCTAAGGTAAGGGAAATATCACAATCTCATTTTTATCCGAGATTGTTTATTCGTAAGTATTTACTAGGGTGTATTTTATCATCCACATCCATGTTCCCTCAATATGTAATATTGTTTCCATCCACTTGAAATAGTTTAAATCCAATTTTACCCTTAGGTGAGTTTTTAGTAAAGAATATGAAAGGAATCTTTTGTCGTTTTTCCGTACGAGGTACTTTTTGACTTTTCCGACAAAAGTACGAAGAATGTTTTTTTTAACTTATACGGCATGAATGGATTTTTAAAACATTACATCAAAGAAGCTTCCTTTACAAGTTTTCAAGTTTATTTTTAATCAACTTCTTTTATTTTAAAGTTGTATGACATGTTATGGAAGGAAAAATATTTTTGAAGAAGAAAGGATATTTTCCTCAAGAATTCAATTCAAGTGTTTTATCAAAATTATTTTCCATCTAAGATAATAAAGGGTTCTGTTTTCTATACATATTTTTACATTGGTTTGACTATGTTGTGATGGAATTATGTTTATGAATTCCTTTATCATATATGAATTGATTTATGATTTCATGATGTTTCAAGAATCCCATTTTTGTTACATGTGTTATGCGATGATGCATGTTTTATGATTATGTGGCACACATAAGAAAGGATTCATTATAAGATGGGTGGGACCTATATCTCCCTCCAATGCATTGGGTAATGATTTTATATCTCATGAGATAGACATGGCTGGAACGGAAGGTTATTTCGGTTCAGTGATACAGGACTGAAACGAGGAGTGAACTCGGTTCAGAAAGGGACTTTGTCCACTAAGATAGTCTTGGCAATGAGTCATGACTAACAAGAAATGATTTTCCATGATTATGTGTGCATGCCACAAAGTTTCAAGTTTTATGTTATGATTTTGGGGATCTCATTTTCACTTCTATGATTTATTCCATGTTAAGATATTATGATCTCTTTTGCAGGTTTTGATTTTCAAAAAGATATGATATGATTTTTATTTCCTTTATTTTCCCTTGTTGAGCATTTGAGATCACCCTTTTATGTTTTCTTTTCCCCAGGTCAGGAAGATGGATATTAAGTAGAATATGCTAAAATGGACCCTAGATATGATGAAATAAATGGGAGACACTGTAGAAGATTTATGAACCAGTTGTTTATGTTTCCCAGTTTCTAAAGACACTATACCTATACGGTCCTTTGTGGTTTTGTCATATGTTGTAATAAGTGTGATTAAATTTTGAAGTATTAACAATGTATGTAAAGTGTGGGTCGTTATAGTTGGTATCAGAGGAAAGGTATAGTCAACCTTTGGAAACTAGGATGTGAAAGCCTTAGTAAGAACCCTAAGGATAAGTCTAAGCATAGAACACAATCTTAGAAATGGCCATGAATAACCTAGGATAAGACCATAAGCATGAAAATTTTATTCTTGAATTATGTGGTTTCCTATTATAATTAGTGTTGCTCACACTATTCTTCTTGGTTTTAGTCAATGGCTGGAACCCGAAGGAACCGTGTTAATGCGGAATGCGATGGGCAATGCAATGATTGTCCCCCTGAGCAACCAAACGATATGGGAGCTGGAATGCAAAATCTTGTAGCCATGCTCACACAACTTTCTCAAGCTATGAATCATGCAGGATTTCCAAACGAACAAAGGAGGGAGCAACATTCTGTTGAATCCTTCATGAGGCAGCGTCTACCATCGTTCAACGGGTCTACTGATCCATTAGTTGCTGAACAATGGATTAGTACTACTGAAAAGATATTTTCAGTTCTTCAATGTTCTGAGCATGATAAAGTCATCCTAGCAGTGTATCGTTTGGAAGGAGATGCTGATCAATGGTGGAATCTTGTTAAGAATACAAGGCAAAGGGATGAAATTGAGTCTATGGAATGGGACGAGTTCAAGAACTTATTTTTCAATAAGTACTTCCCTCGTATTCTCCGAACAAAGATGGAGAAAGAGTTCCTTGAACTGAAGCAAAGGGATGATGAATCTCTTAGTACCTATGAAGCAAATTTTACAAGACTTGCAAGGTACGCTTCTGGTATTATTATCCAACCTGAGAGTAAGATCGATCGATTCTTTAGTGGCTTAAAACCAAGTCTTCGAAGGGCGTTAGCCATAAGGGACTTCAATAGCTACGAGGAAATCGTTCGATGTGCTCTCAAAGTCGAGATGGAGATTGGAGTAACCCATCAGTCACATGGGTTTGATAAGAAGAGGAAGATGGAATTCAAAGAAAAATCTAAAGAGCACACGGAAAAGAAGATGAACTTTCCCTTATGCTCAAAGTGTGGAAAGAAACATGGAGGGAGTTGTCTTAAAGGGACAAGTAAATGTTTTAAATGTGGAAAGGAAGGTCATCGGGCATTTGAATGCCGTGATAATGGGAAGAAGATGTCTAATGATGCAAACAAAGGAAGGGATACACAGAATGAACCTGCTACATTTCAATGTTTCAAGTGCAAGGAGATGGGGCATTATGCCAATCAATGCCCAAATCCAAGGGTTGATGATGATGGTCGACGTCAACAAACTCTTAAGGCTAAAGACAAAGGAAAGTCACATGCAATTTCTATCAGCGATGTGGAGTACGATAACGATGTGGTGAAAGGTACACTTACCATCCACTCTAAAGTAGCAAATGTTTTATTTGATTCTGGATCCACCCACTCTTTTATTTCTGAAGACTTTTCTAAGGGTATCACCGTACTACCTCAACAATTAGATGTTGAGTTAGCTGTGACAACACCTAATGGCACATCAATCGCATCAAAAGTTTATAATTCTTCTCCGATCGAAGTTTGTGGGAAAGTGCTTCCTGCAAATCTTGTGATCCTTCCTTTAGTAGAATTTGATGTGATTCTTGGCATGGATTGGCTTTCTCTACATGGAGCTCATATCAATTGCCAAAGAAGGGAAGTCACATTTCATATTCCAGATCAACCTACAATCGTCTATCAATGCAAGGATGAACATAACCTTCCAGTGGAAATTTCTTCCATCTTATGGGTATTGATTCCACTAAATGAAGGATATTTATCTCAAATGGTTGGTGAGAAACTCACGATTAAGAATATGCCCATTGTACGGGAGTTTGATGATGTCTTTCCGGAGGAATTGCCGGGTCTTCCACCAAATCGTGAAGTTGAGTTTTCAATAGAACTCGTACCGGGTGCTTTGCCTATTTCAAAGACACCTTATAGAATGGCCCCAATTGAGTTGCAGGAATTGAAGAAGCAACTCCAAGAGAATCTTGATAAGGGATTCATACGCCCTAGTGCGTCACCTTGGGGAGCACCTGTTCTATTTGTTAAGAAGAAAGATGGATCAATGAGACTCTGCATTGATTACCGAGAACTTAACAAGATCACTATCAAGAACAAATATCCTCTCCCACGCATTGATGACTTATTTGACCAACTACGCGGAGCTCAATACTTTTCCAAGATTGATCTTCGTTCAGGGTATCATCAATTAAGGGTCAAAAGGGAGGATATACCAAAGACGGCTTTCCGTACAAGGTATGGACACTATGAATTTATAGTGATGCCATTTGGTCTTACTAATGCCCCTGCTATCTTCATGGATCTAATGAATAGAGTCTTTAGAGACTATCTTGATCAATTTGTGGTAGTCTTTATAGACGATATTCTTGTCTATTCAAAGAGCAAGGAAGAGCATGAAGATCACTTGAGAATTATATTGAAGACCCTGAGAAAAGAGAAGCTTTATGCCAAATTTACCAAGTGTGAATTTTGGCTTCAAAAAGTTGCATTTTTGGGTCATATAATCTCAAAAGAGGGGATATCTGTGGATCCAGCAAAAACAGAGGTTATCGAAAGATGGTCAAGACCAACAACAGTAACTGAGATCCGAAGTTTTCTTGGTTTGGCTGGATATTATCGACGTTTTGTAAAAGATTTTTCACGATTATCTAATCCACTCACCAAGTTGACTCGGAAAGGAGTTAAGTTTGTCTGGACAGAGGAATGTGAAGATAATTTCAAGGAGTTGAAAAGAAGGTTATCCAGTGCACCTGTGCTCACACTGCCTTGTAGTGGAGAAAGGTTTGTGATCTACAGTGATGCATCCAAGAAGGGATTGGGGTGTGTTCTTATGCAAAATGATATGGTGATAGCTTATGCCTCACGACAGTTGAAAATCCATGAACAAAATTACCCAACACATGATTTGGAGTTGGCTGCGGTAATCTTTGCATTAAAGATTTGGAGGCATTACCTTTATGGTGAAAGGTGTGATATTTATACTGATCATAAAAGTTTAAAGTATATTTTCACACAAAAGGAGCTGAATATGCGCCAAAGAAGATGGTTGGAGCTGATTAAGGATTATGACTGCTCAATCCATTACCACCCTGGGAAAGCAAACAAGGTGGCAGATGCATTAAGTCGACAAGACCATGCTAGTTTATCCATGATGAGGATCACAAAAGATCCAATATTTATGGATTTACAAAGGATGGATCTTGGAATTATAATGGAAGGGGAAAAATCTTATCTTTCTCAAATGAATGTTCAACCATCTATACATGTGAAGATTAAAGAGGCACAGAAAGAAGATGTCGAGTTACAAAAGAAGGTGAGAAATGTTCCTGAATTCAACCTTGATTGTGATGGGATAATAAAGTTCAGAAATCGGGTTTGTGTTCCTCCCATCCCCGAATTAAAGAAAGAGCTGCTGGATGAGGCTCATAGTTCTTCATTCTCTATTCATCCTGGAAGCACGAAGATGTATAGGGACCTGAAAGAGTACTTCTGGTGGGATGGCATGAAAAGAGATGTTGCTGAATATGTCTCTCGATGCTTGGTTTGTCAACAAGTTAAAGCTGAGAGACAGAAGTCTAAGGGGATGTTACAACCATTACCCATACCCGAATGGAAATGGGAAAACATCACTATGGACTTTGTCACAGGACTTCCTAAAACATCCAAAGGCAATAATGCTATCTGGGTCATAGTTGATCGTCTTACAAAGTCTGCACACTTCATTGCTATTAGAGAGGATTTCTCTCTAGATCAGCTTGCCAAGATATATGTAAAGGAAGTGGTAAGATTGCATGGAGTACCACTTTCTATTATATCTGATCGAGATCCGAGATTTACCTCAAAGTTCTGGCGAAGTCTTCAGCATACTCTGGATACAGAGTTGAGTTTCAGCACTGCTTATCATCCCCAGACAGACGGTCAGTCTGAGAGAACAATTCAAACCCTAGAAGATATGTTGAGAGCTTGCTCTATGGATTTCAAAGGAGGTTGGGATCAACACCTACCTTTGGTGGAATTTTCTTATAATAATAGCTTTCACTCCAGTATTCAGATGGCTCCTTATGAAGCTCTCTATGGAAAGAAATGCAGGACTCCAACTTGCTGGGATGAAGTTGGGGAAAGAAAGCTATTAGGACCTGATCTCGTTGATGAAATGGCAGAAAAGGTCAGATCTATTCAACAACACATAAGAGCAGCTCAGAGTCGACAGAAAAGTTATGCCGACAACCGAAGAAAAGACCTAGAGTTTGAAGTGGGTGATAAAGTGTTCTTACGAATATCTCCCTGGAAGAGGGTTATGAGATTTGGAAAGAAGGGGAAGTTGAGCCCTAGATATATCGGTCCTTTTGAAATACTGGATCGTGTTGGGAAGGTAGCTTACCGATTGGCGCTTCCACCGAATCTCTCTCAAGTTCACGATGTGTTCCATGTATCTCTCCTGAGAAAGTACATACCAGATCCTTCACATGTACTCAGCTCAGAAGTTGTACCACTGGAGCAAGATCTTTCTTATGAAGAACAGCCGATAGAGATTCTGGATCGTAGCGAAAAAGTCCTACGAAACAAGACCACTCGCTTGGTGAAAGTTTTATGGAGAAACCACCAACTTGAAGAAGCTACATGGGAGCTTGAGGATATGATGAGGGAGAAGTATCCTCATTTGTTTGTTGCAAAGTGACGAATTTCGAGGGCGAAATTCTTTTTAAGGGGGGTAGAATGTAACACCCGAGACTTTTATGTTATATAAATCATCAAAGGAATCTTTTTCTACACAACACTTTCTTGGCTTGCTTTACACGCAATCGCGACCTTCCTCGATAGCTTGCGTCGTACGCAATACCGAGTTTCACTAAACAACAATATGCTATTAAAACTAGCCGTTATGAATAGTAATAACCACTTTTTGAAATTTTATAAATTTTATTTTTCAAAATGGACTTCATTTTTGGACTCAGAATATCGAAATTAGCCTAGGGTGAAATTTTGGTATTTTTCTGAAAACTTTCAATTTTTGATGAATAGTGAAACCACTAAGTGGTAGGTTAAAAAACTGAATTTTGCATAAAACTTAATTTTACCGCTTCTGTGAATGGAATTTCGAAAATCCGAGAGACACGGTTAATATCAAGGACTAAAATGTGGTTCAATGAGATGAAAATAATTTTTTGGTGAATAGTAACTTTTTACTTTTTTTTACCGCGGTTAATAGTAAATAGGGTAACTAAGGGTAAATATGATATTAATATTACCCTAACACATGTCCTAATTCTATTGGACAAGTGTAATTCGACCAAAAACAAACTTAGGAATAAAATATGACCATTTAGGCCCACTTGGATTAGATTAGGACATTTATTATTAATTTATTTAAAGAAGGGTTAAAATAGTTAAAATCAAAGTTTAATAAGTAAATCATTTTTAATATAGGGTTATACATAAGATAAATTCGATTGTAAATATTCATTAGAAAGATAAAAAGATTTCCTACATGATGGTATTTTATTTGTAATTTTTAGACATCAAATAATTTAATTTATTTATGACACAAAGATGATGCAGTAATTATCTTATTAATGAAATATTGACAAAATTGATAATATAAATACCAAAATAAATGTAATTTGAGACTTTTTATGAATTCCACTAATTTTCTAGGTTACTATGATATATTAGTATTGATTTAATCAACTTGGTTTGAACATATAATTCTGTTATGACTTTGAAAAAAATCATATATCAAATAGTGTCAAAATTGACACAAAATAGTTTTTAAATCAAATATTATATTATTAATTGTTATTTTATTCCTAAAAATCTAAGGTTCGGCCAAATGACTTAGATAAGGATATATATTTTAATAATAAACAATTTGGGGTTCGTTTGGCATGTTATAGTAAGTGTATTAACCATATAGTGAAAGAAAACAAAAAGTCATGGTAAAAGTTAAATTATTTAACTTAGAGTTAAATCTAATTGATAAGGTTAAAATAATACCCTAAACTTGTATAAATTCTATTGGTTGATAGGATTTCGACCCATCCCCACTTTGGCTTCGAAATAAGACCCTTTGGAACCATTATAAACCGATTTTGACTTTAATATAAAATAATATTTTGAGATATTCCTAAGGTGCCCCTCTCCTCCCTTATAAAAGGGCACCTCCTCCCCCTCCTCCTCACACCAATTTGAGCACTCAAGCTCGGCCAACCCCTGCCATTTTCCCTTCTCCACTTCCCTAGAATAATCCTAGAGGTCCTGGTCTTCTCCAAAGACCAATCTTAGTTCCTTAAGTGGAGGATTCAAAAAGGCGTTCCAAAGAAGAGGTAATATCCATTACCGATCTTTTCAATTTCTTTCTTCTTCAACTTCTTCTTCTTTAGTTGTTTCATGATAAAGTAATAACATCAGTATTACTTACATACTGATATGTTATTATAAATATGAAACAACCCTAATTCACCTTCTATCCATCCTACGGAAAAATGAAATCACCGCGCGTGCGTACGTACGGAATACCGTCTCCACGCCGTGGTGTAATCTATTTTCCACCATCACCTTACAAGGATGGGTATAATGGTGTAATCAGTAACTATATATGATTATTATTAAGTAATATTGATACTGAAATAATATATATATATACTCCAATACAATTCCACGATCATAGGAACGATATCATCACTCGTGCGTACGTACGGAATACCGTCTCCACGATGTGATGCGACTCGTTCTACATGATCTTCATTTCATAATGATTATATAAATGAATTGAATGAATGAATATGGTATATAATACACTAATACCATTCTGGAAATGAATTATCTATAACCTAAAGATAAGAATAAGAATTTATTCGACAAAACACGCATAAGAACAAAAAGTTATAAAGACCCGAGTAACAAGTAACAATGAAATATTACTAACAAGAAGCTAATAATATGACCATATATGATCTCATATCAATATGTATGATTCTGGAATAAGTCAATAACATTATTTAAACCATTATACAGGAGCTTTGGACAGGAACAAAGCAAATCGGACCTATGGTAAGGGAAATATCACAATCTCATTTTTATCCGAGATTGTTTATTCGTAAGTATTTACTAGGGTGTATTTTATCATCCACATCCATGTTCCCTCAATATGTAATATTGTTTCCATCCACTTGAAATAGTTTAAATCCAATTTTACCCTTAGGTGAGTTTTTAGTAAAGAATATGAAAGGAATCTTTTGTCGTTTTTCCGTACGAGGTACTTTTTGACTTTTCCGACAAAAGTACGAAGAATGTTTTTTTTAACTTATACGGCATGAATGGATTTTTAAAACATTACATCAAAGAAGCTTCCTTTACAAGTTTTCAAGTTTATTTTTAATCAACTTCTTTTATTTTAAAGTTGTATGACATGTTATGGAAGGAAAAATATTTTTGAAGAAGAAAGGATATTTTCCTCAAGAATTCAATTCAAGTGTTTTATCAAAATTATTTTCCATCTAAGATAATAAAGGGTTCTGTTTTCTATACATATTTTTACATTGGTTTGACTATGTTGTGATGGAATTATGTTTATGAATTCCTTTATCATATATGAATTGATTTATGATTTCATGATGTTTCAAGAATCCCATTTTTGTTACATGTGTTATGCGATGATGCATGTTTTATGATTATGTGGCACACATAAGAAAGGATTCATTATAAGATGGGTGGGACCTATATCTCCCTCCAATGCATTGGGTAATGATTTTATATCTCATGAGATAGACATGGCTGGAACGGAAGGTTATTTCGGTTCAGTGATACAGGACTGAAACGAGGAGTGAACTCGGTTCAGAAAGGGACTTTGTCCACTAAGATAGTCTTGGCAATGAGTCATGACTAACAAGAAATGATTTTCCATGATTATGTGTGCATGCCACAAAGTTTCAAGTTTTATGTTATGATTTTGGGGATCTCATTTTCACTTCTATGATTTATTCCATGTTAAGATATTATGATCTCTTTTGCAGGTTTTGATTTTCAAAAAGATATGATATGATTTTTATTTCCTTTATTTTCCCTTGTTGAGCATTTGAGATCACCCTTTTATGTTTTCTTTTCCCCAGGTCAGGAAGATGGATATTAAGTAGAATATGCTAAAAGGGACCCTAGATATGATGAAATAAATGGGAGACACTGTAGAAGATTTATGAACCAGTTGTTTATGTTTCCCAGTTTCTAAAGACACTATACCTATACGGTCCTTTGTGGTTTTGTCATATGTTGTAATAAGTGTGATTAAATTTTGAAGTATTAACAATGTATGTAAAGTGTGGGTCGTTATAGTTGTTCCATCATTACTGTTTTGAGTTTAGTCTTTCTTAAAAATATAACGAATTTGATAAATTGATTTTCTAGGTAAAAATTGTATATTTCAGAGAGATTTAAATTATTATATAAAACTAAGGTTTTATAAATGTTTATAATAATGAAATATTCTTACCAAAAGAATCTTCTTTAATTAAAAATGATAAAATATTTTTTTTGAAAATTTTACTATTCACTTTACTATGCATTTTATGCCCACTATTATTTTTAATAAATAAGTATTTTCATTGATAAAAGTTAAAATTTTCATATTTAGATAATTATTATGATAAAATAAATGTCATTTTTGAATTCATAACATCGTTATTAGGTTACGCTGAATTTATGATAATTTTATAAAATACTTTAGTTTTTCATGAATAGTAAAAATACAGTTTTGAGTTTTCGATATGTTTAATGACATCATAATGATGTAATAATTTGTATAAAATACTGGTAAAATTGTTTAAATTAAAATATGATATTATGTATCCCAAGTATCAAAAAGCATGGGAAAATACCATGGGAAATCCCATGGTTTTGCAAATACCACTAATGAGTTGTCATTGAGAATTAATAAAAATCTCCCTCTCTTTTACTATAAATATCCACCATTCCTTCATTTTATTTCATTCCAAATTCATCATCCTCAAATATCTAGTATTTTTACCTCTACATAAGTCCTCCCAATATGTCATAAATCCCCCAAGGTCCCAACTTTCAAGTTTTAGGAGTTACTCTAAAAGGTAAGGGAATCTACCACCATCCTCTTTTTCAAGCACTCTTTTTATGTTATTCTTTTTAATTTCAATTGGATCATGTTGGGATATGTCATTAAATATCCCCATTACTTCCCATGTTATTTATGAATGATTAGAGACCAATTTTTCTCTCATAAAATTATTTTATGAAGTTTTAAGTGGTACCGTTAGACTGTCGATTTTTCATAAGGGATTTCTCAACTTCTCTTTTTTATTTCAAGTTCCTTCCTTTTATTTTTATTTCCTAACCTCATTTCATAAAAATGTTATGATAACTCCAATAACTTAAATTTAATTTAATTTTTTTATGATAATGTAATAATTCATCATCATATATCCTTTCCCCTTATTTTATACAAGAAATGAAAACACCATATGAGATGTGTTAATTTATCACATTCAAGGATGACAAGTTTTCAATTTATATTACCATAATCAATTATGGCAATGAAACCATTTTGATGGTTTAATGAGACTATAATATATTTATTATAACTTATGTAAGTTTCTAGAATCTTTTTTTACACATGATATTAATTTACAAATCAAAATGAGTTCAATGTGATCAAAAACTGCCAATTAACCCAAACAATTATCATTAAAGTTTTATATAATGATTTATATTGACTACCAATAAACAAATGAATTTTATAACCATGTAACCTTATGGATAAAAATTAAAAACTCATAACTTCAATTCTTATTTTCAATTTCCATTTTACCTGAACTTCCATACTCTTATACAAGCGAACTAATCAGGAAAATTAAGAAAACATGCACTCCCAAATGATGAAATTTAATATATTAACCCATATAAAAGTTTATTAATGAACTTAATGAAGATATAATAAATCAATTATATGTAGATAAGATTTTTTAATTATTAATTAATTAATATAATTTGATTATTTAGGACATTAAGGTCAAGTGAAGAGTATATTTAGATTAAGGTAAGGGATCTCTCGTCTCACTTTTGTTTCCGTGATATTTCCATTGATCACCACTTATTTTTTGTATGTGGTGTATGTTTACTGAATTTTGGAATATAATATCATGAGTCTATTTATATTCATGGTATTTAGTGATTCACTTTTTTATTATTAACTCGATTGATTACAATGATGTAAGGGACTTTGTCTCAATTTCTATTTCCTTATGATTTACTTGGTACTGTGCACCTAATCATTCTTATATGGCATATCTACTGCCCCTTTGATATCATTTTTCATTTTAAATTGTAATTATATTATATATCCATATTATTTTTACATTTATATGACTATTGTATTAGCCGTATACCATTTTACATACAATGTTTTTTTTGGAATGTTACTTTAAATGTGGAAATATTGATGAATCCATATCCTCTACTCAATAAGGACACTGAAAAGGCATATAATTATTGTATTAAATCATTTTATAAATAATTATTTGGATTTTTAGTGACGGGAGAGGACCTCTATATCCCCTTTATGTATCGACATGTCTCATGAGACAAATTAGTTGGCAAAAAACCCTTTGAGTTTGTTTCTAAAACAAAAATAGATGGGTATCTACCCACATAATTAAACCATATCGACAATATTATGGTTCATGTTTCAGATACATGGCGTACAAATAATAAGCATTATCTTTATTCATTATACAGTTATTACTTTCTATGAGGTTTTTACTATGAAAAAATCTATGGATGCATTATCATTCTCAGTTTATTGATGGCATGTGTTTTTCCATTTATTCACCATGCCATATTGATTATGTAAAATTGATTATGATTTAGTTATTATTGTTTCATGCTTTTGCTATATGTAACTCTTACAGAGCATTTGAGATCACCCCTTTTATTTGTTTTCCTTCCCAAGGTTATGAACAAGAGATCATTTATTGAGTTCTTATGGATACATTTTATTAGATTTTGTTATGTATTACTTTTTGTTTCATTTACCAATGTAAAATGAGTTCCATATATGAATCTAGTTTCTTCAAGACTACAAAACGGACCGATCCTTTAGGATTTGATTTCTTGTAATCATACCAATTTAATGTAATAATACACTAGATTTGGGATACTAGGGTTGGGGAATTAAATGTATTATTTAATTAGATATAATATAACTAATTATATTTGAATCATAATTATATTTTATTTTTGTATAAGTTAATTTTTGAGCTTAAAAACACATTTTTCTATAAAAAAATTCATTTCGTTTTAGGAATTTATATTAAAATTGATTTACGATGCTTATAAAAATTGAATATTGAAAAATGTATTGCATATTTTTAATCAAGATATTCAAATTTTTTAAATAATTCCCTCTTATTTTGGGTCATTATGAATAATAATCGTAGAAATTTTTTTCACCTTGTAAGGGTAAATCAAGTAATTAAGGTTAAAAATAATATGGTAAGGAGTAAAAATAACACTAAAAATTGAATTTAATCAATTGTATGAATTTTTTATATCATCATCATCCATTATTAAATTTTATGGAAATTTTTTATGCCATGTTTATTTGAAAACAACTCATATATTCTTTTAAGTAAAGTAAAATTCCAAATGTCACTCTCTTGTTTTAAATTTCTCTTATATGTTCACATAGGGATAAAAATAAGTTGTGAATGAATATTAAAGGTTATTTTGAGAATAATGAAACTATTTTTATTATGTAAATTTATCTTTAATTTTTAGTGATAAAATAATTACCTTAATTCTTACGCAACACCGACATAGTGCATGTGTATGTAGTAGAAAAATCAGGTAAATAATATTAAAAACTATAAAAGTAACTGTTTTTGGGTGATTTATAGAGTCTAAATTTTTTATAAATAGATATAACATATTAGGGAAATTTTAAAAGTATATAATCTAAATCCATTGTTATCTTGATTACTTTATTCTCATATTAAATAAATAGTTCCAAAAATGACATTAACAACACTTTATAATAAATAATATTTTATTAAATGATTTAAAATTCAAAAAAAATCCTATATTAGGAAAAGTGAATTATATTTAGTTGAAAATATCAACAATGGTATATTTATGGATATATTTTACTTTTATAGTATCTTTATTGACCCCTAAATAGTAAAAAAGCTTTGATATCATGGTAATAATCAAAAGGGTTAATGAGGATTAAAACAAAGAGATAAGGGTGAAAATATCACCTAAACTTGTAAAAATTTTATTTTATGAGAGTATTTAAACTAATAATTATCTTATATTAAAAATATATCATTTTACCCACTTTTCAATCAAAATTAATTTATATTAATTTAATAATTTAAGTAATTCCAAGAGTACCCCTCCCCTCACTTATAAAAGAGCACATCCTATCCTCCCTTAATCATAGTTTTTAAGCACTCTAGTTTAGAAACTACCTAAATAATTACATTTCTAACATCCCTCTACATTTCCTATAGGTATTATTTTAGGCATAATACCAATATTATAGTGATTAAGTTACAAATCAAAGGGGGTTTTCCGAAGAAGAGGTATAGATTTTAACCGAATGTCTTTAAATCTTCTTAAACCATTATTAAATAATAAAATAATAATCTTACATATAATTATATTTTATTATATTAATTTAATAACCTATATCCATCTCTTATCCCATAAAATAGAAAATGAAGCCATCATTCATGTGCATTGTGGACTACCGTCTCACAAACTAATGTAATTAATTTTATGTCACCACCTATTAAGGTTGGTTATAATGAAAGATTTAATTTGTATATATATATTATATTAATTTAATATTTATAATTCTATAAATATTATAAATAATCTATTTTATTACTATTTAATCCATTGAAACTTGGTAACATTGTTCATGCGTACATGTGGATTACTACCTCCATGAAGCAATGCGATTCATTTTTCATCACTACTTCACATAGATGGTAAGTATAAGTAAATTTAAAGATATAATATGATATTTATGAAATAATAATAATTATATAAATATAAAATAATACTTACCTTATTTATTTCAAGTTTTTTGAAAAATACAAACGTTACTCATGCGTACGTACGACCTACTATCTCCATGATTGTAACACAATTCATTTTTATTAACCATCTTCCAAAGTTGGTTTTAAAAGTATAATTAATATATAAAAATGATAATTATTCCATTATTATTATTCTAGATATGTTGGTATGATTACCTTTTTGACCATGGTCATCATACTGAAGTTGTTTTTCAACTATGAACCAAATGTTCTCAAAACACACGATATGGACTTAACCAATTAAGTAATTAAATAGGTCATTAAAATAAACGGTTTAATAATAAGGTATTAAAACATAAAAAAATGTTCTTAATAAATTAAATAATTTATAAAATTTTATTATATTGTAGACAAAGAGCGTACATGATAATTAATACTCAAGGTAATAGACACTTAACCTTAAAAATCTCATTTTAAATTTTTTAAAAATTTATTTTATAAATATTTTTCTTCAATGTTAAAATTATTAAAATTATTTTATTAATTTATTTATATGTATATAAATGAATTATAAAGGATATTTTATATCTCCTTTTTACTTTCTTTCAAAGGTTTTTAAAATGATTTTTTTACATATTTTATACGGAACATTTTGACAAAAAAGAAAAAGGAATGTTCTATTTTAACGTATAGTTATCAAAAATTTTTCCAATATCATAATTGTTTTTTTATGATTGGATTTATTTACAATGTTTTATGTTTTATTAAAATAAAATCTATCCTTCTCTTTGTTCTAATTATTTTCAAAAATGGTTTTAAATGAAATGGATATTTCGATATCCAAAAATGTTTTTTATGGGCGAAAGGAATTTTTTATGATGGAAATACAATCCTTAATTTTTATGATTATGTTATTCTTCTTGGAAATTTTTTATGAGTATGGGTGAGCCCAACATAGCTCATGATGATGGGTGAGCCCAATATATCTCTCCAATTCATTGGGTAAATAGATAAAGTTAACTAGTTATATGTTTCTCCTAAGATACTATCATAATTTTATGGATAGGTAATTACATTTATAAGAGTGATTATAATATTGATATAAATATGATGTCCTAAGTTACCTACATGAATTTTATATGCTTTATCATGAGTTTTAATTTAAATATTTCGATTTCAAAAGGTAATATAATGATATGTTTTTAAAGGAATGATTATGCCATTTTAAGGTAAAACAGTATATTTTTAATAAAAAGTTTTTCATAGGATTTCATTTTTTCTAAGAAACCCTCATGATTATGATTTTCCCTTTTTTTTATTATAAAGTATTTTATGAAAAAAATTTGGTAGTAAATCTTATAAGGCCCCCAAATTGAAATGTTATATAATCTTGAGTTAATTCAAGAATTCACAATGAGGATATTTTCTGGTTTAGAGATTTAGAGTATTAAGCCATAACTATTACATAATAAAAACATAGAAATACAAGTGGACACTTCCAATAGCATCTATTTCTTCCATAACATAAAATTTTTTAAAAATAAACATGGTTTCTTTTCATGTTTAATCATCATAGCTTTTCTTTGATTACATCCTTGACTTTATTCTACCTTAAATCCTATAAAAACATTTAAAAACTTGGGATAAGCACAAAAAGATCAGCAAGGGACATAAAAATAAATAAAAACCATTAGTCTAGTTAAAACCTGATAACCCATTAAATGTTCTTTGAGAGGATGAAACAAAACATTTTCACATGAATGACACTCATACTTTTTGATCAATAAAAACACTAAAAATAATAGAAAGCAATTAAAACTCCTTTAGGCGACTTAGAGCATCATATACATAAAAACATTTCAAACATCTTCCAATTAGAATAACCATATTTTTTAATTCAAATTTGGAGATCTATAATGGGGTTCAAACTTCGTATAAGCTATATCGGTCTCACCTGTGAGCTATAATGGGGCTCAAACCTTCATATAAGCTGTGTCAGGCTCATCTGTGAGCTATAATGGGGATCAAATATTTGTATAAGATATATCAGGCTCACCTGTGAGCTATAATGAGGATCAACCCTTTTTATAATCTATATTGGGATCACTCGTTTCATATAATGCTCATTAACTATTTCATGAATAACACACGTTCATCACAAAACCCCCTTTTGAAAGCTTCTTCTAATCCCATATGAAAGAAATTTCTGTATAAAAATACCAAGAACCCATTTTAAATACCAATATACCCAAATAAGGGATTTATTTTCATTCTAAAATACATTAAGGCTTATAGAGGAATCTAAATATTGAATAATGGTTCTGGCGACGGAGAAGTCGTGGTCACCATATACGTTAAAAGACATTCCTTTTATCATTTTGTAATGAAGTTAAAATGATTTGTATAAAAATGTTCCTTTTGAAAACTTTTAATGAAATTAAATATTGATATAAAATTTCCTGTACATTCCTTTTATACCCACATAAATAAATATGTAATTTAATATCATGAAGAAAAAGATTTGATAATTAAATCTTTAAATGTTAAAGGTGTCCCATACCATTTTGAACATTTAAATATTAATCTCCATGATTTAATAAATAAAATTAGTATAGATAAAATATGGATATTAAATGTCATAGTGGCTGTATATACACCTTATACAAGAATAAAGGTTCATATTATCAAGAAATGCCTCAATGAAAGGAGATTGAGACGAAGTCCCTTACCTTGAGTCCGACTTGTCTCACTTGTTCTTTAATTTCATGAATAATAAAATTAGGTTAATTTATAATTTATTTAGAACCTTTTTAATGTTTATTATTCATTTTATATCACTTATTACCATGTTATAGCAATTAGTTAATTATTTGAGTTCATATCGGATGTTTTGTTAATGTTCAGTATTTGAGTCAAAAATGAACTTTTTTTATGCAAATTATTCATGTGGTCATAACTCCATTATCTCCATAATATTATTCATGATTTAAATATAATATATATCTAGTATATATGTATTTTATAATATTCCATAATATTTGGAGATAAGAAATGAAATGCACCATTTATGGAGACGATAGGACATACGTATGAATGAACACTACTTTCATTTATTTGTCATATTAAAGGAATGAAAAATAAATGATAAATAGGTATATTATAATTTCATTAAAATATATATGTTATATATTTTACATTATTTCATTAACTCCATCCTTTATATGTTCTATTTATGGGATTAATGAGTCATATCACTTTGAGTGGGCGGTATTCGACATTTCCTCAAATGAAATTATCGTATTTACACATTACGGAAAGCATAAAGTTATGTTAAAAATAAAAATTACAGAAGAATAGAGAAAATATAAATATAATATATATCATATATAAATACAGTTCCATCATAATGGTCAGTATGAGAGGTGGTAGGAGAAAATTGAACAATCATCATTTCGTGAGGCAGTAGTTCACCGTACACAGAAACAATTGGTTCTATATCCATTAAATGGAGGTGTGTGTAAGTGTAGGTTGAAAACTTAACATAAAAACATATTAGTATTCTGAGGATACTAGTTTTTTTATAAAATAATGTAATAAAAAGTTCATAGGGGGTGGATAAGGAAAATAAAGGAAAAGATCTTGAGAGAAGACGTTACCTCAAAATTGGGTAACTCCTTTTGATTTGAGCCAAAAGGATTATTTAATTTGTATTATTCTCAAGGTAAGGATTATAGGAGTAAGGGAGGGATTTTTGGATCTTATTTTAGTAGAATTTGGATGATACAATGGGATTGAGTGGTGTGAGTAACTGGGTAGAGGTGGTGGCCTTTTATAAGAGGGAGGAGGGCACTTTAGGAAAGTCTTGAAATATTATTTTATTATAAATTGATTTTCAAATTATAATTGTTAAAAAGTAATAAATTTAGAGTTTAATATGATTATGGTTCTAAATAATCTCAAATAATAGGTTTTATACAATTTTAGGTCACAAAATTAACCTTATCTTTTAGCTTTAACCCTTAGTTAAAAACATCAACTCTCACCACGTCTTCATGTATTTTCATAATATATGGTTACTATAGTTACTATAAAATGTCAGTAAAACAAAAAGTGGATAAATAATTAAATTTATAACATTATATAATTCATTTTTCTAAATATTATATTTTTAAGACTATTATATAATTTAATAAAATAGTATTTGTTTTAAAAACTCATTTATGCCAATTTTGACACTATTTAATAATTGATTTTTGTTAAAGTCATAACAAATTTATTCCATCTAAAAAAAGGAATTAAATTATTCCTCAAATTCCAATGTATTCCAAAAAAATCCATTTATGATATAAAAATGTTAAAATCATATTTATTTTAATATTTATAATATCATTTATTTGAATCTTTCATTAATAAGGTAATCACTATATCATCATTGTGCCATAAATAAATTTATTTATTTAATGTATAAAAATTATAAATAAAATACCATGATGTAGGAAATATTTTTATCTTTATAATGATTATTTATAGTCTAATATATAATTTATATAAAGAAAATTAATTTTTTTAGTTAGGAGATACATGTTTATGTTATATTTCCCTTTTTTTAAAATAAATACTATAAAAGGTCATTATCACACCCAAGTGGCTCTAAGAGGTCCTAAAATTGACCCAAGGATTACCATTATCGGTCATATCTCATAAAATAGTATTAAGACACGTGTTAGGGTAGTTTCATATTATTATAATATTATTTTTTACCCTTATTTACCTGATTTACCCTTTAACCATGATAAATAAAAATAATTACTAAAGTTACTATTCATAATGTCCAAAAATAAAAGGTACCTATTTAAAAAATTTGGACCTTATGATTACAAATATGGAATATATTTTTCCAAATTCAAAATATGGAATTGGAAGAAATTAATTTAAAATTAATTCTCGTTGTCAAAACTAGAAAGCGGGTTTTTAAGAAGTAAAAACTGTCAAAAGATTGACATGTGTTTATGTCCAATTTCAATATAAAATTACTTCAAATTACCATAATTGGATTAAATTATAAAAAATTAATCCAATTAAACTTTAAAAATAATTAAAAAGAAAATCTAACTATATAAATAAATGAGATGAAAAGACAGTCTTGAATTAAAATACAGTATTTTTCACTATTCATAAAAATATGGATTTTATCAAAAAAATTAAAAAATTTCAACCCGAGTAAATTTTTATGTCCCTCTTATAAAGAAGAAGTTTATTTTATCAAATAGAACATATAAAAGTGATAAAAACTATTTTAAAAAAACAGTTATCCATCAAAAGGCGGTAAAATGACTTCTTAAAAATATTAGAGTATTTTTGGCTTAAAATTGGATTCATTCTCATTTTAAGCCTACAAAATTCATTGAATAAATGTAAAAACATTTAAAAAATATATCAAATTAAAATATAGTTAATTTTTTTCATTCCCACTAATATAACAACTAGGTGTTAACTACCATTTAAAATAATAATATTATTGCTGTATTATTTTTCTGTATAACTCAGTGTTGTGTGCAACATAAGATTTCGGAGAAACCCATTGTTACTGGTCAGATACACTATCATATATAGTGTCCCCTTTAAACTAAAATTAATATTAAATTCAAAAATATTAATAGATATGAAAATTTATTATTCTATAAATACCTGGGATGTTACAAATCTGTTTTTATGTGTAAGTAAATGATTATTTAAGCTCCAAGTTTATTATATTAAAGTAAAAACTCTCTTTTATGATCTTATAGTTTTGAAATATACTAAAGATTTTATTTCTTCCATTATATATATATGTTACTAAACTTTTTTTTATCATCATACATTTTTAGATGATTTTTTATAGGTCTTAAGGTTGAGTAGGAATGTTCTTAAATTCAAAGTTCTAGAAATGGAAGTTACCTAGAACGAAGCAAGCATGTATTTATAAAGAACTTGTTTTGTTGAAAAAATGGATACTGTGTGGAAATTTACACTCTTAAAGAGTTTTTCCTTATTCTATAAAACCCAAAACCTAAAATGTCCGTGAGTATATAAGTGATACAATATTTTATTTTGATGCTATATGTTTTTGATGGCTAAAATTAGGCCATGTTTATCAGTATCAAAGCTAGAAATGTAAATATTATGTTTTAAGAACCAGATCCAAGAGTATGAGTTTAGGGATTTTATATTTATAATTAGAGTAGGTTTTAGATAACTTTGGAGATTAGGATGTTTTCATGTGAGGTTAACTTAATAGTTATAGATACCACCATGGGTTTATACGTTTAAGGTTGATCATAAGTTCAATGGAATAGACACCCATTTTGAGGTTTTAAGTGATGATATTTTAAAGTGATTAATGATATTTTGGAAAATTTTTATTGGGATAAGTTACAATTAATCCTTAGGTGTATCATGTGGTTTAACATGAATGATTATTTGGGAAGAATGCTGTTAATTTTTTTGGATATGTAATCTGAAGGGTATTATATAACCTTTGAGGTTAAAACATTCTTTAATGTTAAGTTTATTGAGTTTATTTTGGATGTATGGTTTTTTATTTATGGAATTATATACATTGAACCTTTGGATTTATTATTAAATTTTGGAGATTATTGTATTATTTCTTCATATAAAGGTTTAATCATTTTCAGTATTATCTTATCATGTGTTGACCATTTTGGTTTTAGTAAAGATAGGAAGAATATATTTTGATCCTTTTATATACATTATTTTCAATAAGAAGTTTATTATAGTGATCTAGGAACAAAATATACATACTCATCATCTGGATAAAAATATGAGATAAAGGTGGAAATTGATTGAATCATGAAACCAAAAGATGAAGTTATGTTGATGGATTTGAAGAAAATCATTATGTATATTTCCTTATGTTCTTAGTCTAGATAGTAAATAAATACATCAAATATAAGAAAAATAATCTTTAAATAAACATGTTTTTATATTACCCTAATTCTTGATGAATTGATGATATTTTTACCACCTCATTGGTTTATGTTTTTATGGTCATTGAATTTCTCATGATCATTAACTTTAATATGATCAATATTATCTATCACACTCCATCATTATTGGCCATTAATTTTTCATCCATGTCTATATTTCACTTCCTAATAATGTTCTAAAATTTGGAAACCTTGTTATCTGTTATTCTAGATGAACTTCATTTTCCCCTTTCCCTCTTTTAAAAAGAAAATTTTATTAACCCTTTTTAAGATTTGAGTTTTCAAAAAAGGTATTTTCAAATTTCAAACACTTTTTTTTATGATCTCAAGTTCAAATTGAGAGGACACAATTTATTAGGGGTGTGTTAGGGGAGAATTTAATACCCTGATATTTTAAAAGAACACAATGTTCAATAGATTATATGACACACAACACCAAGCATAAACAGATCACGAAATATTATTATTTTATGATCATTATAACATAGATGTTGAATTGGAGGGTATGAATAGAAGTAACCATATTTTGAAATATATATAAAGGTTATAAAATATAAAAACATATTGGTAAATTTTTAATAAATAAGCACAAAATTTTCAATAAAGTCATTTTATGGTTTAAAAATACATTTTCTTCAAAAATGATTTTTATTGATTTCTATGAAAAAATATTATAATTAATTTATACCACTTTTGGAGTTTATATTTGATAAAAATAATATAATTTTTAAAGTTAATATATCAAAATTATATTAGGGTGAATTTTTGGGATTCTTCTAAAAAGGTTGATTTTTCAGTGAATAGTGTAAAATACTGAGTTTTGTAAAACTATCATTTATTTTCATTAAAACATACCATTATGATTTGAATTTGACTGAAAAGTAATATAAGTATTATTTAATTAGATATAATCCTATTAATTATATAACGAACCTGACTCTAGTAACCTAGATCCAGTTTCTTCTTTATTACATTGACATAAGATACAAGGAATCACATCCCGAAGAACCAAATAGTTTAGTAGTCTTGGTAAACTAGATAAATTTTAAATGCCTCGATCCATATGGATTGACCCTTTTCATGTTTTTGAATATATAAGTTCTCATAGGAGTATCATAAAAAGTTTTTAGAAGTTTAGTTAAGTAAAAATTGGAAAGGGGGGATTACACATCGTGTAACTGAATTACACGATGTGAAATTCTGTTTCATGGGTTGTTTCACGAAGTGAAATAGGGTTTCATGATGTGTAAGTTTTTAGTGCTGAAAAATAAAATAAATCATTGATATGATGTATTTTTCAAAGTAAACTGACCCAAGGTATTACACTATGTAAAAAGGGATTACACATCGTGTAATGTCCCACTACTTTATGTTTTTAAAACATTTCAATATCTTAGGTTTTCAAAACCTACGACTGAATCTCCACTCCCTCTCATCCCAGGAGACCCAGAAGACCCCTCTGTGGATTTTTAGAGATCCCTTCGACAAGGATCGATCGCAGGCTTCCATCTTCAATCCATCTTCGATATAAGGTACGATCTACCTCAATTATCATGGTTTATTGGATCTATTTCCTCCTGTTTCACCTTTCCATGTGATGTAATGTGATATCTATGGTTATAATGAAGTTTCTATCGGTTTTTGTCGGTGTGGTGGTGTTGTCGCGTCCCTGGGTGGATGCTGTTGTTGCGGGGGAGGTGATCGGGATCCGTTGCGTTGATCCATTCTCAAGAGAAGAATATTGAAGACCTTTTGAGGTAGGTGATTTGTTGCTTCTCTATTTATTTATGTGAAATCATATAGATAACATGATTTATCCCATTGGATCTCAATGAAATTGACATAATAAAAATTTGAACTGGATTAAAGAATTGGTATCGATCATGTAATGATGTTGTTACTTTATACTGTGATAATGATTTGTCTCTTTATTTTATTGACAGTGTGACATCTATTCCTTACTTGGTTTATCATGATGTTCTTAATGGAATTGGTAAAGAACATAAAGTTGGAATTAATTGATAATTAATTGGATAATTAGTTAAAGAGGCATGTTTAATAATTTGATTGTTGTTATAATTTGATGATAATCAAATTGATGGATACACATGTTTAATGTAATTGGTTAATGAACCTAAAGCATGTTGATGATTTTTGATAAGAGAGTTAAAGGAATGTTAAATTAATTGTTTAATTAATTATTGATAGCTTGAGAATCTTGTTTCTTAGGTTGGACATAGTTGGAACCTATGACAATGAATCAGTTAATTCAAGATAGAATAAGAACCAGTCATATGAATAAAATATAATGCCTTTGTAGGGTCTGAGTTTCCCGCTAGTTTTAAAGGCCATTTTCCTTGTTCTTTGGAGTCGTGAGAGCTCATTATGTGTGAAGGATTAATGCTTTTTTTGGGTCCAAGATCCCGATTTCTATATTGTTTCCTACTGCTTGTGATGTGATGTGATCCTAGGATGACTAAGCCTAAAAGAATGTTGTGGTATGTGGGGCAGGGAGGCCCGATCTTTGTGGAAATAGTTGATGCCTAGAGTGGAGAGATGCATCAGTTTATGCAAGTGGGTGTCGAGGAGAACACTAGAGATGATGGAACAAGTTGAATTTGGGCTTACCCATTGATATAAAAGTTGGATTCTTGTTAAATCTGTTGTTTTTTTATCTTCTTTACTCTCCCCACTACTTGAGACAACTGGTTTTTCTTACTATCCTTCCAAAATAATCAAAGATGTGCAGGTTATTCCATGTTCTTTATGTGTTTTGATTCTCAAGGATGGATGGGTCTATACTCCTGATATAGGTGGAAAAGACTCAATGGGTAGATCATAACTCACTGTGTTGAGCCCCTTGTGTTTGGTAGCTTATAATATTTTCCTATAATACCCGAAAATATGGAAATATGGAAAGTGGTAATGTTGTTAATAAATGAATAATTGTTTAACCCATGGGGTTGGAGATTGCTGGGATGCAATGTTGAGGTTGTTATTATGAGAAGCCTTGGACTCAGTTTGGTTATACCTAGAGGTCATGGATCTTTAATGGAATGCTAAAGAAATGTAATGTGAAATTTTGATAATGGTTAATTAATGGTTAAAGAATTAATTAACGTAAAGTGAAACTGATAAAAAGGAAAAAAAGTAACTTAATATAACTCTTTAAATAGTTGTGTGCTTATAGGATATCTAGTCTTAGTAGTGGCGGTTGGGAGTCCGAGAGACATTAGCTATAACTGAGTCTAAGACTAGGTTATTCCCATAGTGTGGTTGTAAGATATATTATATCCTATAATATTTTTGCTTCTATACGCTACTCCACCCTTTCGATTAGAGAAATTGACACCCCAATGATTCTGAGCCCTGGGGGGGGGGTGTTTTCCGCAATATCCCAGTGGGAGGATGGATGACTGACTACCCCCTTTGACCCCACTCTCTTCTCTTGGTAGTTACTATTTCTGGTATGCATGGTGGTTAGTTTTCCCCATATATGTGTGTAGAGGGATGTAATGGATTATGGTTATTTAATACACATACATTATGGATATAGTTTCCTACAGACTACTATAAGTATGATGTGTATAGGTTGTGATGGATTGAGGATCCTTACTCGGTGTTTGGGATGTGATGGATTGAGGTATAATACCTGGCATATGATACATATTATACGAGCTGTGGTGGATCCTAGAAAATACCTAGTTACTTTTGGTTATATGAATGTGGTGTTTTTTTTTGCATGAGGTGCATGTTGTGGTGCTTCGCCCAGGTGTCTTCGGGCTATCATTTTTAGAGAGAGATGCTCAGGATGTGTGACATTGGGGAAAAGCAGCAAACTAGTGGGGAAGTGGTAGTGGGGTGACCTTGAAATTATTTATTATATTATATAATATTTTATATAATACTTGTTTAGAGTATCCATGGTGAGGCTGAGAACATAGTATACCTGTTTAGGTGATGAGTTAGTTTCACTTGTTGTTCACTATGCTTTAGTATGCTTTCTTTACTTTTTCATGAGAGGCTATGGGAAGGATCCTACTGAGTATACTGTTATACTCAACCTAATTTATATAAACTAATTTTACAAGTTAGTTTTAGAAGGTTGAAGATTAGCCTGGTTACTACTAGATTGTGGTTTGAAGGAGCTGTTCGGGCTTCATGGTCACTGTTGTTTTACTTTCTTTTGGTACTTGTTGTTTTCCCTTTCTGTTGTAGTAGTTATTGCATGACATTACATATATGAACTTAGATTTATTTTAATTTTTAGTTTGAGAAAGATTTGGTTGGTGTCCATCTTATCTCTCTATTCTGCATGTGTTCTCTTAGATGGTAATGCCTCACATTTGTGTGTTTGCTATACCCTCAATGCTAGTCACCAACTCGGGGCCTAATGGAGGCAGGAATTAGGGGTCATTATCTCTCTTCTCCCATTTCCGTCCCAAGAGGGGTACACTTTGAGGGAAGGGGTTATGAAAGAGTGGTATCAGAGGGATGTTTGATGGATATGATGGAGTTTGGAGTTATGCTCATGTGAGGTTTCATGGGTTAGTAGGGAAACAATGTCAACTAAGTTTAGAAATAACTGTAAACACGAGATACAGTCTGAGACATGGGTATTAAGGGCCACCTGTGATATGATGCATGAAACTTTAAGATTATATTGGCTACAAAATGAAGTATTACTGGTTATGGGGAAGAGACCTAAGAAATGATCACACATCATTATTCTTTACATATGTGTTTGAATGGGTAGACCTTGGGATATGTTAACCTAAAATGAATAAATGGAAATAATTAATTAATATTAAAGTCTTATATATTCTAGTATTAGTAGATATTTTTTATTTATTTTGTAGGTATAGATCTAGGTTAGTGTCCTCATCAGGTTCATGCAGAATATGTTCAGCAGTTTGCGCCAGCAGATCGCCACAAGGTAGAGGTTAACGATGACAAAACTTTTAGGAGGGAACTCTGAGAGTTTCAATGCCAGAGTATGCAGAAGTGCGAGGGATCCATTTCAGATTCAGTCACATAATACTGGTTGGAATATGTTGAGATAGTTTTTAGTTCTATCCATGCTCAGAAGAATCATTGGGTATAATTGGTTGTGAGGATGCTGTATGGGGTAGTGAGGGAGTGGTGGTTCTTATTCCTTAGAGATCATAAGGAGTTAGAAATATCATGGGAGAAGTTTCAAGAGTAGTTTAGAGTTGAGTTTATTTCTTCAACCAAGAAGGTGGACAGTCTCCAGGACATTCTTACCTTTTGGCAGGGGAGCTCTAGTGTGAGAGAGATTGGAATCCATTTTAGGAATTTTTTGTGATATGCTTCGGACCTGTTGCCGGATGAGGAATCCATGGAAAGGCATTTCAAGGAGGTTTTTTGTCCAAAGATCTAGCTCCATTTAACCTTTTTTATTCTAAAGAAATATCTCGAGGTTTTGTAAAGAGAATAGGTCATCGATAGGATGTTATCCCGAACCATATCATCATGATAGGGGATTCTTTAGGATTACTCATGAAGTAGAGCTATGGTATGTGGTTCCCAGTTGTTAGGATAGAAGAACTTCTGATTAGTCGGTGGTAGGTCTCAACCCTTAATGTATCATTTCTCCAATGGAGATGACTCTTGGACCTATGATAAGGGATCATATGTGTGTTTTTATTGTGGAGGCTGAGGTCATTAGCGGTGAGAGTTCCCGACCTTTCTGAGTAGTCAGCGTGCGCTAGGTGTTCCGCTCCAGGTTCCTCCATTGAGGCAGTTCTAGCTGAGGCATCAATAGTAGGTTGCACCGGTTTTGGATCAGTAGAGACAATATGGGGTAAGTAGAGTATAGACTCGAGGTTCTCCCTATCCTCAAAGAGTAGAGCATAACCATATAGGTGGTTTTCAGTAGGGTCAGAGAGGCTGTGGAGCAGGTCTTCATTAGCTTCATGCGTTAGCGTTGCTAGAACCTGGCAATAAATATGTAATTTGAGATACCATTTGATTTTTTTCTACTTGGTTTCATGTCTTATTTGATTCAAGAGTGAAACAATCCTTCATATCACCTACCCCTGTCCATGGTTTGGGACTTGAGGTAGAGAGACTTTCAGTTCCCTTGGTGTTGACTATTCCATTTGGAGGTTGAGCTGACTTGTTTGAAGTATGTAGAGACTGTGATCTAGTTCTAGGGTAGCAAAACTCTTGGGGATATTTTCTATGTTTATTAATACAACCATATGTTGTCATCCTCAGTATATATTGGTTGTATTTAGTGCAGGTTATCGTGGATTACTTCCAGAGGCAGATGATCTTCTTCGATGCTGATGGAGATCCAGTAGTGTTTGTTGGCGAGTGAGACCCTAAGATGGGGAATAAGAATGTTCCATCCTTGTCATACTTGATGTATAAGATGATTTTGAGTTCATCAGAGGTTCAGTAGTTGGCGTTACTCAGGGTCATGGAAGAGTACCCTGATGTCTTTCCAGAAGAGGTTTTAGCATTACCCCTCAATGGGAGATCGAGTTCGGGATCAAGCTACACCGAGATATGTATCTTATCTCAATTTCTCCATATAAGATAACACCTTATAAGTTGTGAGAGATGTGTAAATATATCATTGGTCTATTTTAGTGAAGTTTCATTCATCCAAGCATGTCACCATGGGGTGCACCAGTTTTGTTCAGGAATAAGTCTAATGGTAGTTTGTGGTTGTGTGTCGATTATCATCGATTGAAATGAGTGATAGTTAATAATCACTATCATCTTCTATGGATTAATTATTTATTTGATCAATTTAAGGGTTCAAGTTGGTTATTAATGATCTAATTGTGGTCAGTATATCATCAGATGCGTGTGAAGGATGAGGATATCCCAAAGACTACTTTCCATTGTCATCATGGTCATTATGAGTTCATTGTGATGCCATTCGTTGTGATGAATGCTCCAACTGTGTTCATGGAGTTAATGAACTCTATGTTTTTTGAGTTCATGGATAAGTTCATGGTGGTTTTCATCGACGACATCCTTGTGTACTTCACATCTGAGGATGAGCATGCAGGGCATCTACGTGCTGTTTTGGGAGTTCTTCGCCATGAGAAACTGTTTGGGAAGTTGTCGAAGTGTGATTTTTGGGCTTCAAGAATTCTGTTTCATGGGGAATGTTGAATCCCATAAGGGAGTAGTTTTGGATCCATAAAAGATAGAATTAGTTGTGTATTCTCCATGATAGTGGAAAATTTGATAAGCTTCCTTAGTATTGTAGGCTATTATAGGAGGTTTGTAGCCAATTTTTCTCAAGTTGTGACTGCTCTAATAGCATTGACTAGAAAGGATCATACATTCATGTAGACTGACCAATATCAGGAAGATTCCAAGTATCTGAAGTAGAATTTGGTCAGTGCTTTGGTTCATTGTCTTCCAGTAGGAGGAGTTCAATTTGAGATTTTCTATGATGATTCATGTCTAGGGTTAGGTTGTGTTATTATGTAGTAGAGATCAATATTTTCTTATGGGTCTTGTTAGTTTCTTCTCCATGAACATAACTATACCACCCACAATCTCGAGTTGGCGACAATTGTGTTTTCCCTGAAGTTGTGTATAAATTACCTCATCGACGAGCATTTTGTGGCCTTCACCAATCATAAGAGCCTGAGGTATGTTTTATCCCAGCATGACTTGAACTTGCGAAAACTTTAGTGGATGGAGTTATTATAGGATTATGACTTAAAAAATTTCATATACACCTATAAAGGGGAATTTTGTAGCTGATGCGCTGAGTGTGAAGTTGCATAGTGATGCAGTGTGTGACTCAGGTGATTCCTGGAGAGTGATGGAAGAACTTTTAGCATTACATATGGATATGGGAGAAGTTGGGGGTAGAGGTTGTCTTTTTTAGATGACGGTGCAGTCATCTATGGTGCGGTAGGTAGAAGAGTCCCAGTTAGGGGATCTTGAGGTAGAGGTTTGGAGAGACTAAGTTGTTTATGGAAAGGACCCTGATGGATGGTCTAAGGATGAACAACACTGAGTGTTGTTCCAAGGAAGGATTTTCATTCCTTTGGCATCATGTGAGATGGTTCTTAGAGAGTTACATAGTTTACCCTTATTAGTAAATCCTAGTGTGACAAAGATTTATCGCACTTTGAGAGGTCAGTTATGGTGGTGTGGGTTGAAGCATGCAGTTGCAGAGTTTGTGTCTCGATGTTTGGTCTGCCAGAAGTTGGAGGCTGAACACCACATTCCTGGTGGTTTTCTCTAGCTTTTATATATTCCTTAGTGGAAGTGGGAGGACATCTTGATGGAATTTTTTACCAGTTTACCTCGAGACATGGAAGGATATGATGCTATATGAGAGGTAGTGGATCATTTGATGAAATCATTCCACTTCATAGTAATCAAGGAGTTGAGATTAATGGACGTTTTGTTAAGGAAATATCTAGAGGAGGTGGTGAGACTCCATGGAGTCCCAAGGATGATCATTTCTGATCGAGATCCTCATTTTACCTACAAGGTGTGGAGAGGTCTTCAACATGCTTTTGGTTCTCAGCTATGTCTTAACACTACTTTTCTTCCCTAGATGGATGGTCAAATAGAACAGACCATCTAGAATCATGAAGACATGTTTTTCTCTTGTGTCCTAGATTTTGGAGGTCCGTGGACGAGGCACTTTACCTTGGTAGAGTTCACTTATAAAAATAGTTTCCACTCCACCATTGGTATGGAACCATTTTAAGCCTTGTATGACCGAACTTTCCATCATCTATTGTACTGGATTGGGGTTAGACAGTCAACAATTCTTGGGTCATAACTTGTATAGAGTACGAAAGATATGGTTTAGGTGATTCGTGAGTGGATGAAGGTAGCACAATATCATCAGAAGTCCTAATCCGATCATAGGAGGATACCTCTATAGTTTTATGTTTATGATCACGTGTTTTTGAAGGTGAATCCCCATCATGGGTAGTGAAGGTTTGGTTATGGAAGTAATCTTTATCCTTGGTTTTTTGGGACTTTCGAGGTGTTGGCTTGTGTCAGAGTCGTGGTGTATCGGGTAACACTTCCCCCATAGCTGAGTCAGATGCATGATGTTTTTTATTTGTCGTAGCTCCTTTGTTACCTTTATAAAGACTCTCACATTATCGATTGGGGTGAGATCAACATTGATAATGATGAGACCTTCAAGGAACAGCCTGTAGAGATCCAGGACCGCTGGGAGAAGGTTTTTAATGGGTGTGAAATACCATTAGTTCATGTATTATGGCGGCACAATGGCATGGAGAGGAGTACTTGGGAACATGAGTTGCAAATACATTCTTAGTACCCCAATCTGTTTTATGTTTAGCTCTTCTCTTGTAACATTTTTCGTTTGGTGGTTGTAAACCCTTTCCATTTATGAGATGACTTTATATTATTGCATGTTGTAACTTGCTCTCTTTTGATAGGTATCTCCCCCAAGTGAGTGTTTAAGAGAAGGTTGTGGTGGTTTAATGGTTTTGCGCTTTTCCCTCTAGTGAGGTAGCAAGCTCCTGTGGTCGTGAAAGCTTGAAGAGGTATCTCACAAGGTGGATGTTCAGATAGCCCCTTCCTGTTATCTCTCTGAGTTGGTTTTGGATTCTTGAGGATGAGAATGTTTTGAGAGGTATCTGATGTAAAGGCATAGATCTGTGTGGATCAAACCTTTTCATGTTTTTGAAGATCGAAGTGCTTGGAGGAGTCTCAAAAGAATTTTGGAGAAGTTAGGATAAGTAAAAACTATAAAGGGAGGGATTAAAGATCGTGTAACTGAATTGCACAACATGAAATCCTATTTCATGGGTTGTTTCATGATGTGAAATAGGGTTTAATGAAGTGTAATTTTTTCAGGTTGAAAAATAAAATAAAGCGTTGAGGCGATGCATTTTTCTACAAAAACCAACCCCGAGGCATTACATGACATGAAAGGGGATTACATGTCATGTAATTAACCACTGCTATATGTTTTTAAAACATTTCATCTACTTAGGTTTTCAAACCCTATGGCTCAAGCTCCCCTCCCTCTCATCCCAGGTGACCCAACAAACCCCTCTGTGGAATTTTAGAGATCCCTTTAACAAGGATCAATCACAGGTTTCTATCTTCGATCCATTTTTGACATAAGGTACTATATACCTATATTATTGTGGTTTCATTGATTTTTTTCGTCCAATTTATTCTTTCCATGTGATGGAATGTAATCTCCATGGTTCTAATGAAGTTTCACTCGGTTTTTGTTGGTGCAGTGGTGCTGCGACATCCCCGAGTGGATGCAATTGATGCAGGATAGGTGATCGGGATCCACCGCATTGATATATTCTCAAGAAAATAATGTTGAAGACCTTTTGAGGTAGGTTATTTATTACTTCAATATTTATTTACATGAAATTGTAGAGCTAACATGTTTATCCCATTGTATCAAAATGAAATTGACATAATAAATATTTCAACCAGATTAAAGTAGTGATGTTGTTGCTTTATACCATGATAAATATTTGCATCTTGATTTTCTAGATAGTGTGATATCTATTCCTTACTTGGTTTATCATGATTTTCTTTATGTAATTGGTAAAGAACATAAAGCCATAATTAATTGATAATTAATTGGATAATTGGTTAAAAAGGCATGTTTAGTAATCTGGTTGTTGTTGTTATAATTTGATGATAATCAAATTGATACAGATATACATATTTGATGGAATTAGTTAATGAACAAGAATCATGTTTATTCTTGTTGATAAATGTGTTGAAGAAATGTTAAATTAATTGTTAAATTAATTTTTTAATTAATTTTTTATATCATGAGAATCTTGTTTGTTAGGTTTCCCGTAGTTGGAACCTATGATAATGAATTGTTTAATTCAAGATGGAATAATAATTGGTTGTATGAATAAAATATAATTCCTTTGTAGGGCCTGAGTTTCCCACTTTTTGTAAAGGAAATTTGCCTTATGCTTTGGAACCGTGAGAGCTCGTTGTGTGTGACGGATGAATGCCTTATTTAGGGCCAAGAGCCTGGTTTCTACATTGGTTTCCTCCTACTTGTGATGTGATGTGAGCCTAGGATGGATGAGCCTAGAGGGCTATTTTAGTATGTGGGGTAGGGAGGCAAGGTCATTGTGGTATCAGTTGACACCTAGAGTGGTGAGGTGCATCGATTTGTGCATGTGGGTGTTGGGGAGGACACTAGAGATGATGGAACATGTTGAGGCTAAGTTTACCCATTGATATGAAAGTTAGATTCTTGTTGAATCTGTTATTTTTTTATCTTCTTTACTCTCTCCACTACTTGAGGCAGCTAGTTTTTCTTACTCTCCTTCCAAAATAGGCAAAGATGCATGGGGTATTCCACATGATTTTTGTGTTTATATTCTCGAGGATGGATGGGTCTACACTCCTACTAAAGGTGGAAAAGACAATATGAGTATCTAATCTATTCACCATGTTGATACCCTTGTGTTTGGTAGATTAGAATGTTTTCTTAGAATACCTGGAAATATGGGAATAAGGAAAGTGGTAATGTTGTTAATAAATAAATAATTGTTTAATCCATGGGGTTGAAGCTTACTGGGATAAAATGATGAGGTTGTAATTCTGAGAAGCCATTGACTCAGTTTGGTTATGCCTGGAGGGCATGGATATTTTCTAGAATGGTAATGAAATGTAATGTGAAATTTTTATTATGGTTAATTAATCGTTAAATAATTAATTAACTTCAATTGAAAATGATAAAAATGGATAAATTAACTTAATATATCTTTTTAATTTGTTGCGTGCTTATAGTATATCTAGTCTTAGCAGTGGAAACCAGGATTCTGAGAGAAATTATCTATTATTGAGTATAAGAATAGTTTATGAACATAGTGTGGTTGTGAGCTATATTATATCCTGTACTTTTTGTGTTTCTATATGCTACTCCACCCTATCAGTTAGGGAAACTGACAGCCTGAGGATTCTGAGCCCTGTGGGGTGTTTTCCTCAACACCCCGGTGGTAGGATAGATTACTGACTCCCCCCTTTGGCCCCACTCTTCTCTTGTTAGTTACTAGTGATGGTATGCACGATGGTTAGTTTTCCCCATAAGTGTGTATAGAGGGGTGTAATGGATTGTGGTTTTTTCACACACACGTATTATGGATATAGTTTCATACGGACTACTATAGGTATGACGTGTATAGGATGTGATGGATTGAGGATCCTTACTCAGTGTATGGGTTGTGATGGCTTGAGGTATAATACTTGGTGTATGATATATGTTATACGAGCTATAGTGGCTCTTAGAAACTACCTGGTTACTTTTGGTTATGTGGATGTGGTGGTTGTGTTGCATGAGGTGCATGTTGTGGTTCTTTTCTTAGGTGTTTTTTGGCTAGCCTTTTTGGAGAGAGATGCTTAGGATGTGCGATGTTAGTACAAATCAGCAAACCAGTGGGGAAGTGGTAGTAGGGTAACCTTGAAATTATTTATTATATTATATACTCTTGTATGCGATACTTGGTGAGAGTAGCCATGGTGTGGCTGGGAACATTGAATACCAGTTTAGTTGATGAGTTAGTTTCACTTTTTATTCATTGTTCTTTAACATGATTTATTTAATTTTGCATAAGAGGATCTAGGGATAATCCTACTGAGTATACTATTATACTCACCCTACATTATATAAAATGTTTTTAGGTCAGTTGGAGTAGGTTGGAGATCAGGCTGGTTACTACTAGCTTGAGGTTTGCGGGAGCTGTTCAGGATTTATGGTCGCATCCATTTTACTGTATTTTTGTACTTATAGTTTTACCTCTCAGTTATAGTAGTTCTTACATGACATTACATAAGTGTAATTGGGATTCTTTTACTTAGTAGTCTGAGAAGGAGTTGGTTGGTGTCTGTCTCATCTATCTCTTTCACATGTGTTCTCTTAGAGGGTAATGCCTCCCATATGTGTGTTTTCTATACCCTTAGTGCTAGTCACCAACCCAAATCCTAATGGAGGTAGGGATCGAGGGTAATTATCTATATTATCCCATTTCTGGTCTAGGAGGGGTACCCTTTTAGGGTAAGGGTTCTTGACATACATACATAGTCCCCATATTACATTTTAAAACAAAAATTACAACATAATTTTTTTATAGAGTAACATTATTCCCTCAAGCATACACTTTCATATAAATCCTATTACACTTCGTGGATTTTTGGGAAATGAAACAATATAAGGGTGAGCTCAAATACTCAGTAAGGGTTAAGTAAAATAGAATCTACCATGAATCAATAATAATAATCAACATAAAAAGGTAAATAATTGAACACACATTCCATTTAAATGACTTTAATATCATGATAATATAAGAAATAATCAATATGGAAAGGCAAATAACTAAAAAAACATGACATTTAATCAATAAACTATATCCATAGATAATATCATTATGAAAATCTCATGTATAATATGATAAGGCACAATAAATATAGAAAGTTAAATAATTAAAAACACATTCCATTTAATCAATAAAATGATAATGAAATTCATCTATAGATAATGTCATTGTAAAAATATAATGGATTATAATAAATTAATTCTCAATGAAGTAAATTCTCAATTATTAAACATCATGATATCAGGAACATGATACCTCTACTGTCATGACCTTTCACAAGACAGTTTAAAATTGATGGGTAAATATCCACCATAAACCCATTTAACTAAGGCTATCTAACTAATTCATCTCATGAGACCACCGATGCATTGAAGGGATATCTATAACCAGGTCCCACCTGTATCTGCATGTCCAAAGTATTACTCATATACTAAATAAAGGATTTAATTCATGAACAATATTCCCTTCCATTAAATACCCACATTAAAGAAAGAATACAAATTATCAATATTTCCCCATTCAATTAAATGACTTTAAAAGTAAAACACTATATGTAGAAATGAGATATGTTTTAAGAAATAAGAATATCCCTGATAAATAATATGGATTTTTAGGGGACATTTAATGTCCAATGATCATAGTAAAGTGATTTCAGCTCCTCTAGATCAAGTGAGTAATTTCCGCACAACCAACCTGAAAAATAAAGAGTAGCCACATTGATTGAGTAGGACCAGAAGGATGGCAGCGTTATCGGATGGAGCACTTGATCTCAGCCTCTAGGGTTTTCCCTCTTGCCGCATTCATCTTCTCCTGTGCCTATGTGCATCCGTTCGACTGTTCTCTTGGGATGTCTTGGTTCCCCTCTTCTCGCTGTTCCCTTCATCTCATTCTGAGGCACTGTTTCTTTTCCTCCTGGTTTGCCTATCATGCCAGATCTTGTAGCTTGTCGCTGGTCCCCTGTCGGGTGGTTGTTCCCCATTGTTTTGTGACCCATAACTGCTGTTTCCACCACTCTTATCACCCAAATCTTTGTGATAAAACTCCATTATGTTTTTTCACAAAGAAGCTCCAGTGGTTTGGGTTTTCAGTGGTTGATTTTTCGATTTGGGGGTTCATTTCGGCTGGTGTCATCCTTCGATTCGGTCGCCGGTTGAAGCATATGGTCTGGTCTAGGTTTGGTGTTTCCTTATTGTGGATATTTTCCTTTGGTGCATTGGCTTTATCGGTGTTTCTTCAATCACATGGTGTTGCTCTTACGGACTGATGGTCTCTACCTTTTTGCTGATGGTTCTGAAGAATGCGTTTCTTGATTCAGCTGAAGGTTGCTTCTCCCTGGTTTTCCCTTCCCTCTATACAATCTTATCTGGACTTCTGTTCCTTCTCGCCAAGCCAGGATGGCCCGATGAGTTTTTTCTTAGTGAGGCTTTGGGATGGTGCTATTAGAGCTATGGTGGGAATTTCATGAGGAGAAACCTGGATGTCTGTTCGTTTTGGTCCGGATTTGGTGAATCTGGTCTCCACCCTCACAATTAGTTTCATTTTTGTTGTTCGTTGCTCGCTATTGGTGATCCTGGATGGAAGGGTATTTCGTGGATGGTTTGTTTCTCAACAGTTTCCGGTGAACGTGTTTCCAGTAGATTTGTGAATCCTTTCAGTGATGCCCTCGATGTTGCTCGTGTCTTCACCGACGATAGGGTTTGGGATGATCATGATGGTGATCAGTGTGTAGGGTGCGCTGCTCGAGGGTCTCATAGTCTATGATGATGCTGACGTGTGCTGGTTTGAAATTTTTTGAATTTATTTGTGTGTGATATGCGCTTTGGTTTGGCGCCTCCTGTTTTTTTTGTACAGTGCAATGTGTGTTTTGGATGGTGTAATGTGTTTTGAATGTTTTTGGCATTGTAGAAGTTGTTAGGTTTCCACTTAGCCAAAAAATTGGTTCATTATTCTGAAAATTAAAAAAAATAGATTTGGTGGTGGTGATCATTGTAAAGTGAATAATTCAAGGGAATGTTAATGACAACAAAAATAAATCAAGGAAGTTAATGTCAATACTATCCTTGTTAAAAATAATCATAAAACATTTAGAGGAATAATAAGTATGCTATAAATACAACATATCCAAATTATAGGATATGTAAAATAAAGGTTTGTTGTTATTTATTAATATAAATACCATAAAAATATCATTAAAAATATTTTTGATGAAAATATCCTTTTCATTTTTACAATCACCCTTTAAGACTAAAAGTTCAAAAAAAATTGAAAAAAAATTTATTTGAAAATAATCCTTGAAAATAATAAAGGAATATTTAAAACATTGAGTGGCCATGATGGTAGGAAATTTTTTACATGTCATACACATTAAAACAAATATTCCTTTCACTTTTTTAGTAAAATCTAAATGAACATTGTTTGGAAAATGACATGAAGATTAATTTAATTTTTTTTGTTAAAAAGTAAAAAATAAGTAAAAATGTATTTAATAAATCATTTTGAATAATGTTAAAAACATTTTTGAAAACATTTTTAGAAAACATGGTTTTGGAAATATGATTTTTGACTAAAGTGAGAAATGAAGTTGGATTTTACTAAAACAATTTTCTCAACAATTTTAAGTACCAAAGAGTTGAAAAATGGTACTATTAATTTAATACTTCATGAATAAATATAGGATAATAAAATTAAATGTGTTTTTTATCCAATGATTAAATAATTTCATTTAATGGAAATTCTAGAATAAACAACCCCTATTAAAATAAGATTATGAAATAAACCCTTACAAATATCATAACATTGAAGTGAGGATTAATCAATGAATAGACTATGTGTATAAAATTTAAATACAAATAAAAAAAATTAAAATAAAACATAAGATAATAAAAATTCATTATACACATAATCTTTGAATATTAAAGGAAAACGAAGAAGTAATATAACCCAACGAAAAGAAATTAAGTTATAAAATTCTTTATCACTTGGTAACTTTCATGTAAAATTCTATTAGATGAAATAATTCAAATTGAAACTTAAAATAAAACAAATTATTAAGTAATCACGATATTACATGTAAAAGGGTTATTATATACACCATATAAAATAAAATAGGTGCATAACATTACAATATGCCTCAATGAAGATAAATTGATACAAAGTCCCATACTTTGAGTCCGACTCATCACGTACGTTCTTTATTTTACTGAATAATAAAATTATGTTAATTATTTACTTGATTAAGAAACTTTTTCAAGTTTATCATTTTTTCTATTTCACGTAATACTATTTTGTATATAATTACTTAATCAATTAAGTTTACATTAGGTGTTTTGATGATATTTGACTTATGTATCAAAAATAACTTCGGTAGGTTGACTATTGGTCTAAGTGGTCATTATTTCAACATATAAAGAATAATAATCATAAAATAATCATAATATTTATAAATAAATTATACTTTTGAGACAAATCATGAAATATGGTTTTGATAAATGAAGTACGTTATGATCATGGAGACGGTAGTTCATACGTACGCATGAATAACATTTCCATTTTTCAACGATCATTATAGAAAGAAGTTAAGTAATATTTTATATTTCTAGAATGATGATAATATAATAAATAACATATCATTTATTTATATATATATATATATATATATATCATTCATGTGGTTTGGTGATGAAAAGAGAGTCACATTGCTTCATGAAGGTGGTAGTCTACACGTACACGAATGACGTTATCATCTCTCAATGAGTGAAAAGGAAAGAAATAAAATGATATATTATATTTTAAGAATGCTAAATATTTCATTAATGTCATAATTATGTTATTTATATCATATATATTCATTAACTTTATCATTATTACCTTAAATTTAAATCGTTAGTGAAAAACGAATCACATTGCTTTGCGAGGTGGTAGTCCACCGTACACACGAGCGATGTTATCGTATCCCCTATGGAATGAAAAATAAGAAGTTATATATATGATATAATTAATCCATAAGTATAATTATGTTATAAATATCATAAATATACTTTATATCCATCATCATACCCAACTGTGAGAGCTGTTAATGGAAAACATTTCACATCGGTTCGCGGGGCGATAGTTTATCGTATACACGAGCAATGTTATCGTTTCCCATTTGAGGGAAGATGATTTTAATATAGGTAACACAATTAAAATAATAAAATTTTAGTATATTTTAGATAATGGTATTATTATATAATCATAAATGAATAATATTTTAAGGTGGTGGAAGAATAAATAAAATAAAAACGCATAGTTAGGAATTTTTCCTCTTCTCAGACCACCTCATTAGAATTATACCTAAGGTATTAATAGAATAGATTTATAACCAAAAAAGGATTATATGATTATAGGATTTAATTTGGGAATTTATTTGGATAGGTATTTTTCCAACTAAATTGTTTTGAATGTGTGAATAAGAGAGGAGAGGGGGTAACCTTTTATAAGTGAGGTGAGTGACACACTTGTAATTTTTGAAAAGAAAACGGTATACCTACATTTTTCACATGAAAAAGGGTTTAAAATGATTATTAGAGTGAATTATAAATTATAAGGTTTAAATATGTCCATAAAATATATTTTATACAAGTTTTTATGTCATTTTAACAATTATATTTTTAGTTTAACCCCCGATAAACCCATTTTTACCTTAACCATGGTAATTGATTTTTACTTTTTTCACTATTAATTATAGTAAAAAATTAAGTTGAACTTATTAGAAAATATAAATTATCATAATTAAAATTATGGAATCCATTTTACCAAATTCAATTCATTTCAGTGGAAAAATTAAATTTAAAACAAAACCTGTAGTTTTGACGAAAAAGAGGGTTTTCAAAGAGAAAATTCTCGTAAGTATGGAAAGTTTTTATATTGAAATTGAATATAAAATTGATATCAATGACTTCAATTATTTAAATTTTAATATAATTGGCCTATTTTTATTTAAATTAAATTTAAAATTAAATTTAACTTTGTAAATAATTTAGCTGAAAATGCAATTTTCAATAAAAATTAGTATTTTTCACTATCCATCAAAAAATGAAACTTTTTAGAAAAATCACAAAAATTCATAATGGAAATAAAAGATTTCATATGATTTTATTATGGGTGAAAGGAATATTTTGATAATAGAAATAAAATATTTCATATGTTATGATTATGTTATGGTTATTAGTAATTGGTTATGAGGATGTATATTCCCGATATAGCTCATAATGATGGGTGAGCCTGATATAGCTCATGATGATGGGTGAACCTAATATAGATCTCAAATGCATTGGGTAAAGGGATGGAGTAAACCGATTATATTTTTATCCTAATATATTATTATAATTTACCTAATAGGTAATTCAATTTGTAAGAGTTATTGTAAGAGTGATATGCAAATGGTGTCTCAAGTTACCTACATGACTTTTATATGCATGCTAATAATTTTTTATGGAAATATCTTCATTTAAAATGGTAAGTTAATAATATATTATTTTAATGAAATGATTATGACCTTTTAGGATAAAAAAATATCTTTTTAAGATTTTTTTTCATGGGTTCTCATTTTTTCTAAGAAACCCTCATGATTTTGTTTTTTCATTTATGTTTTCTAATAAAGTATTTTATGAAAAATTTTTGACAGTAAAGTGATTTTATGTGTAAGTAAAATATTATTTGATTTAAATGTTTATTATGTTAAAGGAAAAACACTCTTTTATGATATTATTGTTTCGAAATAGACTAATGGGTTTCTTTATTACTTTTTATATATCCCTTAATGAGATTTTTTTTATCATCCCACATCTTTAAATTATTTTTCATAGGGATTAAGTATGAGTAGAAAAGTTAATAAAATCATATTTACACTTATGAAAGTTACCTATAATGAAGAAATAAGGTATTTATAAAGAACTTATTTTTTGAAAAAAAGGATACTATGTAGAAATTTTCACTTTGAAAGTGTTTGTCCTAATTATATAAAACACTAAACCTAAAAGGTTCTTGGGTATATACATGATCCAATATTTCAGTTTGATGCTATATGATTTTTATGGATAAAATTAGGTCACATTTATTGGTATTAAATCCATAAATATAAAGATTATGTTTTAAGCACTAGATCCCGGAGTATGGTTTTGGGGTTGTTATAGTTGGTATCATAAGAGGGTTTATATAACTTTTAATATTAAGATGTTTTCATGTGAGGTTAGCTTAAGAGTTATGGATACCATAATGGTATTATAAGTTTAAGGTTGATCATGAGTTCAATGTCATATAAAACCACTTTGAGATTTTAATTGATGAAATTTTAAAGTTATATATGATATTTTGGGCGACATTTTATTGGGTTAAGGTACAAGTAACACTCAAGTGTATCATGTTGTTTAATGTGAAGGATTATTTGGGAAGAATGCTATTATTTTTTTAGGGATGTAAGATGAAGAGCATGATATAACCTTTGAGGTTAAAACATTATTTAATGTTGATGTTATTGATTTTATTTGGGACATATGTTTATTTATTTATGGAATGGTCTATACTGAACCTTCAGTGGTGTTGTTGATTTTTAGAGACTAATTCATTATTTATTCATATAAAGGTTTATTTATTTTCAGTATTATATTATCATGTGCTAACCATTTTGATTTTAGTAAAGACATGAAGAATATATTTTAATCCTTTTATATACCTCATGGTCAATCATAATTTTATTATAGTGCTTCATACATTAAATATTAACACTCACAATTTGAAGTAAAAAGATGAGAAAAAGGTGGAAACTAATTTAAATATGCAACCAAAGGATGAAATTTCATTTATGGATTTAAAGAAAATAAAGTAAGTATATTTACCTATGTTCTAAGCTAAGATGTTAAAGAAATTACTAAAATCTAGGAAAATTAATATTGAAATAATTTTTTTATTCTATTACCTTTGTTTATGATGAATTAGTGGCCTTTTTTACACCTCATTTATTTATGGTTTTGTGGTTATGACTTTCACATGATCATTTACTTTCTTATGATAAATATTATCTGTCAATATCTATCATTATTTGTAAATTAATTTTTACTCTATGTCCATATTTTAAATTCATACTAATATTATACTATTTATAAACCTAGTAATCTATTATTTCAGATGAACTTCACATTTCCCTTTCCCTCTTTTCAAGAGGAAGTTTTATCAACCCTTTTTACAATGTGGATTTTTAACAAAGGTATTTTTAAATGTAAAAACCTTGATTACTGAGGTCATTTTCAAATTGAGAGGACAAAATTTATTAAAGGGGGGATAATTTTACACCTTGATATTTTAAAAAAACATAATGTTTGATAGCATCTTGGATACACAACATCGAGCTTAAACGAACCACAAAATATTATTATTTTATGACCGTTATAACATAGTCATTGAATTGGAAGGTATGAATAGAAGTAAAAAAATTATGAAATATATATAAATTCACTAATCAATAAGAATTTATTAATAAATTCTTAGTAAATAAGCACTCAATTTTCAGTAAAGTCATTTTATGCTTTAAAAAAAGGTTTTCTTCAAAAATGATTTTCATTGATTTTTATGAAAAAATAATATAATTAATTTATGAAAATTTTATGGATTTTATTTGATAAAACTAATATAATTTTTTAAATAATTATATCAAAATTATCATAGGATTAATTTTTATTATTTTTCAGAAAAGTTTGATTTTTCAGTGAATAGTGAAAAATATTGATTTTTGTAAAACTGTTATTTTTTCATTAAAAATTACCATTATTATTTGAATTTGATCTCAAAGTAACATAATTATTATTTAATTATATGTAATTTAATTAATTGTGTTTTAATCAGTATTATACTTTATTATGGTAAAAGTTCATTTTTGGGATTAAAAATGTATTTTTCTAAAAATAGTTTTTAGTTGCATTTTATGCATTTATATTAAAATTAATTTCTTACACTTATATAAATTGAATCTTGAAAAATGGATTCAATATTTTGAATCATTAGGTTTAAATTTTTTAAATAATTCCCTTTTATTTTTTGTCATTATGAATAGTAACCGTAGTAAATATGTGTCACCTCGGTAAGTCTTAATCAGATATTTAAGGTTAAAAATAACATGATAAGGAAAAAAATAACCCAAAACTTGAATTTAACCTATTTAATTAGTGATTTTCTACTATAATCATCCAATATTCTATGTTATGACAATTGTTTCCATTTTTCTTTGAAAATGACATATATTATTTTATGTAAAGAAAAATACAAAATGTCACTCTCTTGTTTTTAAATTTATCTTATATGTTCATATAAGGATAAAAATAATCTATGAATGAATTTTAAAGGCTATTTTGATCATAATGAAATTATTTTTATGATGCTAATTTATTTTTAATTTTTAGGGATGAAATAATTACCATAAATGGTTATGAAACATCGACATAGTACTTTTGCAAGTGGTAGAAAAACCAGGTAAATTATTTTAAAAACTTTTAATGTTTTTTGGGTGAATTATAGTTTCCAAAGAATTATATATATATATATATAACATATTATGGATTTATTAAAATTCTATATTATAAATATATTTTTATATTTACAACTTTAAAGTCATATTAAATGAATAGTTCCAAAAATGATATTAATGATATTTTATAACAAAAAATAATTTATTAAATGATTGACAATTCATAAAAATCATATATTCATCCAAGTGAATGGTATATGCTTTAAAATATCAATAATAATCCATTTATGAGTCCTTTTTCCTTTTATAGCAACTTTCTTGACCCCAAAATACTAATTTTTTTAATATCATGGTAATCATTAAAAGGGTTAACGAGGGGTTAAAACAAAGAGATAAAGATGATGACATCACCTAAAGTTATAAAAATTTTATTTTATGAGATTATTTATACTCATAATCATCATAAATTATAAAGATATCAAAATTTTTCCACTTTTCAATGAAAATTAATTTATATTAATTTAATACTTTAAGTAATTCCAAGAGTTCCCCTCCCCTCACTTATAAAAGAGAACCTCATCTCTTCTCTTCATCACATATTTTGAGAATTATAGTTAAGAAGATCCCAAAAAAAAAAATCACTAACAACCCTACCCATGTATTTTAGTCTTATTTTTGGGAACAATACCAACCTAATAGGGATTAAGGTGTAAATCAAAGGAGGTTGTCCAAATAAGAGGTATAAATTTTAATCGAATGTTTTAGTTTTATTTCTTATTATACCTACTTAAAATATTATTAAACCATGATTAAATAATAAAATAAATATATTACATATATTTATATTTCATTATTTTAATTTAATAACCTATATCCATCTTCTATTCTATCAAATGGTAAATGAAACCATCATTCATGTGTACAGTGGTCTACCGCGTTATGAACCGATGAAAATAATTTTTCATAAACACCTATCATGGATGGTTATAAAGATGGATTTAATGAATACATATGATATAATTAAATAATTATAATACTTTAATGAATATATATAATCTATTTTCTTACAATTGAATCCATTGAAAAATGATAATGTCATTTGTGCGTACGTGTGGATTACCACCCCCCCGAAGCGATGTGATTCGTTTTCATCACCGCCTCAAATAGATAGTAAATATAAGTGTATTTGAATATATAATATGATATTTATGATATAATCATATTTATTTGATGATAAAATAACACTCACCTTATTTCTTTCATTTTCTTTGAAAAATGGAAATGTAAATCATGTGTACGTATGACCTACCATCTCTATGATTGTAACACAATTTATTTTTCATAACAACATTGCATGGTTGTTTTTAAAAATATAATTAATGTATAAAAATTATAATTATTTCATGATTATTATTCAAAATATGATACACCAATTACCTTTTTTACCATGTTCAACATACTGAAGTCGTTTTTCAACAATAAACAAAATGTTCTCAAAACACACGATGTGAAATTAACCAATTAAGTAATTAAATATTTCATTAAAATAAATAAAATACATGGTTTAATGATAAGGGATTAAACCTGGAATGTTTTATTAATAAATTAAATAATTTATAAAATTTTATTATATAGGAGATAAAAAACACAAGATATAAGTTATACTCAAGGTAAGAGACACTTTACATTAAAAACCCCATTTTAAATGTTTTAAAGATTTATTTTCTAAATATTTTTATTTCATGTACATATTATTAAAATTATTTTATGAAGGTATTTATATGTACATAAATGAATTATAGAAGACATTTTATGTCACCTTTTTTATCTTCTTTTAAATGTTTTTAAAAGGGATATTTTTATGTATTTTATATGGAAGGTTTTGAAAAAAGGAAAAATAAATGTTTTATTTTAATGTATACAGTGTCCAAAGTTTTTACCACCATCATAAACATTATTTGATATTTTTATTTCTTTACAATTTTTCATGTTTTATTCAAATAAAAACCCTCCTTCCCTTTTTTCTGGGTATTTTCAAAAAGTGTTTTAAATGGAATAGGTATTTTGATCTCCAAAAATGTTTTTCTTATGGGTGAAAGGTATAATTTTATGATAGAAATGAAATATTTAATGTGTTCTGATCATGTAATGGTCCTTATGAATTTATTATGATTATGGGAGGTCCTGATATAGCTCATGATGATAGGTGATCCTAATATATTTCACGATGATGGGTGAGCCTGATATAGCTCTCCAATGCATCAGATAAAGGGATAGAGGTAACCATTTATAGGTTTCTCTTAAGATATTATTGGAATTTACTGGGTATGTTATTCCATTTATAAGATTTATTACAATATTTATATAAAAATTATGTATCAAGTTACCTTTATTACTTTTATATTATTTATAATGATTTTTAATTGGAATCTTTTGATTTTAAAAGCCAATCTACTGATCTTTTATTTTAAAGGAATGATTATGAGATTTAGGGTAAATAGGTATGATTTTAAGAAAAAGTTTTTCATAGGTTCTCATGTTTTATAATAAACCCTTATGATCATGGATTTACATTTATGTTTTCTTATAGAGTGTTTTATGAAAATATTTTGGTACTAAAGATAATTCCATTTTCAAGTAAATGATTATTTGATATCAAAGTTTCTTATGTTAAAGGTAAAATTCTCTTTTATGATCTTATGGTTCTAAAATGTACTAATGGTTTTATCTATTCCTTTTTACATATCCATTAATTAGATTTATTTTACTCATCCCATGTATTCAAATGATTTTTCATAGTGATAAAGGATGAGTAGAAAAGTTAATAAAATCAGAGTTCTAGATATGGAAGTTACCTTGAATGAAACAAGCATGTCTTTATAAAGAATATTTTTTTTGGGAAGAAATGGATACTATTCAGAATTGTTCACTTTAAAAAATATTTTACTAATTATATAAAAATCTAAACCTAAAAGTTCCTTGGATGTGAAAGTGATCCAATATTTTAGTTTGATGTTATATGTTTTTAATGGCTAAATTGAGCCTTGTTTATCAGTCTAAAATCTTGAAAAGTAAATATTTTTTTAAGAACTATATTTGGGAGTAGAGGTTTGGGGATGTTATATCTTGATATAGGTCTACCAAAAGAGGAAAAGAGGATGGATAAATAGTCTAAACCACTATAAGGATTACTCCTTACACCTTTTCATGACCCACCTTCTCCAAGATGAGGGAAAAAAAATGAAAAAGTGCCCTTCCCTTCCTTCCTCAAGACGAAAAATAGATAATGACCCCCCAGAGTCCCAAATTCAGTAGGCCCCAGAGTGGAGACTATCCCCAAGGGTGGATAATCTAACATAAATAGAAGGAATTACCCTTTTTATAGAACAATATCAAGTGATAAGATGGAAAATACCTGCAACACCAAGGAGTAAAGGTAAAACTAAAACCAAGAATCCATTCCCACATGCATGTTCAAAAGTAAAACTGATAAAAAGTAACAAAAACCCCCCAAATAATGTTCCAGGGAAAATAAAATAAATAGCAACAACAAATATCCCAATGCCCGAGCTAGTAAAGTCTAGAACGACCCTCAAAGTCTTATGGAAACCTGAAAATAGTTTTACATACATAGGGTGAGCATACAAGTATACTTAGTAGGAAAACTAAAACTAATTGTGCATAAGTGAGGGAACATGCTAATGCCCCTCTGAGAAAATATTAGAACCTCAAGCACCTACCAAGGAATAATAACCAACCCAACCTCACCAAGGTATACTCACCAAAGTAATGTAATTCAAGTAAAGTAATAGTATAAGTGTATTGACATTTGGGTACCCCGCACCACTTTCCCACTAGTTTACTGCTCATTCCTAATGATCTGACATCTTGATGCTGCCACTCTTCCCACATTCAGTCCCACTACCACAACCTACTTGTACACACTTGGGCCTGAAACCGCACAAAACCACGCTCGTAGACACCTGGGCCATAACAACCACCACCATGCCCGAAGATACCTTGGACAAAACAACCACCGCTACGCCTGAAGACACCTAGGCCTCATCCCAAAGATACTTGGGAAAACATACCTGGACCACAAAAAATTGAGCCCCTAATCCAGAAAAACCCTTTCCTGAATAATCATGGACTATGGTAAGCCTATATCCATTATAGCCCACCCGGATACACCCAAGCGACAAGATTTAGAAGAGGGTGTGAGGATGAAAATCAGTAACCGACCATCCATCCTCCCACCAGGATGTTGGGAAAAACACCCTCCCCCATGAAATGGAGGTGTTTGGCACATAGTTCCCAACAAGGGTGGGATGCATGTAGAAATAATATGGAACTAATATATATATATATATATATATATATATATATATATAGGTAAACAAATACTTATCCCCAACCAACGGGTTTCACACGAATAGACAATAATCCCACACAAGAACCACTTTTGCTGCTACTCCTATATAAAAAATCATACAAAACCACTACCAAGCATAAACCCAACCCCCTTTTAGTTAAATTTCCATTTATTTATTTAATGGTATTTACCTTAAATTATTATATCACTACTAGAAAACTAACAACTATAACCACACTAAGAAATGAATAAAACCAAACTACAGTCCCACTACGCAACAACACAAAATTAGACTTACAGTCCCACTGCACAACAAGTTCGTAACCACACAACAGTCCCACTGCTCGATGTCCCATTGTGACCACAACACAACATAAAGGTAGTTCAACTACCTACAAGTTCATCCATTCCAAAATCAATCAATCTCTCGGACAAAGACACCAACACACAAAGGACAGTCCCATTGCCTACAAGTTTATCCATTCCACAATCAATCAATCTCTCGGACTGAGACACCAACACCCCCCTGTACCACCCCACATACCAAGCTCATAGAACCTAGACCCTAACACAAAACACATAATAAAAACCATCAAACCAAGAATATTTAAATTTAATTGATAAGAGTTCTTTAATTTCCACTTGAATATAACCAGGGTGATCACAAAACAAGTTTAATCCTGGGGAATCTCTTTATTTAACAGTGTATACTTGATTTATCAGATTTCATGTTATATCTGTACATCAAAACACCACAATGAAACAAAACACCAACAGTGCATAAGAAAATACCACCAACGTCCATGATTTTCAGAAGGAATATAGCCACAACATCTATAAAAGAATCAAAGATAACAAAATAAAATAGGCGATCAACATCAAACTACACCCTTCCCATTATTTTATTTTCATGAGTTATCTGTTGATTATATTAAATACTTGTTGAATTATTTTTTCAATAAGAGTATCCGGACGATACTTACAAGGAACCATTAACACAACCACCCCACATGATGAATAATTAAATATAAGCAAAGACAATTCCTACTTGGATGATCAAAGATTGAAGTTCCTTCTTGTGCCAAGAACAGGGGATGGCGCAACTTGTAAGAAGAACTACAAGGATGAGTGGGAAGGGATCCAACATGGGTTCACAAGTCATCTCAGGTGGAATTCTTTAGGCTCAAGAAGAAAAAAAAGGAAGAAGGAAGAGAGGATCTCGACTTAAGAAGATGCCAGATCCTATAATCAGAGAGGCCATTTCAAAGTACTTAAAAGTTAGATCATGGTTTGACCATGTAGATTGGTGGTTTCACACATTGTAATTAATTGCTATTTAATAATTCCTCTTATAAATGGTGGAGATAAAATAGAGGATAACTATGAGTTGATAGATTAACTTTAAATAGAGAAAAACACATAATAGGGGAAAAACTGGAAAAACAAGGAAACAATGGAAATGAGTCACCGATGGGTGAGTCACCAACACTGAGCTACCGATGCCAAGGACTACCAATGCAATGACCTACCGATGCCCTGACCTACCTACACCCTGACTTACCAACACCGATTCCCATGATCTATCAATGGTGATTCCACTGAATCTCCGATTCCAACACCCCTAACTGAATAATGCACTGACATGCCGATAAACTGACATGCCGATTCACTGACATGACGACGCACTGAAATTCCGACAAATTGACATGTCGATGCAATGACATGTTGATGAAAAAACTAGAAATTTGGAAAACTCTTGAAGTAAGCCACTGACAGCTCCCATAACACCTCAACACTGGATTTTCACAAAGGAAGGTCCTGGGAGAAAATCTGGGTCATTTTATCAGATACCTCTCAAACTATTCTAATCCTAGAGAATTTAAAACTAACCTAGAAGAAAAGAGATACGAACAACCATCCCTTAAGATACATCTCAGGAGTAAACCACCTTGTGTTGTTCTAAACCCAGAGCGAAAATCTCAACATCCAAGGAAACCTCATTGACATATATCTCTTGAACAAATATAGAAACAATACCGTTCTGCTCTCTTAATTAACTACATAAACACCAAAAGTTATATCATCCAGACACATGGATTAGGGAGCTCATCCCTCTATGTCAAGATACTATCCACTTCGGGTGGTACTGACTCACCCACAAAGGTTTAAATGCATCCACATTAATGCATCTTGATTAGGGATCGGGTTCTCCCCTCCCCATAGTTAGGTCTTTTCACATAAAATTAGATAAAATGAAAACATCTCATCATACAAAAAGTAATGTCAAACATTGCATCATAAGCAAGGAACAAAAGAAAAACATAAGAGTAAAATTCAAAATAGTTCTGGGTGCTGGGCACACATCTTCACTTCTTGCTCCCAAGTACTCTCTTCGAGGCCACCATGCCTCCAGAGCACACGAACCAAAGGAATGGTCCATCCAAAAATCACCTTCTCCTCACGATTCTCGATTCTCACTGGCTGCTCCACGAACATCGTGTAGTCCTTGACATCCAACTCTCACCAGTTAAAAATGTGGGAGTCATCGTGTTGACACCGTTGGAGCTGAGAGACATGGAAGACGTCGTGGATCCTCCCCAACCACAGTTGAAATTCCAGCTGATATGCCACCTCTTCGACTCACCCTAACACTTCGAAGGGTCCGATGAACCTGGGAGAAATATTACTCTCCCTGCCAAACCTCCACTATCCACACCGAGGGGAGAACTTTAAGAAAATGTGGTCCCCAACCTTGAACTCCAAGGGTCTTCTCCTATGACCTACATACAAATTCTTCCGGTCCAGAGCTACCTTCATCCTTTCATGCATGAGATAAATCTTCTCCGTCTTGCTCTGCACTACCTTTGGGCCAATAACACCTGGCTCCCCAACCTCTATCCAACACACGGGTGAAAAACACAGTCTTACATACAAGTCTTCGAATTGTTCCATTCCAATGGTAGAGTGATATATATTATTGTAAGAACACTCTACTAGGGGAAAGTGCCATGCCCAAATTCCTCCAATGTCTAGAACACACGCTCACAACATATCCTCCAACATCTGGATGATCCTCTCTATCTACCCATCCATATGAGGGTGTAAAGTGGTGCTAAGGCATAGCTGGGTGCCAAAATAACACTCTAATCCATTCTATAATTGTGAATTAAAGCATGTATCCTGATCTAAAATGATGTATCTTGGAACTCCGTGTAGCCATACCACTTCACCTATATACCTCTGTGCTAAGGCATCCACCATACTTAACTCCTTAACTGCTAATAAGTGACCCGAATTCATCAATCTATACACCACTACCCAGATGGAATCACAACCTCCCTCATACCTGGGTATTCCTCGGATGAAATCCATCGAGACGTCATCCCACTTCCACTCAGAAACATACAAGGGATGAAGCAGTCCTCTAGGAACATAATGCTCAGCCTTCACCTGCTAACACACGAGGCACCTTGCCACAAACTCCACCACTGGCCTCTTTAATCTGGGTCACCAAAACTGACCTCTCAATCCCCGATACATCTTGGAGAATCTTGGATGTACCACTAAGGGTGAGTTATTGAACTCAACAAGAACTCCGTCACACATCTCCACCGAGATAAACAAATTCCCACAGAACAACATTTGATTCTGATTATCCTCTGACCATCCCTTCAGAGCATCACTGTGGCTAACGCAACCACACATCACTTCAGCCTATGAGTCTCACCACTAAGTGTAACAACCCAACCCCATAATCCCAGATTTAGTGCATTATTACATAAAATTGGCACGACCACAAAAGATCATGTCTCAAAAGACCGATTAGTTTAGTAGCCTTGGAAGTACTAGATACATTCACAAGGTTTAAATTACATAATAAAATGAAAAACTACAACAAAATTGTTTCCATATACAACATTGAGATCCCATAGACTATCCCTGAACGTCAGTCATAATATACTTCTTCGAATCCTGGGAAAAATAAAACATAGAAAGGGGTGAGCTCAGATGCTCAGTAAGGATAACAATATAGCAGAAGCTTTCATAAATAAGCATAAATATTTAAGGCAATGTATAAAACTAAAACAAAGACTTTTCAACATAAACTTATTCATAATATGGAAAATATAAAATAAAATAATTCCATTTACTTACTCACATGGATATTCTACTAGTCAAATAATCACATGCAATATCAAAAGCCACTTTCATAATGATGGAATACATAATGCCAGACTATCATAACCACATAGTCAAGGCCTTGTGCCAAGACTACAAATAAGATTTTATCAAGACCTTTTTCCAAGACACTAGTTTGTCTCATGAGACCTACTGATGCATCGAGGAGCTATAGTAGGCTCCACCCATCACTCAATAAGTCCTATACATTCCTCATATAAAAAGGTTTAAACATAACATAAACATTCGTATTAAAACTGGCATAAGAAATGTCAATACTTTATCCATAAACCATGAATGGTATGAAATAAAACATACACAGTCAAACATATCACAAAACCTTCAATACAATATGGAAGTTTTTTATCATAATAAATCAACTTCAAACAAACTTAAAATCCATCAAAGGATGTTGACATAGATGAAATAAAAAACTTTTTAGAGAAAGATATCTTCTATTTTGAAATCATTTAAAGGTCACGTAATTATAAAAGAAAACATTTATATTTGAAAATATTCTTATAAGATTGAAAGGGAAGCTTCGACTATGTTATAACGGCGGAAAATAGCCGCACCCGCCGTATAAGTTAAAAAAAACATTCTTACCTTAATTTTGTTGAAAAGGTTAAAAGAACCTTGTTTGGAAAACAAAGAAAAGATTCCTTTAAAACCATTTTACAAAAAGTCAAACAGGGGTATAAATGACTTTAAACCATAGCCTAGTAAATAGTAAAAATGTTTTGGAATACATTTTTAAGAAACATTGATGTGGTTGATAGAGAGGTCACAATAGATAATTACGTATAAACAACCTCGGATAATGAAGAGATTGTGAAATTAACCCTTACCTTGTAATTTTCCTTGGTCAAGGGTAGATTAAACTCATGTATAATGGTGAAATAATTGTTATTAAATTATACAAGAATCATATACATTAATATGATATCATATATGATCTTTTAACATTGCTTTGTTAATAATATCTTAGTATTATCATCGTTTCGGGTGTTAACTTACTCGTTTTCTTTTATATGTTTTGTTACATAAGTCATGTTTTTTATGGACAGGTTGTATATTATTCATATAAAAAATGATATCAAGTCTTTAAACATTATTTTTAATCATCAAATGAAAATTAGTCTTGAATGGATACGATGTGGAATGAATCTCATCGCGTTCATGGAGACGATAATCCGTACGTACGCACGAGCTATAATATCATTATTTTGATATTAAAATAATATATAATTGGATGGTATATCATATATAAAGAATAATTATCATGTTATATATATTATTTACCTCAATTACACATCATTATTATACCCATCCAAATAATAATTTATTGAATAGCAATTACACCAAGACTTGGAGACGGTAAGCCGTACGTACACACGTATGGTGACATGTCATTCAAAGGATGGATAGAATAAAGAATAGGGTTGTACCATATTTATAATAACATCACAGTATATATAATTTACTGGATTTATTATTTTAGAATGGAAAAAACAAAGAAAAAGGAAGTGGAAGAAGTAAGGAACTTGAAAGAGGTGATGAAATATTTACCTCTTATTCGGGTTCTTCCTTTTGATTTGATCAAAAGGGCTCCTTAGGTTGGATTTTTGATTAAAGGAAGGCCTCTAGGATGAAGGTAGGACAATTTATAGGATATTTTGGTAGAGGTTGGCCGAGCCAAATGGCTTTGAAGGTGTGAATTAGAGAGAAGGGGGATTGCCCTTTTATAAGAGGGGTGAGGGGCACCTTAGGAAAAGATAGAAATATTATTTTATAATAAAACCATTTTCGGTTTCTAATGGATCCAAAATGGATTATTTAAAATATAAGGTGGATATGGGTCGAAAAAAACTCAACCAATATGTTTTATACATGTTTGGGTCACTATAATAACTTTATCTTTTAGATTTAACTCTTAGTTAAATAGTTTGACATTTACCATGTCTCTTTGTATTTTTATATTATATGGTTAATAAACATACTATATACTTCAAAGAGAACCCCAAATGGTTAATTAATGACACACCTATCATTATATAAGTCTTTTTTCTGAACCATATATTTTTATGAATAGAATATAAATTAATAATATAATATTTTTTTAAAAACTCTTTTATGTCAATTTTGACACTATTTGTTATTTTGTTTTTTCTAAATTCATAACAACATTATTGCTTCGAACAAAATTCATATAACCAACACTAATATGTCAAATTAACCTAGAGAAGTAGTGTAATTTATAAAAAGTCTCAAATTACATTTATTTAGATATTTATAATATCAATTATTTTAAAATTTCATTAATTAGGTAATTACTGTGTCATCATTGTGTCATAAATAAATTAATTTATTTAATGTCTAAAAAATATAAATAAAATACAATTATGTAGGAAATATTTATAGATTTATAATGAATATTTATAGTCAAATTTATCTTATGTTTAACCCTATATTAAAAATGTTTTAGTTATTAAACTTTGATTTTAACTCTTTTAACTCTTCTTTAAATAAAATAATAATAAGTGTCCTAATCTAATCCAAGTGGACCAAAGAGGTTCATATTTTATTCCTAAAGTTTTTTCTAGTCTAAATCAGTTATCCAATAGAATTAGGAAATGTGTTAGGGTAATAATAATAATATCATTTTTACCCTTAATTACCATATTTACTTTTACCCGTGGTAAATAAAAGTAAAACGTTACTATTCACCAAAAATAATTTTTATCTTATTGAACAACATTTTACTTACTGATATCAACTGTCTCTCTTAGATTTTTGAAATTCAACTCACAAAAGCAGTAAAATTATGTTTTATGTGAATTTACAAATTCTCCTAGGAGGTGGGTAAAAGAAGGTGAAAAGTTCAATAAAATTTTTATATATCTAAAATTATTATAAACTAAATCCAATGAATTACATTAAACTTATATAGGTATTATGTATCTATTTTGACCTAAAATAAATTTAAATAAAATAAATAATTATTTAAAAAAAATTTGGTTTTAAACTATAACTCAATGTTTTTCACTATTCATCAAAAATTGAAAATTTTCAGAAAAATACCAAAAATTCACCCTAAGATAATTTTGATATTTTGAATCCAAAAATGAAGTCCATTTTTAAAAATAAAATTTATAAAATTTCAAAAAGTGGGTATTACTATTCATAACGGCTAGTTTGATTGGTTGTGCCGTGTTAGAACTTGAAGTTGCATACAACACACGCTACTATATTATTCAAAGAGAAGAGTACCATGGAAGCTTGGGGTGTTACATTCTCCACTCCTTCAAATAATTTCGTCCTTGAAATTTCTAGAATATTACTGGATAAAAAGACTCGGGTGGTTATTCATCATAAGTTCCTTGGGTTCCCACGTTGCCTCTTCTATCTTACGGTTCCTCCATAGAACTTTTACCAGATGAGTCGTCTGGTTTATCAGCACTTGTTCTCTTGTATCAAGAACCTGGACAGGATCTTCGCAATAAGATAGATCGGGTTCCAGTTCTAATTCCTCATAGGTGAGTACATGCATTGGGTCAGGCATTTATTTTCTCAATAGTGATATTTAGAATACATCATGAACTTTGGAGAGACTTGGCGGCATTTCCAAACGGTAAGCTACAACCCCAATTCATTCTAGAATTTCAAAAGGGCCGATGTACCTGGGACTCAATTTACCCTTCTTACCGAAACGTATAACACCCTTCCATGGAGATACCTTCAAGAAAACATGATCTCCTACCTGAAATTCCAAATCCTTCCTTCAGTTATCAACATAGCTCTTCTGCCTACTTTGAGATGCTTTGATGTGGTTTTATATTACCTTCACCTTTTTCATCGTTTCCTCCACAAGTTCTAGGCCTATGAGTTTTCCTTCACTAACATCATCACAATAGGTTGGTGTGTGACTTCTCTTTTCGTATAACGCTTCATATGGTTCCATCTGAATACTTGAATGGAAGCTATTGTTATAAGAAAATTCTACCAGAGGTAAATATTGATCCCACATACCTTGAAAGTCAACTGAGCATGATCTCAACATGTATTATAAGATTTGAATAGTCTGTTCTGATTGTCCATCAGTTTGGGGGTGGTAGGCAGTGCTCAAACGAAGTTCAGTATCTAGGGCTTTCTGAAGACTTTTCCAGAATATTGGTGTAAAAAGGGGATCACGTTTAGAAACAATTGATAGTGGTACTCCATGAAATCTTACAAATTCATTAATATATAATCTTGGTAAATGTTCAAGTGGTAAATCTTCTCTTATAGTAAGAAAAAGTTTTGACTTGGTAAGACGATCAACAATGACCCATATTGCATCATTCCGTCTAGTAGTCTTTGGTAGTCCCATGAAAAATTCCATCATAATATTATCCCATTTCCACTCAGGTATGTGAAGAGGTTGCATGACTCCTCTAGGCTGTTTCCTTCCACCTTTCACTTGTTGAAAAACCACACATCTTGACACAAAATCAGAAATATCCCTCTTCAAGTTGTCCCACCGAAAATGTTCCTTAAAATCTCTATACATTTTGGTGCTCCCAGGGTATATAGAGAAATTAGAACTATGACCATCGTCCAACAATTTACTTTTTAGATCAGGTATATCGGGAACACAAAGTCTCTTCCCAAATTTCAAAATTCAATCTTCATACACAAAGTCACTTAATCTCCCATCATTCATAGCTTTAATATTCTTTTAAAACTCTTCATCACCAGTCTGAGAACTCTTTATCCTTTCTAGTAAAGATGGTTTGGTAACCATTTGAAAAAGAATTGATGTTTCACCTTCCATGGTTATTCCCATATCCATATTTACTAGATCCATGTATATAGGATCCTTTTCAACTCTCATCTTGTTCAAAACTCCATGATACTTTCTACTAAAAGAATCTTCCACCTTATTTTCCTTCCCAGGGTGGTAGTGTATAGTGCAATCATAATCCTTGAGTAGTTCAAGCCATCTCCTTTGCCTCATGTTGAGTTCTTTTTGTGAGAAAGTATACTTCAAACTCTTGTGATCGGTATATATCTCACATTTTTTACCATATAGATAGTGTCTCCATATATTCAAAGCAAATATTACAGCTGCTAACTCAAGATCATGAGTAGGATAGTTTTTCTCATGAATTTTTAGCTATAGTGATGCATAGGCAATAACCCTATCATTCTGCATAAGGACACAACCAAGTCCTTTATTTGAAGCATCACTATAAATAACAAACCCATCATTCCCTGATGGTAGAGTCAATATAGGAGCATTGACTAATCCTCTCTTTAGTTCTTCAAAACATTCTTCAAACTCTTTTGTCCAAACAAATTTAACCCCTTTTCATGTGATCTTTGTTAATGGGTTAGCCAATCGGGCAAAATTTTGGACGAAATTCCAATAATAACATGCTAAACCAATAAAACTGCGTACCTCAGTTATACTCATCGGTGCTGGACATTCTTGAATTGACTTGTTCTTTAAAGGATCAAGATATATTCCATCTTTAGAGACAATATAACCAAGAAAAGAAATATCCTGAAGCCATACTTCACACTTGCTAAACTTCCCATATAATTAATGTCTTCTAAGAGACTTCAGGATAATGCGCAAGTGATTTTCATGATCTTCGTAGCTTTTGGAGTATACCAAGATATCATCAATAAACACCACTATAAATTCATCAAGATATTCCTTGAAAACTCTATTCATTAGATCCATGAAGACAGAGGGTGCATTAGTCAATCCAAAAGGTATTACTGTAAATTCATAATGCCCGTACCTGGTTTGAAATGCTGTCTTCGGAATGTCTTCCTTCTTCACACACAACTAATGGTATCCAGTCGAAGGTCAATCTTTGAAAAGTTTTGATATCCATGAAGTTGGTCAAATAAATCATCAATGTGAGTTAGGGGATACTTGTTCTTTATTGTTATAGCATTGATCTCCATATAGTCGATGCACAACCTCATAGATCCATATTTATTCTTAACAAAAAGGATAGGGGCTCCCAATGGAGAAACACTAGGGAGAATAAATCCCTTATTACTCAATTCCTCTAGTTTTTTCTTTAGTTCCAATAATTCCACAGTTTCCATTCTATAAGGGGTCTTTGATATGGGCCTTGATCTAGGAATTAAATCAATGGAAAACTCAATTTCTCATTTTGGAGGATGTCCAAGTAAATATTCTGGAAACACATCAACATATTCTTTTACAATAGGCACATCCTCTATTTGAACATTCCTTTCCTCACCCATAATTATTTCATTCTCTTCCTCCCCAATAATTGAATTTAGTTGAGCTACTGGGGGTGGATCTAGATAAGAATTAGGTGGTGACACTTCTGTTCTAGAGATAATGTGTTATTTATCATCATCATAAAAAATCGTAACCTCCTTATTCATACAATAAATCTTCACATCATGGTGCGAAAGCCAATACATACTGAGAATTATATCAAATTAAATCATGGGTATGAATATGAGATCAGCAGATAAAGAATATTTATATGCTCTAATGGGAACAGATTCACAAAACTTTATTGTGATGATACTTCCCTTAGGAGTTTTAACTGAAAAATACCTTGTAAAATCAAATTGGAAATATCTAATTTTATTAGAAAACAGGGAAGATATGAAACAATGCGATGATCCTGAATCAAATAAAGCATTTTCAAAACTTGAGGAAACCATTAAATTACCTGCCACCACGTCTTTCAGAGCTTCTACCTCAGCAGTAATGATAAAAATAGCTTGTCATTTATCCCTTGGCCTTTTCTGAGGTAAGTTACTCTGACTCTTAGGACATTAATTCCCATAATTCCCCCTTTCTCTACAATTGTAGCATTCAACATCGACAACCTCTTTCTTCCCATTGCAATCATGAGATTGGTGGCCTTTTTCACCACACTTGTATCATACTCCCATTCCCTTCAAGAAAGTACCAGGGTGTTTCTTCCCAAATTTACCATAGGATGGATATTCAAATTTTCCCTTCTTTCCCTTATTTCCATTTCTAGAGTGTTCAGAAGATCTATTCTTCTCTTGCTTTTCTTTAAAGTCATAAGACTAAGAGAATTTGTTTCTGTCTTGATAGCACATGAGACAATGTTTTCATATGACGATAAGGATTGTGAGACTAATGATCGATGAAGAAACAGTTTTAACCCATAAAAGATATGATCAATATTAATTTTGGGGTTACGTATATAATCTTCATCATGCCTCACTAACCTTGTAAAGTTAGCCTCATACTTTGTGACATTCTCATCCTCGTTTTGCCTCAGACTCAGAAATTTCCTTTCTATATCTGCTCGATGGTCATGAGGAAAGTATTTTTCTAAGAAAATCTCTTTAAACTACCTCTATTCCATATTTGATACTTCATCATGTTCCTTTGTGTTTTGAATAAATGACCACCATTGATCAGCATCTCTAGTGAGGCGGTAAACTGCCATGATAACGTTTTCCCTTTCACTACTCCCCAAGGCATGGAATATTTTCTCTAAGGAATTTATCCATTGCTCAGACACTAATAGATTTGTACACCCATTTAATGTTGGTGGTTGTTTCCTCATGAAGCGATCTAACATTGATTCTCCACGTTGTGGATCAGGGTGCTCCATACAGGTAAGGTTATTATTAATAACCTGAGTGAGTTGTCCCAGTATAGTGATAAACTGATCAGCACCAGTTGTATCACCAGCTCCATTATAATTATCTTAAGCAGGAGGGAAATAAATACATGGAGTGCGTGCATTGATATGGTTTCCATTCCTTCCACTAGGCGCCGTTTCTAAACAATGACATAAACTAGATCAGTTTATGAATCGAAATACATAATTCCAAACTTGTAAAACATTTAACATAAATTTAATAGTTTATAGATATAATCCATAATTATTAAAAAATGTTTTCTTTCAGGAAGTATATACTCATAAACCCTTCATAATTGTTTGTAAAGAAAATGAGAATTATCCTAAGCATATCCCCTGGGAGTGTCGTAACCAAGAGTGCAGCAAGGCCTGTTGTCGTGCACCAGTTCCCATTCGAGTCTAGCAAGTTTTACCCCTAGGTACATCTGTGACAGAGCTGCCTCTACCTGCTCATATCCAGACAGGGTTGTATTTCTTGGAAAACTCACAAAATCTCTACAATACCAAAATTCTAGGAAGTTCTTCTATACTAATCCTCAAAGTATATCTTATTGTAATGTTCTCTAATCATAGTTTATCTAAATCTAGATTCCAAGGTTTGTACTAAACTTCCTCTGATACCAACTGTAATGCCCCGACCCCAGAATCCCAGAGTCGGTGCATTATTACATAACATTGGCATGATCACAAAAGATCAATTCTCGAAAGACCGATTAGTTTATTAGCCTTGGAAGTACTAGATACATTTATAAGGTTTACATTACATAAAAAAAATGAAAAACTACAACAACATTGTTTCCATAGAAAACACTGATATCCCATTGACTATCCCTGTAGGTCAGTCATAATATATTTCTTTGCATCCTAGGAAAAATAAAACATTGAAAGGGGTGAACTCAGATGCTCAGTAAGGATAATAATATAGAGGAAGCTTTCATAAAAAAGCACAAACATTTAAGGCAATATATAAACCTAAAACAAAATCCTTTTCAACATAAAATTCATCATAATATGTCAAATATAAATCAAAATAATTCCATTTACTTACTCACATGGATATTATACTAGTACAATAATCATATGAAATATCAAAATCCACTTTCATAATGATGGAATGCATAATGCCAGACTATCATAACCACATAGTCAAGGCCTTATGCCAAGACTAAAAATAAGATTTTGTTAAGGACTTGTTCCAAGACACTAGTTTGTCTCATGAGACCTACCGATGCATCGAGGAGCTAGAGCAGGCTCCACCCGTCACTTACTAAGTACAATGCATGCCTCATATGAAAAGGTTTAAACATAGCATAAACATTCATATTAAAACTGGCATACGAAATGTCAATACTTTATTCATAAACCATGAATGGTATGAAATAACACATGCACAGTCAAACATATCACAAAACCTTCAATACAATATGGAAGTTTTGTATCATAATAAATCAACTTCAAACAAACCTAAAATTCATCAAAGGATGTTGACATAGATGAAATCAAAACCATTTTAGGGAAATATCTCTTTCTATTTTGAAATCATTTAAAGGTCACATAATTATAAAATAAAACATTTATATTTGAAAATATTCTTATAATCTTGTAAGAGAAGCTTCGACGATGTTATAACTGCGGAAAATAGCCGCACCCTCCGTATAAGTTAAAAAAACATTCTTACCTTAATTTTGTCGAAAAGGTTAAAAGTACCTTGTTTGGAAAACGACAGAAAGATTCCTTTCAAACCATTTTATAAAAATTAAAACAAGGGTAAAAATTACTTTAAACCATAGTCTAGTAAATAGTAAAAATGTTTTGGAATAAGTTTTTAAGAAATATGGATGTGGATGATAAATAGGTCCCAGTAGATAATTAAGTATAAACAACCTCGGATAATGAAGAGATTGTGAAATTAACCCCTACCTTGTAATTTTACTTGGTTGAGGGTATCTTAAGCTCCTTTATAATGTTTAAATAATTGTTATTAAATTATACAATAATAATATACATTAATATGATATCATATATGATCTTTTAACATTGATTTGTTAATAATATCTTAGTATTATCGTCGTTTTCGGTGTTAACGGATTCGTTTTCCTTTATATTCTTTGTTATGTGAGTCGTATTTGTTATGGATGGGATGTATCTTATTCATATACATAATTATATCATGTCTTTAAACATTATTTTTAATCATCAAATGAAAATTAGTCTTGAATGGATAGGATGGGGAATGAATCTCATCGTGTTCATGGAGATGGTAATCCGTACGTACGCACGAGCGACAATATCATTATTTTGATATTAAAATAATATATAATTGGATGGTATATCATATATAAATAATCCTTATCATGTTATATATATTATTTACATCAATTAAACATAATTATTATGCCCATACAAATAATAATGTATTGAATAACAATTACACCACGACGTGGAGACGGTAAGCCGTACGTACGCACGTATGGTGACATGTCATTCAAAGGATGGATAGAATAATTAATATGGTCATACCATATTTATAATAACATCATAGTATATATAAGATACTAGATTTATTATTTTAGAATGGTAACAACAAATAAAAAGGAAGTGGAATAAGAGAGGAACTTGAAAGAGGTGATGAAATATTTACCTCTTCTTCGGGTTCTTCCTTTTGATTTGATCAAAAGGGATCCTTAGGTTGGATTTATGACTAAATGAAGTCCTATAAGATTAAGTAAGGATAGTTGAGATGGTATTTGGTCAGAGTTTTAATGATCAAAATGGCTTTTAATGTGTTAATTATAGAGAAGGGGGAGTTCCCTTTTATAAGAGGGGTGAGGGGCACCTTAGGAAAAGATAGAAATATTATTTTATAATAAAATAATTTTAGGTTTATAATGGCTCTAAAATGGATTATTTAAAGTATAAGGTGGTAATGGGTCGAAAAAGACTCCACCAATAGGTTTTATATAGTTTTGGGTCACTATATTAACTTTATCTTTTAGATTTAACTCTTATTTAAATAGTTTGACATTTACCATGTCTCTTTGTATTTTTATATTATATGGTTAATAAACTTAATATATACTTACAAGAGAAACCAAAATGGTTAATTAATGATACAAATATCATTATATAATTATTTTTGTAGAATCTTAGATTTTAGGGATATAATATCAATTAATAATATAATATTTGTTTTAAAAACTCTTTTATGTCAATTTTGACACTATTTGGTATTTTGTATTTTCTAAATTCATAAAAGAATTATTGCTTAAAAAAAATTAATCCAACCAACCCTAATATGTCATATTAACCTATAAAAGTAGTGTAATTCATAAATAGTCTCAAATTACATTTATTTGGATATTTATAATATCAATTATTTTAAAATTTTATTAATTAGGTAATTACTGCATCATCATTGTGTCATAAATAAATTAAATTATTTAATGTATAAAAACTATAAATAAGATACCATTATGTAGGAAATTTTTTAATATTTCTAATTAATATTTATAGTTGAATTTATCTTATGTGTAACCCTTTATTAAAAATGTTTTAGTTATTAAACTTTGATTTTAACACTTTTAACTCTTCTTTAAATAAAATAATAATAAGTGTCCTAATCTAATCCAAGTGGACCAAAGAGGTTCATATTTTATTCCTAAGGTTTTTTGTGGTCTAACTATACTTATCCAATAGAATTATGACATGTGTTAGGGTAATAATAATATCATTTTTACCCTTAATTACCCTATTTAATTTTAATTGTGGTAAATAAAAGTAAAAATTTACTATTCACCAAAAATTATTTTCATATTATTGAACCACATTTTACTTACTAATATCAACCGTGTCTCTCAGATTTTTGAAATTCCAATCACAAAATAGGTAAAATTAAGTTTTATGTGAATTTGAAAATTCTCCTAGGAGGTGGGTAAAAGACGGTGAAAAGTTCAATAAAATTTTCATACATCTAAAGTTATTATAAACTAAATCCAATGAATTACATTGAACATATATGGGTATTATGTATATATTTCGACCTAAAGTAAATTTAAATAAAATAAATAATTATTTAAATAAAAATTCAGTTTTAAACTATAACTCAGTGTTTTTCACTATTCATCAAAAATTGAAATTTTTTAAAAAAATAACAAAAATTCACCCAAAGTTAATTTCGATATTTAGAATCAAAAAATGAAATCCATTTTGAAATATAAAATTTATAAAATTTCAAAAAGTGGGTATTACTATTCATAACGGATCATTTGATTGGTTGTGGTGTGTCAGAACTCGAAGTTGTGTACAATACACGCTACTGTATTATTCAAAGAGAAGCGTACCGTGGAATCTTGGGGTGTTAAATTCTCCCCTCCTTAAAATAATTTCATCCTCGAAATTTCTAGAATATTACTGCATAAAAAGACTCAGGTGGTTCTTCATAATAAGTTCCTCAGGTTCCCACGTTGCCTCTTCCATCTTATGGTTCCTCCATAGAACTTTTACCAGACGAGTCGTCCAGTTTCTCAGTACTTGTTCTCTTGTATCAAGAACCTTGGAAGGCTCTTCACAATAAGACAGATCAGATTCCAGTTCTAATTCCACATAGGTGAGTAATGCGTTGGGTCACGCATGTATTTTCTCAACAGTGATATGTGGAATACATCGTTAACTTTTGAGAGACTTGGCGGGATTGCCAAATGGTAAGCTACAACCCCAATTCCTTCTAGAATTTCGAAAGGGCCGATGTACCTGGGACTCAATTTACCTTTCTTACCGAAATGTATAACACCCTTCCATGAAGATACCTTCGAGAAAACATGATATCCTACCTGAAATTACAAATCCTTACTTCGGTTATCATCATAGCTCTTTTACCTACTTTGAGATGCTTTGATGTGGTTTTGGATTACCTTCACATTTTCCATCATTTCCTCCACAAGTTCTGAGCCTACGAGTTTTCTTTCACCAACATTATCCCAACATGTTGGTGTGTGACATATCTTTCCATATAACACTTCATATGGTGCCATTTAAATACTTGAATGGAAGATATTGTTATAGGAAAATTCTACCAGAGGTAAATATTTATCCCATATACCTTGAAAGTCAAGTGAGAATGATCTCAACATGCCTTATAAGGTTTGAATAGTCCATTCTGATTGTTCATCAGTTTGGGGGTGGTAAGCTATGCTCAAACAAAGTTCAGTATCCAGGGATTTCTGAAGTCTTTTCCAGAATCTTGATGTAAAATGGGATCACAATCAGAAACAATCGATAGTGGTACTCCATGATGTCTTACGACTTCATTAATATATAATATTCCTAAACGTTCAAGTGGTAAATCTTCTTTTATATATAGAAAAAGTGCTGACTTGGTAAGATGATCAACAATGACCCATATTGCATCATTCCTTCTAGGAGTCTTTGGTAGTCCCATGACAAAGTCCATCGTAATATTATCCCATTTCCACTCAGGTATGGGTAGAGGTTTCATGACTCCTCCAGGCTGTTTCCTTCTAGCTTTCACTTGTAGAAAAACCATACATCTTGACAAAAAATCAGCAATCTCCCTCTTCATGTTGTGCCACCAAAAACATTCCTTCAAATATCTATACATTTTGGTGCTCCCAGGGTGTGTAGAGAAATTGGAACTATGAGCATCGTCCAAAAATTCCATTTTTAGATCAGGTATATTCGGAACACAAAGTCTCTTCCCAAATTTCAAAATTCCATCTTCATACACAAAGTCACTCAATCTCCCATCATTCACAGCTTTAATCTTCTTTTTAAACTCTTCATCACTGGTCTGATAACTCTTTATCCTTAAAGATGGTTTGGAAAACATTTGAAAAAGTATTGATGTTTTACCTTACATGGTTATTCCCATATCCATCTTTACTAGATCCATGTATATAGGATCCTTTTCAACTCTCATATTGTTCAAAATTCCATGATCCTTTCTACTCAAATCATCTTCTACCTTATTTTCCTTCCTAGGGTGGTAGTGTATAGTGAAATCATAATCCTTGAGTAGTTCAAGCCATCTCCTTTTTCTCATGTTGAGTTCTTTTTGTGAGAAAATATACTTCAAACTCTTGTGATCGGTATATATCTCACATTTTTCACCATAGATATAGTGTCTCCAAATCTTCAAAGAAAAGATTACAACTACTAACTCAAGATCATGAGTAGAATAGTTTTGATCATGAATTTTTAGCTGTTGTGATGCATAAGAAATAACCCTATCATTCTACATAAGGACACAACCAAGTCCTTTATTTGAAGCATCAATATAAATAACAAACCCATAATTCACTAATGGTAGAGTCAATATAGAAGCATTGACTAATATTCTCTTCAGTTCTTCAAAACATTCTTCACACTCTTTTTCCAAACAAATTTAACCCCTTTTCATGTGATCTTTGTTAATGGGTTAGCCAATCGGGCACAATTATGGAAGAAACGCTGATAATAACCTGCTAAAGCAATAAAACTGCGTACCTCAGTTATACTCATCGGTGCTGGCCATTCATGGATTTCCTTGTTCTTTGAAGGATCAAAAGATATTCCATCCTTAGAGACAATATGGCCATGAAAATAAATCTCTTGAAGAAAGAATTCACACTTGCTAAACTTACCATATAATTCATGTCTTATAAGAGTCTTTAGGATAATGAACAAGTGATTTTCATGATCTTCATAGCTTTTGGAGTATACCAAGATATCATCAATAAATACCACTACAAAGTCATTAATATATTACTTGAAAACTCTATTCATTAGATCTATGAAGATAAAGGGAGCATTAGTCAATACAAAAGGCATTACTGTAAACTCATAATTCCCATACCTGGTTCGAAATGCTGTCTTTGGAATGTATTCTTTCTTCACACAAAACTGATGGTATCCAGATCGAAGGTCAATCTTTGAAAATCATTGAGCTCCATACAGTTGGTCAAATAAATCATCAGTGTGAGGTGGGGGATACTTGTTCTTTATTGTTATAGCATTGATCTCCCTGTAGTCGATGCACAAACTCATAGATCCATATTTATTCTTAACAAAAAGGATAGGGGCTCCCCATTGAGAAACACTAGGGAAAATAAATACCTTATTACTCAATTCCTCTAGTTGTTTCTTTAGTTCCATTAATTCCATAGTTTCCATTCTATAAGGGGTCTTTGATATGGGCCTTTATCCAAGAATTAAATCAATGGAAAACTCAATTTATTGTTCTTGAGGATGTCGAGGTAAATCTTCTGAAAACAAATCAACATATTCTTTCATAACAGGTACATCCTCTATTTGAGCATTACTTTCCTCACCCATAATTATTTCATTCTCTTACTCCCCAATAATTGAATTTAGTTGAGCTACTGGGGGTGGATCTAGATAAGAATTAGGTGGCGAGGCTTCTTCTCTAAAGATAAGGTTTTCTTTATCATCATCATCAAAAATCATAACCTCTTTCTTCTTACAATAAATCTTCACATCATGGTCCAAAAGCCAATCCATACCGAGGATTATATCAAATTAAATAATTGGTATGACGATGAGATCAGCAGATAAAGAACATTTATATGCTCTAATGGGAACAGATTCATAAAACTTTGTTGTGATGATACTTATCTTAGGAGTGTTCACTGAAAACTCCCTTGTTAAATAAAATAGGAAATATCTAATTTTCTTAGCAAACTGATAAGATATGAAACAATGTGATGATCCAGAATCAAATAAAGCATTTTATAAACTTGAGGAAACCATTAAATTACCTGCCACCACTTCTTTCAGAGCTTCTACCTCAGCAGTAGTGATATCATAAGCTTTGCCTTGATCTCTTAGCCTTTTCTGAGGTAATTTCCCCTAACGCTTAGGAAATTAATTCTCATAATTCCCCGTTTCTCTAAAATTGTAGCATTCAACATCGACAACCTCTTTCTTCCCCTTGCAATCACGAGCTTGGTGGCCTTTTTCACCACACTTTTACCAGACTCCCATTCCCTTTAGGCAAGTACTTGGGTGTTTCTTTCCACATTTACCACAGGATGGATATTAAACTTTTTCCTTCTTCCCCTTATTTCCATTTATATAGTGTTCATCAGATCTCTTCTTCTCTTTCTTTGCTTTAAAGTCGCAAGACATAGAGAATTCTTTTTTTGTCTTGATAGCACATGAGACAATGTCTTCGTATGACGAGAAGGATTGTGAGACTAATGATCGACGAAGAAATGGTTTTAAACCATCAAATAAACGATCAATCTTACTTCTTAGGTTATGTATATGATCTGCAGCATGCCTTGCTAACCTTGTAAAGTTATCCTTATACTTTGTGACATTCTCAATCTCCTTTTTCCTTAGACTCAGAAATTTCCTTTCCATAACTGCTAGATGGTCATGGGGAAAGCATTTTTCTAAGAAAATCTATTTAAAATCCCCCTATTCCATATTTTATACTTCATCATCTTCCTTTGTGTTTTGAATCAATGACCACTATTGATTAACATCTCCAGTGAGGCGGTAAACTGCCATGATAACATTTTCCCTTTCATTACTCCTGAAGGCATGGAATATTTTCACTAAGGACTTTATACATTACTTATCCACTAATGGATTTTTACTCCCATTGAATGTTGGTGGTTGTTTCCTCATGAAGTGGTCTAACATTGATCCTCCATGTTGTGGATTAGGGTGCCCCATACTGGTAAGGTTATTATTCATAACCTGAGTGAGTTGTCCCAGTATAGTGATAAGCTGATCAACACCAGTTGTATCCCCAGATCCACTATAATTATCTTAAGTAGGAGGGAAATCCGTACATGGAGTGAGTGCATTGATACAGTTTCCATTCCTTCCACTAGGCACCATTTCTAAACAATGGCATAAACTAGACCAGTTTATGAATCGAAATACATAATTCCAAACTTGTAAAACACTTAACATAAATTGAACAATTTATTGGTATAATCCATGATCATAAAAAAATGTTTTCTTTGAGTAAGTATATACTCATAAACCCTTCATAATGGTTTATAAAGAAAATGATAATTATCTTAAGCATATCCCCATAGAGTGTCGTAACCAAGAGTGCAGCAAGGCCCATTGTCATGCACCAATTCCCGTTCGAGTCTAGATCAAATCGGTGTTTTTGGGTTTTAACCCTAAGTACATCTGTTCAGAGCTGCCTCTACCTGCTCGTATCCAGACAGGGATGTATTTCTTATAAAACTCACAAAATCTCTACAATACCAAAATTCTAGGAAGTTCTTCTTTACTAATCCTCAAAGTCTATCTTAGGGTAATGTTCTCTAATCAGAGTTTATCTGAATCTAGATTCCAAGGTTTGTACTAAACTTCCTCTGATACCAACTGTAATGCCCCGACCCCAGAAGCCCAGAGTCGGTGCATTATTACATAACATTGGCATGATCACAAAATATCAAGTCTCGAAAGTCCGATTAGTTTAGTTTCCTTGGAAGTACTAGATACATTCATAAGGTTTAAATTACATCATAAAATAAAAAAAATACAACAACATTGTTTCCATAGACAATACTGAGATCCCATAGACTATCCCTATAGGAAAGTCATAATATACTTCTTCTCATCCTGGGAAAAATAAAACATAGAAAGGGGTGATCTCATATGCTCAGTAAGATAACAATATAGCAGAAGATTTCATAAATAAGCATAAAAATTTAAGGCAATGTATAAAACTAAAACAAAATCCTTTTCAACATAAACTTCATCATAATATGGAAAATATAAATCAAAATAATTTCATTTACTTAATCACATGGATATTATACTAGTTTATTAATCACATTCAATATCAAAATCCACTTTCATAATGATGTAATGAATAATGCGAGACTATCATAAACACATAGTCAAGGCCTTGTGACAAGACTACAACTAAGATTTTGTCAAGGCCTTGTGCCAAAAATCTAGTTTGTCTCAAGAGACCTACTGATGCATCGAGGAGCTATAATGGGTACCACCTATCACTTACTAAGTCCAATGCATTCCTCATATGAAAAGGTTTAAACATAACATAAACATTCGTATTAAAACTGGAATACGAAATGTCAATACTTTATCTCTAAACCATTAATGGTATGAAATAACACATCCATAGTCAAACATATCACAAAACATTCAATACGATATGGAAGTTTTCTATCATAATAAATCAACTTCAAACAAACTTAAAATCCATCAAAGGATGTTGACAGAGATGAAATAAAAACCTTTTTAGAGAAATATCTCTTTCTATTTTGAAATCATTTAAAGGTCACGTAATTATAAAAGAAAACATTTATATTTGAAATTATTCTTATAAGCTTTTAAGGGAGTCTTCGACGATGTTATAACGGCGGAAAATATCCACACCCGCCATAAAAGTTAAAAAAAACATTCTTACCTTAATTTTGTCGAAAAGGTTAAAAGTAACTTGTTTGGAAAATGACAGAAAGATTCCTTTCAAACCATTTTATAAAAAGTCAAAAAAGGGTATAAATGACTTTAACCTATAGTCTAGTAAATAGTAAAATTGTTTTGGAATACATTTTTAAGAAACATGGATGTGGATGATAAAGAGGCCCCAATAGATAATTACGTATAAACAACCTCGGATAATGAAGAGATTGTGAAATTAACCCTTACCTTGTACTTTTCCTTGGTCGAGGGTAGGTTAACCTCCTATATAATGGTGAAATAATTTTTATTAAATTATATAAGAATCATATATATTAATATGATATCATATATGTTCTTTTAACATTTCTTTGTTAATAATATCTTAGTATTATTGTCGTTTTCGGTGTTAACAGATTCGTTTTACTTTATATTATTTGTTATGTGAGTCATATTTGTTATGGATGGGATGTATCTTATTAATATCCAGAATGATGTCAAGCCTTTAAAAATTATTTTTAATCATCAAATAAAAATTAGTCTGGAATGGATACAATGCGGAATGAATCTCATCGCGTTTGTGGAGACGGTAATCCGTACGTACGCACGAGCGGAAATATCATTCTTTTGATATTAAAATAATATATAATTGGATGGTATATTATATAAACATAATCCTTATCATATTATATATATTATTTACATTAATTACACATCATTATTATACTCATCCAAATAATAATGTATTGAATAACAATTACACCACGACGTGGAGACAGTAAGCCGTACGTACGCACGTATGGTGACATGTCATTAAAAGGATGGATAGAATAATGAATATGGTTGTAACATATTTATAATAAAATCATTGTGTATAGAATATACAAGAGTTATTATTTTATAATGGAAACAACAAATAAAAAGGAAGTGGAAGAAGAAAGGAACTTGAAAGAGGTGATTAAATATTTACCTCTTCTTCGGGTTCTTCCTTTTGATTTGATCAAAAGGCCTCCTTATGTTGGCTTTATGACTAAATTAAGGCCTCTAGGATGAAGGTAGGATAGTTGAGGGGGTATTTAGGCAGATTTTTGCTGATCCAAATGGCTTTTAAGGTGTTAATTAGAGATAAAGGGGAGTGCCCTTTTATAGGAGGGGTGAGGGGCACCTTAGGAAAAGCTAGAAATATTATTTTATAATAAAACCATTTTCGGTTTCTAATGGCTTAAAAATGGATTATTTAAAGTATAAGGTGGGTATGTGTCTAAAACCACTCAACTAATAGGTTTTATACAGGTTTGGGTCACTATATTAACTTTATATTTTAGATTTTACTCTTAGTTAAATAGTTTGACATTTACCATGTCTCTTTGTATTTTTATATTATATGGTTAATAAACTTACTATATACTACCAAGAAAAACCCAAATGGTTCATTAATGATACACCTTTCATTATATAAGTCTTTTGGCCGAACCTTAGATTTTTAGGAATAGAATATCAATTAATAATATAATATTTGTTTTAAGAACTCTTTTTTGTCAATTTTGACACTATTTGGTATTTTGTTTTTTCTAAATTCATAAAAGTATTATTTATTCGAAAACAAATTCATCTAACCAACCCTAATATGTCATATTAACCTAGAAAATTAGTTTAATTCATAAAAAGTCTCAAATTACCTTTATTTGTATATTTAAAATATCAATTATTTTAATATTTCATTAATTAGGTAATTACTACATCATCATTGCATCATAAATAAATTAAATTATTTAATGTCTAAAAAATATAAATAAAATACCATTATATAAGAAATATTTTTATCTTTCTAATGAATATTTATAGTCGAATTTATCTTTTGTGTAACCCTATATTAAAAATGTTTTAGTTATTAAACTTTGATTTTAACTCTTTTAACTCTTCTTTAAATAAAATAATAATAAGTGTCCTAATCTAATCCCAGTGGACTAAAGAGGTTTATATTTTATTCCTAAGGTTGTTTTTGGTCGAAATATACTTATCCAATATAATTAGAACATGTGTTAGGGTAATAATAATATCATTTTACCCTTAATTACCCTATTTACTTTTAACCGTGGTAAATAAAAGTAAAAATTTACTATTCACCAAAAATTATTTTCATCTTATTGAACCAAATTTTACTTACTGATATCAACCGCGTCTCTTGTATTTTATAAATTCTACTCAAAGAGGCATTAAAATTAAGTTTTATGTGAATTTTCAAATTCTCCTAGGAGGTGGGTAAAAGACGGTGAAAAGTTCAATAATATATATATATATATATAATTATTATAAAATAACTCCAATGAAGTAAATTAAATGTATATAGGTATTATATATATATTTTTACCTAAAATAAATTTAAATAAAATAAATAATTATATAAATAAAAATTCTGTTTTAAACCATAACTCAGTGTTTTTCACTATTCATTAGAAATTGAAAATTTTCAGAAAAATACCAAAAATTCACCCTAAGCTAATTTTGATATTCCGAATCCAGAAATTAATTCTATTTTGAAAGATAAAATTTATAAAATTTCAAAAAGTTGTTATTACTATTCATGACGGCTAGTTTGATTGGTTGTGGTGTGTTAGAACTCGAAGTTGTGTACAACACACGCTACTGTATTATTCAAAGAGAAGCGTACCATGAAAGCTTTGGGTGTTACATTATCCCCTCCTTCAAATAATTTTGTCCTCAAAATTTCTAAAATATTAATGCATAAAAAGAATTGGGTGGTTCTTCATCATAAGTTCCTCAGGTTCCCACGTTGCCTCTTCCATCTTGTGGTTCCTCCATAGAACTTTTACCAGACGAGTCGTCCAATTTCTCAGCACTTGTTCTATTGTATCAAGAACCTCGACAGGCTCTTCACAATAAGATAGATCAGGTTCCAATTCTAATTCCTCATAGGTGAGTACATGCGTTGGGTCAGGCATGTATTTTCTCAACAGTGATACGTGGAATACCTCATGAAATTTGGAGAGACTTGGTGGCATTGCCAAACGGTAAGCTACAACCCCAATTCGTTCTATAATTTTGAAAGGGCCAATGTCCCTGGGACTCAATTTAACCTTCTTACCGAAACGTATAACACCCTTCCATAGAGATAACTTCAGGAAAACATGATCTCTTACCTGAAATTACAAATCCTTTCTTCAGTTATCATAACAACTCTTCTGCCTACTTTGAGATGATTTGATGTGGTTTTGGATCACCTTCATCTTTTCCATCGTTTCCTCCATAAGTTCCGGGCCTACGAGTTTTCTTTCACCAATATCATCCCAACAGGTTGGTGTGCGATATCTCTTTCCATATAACGCTTCATATGGTGCCATCTGAATACTTTAATGGAAGCAATTGTTATAGGAAAATTCTACCAGAGGTAAATATTGATCCCACATACATTGAAAGTCAAGTGAGCATGATCTAAACATGTCTTCTCAGGTTTGAATAGTCCGTTCTGATTGTCCATCAGTTTGGGGGTGGTAGGTAGTACTAAAAAAAAAGTTTAGTATCCAGGGATTTCTGAAGACTTTTCTAGAATCTTGATGTAAAATGGGGATCACGATCAGAAACAATCGATAGTGGTACTCCATGAAGTCTTAAAACTTCATTAATATAAAATCGTGAAAAACCTTCAAGTGGTAAATCGTCTCTTATAGCAAGAAAATGTGATGACTTGGTAAGACGATCAACAATGACCCATACTGCATCGTTCCTTCTAGAAGTTTTTGGTAGTCCCATGATAAATTCATCGTAATATTATCCCATTTCCACTCAGGTATGGGAATAGGTTCCATGACTCCTCCAGGCTATTACCTTCCAGCTTTCACTTGTTGAAAAACCATACATATTGACAAAAAATCATAATTCTACCACTTCATGTTGTCCCACCAAAAATGTTCCTTCAAATATCTATACATTTTGGTACTCCCATGGTGTATAGAGAAATTGGAACTATGAGCATCGTTCAATAATTCCCTTTAGATCAGGTATATCGGGAACACAAAGTCTCTTCCCAAATTTCAAAATTCCATCTTCATACAAAAAGTCACTCAATATCCCATCATTCACAGCTTTAATCTTCTTTTGAAACTCTTCATCACCGGTCTGAGAACTCTTTATCCTTTCTAGTAAAGATGATTTGGCAACCATTTGAAAAAGTATTGATGTTTCACCTTCCATGGTTATTCCCATATCCATCTTTACTAGATCCATGTATATAGGATCCTTTTCAACTCTCATCTTGTTCAAAAGTCCATGATCCTTTCTACTCAAAGCATATGCCATCATATTTGCCTTCCCAGGGTGGTAGTGTATAGTGCAATCACAATCCTTGAGTGGTTGAAGACATCCCCTTTTCCTCATGTTGAGTTCTTTTTGTGAGAAAATATACTTCAAACTCTTGTGATCGGTATATATCTCACATTTTTCACTATAGAGATAGTGTCTCCAAATATTCAAAGCAAAGATTACAGCTGATAACTCAAGATCATGAGTAGGATAGTTTTTCTCATGAATTTTTAGCTGTTGTGATGCATAGGCAATAACCCTATCATTCTGTATAAGGACACAACCAAGTCCTTTCTTTGAAGCATCACTATAAATAACAAACCCATCATTCCCTAATGGGAGATTCAATATAGAATCATTGACTAATCTTCTCTTCAGTTATTCAAAAAATTCTTCACACTCTTTTGTCTAAAAAAATTTAACCCCTTTTCATGTGATATTGGTTAATGGGTTAGCCAATTGGGAAAAATTTTGGACAAAACGCCGATAATAACCTGCTTGATCAATAAAATTGCATACCTCAGTTATACCCGTCAGTGCTGGCCATTCTTGGATTGCCTTGGTCTATGAAGGATCAATAGATATTCCATCCCTAGAGATAATATGTCTAAAAAAAGAAATCACCTAAAGCCAGAATTCACACTTGCTAAACTTCCCATATAATTCATGTCTTCTAAGAGTCTTCAGGATAATGCGCAAGTGATTTTCATGATCTTCGTAGCTTTTTGAGTATACCAAGATATCATCAATAAATACCACTAAAAATTCATCAAGACATTCCTTTAATACTCTATTCATTAGAACCATGAAGATAGAGGGTGCATTACTCAATCCAAAAGGCATTACTGTAAACTCGTAATGCCCGTACCTGGTTTGAAATGCTGTCTCTAGAATGTCTTCCTTCTTCACACACAACTGATGGTATCTAGATCAAAGGTCAATATTTGAAAAGTATTGAGCTCCATGCAGTTGGTCAAATAAATCATCAATACAAGGTAAGGGATACTTGTTCTTTATTTTTATAGCATTTATCTCCCTGTATTCGATGCACAACCTCACAGATCCATCTTTCTTCTTAACAAAAAGGACAGGGGCTCCCCAAGGAGAAACAAAAGGGAGAATAAATCCCTTATTACTCAATTCCTCTAGTTGTTTCTTTAGTTCCACTAATTACATAGTTTCCATTCTATAAGGGGTCTTCGATATGGGCCTTGATCCAGGAATTAAATCAATGGAAAACTCAATTTCTCGTTCTGGAGAATGTCCAGGTAAATCTTCTGGAAACACATCAACATATTCTTTCACAATAGGTACATCCTCTATTTGAACATTTCTTTTCTCAACCACAGTTATTTCATTCGCTTCTTCCCCAATAATTTAATTTAGTTGAGCTATTGGGGGTGGATCTAGATAAGAATTAGGTGGTGAGGCTTCTACTCTAAAGATAAGGTGTTCTTTATCATCATCATCAAATATCGTAAACTCCTTATTCTTATAATAAATATTCTCATCATGGTCCTAAAACCAATCTATACCGAGGATTATATCAAATTAAATCATGGGTATGACAATGAGATCAGTAGATAAAGAACATTTATATTCTCTAATGGGAACATATTCACAAAAATTTGTTGCAATGGTACCTCCCTTAGGAGTTTTAATTGACAACTACCTTGTTAAATAAAATTTGAAATATGTAATTTTATTAGAAAACTGGGAAGATATGAAACAATGCGATGATCCAGAATCAAATAAATAATTTTCTAAACTTGAGGAAACCATTAAATTACCTACCACCACGTCTTTCAAAGCCTCTACCTCAGAAGCAGTGATAACATAATCTTGGCCTTGATCCCTTGGCCTTTTTTGAGGTAAGTTCCCCTAATGCTTAGGACATTCATTCGCATAATGCCTCCTTTCTCTATAATTGTAGCATTTAACATTGAAAACCTCTTTCTTCCCCTTGCAATCACGAGCTTTGTGGCCTTTTTCAACACACTTGTAACAGACTCCCATTCCCTTTAGGAAAGTACCAGGGTGTTACTTCCCACATTTACCACAGGATGGATATTCAACTTTTCCCTTCTTCCCCTTATTTCCATTTCTAGAGTGTTCATAATATCTCTCCTTCTCCTTCTTTTCTTTAAAGTCTTAAGACTTATAGAATTATTTTTCTGTCTTGATAGCACATGAGACATTGTCTTCATCTGATGAGAAGGATTGTGAGACTAATGCTCCATGAAGAAATAGTTTTAACCCATAAAATAAATGATCAATCTTACTTATTGGGTTACGTATATAATCTGCAGCATGCCTTTCTAATATTGTAAAGTTAGCCTCATAATTTGCGACATTCTCATCCTCATTTTGCCTAAGACTTAGAAATTGCCTTTCCATATCTGCTTGATGGTCATGAGAAAAGTATTTTTTCTAAGAAAATCTATTTAAACTTCCTCCATTCCATATTTGATACTTCATCATATTCCTTTGTGTTTTGAATCAATTACCACCATTGATCATCATCTCCTGTGAGGTGGTAAACTACCATGATAACTTTTTCCCTTTCACTACTCCCCAAGGCATGGAATATTTTCTCTAAGGAATTTATCCATTTCTCAGCCACTAATGGATTTGTACTCCCATTGAATGTTGGTGTTTGTTTCCTCATGAAGCGGTCTAACATTGATCCTCCACATTGTGGATCAGGGTGCTTCATACAGGTAAGGTTATTATTCATAACTGGAGTGAGTTGTCCCAGTATAGTGATAAGCTGATCAGCACCAGTTGTATCACCAGCTCCACTATAATTATCTTAAGTAGGAGGGAAATCCCTAAATAGATTGCATGTATTGATATTGTTTCCATTCCTTCTACTAGGTTCCATTTATAAACAATGTCATAGACTAGATCAGTTTATGAATCAAAATACATAATTCCAAACTTGTAAAACACTTAACATAAATTGAACAGTTTATGGATATAATCCATAATCATAAAAAAATGTTTTCTTTAAGGAAGTATATACTCATAAACTCTTCATAATGGTTTGTAAAGAAAATGAGAATTATCCTAAGAATATCCCACATGAGTGTTGTAACCAAGAGTACAACAAGGCCCATTGTCGTGAACCAGTTCCCATTTGAGTCTAACTCAAATCAGTGTTTTCGGGTTTTACCCCTAGGTACATCTGTGCCAGATCCACCTCTATCTGCTCGTATCTATATCGGTATGTATTTCTCGGAAAACTCACAAAATCTCTACAATAACAAAATTCTAAGAAGTTCTTCTATACTAATCCTCAAAGTCTATCTTAGGGTAATGTGCTCTAATCAGAGTTTATCTAAATCTAGATTCCAAGGTTTGTACTAAACTTACTCTGATACTAACTGTAATGCCTCGACCCCAGAAGCCCAGAGTTGGTGCAATATTATATAACATTGGCATGATCACAAAAGATCAAGTCTTGAAAGACCGATTAGTTTAGTAGTCTTGGAAGTACTAGATACATTCATAAGGTTTACATTACATCATAAAATAAAAAAATAAAGAAAAATTGTTTCCATAGACAACACTAAGATCCCATAGACTATCCCTGCAGGTCAGTCATAATATACTTCTTTGTATCCTGGGAAGAATAAAACATAGAAATGGGTGAGCTCAGATGCTTAGTAAGGATAACAATGTAGCGGAAGCTTTCATAAATAAGTATAAACATTTAAGGCAATGTATAAAACTAAAACAAAAGCCTTTTCAACATAATCTTCATCATAATATGGCAAATATAAATCAAAATAATTCCATTTAATTACTCACATGGATATTCTACTAGTCTAATAATCACATGCAATATCAAAATACACTTTCATAATGATGGAATGCATAATGCCAGACTATCATAACCACATAGTCAAGGCATAGTGCCAAGACTACAAATAAGATTTTTTCAAGGCCTTGTTCCAAGAAACTAGCTTGTCTCATGAGACTAACCGATGCATCGAGGAGCTACAGCAGGCTCCACCTGCCAGTTACTGAGTCCAATGCATTCCTCATATGAAAATGTTTAAACATAACATAAAAATTCGTATTAAAATTGGCATACGAAATGTCAATACTTTATCCATAAACCATGAATGGTATGAAATAACACATCCAGAGTCAAACATATCTAAAACCTTCAATACAATATATAAGTTTTGTATCATAATAAATCCACTTTAAACAAACTTAAAATCCATCAAAGGATGTTGACATAGATGAAATCAAAACCTTTTTAGAGAAATATCCCTTTCTATTTTGAAATCATTTTAAGGTCGCGTAATTATAAAAGAAAATATTTATATTTGAAAATATTCTTATAAGATTTTAAGGGAAGCTTTAATGATGTTATAATTGTGGAAAATAGATGCACCCACCGTATAAGTTAAAAAAACATTCTTACCTTAATTTTGTCGAAAAGGTTAAAAGTACCTTTTTTGGAAAAAGACGGAAAGATTCATTTCAAACCATTTTATAGAAATTCAAACAAGGGTATAAATTAATTTAACCCATTATCTAGTAAATATTAAAAATGTTTTGGAATAAATTTTTAAGAAACATGGATGTTGATGATAAAGAGGTCCTAGTAGATAGTTACGTATAAACAACCTCAGATAATGAAGAGATTGTGAAATTAACCTTTACCTTGTACTTTTCCTTGGTCGAGGGTAAGTTAAAATCCTGTATAGCGATTAAATAATTGTTATTAAATTATAAAAGAATCATATACATTAATATGATATCATATATGATCTTTCAATATTTCTTTGTTAATAACATCTTAGTATTATCATCATTTTCGGTGTTAACGGATTAGTTTTCCTTTATATTATTTGTTACGCGAGTCATATTTTTTATGGATGGGATGTATATTATTCATATAAAGAATTATATAAAGTCTTTAAATATTATTTGTAATCATCAAATGAAAATTAGTCTTTAATGGATACGATGGGGAATGAATCTCATCGTGTTCGTGGAGACGATAATCCGTACGTATGCACGAGCGACAATATCATTTTTTTGATATTACAATAATATATAATTGGATGGTATATCATATATACAGAATCCTCATCATGTTATATATATTATTTACATCAATTACACTTCATTTTTATACCCATACAAATAATAATGTATTGAATAACAACTACACCACGATGTGGAGACGATAAGCCGTACGTACACATGTATAGTGCCATGTCATTCAAAGGATGGATATAATAATGAATATGGTTGTACAATATTTATAATAACATCAAAATATATATAATATACTGTATTTATTATTTTATAATGGAAACAACAAATAAAAAGGAAGTGGAAGAAGAAAGGAACTTGAAAGAGGTGATGAAATATTTACCTCTTCTTCGGGTTCTTCCTTTTTATTTGATCAAAAGGGATCCTTAAGTTAGCTTTCTGACTAAAGTAAGGCCTCTAGGATTAAGGGAGGATAGTTGAGAGGTTATTTGGGAAGAGTTTGACCAATCAAAATTTCTTTGAAAGTGTGAATTAGAGAGAAGGTGGAGTTCCTTTTTATATGATGCGTGAGGGGCACCTTAGGAAAAACTAGAAATATTATTTTATAATAAAATAATTTTCGGTTTCTAATGGATCCAAAATATATTATTTAAAGGATAAGGTGGGTATGGGTCGAAAAAAACTCAAACAATAGGTTTTATACAGGTTTGGGTCACTATATTAACTTTGTATTTTAGATTTAACTCTTAGTTAAATTGTTTGACATTTACCATGTCTCTTTGTATTTTAATATTATTTGGTTAATAAACATACTATATACTTCCAAGCGAACCCCAAATGGTTCATTAATGACACAAATATCATTATATAAGTCTTTTGGATAAAACTTATATTTTTATGAATAGAATATCAATTAATAATATAATATTTGTTTTATAAACTCTTTTATGTCAATTTTGACACTATTTGGTATTTTGTTTTTTCTAAATTCATAACAACATTATTGCTTCGAAAAAAATTCATATAACCAACCCTAAAATGTCATATTAACCTATAAAATTAGTTTAATTCATAAAAAGTCTCAAATTACATTTATTTGGATATTTATAATATCAATTATTTTAATATTTCATTAATTTGGTAATTACTGCATCATCATTGCATCATAAATAAATTAAATTATTTAATGTATAAAAATATATATAAAATACCATTATCTAAGAAATCTATTTATCTTTCTAATTAATATATAAAGTCGAATTTATCTTATGTCTAACCCTATATTAAAAATGTTTTAGTTATTAAACTTTGATTTTAACTCTTTTAACTCGCCTTTAAATAAAATAATAATAAGTGTCCTAATATAATCCAAGTGGACCAAAGAGGTTCATATTTTATTACTAAGGTTGTTTTTGGTTGAAATATACTTATCCAATAGAATTAGGACATGTGTTAGGGTAATAATAATATCATTTTTACCCTTAATTACCCTATTTACTCTTAACCGCGGTAAATAAAAGTAAAAAGTTACTATTCACAAAAAAATGTTTTCATCTTATTGAACCACATTTTATTTATTTATATCAACCATGTCTCTCAGATTTTTGAAATTACACTCACAGAAGTGGTACAACTAAGTTTTATGTGAATTTTCAAATTCTCCTAGGAGGTGGGTAAAAGATGGTGAAAAGTTCAATAAATTTTTTATACATCTAAAATTATTATAAACTAACTCTAATAAATTACATTAAAATTATATCGATATTATGTATCTATTTTGACCTAAATTAAATTTAAATAAAATAAATAATTATTTAAATAAAAATTCAGTTTTAAACTATAACTTAGTGTTTTTCACTATTCATCAAAAATAGAAAATTTTCAGAAAAATACCAAAAAATCACCCTAATCTAATTTCGATATTCTGAATCCCAAAATGAAGTCCATTTTTAAAGATAAAATGTATAAAATTTAAAAAATTGGGTATTACTATTCATAACGGCTAGTTTGAATGGTTGTGGTGTGTTAGAACTCAAAGTTGCGTACAACACACACTACTGTATTATTCAAAGAGAAGCGTACCGTGGAAGCTTGGGGTGTTAAATTCTCCCCTCCTTCAAATAATTTCATCCTCGCAATTTCTAGAATATTAATGAATAAAACGACTCAGGTGGTTCTTCATCATAAGTTTCTTAGGTTCCCACACTACCGCTTCCATCTTATGATTCCACCATAGAACTTTTACCAGACGAGTCGTCCGGTTTTTAAGCACTTGTTCTCTTGTATCAAGAACCTTGACAGGCTCTTCGCAATAAGACAGATCGGGTTCCAGTTCTAATTACTCATAGGTGAGTACATGCGTCGGGTCAGGCATGTATTTTTTCAATAGTGATACGTGGAATACATCGTGAACTTTGGAGAGACTTGATGGCATTGCCAAAGGGTAAGCTACAACCCCAATTAGTTCTAGAATTTCGAAAGGGATGATGTACCTGGGACTCAATTTACTGTTTTTACTGAAATGTATAACACCCTTCCATGGAGATACCTTCAAGGAAACATGATATCCTACCTGAAATTCCAAATCCTTCCTTCGGTTATCAGTATAGCTCTTCTGCCTACTTTGAGCTGCTTTGATATGGTTTTGGATTACCTCCATCTTTTCTATAGTTTCCTTCACAAGTTCTGGGCCTACGAGTTTTCTTTCACCAACATCATCGCAACAGGTTGGTGTGCGACATCTCTTTACATATAACACTTCATATGGTTCCATATGAATACTTTAATGGAAGTTATTGTTATAGGAAAATTCTTCCATAGGTAAATATTGATCCCACATACCTTGAAAGTCAAGTGAGAATGATCTCAACATGTCTTCTATGGTTTTAATAGTCCATTCTGATTTTCCATCAGTTTGGGGGTGGTAGACTGTGCTCAAACGAAGTTCAGTATCCATGGATTTCTAAAGACTTTTCTAGAATCTTGATGTAAAACGGGGATCACGATTAGAAACAATCAATAGTGGTACTCCATGAAGTCTTACAACTTCATTAATATATAATCTTGCTAAATGTTCAAGTGGTAAATCTTCACTTATAGAAATAAAATGTGCCGACTTGGTAAGATGATCAACAATGACCCATATTGCATCGTTCCTTCTAGGAGTATTTGGTAGTCCCATGAAAAATTCCATCATAATTTTATCCCATTTCCACTCAGGTATGGGAAGAGGTTGCATGAATCCTCTAGCCTATTGCCTTCCAGCTTTCACTTGTTGACAAACCATACATCTTGACACAAAAATCAGCAATCTCCCTCTTCATGTTGTCAAACCAAAAATGTTTATTCAAATCTCTATAAATTTTAGTGCTCCCAGGGTTTATAGAGAAATTGTAACTATGATAATCATCCAAAAAATTCCCTTTTTAGACCAGGTATATCAGGAACACAAAGTCTCTTCCCAAATTTCAAAATTCCATCTTCATACACAAATTCACTAAATCTCCCATCATCCACAGCTTTAATCTTCTTTTGAAACTCTTCATCACTGGTCTGAGAACTCTTTATCCTTTCTAGTAAAGATGGTTTGGAAACCATTTGAAAAAGAATTTATGTTTCACCTTCCATGGTTATTCCCATATCCATATTTACTAGATCCATGTATATAGGATCCTTTTCAACTCTCATCTTGTTCAAAACTCCATGATCCTTTCTACTCAAAGCATCTTCCACATTATTTTCCTTCCCAGGGTGGTAGTGTATAGTTCAATAATAATATTTGAGTAGTTCAAGCCATCTCCTTTACCTCATGTTGAGTTCTTTTTGTGAGAAAATTTACTTCAAACTCTTTTAATCGGTATATATCTCACAATTTTCACCATAGAGATAGTGTCTACAAATCTTTAAAGCAAATATTATAGCTGCTAACTCAAGATCTTGAGTAATATATTTTTTATCATGAATTTTTAGCTATCGTGATGCATAGGCAATAACCCTATCATTTGACATAAAGAAACAACCAAGTCCTTTCTTTGAATCATCACAATAAATAACAAACCCATCATTCCCTGATGGTAGAGTCAATATAGGAGAATTGACTAATCTTCTCTTCAGTTCTTAAAAACTTTCTTCACACTCTTTTGTCCAACCAAATTTAACCCTTTTTCATGTGAGATTTGTTAATGGGTTTTCCAATCTGGAAAAATTCTAGACAAAATGCCGATAATAACCTGCTAAACCAATAAAAATGCGTACCTGAGTTATACTCATCGGTGTTGGCCATTCTTGGATTGCCTTGGTCTTTGAAAGTTCAACAAATATTCTATCCTTATAGATAATATGGCCAACAAAAGAAATCTCTTGAAGCTAGAATTCACACTTTCTAAACTTCCCATATAATTCATGTCTTCTAAGAGTCTTCATGATAATGCGTAAGTGGTTTTCATGATCTTCATAGATTTTGGAGTATACCAAGATATAATCAATAAATACCACTACAAAGTCATCAATATCTTCCTTGAAAACTCTATTCATTAGATCCATGAAGACAGAGGGTGCATTAGTCAATCCAAAAGGCATTATTGTAAACTTGTAATGCCCATACCTAGTTCGAAATGCTGTCTTCAGAATGTCTTCCTTCTTCACACACAACTGATTGTATCGAGATCGAAGGTCAATATTTGAAAAGTATTAAGCTCCATGCAGTTGGTCAAATAAATCATCAATGTGAGGTAGGTGATACTTGTTCTTTATTGTTATAGCATTGATCTCCCTGTAGTCGATGCATAACCTCATAGATCCATCTTTCTTCTTAACAAAAAGGACAGGGGCTCCCCATGGAGAAACACTAGAGTGAATAAATCCCTTATTAATCAATTCATCTAGTTGTTTCTTTAGTTCCACTAATTCCACAGTCTTCATTCTATAAGGGGTCTTCGATATGGGCCTTGATCCAAGAATTAAATCAATAGAAAACTCAATTTCTCGTTCTGGAGGATGTCCAGGTAAATCTTTAGGAAACACATAAACATATTCTTTCACAATAGGTGCATCCTATATTTGAACATTCCTTTCCTCACCCAAAGTTATTTCATTATCTTCCTCCCCAATAATTTAATTTAGTTGAGCTACTGGGGGTGGATCTAGATAAGAATTAGCTGGTGATGCTTCTACTCTAAAGATAAGGTGTTCTTTATCATCATCATCAAAAATCGTAACCTCCTTCTTATTACAATAAATCTTCACATCATGGTCCAAAATCCAATACATACCAAGGATTATATCAAATTCAATCATGGGTATGACGATGTGATCAACAGATAAAGAACATTTATGTGATCTAATTGGAACAGATTCACAAAACTTTGTTGCGATGATACTTCCCTTAGGAGTTTTAAATGAAAACTCCCCTGTTAAATCAAATTGGAAATATCTAATTTTCTTAGAAAACTGGGAAGATATGAAACAATGTGATTTTCTAGAATCAAATAATGCATTTTCTAAACTTGATGAAACCATTAAATTACCTGCCACCACGTATTTCGGAGCTTCCACCTCAGTAGTAGTGATATCATAAGCTTGGACTTGATCCCTTGGCATTTTCTGAGGTAGGTTCCCCTGACACTTAGGACATTCATTCACATAATATCCCCTTTCTCTACAATTGTAGCATTCAACATCGACAGCCTCTTTCTTCCCCTTGTAATCACGAGCTTGGTGGCATTTTTCACCACACTTGTAACAGACTCTCATTCCCTTCAGGAAAGTACCAGGGTGTTTCTTCCCATATTTACCGTAGGATGGGTATTCAACATTTCCATTATTCCCCTTATTTCCATTTCTTCTCTTTCTTTTCTTTAAAGTCGTAAGACTTAGAGAATTATTTTTCTGTCTTGATAGCACGTGAGACAATGTCTTCGTATGATGAGAAGGATTGTGAGACTAATTCTTGACAAATAAAAGGTCTTAACCCATCAAATAAACAATCAATATTACTTCTTGGGTTACGTATATAATCTGTAGCATGCCTTTATAACCTTGTAAAGTTGTCCTCATACTTTGCGACATTCTCATCCTCCTTTTACCTCAGACTCATAAATTGCCTTTCCATATCTGCTCGATGGTCACAAGGAAAGTATTTTTCTAATAAAATATCTTTAAACTCCCTCCATTCCATATTTGATAATTCATCATCTTCCTTTTTGTTTTGAATCAATGACCACCATTGATCAGCATCTCCAGTGAGGCGGTAAACTGCCATGATAACTTGTTCCCTTTCACTACTTCCCAAGGCATGTAATATTTTCTCTAAGGAATTTATCCATTGGTCAGCCACTAATGTATTTGTACTCCCATTTAATGTTGGTGGTTGTTGCCTCATGAAGAGGTATAACATTGATCCTCCACGTTGTGGATCAGGGTGCTCCATACGGGTAAAGTTATTATTCATAACCTGAGTGAGTTGTCCCAGTATAGTGATAAGCTGATCAGCACCAGTTGTATCACCAGGTCCACTATAATTACCTTGAGCAGGAGGGAAATCCATATATGGAGTGCGTCTATTGATACAGTTTCCATTCCTTTCACTAGGCTCCATTTCTAAACAATGGCATAAACTAGATCAGTTTATGAATCGAAATACATAATTCCAAACTTGTAAAACATTTAACATAAATTGAACAATTTATGGACATAATCCATAATCATAAAAAAATGTTTTCTTTGACGAAATATATACTCATAAACCCTTCATAATGGTTTGTAAATAAAATGAAAATTATATTAATAATATCCCTCTGGAGTGTCGTAACCAAGAGTGTAGCAAGACCCGTTGTCGTGCACCATTTATCGTTCGAGTCTAGTTCAAAGCGGTGTTTTTTGGTTTTACCCCTAGGTACATCTGTGCCAGCGTTGCCTCAACCTGCTCGTATCCAAACAGGGATGTATTTCTTGGAAAACTCACAAAATCTCTACAATACCAAAATTCTAGGAAGTTCTTCTATATTAATCCTCAAAGTCTATCTTAGGGTAATTTTCTCTAATCAGAGTTTATCTAAATCTAGATTCCAAGGGTTGTACTAAAATTCCTCTTATACCAACTGTAATGCCCCGACCCTAGAAGCCCAGAGTCAGTGCATTATTACATAGCATTGGCATGATCACAAAAGATCAAGTCTTAAAAGACCGATTAGTTTAGTAGCCTTGGAAGTACTAGATACATTCATAAGGATTACATTACATCATAAAATGAAAAACTACAACAACATTGTTTCCATAGACAACCATGAGATCCCATAGACTGTCCATGCATGTTGGTCATAATATACTTCTTCACATCTAGGAAAAAATAAAACATAGAAAGGGGTGAGCTCAGATGCTCAGTAAGGATAACAATATAGCGAAAGCTTTCATAAATAAGCATAAACATTTAAGGAAATGTATAAAACTAAAACAAAATCCTTTTCAACATAAACTTAATCCTAATATGGAAAATATAAATCAAAATAATTCCATTTACTTACTCACATAGATATTCTACTAGTTGAATAATCACATGCAATATCAAAAGTCACTTTCATAATGATGGAATGCATAATGCCAGACTATCGTAACCACATAGTCAAGGCCTTGTTCCAGGAATAAAAATAAGATTTTTTCAAGGCCTTGTGATAAGAAAATAGTTTGTCTCATGAGACCTACCGATGTATCGAGGAGCTATAGCGGGCTCCACCCTTCATTTACTACGTCAAATGCATTCCTCATATGAAAAGGTTTAAACATAACATAAAAATTCATATTAAAACTGCCATATGAAATGTCAATACTTTATCCATAAACCATGAATGGTATGAAATAACACATCCACATTCAAACATATCACAAAAACTTCAATACAATATAGTAGTTTTGTATCATAATGAATCAACTTCAAACAAACTTAAAATCCATCAAAGGATGTTGACATAGATAAAATCAAAACCTTTTTAGAGAAATATCTCTTTCTATTTTGAAATAATTTAAAGGTCACATAATTATAAAATAAAAGATTTATATTTAAAAATATTATTATAAGCTTGTAAGGGAAGCTTCGACGATGTTATAATGGCAGAAAATAGACGCACCCACCGTTTAAGTTAAAAAAACATTCTTACCTTAATTTTGTCGAAAAGGTTAAAAGTACCTTGTTTAGAAAATGACAAAAATATTACTTTCAAACTATTTTATAAAAATTTAAACAAGGGTGTAAATGAATTTAACCCATAGTCTAGTAAATAGTAAAAATGTTTTCTAATACTTTTTTAGGAAACATGGATGTGGATGACAAAGAGGTCCCAGCAGATAATTACGTATAAACAACCTCGGATAATGAAGAGATTGTGAAATTAACACTTACCTTGTACTTTTCCTTGGCCGAGAGTAGGTTAAGCTCCTGTATAATGGTGAAATAATTGATTTTAAATTATACAATAATCATATACATTAATATGATATCATATATAATCTTTTAACATTGCTTTGTTAATAATATCTGAGTATTATCGTCGTTTCTGGTGTTAATGGATTCATTTTCCTTTATATTATTTGTTATGTGAGTCATATATTTTATGGATGGGATGTAACTTATTCATATCCATAATTATATCAAGTCTATAAACATTATTTTTAATCATCAAAAGAAATTTAGTCTTGAATGGATATGATGGGGAACGAATCTCATCGCATTCGTGGAGACGGTAATCCGTACGTACACACGAGCGAAATTATCATTCTTTTGATATTAAAATAATATATAATTAGATGGTATATCATATATACATAATCCTTATAATGTTATATATATTATTTATATCAATTACACATCATTATGATACCCATCCAAATAATAATGTATTGAATAACAATTACACCACGACATAGAGACGGTAAGCCGTGCGTACGCACGTATGGTGACATGTCATTCAAAGGATGGATAGAATAATGAATATGGTTTTACCATATTTATAATAACATCAAAGTATATAGAAGATACTGGAGTTATTATTTTAGAATGGAAACAATAAAGAAAAAGGAAGTGGAAGAAGAAAGGAACTTGAAAGAGGTGATGAAATATTTACCTCTTCTTCGGGTTATTCCTTTTGATTTGATCAAAAGGGCTCCTTAGGTTAGATTTATGACTAAAGTAAGGCCTCTAGGATTAAGGGAGGACAGATGAGAGGGCATTTGGGTAGAGTTTGGATGAGCCAAATGTCTTTTAAGGTGTGAATTAGGGAGAAAGGGGAGTTCTCTTTTATAAGCGGGGTGAGGGCACCTTAGGAAAAGCTAGAAATATTATTTTATAATAAAATAATTTTTGGTTTATAATGGCTAAAAAATGGATTATTTAAAGGATAAGGTTAGGATGAGTCAAAAACTGCTCAACCAATAGGTTTTAGACAGGTTTGGGTCACTATATTAACTTTATCTTTTATATTTAACTCGTAGTTAAATAGTTTGACATTCACCATGTCTCTTTGTATTTTTATATTATATGGTTAATAAACTTACTATATACTTCTAAGAGAACCCCAAATGGTTCCTTAATGATAAAAATATCATTATATAATTATTTTGGACGGACCTTATATTTTTTGGAATAGAATATCAATTAATAATATAATATTTGTTTTAAAAACTCTTTTATGTCAATTTTGACACTATTTGGTATTTTTTTTATAAATTCATAACAACATTATTGCTTCGAAAAAAATTCATATAACCAACCCTAATATGTCATATTAACCTATAAAATTAGTTTAATTCATAAAAAGTGTCAAATTACATTTATTTGGATATTTATAATATCAATTATTTTAATATTTCATTAATTAGGTAATTACTCCATCATCATTGTGTCATTAATAAATTAAATTATTTAATATATAAAAAATATAAATAAAATAACATTATATATAAAATCATTTTATCTTTATAATTAATATTTATAGTCGAATTTATATTATGTGTAACCCTATATTAATTTTTTAGTTATTAAACTTTGATTTTAACTATTTTAACTCTTCTTTAAATAAAATAATAATAAGTGTCCGAATATAATAAAAGTGGGACAAAGAGGTTAATATTTTATTACTAAGGTTGTTTTTGGTCTAACTATACTTATCCAATAGAATTAATACATGTGTTAGGGTAATAATAATATCATTTTTACCCTTAATTACCCTATTTACTTTTAACTGCGGTAAATAAAAGTAAAAAGTTACTATTCACCAAAAATTATTTTCATCTTATTGAACCAAATTTTACTTATTGATATCAACCATGTATATTTTATTTTTTAAATTCCACTCACAAAAGCGGTAAAATTAAGTTTTATGTGAATTTGCAAATTCTCCTAGGAGGTGGGTAAAAGACGGTGAAAAGTTCAATAAAATTTTTATATATTTAAAATTAATATAAACTAACTCCAATGAATTAAATTGAACTTATATAGGTATTATGTATCTATTTTGACCTAAAATAAATTTAAATAAAATAAATAATTATTTAAATAAAAATTCGGTTTTAAACTATAACTTAGTGTTTTTCACTTTTCATCAAAAATTGAAAATTTTCAGAAAAATACCAAAAATTCACCCTAAGCTAATTTTGATATTCCGAATCCAAAAATGAAGTCCATTTTGAAAGATAAAATTTATAAAATTTCAAAAAGTGGGTATTACTATTCATAATGGCTAGTTTGATTGGTTGTGGTGTGTTAGAAATCGAAGTTGCGTACAACACACACTACTATATTATTCAAAGAGAAGTGTAATGTGGAAGCTTGTGGTGTTACACTAAGACTCTTCCACCTTCCATACCAAGGAAGACTGTACTATCATATGAAATAGACAACCTCTACCGTCCTCCACTCTCAAGACCAAATGTAAAATAGCCAACTCCTCCATTGACTTCCAAGAATCTATGGACTCCCAAAATACATCCTTCTGTGACTTCCTACTCAAGACATCAACCACCACGTTCCCCTTTCCTAAGGCGTATGAGATATCTAAGTCATAGTCTTGAAGAAACTCCATCCACCTCCACTGCCACAAGTTCAAGTCCCGTTGGGAGAAGATATACCTCAAGATTTTGTGATCTCTGAAGAACATGAAGCGTTCCACGATGAGGTAATGCTGCCACAACATCAGTGCAAACATATCCTCTTCAAGTTCTAAGTCATAGGAGGAATATTTACGTTCGTGAGAACATAATTTCCTAAACCCATAAGAGATTACTCTTCACTACTGCATCAGCGCACATCCCAAACCTGGCTTAAAAGCATCATAGAACAACTAAAACATCACCCCTTATTCGGGAAACCTCAGCACTAGGGCACTAACCATCTTCCCTTTCAGATAACTAAAATCTGTTTGGTACTACTCACTCCAAAATAAAGCCTAGTAATTTCTAGTAAAAGGCATCAATAGAGCCACAATTCAAGAAAATTCAGGTACAAACCCCCGATAGTAACCTTCCATACCTGGGAAACTAAAAACCTCTGCCATGTTCTTGGGTACTAACCAAGAAAAAAAAGATTCAACCTTTGATGGGTCCAATACTATTCCCTGCTGGGACACCATGTGTCCAAGTAAGTGAACCTATCGTGTCTAAAACATTCAATTGGAAAACTTCCCATAGAGCTGGTGGTGTCGGAGGACCTCAAAAACTGTCCTTAGATGCTCGACATGATCCTCCTATGATCTTGATTAGATCAGGATTTCATCGATGAACATGACCATGAACCTGTCCAGATACTTGTGGAAAATAGAGTTCATGAGCCCCATTAACATTGCTGGTGCATTCCTAACGCTGAAAGACATGACCATGAACTCAAAGTGCCCACACCTACACCTGAAATCAGTCTTCATAATGTCACCCTCCTTCACCCTCAACTGGAGATATCTATAATGTAGGTCAATCTTAGAGAACCAACCTGATCCCTTCAACTAGTCAAAAAAGTCATCGATCCTTAGGAGGGGATAACGGTTCTTGACCATCACCTAATTCAGTCTCTGGTAGTCTATGCACAGCCTGAGACCACCATCTGCCTTCTTTGCGAAAAAGACAGGAGCACCCTATGGAGACACACTTGGTCTGATAAAACCCTTCTTCACCAGGTCAACAATATGAATCTGCAACTCAGAAGGAACCATCCTATAGGGAGCCATTAAAATCGGACAGACACTAGGTTGTAAGTCTATCCCAAACTCAACATCACATCTAAGGGGTAGAGTCACAACCTCTTCAGGGAAGATGTCCAAGTACTCACTGAAAATCCCCGGAACTTCTGCCATCTCTGAGTCTACTGATTCCACTGACATCTTGACTAACAAAGAAAGAAGGGGCTCCACACACCGACTGACCTCCTGGAAAATTTTCTCTCCAACGAAAGCTACACGCTGGCCACCCATATCTGAGAACATGACCCTTCTACCAAAGCAGTTGATAATAGAGTGTATGTAAAATATCTAGTTGGTGCTTAGAATGAAATTGTATGGCTCCATTTTTAGTATAAGAAGATCCCCACTGAACTGATATGGCCCCAACATCAGTCTACATCCTCAACAAACATCAAACAGGCTGGTCTGACCTCCAACTAGTGTACACAAAACCAGGGGCATAGAAAGTATCTCTATGTCTAGACCTAAGGAATGGTCTAGGATAGGCGCAACAAAATAGTTTGAAGATCCTGAATCGAACAAGGAACAAGTAAGAGTACTAAACAGACTGATCGTACCTCAAATAACTTCTAGCCCCATTGGAACTACTACCTTTGCGGCATACAACTACCCACAACCCACCCCTCTACCCCCCGAGTGTCAAATGCCTCCCCATCCACACCTTTTTCAAGGTACCTGAGTAGAACCTTGAGGTTGGCTCCCTCCAGCACTATCCACCCTCGGTGGAGCGGGAGCTTGCTACCCCTACTGCTGTAAGGGCTTGGATGACAACTGTTGCTGCTGAGGTGGGAGCTGAACCTGCCCACCCCCACTGTACTACACTTGGACATGGAACTGATTCCGAAGATTCCTATGATTTACAAATATAAAGAACCTTGATCCTAGGCCCGTGGATAATGGTAAAGGACTGGGAGATCAGAACTGGAACTACTAAGGCCTACTCCCTACTGGCCAAAACCTAGAAGGCCCTGACGCCAGAGACCTACTGCTGATGGCCTTCCCCTTTGACAAACTCATCTAGATCCCCTCTCACGACATACCACCCTCCATGTGCATCATCTCCACTACCACATCCTTCTTTTGAACCTCCATGTATTTTGGTAAATTTAAGGGAGTAACAACATACTGAAGAGAAGGTCAGAGTTCATCCTCCAAGCATCTTTCCCACAACTCCTCATCCAGAAAGTGATCTGGAGAAAAAAGAAGGAAATCCTTGAACTTGATCCCCAACTCCCTTATCGAAATACTCCCTTTCTAGAAGGAGATCATCTCCTACCTATTCTCTTCCTTCATCGTGGAAGAAATGAATTCCTCCTGGAACTCCTTCTCAAAGTCAGTTCACAAAACCCCAGTTTCCTTATTCTCCATGAGGTAAAGTGTCCATCACTGACGGGCCACTCCTCACATATAGATCACTAACTGGGGAACCCAGTACTCTGTTAGAGCCTAGATCAAGCTTAATGTGATCAAAATATCCTCGACCCAGCTCTCCTTCTCCATGTCTGAGATGCTTCCCACATACTTTCCCAGAGTTTTCCATTGAAAGTCATGAAGAATCTTCTGCCACTAGTTATCCTCCTCCTCTCGATTGGCCCTCCTCTGATAAACCATTTCAACCTGCTGGGCATCAACTTCTCGTACCACTTGTAGACAACGTTCGGGTGACATAGATGAAAAAAGAAATAAATAACTCCTAAGCCCGAGTAGTGTAGGCAATCCCTTTTTAATTTTTTGTTTGAACTCTTTATTTATTTGAAATTCCCAAAACACCCAAGACACACAAGAACACAATTAATTATCATGCATGTAACTTTACTAGGGTCTCTATCTTGTAATCAGTGTAGCCTCATCTGGTCGTTCAGTTGGTCCAGAGTCCTTGCATCAGATCACAGGGGGCCCTAAAATCATGTGTCCTAGCCAGTCTTCCCTAGCCCATTTCACACACCAAGATAACCTAACACTGTTTCCCTACCATCCCATGCAATCCTAACTGTGACTAACCTCAAAATCCATCTTATCTCTCAACCACTAGCTCTGATACCATTCTGTCATGACCCGTCTTCTCCAAGATGAGGGAAGGGATGACAAAGTGCCCTACCCTTCCTTCCCCAAGATGAAGGAGAGACAATGACCCCTGAGTCCTACCTTTAGTAGACCCAAGAGTGGAGACTAGAACCAAGGGTGCAGAATATCACATAAATAGAAGGCATTACCCTTTCTATAGAACAAGATCAGGAGATAAGATGGAAAATCCCAACAACACCAAAGACTAAAGGTAAAAGTAAATCCAAGAATCTATTCCCACATGCATATTCAAAAGTAAAACTAAAAAAAAGTAAGACAAATGCCCCAAATAATGTTCCAAGGAAAAATAAATAAACATAAAAAACAACTATCCCAATGCCAAAGCTAGTAAAGTCTATCATAGTCCTCAAAGTCCTCCTAGAAACCTGAAATCAATTTTACATATGTAGGGTGAGAATACAAGTATACTCAATAGGGAAACTAAAAATACTCATGTACAAGTGATGGAACATGATAAACCCCCTATGAGAAAATAGTATAACCTCAAGCACCTACAAAAGAATAATAACTAACCCAAACTCACAAAGACACACTCACCCAAGTAATGTAAGTCAAGTAAATTAATAGTATAACCACTTTCCCACTAGTTAACTGCTCATTCCTAGCGATCTGACATCTTGATGCTACCACTCTTCCCACATGCAGTCCCACTACTGAAACCTGACCACACACACTTGGGCCTTAAACTACACACAACCACACCTGCATACACCTGATCCAGAACAACCACCATTATGCCAGAAGACACCTGGGCTGGAACAACCACCGCGATGCCTGAAGACACCTGGGCCTCATCCCGAAGATACTTGGGAAAATATACCTAGCCCACAAACACCTGAGCCCCTAGTCCAAAACAAACCCTTTCCATAAGAATCTTGGACTATGGTAATCCTTGAGCCATTACAACCCGCCCGGATACGCTTGATCATCAAGATCCGAAAGAGGGTGCGAGGAAGAAAATCAGTAACCAACCATCCATCCTCCCATCAAGATGTTGGGAAAGACACCCCCCCATGAAATGGAGGTGTTCAGTACATAGTTCTCAACAAGGGTTGGGTGAATGTATAAATCACAAGGAACTACAATATATATATATATATAGGTAAACAAACACTCATCCCCAACTTACGGGTTTCACACAAATATACAAAAAACCCACACCAGCACCGCTTTTGCTGCTATTCCTATATGCATAACCATACAACAACCACTGCCAAGCATAAACCCAAACCCCTTTTGGATGAATTTCCATTTATTTATTTAAAAGGATTCACTTTAAATTATTCTGTCACTACTAGAAAAATAACAACCATAACCACACCATGTAACGAACAAAACCAAACTGATTTCCTATTGCACAACAACACAAAACTAGACTTACAGTCCCAATGCACAAAGAGATCGTAACCACACCATAGTCCCACTGCTCGACATCCCTTCTTGAGCACAAAAAAACATAAAGTCAATTTAACTACCTACAAGTTCATCCATTCCACAATCAATCAATCTCTCGGACTGAGACACCAACACATAAAGGACAATCCCACTACCTACAAGTTTATCCATTCCATAATCAATCAATCTCTTAGAATAAGACACCAACACACCCCCTGTACCACCCCACATACCAAGCCCATATAACCTAGACCAGAACAAAAAACACATAACCAAAACCATCAAACAAATCTTATTCAAATTTAACTAGTAGGGGTTCTTTAATTTCCACTTAAAAAGAATCAGGGTGATCACATAATAGGTTTAATACTAGGGAATATCTTTATTTAATAGATTGTACATGATTTATCATATTTCAAGTTACATATGTAAATCAAAACACCAAAAAAATAGAACCCCACCAGTGAATAATAAAATACCACCAACGACCATGATTTTCAAAAGGCATACATCCATAATTTCCTTAAAATAATCCAAGATAACAAAATAAAATAGGCGATCAACATCAAACCATACCCTTCCCATTATTTTATTTTCATGAGTTATCTTTTGATCATATTAAATACTTGTTGAATTATATTTTCAAGAAGAGTATCCAGACACACTTTACAAGGAACCATTAAAATAACCACCCCGCATGATGCACAATTAAAGAGAAGAAAATAAAATCCCTACTCGGATGATCAAAGATCGAAGTTCCTTCTTGCGCCAAGAATGGGTGATGACGCGACTTGTAGGAAGAAATCCAAGGCTGAGTGGGAAAGGATCCAGCATAGGTGCATGACTCATATCAGGAGGAAGTCTCTAAGCACACTAAGAGAAATGAAAAGGAAGAAGGAAGATAAGATCTCAGCTTAAGAAGAGGCCAGATCCAAAAATTAGAGATACCATTTTGAAGTACTTAAAGTAAGATCATGGTTTGACCATTTAGCTTGGCAGTTTCACACTTTAGAATTAATTTAGATTTAATAATTACCCTCAGAAATAGTGGATATAGATCAGTAGATGGTAGTGAGTTGATAAATTAACTTTAAAAAGAGAAAAACATTTAAGAGGGGCAAGATAGGAAAAACTGGAAAAAACTGGAAATGAGTCACTAATGGGTGAGTCACGGATTCTAAGGTACCGACACCATGGCCTAGTGACTCAAAAACCTACTGAAACCTTGACCTACCAATGCCCTAACCTACCAACTCCCTAACATACTAACACCATTACCTACCAACAACTTGAACTACAGATGACCTGACCTACCGACACCAATTCCCTTGATCTACCGATGCTGACACCACTGAATCACCGACTCCAACACCCTTGAATCACCGACACACTGACATTTAGACGCACTGACATACCGATGAACTGACATACTGACACACTAACATGCCGATGGAAAAATTTTAAATTTGGAAAACTCTTGAAGTAAGCCACCGACATCCCCCAAAACACCTCAACATTGGATTTTCACAACGGGCCTGGGGGAAAATTCATGTTACTACACACCTATACTGAAAACAATTCTCTTTGATGAGGTTTTGATTCTACTCTTCCGGCCTTGATGTCCCATTCACTGATTAGAACAAACTTTACCCCTTTAGGTGATGTGAATATCACTTATCTTTGATAATAATCAATGTGTGCACAATAGTTGGTCAAGAATTCCAAGCCAAGGATTACATAAAAAACTTTCATATATAGAATCACGAAGCTCTACATGTGCTCATAGATAAAAACTATTATCAAATATTCTGGATAGATATGAAGATGATATACTTTTCTTTATAAGGGTGCATCAATAGAAAGAAACACATAAAAGAATTTAACATATAAATCAAACCCAATGACCAATTAAGATGATATAATTGAATGTTATTATCCTGTTTCAAAAAAATAAACATATAGATTAGAAGAAATCATGAACATACCTTGGATGATAGAAGGTCCCTATCCACTATTTTTTGAAACCTGATCAACTGTAAAAGCTCTACTAGCCACCACTCCATGATTCCCTTGAGACTCACGAGTCACATGATTTACCAACCCTTATGGGGTCTACACATGCTGCTAAGTTCCTATGTCTTCCTTTTCTATGCACATTCTCAAATACTTATCTCAAAACCTCTTCAAATGTAAAATCTTGCCACACTGGTGGAAAGACTTGATAGAAACAAGATAGTCCTTGACATAAATCCCCTTCCACCCATAGTTGTAACACCCAACAAAGTCATTTACCATAGAGGAATTCATGGAACCTCTTCTCTGCTCTGAATTTCAATAGCCACCCTGCCATCCATCCTTATAATTTCTATTCTTATTACCAAAATAAAAAATTAATACAACACTAGAGAAATCACCTATGGTAACACTGGTAATAAGAAGGAGACTTACATCCTTGTCTTCCTCAAATACCTTCTCGATCATCATTTCCTTACAAATAACTATTTCATAGGTCATTATATTAAAGTTCCTAACTTGTTTATTTAACTCTATACAAACACTAATCTCGAACGTACTCGATTTATGAGCCTTAGTCCCCACCAAAAGAGGATAAAATCAGATCAGCTCTATAAAGCGTGATAAATAGGTAGAAACTATCATAATCCCCTAATGGAGCTTTATGAAATCTTGAGAATGATCTAGATTTATATAATCTAGAATGAATTCCTAAAAAAAGAGATCCATGAAGGTATCTCAAGTTATCCCTTCACATCTATTAGCCTGTATCATGACATCCCACTAACACCCGATTGTTCCTTGAAGCATAGAGGTCACAAGGTCTATCTATTGATCCTCGGGGGTATCTACCAGATCAAATATCCTCTAAATGAATCATATCTATTCATCCACATCCAGAGGGACTCTAGTTTCCAAGAAGGATGATGGGTGCTGGAGGTATAATTCATACATAAAATCAACCATCATCATCCCACCCCTGTGGGATCCGCCTCCATGAATAGGAACTAGCTCAAAGAGTCATAGTTAGAATAATTATATTAATTAACCCACTAAAGAAATTAAGGGAGCATGATCAGTTGTATACTTTGACACAAAATGTGGTCTAACTAGATTTGGGAGACGTCTATGGGGTAAAATTTCCTAAAATTCCAAAAATGACCTTAGATAAATACCAAAAATTATCAATAAGACCTAACAAATCACAAACACTCAAAAGGGTTCACAAAAAGGTTTAAACTAAGAGGCTACCCACAAGAACAAGTCATAACACCCCAATAAATATCCAAAACCAAATTCAAGCCTTTAATATCTACACATTATTCAAAACCACATATATAAACTTAAAAATAGAATACAACATGATCAAATAAGAGAATACAATAAATAATGGACAAAATCACATTTCAAAATTTTAATAGGAATTTTATTATTTGGTCTATATATAATACAAGAAATAGGTATATATGAAATGCGATCCTACTTTCTAAACATAATGTATGAATACACACTAAATACCACAAATTAGAATATCATCATCATGTACATCACTCAAGGTAAATTTAATCAATAATAACATCAAATAGGAATAACATAAATTTCCATTTTATGGAAACTCGTAGGTCCAGTATATAATGATGTCCAAACACTGACATAATTACCCTACCCGAGTCCCAACCTTCCTATCTTCTGTCTACCCTATCCCAAATCAAGAAAAAACAAAGAAACAATTTATATAACTTGGTGCATTGATGCCATTTTGTAACACCCCGACCCAAACCACTAGGTACAAGTTAGGTTTCTATACGACCTCATGCATGCCCCCTACATGCAAGAGGTTACCAATTAGAGATGAGGGATTATGGAGCATCATAGGGAGACTATTACATCAGTAATAGGTGAATGTTAGAGTATAAATAGTTGAGTGATAATAATAATCAACAATAATGAATAAATAAATAATCAATCAACATAGTAGCAACATACCAAAATAAAACCATCCCATGCAGTAACAATATGGTATGTCAGATACATAAACAAAACTAAACACAAATCCATTGTATCAGGAAAAGATAGTGAATAAAATTAGAATCATAAATCCATCCTAAACTTCACCTAGACACGTTTGTATCCACCTACTAACCTACTAAAATTTCCACCATAGGTCCCTTTACTTTTATCAGATCCCTAAGCATGAAATCTACAAGCACACTGAAATTCCTGAGTAGTTTGTGAGTGAAAGACTCAACAGGACACCACCAACGACCCTTAAAACAAGTGAATAACATATATACTAGTTAATTTATTGAAAGTAAACATAATACATATAAGAAAAAAGTATATCACAAAAGCACAATACATATGCCGGGTCCTCAGATACTAGCTCTACTTACTTTAGCACCATGCTAGAAGAAACATCACCAACCATGTATAACCCCCTCCTCAATAGGATAGTTAAAAAAATTTCTTGACATATCCCTGTTAGTGGGATTGTCCACATACATGCTGATCAATATCTCACATATCCCTCTTATAAGGGGATTGTTCATATGGCACAACCTGTATCAATTGTAGAACATGACAAAAACAACACATAAATATATATATATATATATATATATAATGATAGATCAATATCACATCATAGCAGCAAGAGTCACAATCCCCTTTTTTAATTGAATTGATGGGTAACCTTACATGGCTTGTAAACCTAGAGTAACTTAGGCCTAATACATGACCATTGAGAAAAAAAGGTTTCCTGGGCTACACACACATTCAAAAAATCATGCCAAGAACCCATATTAAATATTCCCTAAAGTCAATGGATTACCACCTCAGGTAAAACAACAATTATCAAGGGATAGGTTAATCATTTGATTCCAAAATAACCCCTTAAACCTAGATAAAAACCCAATTCAAGTCAAATTAGAATCCTAGGATCAAGGTTGAGAAGAAACCACACCCTAAAGGTAGGTCAAGGTCAAACATACCTGAGAAGATATTCCGCTAATAATGATCTTGGTCCAAAGGTTATGTAGATTCCAATTACCTCAATCTGGGTGATGATTTTATTAAAGATCAATGGATAACTTGTTTAAAAAATACAAAACCCTTATAACCAACCAATACATCACGGATCTAAACATTTTTGATCATGGTGGATAGAAGGGAAATGATCAAGAATGAATGAATCACCAGATAAATAATGAACGATCAATATATTGTTTGAGTATTGAGAAAAGGTGTTACAAGGGAGAGAGACACCACCCAAAAAACACCATAGAGGATACCTAGAGTGTTCAGAGTCAAATAGAGATTGAGGGAATAAATAAAATGGGTATAAAGTTGTGTTTTTAGAAAAGAACCTATAAAACTGACATGCTTTTTGGGCACCGTCAAATTCCATTGGCGAGATGGTGGCCTCAACCAGTTACTTGGTGTACATTGGGAAGATAAGGTTTTCCTAGGATCACCAATGGCTATCCGATAGCTCCTGGGCAGAATCACTTCTTCCTAGAATTCCCATCAGTTAGCTGCTGAGACTACTATAGTTTGAACACCACAACACGCCCACCAGTCTAGCTAAGAATTAGTTCCATCCTTCCAAATACCTCCATCCCACCTGTAAAAAATTATAACAAGCTCAAACATCTATGTAAAATTAAATAAATTGGATTACCTGAAATAGAGATATCATAAGAACGTTTTTTGAATGTGTTTCATCCTATCACTATCGACATTTAAATATAATTATTGGGATTATTTCTATAGTAAATCCAATTTCTATTTGAATATGATGAGTTATATATTGTAAATATATAAACCCTCACTAAATCACCTATAAAACCAAACCAAATTTCTACAATACCTCAAGTGGGATTCTCGATCGCCAGAGGCTAGTGTAAATACAGAGGGATAAAACGTGGGATAATGGGAAACAATTTCCCTTCTCTGTGATTTAACTAGGTTACTACCAAATCCTTTATAAAAAATGACATGAACCATTCGCATGTAAGGATTTATACAAATAAATATTTTTTACCAAATAATGGATATGTGCACCATAGGAAGTACATCTAGTACCTATATAATAATATAAACCATAATCTATATGTATATCATCCAAAGAAAATCACCAACCAAACATACACACCAACTATCATACACACACAACACAATACATCCCATATGAAACAAAACCAAGAGACAAAAAATTACATTTAATACAAAAGTGAATCCTTATGTATGAGATATCAAGAAATGGAAGGAAAAAATAGCTCAAAAAGTCCATTCTCGAGCCATCCATCAAAATATCCAAAAGGACCATTATGAATTTGATCGCTAAATAATCTAAACTTTCTTGTTTTAGTGATTTACCCTTACATAGATCACATATAACAAGGTTTAAATATATCCCAAGGGACATGTGTAGGGTGTGAGTATATCATACCTGGTAGGCGGTCATCTCTAGACCTATTTAACATAAACCAAAGTGTATATAGTACTAGTACAAAGTATCAAAAGAACCAATACATAACCACATTAATTTAACAATATAAGTGATGAAATAATCTTTATAATCCATCATTAGTGTTAGTTTCTCGGACAGTGACAATCCACAATATAAACTAACTACACATGCTTTGATCCTTTCTCAGAATCCATAGTAGTGGAAATTATAATATCTTCACTGAATACCCGGAATAATACAGAAAGTTCCCAATCTAACTCCACATAGGGAAAAAGTAAAACATGAACACCTGTAATAATAAATAATGTTCTCAAGGAACCTTTATATAGGGAAAATATATAATGTTTCATAAACTAGAGTTGGGGAACCTTGATGCCCATGTCAAATAAACCAAGTCGGGGTACCTAGTACCTACCCCCAATGCATAAGATAACCATGTCCAGCTAGTTTACACATACCTAAGGATAATTAATGTATCTATTCCAACCCACTGTACCATCATTAAGGTCTTTAAGAACCTATAAAACAACTTATAAAAATATATTTATACCATTTCAATTTTAACAAACTATTCTATATATATTTATATCACAAGTGAAAACATATAATTTCATATGTATATTCATATATGGTCTGTGACCCCTAAATAATCCATATATCACAATACTTGAAATATTTCAATCATTCTAAATCTTTAGAACAACACATACAAGGTAACAATAATAGTAACCTATATAAGGAATTCCAGCAACTCATATAAAACATGTTATTCCAAGTAAACTAAAAAAGGCATAACCAATGTCATGGGGAATACCAAATCATATAAATTATAATTAAAGAAATTATCCAAAAAATATCAAACTAGTTCAAAACTAATGTTTTTAGAACATTTACATAGATGAAAACTCATTTTAGGTTTAAGTTCATCCCACCCCATGAAACCATTAACCCATACACTATGAACATTTGTAAGTAAAAAAGAGGACACCCACCAAAGATAATGTTGAACATGATCCTTAATACTTGGGGAATAATTAATGCCACTAATTTATAGATTCATGAAACCTAGGACATAAAAAATATATATTTATGTCACCTCCCTAAAGAAGAAATATAAATTAAAATCAATAATTGTTTCCTTACCTTAAAACCAAAAAAATCCTATGCCACCACTTGAAGAAATAATGACCAAAGTATATGATAAATTTAGAAATCTAGAGAAAATAAGAATTAAAAATTTGTCCTATTACATCAATGAGTGAAGAAAATAGGAGGAAGAGTGATGAGCTCACCTCAGTTATACCAAATGCAGGATCTTGCACAAACTGGGTGAAAAAATAGATCATCCTTGAAGCTTGGATCATAAAAAGATAAAGAGAGGGAGGAATATATATCTAAGGTGAGGATATGAAAGGTAAATATATCTTGAGAATCCCGAGTAACCCCTTAAATTAGATCATATGAATTTTCTATAAAAATATTATTTTCCCCTTCCTAATAAATCTTCACTGAAACCCACAAAAATCCAATGAGAATATATCAAACTTTCGATGCCCAAAAAAATGTCATTAGATATTTGATGTCTATTCACTAGGTATTTAATTCCCTTGCTTCACCATAATTTCAATAACAATACTTCTCCTTCCTCTTATAACCCTCCTTCATTCTAGTTATAAATCTATTAAACTCCAAAATCCATTTTTTAATAATTAAATGAAAAAATAAAAGAGCATACTAACTCATATGATGAGGGTCACTGCAAACTCACCACCATTAGACTTCTCATTTTCGAGAAGTATAAATGAGATTACTTAGAAAATAATTACAACCATTAAGCTTTAAACCCAATATCTCATTCCCATGTTTCATCATGAAGTATCTCATGTTACCATCATACACGTATCAAAGGAATAACCTCCCCTCATAACACCTTATCACTCTGGTCAATGATGAAAACTAATTACTCTCGATAGAAACCATATACTTATAACTTGATATAATTAAATTGGATAACATGAGAATGATTTGGTACATATTATTGGAGTTTATTCCCTAAAACCAGTTGAATTTTTATTTTCAATTACTATAATATAAATAAATATATTATCACATAATGATTGTTCTTCGACATAACATTAATGTGACAATTTCCTTAGAATATTTGTTGTATCAATGGGTTATAAAAGTTCTAAACTATAATTTTAGCTTATAAATGTTATTAAAATATTCTTAAATAAGTCCTATGGTCTATATAAATAAATTTTATGGGACCTATATGATTTTGGGTTTTTAAGTGCTAGAGGCTCATAAGACATTGAAACTTCTTCTCATAAAGTTCACACTTGGTAAGATATAATAATGGAGGTCATGAGAATATACTCACCAGTAGGGATTCCAAATGTTTTATGTGTCATTGGATATCCCTATTTATGAATTTATATATTGGTCCTTAGACTTGATATTTTTTTAATGTGTATCAGGGATCATATACTTTGATTTATAGAAAAAAACCATGATGACATATTCTTGAGACGAGGTTGTATACACATCATAATTGATATGGAATTAATTGAATAATTCAATAAAGGATTTCTCCCTTCCATATTAATGGAAGAAGATACCACTATCCATTTGGTTAAAAATAAATTTTCTGAAAAAATCTATGACCATGGTAGTTTATAGATAAGTTCATTTCAGAAATTCAAAGAATGATTAATTGGGAATATAGAGTGATAACACTAGTATGCATCCTGATTGATGAGATATCAAGAGACAAATAGATTATATTACACAATATAATTTTTAGGGAGGTTGTTTTAGTTTCTATATTAGGTTCTTTCTCTATGGATTCCTTGAGGTGTTTCTAGATGCTAACCTTGGTCTTTTGGTAAGTTCACCAATTTCCATTAAGAAATGGGCCTAAAGGGTCACACACTAAGTGTATCTAGAATCTCATTAAAATAATTTGAATTTGATATCAGTAATAAATTTATTCCTGACTTATAAAATAGAATTTATAAAGGTTTTTGGGTACAAGGATAGTGGTTGGGAAAATTGCCAACAACGGCTTTTCATCGATTTCAATAGATTATACTCAAATAACTTGAAGAAGAAACTATGGAATCTTCTAGAGAGGATCTTTCACATTTAATTAATAATTAATTTAAAACTATAATTACCTCAACATGATAATTATTATTATTTTGATAAATTCAGTTGACGCAGTTGTGGTCTCATCATTTCAGTGGGGAATCCAAACCAGGACCACTTTAGTTGTATCTATACATGCTCTACAAATATCCAAAATAATGTTCTTGGTATGTTGGGTGAAAACATGGAGAAAATAAGCACCTTGAGTCATTATCCATTGATCACACTAAAGATTATATATTATTCTCTCTATTTATTAAGAGAGAGAAGGAGGATTATTCTATCTTTTTCTTGTGATAATTTCTTGAGAATTTCTATCAAGGTCTTGGGAAATTTCTCTTGAGAGAATCTGTTGTGAAAAAAATTCACTCTCTAAAATTTCATAGCCAGGGTTTTATTATTAGGGTTAAACAATTATTAATTACACAATAACCCTTTATCTAATTTTTTATTCTAAGTAATACTCACATAAAATAATAGTAATAATATATTGTTATTATCATTATATTTACAACATGTGCTAAACCCATAGATAAATACATCATCTTATTTAGGACCTTATCTCAGCCCGTTAGTCCTAAAAATCTATCAAACCTTTAATAATAAAATATTTATTCACATAAATATTATTTATTCAATAAATAAACAAATCATTTATTCACTAAACTCATGAATAATTATTTATTTAATAAATATTATATTCAATAAACTCACAAATAAATATTTATTTTAATATTCATATAACTAAAAAAAAATTTATATTAATCTATTAAATAAATTAGAAAATAAATAAATATTAATTTATTACCTTGTGAATAATAAATAAGAGATAAAATTCAACTCACATATTCTAAACTCGAATATATGGTAATTGGATTTATATGATATACGATACTTAAATAATTATTGTTTCATAATATGATAATAATATTTATTCATAATATTAAATTTTAAATATAATTTAATGATATTATATATACAATTAGTGTGTGACCCTCTAGGACTCTTTCAAAGTGGAATTAGGCGAACTTACCAAAAGACCAAGATCAATGTATATCAACAAATCAAGACACCTATAGAGAAAGAAGTTAATGTTATACTGATATCAATATTTTTATGAATGATACTATATAATATAATCTCTTTATCTTGATATCTCATCAAGCAGATTTCATAGTTGTGTCATCAACCAATATGCTTGATTTATCTTTTGACACTCTGAAATGAACTCATCAATGAATTACTATGGACATGGATTTAATCAGGCAACTCTATTTCAATCAAAGGGCCAATGATATCTTCTTCCATTAACTCAGAAGGGATAAATACTTTCTTTACTTATTCAATTACCATTATACTACTTATGACATACCCAACGTATGCTACCTCACCATAAGTATATGTCATCATGGGTTTCATCCATACATCAAAGTATATGATTCATGATATACATTAATAATAATATCAAATCTAAAGACCAATTCACATGTACACATATAGGAATATACAATGATACATATAAGATATGGAATTACTATTAACAGATTTATCCCTTTAACCTCCCATCTTTTAGATTATCAACTAAAACTTTCATGAGAAGAAGTATCATATATTATGATCCCCCAACACGTGATAGTAAAACATCATCTATGTCTATCTGGATAGATATTATTTAGACTAGTGGAAATATGTTTAAGAATATTATCATAGCATTTCAGGTTCTCATTATATTGGGAAACTACTATGACCTTTCAATGAGACAAATAATCTAAGATCATTATCACATTAATGATACACAAAATAAAAATCATCATATTATAAGATAATTGCTAATAATATAGTAATAAAAAGTACATAGTCAATTGGTTCTAGGGAACCAACTCTAACAATGTATTCAATTAAAGTTAATTATATAACTTCAATCTTAAGATATTTAAGTTTAGAATATGTGAGTTGAATTTTATCTCTTGTTTATTTATTCACAAGGTAATGTATAAATACATATTTATTCACCAGTTTGGTGAATAAATTAATATAATAATTTATTTAGTTACATGGATATTAAAATAAATATTTATTCACAAGTTTAGTGAATATAATATTTTATGGGAGGATATAAATTGAGTTTAATGATCTCTTAAAAGTAATATAGCTTATTTAATTTTATTTAAATAAATAAATATTTATTTTTTTAAAAAATGATAATAGATATATTGCATGTCATAGAATATAATAATAATAATAATATTATGATTAATAGTAGTAAATAACTTAGAATAAATAATTAGATAATTCCAATCATGTAATTATAATTATTTCACCCAAAGTATATATTCTAAATTATATACTTTTTTCATGAGATATGTGTTCTACACAATTGATACACATTCTAAAAAATTGAGATATGTTCTAAAAAACAAATAAATGATCTATATATTTCTATAAATACCCTGTAAGAAATCCTTTCTTCCTCTCTATATCTCCTATGAACACAAAAATAAAACAAGAGATTATTGTTGCGATTGATTATGAGTAGTGTAAAACACTAGATTCTATTGTGCTAGCATTCGTAGTTTCAAAAACTATGTTCTGAGAGGAGACGGTGTGACATGTAGATTGATAGGGTTACATGATGTGTAGATGGAATGTACACATCATGTAACCTAATGCAAATTACATGTCGTGTATTTTTTTTGGAAAGTTGTGTGGGTTATTACATAGCCTCATTAGATGTTGTATATTTCCTGACTACTTGGAACATGACTAGACATAGACTACACATCGTGTAGCTAGAATGTACATGCCATGTGACACGTGACAATCTACACTACCAAGTAATTTTTAACATGTCATATGGATCAACATAAAATATTAATTTATGTTATATAAAATCTATAATTTCACAACATGTAACAGTCATCATACATGTCATGTACTTTACACACATTGATAGTAGGAAACATATGATATATTTATGGAGTTCCTTGTGGTCATAAACACCATGAATACTATATAATTTTAACACATAGAACTACATGCCATATATGTCATGACATGATGTGTAGGATTATACGCTATGTAAGTACGTGATATATGACATGAACTATAAACAACATGTATCACATGATATGTAAAGTTACAATACACATTGTGTAAATGTTAAATTATAGAAATGGGATTTAATATAACATAAATAGTAAACACATTATATACTCCAAAGTACACACTATATACATAGTTATTTTCTAAGATAAAATTTATTTATTTTTTTTAATATAATTGATGATATTATTAAAAATTCCCCAAGGACTAGTAATTGGATGATTTTAAGATAAAGAATTAATTTATTAAATAAATATAATTTATCTTAATTAGATTTAATATAATTAAAATCTAGGAATACTAAATGTAGTTGTTATTTCATGTTGTGAATGATCATAATCTTAGACCAACCTATGTATGTATTGGATTTATTTATTTAATTTAATTATTTATTTCATGGTTTTATGTGATAATTATTATTAAATTAAATTTGATGATTTATGAATCACCCATCTATCCTTTATTATATATAATGATGAATGTATATGGATTATTTTATGTAACCCTAAACCTATATAACCCCTTACCATCATGTGAGTTAACATTTGTAAAATATGGAGTTCCCATCTAGATGAGATAGTTCAGGACCTGAGTCGAGATGAAACTAAAAAAGTTATACATAAATAAATAGTGGATTCTACAACTCAATCCAAGATGAGGCTCAAGTAGTTATTCCATTTGGGTCTAGGTTAGTTTATCACTACTTGATATATCGACAAGTAGAAAAGTTGATGATCATATTATTACTTTATTTTATTTTTCCACTGTAGGATTATTTATTTATTTTTGTGATGCATAATTTATTTAGATGATGAAAAATTATAAAATTATATAAATAAATTATCAATAATTCTTAAATAAAATAAAATAAAATAAAATTCATAGGACATATTATATCAAATATAGTTAATTACTTATATAATTTTCCACATAATGTAAATAACAAGTATATAAAGGATAAAATAAGATATCCTACACAAATAAAATTAATATGTGTAAATTATTTTATCAAACATGGTTAATTATTTATGTAATTTTCATATAAAATTAACAATAATGTGAAGAATAAAATAAATAATAATTATTTATAAGTTAAAAAAATCCCTCAGCTAAAATATCATGTCATCAAAACACCTTCCATTTTCTAAGTTAAGATAAAACCATAATTAAAGTGTCAGTATGGACATCAACAAGGTCACTTTTTATTATTGAGGATTCTTAATAAATATAATATGTCAAATTTAAAAAATTGGTATTAAGGGAAACAACTATAGTTTACTTAATACAATTTTAAGGAAAGTGTTGATGAAATTTGAGTATAGGATTTCAGGATTGAGAATACCCTTAGAAGATCAAGGAGCTGTAAATTAATAAAGTTGGAAATAAAAGACTACCTAAATACCTTTGAGTAATTTTCATGGATATAATGTGGTTTATGAGAAGGGAAACATGTATTCTTTCCACTAGAATATCCAAATGACTGATTTTATGAATCCAATGGAAAGGTTTGTTGGGATTTTATAAAATAGTGGGAGAATTAATTAAATAATAAATTATGTTATAACTGGAAATCAAGATAAAGTAATCAAATATGGTTTTATTTGTTATAGGTAATGGAAAGTAACTTGACTACATTGTTTTCCCAATAATAAATCTTGGAGAAAGATAATCTTCTCAATAGTGAAAACTTTTAGGAGTGATACATGCACTTGGGAATTGTACCATTCCTAGAAAAGAAGTTTTATGTACTAGAATCCCCTGTTACTACTTAACCCTATAATAAGGAAATATACAAGGTGAAAAATGTTATATTGAAACACGTGGATGATGCATTGGATGTTCAATGACACATATTATTATCCACAACTAGGGAGATTCAGAAGCATCATGAAAACATAGATTCTTACACAATTTTTTTTCTCATATCCGTAATCTTTATCAAGAGAAATAAATAAAAGAGAGGTATGAAATCTGTAATTATCTATTTATGTGAAATTAATGATAAGTATTTTCAGCTAGTCCTCACATAGTCATGATGATTAAATATATTTAGCACTTATATTTTTTTGGATTAAATCTTTCCAAATAACCAAGCACAAACCTCATCCTCTCATCACTTCTTTTAAGAATCTTATATTTTATTTTGAATCTCAACATAAAAAATATTGATAAAGAAATCCAATATATTTTGTTTTTTATTCACCAAGAAGATAAAGACATGAAGCATAAAAAACCTTCTATCCTTATGGTTAATAAAAATAAAGGCAAGGTGAGAAGGTTTAAGGAATTTTAAAATCCTAAGAAACCTTAAAAAACCTTTAAAAGAAGTGAAAGATTCAAAGATAGGATAAAGATAAGGATGATGTATGTTTTACTTTTGAAAAAAGGGCTACTTTAAAAATAATTGTACCTTATTAAATAATCATGGGGATTCTTTGAGTATGTTCATTATTGAGTTAAATCTTTCCATTTCTAAAAATTTTGTATTAGAAACTACTTGTGGTTCTGAAATTTATATCCAAATATGAGATATAATAAGATTTGGAAGATTAATAAATGCAAGGTGTATATTCAAGCTGCAAATGGAGTGAGATTAGTTATGCTGGCTATAAGAGATTACTATCTCACATTATTGACTTGAATGATTTTAGTTTTAAAGAACTATTATTATGTTCCCAGTGTAACCAAGAGTATCATTTCCATGTCCAATTTTGACATGAATGGTTTTATTTTAATGTTCAGAAATAAAGGATGATACTTTTATAAAGATATCATATGTTATGGTTTGACATATATAGATAAAAATCTATATATTGGAATATCAAAATCAAGTCTTGGAAATTAATAACGAATCAAGTCCACATAACTTATATCATTCCTAATTGTTCCATTATTTAATTGGTTATATAGACCATAATAATTTGGGAAAATTATACCAAGAAGGTTATTTAGATTATTTTGATTTGAAACCCTTAGATATATATCATGTTTATTTACAAAGAAAAAATAATAATGCTCTTTTTAGTGGAAAAGGTGATCATGACACAAAGGTTCTAGAATTCGTTTATATGAATTAGTGTGGGAATTTTATAGTAGAATATATAGGCATATAATCTTAATTAATTATGTTTTTATCATGATTTAAATATATATGAATTTATCTATTTGAAAAGGAATAACTTTTATTCCTTTTATAAGTTTAAGGAATTGAAAAAATTAAGTAGTGAGTTAGCTTGGTAGGATGATAAATAATATCTATATAGATTTAGGTGGGGAATATATTAACCATGATTTCATATATTATCTAAAATATTTTATAATATTATTGAAATTCATTCCTATATATACACCACATTGGAATTATGTTTGTTAAAGGAAGAACCATACCTTATTAGACATGGTGAGATTGATGACGAGTCATACAGATCTTCCATTATCTTTTTGGGGATTTGAATCAAAAACTAAGATAGACATACTAAACCAAGTTATAAAAATATTGGTAGGTATAATCCCATATGAGTTATGGTTTGGAATGAAATATAATTTATTAAACATTCATGTATGGGGATATGAGGTATTTTTTAAGGATGATCCTATCAGAAAACTTACTTAACAAGGCACAAAGTGAATCTATATAGGATATCCTAAGAAAACTAAAGTATATTATATAAAAAATCCATTTTATAAAATGGTCATAGTCTATATATGTTCCGCTTTTTTTTAAATGAAACACATATCTAAAATAGATATTAGGATCAAGGTATACCTTGATGAAGATGAATCTCAAGATGTATAATATTTGGTATAGGAGAAAATTCCATAAGACATAATGGAAGAAGTTGTTCTAGAGACAAAAATACTACATAAGAGTACTAAAGAGGTAATTGAACCAGAGAGATACAATTTTATTATCACTAAGGAAGGTGAAATTTTATTAGTTGAGAATAATGAACCTTTATCCAACAAGGAAGTAGTAAACAACTCAAAATTTGTAAAATGGAATGAATATATTAATTATGAGATGGATTCCATATATTAAAAATCAAGTTTGGGTTTTATTATATCCCCTAGTTAATGTAAATACCATTGGGATAAAAATGTAATATAAGAATAAATTAAACATGGATGGTAAAGTTAGTACCTATAAGGAATAAACGGTTGCTAAAGGTTTCAAGAAACATCAATGCATAGATTATAATGAAATATTTTCACCAGTTTCTATACTAAAATTCATAATAATTATGCTTCCCATAGAATCTTACCATGATTATGAAATTTTACAAATGGTTTCAAGATCTCCTTCCTTAATGTAAATCATGTGGAAGATGTCTAAATGAGACAACTAGAAGGGTTTGATTCCAATAATAATAAAGATCATGGAATTTTATTTTTGATGAATTCATAAGAGAGTTTGGTTGTATTAAGAATCAATGTGATACATGTGTATACAAGAGGTTTAGTGGGAGTGATATTGTTTTCTTTGTGATATATGATGATGAAATATTATTAATAGGAAATGAGAAACCTGTTTTATAGTTAGTTAATACATGGTTGAATAAATGTTTCTCTATGAAATACATAGGTGAAGAAGCCAACATTATAGGGATAAAGATCCATCAAGATAGATATAAAATACTATTTGAACTAATTCATGGTATATATATTAACAAGGTATTTAAAATAAAAAATATAGAAAAATCTAAGAGAATTTTTTTCTAGTGTCACATGGTATACATCTCTCCAAGAAAATATGTCCTCAAACACAAGGAGAGAGAGAAATAATGAGTTGAATTCTTTATGTTTTTTTCCATTGGATCTATCATGTATGACATTAATTGTACCTAGATTGATATTTAATAAACCTTGATCATTGTATAAAGGTATCAAATAGACCAATATATCCACACTGTTCATTTATAAGGACTATCCTAAAGCACCTTAGGCATACGAAGGATATGTTCCTATTTTTTAGAGTAGATGAGGAACTAGTTTTGATGGGATACAAATAATATAGTTTTAAAAAAGATAAAAATAATCTAAAATTATATTTGGGATATATTGTTTTCTTAAATACAGGATCTATGAATAAGTAGAGCTCTAAGCAGCCCATGGTCACATATTTTATAGCAGAGTCTGAGTATATTGCAACTTTTGATGTGGGTAAAGAAGTAGTGTTTCCATGAAACTTCATCCAGGATATTGTTATTATACCTAGTAGTAAAGATCATATTACTTTGTATTGTGATAATACCATATTAGTGGTTCTAGGTAAATATCCTAGTTAGAAACAATATATGAAGTACATAGTTAAAAAGTATCATCTCTTGAGAAGTTTTACTTAAAGGGGTGAAGTCATAGTTAGAAGAGTATCTGTGTAGTAAAATGTTGTTGACTCATTCACTAAAGTCACACCTTAACAAAATCATGAACATAATGTGTTAGTTATATGGTTATGAGTTGTTGTTAGTTATATCCTATGTAAGTGGGAGTCTATTGAAGTTAGTTCCCTAGAACCAACTAACTTTGTACTTTCAATTATGAGAATATAAATAAATATCTTATCACATAATATTGTTATTCTACATAACATTAATGTGATAATATACTTAGAATATTAATTTCTTAGAAGTTCTATAGTAGTTACCTACTATAATGGTAATTTTTAAATGATATAAAAATATTCTTAAATAAGTCCCATGGTCTAGATACATCAGTTTGATGGGAAAAAAATGATATTTTACTATCAAGTGCTAGAAGCTCATAAGACATTGATACTTCTTCTCATGAATTTATCACTTGGTTATATCCAAGAAGATAAATCACATGGATAGATATTCTAATAGGGATTCAACATGTTTTATGCGTCATTGGATATCCCTATTTGTAAACATGTCTATTAGTCCTTAGATTTGAGTTTATTATTAATGTGTATCATGAATCATGTACTTTGATGTATGAATGAAAAATTGTTATGAAATATTATTGCAGTGAGGTAGCATGCATTGGATGTGTCATAAGCAATAAACATTAATTGAATAATTCAAGAAATGATTTTTCCTATCCATATTAATGGAAGAATATATCTTTATCCCTTTGATTAAAATAAAACTATCTGATGAAATCCATGCCCATGATAGTTTATAAATGAGTTTATTTTGAAAATTAAAATAAAGATAAATTGATCATATAGGGTAATTCCTCTAATACACATCCATCTTGATGATATATCAGGATAAAAACAAATCATATTACATAGTAGAATTTTAGATAGGTTTTTATGGTTTCCACATTAAATTCTTTCTCCATGAGTTTCTTGACGTGTTGTTAGATGCTAATATTGAAATTTAAATAAGTCCAATTTATATTAAGAAAGGGGCCTAAAGGGTCACACACTATGTATATCCATAATCTCATATATTGTATTTAATACTCAGAACAAATTTATTCCCAACTTATGGAATAATATTTATTTATGTAATGTTGATTATATAAATTCAATCATAGGATATTCAAGTTTAGAATACGTGAGTTGAATTTTATGTCTAGTTTATTTATTCACAAGGTAATAAATAAATATTTATTTATTGGAAAATTTAGTGAATAAATTTAATTAAATATTTATCTAGTTATGCAGATATTAAAATAAATATTTATTCACAAGTTTAGTGAATATAATATTTTATGGGAGGATATTGACCGAGTTTAATGATTCATTGAAAATGATATAGTTTATTTAATATAATTTAAATAAATATTAATTTATTTATTTAATAAATGATATTAGATATATTTCATGTCACATAATATAATAATAATAATAATATTATTATTTAACTTGTGGAATAACTTATAATACATAATTAGACAAGGTTCATTGTGTAATTATCATTATTTAAACCTACGTATATATTCTAAATTATATTATTTTCCATGATAGACGTGTTCTACACAACTAAGAAATGTTCTACACAACTAAGTCATGTCTTAAACAATTGAGACACATTATTTATAATTCTCTCAAGTCCTAGAGAGAAATACCCCCTTTCTCTCTTAAGAACAGAAAGATAATATAATATATCATTTCTATGATCAATGAAAAATGATGTAAAACACTATTTTTTACCATGATATCACCCAAATTTTTAAGAACAATATTCAAATATTCATGGAGTAAATGTGGATATGTCTAGAGGAATATTATTTTGGATTCTCCACCACAACGAACAATGAAATAAGAGAGATAACAAAAATCGATTGGGAGGATTAAAACTGATGAGATAACTCTTATTTAAATTAATTGTAAATTAAATGTGCATGATCCTCTAGATATTTTGAGGTGTATTAAGTCCCTCACATATTATCCATTAATATCGATGAAAGATCAAAATTAGGCACCTTCCTGATACTTTTACTGTACCTCATAATTTCCACATATCTCCTTAGAAAATATATATAGAATACATTGTTTGGTTTCCAACCTTTTCCCTTAAAAGTTCTTTATAAATAAAAAATTAATTTTCAGGTTAGGTAATATATATAGAATACATTATGCATGGCACTAAATATAATAGGTAAAACTAATCTATATGTAACATCTTTGATATACTCCAAGATATAAAATTGTTAAATAAACCTTAGACCTAGTTTCCTTGAATTTCCCATATTCAAGTTATATAATCATAGAGAAACATGAAATAATATATGATCATTGAACTTAAATTCCAAGGGTAGATGTCAATGATCATTGTATACCTTTTGATGACTTTTATTAGTGACTAATCATTTTTGAATCAACTTTACCATCTTAGTTATCTCTTGAACTATGTTAGGCCTAATCAAGGATGGCATTCCAATATTAGTTCAACACAATGAAGAATGAAAAGGACATCCATAGAGATCCTCAAAACGAGTCATCTATATAAAGGTATGAAATATTCTTGAGCCTTCCTTTTACATTCAATAATTTTTGGTGGTTCGAGCAGTTCCATAAAATTTAGAAGTTGTTTTGAAATGATTTTTAAATTATTTAGTGTTTTTAAAAGGCATTTACAAATTATGGAAGTAATTTAAGAGAATTAAAAATTTATTGGAAATTAAATTAGAAATTTTAAAATGATTCTAATTCTTTTGAAAGTGTTTTATAAATTTTTAAGTGATAATAAACCCTTTTATTGATTATTTATAATCTAGTTTAATTTACAAGTTAATATTTTCAATAAAATATTTACCCTTTTGCATGAAATTGGATTTTTGTAAGGGTAATGGTGGTTTTTAATGGATCGTGTAAATGTATGTTTGTCATTTAATAATTTTCATATGGGTAATTAACTTCTTCCCCTTGATATGTAAAGGTAACCATAACTTTTCATTATGTTCATAATGGTAAGATTAACCACCTTGAGTTATGTAATATTAACCTAGATTTTAAATAATTTGTGTAAGGGTAATTTGCTAGTTTTGTAAGGGTACGCTTTGGTTTCCTTTAGTTTCATGAAGTTAACCCTTTGATAGATAAATAGAGCCTCGAATTCCTTATATTCATATAAGGGTAAGCCTTCCTCATGTAAGGGTACCCCCATCTCATGTAATGATAAAGTCTCACCATGTGTAAGGGTAAGGGGGTGTTCCCATGCACTATGTAAAGGTCCTGAAAACTTGTGTAAGGGTCAAATGGTTTTCTCAAAACCTTCATAAAGGTAATTTATACTATGTATAAGGGTAATATGGAATTTATAAAGGTTTTATAAGGGTAAGGTCAATCCACCCTTTATCAAGACTTTGAATATCACTACATAAGGATAAGGTAAGTTACCCTTACACAAACCACCTACCCTATGTAAGGGTAATGTGGAATTTGCAAAGCATTTGTAAGAAAAATCTAAAGCTTCCCTTATGTAAACCTTTACAAGGTGTTTTATAAGGGTAAAAAAAGTGACCATTATACAGTGTGTATCTCTTACATATGGGTCATTATTTTTACCCAGTTTTTAGGTTTTTATTCCTCTTTTAGATTTGAAACCTCTATAGACCCTATTTAAATGGTTTTTGAATCCTAAAATCATGGAATTAAATTCCTTTGACTCATTTAATAATTTTTAACTCTTTTTTTAAATATTTTATTTGATCCTCAATTAAGTATAATCTAAAAACCATTGGGAAAATTTAAAGGGGGTTTCAACAGCACTATTCCAATTTACGTGTTGTTGCTATTTTAAAATACCCAAACACTTATACCTATATTTTAATTCATTTTCCTCTCATATGAGTGAACTTTTAACCCACTCTTCAAGTTTATGAACTTTATATATTCACAGGAACTATTACTTTTCAATTTCTATGTAAGGTAGAACCTTCTCTCTTCTCTATTCCTTGGCTATATCATTTCACTAAGGAAAATACCAGGTAAGGGATCCTTCATATTTATTTTAGTTCTAATATGTGAGAGGAATCATTATTTTTTTATCATTTGGGAAAATTTTATGCACCAACATAATCGATATAATTAATTTTATTTAATAAAATTGATGGAAATTAGGAGTTTCACCTGTAATTTATATGATTTCTTTATGTTGTAGATATTTTTTCCCTAGAAATTATTATTTTATATGTGAATAATATTTATTATTATTATTATTATCAAATGTTAAATTAATTTATATAATCAAAATATTATCCTGGAAAGAGAAAGTGATTATCACATGAAGATAATTAAAATGGAATTATCACATGATTTTACTTGTTTTGTGATATTTATTGAAGGATTGTCTATGTTTGTAACATTTCTGAAAATAATGATTGTTGGGAACCTAGTTTTTGTAGTTATTATTATGGATTATGAGACCATTGATTTGATTGTTTGATTAATCTCACCATGTAATAAAAGGATAATGAATTATATATGGATAATGAAATCAGTTTCCCAAGGAAATATGGATTTATGTGATAATAACCCATCATAAAGATGATGAAATGTTATGAAATACATTTTTGAAATATGTGAAAATTGGTTATGTTGTGTGGTTGTGATATATGGAAGTTTTTATGAGGAAGTAGTTGTGATGTGAAATTGTGGCAGTTTGGGGCTTGTTGGAACAAGAAGGATGAGTTGTTGTGTGTTGTGATAATTGATCAATAATTATGAAAATGGTTGGGGATGGAAATAATGAATGGTAAATTAGACGATAATGTTTGATTTGAATATGTAAAGATGATAATGGATGTAAAAATGGTTAGTAGTTCAAATGGTTAAATGAGAACTATGAAATTGATGTATGGTTTTTGGCCTAAAATAATCAAAATATAAATAAATCGATTGTGTAAATATGAAATGAAATGGATTAGTGAAATAGAGTTAATGAAAACCTAATAATTTTGGAAATGGATAATTAACACTTGAATTAAAGTGGAATATATGGTTAAAGTGGTTGATACTTAATATGGAATAAAGTGGGATTATGTGTGGTGGATGTGTAGTGTGATGCCTTATAGGTGGAAATAAATGTGGTATAGGTTGTGAGACTTTGTGTTGATGTTATGAGTTGGGATGATACTCTTGTTATGATCCTATAGGTTGATATTGTGTTAATCTATTATATATATACATATACATACATATATATATATATATATAATATTTTCAATGTTATTTTTATACGCACCCACCAACATAGAGAACCTTGTGTTGAAACCCAAATGTTTTGGGGGGGTGTTTTTCCCAATATATAGGTGGTGAGGATGGATGGATAGCCACCCCCTCTTCATAGTTCTATCTTCTAGGTGAGGTTCTTACGCATGGGATGTGATGACTTGTATATTGTAGTGAAATTTTTATTTTGTTTGATGTAAGGATGATGTAGGTCATAGTGGAAGTTATGTATGGTAGGAGGAGGGAACAAGGTTGATATCCTTCATTTTCACGATACCCTACTATTTTGGTTATGTAAGTGTCCATGATGTGATTCAATGACTCATTTTTCTTTGGTCGTGATGTGATGTGAAAAACTTGGTGTCTTCCGGTGATATGTGATGTGATGGGCTAGGTTTATTTAGGCTGGATGTGATGTGATGGACCACATGTCTTTAGGAAGGGTTACTATATGAAAGATATGGGAGCACTAGGATGCATGATGTTGGGGTGTGAGTGTGTTACACTAGTGGGAAAGTGGTGTAGGGTACCCTTTCTATCAACATGATTCCTATTATGTAACTATACTTGGATACATTATTTGGTGAACATACATTGGTGAGGATGGGTTGGTTAGTTAACCTATTTAGGTGTTGTTGGTTCTGCTATTTTCTCACCAGTACATTAGTACGCTCTTTTCACATGTGAATGAGAGGACATAGGTATGATCCTATTGAGTATACATGTATAATCACTATAAGAATTTGTAAAATGTTTTTCAGGTTTCTAGGAGGAATTCAAGAACTAAGCTAGAAATCACTAGTTTGGGTGTAGAGATGTTGTTGGGTTACTGCTATAGGATTTAATTTGATGTTTTACTTGGATACCTTCACTACATTCGTATGAAATTACATGCATTGTGGATATTGTGGTTTTAGCTTTCTTATATTATGGAGTTTTTTGGTGGTTGATATCTTATCTCATAATCCTACTTTACTTTCTATTGAGGGTAATGCCTCCCATATGTGTGATCTACTTTATACTATTGGTGCTAGTTTCCAACTCGGGACCTACTGAAGGTGGGACTTATGGGTCATTACCTCCCTTATCCATTAAAATCCATGAAGGGGTAACTCAGGAGGAAGGGGCCAATGAAAATGTTATATAAGAGATTTAGGTTGATAGATAGGGTGGATTTTAGAGTTAGGAAATCTGAGGATTTAATGGGTTGGCAGGGAAATGATGTTAGTTGATCTTGGTGTATAACATATGCTAGGGAAGGATGAATAAGAAACATAATTTTAGGTTCACCTCATAATATGATGAAAGGACTATGGGCCTACCAAATAACCAAGTTAGGCGGTTCTACTTTCAACGTAGAGACATTGGAGAGGTATATTCATCATGATTTAGTGAACTTATGATTGAATGAGGTGGTTTTGGGAAGTTAAGGAATTTGATTAAATAAATAATGATATTTTATGTGTGATTCTTTGACTGTTCCCATGCTATGATTTCTAATGAATTTTTATTATTTACTAAACTAATCTTATAACCTGGAAAGAAAGAGTAAAATAGTGATTAAATAGCCTAACAAGTTATTTGAAACCCTATTGAGACTTGAATGTGTTGTTTACTTATCTGTTATAACATTAATCATTATTAGTTAAATTTTTTCCATAGTCAAAATACATAGCATGATAACCTATTTTCCTAATGTTTAATTTTTTTACTGAATCATTCTTAGTGTATTATGCTTTAATAGTTGTTTAATTTTGGAAACCCTTATGAAGCATGCTACCTTAATAAGATTTCATATTACAATACTAAAATGATTGTTTTAAAAACCATGATTAGGTTTATTCTGGTATCCATGTGAGTTAGTATTCAATGCATTGATTTCTATTTGTAATTTATCATAAGAATATGTTAGGATGAAAATTATTATGACATGTGTTTTTAAATTTTTGAAAATGGTTAGCATGATTAGTGATAACTATTAATAATTTGAAGGTTTTCCAAAATAAAAAATCTATCCCATTTCCCCAAGCATGGTTAAAAACTTATTGTGCTAGATTTTTTATTAAACATTAGAATATAAATGTCATACCATGTGTTTCATTGTTTCTCATGATATGTAGCTTTCAAGTGTTAGTAATTTATTGTAAGGATAGACTTTGTTTGTTTTAAAATTCATGGAAAATTATAAGCATGATTTGTGGTAACCATTTGAGACTCAAAACTATTTAAATGATTGGAATTATTATTTTCAAGGCTGATAATTTTTTTTATTGAAAGTACTATGCCTCACATATTAATCCATTTATGGTTTTCTATTGGAATCATGTCTATAGTTGAAATATTTTGTGTATTAACTATGAAATTTCTAGTATGTGAATCTTGAGCCTATAACATGTTTAGTATGTTGTATTTAGAATATGAATGCATATTATATACTGATTATGATGAATCTAAATATGGAATTAAAATCATGTTACCCTTATTTAAAGTATATAATAATGTTTTCCTAAGTAATGAAATATTTAATGAATTTTTATTTCTAACATGATAAGAATCACCCCAAGTAATACAACATGTACAATTTTTTTATTTAACTTGGACGCATTTAAATGAAAGGCATGATTTTTTCATGGAAATGACTCAGAAATGTTGAGCGTTGTTTGTGGTTGCATTGTTTATTGATTTCTACATTTAAGTGTTGACATAACTTTCTTAAAACATGTTTCTAAGTTATAATATGATGTTTTAAAGGCTGTTTATGAATAAAATATTCCTTAATGAATCCTAAGCCGTATACACTTTATATTCCTTAACGTGGAAAACTATGTGATCTTTGATAGGATTTTTCTTTATGTTGAGGATATATATCCCTACAATGTTGTGTTGTGTTTTGGTTGAATTTATGGAATCACCCACCTTACAAAAAATTGGGGTTGATCACTTAATGATGATAAATTTGGTTGGATAAAGGATTAAATAGGAATGTTTATTCAATTCATTGATTCTTATAATTTGATGGAAATTAAATGATGTCTAATGCATGTTTAATTAATATTTTTTTCTATATGTTAATGTGATTTGATAAATAACATGATGATGTAAATGTTTGTTTTTGGAAATAATGAATAGGTATATTTATGAGAATTCCCTCCCTTAAATTTTGTTGAAATTGGAAGTTATACTTGAGTGAATATTTAAATAATTTATATCTTTAAATAGACAATTCCATAGGTTACCTGTAGTGGTATCCTATTATAAATGAATAAATTAATCCAATATTCTAATAAAACTATTTGTTTGCTTAAGGTACATGGTTAGGGCCGAGTGAGATTGTTTTCTTATGAAGGCTAGATGCCTTGTTTTAGGTCATATATACCCTAATTATTATGTTTTTTTCTACTGACTTTTGTGTTTTCTATGGGTTTGAGCCTTTATATATGATGTTATGTGATCCTAGTATGTTTTTTGTTTTATGAGATATTTGAGTGGATGATTGAGGCTATGATGGTGGAATAGGGTTCTAGTTATGGTGATGTTATGAGCAGGGATGATCGAGGCTGTGATGGTAGCAAAGGGTTCCAATTATGATGATGATGTGGGAATGGTATGCTAGATGTGTTGTTATGTGTAGTGATTTCAAGGACATAATTTATGATAACAAAACAGATTGAATATGGGATTTCTTATTGTTGTTATATAGAAAGCTGTGATGCTTTCATGATAATGAATATACTTCATTAATGGTTGTGTCTTAGTCTAGTTACATCCCCTGAAGGGATTTCTATCATACTATTTACATGTGTTATGATGTTAAGAATATTAAGAGAGGGGATACTTTAGATATCTTGAAAATTTATATTAAAACACATTTTAAAGCCAGGTAGGTGAGTCAGTACATCCCAAAGCGGATAATTTCATTATATGGTGGATGGATTCCTTTTATTTTTATGCTTATAGAAGTTCTATTGATCTTGGTGCATGTGATGATTAGGGAATGTTATGTGATGTTAATTTGAAAACTTCTAGAAGTAATGGAATTAACTTATGGAAAATGTAAATTGAAATTTTATATACTTTTTATCTTTTTTATGAGTGTGCCCATGGTGAATAAAGATTTTTTAAAAAAATTGAGAAAAATTTAAATCTAGATAAAGTGGACTATTTAAACCTTAATATTTTTTGGAAATTCATATCTCATGTTAAATTTGAAATTATTTGTATTAATATAAATTTTATTTTTCTAAATATTATGGTATAGTTATGTTAGTTGAATAAAAATAAATTGATTAAAATATGTTTTCAATTTTTCAAAGTTATCAATTGGTTAAAAATTATAGTGGTGGGTAGATAAATTAAAATTATTTTTTATAAACAAATTAAATTAAATAATTTATTGTCTAGTTTTATTTGTTCAATTACTAGTAAAATATTTTTTGGAAAAAATAAATTTTAAGGGAACATGTTAAATTAAGTAAGAAATTATAGATTTCTATGGGACATGCACTTATTTTAAAAGTAGTTTTGAAAATGTTTTAGAAGAGTTTTCAAAAGTTTATTGGTGAAAAGTTTTGATCACCATGTTTTTGAACTTATTATGTTTCAATATAAAATGTTGTGATATATGTCTAGAAAGTAAATGATCAATTGAAAATCATAATCATGTTTTTTAACTTCTTAGTCAATGATATTTGATGAATTGTTGTGAGTAGCCTATCTGAGTTTTTCAATAAAATATTTTAAAATCATGCTATTCTAATTTGTTGATGTTAATCATGATATGTTTTGAATATTACTTTCGAGAATAACAAATTAGAATAAAGCATGTATAATTTTTCATTTAATGGAATTCTTTAGTAATGTTGTTTAAGTGAAGAATATAGTAATGTTTTCTGTAACATGAAGTTTTATGCCTTCTATTTAAATCAATATGAAGTAATTGTTTTTGAAGGTTTCCCCTTAATTTGAGTTATTTTATTATAATAGTTTTATTTTTATTCATTACTTATTAGGTTTATTATGGACATTTATGTGAGATTTTTCCTGTTGGAGAGGTATCTCTCGTAATAGTTTTCTTTAGAATTGTTTTGTGTTCCAAATATAGAGGGATTCTTGAGAGGTATCTTGTGGGGTGGTTAATTCATCCCCCATAATTTTCCCTCTTTCACCAGTTTTATTCTAATTTTTGAGTATGGGAATAGTTTGAGAGGTATTTGATGTAAAGGTACAGAATATTCCCATTCCTTATTTTTTCCATTCTTGGGCGTCTGATGGTTTAGAGTGGTTTTATAAAATTTAGAAATTATTTTGAAATGATTTTGTTATTAAGTGGTTTTAAATGGATTTTACAAATTATCAAAGTAATTTGAAAGTATAAAAAGTTTTTTAGAAATTAAATTTGAAGTTTTAAAATGATTCTAATTTTTTTGTAACTGTTTTAATAAAACCTTTTCTTAATTTTTTTATAAGTTAGTTTAATTTAAATGTTAATATTTTAAATAAAATATTTACCCTTATGCAAGAAATTGGAGTTGTATAAGGGTAACAGTTGTTGTTAATGTATTGTGTAAAGGTAACATTTTCTATCCATAATTTCCATAAGGGAAATCTCTTTCTCTCCCTTGCTATGTAAAGGTAAACATAACTTTTCATTATGCACATAAAGGTAAGATAAATCCCCTACTATTTATGTAAGGGTATCCTAAATTTTAAACAAGATATGTAAGGGTAATATTATAGTTGTGTAAGGGAAATATTTGGTTTCCTTTAGTTTCATAAAGGTAACCCTTTAATATGTAAGGGTAGCCCTAAATTTCCTCTATTCATGTATAGGTAATCCTTCCTCACATAAGGGTACCCTCAACTCATGTAAAGGTAAAGTCTCACTATGCATAAGGGTAAGGTGGTATTTCCATGCATTGTGTAAATGTCTTGGAAGTTTTCATAAGGGTTAAATGGTTTCCTCAAAACCCATGTAAAGGTAATGTTTACCACATGTAAGGGTAAGATGAAATTTATAAAGGTTGTGTAAGGTTAAAGTCAAGCTACCCTTACGTGATCCTTGAAATAGTGTTGTGTAAGGGTAATACAAGTTACCCATATGCAGACCACCTACCATATGTAAGTTTAAGGTGAAATTTGCAAAGCGTACATAAGGGTAAGCTCAATACACCCTTATAAAAGTATTTGCAAGGCACTGCATAAGGGTAAAACAAGTTACCATTACACATTGTGTATCTACTGTATATGGGTAATTATTTTTACCTAATTTTGGGGTTTTTCTTCATATTTTCAATTTTCAACACACATGGACCATATTTTAATGATTTATAAAGCCTAAAATAATGGAATTAGATTCATTTGACTCATTTAATAATTTATAACTCATTTTGGGGAACATTTAGTTCAACTCACAATTAAGAACGATCTAAAAACCATTGCGAAAATTTAATGGAGGTTTCAACACTGATTTTATAGTTTACATATTACTGTTGTTTTAAAATACACAAACCATTCTCCCTTTCTTTTACTTCATTTTACTCTCTTCAAAAATACCATAGAAACCTCTCTTCAAGTCTAAAAGATTTTTCTATTCACTATAACCCTTCATTCATAATTTTTAGGTGAGAAATAACCTCCTCTCTCCTCTTTTCCTTAGCTACATCATTACATAGGGGAAAATACTAGTTAGGGGATCCTTTATATTTCTTCGATTTTTAAAATGATGGAGGGATCATGATTTTTTATCCTTTAGGAAGATGGAATGCACTAGATTAATGAAGATAATTAATTGGATTTAATAAAATTAATGGGAAGGAGGATTTTTTCCTATATTTTATATGATTTATTCATGTTGTAGATATTTTTCCCCCATAAATTATGATCGCATGTGTGAATTATTATTATTATTATTATTATTATTATCAAATGTTATATTAATTTACATAAATTGAATACCATCCTATAAAGATAAAGTTATAATAAAATAATTATAATTAATATTTTTTTCATGAAAAAGGGAATTATCACATGCTTTTTCTTATTTTGTGATATTACTTAAAATATTATCTATGTGTATTACCATGATGAAAATAAAAGTTGTTGGGAACCTAGTTTTCATAATGATTTTTTTAGATTACGAGACCCTTGATGTGATTTATTGATCAAGATTACTTTATAATAAAATATTAATCAATTATATATGGATAATGAAACCATTTTCCCATATAAATATAGATTTGTATGATAATATAACATGATAAAGATGATGTAATGTTATAAAATACTTTTTTAAAAGATATGAAAAGTGGTTGTGTTGCGTGGTTTTGACATGTGATAGTTGTGATGAGGAAGTGGTTGTGATTTAAAATGGTGGAAATGGGGGATTATTGGCCTGATAAGGATGGGTTTTTGTGTATTGTGTTTGTGTTATACTAATTTCATGATAATTATGAAAATGGTTAGGGATGGAAATAATGAATAAAAAATGGGATGCTGATGATTGATTTGAATATGGAATGATAAAAATGTATGTGAAAATGGTTGGTAGTTTAAATAGTTAAATGATAACTATGAAATTGAAGTGTGATTTTTGGACTAAAATAATCAGAAGATAAATGAATGGGCTGGGTAAATATGAAATGAGATGGATTAGTGAAACATAGTTAATAAAAACCTGATAATTATGGAAATGGATAATGAGTGCTTGAATTAAAGTTGGAAGTTTGTTAAAAGTGGTTAACGATTAATATGAAATGAAGCATTCTTGTGTGTCTTGTGTAAGGTGTATGTGTGGTGTGATGCATTAGAGGTGGAAACAAAAGTGGCAGAGGTTGTGAGGCTTTGTGGTGATGTTGTGAGTTGGAATGGTACTCTTTTAATGAATCCATAGGTTGTGATTATGTGAAGCTATATATATATATATTGTATTTTCATTGTGATTTCTATATGTACCTCATGCAGGGAGAGAACTTTTGGATTACTCCCAAATATTTTGGGGGTGTTTTCCCAACATCCAGATATCAAGGATAAATGAATAACTACCTCCTCTTCCCCTCTCTCTTCTAGGTGAGGTTCATACACATGAAATATGATTGATTATATATTTTAGTGCACTTGTGGTTGTGTTTTATGAGAGGATTATGTGGTTCATAGTGTGGGTCATGCATGTTAGGAGGAGGGAACGAGGTTGATGCCCTTCATTTTCATGATAACCTAATATTCTGGTTATGGTAATGGTTGAGATGTGATGTGGTGTGATGGACTAGGTGTCTTCAAGAAAGATATGATGTGATTTTCCAAGTGTTTTTTGGTGATATGTGATGTGTTAACCCAAGTTTCTTCAAGTGATATGTGATGTGATGGCCTAAGTGTCTTCATGTAGGGTTATTATATAGAAGATATGGGTGCTCTAGCATGTATGACATTAGGGAATGAGAGTGATGCACCAGTGGGAAAGTGGTTCAAGGTACCCTTTTTATCAATATTATTCTTATTATGTAACTATAATTTGATGAATTATTTGGTGAGTTTGTCTTGGGGAGGATGGTATTAGTTAGTTTTCCTCACTAGGTGCTGTTAGTTCTGTTGTTTTCTCACCGGTGCATTAGTATTCTTTTTTCACATGTGTATGAGAGACTTTGGGTACAATCCTACTGATTATACATGTATTCTCTCCCTGCATATTTATAAATAGTTTTTCTAGTTTCTAGGGAGACTTTGTAAACTAAGATGAACATTACTTGCTTAGAAATTAGTGCTATTGTTGGGTTGTTGATGTATTATTGACTTTGATGTTTTACTTAGAGACCTTCGTTGTTTTCGTATGACATTACATGCATTGTAGATATTGTGATTTTTACCTTTCTTATGTCATGGAGTTTTTTGGTGGTTGATATCCTATCTCCCAATCATATTTTTCTTTACATTGAGGGTAATAATTCCCATATATGGGATCTTATTTATACCCTCAGTGCAAGTCACCAACCTAATGGGCCACTGGAGATAAGAATTTGGGGTCATTATATCTCTTATCCATTTTTGACCTAGAAAGGGTACCTTTGTAGGGTGGTGGTCATGATAATATGGGCCAATGACTAATATGTGTTATTATAGTTAAAATTTACCTATGATTGGAGATCCTACCAAGAGACCCCACATTCAAGAATATAGGCTCATAAAAAATCTTTAAGAATATGAATGCTCTGCTTGGATTGTCCAACAATTTGAGGTTGATAAATTGTACTCAATTTTACTTGAGTACCCAAATCTCATTGAAAACTTGAGAATAACTGCGATATGAACCTAGAGTCTCAATTAGATAAGTTTTTTTCTAGAACCCCATGAAGTTTCATGATCTCCCATGAACATTATTTGCCTATCCAATCCACATAATATGATTACCTTATGGGTAAGAAGTGATTTTTCTTATTCAAATATATCACGATAACCTAAATTATATCCTAACCTTTCAAAGATCTCGACAATATGGTTACAAAATCCATCATGATATTGTACCAATTATACACTAGTATAAGAAGTGTTTGTAATTACCTATGGGTCACTAATGCTATGATTTCACCTATTAAAAATTAAGGAATTTGAAAACTAAACTAATAATCTCTTGTTTTTTATATTCTTCCATCATGTTGGTTAGAAGCACAATAATTCCATGAAAATAAAGTAAAAGAATGAGCATCTTGGGACCATCCTTAAATTATCTCCCCACCATTGAGTCTTTCATGAATGATGATGAAATCATTGTTAGAAACCAAGTAATCCTTAACTCAATCTATAATGGGTGATACAAGTTTAATATAGTGTAAACAAACGCCAATATATTCCTTAAACACATCCAAGTAAAGATCAACCAAAAAAAGATATCAATGTCGATTCTTATTTCTCCTCTTATACTTCCCGAGATTAAGATTTCTTGATAAGATCATATAACACTGTTTTTACTTTTCTAGGTGTTAAAAGGTGTTTGAAATCAAATGATTGTAGGTATTCCACCCACTAACACTACCTTAGATTTAGATCTCATTGATGTAACTTATACTTGAGGATTTTTTATTCAGTGTATACCACGAATCACCCACTAAAATGATAACTCATCTAGAAATTTAATTAAATCACTACCTTATACAATTCCATTTCATGCATTAGATAGTTATTTCATGCGGCTTGAGTTGTTATGAACAATAAGCCACGACACAATGATCTCACATGAATATAAAAATAAGGTGCACCGATTAGAAATTATAATAAGCCTCAAACCCCCCACCATTAACCTCTATTTTAACTCTTGGAATTCTGCTTTACACTACTCATACTATATTAACACGTCTCTATTATTTATTTGAGTTATCATAGAAGAAACTATTTTGAAAAAATATTTAATTAAAGAGTGATAATATCCTATAACTCCTAGAAAACATTTTTATCCAAAAGATGTTCATGAGAAATTATAAAGGGTTATCCAACTTGAAATTTTAAGGATCAATATAAATTATATCTTATGAGACCACATGACCAATGAATTTAACTTCTTGGATCCTTAAATCACATTTATAAAGATAATCAAAAAAATGCTCTTATAATATCTCTAAAATGATCTAAAGATGTCTTCCATGCTCATATTGGTATGTTGAGTAGATAAGAATGAAATATATAAATACAACCACAAAGGAGTATAATAATGGAAGAACTATCTTGTACATTAAATCCATGAACATTATCAGGGAAGTAATTAGTCTAAATGGAATAAATAATTAAAGTGACCATGATGAATTTAGAAAGTAATATTTAAAATGTAATCCATTCTAACCTAGAGTTTATACTAGCTATAATATAATCCTATATTTAAAAACCAACTACATTTTTTTAATTAAATAAATCATTGATCCAGGGTAATGGATAATGGTTATTAATAATTACCTGATTTAATTTCTATAATTTTATACATGATTGTAGACTCCCATAACCTTTCTTAGTGAAAATAACTAGAGATACCCATGGATAAGAACCGGGACTAATAAATCCATTCATTTCAAGATATTCTATTTTAATTTTCAATTACTATAGCTTAAGTGGATATATATGATAGGTTTAATAGAGTTTAATTTAGTTCTTGGTATTAGCTCGATTATGAACTCTACCTCTCATTTGGAGGGAAACTTAAAAAATCTATAGAAAATTTCATTAAGAAATTGAGAAAATATAGAAGTTAAATCTTCTATTTCTTAGATTTAACCACCGAAAACATTATACTACCCATTTATATAGTGACAACCCCAACATGTTCCTGATCTATCTCAATTTGACGCACTTGAAAAAAATCCACTCTCTCATAAGTATATACTTAATATCATCCATTGAGGAGAAAAATACCGGCCTTCAATAGTAGTAAATATGATCATAAAACTAGTTCAACCAGTCCATAACCATAATAACATTTAAATTCTTCATGTAAGGGGTGAAAAATCCTATAAATCCTTATATGCTCCCATTATAATTGTAAAAAATTATCATTTTTATCCCATTATACTTGTTTTCCCAATGAAGTATTATTACTCACTTTCTTATGAGATACTTTAAATTTTAACCCTAAAATATAAACAAATTTATAAAAAATAAAATAATTAGAATCCACTATATCAAATTAAGTATAAAAAAGGAAATAAGATACCAAAATAGTACCTATAACTGTAGAAGGGACCTTACTGACATAAATAGATGACTACTCAGATATATATACCCTATATATTCCCTTAAACTGGTCCAAAGACTAAAATACCTAACTAGAAAAAGGTTCCACTAGTTATTAACTCTAACCACCTCACTAGCGTCCCTATATAGGTCTACTTGCAAGTAGTTGACCCACCTATCGAATGTACACTCAAATGGACACAGGATTTCTAAGTATATGGAGTATCTTGATTGGTTCTCATTGATGAACCCCTCTTGAAAAAACTCCAAAGATGACCAAAATGACCACATAAGTGTCATTCATTCCCTTTGAATATATAGTTAGGATTAGTGTATTTTGTGAATCCACACTAATAATATTATATTGAAGGACCCCTTGACCTAGAAGTAGGAGTAGCACTCTTTCCCTAACTAATAAGGAAAGATCCACCCCTTATTATGTACACTTGATTCCAAATCCATTAACTAAAATATCCCTCACCCTTTTTTATCCTGGAAATGAACAATCAAATCCTCTATTTCCATTGGAACCCATATTATCTAGATAATTTTTCTTTACAACCTCATAAAATATAAATTTAATAAAAATCATCACCTAGGTCTTGAATGGTTCATTTAAACCCATATTAACACACCTGAATTTGGATTCTTCACCCAAACTCAAGTAAGGATAAAATTAAATAAAATCATTAAATTTGGACACACACTCTATTAAAATCATCATCACTTTCTTTAGTTACATAAAATTTTGAACCTTTATCAAACAAAGAGTGTTAGGGTAAAACTACTCAAAAAAAAACCACAGGATTTCCTTTTAGGTAAATTAATTGTCTTTCTTTTCTTTGAACATAATATCCTATCATCTATAGGAAACCCTTTATGAATAAAGGCTTCCAATTAAACTCTATGTTTCTTTGAATTCTCAATAGTTTTAAAGATGTGGAGAATACTCTCAACTCGTTCTTTAGATTCCTATGGTGAGACATCACCCTGAAAACATGGGGGTAATGAAACTAAAAATATTGAATAAAATTCACATCTATATGATCCCATATTGGTGATACTTTCCCCATGTACTAAATTATCTATACGATCCATTTGATAACTTGTGGATTAATAGTAGACCTAGAGGGTGGAGAATTCTCATTATCTTCTTCCTGTATAACTACAGGTAATTGACGAGGTAATATAATCTACATTTTATATAAAATTATATTAAATTATCCTTATAAGAAAACCAACTTTATTAAATTAAGTAAAACATAGTAAATTTCAGGCTAAAACCCTTACTCCTCTCTCACTTATTTCCATTTTTTAATCACCTTCTTATTCAATTTAAAACATAATTCAAAATATTTTAAAAACCATACTCTAAACATATGCATGAAAATTCTAGATAAAAATAATAATAATGGGAATTTATTAATCAAATTATTTATCTGAATATTTGAATTAATCATCACTAATAAATAAATAGGAAAATACTATTTATTTATTATTGATTCTATAGTTAATATAAATATGAAATTGATTCCAATTATAAATTAAACAAAAAAACAAACAACATGTCTTGATATTATATAAGTGCCTACCTATAAATTCTTACTCATGATACATGATACTCAAAGGAGTAAGCCTCTATCAAAAAAGGAAACTAAAATCAAACATGAACTACCCTAGGGACTCAATATTTCACCATAATAATATTGGAAAAATATATTTATAGTTTTATTCCTAAGTTATGATGGTCTTATCTCTTAGATAGACCCAAAAATAACTAACCTAGATAGGCTTGGATACTATTTTATAACATCCCAAATCAGATCACCTATTAACCCAAAATAGACCTCCAAAATTCTTCAAGTGTGATTCCTAATTATCTGAGGCTAGTATAAGCAATAATGTATAATATATGCGATAGTGGGAAATGATTTTTCACTTTTTTAATATTTTACTAGTTTATTACTAGATCCTACTAAATAACCAACATTACCCATTAATACATGGAAATTAATATAAATAAAGATCTATCGATGAAGTAGGGAACCTATATATTAGAGGAAGTACCCATTATACCTATATTATAATATAAACCATGATTTATATGTATATAGTATACATAAAAGAATTAACTAAACATAAATACCAACCATAAAAAATATATAACATAATAAAACCTATATACACACAACCAAATAGAAACAAAATAACATTGAACACATGTAATGTAAATCCCCATGCACATGATATCCAATAAAAGAAGATAATAACATATCAAGATATCCCAACTCGATCTATCCATCAAAATCTCCAAAAGGTCTTTCATGACCTGGACCATCATTTCCTAATAAATCTAATGTTATAGTTCTTTCCCAATACTCATATCATGTATAAAAGGGTCGACATTAATCCTAGGGGACACATTTATGATGTGAGTATATCATACCAAGTAAGTATTTACTACCCGACCCCTTCCCAGCTAACATAAAACCAAGTGTATGTAGTAGTGGTGAAAAGTAAAAAAATAATAAATACATAATCACATTCATTTCATAATATAAGTGATGAAATAATTTAACTAATCCATATTTAGTGTTAGTTTCCACATTCTGGATATGCCATAATGGAAACTAACTATACTTTCCTTAATCATTTCTAAAAATCCATGTTAGTGGAAATTACAATCTATTCACCGATGAATACTAAGAATAATAAACCAAGTGCCCAAGGAACCTCCCTAAAAGGGAAATGTATAATATGAACACCTAGAATAATAAATCATGTGATCAAGGCACCTCTATATAGGGAAAAAATATAATGTTTCATAAATCATAGTCAGGGTACCTTGGTGTATATCCCAGATAAACCAAGTTGGGTTACCAAGTACCCATTACCAATGTTCAATATAACCATGTGTTACTGGTGTACATATATCCATTTATATATAGTGTGTTCATGCTAACCCATTGTCCCATCATCAATATCCTGAAGAACTAGACAAATATTATACACCAATATTTTTATACCATTTCTCTCATCAACACATTAAACCACATATATTTTTATCATAGTTATACTATATAATTTCACATGCATCATCATCTATGGTCCATGATACCTACATAATCCATGTATCATAATAAGATTCAAATTTTTTTGACTCATTGAGACAACATAAACATGCTAAGAATAATAATTTTACATATAAGTAATTATAATAACACATGAAAGAAATGTTATTATAATAAAACCAAACCATGCATAATTAGTGGGATAAGTTATAACACATTGTATCAAGTAACATGAAATAAATACTTTAAAACATTTCAAATAATTTTAAAAAATATTTTTTTAAAGAATATTCTTAGAGAGAAAATCATTTTAGGTTTAGATTTACCCTACCCCATGAAACTGTTAACCCATACATAGAGAAAATATATGAGAAAAGGAGAGGTCACCTAGTAAATAAAATGTTGAATTTTATCCTTAATTATAGAGGAATAAGGTATGAAACCACTTTATAGATTCAAGAAACCTAGTACATAATAACTATGGATTTATTCCACTACCTTAATAAGAAAAATAAACCTAATGAATGAATAATTTACTTACCTAAAAAACACTAAAAAAACACTACAAAAAAACACATATTGGCACAGTTGGGCTTGTCCATGGATATAGGTTACCTATAACCATGGGAAACAAATTCCCATGGCTATAGGTGACTTATATCCATGTGAAATGGTGTATATGGCTATATTTTTACCGATGCCAACATGGTAAAAATATTTAATCTATAGGAAGGTTGTAGGAAAGCCTCTATAGACATGAGTCATCCCACCTGTGGCTATACAATGCTAGTTTAGCGACTAATAGCCACAGGCTTGTTGGTCTATGATAATTGGGTGCTAGTTTGGTAACCTATAACCACAGGTTTTCCTGCCATAGATATATGGTATTGTTTCATGGGATTATAGCCACATGCTAGTTGGTATGTGTCTATAGGGTGTCAGTTCATGGGATTATAACCATGGGCTGGCTGAGCCATGACTATAGGGTTCTAGTTTAATGACCTATAGCCACATAGTCCCAAGAGGTTGGGCCCATGGTAATAGGGTGCTGGGTTAGGGGACTTATATCATAATAAATTTGATGGTGATAAAAAAATATGTTTATATATATATATATATAATTTTTATGTATATATATAGAATTATCATGTTAATAAAGTGGTATAGTCTGTCGGTTTGTAGTTGGGAGATATGGGTTCGATTCATGTGGGTGTAGTTTTTTTACCCTATAGCCACATGAAAGGTTCCCATGGATATATATTCATCCACATAGATCCACCTATTTCTATGGACACCTTGCCTATGACTATAGGGTCCTCATGGACTAATTTCCATGTCAGTATGACTATAGGCATGAACATGGACTATGGATATAACTTGTGGGATATTTCCACACTGATAGAATCCAAAAGATGTATGTATATGGTTATAGAACTATTTTTTACTTGTTAAAGTTACTATTATCACTTAAAGTAAAAACAAACAAATGATTTATTAAATTTAGAAATCTAAAGAAAAATGGAATTAATTATTTTTTTATTTCCTTGAAGGAGTGTAGAAAATAGGAGGAAGAGTTGGAATCTCACATTGGTTTCACCAAAGATAGACTCTTACAAAATTTAGGTGAAGAATCAGATCATCATTAAAGATTATTCAATTAAGTGATGAAGTGGGGGAGGATGATATCTCCAAGTTATGGTTATAAAATGAAAATGGAATGAGAATCCTAAGGGACCCTATAAATTAGTTCATAATATTTTAATTTTAAAAGATAAATTTCACCTTTATAAAACAAACTTTATTAAAACCCACTAGAAATTTGGTGATTATCCTCTAGATTTTTTATGGGAATAAAATCACCAATAAATATTCCATGGCTAGAAAATTGGAATCTTGTGCCCATTCTGTTCTATAATTTTAGCTTCCCTTATTCTCCTTCATCCCCTAACCATCCTTCCTTCCAATTTTAAATCACTTTAAAATATTAATTCCATCATTTAACAATTAAATGATAATAATTAAAAGATATTAATGTTCCATATAATGTGGGTTTCTATAGTAACCATGTACATTATCTTCACACCTTATGTATTGTTATTACATCTATATAATTAGAGGATTTAGGGACAAGTGCCTTATTTTCTAATCTCTAAGAAATTGTAGTACCTCTAACCATGAATAAAAAGCCAATATGGAATCTCTATAAACATTATTTTAAAAATCATTAATATTTTTCTTTTATCAATTAGAATAAGATAAAACTAATCTAATAATTCCATAAAGATAACTAAAAATATGTTTAATTTAATTCGAATGTGAAAATATTATTTTTTTCATAATTTTTCTTTAATAATTTATATATATTTGGTTATGTTTTAGTGTTAATTTATATGAATATAAAATACTTTTTAATTTTTATCAGTTATATAATCATAATTAAATTTAATTAATTTATTACTTTTAAACCATTGGAATGTAATTTTTTTTGAAAATATTATATTGAGTATTGTGTTTGTGGCACTACAATTAGAAATTTTATTTATTGAAATATAAAAATTTTAGTTTTTGAGAAATAGATATGAGACATATTCAGTAGTGATGGGGAGTTATAATTATATTTCACCTATCTATGTAAGACTAAAAGGGGGAAGATCATGTATGGATAACATGATAATCAGGTGATGTGTAAGATTAAATCATTTTTCCAGCTATTACACAAGAGTAACTCACTTACATAAGAATAAAAATCTTATGGGATTTAATCATCATTCAAAACATAATAATAGAAATTATCATCCATATATGGAATTGAGAAGTCTAACCAAGTGAAGACCGTAGGGGATATTTTTATGTGTACCAACCAATTTCATATCCTTTGTTTTGAAAATCACAATACACTAATATTGAATTGAATTAACCTGATGTTTTTTTGTTTGAGTTTTTTTTGTGGGGATTTTAATTTCCAATTCTATGTTTCGATTGAAATGGAAAATACCATTCATTTACTAGAATATGGTGAGTAATGTAATGGAATTACTGCTATAATTCTGTTATTAAATGATGATATTATTCAATTTGAAGATAAATTTGACTTATAGGAAGTTAGAATTACATTCATCTATAGTTGATGCACCTTTTGATGCAAGTGTAACTGAACCCGAAGTCTATAGAATGTGATAATTGGAGTTTTTTACAACATATATTATAAATTAGACTGATGATTCATAGAATGAAATTGAACATAACATACTAAAATATATTGTAAATATTTTTAATCTTGTATCAACTCATTGACTATAGTTCTTTCGATTGTATTTTTTTAGTGTGATTTGGATAAGAGCTATTGCTTGTGAGGTTTCATTGTAAATATCTTATATTTCCCTATTTTAATTATTTATATTTAAATCTTCATAGACGAAGGGACTCTAGGGCTAGGAGTATGTGATGTGAGATGAGAATTTAAAAAAATTATTTGTTTCACATTGATAATTAAAACCCTAATTGATTTAATTCTGATTAATTAATTGAATTTTGGTTGATTTTTGAATTTTGGGAATAACTGTTAAATTTATTAAATATTGGCTTTTGATGATTTATTTAATTTTTGACTTCAATTTAAAATCCAAATTTTGTTTTTTATTTTTAAACTTTATTAATTTGATTAAATTTGTAATTAATATTCTTAAATGGATTTATTTTTAAGTTCAATTTATTTATTTATTTATTAAGTTTAATAAATTCCATGCACTGACTTTAAAAAAAGAATTAAAATTAGATATTAATTGAGTTTTTTAGAAAAATATGATTTAAATTGTTGTGATTTGTGAATCTAGCATTCAATTTTAAAAACTATAATTTTAATTAATTTGGAATTAATTTAATTAAATTTATTTTGAAGTTTTTAGAATTTAATTTTTAATTTTATTATTTTATTTTAAATCAGAAAAGTCATGTACTAAAAAAATATGTGCGTGATATGCAAGTCCAAATTCCAAAAGGACTTAATTGACTGTGGCATGTTATTGGAAATTCAACAAAGCACCAAAGATATCATGAGTTTCCCCCTGCCAATCGACTATAATGTAAGCTATAATGGTAAGAAGAATTCCAAAGGCATAACTCTACAACACTCCTTGTATCTATATGTGGTTCTCGAAAATTCCACAAAGGCATGGAGCGGCCATGAGCCTCCATATACCAAAGGACCAAGGAACCACCCTAAAAAGTTTTCGAAGGCATGGATTGGTTGTTCCTCCCTCTTCTCATGGTCTAAGATTCCCTATTTATGGTTGATCATCCCAAGAGACTGCATGTACTCCACAGTTAACCACAACCTATTGAACTCATGTCATTTTCCAGGGTGAGCTGCTATAACTGATGAGAGATCAATGATCCAAATGAAGAAAAACTCGATGATGACACCAATTAAGCCTCAAAATTAGAGTAATTCCCGCACTATAGAAGATCCATTCCTCCCTATTTTTTTAAGATACCTCTCTGATTATGAATATGAAAACCGAACACCGAATGAGGTCGAGATCATATCCTAAGTCAATAGTGTTGAATCTCACCAAGGAAAAGAAAAACTACGGTTGGAGATTGGTGATGAGGTCAACTGATTGTCTCTTCATGAAGCTTTCACCTAAATCTATTCTAGATTATCCTATTCTAATCTAAGAACATGAATTTTAGATGACCCATTAAAACTATAATCAAATATGATCCACCAAAGCGAGATATGCAACCGGTTGAATGCCGAGAATCACTAGCCAATCAAGAAGACCATAAGTTACTCCACATTTCCTATTTAAATATTATTATATTTGAGACCAACCAAGGATTTATGAAACCAAAAACAGTGGAAACAAAATATGATCTCATCGAAATCTTGATTTTGTGATGAAGCTTGAAGATAAAGAATTCAATCCCATGTGATCTAAGCATGAAGATGAATAACCCCGATTAAGCTTGGTTTCCCAAAATTTGATTGATGATGCCTAAAGAAAGATATAAATAACCTTGAAACTATTATAGAAGATTAATTTCATGGAAATATAAAGTTTTATGGGATTAATAAGAGAAACTCAAACCTGAGCCCTATTGAAGCTCAACAAAGATCTCACTAAGCATGGAGACTAGCTGAGGCTCAATAAATTGAAGAAATTAAAGCTCACACTGATAATGAAGAAATGGAAAGCCAACACACTAAATTATATGATAATACAACCTGATTAGTGTTTTTTTGTGGTTTAGTTTATTCCTTACAGAGGTCTATGTCTAGAGGAAGGCCATAATTCACTCCTAATGTTCTAGCTTCCATCTCAAAAGCAGGTTCACACAAGGTGCTTGAATAAATTCCCCAATAAAGCCCAACACTTTGATTTGTCTAGTAAAACCATCGTGCAATTCGCATATTCCCCCAAAATTTTTATAAATTGAAGGAAGTGGCGTCCAGTGCCAAGGCCCACATTTGGGAATATCTAGGCCCAAATGAATCTAATATTAGGCACAATCATGCTACAATATAGCTTAATTATATAGATCCTGATCCACCCATCACCTGCATCAATAAAATTATCACATGATAATGGAGAATAGAACATGTATTCCACCACTCTAAAATGTATAAGATTACATATGCTGAAATGTTCTTGAAGGAATATGGGTGTGATCATGGGAAGATGATTCTTTCAATTGAATCAATCAAAACTGTCAGTTTTTACTCATAGAGTCAATCTAAGAAAAGAGGAGTACACTAGAGTTATACTCAAAACTAAAAGCGAGGATGAAGAATGAGAAGCTTATAAATATTATCCTCACCCAATTTTTAAAATAAAATAAACATTTATTGACTATTGCTTAGGAACTATCTCATTCCACTGCTTGTATTTTTAAATTCTATTTCTATTAATGCTATATGAAATTCTATTCTGCTTCATCTATTATATTTTGCGTTTAGTTTTATTTCTCTGTGCTGTTGAACATGATCTATTCAAACTCCAGGGTTATGGTGTACTAACTAGAGGATATGAATTCTGATGGGGTTGTCTATAATTACCTGAATCCATTTTTTTAATTTTTTAATTCCTTATTCAATTGAGATGAGGCATCAATGGTGACTGAAGATTGGTTTAGTGATCATTCACCTTCTCTAATGATCTTCATGTTTCATTCCAACCAATTATAATCATTTCTCTCTACCTTATTCTAGTTCTCTTCATACCCAATATAATGTAGGGAGTTAGGTAATGAAAAAAAATGATAGAGTTGGGTGGAGTTTGATGATTTATCTATGATTGTGTCATGATCATCCTTCAAAACCATTGATAAGGTGAAATTTTATTTGATTATGTGATTTACAAAACTATACATGATTTTAAAATTATTATTAGTTCATAGTGATGTATGAATTATTTTTATTAAATTTTTAATTGGATAGTGAAAACATAATTGGATAATGAAGGTTATTAATGGAAAAACCCTGAATTTATCCCTTTACTGCCAACATTTGTTTAGGATATTTTTCTAATTTATTTTAATTTTTTACATCACACAGAAATCATCACAACCACTCATCAATTAAATCAATGATTAAAATAGAATACATTAAAAAATATACATAAGTGTTATGATAGTGAAAATCCCATGCCCTAATATTTTAGAGACCACCCTGGTCATCCACTAGGTTACATTAAGAGTATAAAATAAATTATCTTTTACCACGGTTTATGAAAAACATGTGATCAAATTTTCACCCTTTACAGGGAGTGAGGGTAGAGTATTCATTGTCTATACAAGGCTAAAATTTGTATTTTCTTATTTTTCTTTGATTTTTGATTTATTCTATCTCTTTTTATCCGAATGGTATAAGAACTATAGTGGGACCATTCTCTAATTGATCCTCACAAATATACATAGTATATATTCCCATAGGAGCTTAAGGAGGAGGTACAAAGTTACATCAACACCTGATTATTGTTAGACTAAAAAAATAAAATCATCAAGAAAACCTAGGAGAACTAAAGGAAAAAATAGATACAAAAGCCACCAAGCTCAAAAACCTTAAAGATAATATGGATCCAAGAACTGAAGATAAGGATTTCCAGTAAGAGTAAGAAGATAAAATCAAGGGCTGCATTGATAATATGTGGAAATCTACTTTTATAGAGTACAGAGATGATCCCACCAAGGAAGTGGTTGAAGAATAAAATTAAAATGAATCTATGGGAAATCAACCACTACCTCAATATTATAAAGAATATAAGTTGGATAGAGATATAGTAAAAGATTAATTACCAAAGGCTACATGTGAGGAAATAGAAGTAATGGATATTACACACTAAGGGTATATTTTTATTTGAACTTAAGTAGTTATGATTATTTTAAATCTGAATTATATATTGTCCCCCTTATTTAAACATGTCTAATAAACAAAACTGGAGTTGAAAATAGAAGAGTAAAAATCCATAATAATTGTGGTAGAGATCAGAGAAACCCCATACATCATTCTTCCACCCCACCTTATGAAATACACCATAACAGTGAGGGGGTGGACCAACATAACTCTATCAAAGGGGAACTTAAAGAAGAATTTAACTCATAAAACTTTGTAAGGAACATAATATGATGGTTTAAATCACATAAGACCCATACACATATGGATTTAGGATTTCCACAAGGCTACCCATCTATGAAAAGTCTAAATACAACCCATCTTCAGGGGGAACAACCCAAGACTCTCTTCTCCTCTCTTTCCTTTTCCATTTTCTTAATTTTTATTAAAATTTATTATATTTATTCTATTTTAATATAGGTTTATAGAAAAAACCTAGGATAATAACTCAAGTCTATCTACATGAACCCCATGAAATAGATTCACTTAAACTTACTGGATAAATAACACTAGGTTGTGACTATTGTTTGACATTGTTTACTCACTGTAATTTTTGTGCATGTTTGTTGAAATTTAAATGAGTAGTGTTGAACAAGTTTGGGGGAGGATCTTAAATACTATTTATATGAGTATTTAAATTATTCTTAGAAACTATTCTAGAATCTATACATATTTTTTTCTTTTTATTTTATTATGTTTTTAGTGAATTATTTTTTTAAAATAAAAAAATTTTAAAAAATATTCTGATTGTAAAAATTGTACATAACCACTTTTGAATATTTTTTTTTACTTTTTCAAGCAATTTATAAATTTAATTTCCAACTTGCCTAGTGAAAATTTCATGGTAGATTTGGGTAAATCACTTGTACTAAAATTTTGAGAAACAAATTATTTCTGAGTGAATTTTTCACTATCTTTATAGATTTTTTTAGAACTAGGAAAGGGAGGGTGAGAAAAAATATTTTTTTGGAACTAGAATTATAACTTGAGGTCACTAAAATTTTTAAACTTAATATGAGACAACTTTGGCTCTATTAAAAATAAAAAATAAGAATCCAACTATTTTTTTTGATATAAGTCCCTTGAAATTGGAGTAAAATAGAAAATTAGGATCCCATGGTAAATATATTAGATATTAGGCACTGTGTGTGTGAGTTAAATCCCCATATACATATTCAATAGTTTCCTTTTCATAGTGATATTCAAATACATGGCTGGAAAAAATTAAAAACAATTTTAATAAGTTCCTAATAGTAAAAATGAATTCCTTCAGGTGAGGAGAATATTAAACCCAAAAAAATAAGGGGGAAACTTCATTATTAAAATTCATTTGAGTTGTATCAATGAAGTGAATAAATGAAATTTAGTTTAGGAAGCTTAAGAGAGATGAAAAAATGGAAGTGATTCTTATTAAAACGTTTATTCTAATTAAATTTAATTAGATCCACTCATTGACTTGGAAATTTGATTGGATTGAAGAGAGGGGTGAATTGAAATCATAGAAGAGGCATGATAATTCAAATAATGACGGAACCCATGAATATATTATTTTCTATCTTATATATTTAGATCTAGGGAGGATAAATATATTTTTAATTTTTAATTAGTGAAATTCAATGATAAAATTCCATATGAGTGAAACAGTTTTAGTGTGAGGGAGTGATGTGAGTTGAAAATTTCAAAAAAATATATCTATTTTTCATTGATAACTTACCCTCTAATTAATTTAATACTAGGAAATTAATTGAATTTTGGTTAATTTTGTGAATTCTAGGGATAATTTTTAATTGACTTAAATATTGGGTTTTGATGATTTATTTAATTTTTTAATTGAATCAAAAATTCAAATTTTTATTTTGATTTTGAAATTTTATTGATTTGTTTCAATTTAGAATTAATATTATTAAATTGATTTTTTTTGAGTTTCATCAAATTATTCATTTTTTAAGTTTAATTAAATCCATTCATTGACTTTGAAAAAAAATTAAAATTGTAAATTAGTTGAGTTTGTTTGAAAATATGATTTAAATTGATCAGGATTTATGAATTTGGAATTCAATTGTAAAAAAAAAATAAATTTAATTCATTTCTAATTGATTTAATTTAATTTATTTTAGAGTTTGGGAATTTAATTTTGAATTTTATTATTTTATTTTAAATCAAAAAAATCATGATCTAGAAAAATATGTCTGTGATATAATGGTCAAAATTCACAAAGGAGTCAAGTGACCATGCCATGTTATTGGAAATTTGGAAATGTACTAAAGTTATCATCAGTTTCCCCCTACAAATCGACCGCAAGAAAACCTTACTTGGAAATAAAATGAAAAAGGAATTAATCAAGCATAATCCTATAATATATAAATAGTTCCCAAAATTTCCACAAAGGCATGGAGCGAATATGATCCTCCTTCTTGCAAACAACCATGGAACCACCCCAAAAAGTGACCAAAGGCATAAATTGATTGTGCCTCCCTCTTCCCATGGCCTTTCAATCCCTCTTTATGGTTGATCACCATGAGAAACTGAATAAAATCCACAATAGACTACAACCTATCAACCATAAGGCATTTCCCAGGGCAAGCTTCTACAACTGATGAGAGATAAATGATCCAAATGAAGACAAACTTGATGTCGACACTAATTGAATCAAAAAATCAAAATAATTACTACACCAAGGAAGATCCATGACACCCTGTTTATTTGAATATACGACGTCGATGGTGAATCTAGAAACCAAACACTGAAGGAGTTCGAGCTCATATCATAATATGGTAGTCTCAAAGATAAAAAAAAAATAAAAAAACTAGGGCTGAATACTGCCACTGAGGCTGGTTGAGCGCCACTTCTAGAATCTTGAACCTAAATCCATCCTAGATGTTCCTATTTTGAACAGATAAGATGAATGTATGAAGATCCATTTAAACTAAAATCAAATATGATCCAATGAAGAGATAAAATGCTCGTTTAATGTTGAGATCCACTAGATGAAGAAGAACACCGTAAGTCATGCCACCTATCCCATTGAAATATGATTGAAATTGAGACCAACCAAAGGTCACCAAACCTGATGTCGGTGGAAATGGAAGTTAATCTCATTGGAACCCTGATGCTGTGATGAAACTTGAAGATGAATAATTCAAGCCTGTGGGAAAATATAATGAATATAAAATACCCACTAAAGCATGGTTTCCCAACATTTTACCGATCAAGCCCAAAGTAAGTGATGCCTAACCTTGAACTTTTTGAAGATGATGAATCTAGTGTAAATACCAAGTTTAATCAATAATAGAAACCTAAACCCAATACTTATTGAAGATTGACACTAAGATCATCGAACTTGGAGATAATATGAGGCTCAATAAACCTAAAAACTAAATCTCACACTAATAATGAAGAAATTGAAATTCCACCACACTCGATTAAAGATGAAGAAAAACTAAGTAGTATGTTTGTTGTGTACTATATTTTGGTCACTATATTGGTCCAAGATCAAAGGAAGTCTACAATTCACTCCCAATGTACCAGATACCATCTCGAAAGTGAGTGTACATAAGGTTCTTGAATAAATTCCCCAATGAATACCAACACTCTGATTCTTACAGAAGCACCAGTATGAAATTATCAAGTGCCCCCACATTTTTTATAAATTGAAATAAGTGACTTCTAGTGCCAAGTCCCACATCTGGGTATTTCCAAAACCAAATTCTTCCAATGTCAAGATCAAGATTTCTACACTATATCCCAATTATACAGAGTCAAATATACCCATTATGTGAACCAATATAGTTATCAGATTAGTATAATGAGTACAAAATATCTTTAACTTCTCTACAAAGTAGTGGATTACATCCTTTGTAATTTTCTCAAAGGTATAAAGTAGAGATCGTCAAAGGTATAAAGTGGAGATCGTGGGAAGACAATACACTCAACTAAATCAGTGACAACTTTCAGCTGCAACACGTGGAGGTAATCTGAGCAAAGAGATATACGCTAGAGTATTCATCAACCCTAATTGTGATAAGGAAGAAGGAGAATCTTATAAATATTCTCCTCTCCCCATTTTTAAAGGTAGATTGACATATTTTGACTATATCTTAGGAAATATCTAATTTAACTTATTTTATTTTAAAATTATATTTATGTTATTGTTACAAGAAATTCAGTTCCTCTTCCTCTATTATATTTTGTGTTTAGTGTTCTTCCCTATTTATATTGAGCATGATCTCTTCAAACTCTTTATGGAGTCCTAACTCAAGGATATGAATTCCTAGGTTAGTTCCTTAATTACCTAAATCCATTTTTATGATTTCTTAATTTCTTATTCAATTTATATAAGACAACGAAGGTAAATTGATATTGGTTTGGATATTTTTCACTTTATTTAAGGATCTTCATGTCTCATTCCAACCCATGGTAATCATTTGTACCTCCCTTGTTTCATTTCTCTTCATACCTAATGTAATAGAGGGATTTAGGGACATGAAAAAAATGATATAGTTGGGTGTTGTTTGACGATTTTTCTATGATTTTGGGATTATCATAATTTTAAACCATGAAGGAGTTGAAATAACTTGTACTTAGAAGAATTATGAAAGTATAAGATATTTTTAATTCTTCATAGGATACGATGATGTATGAATGATTTTGATTTCATTGTCAATTTGGGGATGAAAATATAATTGGATAATAAAGTCTATTAATGGATGAACCCTAGAATGATACCTTTTATATTAACATCTATTTAGGATCCTTTTATACTTTATTTTAATTATTTACATGACACACACTTCTTCACAACATCTCATTCACTACTTCCATGATTAAAATAGAAAATAAATCAACACACACACACATGTATATACAAGTGATAAGAGAATGAATCTCCCATTCCTTACTCCTTGATGAATGACCCTAGTCAACCACTAGGATTAATTAGGAGTACATAAAAAAAAATTGACCATGAAACATGACAATCATGTGATCAGAATACATCTTATAAACCATTTAGTTTGATGAGATTCTGAGGATAAGAATCTACTATCTAGTGTGCTGGTCAAAGAGGTTCTTGGGGATAAAGAAACCTAATTCCAACTAGTATGTTGAGGAATTATATATGTGGGATTATAAATTCATATAGGCTTACAATTGATGAAGTTCTAGTGTGTGTAATTTTCTAATAACTTGGATTAGTTCTATTGATCAACCTTCTACATTGGTTTAAAAGAGAACAATTCATTTAATTGTGTTCTTAGTGGGATATAAATTGTGAGTTTATTTCATGACTACAATTAATACCCTCTTATAGTTTTCATTGATTATATATCTAGGTTAACATTTTGAATTAGAATCTGATCTAAGAAATACATTTGAGAAAGTCCATATTTTTTTTATATTTTTCATTTTATATAAGAAAATATAAATTTTCCTTATGATAACCATCTTCAAGAGAAAATATACATTTGTTTAGTTATGAAAGGTGTAATATTGGTTATAAGTTTGGATAATATGAATCCAAATAGACCACTAATATTTTATGGTGGTTATTATGAATACTAGTATAACTATATGGAAACATTTATGATAAATACAAGTGTTGAAAACTACCTCATGCTTGATGGTAATTACAAGATACCAAATAAGGAAGTTTCTAGTTTTACATGTGTTAAGAAAATAGAATCCTAGTTTAACTTTAAAGTGTAAAATAAATTATTATATATGATCCATATAAATATTTTAGTCAAGTTTTTTTCCTGTTTAACAAGTAATGGTATTTGGAAAAGTTTGAAAGTTACTCACTTCTGAACATCTAATGCTCTTGAGACTCAAAGAGCGATTTTTTGAGAAAATTATCACGACTTTGATTTTATAAATGTTGAATTAGTGGTGAAAATGGACCAATATTTTATATTAGTTGGTAATAGACTAAAATCACTTGGAGAAAAGGATGTTACTGATGAATAGACTGCTGAAAAAATTATTGATATCTTAGATAAAGAGTGGGAATCAAAGAGAACTACTATAGATGATTCTAAAAAAATTACAAAACTAAGCCTTGATGATTTTATCATGAATCTCACGAAATATGAGAACTTTATTAACAAAGATAATTAAAAGAAAAAGAATAAAAATGGTGTTTCTTTTTTTAACTTACATATCTCTAAATTTCAAAGTTCAAACATCTAATCCAAGTACATAGAGAAAAAACTTGAAGACTTATTTAGATGATAACTACCCAAAACATACTGAAGGTGAATATGCACAATTATCCGAGACTTGGAACTTTGATTGGATTGAAGTGAGGAGTGAATTAAAACCAAATAAGAGGCATGATAATTCAAATAATCAAGGAATCCATGAATATATTATTTTCTATCTTATATATTTAGTTATAGGGAGGATAAATATATTTTTAATTTTTATTTTCAATGATAAAATTCCCTGTGAGTGAAATAGTTTAAGTGCAAGGGAGTGATGTGAGTTGAAAATTTAAAAAATATATATCTTTTTTTCATTAATTAATTTAATCCTAGTTAATTAATTTAATTTTGGTTAATTTGGTGAATTTTAGGGATAATTTTTAATTGACTTAAATATTGGATTTTGATGATTTATTTAATTTTTTAATTCAATCAAAAATCCAAATTTTTGTTTTGATTTTGCAATTTTATTGATTTGTTTCAATTTAGAATTAATATTATTAAATGGATTTTTTTGAGTTTAATCAATTTATTCATTTTTTGAGTTTAATTAAATCTATACGTTGACTTTGAAAAAAAATTAAAATTGGAAATTAATTTAGTTTTTTTGAAAATATGATTTAAATTGATCGGGATTTATGAATTTGGAATTCAATTATAAAAAAAATAAATTTAATTCATTTCTAATTAATTTAATTTAATTTATTTTAGAGTTTGGGAATTTAATTTTGAATTTTATTATTTTATTTTAAATCAGAAAAATCATGATCTAGAAAAATATGTGTGTGATATATTGGTCTAAATTCACAAAGGAGTCAAGTGACCATTCCGTGTTATTGGAAATTCGTAAATGTACTGAAGTTATCATGAGTTTCCCCCTACAAATCGACTGCAAGAAAACCTTCCTTGGAAATAAAATGTAAAAGGAATTAATCGACCATAATCCTATAGTATATAAACAGTTCCCAAAAATTCCACAAAGGCATGGAGAGACTATGAGCCTCACTCTTGCAAACAACCATGGAACCACCCCAAAAAGTGATGAAGGGCACAAATTGACTGTGCCTCCCTCTTCTCATGGCTGATCAATCCATCTTTATGGTTGATCACCATGAGAAACTGAATAAACTCCACAATCGACTACAACCTATCAACCATAATTCATTTCCCAAGGCAAGCTGCTACAACCGATGAGAGATCAATGATCCAAATGAAGAAAAACTTGATGTCAACACCAATTGAACCAAAAAATCGGAATAATTACTACACCAATGAATATCCATGCCACCCTATTTATTTAAAGATACCCCGTCGATGCTGAATCTGGAAACCAAACACTGAAGGAGTTCGAGCTCATATCCTAAGATGGTAGTCTTGAAGATCACCAATGAATAAAAAAACCAGGGATGAATACTGGTACTGAGGCTATTTGAGCACCAATTCTTGAATGTTGAACCCAAATCCATCATAGTCGTTCCTATTTTAATCAGAGAAGATGAATGTGTGAAGACCCACTGAAACTCAAATCAAAGATGATCCAATGAAGAGACACACTACTCATTGAATTTTGAGCTCCACTAGCTGAAGAAGAACACCATAATTCATGCCACCTATCCCATTGAAATGTGATAGGAATCGTGACCAAAGAAAGGTCACTAAACCTGATGTCGGTGGAAATGGAAGTTAATATCATTGGAACCCTGATGTTGTGATAAAGCTTGAAGATGAATAATTCAAGCCTATGGGAAAATAGAATGAAGATAAAAATCCCCACTAAAGCATGGTTTCCCAACATTTGACCGATCAATCCCAAAGTAAGTCATGCCAAACCTTGAACTTTTTGAATATGATGAATCTTGTGTAAATCCCAAGTTTAATCTAGAAGAGAAACCTAAAACCGATCCTTATTGAATATATACACTAATCTCATCGATCTTGGAGATAATATGAGGCTCAATAAACCTAATAAACTAAATCTCACACTAATAATGAAGAAATTGAAATTCCACCACACTCGATTAAAGATGAAGACAAACTAAGTTGTGTGTTTTTTTGTGTACTATAGTTTGATCAATATGTCGGTCCAAGATCAAAGGAAGTCCACAATTCACACCCAATTTACCAGATACCATATTGAAAGTGAGTGTACGTAAGGTGCTTGAATAAATTCTTTAATGAATCCCAACACTCTGATTCTTACAGCAGCACCAGTATGAAATTATCGCATGCCCCCACATTTTTTATAAATTGAAATAAGTGAGTTCTAGTGCCAAGTCCCACATCTGAGTATTTCCAAAACCAAATTCATCCAATGTCAGGCTCAATATTTCTACACTCTATCCCAATTATAGAGAGCCAAATCTACTCATTATGTGCACCACTATAGCTATCAAATTAGTATAAAGTGTACAAAATATCTTTAACTTCTCTACAAAGTAGTGGATTACATCCTTTGTAATTTTCTCAAAGGTATAAAGTGGTGATCGTGGGAAGACAATACTCTCAACTGAATCAATGACAAATTTTGGCTAGAACACGTGGAGGTAATCTGAGCAAAGAGATGTACACTAGAGTTTTCATCAACTCTAATTGCAAGAAGGAATATGGATAAGATTATAAATATTCTCCTCACCCCATTTTTAAAGGTAGGTTGACATATTTTGACTATATCTTAGGAAATATCTAATTTAACTTATTTTATTTCAAAATTCTATTTATGTTAATGCTACAAGAAATTCATTTCCTCTTCCTCCATTCTATTTTGTGTTTAGTGTTCTTCACTATTGCTATTGAACATGATCTCTTCAAACTCTTTATGGAGTACTAACTCAAGGATATGAATTCCTAGGTTAGTTCCTTAATTACCTCAATCCATTTTTATGATTTCTTAATTTCTTATTCAATTTATATAAGATAATGAATGTAATTTGACACTGGTTTGGAGATTTTTCACTTTCTTTAATGATCTTCATGTCTCATTCCAACCCATGGTAATCATTTATCCATCCCTTTTTTCATTTCTATTCATACCTAATTTAATGGAGGGATTTAGGGAAATTAAATAAATGATATAGTTGGGTGTAGTTTGATGATTTGTTGATGATTTTGGGATGATCATAATTTGAAACCATGAAGGAGGTGAAATCACATGTACTTAGAAGAATTATGAAAGTATATGGGATTTTTCAATTATTCGTAGGATACGATGATGTATGAATGATTTTGATTTCATTATAAATTGAATGATGGAAATATAATTGGATAATGAAGGTTATTAATGGATGAACCCTGGATTCATCCCTTTCCTATTAACATATATTTAGGATCCTTTTATACTTTATTTGAATTATTTACATCACAGAAACTTCATCATAACCTCTCATTCACTACTTCCATGATTAAAATAGATAAATAAATCTACACACACACACACACATATATAAATGTGATAAGATAATGAATCTCCCATGATTTACTCCTTGATTAATGACCCCGGTCAACCACTAGGATTCATTAGGAGTATAGAAAAACAAATTGATCGTGAAACCTGAAAATCATGTGATCAGAATACATATTCTAAACCATTGAGTTTGATGAGATTCTGAGGATAAGAATCTAATATCTATTGTTCTAGTCAAAGAGGTTCTTTGGCATATAGAAACTTAATTCCAACTAGTGTGTTGAGGAATTCTAGGTGTGGTATTATACTTTCATATAGGCTTACAATTGATGAATTTCTAGTGTGTGTAATTTTCTAATAACTTGGATTAGTTCTATTGATCCACCTTCTACATTGGTTTAAAAGAGAACAATTCATTTAATTTTGTTCTTAGTGGGATATAAATTGTGAGTTGATTTGATGACTAAAATTAATCCCCTCTTATAGTTTTCATTGATTATATATCTAGGTTAACATTTGGAATTAGAATCTGATCTAATAAATACATTTGAGCAAGTTATTTTTTTTTATATTTTTCATTTTATATCAGAAAATATAATTTTTCCTTATGATAACTATATACAAGAGAAAATATATTTTTGTTTTAGTTATGAAAGGTGTAATATTAGTTATAAGTTTGGATAATCTGAATCCAAATAGACCACTGATATTTTATGGTGGTTATTATGAATACTGGTATAACTATATGGAAACATTTATGATAAATACAAGTGTTGAAAACTACCTCATTCTTGATGGTAATTACAAGATACTGAATAAGGAAGTTTCTAGTTTTACATGTGTTGAGAAAATAGAATCCTAGTTTGACTTTAAAGTATAAAATAAATTATTATATATGATCCATATAAATATTTTAGTCAAGTTTTTTCATGTTGAACAACAAATGGTATTTGGAAAAGTTTTGAAAGTTACTCACTTCTGAACATCTAATGTTCTTGATACTCAAAGAGCAATGTTGTGAGAAAATTATCAAGACTTTGATTTTATAAATGGTTAATTAGTGGTGAAAATTGACCAATATTTTATAATTTTTGGTAATAGACTAAAATCACATGTAGAAAAGAAAGTTACTGATGAATATCTTATTTAAAAAATTATTTATATCTTAGCTAAAGAGTGGGAATCAAAGAGAACTACTATAGATGATTCTAAGAAATTTACAAAACTAAGCCTTGATGATTTGATCATGAATATCATGAAATATGAGAACATTATTAACAATGATAATGAAATGAAAAAGAATAAAAATGGTGTTTATTTTTCTTTAAATTACTTATCTCTAAATTTAAAAGTTCAAATATCTAATCCAAGTACATAGAGAAAAAACTTCAAGAAGTATTCAGATGATAACTACCCAAAACTTACTGAAGGTGAATATGCACAATTTCTTGATGGTAAATATTTATACTGATGCTTTATTAGATTTATCTTTGTGAGGATATTTTTAATTATAATCAATTATTGAATCCCAGTTAGATGATGAGGCAGAATAAGTTCCTTAGAATAAAGAAGATATGAAGGAATATATTGATAAAATCTAAGATAATTTTTAGAGACTATTCAAGAGATAAACTAGACTTAAAGTAGAGTTTTTTTGAGAATAATTATGATCTTTATAATTCAATTGATGAGTTTGATAAGACTAAGAATTATAATGTAAAAATTATTTGAGAGATGGATAAGTCAAGAAGCAGTGTTTTAAATCTAACATCCTAGAAAAAGGATAATAAAATATAATCTTCAAATGATAAGAATAAATTAGTTAAAATGAAGTCATAAATTGATATCTTAAACAAGTTACTCTCAATATTTAACATAGGAAGAAAGATTTTTGAAAAACTATATATACAGTTGAAACCTTAGAAGATAACTTTTGGACTTGGAAGTAAAACCACCATAATGATTCAATATTATTCTAATCATTTGCTACCGAGCAGTAGATGTTTTTGTTATAAATTCTAGATAGGAGGGAATATGAATAAAATGTGATTTATTAATATAATTCAGTCCTTTAAGACTCATAGATCCTTTATTTCTAAAGAGATTTCTGCTATAGATCATAAAATATTTAGAAATATTTGGGTGTTAAAATTTATTTTTTTCAAAAATATATAGGCCAAAGTAGTATGGGATTACTTAGACTTAATTATTGATCAAGTAAATTCCACTACATATAAAAAGTTGAAATTTTATTTATGGCACCTGGTAACAGTTTATTTTAATAATTTACTCTTATGATTTTTTAAGCTACTTTTATATTTCCTAATTTTGTTAAAACTAATATCTTTTTTTTAAAATTTTAATTAATTATATATATGTATTTTAAAAAAAATTATCCAAAAATTTAGATCCTATATTAAGGGGGAGTTTTTTTGGTTGGATAACTTTTATGAAATGAAATTTCATAAATTTTGTTACATGAAATATAGTTGAAAATGAATTTTGGAACCAACTTCAGTTAAAAGAAGATCAAGACATTATTATGGAAGATAAATTCTAGAAAGTTTATATTTTTTATTATTATCTTGTGTTTATTTTATTAAATACTCTAAAGTATTCATTATACTTTATGTTTATTATATTTAAACTTCCTATGGTAACTATTTTTGTTATAAATTAAAAAATTAATCATTTAAAATATTATAAATAATCATCTCTTTTGGTGTTCAATGATTTGAACTGTCATATTAGATTAGATCAATGAAAGTGAAGGTCACATATTAGAGAATCCTCATGGTGTCTTACCTTCAATGACTATCGGAGAACTATATTCCAATATATTGAGGAAGAATCTATAATTTTCAAAATAAATATCATGAAAAGGGAAGGAAAAAAATAATAGATGTTATTCAATCATCTTTTTAATCCCTTCAAATAATGATAATTGAGATAGATAAAGAGGTAAAGACTTTATAGAAAGTAGATACAATGGTCCAAAATATCCTTATGACCTCAACACCTCCCCATGAATCCTTTTAATCATAATATAAAATCCCATCTTCAATATATTCTCGTGTTATAAAGATAGATATCTCATAAAAAGATAAATCATAGAACACATGAAAAAATTATTCCAATAAATATTTGAAATATAATAAATCTTCTATGGAAGATGATCATAATTGGGAAAATTCAATATATCCACCAGTAGTTTAGAAAGTGAAAACTACAGTTGATACAGGATGAAATGACATCAAAGTTGAAAGATTTAAGAAATGAAAATCCTATTGACATGTTTACATCATGAAAATTTTACAAAATAAGAGATCTTATTCAAATAGTACATCATAAGTTAAAGGATCGAGAGTTGATTCAAAAAGTTCTTCAGTATATATCTCTTTAGAATACTGTTATAGGAGTAATAAAATAATGAAGAAACAAGTAATGATGGCTAAAAAACTAAGGAGAGTATCAAACATGGTATCCATATTTCTAAAAAAAATAAACTATATTCCATTTATAATATATTTTAGTGTATTCTTGATCATTATGGATGTTAAATAAAATTATTTATTAACAATTAAACATGTAATTCAACTCATCTAATTTTATAGAATATTGTGAGTTATGCTTCTATAATATCAAGAGGATAAAAGATTTGGATAAAAAGTTAAAAGAGAAAGACTATAAGCTGGAGGAACTGAAGAAAGAGTAGAAGTATGTAAAGGAAACATATAAAGTTATAGATAATATGATAAGGAAGCTAGAAAATATTATATCCAAAACTATTTTAAAAGATTAATATTTAAATTTATTCTTATTTACTTATTGATATATTTATTGATTATTTATAAATTCATTTTTTATTGAATACAATAATTATCATCGATAAATGACTTTCTTGATGAATTAATTCATTTGATGAATGTTTTTTTTCTATGAATGAATCTATTATTGAATGATCTAATTATCATTGCTTTAAATTACCATATAAAGGGGGTGTATTTTTTTTTTGTTTTGGATTGTTTAAGATAAGAAGAAATTAATAGAAGTGAGAAGAATGTTTTTAACTATCATTCATCGAAAAAAAGGAGATATATATATTAAGGGGAGGAACAAAAATATAGAGTAAGTTTTCTATTTCTATTTCTATTTCTATTTTTATTTGTATCTTGTTCTTAATATTTTATCCCTTTCTATGTATTTTTTTTTGAAAATCACAAATGGATAAAAATTAAGAGAAATGGAAGAAATTGGAGAAATTCAATAAGTTTTTCTTTTGAAGAAATGTTGTATCATTGATGAGATTGTATTAGAACTTAAAATGAGTAGTTGTTTTATATTTCTATCAAACACAACATTTTTCATTCATGTTTGTGATTTTTAAAAATGGTGATATTTTTGGGGGTGATTTTCAAGTCAGTCGACTAATTTTATATCCTTTATTTTGAAAATAAAAATACACTCATATTTAATTGAATTAACTTGAATTTTATTTGTACAGTTTGTAATTTTTGATTCTATGTTTCAATTTAATTGAGAAGAACCATTAATTTACTAGAACATGATGATAACTATAATAGAATTCCTACTCAAACATTATGAAGACATGCTGATTTACTTCCATTAGAAGACATATTTGAATCATCAAAAGCCATATCTACATTCATTAGTAGATGATGTAAGTTTCTATGATATTGAAAATGAAACCAAAATCTATGTAATGTGACCATTTTATTTTGTTATAATGGAGCTTATAAGTTGAACCAAGGCTACATGAAATGGAAGATAACAAAATATTTTAGAAGATATTATAGTCTTTTTGAAATTTTCATTGTCTCATTTCCTAGAAATCTAATGATTACATTTTTATTTTAGTGTGATTTAGATAAGATCTATTTCTTGTGAGGTTTCATTGTAAATCTCTTATATTTCCTTATTTTAATTTTTCATCTTTCAATCTTCATTATTAAAGAGATTCTAGATCCAAGAGTCTACATCTTCTAAATTATTGATTTCAAATAGATTTTGGGATTAAAAATTTTCTATAGTTCATGCTTATTGAATAGGTTCTTGGGGATAGAGAAATATACCACTAACTAGTGTGTCAAATAAGTCCTAATGGAGGATTGTATCTTTTAATAGTTTTATAGCCGATAAAGATTTAGCGTGTGAAAATTTATGATACCTTGGATTAGGTATATTGATCCAACAACCACTTTGATTTAAAATTGTAGAATTCATTTGATTATATTTTTTGGTAATAATATCCTTTAAGGGTTATTCAGATTGTAATATGGTACTCTGAGAATTGTTTTTACATTACTGTTATATTTTCTTTTGTGTCTAATGATTTTATCAGTTTTTTGTTTAACCATAGATAGTGTTAATTTATGTCTTTCATGTACTTGTTATACTTTTATACTTTTATATACTTTTATTAATTATAAATAATAATTTCCAATCATATTGTGTTTTGAGTAGGATAAAAATTGTGAGATGGTTATGAAACTACAATTTACCCCCTTTTATTGGTGCCACTGCTTTTATATATATGAAAATAAAGACTGATTGAGATTATAATAGATCAATGAACTGTATCTACTAAGATCATGCATCAATGAACTATATTTCCTCTGGGAAGAAAAATCCACTATTTAGTCGTGCATGTGTTTGCAAATGCATCCTTAAATTCACATAATTCTATAATGGGACCTGATGTTACCTAAAGATTTTCCAACATACTCTCTTGATACCACACATTCTCAACCCTCTCTAAATGAATCATAGTTCTCAATGAAACCCTAGATTCCCTAATGTAATCAATCCATTACCACATCCTTTAAATAACTAGCACACCCTCAATACATTAGAAAAATTACATTCTGATGGGGGTAAATCTTAATCTAAATACGAGCTATTATTATGATATCATATACACATAGATTCCATAAAACAAGGTTGAATATTTTTACATCCTATTATTTCCAAAATTGGGTAAGAATTTGGGAGAATTTCAGGTACATTCTAATTACAAAGAAAGAGAAATTATTCAATGTTGCAACCAGGAGGTTGTGTGTTGTATTTTTTAAAAATACATGTTGGATTTGTTGATAAGGATATGGAGGATCGTATTATAATAAATGGTGACTTAGATGATGAATAGGATAGTTACCATACACATGGGAACCACATTTGGGTTTTTTAGGATACATGAAAATGATATACATAAAATTGGGTTGTTTTAGAAGTTGAATGTTTTGGAAATAGATAACCAATAAGTTGTGATAATAATTTTTTTTAACAATTAGTAGTCTATAAATTATTCTTGAAGTGAAAGTATATAAGTTGATCTGGGATTGAAATAGAGGAAATGGAAAACTATTAGTATAATATGTAAGGGTAACTGAATAGAAAATTCCCATAAGTAAAAGTAATAAAGTTGATACATTGTGGTAACTAGTTATAATAATTTAAAAAAGTACTGATATATAAAAGTAACCAAGATTATATATATAATTAATTCCATAATACATAAGGGTAATTGGAATGATATTTAAGGGTTATTTTTTAATATTTAAGGGTTACTATGGTGTTGATAAGATTTTAGGAAAATAGAAATTTCTAATACATAAAAGTATTTTAGGATTATACATAAAGGTACTATAAAATGTTTAAATAATAAGTAAAGGTAATTCAAGTAGATTTTTAAAGGTTAAATCTAATAAATTTATCAAAGTACACATAGATACCCATATATAAGGTTTACCTTATAAAGAAGAGCATATATAAAGGTACATTCATTTGTTGAAATTGGAAAATTTTCTAGAAGAAATAGAGGGATGATGAATAAGGTTAAACATGATAGTATGCAAGATTCATTTGAAATTAATCAGACTATGTATGAGAAAATAGAAAAGTATTGAGCTTCATTGTGATATATAAATATATATAGAAAAATATATAAAATTAACCAAGATGATATATAAGGTTCACTATAAATTATATAATACAATTGATAATATGTACAACCGTAGTTTATGATATATAGCATATTGTAAGATATGATTAACAATGAAACTGGTTGGGGGTATTGTTATGTCATGATATAGAAAATAATGTTGTGATTAAAGGAGGATCATGCCATAATAATTTAGTGATTTAAATATGACATTTTTTTTCTTTTTATGAATTTGATTATTTATTGAGCATCATGATATGAAGAAGGATGTCACTCTGTGATTAAGACGAGGAAGTATAAGATCCCACCACAGTGATAAAGTCACCCTATAAATAAGATAATAATAATTAAATGAATATTTGGTTAGTTTTAAAAAGATATATTTGGATCAATATTTCATGAGGATGATTTATATTTAAATTTATTTTATTGACCACACTAATTATGTGGTAAACTGGGAATGATTTTGGATAATTAGGAGATGAATGATTTATCGTAAGAATTAGATCAAAATATTAATGAATGGAAGTATTTAAAAAACTGTTTGTAATAGTTTTGAAAAAAGATGAGATGTGAAAAAATAGACATATAATAATTAGATAATGAGAATACATGAGATCCACAAATTATTTTCATTGATCATAGTTTTTTTGAAGGAATTAGGCATAACGAGTACAAGAGTTAAATTTCTATATCCATCTATTAAGGAAAATGAGGAATATGATAATTCCAATGTATAATTGTATTCATCTAGAAGAAGTGTTGCTCATACTATGTTTTCATGTAATAGAAAAAATTAACCCTCACATATAAGAGTTGATATCTTCAGGACTTGGAGGATTTTAAGATCATTAAATGAGTACTATAACTGATTATCAAATATGTATTTATGATGAAAACAGTCTCACATGATGAACATGAAGATTAACTCATGAATATAAACTGAATGTTTCTATAACTGAATTAGTTCATGAAGGAGAATAAGTGAAAGTTTCCCTTGGATAGATAATGAGTCATTATAGATCCTTCCAAGGGTAGTACCCCTTAGAATGGAGTGACCATGATGTAAAACCATCCATCCACTAAAAGTGATTATAGTAGATTTTGGTTCATTGGAACATCACCATGTGTATTCTACTTGGATTATCCCTTAGTGTTGAACCAATTAATATCCTCATATGTCTATAGTTTACTTTATTATATATTTTCCTTGATATTTAGTGTAATAAAAAAAGAAAAAGAGATATTAAATGTGTTCTCTATAATGAGGGTAAAATATATGTACATCATAGGGGACTAAAATAAGAGAAAACGTTTAATTCAGTGTACCCCCTGATTCATTCCCCTCGTAAGGTATTTACATTCAGCCTGGTCTCATCACACAAACTCAAGTTGTTCCTCTAAAAGTGAGGTAAAATTTCAAAGTTCATAATTTTTTTAAACCCAATAAGTGTGACACTTGGAGGGAATCAAAGGGGAAGGAAAGAAATATATTGGCCACCCCAATCATGGGTAGATAAGGTAATTATCATTCCAGGGGAAACTATATCCTTATACTCCCATACTAAACATCCATTTCTTATGATTAAGGGATACTGTATTGATTTCCCTATGTTAAACCCACCCATTCTTCCATTCCCATTTCTCTATCACCTCACCCTCCCAATCCATCCATTAATCAAAAATCATTCCTTCTTCTTTCCATTCACCCATAGGCATTGAAGAGCTACTAAAGCCCAATGAGAAGAGGAGGTTGGCTACACTCATGATTTGAGGGACCTTCTTACTCTTTTTGTAGAAAATTACTCAAATTATGCTTGAATAAGATTTTTTATAGGGTATAAGAGGGATATAATCATTTCTTATATTATATGTTTTTTGAACCTTGAATTTGTGATTTACATGCTCTTGATTTTAATGGATTAATTTTTATTAAATATTTAATTTATGAGAGGGTGAGGGTGATGTAATGAGAGTTGAATCCTTAAATATTAAATAGATTCATGTTCATTATATAATATGGAATGATAATTCAAGGTATATAGTGGAAATATAATTATATAATTTGGAATGAAAACACTATTCATAAGGGAAAAGATCAACCTCATGGCGACTCTTGACTATCTAAGAAATTACTAAACTATCATGGAAGTGGAGTTTTAGGGTTTGGTGGTGTTTCAATTCATAATTAAATTTGAAGTTAAATTAAAATACTTCATAAGGATGGAAAAATTTCTAATTTCCTCACAATCATCGCATATTGATAAAACTCATCATTGTTTACAGTTCATCCATACAACCAGTACCATAAACACACACAATTTTATTGGAAAATACAAAAAAATAATAAAAAAAAATAATTCTTGTATAAAATCACACACACAAACCCCTCTTCAATTATTTTTTCCATTATTTATTCATAATTTGAATTAGAAGGATAACTACACTTTCCCCATGTTTTACGTGGTTACTCTTCTATATAAATATTATTTGTTCCCAAAATATATCAGTGAACAATGTGTTTATAGAGAAGATAAATTAAATATTTCTTATATATTTGTATTAAATATTATATATAGTTGATTATAATTATCAAGATATATGAGAGCTCAAATTTCACTAATGTATGATAATTATAAACCAACCAACTTTTCATTTTCTTCATAATGTCTAAATGAGACATTTTTTATATTGAGTGTTTTGAAAACCATTGATTTAATTAAAATTATTTTCTTTACCCATATTATAATATTTTATGTTTTTCTTCATATAAATTTATTTATGAGAAAATACATTACTTAATATATGAAAAAATTTCAAACCAAGTCAATATTTAGTTTATCTTAAATAATTTATTTCAAATTATTCCTTTAAAAATTTCATCGTTTCATGGATCTATTTAGGTGTATTGATAATATTTCGATCATCAACATAAACAAAAATAATTCCATATTTAGATATTTTTTTCTTAATGAAAACAAATGGGAATATATAATCATTTTCTTTATCTAATAAATACTTCCTTAAAGGATTATACCATATAGACCTAATTTTTTTAAATCTATATCAAGTTTTTTATTATTTAATTTAATATTTATCCATAAAATTTGATTTTTATATGTTATATTTTGTATCATTTAGGCATTTTCATACATATACTATTATCAAGGGACCCATATAAGTAAGCTGTTAAAATATCTATAAGATGCATTTCAACCTTTTCAACTACTGTAAGGATGATTAAACACCAAAATTTAATTTCATCAACAATAGTATAACATGTTTCCTCATACTAAATTCTGGATACTTTTGAAAAACCTTGTGTGATGCGATGAGATTTTTATATAACAATCACATGTTTCCCATTTCTCTTTTTTTATAAAATTTAAATTCACTTTACATGCCCCATCATGTGATTTTAAAGGAACAACTCAATCCCATGTTTCTCTTGGAACATGTGCCTTTATATTAGGGTTAATAATTATACAATATCTTATTATTTTTTAAGGAATTTTATCAATAGATAAAATAATAATGTTTATTCTCAAGAACACATAAAGTATTCATCAAGGAGAAAAATAAACTCAGAGTTGAGGGACATATTCTCACACAAACCATGTGTTCCATGATCCTAGATATAAAGTCACATTGTAAACCCAATATTACATGGATGAAAAACTATAATTTGTGTAATAATCCTATGAAACCAATTCCATAAGCCATAAGTTTACAAATACCCCACATATCACCATTTTTAGGATCCCTTTTTGGGGATTTAATGAGGATGCATACCATTGCACAATACTCTTACTTCCATGAACTACACAACCCCAGAAGGCTCACACTCTTACAGGTGTTAGAAGTTATGGGTACTATATTCCACAAGCTATTTAATTCATTTTAAAATTATTGAGATTAGATTAAAAAATCCCATTTTTTATGATAAATATGTTTTACGTAAGTGGTGTTTCTTTCCCAAAAATTAATCTCTCACAAAACCCATTGTTTGTGTGAGTAGAAGTTATGAGAATCCATTTGATGCCCCCATTACAGAGGCATAATTTCATGAGGGTGATGAATTGTGGAACCTTATTCATCCAATTATGGATCATTTATGAAAAAATCCTTTGTGTGATCTAAATTTCAACCTTTCATCAAGTGGACCTTTTCATCAAACATAGTCCAGTAAGTATGCATGTAAGCCTCCCACATATCTAGGATCCTTTGGGAAACTTATGTGTAAATTGTAAACATGGATTTTATCCTTCTAGGTATCTCATTATTAATCCCCACTAATAACATTTTTTTTCATCCATTTTGTGACATAAGAATTATTACAATAAGATGTTAAATTGTATGGGCTAATCTAGTCGCATGATCTTACACTATGGAACTTGAACTACATGAGTTTGATTCCTATTTACAATAGGATATGAAGGATTCCTCTAAGAGTTTCAATACCAATTAATATTTCAATATTACTATTCTCTTAGGGAAATATCAAATTCCCGAGTTTCCATATATGGAGCTTCATCAAATATTGTGTCCTCACTGGAATCTAAACCATGAGGATCCATATAGAACTATAAACCATGAGTGTCCCCAAAATACTCTAAACTATGACCATAAGAACTATAATATAAACCATGTGTGTCCCCACTAAACTTTAAATCACGAGAATAATCACTATAATTTAATCCATGATCATCCCCACTAGACTCTAAACTATTATCATCCCCATTTGACTATAAACTATGAGCATTCCCATTAGACTCGAAACCATGAGTATCCCACTATACTCTAAATAATGAGCATCTGTAATTAATTTTAAATTGTGAAAATACCCCAGAGACTCTAAACTATGAACACCCCCATTAGAATCTATGTCATGACCATCCCTACTAGAATTTAAACAATGAGTTTCCCCACTGAACTCTAAATAGTGAGTGTCCCCACTAGACTCAAAACATGGGTGTACCCATTGGAATCTAAATCTGGAATGTCCCCATAAGAATAAAAAACTATAAGTTCATTTATTTGAGGATTTTAAATTATAGAGTTCAATCTCAGTTGGATTAAAACCACAGACCCAAACCCCCTTGTGTAATAAACACAAAATGTACTTATACTTCTTCCTGAGAGATATATTATAGCATCCAGTGTGTATAGATCCCTAAAACCTCTAATCAAAGGTTTTTTTATAACTTAGTTAGTAAGTCATGTAATTAAAGGATTTATAAAAGGATTCCATTGATAAGGGAATCATGGATATTTATTAAACATATTAGGGATACTCAAACTAGGAAATAATCTCCTTAGTGCTATGAGATAACCTCCCACCCCTTTATCTAATAAAAGGAGACATTATCATCACCCCTATGGTGTGAGTATTTCTATATTAGAAAAATTAGTACATGACCAAATCATAATAGTCTTTTACCCTTAATGAAAAAGATATAGAAATGTAACTGGTGAACCTGACATGAATTTTTTCTCACTTAAGAGAGAGCGAATGAGTGATACTGTTCACCACCACCAGTGTACATCCTATTCATGGTTGGATTTGATTTTATACTCCTATAGAATCCTGATTTATAGAGTTGATAGGAGATGTGATGTTAGAACTCCTAATAAGATAGGGGTGGGAGGAATGTCCCTGATAATTACACCACCTTTTGACACCTACATGCGGTGATCTTATATACTTATGTTGAGGGTATAAATATTTTCCTTCCTATATATCCCGACTTCCCTCTCCCCCTTTCCAGAATGAAGGAGACACAATAATGGGTGATTAATTACCTTTTTCAATAGTATTAGTAGGAGGGAATTATCTCGACTTGAAGTATTTGATAAGACAATCTCAAATCCATAGTGTCATGTAGGTAAACCCAAAAACAAAGATATAACTAGGGGAAAAAATCTCCTCTCACTACTTCAAATCTTCAGAAGTGTGTTCCTGGAGCATAGAAACTTTTCCTTCCCTTATTCCATAGAAGTGGGGGTGGTTAATGTTGGCCCTTTCTTGCCCGCTTCTTGAGATTTTCCAAGGAGGGATCAAACCAATTTATTTCACCGTCACTATAGATATTTTCAACCAATAATTGAGTTAGTTGAAGCCACTTATACTCTGGTTTCCCTAGTCTAAACCTTATAGTTCCAACATTGGGGGAAAAAAACTATCCCTAATTTAGGAAAGGATATCCCCTCAACTATTTTCACATTCCCTACTATCCAAACTATTATACGGGGGAAATTTTCCATAACATTGGGATCAAATCCCCAAATAACTATTAGGAATACTGATTTGGATCTTTAATCCATTGACACCATTAAAAACCATCATGAAGGGGTCTTACCCACATGGCCAAAAATAGTGCTAAGATAAATCTCCACACAATACAAAGTATCTTGTGATAATATAACTCCCCCTACAATGCTATAATTCCAATAGGGTTCATCAATGATAGATCAATCTCAATCTTTTAGAATCATAGGCCACTGAGGATAGATATGAGGTTGTAGTAGCCTAACCTCTATCTCCTTAGGAGTCAAAAAAGGGGAGACTAAGGATTTACATTCTTGAATCTAAGGTATACATGGTACCACAAATGCTTCATAAATACCTATGTGTGGATGATTGTTTTTCAACATTTTAAGATATTTCCATTTCATCGACCATAATTCCATTGACGTGATTCCACCCAACCTTTACAATGGAGGTAGGATAGTCTTTATGGTCCGGGTAAACATCATTAGATAAGAAAAAATAGGAAGATGGGAAAAAATTACCACTATATTACTCAAATTAGGGGATATAAGTTCTTTATCATATAAAGAGGCAATATTGTTTCCTGATATATCTTAGTGTGATGCTTCCCCACCATAAGAGGATACACACATGGTGTTAAATCCTCCACATAGAAATGTTTCAAGAGAGAGGTCCTCATATCTCACTCCTATTTTCAATCACTTCCTCAATTTAATTTGGTGGGGGACCAATTTACCACCTCAAAATAATATCACCCTTTTGAACTATAATAAGATAATGGTGAGATAATATGGAATATTCTATCCACAGGTCAAATCTCAGTTATGTTTTGGATATATATTGTCCTATAATACTCCATTATTGGGATTTTGGATAAAAAATAATTGAAATATCATTGATAGAACATGTGAGAAACATTCAACTACCTTAATAGTATAAAATTGGTATATCTTGGGTCCTTTGACCACCTTGAGCCCTGTGAACAGTAGCGAAAAAAGGTGGAACTTTCTAAAATCCTAGGTGTACAATATCTAAACTTGGGAAAATGCCATCAGAATTTATAGTGGGTATGTGCTGAGGGTATTAGGGTACCATATCAGATTTTTTGAGAGGCCTCACCATTTTTGCACATTAGGGGATGGGTAAAACATGCCACTTTGAATTTCTACCCTTTAAAGCATCAAAAATAGGGATCCATTCCATCCTACCAAGATCCTACCTTAAAAAATATACATCATCCTATGATATCCTTATAGCCACTAACCACCCCAATCACTATCACTCAACCATCGATATAATTTATGTTTACTCGATTAGGAGTATTCCCCCCTGTATCTACTGATCAATGTTTCACTTTTAGCCTGGTGTGTTGTTCCCTATGTAGCATCATCCCTAAAAACCTAATTTGTGTCATAGACTTAATCGACCTCCTGTATTGTTGAGGTACATGCTTCTATAAAGATAAAAGTACCACATGGGGCATGAGAGATCCTTAAAATACACCTAATAATAAGGGTGTAAACCTCACCCTATCACAAGTACTTTCCCCATTGAATGAGTGGAATTCCCTAGGGATTAAAGCCATATAGTGAGATGATAAAGTGGATAATACTATGATAAAGAGAACTAGTGGGCGGTTGTACTCAGTGTATCTTATGGATGAAACTTGTATGCAAATTCCATGTATGTGGAATCAGAGTTGGTTGATGACTTAAATTAATTTAGGGAATGTGTCGAGGGGGAGATTATTGTTCCCTATGCAACCCCGGCCCTAAAAACCTGATTTATTGTATGGCCTTAATTAGCCTCTTATGCTGCCTAGGGTTCACGATACTAAAAATATGTAAGTCCTACATGGGGTTTGGTAGGTATTGTGATAAAATTGATAATATGAGTGATGAACTCACCTTATCATGGGGACCTTTCCCATTTAATTAGGGGGATTCCATAGGGATGAAAACCATGTAGTGGGATGGAAAAGTGGATAGCTTCATGACATAGAGAACTAGTGGGTAGATACACTCGGTGTGGCTTTAGAATGATACCTATAAACACATACCTTGTATAAGAAATTTAGAGACTGTCATGTTGTAGAAACATTCATAAATGGAGTATTTAAGAATAAAATAAATTCTTATATTTTGTGGAAGAATATTGAATCCATGATAATTTAAATATATCTTGAATAAGGAAAGCCTAATTCTTAAAGGGATTTTTAGAATAAATTAAAATTATTTATTCCATATGAACTATACAAAAAGACCCTTGAAAAACTGAAATAGACTAGTAAAAAATTTCCAGACCTTAAAAAAAATACAACAAAAAAACATCTAAAGCATTAATAACCCAAAACACTAAACTAGATTAACTAAAGGAGAAACCAAAACATCCATCATGATGAAATTAACATCTTGAAAGGATTAATAAAAAATATATTTTAGATGGGAAGGGGGATAAGAAATAGTACAGAATAAAGTGTCGAGCCTAACAATTACACAAGTTGACCCAATAATTCCTTCCCAAAATAGAAGAAACCAGAGCTGAAGAAACCTTAATACTAAAAAGATTACTAAATAAATACCAATACTAAAAAACTGACCAAATCATATAATGACCACGTTGATCAATCAAATATCACCTAGTTAGACCTATAATACCCATTTTGTCAGAAAAATTTCACTTCGCAACACTTTCCACCTATCACCACCATTAAAAGGATGCCACCACATCATCAAATTCTAATGAGACCACCACAGGTCCTCATAGGATGCCACAATTCATTCTCTATAGCCACTATTGGAGCCCAAAATAATAATGAACCCAAATTAGAACACTGTATGTCATCCTCTTCGACCAAAAACAATGAACCATGACACGATGATAAGAAATCCAAGAAAAACCCGAACACACAATTAAAAAACACACTAAAATAAAAAAACGCACATATAAAATAAAAATAAATAAAATTGATCCAAGTGATGGATGAAAAGATTGTAACACAAAATGTCTAGTGGGGATCAATGCAATGGTGAAATAGTACATGGTTCACTTGTTTAAGTTAGATATGAGGGAGTTTGAAAACCTCCCCATCTCCAAAATGATAGGACCATCACTACTGAACCAACCAAAGAAATATATACTTTCTATGTTATGGTCATTCCGAGTAATATTGAAATCAGCAAACCAAATCAAATGAAAATGGTCCCCTAATAAAATACACTATTCCAAATCAACATCAAAATGAGAATCATTCCAAAAAAACTTAATTGGGGGTAAATAAAAAAAATAATAGGTGTCCTTATAGAAAAAAAGCATTGATATGAGAAGACTAACTTTAATAAACCTAAGAAGTTGTGAGATTGAAGCCATACTCTCCACTAAGAAGAGGGAAAATATTGAATGTCAAATGTAAGGGGGTTTAATATCCACTCCATATCCAAGTATCTAATTATACCTTGACTTAACATCAAATAATATGGATGAATGAAGAACCAAATCTTCCAAATAAATATACGAGTTCCCACTAAACCAGAATCAATCCTTATAAATTTCAATTCTTGGAGAAAATAATGATCCACCGAAGTAGAAATAAACATTTCTAATAAATACACCTACTTACCAAACCCTCATTCGATGGATCCTTACAATAGGACTAGGTCTAAGTTTTGGTTATTATAAATCCCATTCAAAAAGATATCTGAAACCATGATAATGGTATTAAAGAATGTGTTGGGGGAGGAAAAATAAGAAAGAAAGGATATGCCATCAACCTTAAAGGGGTACCTATAAGTGAATACATATAATACAATATTTACAAATGAAAAAAATCATAGAATAACAATAGAAGAATAATGGGTAAAAAATGGAGAATAATGTGAATAAAACCAAAAAAAACACTATGATCCTTGCCCTAAAAATGGTTGTGGGTAGATTATCTCTCCATGGTACTAACATGTTTCGAGAGATAAATATGAAACCCTATATCAATCCTCTTATTAAAAAAATTTAAGATGAATACCTTGAATCTATTTAGATGATGTTTTAATGAGTTAAAATCTAAGAAGACCCTACCAAGTATTATAAAGTTTCTATATATCAAATATGGAAATAATATTCAAAATATTATTATGTGAATATATAAATATAAGAAGTGTAAATGAGAAAAATTATAAAATAGATAGATACTTCTATTCTCTGATATTATGGAGAATCCTTATCAATTTGATGAAGGAAGAGAACATGATACTGAACTTTAAAGGATAATGGTTACTATAATAGAATAAAACCTAACAAATTTAGGAATTAATATGTATATAATAAAAATAAAAATAAGAAGTCTATGATATCATTATATTATAGAAGATGATTGAGGAAGAGACCAATATTGTTGTTTCTATCTATATCTATTTAATTTAGACTATCAAATTGAGAATACTACTGAATAAAATTGAGTTAAAGATAAAGACCAAGATTTTTGTTACACCAATAATATTGAAGTAGTTTAATTAATACTCATAGGTTCTTGGAAGGATCCAATCAAGGACTATGTGAGGTGGTTGATCTAGTCATGAAGAATGAGTATTGGGAGGCAATTAAAATATAGTTTAATACTAGATCACATGGTGGGATTTCATGTAATCATATTGGGAGACTATACAATGGTGTGACATTTACTAAACAAAGGAAGTTTCTTACTCAAAAATAGATCTAAATATCTTGAAAATTTATATGGTAATTGTTAAAAGGGTGGTCACTAATTTTAGGAGTATTGATGTGTATCAACTAAGCATTAATTAATGTGATAATATGAAATTAATATCACAATAGCCAAATAAAAAAATAAAACAAAATTTAAATCTACCCTAGAATATAAACAAGTGAAATAAGGTTTTAAATAGAAGAAGAATTATAAGAAAACTATATCCAAGATAAAAATTGAAGAGGATGTCAAACCCAAATGGAGATGCCTCTACTATGGAAGGATAGGTCATACTATATATCACCAAAAATAGGACATGGAAATCAGAATAAAAGGAAGAAAGGTGAATTAAAGAGCAAAATAAATTCTAGAAATAGATAAGAGGATGGACTAGTGGTTAAAATTCTTAATAAATATTTATAGGTCTTTAATAAAATGGAAAATATAAAAAATTATCATAAACAATGTGAAGTCCTCAAGAAAAATGAGTATATTAGGAATGAGTGGATGATTGTTTGGTCTGTTCAATTAGATATGGAAAGAAAAATGGAGAAATAATAAGAAAGTGTAAGTTAAAAAGGTGGATAGTTTAGTTAACATGAATAAGAAAAAAAAATTCATGAGTGGTTTTCCAAGGATGATAAAAAAAAGAGTTTCAAAATGCTTGTATGGAAGTTGAAAAGAATATATCTATACTTCTGACAACTATACGACTCTTCTTCCATCCCAAAAGGAAATGATCAAGAAAATTGAAGAAAATGGTAAACAAAATTGTGGAAAAAATATCTTTATTAAAAAAGGTTAACAAACCCATTTCACATAATAATAAATCTAAATAAAAGAATAAGTTCATGCACCTCAAAGATGAACATATCTAGAGAATCAAAGAGATAACTAACATGGAAATTTCTTGATACTATAGAGTTACAAAGAAGAGTGTTTATGGGTTGATATAAAATCCTCACCCATATTTCTCTTACTAAGGAAATAATTGGTGAACCCTCACTATTACACTAAATTATTTATGGTTGTGCTAGCATGTAGGTAATTGAAGGGTTAAAAATAAAGGGGGATCTAGTGAAGTCTATAGAAGTTATAAAATAAAAATAAGAGTCCATCATAGATTTACTTTGATAAAAATCAACCATGATGAGAAGTTGAAATGAGTGCATCCCTTGAGGGGGATAACTAAATCTAGAATTATAGATAGCTATATAAAAAATGAATATTTTTGTATTATAATCTTACTTTTTTGATATTTATTTTCCTATAAAAAATCTAGTTATCAGGGGGTGTTGGTTGATGTATAAGGTAAGATAAAGAGGGAAAAATATTTTTTTTCACTTTATTTTTTTGATATGTGTGCTTGAGATGAGTATAGGTTTTAGAATTATTGAATAGTATATTTGAAAACCCCTAATTTTAAGGAATTTGGAAATGGTATCACATTGTAAATAGTAAAGGACAACTTTGATATCTTAGAGAAATCTCTCTTATTTTCTACACTGGACTAACACATGCATACATAGAGTTGACTAAGTAAAGGATAACTTCTAAGTAAAATATATGGTCTCATGCTTCTCTATATAAGTGAATTAGGCTATAATGGTGATCAAATAATGAGAACAAGGTTATTTTATCAAGATCCAAATACATTTATAAAGATGAATAAGAATCAAGGGAGTAAGAAACCACCCCTACATAACCTTTGTATTTATTTTCAATAAGGAGTATAATGAGAGGTTTTAAAAGAAAAATTTTGACATAATAAGTTTTATTCATATTGATAACAAAAAGAAAAGGGGATATTGAAGAGGCCATGTGTTAGATTGCATTTTTTTTCAGTAAGGAAGGATATTGTTGTAAGAATAGACTTTCAATATATTTAAAGTTGAGTGATATGTTGATGATTCTATTTTATATAGAAAAATAAATAAGTAAGAATATATAGTTTTTTCTTGAAGATATTTTAATTATAGCTTCAATTTATTATCCCTAAATGTGATTATTTTTGGTGAGTTTATCTTTAAGCTAAAAGAAACGAGCCTATGGATAAGTGGTACCATATAAAATAGTTTTTTGGGATGAGTTGATGTGGTTGAGTGGTCTTCTAGGTCAAATAAAGAGGTTTTGTGATTGTTTAAAGTAGTTTTGGATTTTTTATACTAGAATTATTTAAGTGTTAAAAAAATGAATGAAAGGTATGTGAGATTTAACATTTTTTTGGGAAATACATGAGAGTTTTTGATAAAATTATTTCATATGAAGTAAAAGTCTTTAATAAAAGACCAAAAACTTTCATATGAGGTAAATTTTATTTCATATGAATTAAAACTCTCATACATATGATTCTTTTCATATAAATAAGTGTTACTATATATAGTGTAATCCTTTCATAAGAAATGAAATTATCTCATATGTGACTAAATCCTTTAATATGAGATTAAGGATTTGATATATGGTAGATTTTGTTTCATTCAAAGTTGTCATATCATATGCAGTGGGAGTCATCTTATATGAAGAGTAGATTTTATCATATGTTGGGTTGTATGAAACATTTACTTTTTGAAATTTAATGAACCATAATAATTTATAACTATGAATTTTGTAGAATGAGAGATAATATTTAAATATGATAAAACTATTCTTCATAGATTAAATATAAAAAATTATTTAGAATATTTGTGATTCAATATGGGATTATGAATCAATCTAAACCTGATTCAAATGAAATCATATGAGAAACATACCATGAAAGGGACTACTATGTTTTATATATATTCATATATGGAATATTTCAAAATAAAATAAATTAACATATTTTGTGGAAGAATATTAAAGTCATGATAATTTAAATATCACATGAGGAAAGAATGTTTTAGTCTTAAAGAGATTTAATATGAATACTTTGACATGATTTGAATAATTTCAAAGATGAGAAGATCTTTCTAAGTATTATGGAGTTTCAATATTTTTAATATGGAAATAATATACAAAAAATATTCATAATATTATTCTATGAATATATAAATATAGGAAAACTAAATGATAAAGGTTATTAATTAGAGATACCATTAGATGCTACAATATTCTAGATAAACCTTAGCATGTCAAAGAAGGGTGAGAACTCGATACATAACTTAAAAGGAGAAATCCTATTGATATTAAAGAATAATAAAAATAACACATACATGAATTTACTTGTATTAAATAAGAAGGTGAAATATAAGTCTATGATATCCTCATATCAAATAAGATGACTTAGTAAGAGACCACTGATGTTGTTGTTTTATATATTTGTTGAAGTGAGACTATCAGATTAAGAAGGCCATTGAAGCAGATTGAGTTGAAGAGAAAGGTTGATGTGATGTTACACCAAGAAGATATAAAAAATATAAGTTATAATCATAGGATTATGGAATAATTAAATCATGGACTATGTGAAACAAATGATTTAGACATGAATATTGATCCTTGGGATACAATTATAATCTAGTGCAATGCTAGATCACATGGTGGGATTACTTATAAGAATTGTGGGAGACTGTGCGATGATGTGATATTCATTGTAGTAAATGTGGATGATACCCATTCAACCCATGTGTACCAATTTATAGGCAATTTTAATCACTAAAATATAATAGTGATAACTTGTGTCTTTATGGGTGTTGAACAGGACAAATAGTAGGTTACCTAATTGGATCCAAACCTTATAAAAACTTTATATGATACTTGTTCTTATAATTCCAAAATTTCATATATAGGTGAGGTTTATTAGGCACCATTAGATCTATTTCTCTTAAATGGGATAAAATTTTGAGTATAATAGGGGATAACGAAGGAAAGAAAGTAAAACTTGGTAAAATTTGGGAACACCGATTCACCAACTATCAGTGTCCCTGTATGAGAACTGGGAACTTTAGGGTGGTTAATATAACTGAATCACACCTGGATATGCTTAATTAAAATCCAAAACCTATATCTATATGATAACAAAGGGGAAATAAAGTGAAATCCAAAAAAATGCTATCAATGTTCCTATTCATGTGGTATGGCTAAGACATCAATAGGTGATGATTTAATGAAATAAAGTGATATACCTCTACGTCCCTCCAATGAAGTTGGTTACTTTACACCATTTAACACATTTAAAGTAAATTTTCTCATATCCAACCACTCTAATTACCAAAAATATAATACATGTGATTGAATGAGAGGGTGAATATTCCATTGTAAAATCACTATAATAAGAAAATACTACATTTTAAGTTTATATATGACACAAAATACAAGTTAGGTTACTTGGGGATCTACCTATCGTGCCACTACCCACATCTTATTGGAACATCGATAAATAAAAAATAATCGTCACTGCCATTTTGTGAACCTGAAGTCACTAGAATATTTTTTATAGATGAATGAATCATCTCCTTTCTATAAGAAATTGAAATTTATTGATAACTTAATGTTGATATCCTTAGAGGTTACCAAACTGAATGTGATGATAATCAAGCATCATTAGATACTCCTCCCATTGATTTCCTTCAATTAGTGGTTGTTGGTCATCCAATTGGGCTGAAGAAGGACTCTCCACCAAACTAAAATAGGATACGACTATCCCCATGGTGTATCCTACAGTATATTGGCATGATTTTATTCCCTTTGATCATATTCATACCACTTGATGTTTAAGTCACCCAATAAGGGTACATGTACATGAATTATTTTCCTATAATGACTTGATTGATGCCCTTATAAATTAGCTGGAATTTTTTAGGATATGGTGTACACCAATATAATATGAAAATAATCCCTATCTAGAATTAGTGGATCCCATCCCTCTATAGAAATTTTTTAGAATTATATGTTTCACCTCCTTCAATGGAATGAGAAAAACATTATATCACCTCACATAATTTACTTATCAGTGTGTTCTATTATCAAGGACCCCTGAGTAATAAGAGGTACCAAGATTCATTTCTTTTTTTAGGAACTTTGGGACCTACCTTTATTTGGTACAAAAATTTAGTACCAGAGTCTATCACAAGCTGGGAGGATCTCCATCAATAGTTTCTCTTTTAGTTTAGATCTAATTTGAAAAGGACGAGCTTTAATGATCTCTCTAGTTGTAATCAATGAGATAAAGAACATTTTTCCATATTTATTGCTTGATTTAAAGTATTAAAAAATTATATGGCATGCAACTCCCACATGAGAAGCTACTAAAAATGTTCATAGAAATGATTAGGATTATTTATTCCCCATTGTTATCTCCTTGAAGTAACCAAGTGAGTTTCAAGAGTTTTTTTTTGAGAAATCATAATACTTAGTGGAGTCTATGTAGTAGACCAAACAAATATTTATTCTTACAACTATCCCACATTTGTGGAATTTAGAAAAAGTGAAGACAACCTCTATAGTGTAGGATTTGAAGTCTTAACCAATTTTATTTCAAGTTTATCTATAAAAAAACTCACTAGGTGTATTCCTATTTCAAGTATGATGCCCAAGGATCTATCCGAGGTCAAAAGGTAAGATTCTTATAGGATAAGAAGAATAGATTCTACTCCTTTGGTAATGAGAAAATTCTCATATACTTCATATGTGCTATAGAAAAATACCTGCTCAAGCTCCCAGAGATTATGAACCAACCAAGTGGCTAAAATACTGAACCATCTTAACAATTTTCCCTAACACATGTTTCTTAGAACCACAACCTAATCCTACACCATATTTAATAATTTTATATAGAATATGATAGATGTGGGTGAGGTTTAATTGGTCAAAATATATGAACATGTCACATTTTTTTAGCTACCCTAGATGATAGTGAAAATATTGGGGTTTGGAAATTGATTTAATGTAATAGAATAAACAAGTTTGATGATATTGTGGATTTAAAGTTAACTACTTGATCCTATGGGATAATTCATGTATAATTGAATCATCCAACACTATCCATAACCAATGCCTCTATTTTAGTGGATTTATTGTCTTCAAATTCCATTGGAACTTAATAAATTTAAAAATGGAATCACAAGGGTAATGAATAGACCATAATAGTGATTTTTTTTGTTACACCTATATGGATTTCATGCCCCCCATGTTAGGAGGAAATTCCATGTCTCATCATATATGGTAAGAACACTTTGATGAGGATAAATAATTTTCATATGTTAATATTATTAGGATGGTAGACAAATACATTTAGAACATAGATGAAACAAAACCACCATCTTAATTTGGATCCCCTTGAAAACTCCATCAAGGTAGGGGAATGAATCCTTTAGGTGAATATGGAATTTGGTATGCCATCATAAATAAAATCATATGTTCTACTAATATAAGAAGACAAGAATTACTCAGGGCTCATCTAAAAAATTATTTGACTCAGGGACCTATGGTGCTACTCCATCAACCATTAAACTATTTGATCAATTGGGTAATCCATATCCATCCAACCATCCATGTAAACTAGCGAATGATGGAAAAGAACCCACACCTTAGCCACTATGACCCTCTTCACTTTCTATTAGGGAATGAACTCTTTAGAATATATGCACAACCATGGAATTAACATATAATGTTATCAAAACACTTTTTGGTATCTTATCTCAAATCTCAATATTTAATACATTTTTCTCATCAAAATCACTCTATGAGGCTCTCATTGAGTTCCCAAAGATCACTTTAGAGTTTAAGATAAAAGGGTCCACCACCGAAGCATGTCATGTAGAAGTAGGTGACATGATGAATGTTAGGTCATCATTTTATTCTTGGGAGAAGATATTGGAGTGGTCATATGAGGTCACATACAACCCCTTTATGTCATAGGTAATTTCAATAGAATCTATGTGCATTGATTCCTAGAATAAAATGGATCTAGGATAAATCTTATCCTAATACACCTACTCCATCACCTCATATACATAGAGGTTTATATATCAACATCCAACATTAAATATATAGGGTATGACAAGAGAAAGTAGAATCCACTTGGGAAGATCTAGATATAAACCCAACTTGTTAACTTGGTATACAACCTTGAGTTCATGGTAGTTTCCCAAAAAACTTCCTTCAATGGCTTTTTGGGGAGACCTTAGTTTCACTTTCATGCAGTTGTCACCTCATCATATCAACAATGGTTAAAATAACCCCTGAATAGTAGATTAAGGGATATCTAGGATAATTCTTACACCTTTAATTCATGTGAGTACAATTACATTGACACTGATTATTAAAAAAGAAATGTAAATTATCCTTACAACTAGGAGGAAAGACTTTTAAATAAGTCTAATTACCTGGAAGGCACCATAGAAAACACCTTGGATGACCCAAAGAGAAATTTCTCACTGAGAATTCACTAAATCAAAGTAACTACCCTTGATATGGATTAATCCCAAATTAATTTCTTCTAATATGATGGGAAGGAGTGTCCAAGGATAAAGAAACACTCTCTCAAGAAGAATTAAAGGGTTTTCCCCATTCCCATTAATCCATGCCTTACCAATGTGTACCTGAGGGTAGGGTTAATTGATCTTCAATCTATTGATTAATGAAATTTTTAAATGATGGGTGAATACCATAGACAAAGGATACAAGGACTGGGGATGTCAACATCTACCAACATAGTTTCCATAGATCTATAAGTCTAAATGACCCTTCTTAATGCTTCTTCACCTATATTGGAAGATGACACTACTCTAAAACCATATATATATGGGGATTTGAGTTTCCAAACCATTCCACATGTCTTCGATGAGGATGATATGGGTGAAGTCCCTCTAACATTTGATGAAGGGATTTCCTCCACCAATGATGAGTTGGAACAAGTGAATCATGGCATATGAAGTAAGAATTGAGGCCAACATTGATCATCATGACCATGTATCCCAACTAGTGGAAACCATACATCATGTTTTTAAAAAAATATTGTGATTAAATTTCATTGAACAATAAGGTGATGCCAGGACCTAACCTTTAGGTTTCTATTCACCAATTAGGTATTTCTCTTAATAATCATGGACATAATAAGTAAACTATAGGAATTTACCCCTAACATACTGACAGGTTTGAGATTGAGTTTGACAAGTTAATCAAAAAAACATTTCATATAGAGGTCTAGTACCCCATGTGGTTTTAAAAAATTCTACCAGTCAGGAAGAAGAATTGAAAAATTATGGCATGAATCGACTTATGAGATCTAAACCCCCACTACCCAAAGGATGGATTCCTTATTCTGATCATAGAATTTTTGATCGATGTAATCAAATGAATTTAATACCAATCCTTCATGTATGGATATTAAAGATAATATAAAATCCAAATATCCCTTGAATATTAATAGGCTACATCATTTAGGGTGACCCAAATCTTATATATCCACCAGGTGATACCCTTTGGCTTAAAGAACTCCAGAGTGACTTACTAATGGTCCATGAAACACATCTTCAATCCCCTTCTACGAGATATGATGGAATTCTACATGGATGACATGGTGGTCGACTCTTAAAAATTCCATTACCATCTTGAAAATTTTGAGGTAATGTTCTCTATGTTATAAACCCATAACCTAAAGATTAATCCCTTGAAGTGTGCATTCACGGTTGCATATAAGATTTTTTTGGATTCAATGTATAAAATAAAGGCATCGATATTGACCCCAAGAAGATCAATGATATCATTTAAATCCCTACTCCAAAGGATTTTTTTATTACATATGTAATTTTATCATCAATATGGAAGGTAAGTCCAAATCCTTTTCTAGGTTAATGATGAAATGTTCTAATTACTAGTGGTATAGAGAATGTCAAAGCATATTTGATGACATCAAGAAGTACTTTCTACATCCTCTAGTATTATTTTCCATTTTCATGGAAAATCCATAATTATCTATGTCATGAATTTAGAGTGATATATTGGTGCTCTTTTGGCCTAGAAGAACAAATAAGGTAAATAGAATAGTCTGTATTACCTATGTTGGATGATGATAGACATTGAGTTCAAATACTCTCCTGTCGAGAAGAATTTTCTTTCCATGGTCTTTAAGGTCCAGAAGCTACATCATTATATTTAGTATCATGAGTTTTAGTGGATCACCTATATTAACCATCTAAAGTACAATCTCAATCATACAATTTTGATTAGAATATTAGTATGGTTGGAAATGGTCCTCCAAAAATTTGACATCATGTTCATCACATAGAAGTCTATCAAGGAACAAACATTAGTTGATTTCCTAGTCACACACCCATTGTCGTAGGAACTCCCCCATGATAATGAAAACCTAGATGAGGCAATTCTATCCATTTATGAAGCATTTTAATTTTTAGAGATTCATTTTTATAGTGCTTCCTGAATCCAAACTAAGAAGATAATGGATAACCCTAAACTCAATAGGGGTATCCTTGGGGTTTTCCTAATTTCCACTTCAATGTCACTTATCCCATATTAATTCCTTATTTTAAAAGGATACACTAATAATGAGGTGGAATATCAAGACCTTATTTTTAGTCTCGAGTTTCCCCATGAAATACCATTTTACCAACTAAATGTGAAGGGAAAATATGAGTTAGTTATTAAGAAAAATATCAGTGACTATGTAAAAAGAGTAAATCATCCCGTTTATCAAGAATACATGTGAGTTGATAGAGAATTTATCTATAAAAAAAGGTGTATTTGTTTTATAGTACTAATACCCTCAAGGGGAAGCCCTGGAAAATCTAACTGTAGTCCTTTATGATCTAGATTAGGAATAAATGTTGATCTATATGGTATATTGATGAGTGATTTACCCTATAATCATAAATGGGTAATAGAAAGAGGCAAATGTACTCAATAATATATCTTCACAGATAGGACCCTAAAATGCACCACCATAGTAGAAAGTCCTGATTAAAAAATTATATTGGTTGATTATCTCCAACATGGACAACTACCATGGAGTCACATTAAGAAAGAACAAGTTCAAAGATGATAAATAAATCATCCTTTGTAATAGACCTAATTTGAAGAAAGTTATCTATAGGGGTAAATTTGACGGAAACCTCCTTTGGTGTATCAAGATAAAGAAGAATCCTTTTGTTTTGTAGGTGGTTTACATTGAGGTGTTTGGGGTTTATCAAACAAGGGTTAATCTCTCCCGTAAAATATAAAAGTTGATATTAATTTTGGATTATAATGATCTAAGATTGCATGAAATTCACCAAGTGGTTCCATGCATTCTAGGTTCATTCCAAATTCATCCATAAGTCTTCAGAAATGATTTACTATTAAATACTCTTAGTCATTTTACAGGTAGGGAATTAACATCATGGGTCCATACATTATGGAGGTAGTGAAAAAAATTAATTTCATTCTCACTGCTATCGATTTGTTCTCAAAGTTGTTTGGATACCTTCCATAAAATGAGGTAAAAATTGATTCTATGATTGAATTCATGAAATATAACATCATACACTAGTTTAGAGTTCCTTACATTATTATCAAGGAAAAAATAACCAATTTATGGGTTTCTGAGCTGAAAAATTTGTATGCTAAGTACCATATTTAATTCTTCCATACTTTCCACTCTCATGGATAGATTTATGTATTAAAAAAAGTTCACACTAATTTTTTTAGAATATAGTGGACCAAAATAAGAAGAATTGGCCAAAAACAATATTCATTGAATTGTGGGAATATTGTGTCATAACTTGAATTTTGACCTAGGTGGCCCCTAACTCTCTAGTGTATAGAATAGAGGTAGTGTTTCCCATCAATAGTAACTGAGATTCTCAGTTTCCTTGGTTTAGCAGGATATTATATGAGGTTTTTGAAAAAAGGTTCATAAATTTCTAATACACTAACCAAGTTAACTTGAAAAGGGGCTAAGTTCATCTGGACAAAGGATTTTGAAGAAATTTTCCTTGAACTAAAGAAGATATTAGTTACTGCACCTATGTTAACTCTATCCTCTTTTAGATAAGGATTTTCTATTTATAGTGATTCATCTCTAAAAGGGATTGGGTGGATCCTCATGCAAAATGACAAGGTGATTTCTTATGCATCTCAACAGTTAAAGCCTCATGAGTAGAATTATCCTACTGATGAACTAGAGTTAACTGAAATTATTTTTTCTTTGAAAATATGGAGGCACTATATTTATGGGAAGAAATGTGATATATAAATAGATCATCAGAGTTTAAAGTATATATTCATGCAAATGGAATTGAGCATGATAAAAATGATATGTTAGGAACTTCTTAAAGACTATGACTGTTCAATTCATTATCACCTCAGAATAGAAAACAAAGTCACTAATGTTTTATGTAGGAAAGGTCCTATTATGCTAGAAATGATGAGGACTAAAGAAGATCCATTGATCAAGGACATAGTAAAGTTGGACATGGGAATCTTAAGGGAAGGAAAATCATCAACCCTATCCCAAATGATTTATCAACCATAATTACTAGAGAAGATTAAGATATCTCAAAGAAAATATCCTTTGATACAAAAGAAGATAGAGGATTCAAAGAATGAAAAATTTCCTAAGTTAAATATTGACAAAGAAGGTGTACTAAAATATCATACAAGGATATGGGTCCCATCTATACCAGAGATAAAGAAGGAGGTGATGGATGAATCTCATATCTCTACATTCTCTATACATCCTGGAATCACTAAAATGTATATAGAACATAATGATCATTATTGGTGGGATAATATGTAAAGGGAGATTACTGACTACACTGCAAGGTTCTTGGTATGTTATCAAGAGAAGGATTAGAAACAACTTCCTAAAGGGGTATTGTAACCACTACCCATACCAACATATAAGTGGGAAAATATCACTATGGATGTCATCACTAGTCTCTTAATAACATCCTAAGGAAACAATGTGATATGAGTTATAGTGTATCTACTTACCAAGACTGCCCATTTCATCTCTATTCAATAATATTTCTCTCTTGACCAACTTTCCAAGATGTACATAAAGTAAGTAGTGAGGCTGCATGTGGTGCCACTTTCTATCATTTTTTATCATGATCCAAGGTTTAAATCTAACTTTTGGATAAGTCTTCATCATGCTCTAAATACTGAATTTAATTTTAGTATGGTTTATCATATCCAAACTGATGGACAAACTGAAAGGAGTGTTCAAACACTCGATAAAATAATGATAACATGCTCAATGGAATTTAAAGGTGTATGGGATCATCACATCCCTTTAATTGAGTTCTTATATAAATAAAATTCTACTCAAGTATTCAAATGACACCATATGAAGCTCTATATGAGAAACAATGTATAAATGCCACTTTTTGGGATAAAGTTCATCAGAATAAGCTACTTGGGACTGATCTTGTGAAAGAGATGACCAAAATGGTTCATTCCATCCAAAAACACTTCTCTATAGGTAATGAACTATAGGAATTTGTATAAATCAATGATGGCCAATACTTCATTAGGGTAATTTATTTCATGGAATACATTGAACCCTGACATGATGCTCATGACTAAATACCTGATAAAAATGATCATTAAGACACAAATAGTTCCATACTTCTTTCTTAAGATCCTCCAAAATAACTTGTGAAAATAATTAAAAATTAAAATCATATACTTAATGAATAAATAATATATTTATGTTTATAGAATATATATTCTTATCATATTTTCTTAGGTGGATTTATTTATCAGATTACCATCCTTTCCCTTACGACTTGAATAAAAATGTTTGGAATGAGGTTCTTGGCCCTCGATACCCAATGAATTTTTCTAAAAACGAAATTTAAACCATTAAAAAAATATTAATATTAGATTATATATACATAATGAATTATTAATAGGTTTTTCTCATGGTTGGGCATTCTAGTGCACCTGAGCATGTAAAAAAATTGAATTTCTAACTTGTTTTTTGTATTCTTATGTGATGAATCCAATAATAAAATATCATTTATAGAAATAAAATTTAAGAACCAAAATAATTTTTCATATAATAATTGAAAATTAATAAATTTCATAGCTAAAATGTATGACTCGACCAATATAAAATCATCATAGAATACCGATTGGTTGGAAAATCAATACAGCAAGGAACATTATCTACTAGGATTCCAAGTATTTCCCTCCACCTTGGATACTAATTAGAGTTATATGAACTTCATAGATCACTTACCTTAATAATGTGAGCTACCCTTGCATTTTCACCAATGGTAAAATTATACCGATGTTTCACAAATAAAATAATTAATTAAAAATAAAAACATATAATGATCTAATATAAAAATGAAAGTATTATTAGTGCCCAAATATCTACTCAAGATATATATTTGATTGAATAATTGACTCTACACTGTGGGAGTGGCTAATGAGAACAATATTGATATATATGACTAGTGCAACCATGAACCTTTAAAATCTTTCCCAAATTTTCCAATCATTTAATGATCTAAAATGTAGTTTACAATGATTTGTGTATATTGATTCCAGATATAACGAATCCATGCATGACCATGACATTTTGTACTAGAACAATCATTAGAACCACCTATGAATAATATTTTTTTGGTAACAAATAGAAAAAAAGAATACAAATTGCTAATATTGAGGAAATAAATCATCCTTAACCATAATATGGACACTGAGACATCTCCATACCCATATAATTATTATTATTTCTAATGAACTCTATCTTAGAGGGATCCCTATTACCCTCATCTAAGATATAAGGAACTAAAATCATGGGAGGATGGGTAGATATAACAGGTCTTAATGGCCCATGAGTATGAGGAATCATTAATAAGAATGTATCAATCATAAGATAAGGAAATTGGAGAAATTAAGGAATTATTGGAAGAAAAGTTCCTTCTGGAATATAAGGAGGATATAGCCCTGTAATTTTTAAAGTAGGTGGAGAGGTTATGAGACCATATGGAATAGATACCCCAAAAAAAGTGATAAAATATGGGGGGTATGATCCCCCCTTGATATAGGATCCACCCTTGATGTAGAGCCTTAACAAATGTTGATCATGAGATATAAATATATATTCAATGAAACAATTCTTTAAATATTAACAATGTATACTCACATGGGTGAGAAAAGGTACCATCCCAACATCTCATATATGTTTCTCATTATGAGAAATCATCCTCCTTCTAAATTCTTCACAATACAACATTATCTAAAAAAATAGTTAGGATTCATATAAGTTAACATATAGAAAAAAATTATAAAATACATTATGGAAGTAAAGTGATATTACCATCATTAATATTAATTTTCCAATAATACTTTAGGTTTATAATATTCCCTAATAATTTAAAAGTTTTGGTCATCGTATCCAAGACTAGTATGATCACCTATATGATCATTCTATAGGGAAATATCTTTAGATCCATCATCAAAAATATATTGAGTTTTTTTATAAAAAATAACTCCAAAGTGAGTATTTAATGGAATATTTACATAAAAAAATTATATATCACGAGACACTGATATGAAAGGTTCCTATATTTCAAGATATCAATCTATATCGACCATTATAAATACATATTTATCAATAGGAATTCCTTGTTGAGTTAATGTATCAAACCACTTACATTTGAACATAAAAACATGACCTTTATAGTAACAATACAATATAATTATTCTCTCCACTGCTCTATAATATGATACATCATTAGAGATTAGTTTCATGTCACTTTTTGTAGCATAACAGTCAATTTTGGTGCTTAATAAGTCACCATAATTTTTAGTTGTCATGTTTACCAAATGACTACTAATAATGAACATATATACATTGTTGATAATTGATTTACACTCACATATAACCATATTTGCACCAAATGATAGTGCTCTAATATTAAGAGATATTGAACTAATCTATAAACTTTCACCCTCACATATATAAAATTTTCATTAATATTATTAAATATAAGAATACAATTAAAAAAATAAAAAAATTGCTTACTTACATGAGATTTGAACCATATTGGAAACTTATGACTATAAAACTTATCTCTTCTTCAGAGAGGTAAATAATGATGGGTTTTAGTTTTAATTTCCTTATGTTTTATATAAAATTTATGGGTAATACATTATTATTTTTTATGTAATGAATAATTAATATAAAATAATTCATAATTTATCTTACTTTATATATTCATACACGAAATTGAAATTAAATAACATAGTATGATGTGCCATCTCCATATCCTCAAGGCTTAAATTTGTTAACTTACATGAACCTAGAATTATCCACTATTGAGGAAGTGATGAAAATGTTGGCTAAATTGTATCATATTTATAATATTCACTTCCCATTATCTGATTATACCTCATATTGAAATTATTCAAATACATAAAATAAAATTATATTCACTCCTAATCCAAATAACTTTTCACAATATATCCATCAGGATAGTTCTTATTTCTTACATAAAACTTCATATTGTATATAATTATTCTAGTGGGATACATCCAACAATAATAAAAAGTAACCCAAGAATAACTTCTGTGGGAAGGTGCGAAATAAGATACAACATGAATGTGACTACATATATGAGAAATAATTTCTCAAATATATAAATAATGATTAGTGAAACTTGTTTCATTTTCTTCACATAACTTTTAATCTATCATTTTGAATAAATATATCTATATAAGTTACCAAAATGAATAAAAAACACCCTTACATTTTTTTCTACATGTATCATGTGAGATCCCAAACCTGAATAAAAGTACATCTTAGTTTTAATTTTTGGTTTATGGAATGTTACCTAGAAAATAAGATAGGTATCAAGGGTGTTCTAGGGGTTCGGGACACAAAAAAGAAGGAGAAGAGGACAATCTATTCTAAGAGAACGGTTGGAACACAGTTAGTAGTAATCATGCGTGATAACCATGTAGGCCTTGAGGGGATAGGTGCACGATTGAGAAACCATGAAAAGGGGAGCCAGAGAACATGAATACATGGATAAATACATCTCACATGGACCCCACATAGTTTTTCAAATTGTGTAGGATCACAGAAAATAGTGTGACTCAGACCCCTCATAGATAGAGGTTGGTGCACGGTTTGGTCAACCACGTAGAAAAACTGTGCGCCTCATTAAAAAGGGGGAAGTTACAATTCCCCACCTCAGTATTTAAGGGTTATAACACAAATTTTATCCCTCATTAGACCCCTACAACTAGGTTGAAAACCCAACATCATCCTCCTCCTCTACGGGTGATTCTACCTCATTTCTTGGGCATTTGGAGTGTCGTTGGGTAAAATTTTAAGCTCCAGGCGAGTCTTCAACTCTTTTTTATTCCATTTTATAAAAGAGTATTTGTGTGATGTTTTCAATCCATTTAAAAATATAAACCCTTATTTTTCTAAGATATTATTCATCTTATTGTTTTATGCTTGTATGGATCAAATAAAGGGTTTTGTTTGGGAAAGTAATAATATTTGATCATGAGGTAGGTGGTTTTTATGATTTTTCCTATAGTATTGGTGTTTTCATATGTGTATGTATTTGTTAAAAGTTTCATCATTTCTAATTTTTTATGTCATTGGATAAAGAAAGTAAATTGGTAATTAATTTGAGGTGAAAGACCATTCACGGACCCCATTGGGTCCATTGATTATTTAACATTGGACCTAGGGCTACCCATGAGGTATTATGAACCATTATAAATGGTGAAATTTTTTGTTAAACATTGATATAGAGTAATTATAAAAGTAAATCGGTTTTTAATTGTAATTTTGAGTGTGGGAATGGTTAAATGGATAATTTAAGTGCTTATATGCTAGTTTTTGTAAAACTACTAAGAGGATTTTGAAATGGTTTAAAAGATGTGTTTTGGATTTTGATCCCATTATGTTTTCAATAAATTAAAATGGTGTTTTGAAGTTGGGTAATGTTTTGGAAAGGAGATTTTTACCTCAAAGTGTTTTTAAAGGGGTTCTTATTAGATTTAAAATGGTGTTTTAATTGTGTTTAGTTTTACACTTTTGAAAATTCCATGGTGGATTCCTAATAAATTGAAAGGGAATGGGTGGCCTTATTAATGTTTTAATGTTAAAGAGGAAGTCCCATTTTTAAGGGTAGGTTTAAAATATTTTAAGTGGTGTTTTTGAAATTGTGAAAGGGGTTGGGTATTTTGTGACATATTGGTTTTAAAGAAATTTTTAGGGCCATGGTAAATGTTGAATGATTAATGATATTGAAAATTTTATAAATGATGTGATAATGATGGAAATGAATGATAATGTAATGGTTGGGGATGGTAAAAAATGACATTTAAATTCCCAATTGGATTCATGGATTGATGATCCATATTTTCCGACCAGTGAATAATGGTTTGGGATGTTGTAATGATGCTACACTCTCTGGTTTTGGGTAGGAAAAACTTATTATCCAAGTACCATGGTTCACATTACTTATTTAGGGGAAGGAATGATGCTCCTAAACCTAAGGGTATAGATATGTCATTCTATATCAAGGTTGGGATGGTCGAACATGACGTTCTAAGTCCCAATTGAATTCATGGAATGGTGATATGTGTTTACTGACTTGTAACTTAAGTTTTGGGATGGTTGGACATGGAGTTCCAAGTCTTAGTTGGATTCGTAGACTGATGCTCTGTGTTTTTTGACTTGTGACCTAGTGGGTGGGATGGTTGAACATGATGTACCAGATCTTTGTTGGATTCTTAGACTGAGGCTCCTTGATTTACAACTTATGACCCCTATGATATATGGTATGGGTACCCAGAATAATTCTATAGGGTACAATGAATTAAATAAATGGATAAATGAATTCCCTTGTGAAATAAATTGGTAGATTCCCATGACGATGACATAACAGAACATAAAGATGTAAATGGATAATTAATAATTGATTAAATGTAGAACCTATTTTACCGTATTTTTTATTTATTTATTTCACCATTGATTATATTAATACACTATTTTATATACTAGATATTAATTTAGAAACCATTGGTGGTGGCATACTAAGTTGTACTCACACCTTTCTCGGGCCTCCATGACACTTGTATACCCAATAATATGCTACTTGTTTTTTGGAAAAGATTTATGATAGGGACCTAGTGTTTGGTTTATGCACAAGATGATGGGTTGGAGTATATTATTTTGGTATTGGTTTAGGACTCAGGACCATGTTCAAGATGTTTTATGGTTTTGAAATTTTGTATTTTTATTTGTATGAGTTCCTAAAATGCAATGTATTCATATTATTATTATAGTATGTGATATTTGGTTACTTGTTGGTTTCTATCATATGTTGTCCATTTATTGTTTATAATGGTTATTAAATATTTTGGTATTATTTATATTGTTGTTTTAATCTTATAAGTGGGAATTGTCTCCCCATTGTAACTCTATAGACCCGTGTTGCTAGTCAACAACCTCTGAAATATGGGGAGGCGCACCTTAGGTTATGTGGAAACCCGACTTGGGGGACTGATTTTAGTGGCTACTGGACCAGGATATTACAAAGTAGTATCATAGGGGATTATTTTTTTCTTTCTATTTAGGGTATGGTATACATGAGACTAGGATCTTGTCGGGTTGGTATTGATCTTGTTCCCGGGTGCCTATAGCCCCATACACGATGGAAAACCCAAGTTTCTAGGGGTAGAAATTGATGTTCTGTTTTGTGATTTTATGGTTGATTTATACTTCCACCTTGAGTGGTGAAACTAGATGTTATGGTATTGATTTATGATATTTTATATCTTACCAAAATATAGAAAGAGAGGGTGTGTGGGTTCATGAATCATGCTAGGAATATAGGATCTATAGGTCATCCGTATGTTGCCTATGACTGATAGTTCATTGAGATTCATATGATGATAGATTAATTTTTCTAATTTTGGTTTATACCTGTTGATCTTATTTGAGATGTTGTAAATGAATTTTTTTTTGAAATGTGAATTTGAATTAAAGCTAGTATTTTTGAAATATTGGGTAATAAAAAGGTTTTAAAATGTGAATATTTGGGTTTGAAATGGTAAAGTTAATTAAAGGGAAATGTGTAATGATGGGAATTTTAGGTACTTTTATGTATGTATCCCTAGTGTTGTGATTTTATCCTATGTATGGGTATTTTAGGTAGTGAGAGTGACCAATTTTGAGACTTTAGTTATGGGTCATGAGGTTTGTTTTGGGTTTTGATGTATGGCTAAAGGGAGTATGCCTGTTGTACCTTTGGTAGGGTTGTAACCTTAGTGTTTTGAGTCACTATCCCATAATGTGGATGTAGTGAATTTTGTGGTTTGAGACCTTTCATGTTTTGCTTTGGACCCTAGGGTGAGTTTTCTTATCATAACGCTAATGTTTGTGTGTGGCTACCTTTGGTGTGGAACCTAAAGTGAATGATCACTTGGTGTATTAGACGCGGTGTGTTTTGGAATAGTGGTAGGGTTTTCTCCCATGAGAAGTAATTTTTTTGAGGTATGATGACTATGGATTAGAGTGAGATCTAGTGTCCTTGCAATATGAGACTCCAGTTTTGGGATTTGGTTTCATTTGAACTTCCAAGATGACCTGTATGAGAGGTCAATTTTGTAGCTGGTGATTTTTGGTGCATATGAAACATGTGGACGTTTTGGAATTTGATAGTTTCAGACAGAGATTGCTGTCTAGTGCGGGTTTGGCCTAGTGGGTGAAGTGGGAAGGTCAACGGTTTTGGTGATACAACCTGATTTGTGGCCATGTATTGGTGGGTTTGGGGAATCAGAGGTAACCTCGAGTGAGGTTAGCCTAGTGTTTTAGGTGAATTGGTATGTAAATCACTAGTGGGTTCTTCATAGATGGAATCAATTCATGGTTGGTGCCATCAAATGTTGGAAAAGTTCATGGTTATGCCTTTCAATATTTCATGATAAAGAGATTGAGTGATTGTGGTTGATTATAAGGTCGATTTCAGAAAAGGAAGGACCGTTTGGGTGGCTAACTCATCTATTTTGGAAACAAAAAATGCAGGATATGGTGTTGAATTTGTGCGGATGTGGTAGGGTTGACCAAAGCATGCATGGATTCTTTTGTTATGGAAGTGACACCAGGGGTGAGGGCTGGTCATATGGTTGAGATGAATTTTTTTAGAAGTTGGGCTGTTGGATGGAAACATCATGAGTGACTTGAGTCTAATGAGGTTGATAGACCAAGAGGCATGGTTGGTTGCATGAACATGTAATTGGGCCTACCTCTGGTGATGTATGAATCATGGAGCTCAAGGTTGGGTTTAGTGAGTAGTAACAGGAAAGTGCATGAACTATTGGGTTTTGATGAGGACTAGGTGTCAGACACATGCTAGAGATGCATGATACTATGTGGGTTATATAAGAAGTTGGATTGGGAGAAAGTTCCTATCATCCCATGTGAAGATAAAGTGGGAAGAATTGTTCATGCGGGATGATTTTTAGTTTTGGATTAGTTATGGTGGTCTCATAAATGAAATATTGGTGTACTTCTTGACTTTTGATGATCATGCCCAATATCTTGACATCATCCTTGGTACACTGGGTAAGAATTGGCTATATGACAAGATACATAAGGTTTTTTTCTAGTGGGATGATAGGATTCTTGATGTTTTCACCCTTGATGTGAGTTAAAGATGAGCCATGGTGGTTGGGATTTCATGACGAAATCTGTGATAATGAAACTACTGAGGTGGGGAGTGAAGTGTAAGTTATGGCAGTGTGACCCTCATGATGGTAGGTTTATATATGTATGGAGAAGACTATGGGATGGACATGGTGGCATCAGGATGTTAATAAAGAACCTATTAGGTATGTGTTTGGATTCCTTGGGAAGTCTAGGTGGGCATTGGATTTAGTGGTTGATCAAGAAGAGCGTTGGCCTTGGGTTCAATGTGTTTCTCAAATCAATTTAAGGTGGTTGTGTTATAGAAGTGTTAGTGGGTGTTATAGATCATGATAATGGTTTGGGGAGCAGTGGATTCCATGATGGTGTAATTTTACCAAAATTCAAAAATAAACTTTGATAGGTACATCAGTGATGGTGATAAGCTTTATGTGAGAAGGATCCCTGGCCAGGTAAAGTGATAGAGTGCCAAAAGTGGGAGTTGAACATTTCAGGAGGATCTGACCAAGGATAGTTCATCTCAGTTGGGTAAAAAGGAACATATGTGGTGAGCTATGATCCACCTTGGATGGATGTTTTGGTTTGGAAAGTGTATTTTAGGAAGGTAAGCAAGACTTGAGAAAAAAAGTAGGAAATTTTTCTTCAGTTTATATATGGGTAGAGGGGGTTCATCTATTCTAGGTGGTTTCAATGGAATGTATGGATATTTATGTTAGATGGTGTTATCATGGATACTTGGACATTATGAGTTGGGAGACACATAAGGTACATTTTGAATGTTGAGTTTGAGGTTTTGGTGGTCTTTTTTCTGATTATGGAGGTGCTAATTATCAAAATATGGTGGTTATAATCCCTAGAGTATGGTGGGGAGCACCATAGTTGGAAAGTAGTTAGTTGATGAGATGAACAATGTTTCAAGTTATATGGGATTGTGTAAAATCCATCTTGGGGTTTGGGTTTGGGAGCATGCATTGGCTTGGGTTTTGACTGGTGGAATTATTAAGATGAGCATTTTACTTTGGTTATATAAGTATGTTTAGGTATGTTTATTCCATTCAAACAATGTATGTTGGGTTGTTTGAGAGTTGTGGGGTGAATTAGACCAAGGATGTACTAACTGGCCCTCCCAAGATGGTTTAGTTCTCTCATTATGTTTTACTGTGATGCAATTTTAGTGGTTTTTATATAGTTTCTTCACATGGATTGTATGGTCGATGTTGATAAGGTTGAGTTGAGGTTGATGCGTTATTTAAGGAGCATCATGTTTGACCATTTATTTGATCTGAGTGTTGTGATGGCATGGAAATTTTGAGGAGGAAATTTTAGAGATGAGAGTTGCTAAGTGGGACTAATGGTCTGACCTTTATCTTGTAGGCTTGGTGACATTGGAGAATACATCTTGAGGATGAGATATTTTAAGGTGGAAAGGTTATGAGATCCCAACCCCAATTTAAAGTTTTTATTGATTTAAATTTTTGGTTTATGGAATGTTATTGGGGAATAAGACAGGTCTAGGAGGTCTTCTAGGGGTTCAGGACATGAAAAAAGGAGAAGAGGCCAATTTTTGCAGAGAGCATAGTTAGCACACAATTAGTAGTAACTGTGCACCATAACCATGCAGTCCTAGAGGGGACTAGTGCAAGGTTGTGAAACCATAAGGGGGATCCAAAAACTATGAAGTATTGGAAATATTCATCACTCATGACCATCACATGGTTTTTAAAACTATTTAGTCTCCCAGGAAACCATGCGACTCTAACCCCTCATGAATAGAGGTTGGAATAGGGTTGGCACACAGTTTGTCCAACTGTGTGTCCAGACCATATGCCTCATTAAAAAGGGGGAGATTAAAATTTTCCACATTGGTATTTAAGGTTTATAACCCTATATTTCTACCCCATTTGAACCCTACAACTAGGGTGACAAACCAATAGCCTCCTCCCCCTCCATGGGTGATTTAACCTCATTTCTTAGGTGTTTGGAGTGTTGTTGGGTGCAAGTTGAAGCTCCAGGTTAGTATTAAAATTATTTTCCTTCCATTTTATGTAAGAGTATTGGTGTGATGTTTTCTATCCTTATGAATCTATAAACCTGGGTTTTTCCAGGGCGTTATTCATCTTAGTGTTTGAGGCCAGAAGGGATCAAATCAAGGGTTGAATTTGGTAAATTAATCATCTTTGAGCATGGGGTAGGTGGTCTTTAAGATTTTTCTCACAGTGATGGTGTTTTCATATGTGTATGTAGATCTTAAATTTCTTTTTCCTTATTTTGATTTTTTATTATTGGATACATAAATTAAATTGGGCATTAATGTGAGGTGAGAGACCCTTCATGGACCCTGTTGGGTCCATTGGTGATTTGACACCGGACCTAGGGCTACCCATAGGGTATGCCAAACCCTTTTAAATGGTGAAAAAATTCCGTAAAAATTGAGATGGATTAATTATTAATGTAAATGGGTTGTGAATTTTAACTTGGTTTATGTGCATGGTTAAATGGATAATTGAAGTGCTTAGATGCTAGTTTTTATGAAATGCCTAAGAGGCTTTTGAAATTGTTTATGAGATGTGTTTTTGATTTCAATGTAGTTACAATTTTTATAAAGTAAAATGGTGTTTTGAAGTTGGGTAATGTTTTGTATAGGATATTTTGAACAAAAAGTGTTTTTGTAACACCCTAATTTTTTTAAAAATTATTATTTTTGAATAAATTAAATTTCATTGATTGCTTGAATTGCACACTACACCAAGTTATGATTTCTTTATATGAAACAAAAAAGTTATGATTTAACTACAAAAAACACTTAGATTTGATTTTTTTACACAAAAAACTATTTTTTCTTGTTTTAAACACAATTCTAAGTTCCCTTTATAGATTTCGTTATACGCAAGACCTAGTTTTACTAATTTACAATATACTATTAATAATAATATTAAAATATTTTAAGAGTTAACACATATACATTGGAATTATAGATATGAATAAGATTAAATAAATTAAAAAAATATGGTCTAAACATGATTATAAATATAATTCTTTGGTTATCAATTAATTATAAATGAAAATAAAAACCAATTGAATATAAAGGAAGTGATTTTATGAAAAAAACTATTTTTATGACCACAAAGGAATTTTATATTAATAAATTAAATTAATCACTATTAGTGTGATAAATTAATGAAATTTATATATTATATATTAAAAAAAATATTTTTAAATTCATCCAATAAGTTTTATAGCCATAAAATAAGAACAAATGCAATTTTAAGCATAAAAAACTATATTATTCTAAAAGGTAGTTTTTCTGCCTTTTAATAGAAGGCTTGCTTTAAAACTAATTTTTGACACTTTAATAATTTTTATTTTAAAAAATAAAATTTATTTTTAAATAGGAATTTCAAAATTATCTTATGTTTAATTTTCGGCATTTTTCTGAGAAATTTCATTTTTTGATGAATAGTGAAACTCTGAATTTTAACTGAAAACTACTTTTTCATTTAATTTATTTATATAGATAAATTATATTTTTAATTGGTTTTAAAGTATAATTAGTTAAAATATAAATCAATTAATACAATTTATGTCATTGTAAAAAATTTCACATTGAAATTGGATAAAAAAACATTTCAAACTTTTGACCATTTTCACTTTAAAAACTTGTTGTCTCATCTCATCTCCAGGATTAATTTTAAATTAATTTACACCACTTATACTCTTAGAATTTGGAAAAATGGATTAAATATTTGGAATCAGAATAATTTATAATTTATAGTAATGTCAAATTAGTTATTGACCAAAAATATTAGTGAAAGTAATTAAAATTAATTACAATGATTAAGGTAAAAATAAGTTTACTTAGTGGTTATACTTTAACATAAGGAAACAAATAACCTAGAAACATGTAAAAAATAAATTTTATGGATTTATTTAGATCATATAATTCATTTTATATATAATTTACTTGTGTTGGAGACACATGATGTAAGAGATACCTCTTAATAGTGTTTTCCTTTTTGTATTTACAAAAATGCGACTCCTCCTCTACTATTAAAGGGAACTCACCCATCACCTAATCACACCTATAAAACCATTTGGATCATAAAAAAACGTCCCAAATAAGCTAAAAATTACCTCCTCTCAACCAAGAAGCCTCACTTTGGTTAGAAATCCAACCAAGGAAGCCCTTTGATGCAAACCAAAAGGAGTTACCTAAAGAAGAGGTAACATTCTTCAACGAGAACTTTTGTTTTATTTATTTATCCACCCATAAAATTATTCTTATATAAATACTATATAATAGCCTAAATATTCTCAATATAATGAGATATTTCTATGATAATTTTATTATCGAAAACTTCACACACTTGCATCAAATGGGATACTCAACCATCTTTCGTGTACGGTGGACTACTGCCTCGCAAATCGATGTCATTTATTCTTATATTACCAAATAGAAAGACTGGGAATATTGATGGAATTGATATTTTTATATGATATTTATGATTTATTTATACTTCTAGAATTATTATGTAACATATAGCTTTATGATTTCTATTTTTTGGGAATACGATAACTTCGTTTGTGGACGTGTGGACTATCGTATCCTCAAAGCGATGTGATTCATTAACGCTTTACATGAAATGTATTAAGGAAAAGTTAAATAAAAATATGTAATATATATAAAATAATAATTCTACTAGAAATATAATATATATATATATATAATTTAATTTTCCTTCTTAAAAAATATAACAAAAAATGGAAACAATGTTCATGCGTATGTACGGCCTACCGTCTCTATGAACGGTGTATTTCATTTCATATTTCTATATTTTATAGATTATTATAAATAAATATATACTGAATAAATATTATATTTATATCATCTTTTAAATTATAAAAATAAGTAAATCAGTATCTAAGTAAGAGGATCAAGACTAACAATTCAAAACATATATGAAAAACAAAGAAGATATTCCCCGAAACGCAACGTTAACATATCTCCAAATTTATTTTGTTGTATTTTCTTATAAAACCAATTTGAGGTTAAGTGGGAAGATCATACAAGTAGGCTAAAAATGGAATCAAATACCTATTATCTAACCACAAACTGTCTAGACAGAAACCAAAACCACCAGTAATTACATTTCAAAAGCCAAAATTCAAATTCACATTAGCGAACTACCACCGCACCACAAGCCACAACAACTATCATATTCAAACTAAATATTCAAAAAAAAAATGAAATTATAATCCATGAAACCATAGCCTCTAACCTATCAAGTCACACCTTGATCCATGAGATCCTCTGTGAGCCAAGCAACCTAATACTCCATCGCTGTCATCTCACATGTAGCTAGAATCATGAGGCCCAAACTTGTTCCAACACAAAAAATTTCATCCGAAGTCGATCGAAAAAAACCACATGCCATTTACATCACCATAAATCAAATAAAACCATTACTGAAATCCACCAAACAATAACATCATGCAAGAGACAACAAAAAAACTTCATCATCATCAGCACCAACCCACCATAGTCGAACCAGGATGAAAACCTGAGAGATTAGTACAGTGGGAATCCAATAGAATAAGAAAATTATATGGAATAATTTATAGAAACATAATAGACTGGTATAATATCACATACCAAAACCTACCTATAGTCCACTACACCAGACCGACTAGGATAGGAGTGAAGGAATCGAGAGGTAAGAGCATAGATGAGAGCAACATTGGGTCTCAACAATGAACTAGACCTTTGCAAGGACCACCATACCCTTCCACAAACCACCAAAAAGTGAAAGAAACCACCTAAAAATACACATATAACTAAAAAGAACCACTATAAAATTAGATCACTAGACAAAATAGAAACCACCATCATCGGATGAGGACAACCGTAGGTCACACCTCTAAGAACTGTCAAAATTTTACCCCAAAAATCCCAAAAACCTCAAAAAAATAACCATATAAAACCAAAATGGAGTCTATTAAAGAATATAAAAAGTTAAGAGAAATAATATGAATGATATTGGGACTTGTAGAGAGTCACGACCAAGAAAAATGAAACCACAAAAAGGAAAACCAAACCTAAACACCCAAAGAACTGAACATCGATCCATCATCATGGACCCATTCTAACTAAAGATCCATAATGGTAGACTAGAGATGGGGTCTATCATGATGGGATAAACAAAAAGACTATATATGAGGAAATCAGGATCCTCATATGTGAATAAATCCTCCCAATACCACACCAAATCAACTAACATGCGCCTGTAAATGAAAGAACCATCACAGAAAAGGGAAAACATATTGAAAGGGTAGAGGGGGAGAAGGGGATAATGGAATAAGGGGAGAAGTGTAGGAAGATAACATCACTAAAGAAGATAATTGGTATCTCCTACCATTCGAAAGGTAGAAGTGGGGGAGAGGCGTTAGGAGAGAAGGGAGCCATGGGGCTTATCAAAACGTAACATTAACATAGAATTGCTAATAAACAGTTAATATTAAGTCATAATCAAATAATATATGGCATTATATATAAGAATATGGTTATGTGGTAGATTTATAATAAAATTATATTTATTATACAGGAGTTTTGAATGTGTACAAATAATGTTTATACTTAAGGTAAGGGTTTTATCATATTACTTTTATTTCTTTGAGATATATTCTATATTCACCATTTATTCTTATTATGAAGTGTATATACTGATATATGACATGTTATATAATTAATGTAATTTATTTAATTATATTAATAGTTTTAATTTATGTTATTATTTTATGGGGATCAGGATTCCAAAGTTACTCATGTAGTAAGGGGATTTCTAGTCTTTGTTTCATTTCTGCAAAACTTATTCCATATTCACCACTCATTTCTTTTGTATGGTGTATATACTACATATTAATATATTTTATGATTATTATCCTTAAATTTATGGGTATTTAAATATCCATTTTATGATCTTTCTATAATGGGGTTTATCTTTCAATATTTAAAAAATCAGTAAAGTAATCTTGTCTCAATTTGCCTTCTTCGAGATACATGTAAAGTTATGAACCTATATTATTTTATAAGGTGTATATAATGCACTTTAAAAATTTATATCAGGAATATAATTATTTTTTTGATATTATAAGATTCATTTAATGTTATTATTCCATGGGGATTATGATTCAAAGTTACCAAAGTGGTATGAGTGGTACAATCTCATCATTTATTGGGATTGGTTATAATTATGCTTCCATTGATGAAATATGTTGATCAATATCTCAAAAACTCTCATGATTTTTCATATCCTCTATTTATCCCTGATATCATCAGGTAATGGTATGGTTTTTTTCTCTATTTTGTAATTAAGATAATTAAGAAAATGTTTATAAGAAAATCCGACTTTATTTCTCTCTTGTCAGAAATCTATTTTATTTAAAAACAATGTTTTCTAAAAATATTTTTTAAATTATCATTTAACATAATTTTCATGGAAAGTAATTTTAAAAATTTATTATGTTTTTAAAAGTGCTTTAAATTGTTTTCAAATATTACTTTATATATTTTCAAAGGTTATTTTCAAATAAAAGGATATCAATGATTTCAAAGCTTCCTTTATAAATTTTCAAATATATTTTCAAATAAATAAGTTTTAAAAATGTTTTTTGTTTTAAAAAGTCATTTTTAAAATAGGAAAGGATATTTTCCGTAATAATTTTTTTTAAAAGATATTTAAATATTATTTTCCATCTAAGATGTCATCCATTGGTTTTACCTATTCCTTACCAGGGATATGATCCATGAATAACATTCATATTATTACTATGAATGGTTTATGCTCTAATGACATGATTTTTATGACACCCTTTTATATTAAATGAGTTATACCATGATAAAAAAACTTATCAAAACCACTTCTTTTCATGGGTTATTATTTCATTAAATGATTATTAAACCTATCTATTTTCCATAGGTTATTATATGATGACATATTTATGATACCCATTTCATTTCATGGGTTATGATGTGATATTTATAGATCCCATATCTTTTAATGAGTCACGATATGATGAATTTTTTATTATTTTTTGGAATATGTATGTATTATTTAATTATGTGATGTATGTGACATATATCTATCTACAATGGATTGGGTAAATATTTATATCTCATGTGATAAATATGGAAAACAAGTCTATGGTCTTGATACACAATGGGAGATGGGTGCATCATAATCTATAATGGGAAATATGCGCATCCTGATCCACAATGGGAAATAGGTGCATCCTTATCCACTATAGGAAACAAGTGTGTCCTTATCTACTATATTTATTGTCTTGGTAGCTAACCTTGACATAAGAAATTATATAACATGGGATTATGGTTGATAATTGATTTTTGATAATTTATCACCCTTGTGATTCATTCCTTATGAACTTTCAATTTTTATTCCATGAATCATGTATCTAATCTTTGATTAGTAGGGTTTGATATTCAAATATTATTCTCATGTTCTCTTACCCTAATGCTTGTGTTATGATTACATATATCCTTTATTTTTACCCTTACTGATCATATAAGCCAACCCTTTTTTATGTTTCCTTTTCCTAGGTAATGAATAAAGGGTTTATGTAGGAGTACTAAAGGGGAAGATATTTATAGAATATTTTAAAAATAATTCACCAAATTTCAAGAATGTATTCCATGTTTCCAAAGACACAAAACAATTATGGACCTCAGGCATATACTTTTATAATGTGCTGAATATTCATTTAAAATGATATAATACCCATTTATGTTAAGCCTGGTTCACTATAGTTGGTATCAAAGGAAATGTTTATATAAAATTTAGAAACTAGGATGATAAAACTTTAGCAATATACCTAGGGATATTTTTAAGGACTTGTCTAGGTATGTCTCTAAGGATAAGTCTAAGGATGATACAAACTTTAGGAAAATATCCTGAAATTTTGGTAAAGGATTTTGAGAGTGGTTTCCAAGAAATTGAATGCCTTTTTAGATACTACAAGTGGATGTCTTAGATGAATAGGAATATGTTTTGAATGTGGTAAATAAGGGCACAAATAAAGTAGCTACAAAGGGAAAATGAAAATTTCACTTAATGCAACGTATGAGAATAATGGCCTCCCTAAGGTATCATCGAATGTTGATTGATTTAAATGTGTAAATAATGGGAATTATAAAAATAAATTTCTTTAGGGTAAATATCATAAAAGAAATCACAAAGGTTATAAGAATAATGGTCTTGATGTTGATGATGAAGAGACCATGAGTGACATATAAAAGTCATGTTCTAATATAATAGTATTATTTATAAGCTTGATTAAATTGAGTTTGGTTAATGTTAATACATGATTCACATTTCTTATTTTAGAAAAGGGGTATTAAGGAATAAGATGATAAATCTTTGTTAATGGTTTGAGAAAGAAATGGGATGATTAAAGTGAACATGTATTGGAATTCATGAATTATGTTTTATGAATCATGAAGTATATGTTAATTAAGAATTTTCAAATATATATTGAATGGTGTTGATGAACTAGAAATTTGATTTAATGGAAATGTGATATTGTGATCAAGGGAAGGTAACCCTTAATGTGTTCTAGATATTGAAAAAAAAATGTGTTTAGATTGGATAAATAGACGATTGATATGGACAAAGTAAATTGGATAGTGTTTATGACCTTATAAATGATAAATTATTTGTTGACAAAGTGGATTATGTTATCATTAATGAATTTTAGAGCATTTTTATATTTAAGGAATATATCCAATAATTTACATTCTTCATAAGGAATGAAGAATCATGTATGATTTTAATATGGTTTTATGGTAATTCAGGTTATTACCATGTTTCAATAAAATACATGACAAAGGTATTCACATGTTTGGTATGTGACAACAAAGAGTTACTTTAGGATATAACAGGGATCAATGTTAATATGATTTTGAGAAATTTAGTGACCCTATTTATAACATTTTGAACTTTCATCTTTCAGAAGGTTTATATGGATAACCATGTATAAAATGGTTTGAGTTGAATTTTGGATGAGGTTTTAGATATTAACATATTACTTCACCACATGAAAATTTATGAATATTGAATAACCTATTCTAACAATTTATATTTTAATGATACCTGAAGATAGATGGAATGACTTATCGGTCTATCTATGGTCTTATAATCCCTTAGTTCCTAGTGATAACAAATTCACCTTCATTTCTTGGAGTAAGAGATGACGTGTAAATTGATAAAGGCACAACCAAAGGGTTATATTGGGCTTATTAAAGGGAATTAAATCACATAAGTATATATTTTCATGAAAATTCATCAACTTTAAGAAAAGGGACTTGAAATAAAATGTTTTCCTGTTATCATCATTTTTTATGATATCAATAACCCTTTTCAAGCCTCTTTAGTTTATGGATTTGCGATCCTTAACATTATCCTAACCATGTTATCTACAAATCTCCATCAGAAATTGATAGTTAGATTTCTATTTCATGTCCACGCTTTCACTTTCCACATATTGTCTTCCATGTGGAAACCTAGTTATGAGTTATTGTGGGTAACCACTATGTTTCCAAATTTCCTTTTTAAAGTAATTTTTAGTATTCATTTTTATAATGTGGGTATACATGAAAGTAACATTAATGTTTTAAAACTTTGATAACCCAGATGAATTTCAAGGGTGAAATTAATTTTTAGGGGGTTATAATTTAACACCCAAAGTTTTTACGAATTATTATTATTTTGAATAAATTAAATTTATTTGATGACTTGCATTTCACACTACACCAAGTTATGAATTCTTTATATGAAACACCAAGTTATGATTGCAATAATTGAAACACTTAGATGAGATTATAGTATATGAAACACTATGTTTTTCTTGTGTTACACACAATACCAAGTTCTTTTAATAGCTTGTGTTACACGCAAGGCTGAGTTTTACTGAACTATAATATACTATTAATATTATTATTAAAAGATTGTAATAGTTATCACCTAGCCATTGGAATGGAATATACGAATAATATTAACTAAATTATGAAAATATTGTTTAAATATGTGTATAAAATGAATTCTTTGTTTATCAATTAATTATAAATGAAAATAAAAATCAATTGAATATAAAGGAAGTGATTTTATGAAAAAACTATTTTTATGACCACAAATGTGTTTTATCTTAAAAAATTAAATTAATCACTATTAGTGATATATATTAATGAAATTTATATATAATGAATTCAATAAAATGTTTTTACATTCATCTAATACATTTTATAGGCATAAAATAAGAACAAATCCAATTTCAGGCATAAAAAGCTATATTTTTCTAAAAGGAGGGTTTTGACACTTTTTAATGGAAGAACTATTTTAAAAATAATTTTTGACACTATAATATTTTTTATTATAAAAAATAATCTTCATTTTTGTAATAATAATGTAAAAATTAGCTTAAGCTAAATTTTTGAAACTTTTCTATGATGTTTCATTTTTTGATGAATAATGAAAAATACTGAATTTTAAGTGAAAACTGTTTTTTTCCATTAATTTATTTATATTGTTTAATTATATTTTAAATTAGTTTAAAGTATAATTAGTTAAATTATACATCAATTAACCCAATTTAGGTAATTATAACAAATTTCACATTGAAATTGGATATAAAAACATTTCAAACTTTTGAACATTTTAACTTTAAAAACTCGTTGTCTCGTCCCATCTATGAGATTAATTTTAAATTAGTTTTTTCCAATTATGTGTTTAGAATTAAAAAAAGGATTTCATTTTTTTAATCATAATAATTTATAATTTCTAGTAAGTTCGAATTATTTTTTTACAAAATTTTTTAGTGAAAGTAATTAAAATTAATTACACTAATTAAGGTAAAAATGAGTTTTCTTAGTGGTTAAACTTAAACTTAAGAGGAAAAATAACCTAGAAACCTGTCTAAAATACATTTTATGGACATATTTATAAATTATAATCCATTTTATAGAAAATTTACTATTATTGTAGAGACATTATCTAAGGTATACCTCTCACACTACAACATTAATAGCTTTTTGCGGCGGTTTTTTAGCGGCGATTTACTAAACCACCGCTAAATTTTTTATTAATGATTTAGCAGTGTTTTTTTATAAAACTAAGATATATTTTTTTTCAACCCCGACACCTCCACCCCACCCCCATGACCCACCTTCTCTCCCCGACATCCACAAGACCCCCCTGGTGACCCCAAAAACCCTCGTCGCCTCGCCGCCTACCACCTCACAACCTCGCCACCTCGCTCATTTCAGAGGTTGTTTATCAAATTGGTTATGAAAAATACCATATTTTATCTTAGTTAGTATTTTACTAGTGTTCACTTTTTACTTCCCATGATAAATCTAGATCATTTTTTGGATATATTTTAGTGAACCATGAATTACTCCTCATCCAATAATTTATAACTAGTATAATTGGAATTTAAAGTAGCATGGAGAGAATGTGTCCTTGTAACCCAATTTATGTTTGGATTGATATTTTTATACCTGTTTGGATTCCATAATATAAGATTCATTATTTATTCATGTCTTATGTTATGATCATGTGTGACATAAAATTATGTTTTATTGATATTATAGTTAATGTATCATATTCAATCATATTAACCGTTTTTTTGTTGAGCATTAGATTCATTATAATGGAATTATTTCTTAATAATGACTATTACTTTGATATGTTGATCTTGTTATTACTTTTTTATACCAAGAATGTATATTAGTATAAATAAAAATGCTACCTTGACAATGGATATTTTTTTTGATAAATAATGAGTATGTTATAAGGGGTATTTTCTATTATATAACTCGGGTATTGGTATGTATTATATGGAGATTGATGAATGGTATGGGATCACAATGAGTTGAATTTGGTATAATCCTTTCACATATCCCTAAATTTAGGTGATGATAGTTCCTTGATTATTGTATACACCTTCCTCTTTCAAAAATAAAAGGATTCTCCCATGAGTCAACCATGGGAAGTATTCCTATGATATTAGTTAGATGCGAATGGAATCATGGATTCCCTGACCTGATGTCTCATATCCAAGTCTAGGATCAAAGAAATTATGTTAGGTATAGACCCTCTCATTATATGGATTTATTTTTTATAATTAACTCTATTTTATGAAGTTTCCATTATCAGATGCTTCCATGTTTTTATTGATAACCATTTGTAATGTCATTTTTATATCAATATATATAAATGTTTATATTGATATAAGGAACATATGTAAGTATATTCCATATAAGTTAGAAACTATTTGGTTTATTACTGGGTATTATATGCTCACACCCAACATATACACTTAGGGGGGACATGAAATTTCCTGGTCTATTTTTCAGGTACCTATAGGTACATGCACATGTTCGTATGATTTTTTTTCTAAGAATGGTTGATTTTTGTATGAATCGTGTTACATTTAGTGTTGTAAATGGATACGGGAGATTGATTTTTTCATTTAGCCTTAGGTTTTAGGGATCATTTTATACTATTTACCTTTATATGGTTTGTAAATATTTATCATATGGAATTCACTCTATTTGGATCATGTTAGTTTTCTTGTATTTTAGTTTATTAATAAAATTGGGTAAACCAAATCCCATTAGTCTTCTTAGAACCCCGAAGCTATTCTGCAGCCTTTAGTGATAGAGAGTTGAAAATGAGATCAGGTTGTACTCTATCTTAGTACTATTTAGGTATCTCGATCACCATCACTACACTACATGCACTTTTTTCTTACATATGATCTTGAATTATGGAGGTGGTTTTTTCTACTTGTACCTTTATCTCTTATATCCATTGGTTTAGGATCCTTACCTCTTACTCCATATCAACCATTTATAGTAATTAATTATGGTTTTTTAATTTAAATTGTTGATATAAAGGATTTAAATATTGATAGTCCTATTTTTGGTTACTTTCCCATCCAGAATAGTTTATCAAATTTTTATATCCAAATTAGATTGTATGTAAGATTATGTTGAATAGTGTAAGTTTCTAGATTATTTTTTTGAGACTTTATAATAGATTGGATGTGAGTGATGAGTTTTGTATTTGCTTGTATCTTTTACAATGAAAATGTTTTTAGTATTCTCTCGTAGATATATGGAATTATCCGAACCACATAAATATTTATTTTCTATTTGGTTTTGTTTTGTGTGAAGTGTATTAATATAGTTTTTTCTAGTAATTTGGCGATATCACTTCCTAATTCTAGTTCATAGACTCAGTGGAGAAAATTATCAGACAAACATCTATTCAATAGGATTATAGAGATTTCCACTATACAGGATGAGGTTCATCATAAAAATTTATATTCGTTGTATATCACAGATTTTGTGGAGCTTTCCACTCATTTCTTATGACGTGTTGTTTGGATCTTTCAATTTTATTAGATATTCTATTCCTATATCTGATTATTTCTACCTGATAACCACCATCCGATCATCTTTGTCTGATTATCCCAATTCAAAAAACACTATCTGGTGAAACTCCATCTGATGATTTTTTTATCTTCTCATTTTGATGAAAATAAGAAAAAACCAAAAATCTTCTACATGGTAATTAATTTCGAGTTTTACTTTTTTTTAACCACCCACTTGATCTCATCCTCTATTCGATGCATGCAGTGTTCTTTGAAACTGATATATGGGTTGGGATGTCTTGGTATATATGAGATAGTATTTTTGAGACTTAATAGTTATATTATGAAAAATTTCTTGGCCATATATCATCTTAAAGTTCCTTATGTTACCATGGGCTATTGGGAAAAAGTGTCTTTGAGGATGTTTTTGATATAATCCTTGAATTTTTCCAAATCTTTAACATATTTACATATTTTTTCAACAAGTATATATGAATATCTTTCTCTATTTATTAATATTTTTGTGTTTTAATTTTTTTTAATATTGTGTAGGCACATTGCGATATACATGGATAAAAGTTGGATCACATTACTGAGGAACACACCTCAGTGTGTTAAGGGTTTGGAGGAGTTTTTAGATTTTTCAATTTCTAATAGATCCGTTGAAGGGAGAATAATATGTCCATGTCCTAAATGTAAATTTAGAATATGCTTGAAGAGGGATGAAGTTTATGAACATTTAATATTGAAGCAATTCCCTCTTCAATATTTATGTTGGATTTGGCATGGAGAATAGAACGTTACAGAAAGGTTGAACACCGATGTTAATCCATAGAATGAGCTCCCAACTTCGTCAACAATGGGAAATGAAATGTAAATCCTTATAAATGATGCATTCTGCACTGCAAGACACCACCATCAACATCAAAACATAGCAAAATATCCAGATTAGGGTGCTACAAATAGCAACATGACAAGTGATGTTTTTGAGACTTTAGGACAACCAGATAAAGATTGTAACATATCAAAGGATACTTCTCTTGATTATATTGAGACTAATGTAAAAGAAAACTTCATTGAGGAAAATATGTTTCATGATTTAGTTGATGATGGAAATCAAGAGTTTTATAGTGGATGTTTGAAATATTCACAATTTTCTTTTTTGATGAAGTTGTACCATATCAAATGTCCATGTAGAATTATAAATAAGGAAATGTGCATGATATTAGAATTGTTGCGTGATACATTTACTGAAGAAAACATCCCCGAGTATTTTTATGATATGAAAAAAGTTGTTAATATTATTGGTTTGGATTATACAAAAAATACATGCATGTCCCAATGATTGTATGCTTTATTGGAGAGAGGATTCAAGTAGACAGGATTGAAAAAAATGTTTTTCTTATAGATGGAAGTCAATGGGTGATGTTGGAAGTCTAAATCAACATACTACCATGAAGAAGAAGAAAAGTAACACACCTGTAAAGGTTTTTCGTTACTTTCATTTAAATCCTCGATTGAAAGGATTATCCATGTCATCGAAAACCACCAAACACATGAAGTGACATTCTGTAGATAATAACAATGACGTGTTAATGTGACATCCATGAGATTCAAAATCGTGGAAGAAATTTGATTTATTACATCCAGATTTCTCATCTAATCCTAGGAATGTTTGATTGGGATTGGCTATTGATGGATTCAACCCATTTGGGACTTTGAGTACCAGTTATAGCATTTCTACAGTTGTTTTGATCCCTTATAATCTGCCTCTATGGATGTGTATGAAACAAACATCTTTTATCATTTAGATGATTATTCTTAGGAAAAAAATTCCTGGATATGATATTGATGTATACTTGCAGCCTTTAATTGAATAATTACAGGAGTTATGGAGCAACGGTGTTGAGACATTTGATGATTCTTCTAAAACAATGTTCCAAATGCATGTTTCTTTAATGTGGACCATTAGTGACTTCCCTGGGCTTGAGAATTTATCTGGTTGGAATACTTACATGGGTTTGGATTTTCCTATTTATAACTTTTATTTTGAGCCTAAACGGCTACCTCATAGTAGAAAATGGTGCTTCTTGTGCTATCGAAGATTTCTCAATGCATCTCATGGATTTCAGCTGAACAGATCAAAATTTAACAGTTTCATTGATCGTAGACCACCTCCAAAGTTGTTAACTAGTTCTGAAATATTGTCACGACTTGAAAAAGTTGAAACATAATTTGGGAAGGTTTATCATTTGAATTATAGTAGGAAACAGTTTTGAAGTGCATCATCAAGTGAAATCAGAACACAACAATAGAAGAAAAAAAGTATATTCTTCAAACTTCTGTATTGGGAATTTAATTTGTTGTGGTATAATCTTGATTTTTTGCATATTGAGAAGAATGTCTATGAAAATTTGATCTTTACATTTCTTAATGAGCATGGAAATTCAAAGGATCATCTCAATGCTCAGAAATACTTATAAGTAATGAACATAAAACATGATCTCTAGCCATATGAGAATGAAAAGTATGTTTCGAAAAAAATTTCGATGAAAAATAGGGATAAAGATACATTCCTTTGAGTTTTAAATCATGTGAGAGTATCTGATGGGTATTCAAGTAACATCGTGAGGTGTGTTGACTTAAAAATCATAGGTTACATGGATTTAAAAGTCACGATTCACATATTTTGTTAAAGCAGTTACTACTATTGGTATTGTGTACATTATTAACTGAAAAAGTTACTACTATTGTGATCTAATTTTTCATATTTTTCAAGAAAATATGTGAGAACTCTCTACATCTATTTGAGCTTGAAAACCTTCAGGAGAGGTTTGTGTTGATACTTTGTGCAATGGAGATGATCTTTCCTCCGTCGTTTTTTACTGTCATGATGCATTTAACTATGCATTTGGTTAAGGAAGCTAAATTAGGAGGCCCTGTTCATTATTAATGGATGTATGCAATTGATAGGTACTTTATTTATTTGTTTTTCAATTAAGTAAACAATTTTTGGCACTTAATTAAATGCATAATTATGTTTTTTTTATTTCACAGATATCTTGGGCATTTGAAATCATATGTGAGAAATAAATCTCAACCAGAAGGCTCTATTATTAAAGGCTATTTGGCATAAAAGTGTCTTAAATTTTGTTCTAGATACTTGAATGATATTGAGAAAAGATTTAATCTAGTTGGACGTGTTGAAGACACATCAAATCAATCTCAAATTCATGGGAAATCAAAAATATTTCCTGCTATTGGCTGATCAATTGGGAGGACCCCAAATGTTACACTGACAAAAATGGAATTATTATAGGTACATAGATATGTGCTGCTAAATAGTGAAATTGCATATCTATTTATTGACGAGTTGAGGATACAAACAAAGAGTCAAATGAGAGGCCAGACACGAAATGAGAAAGATATAAGGAAAGCTATTAATAAAGATCTTGTAGAATGGTTTAAACGATATGTAAGTTCATAAATATTACAATAAATATGAATATTAGGTTGACACATATATTTTGTAATTCTAATAAACTATATTTATTTTTTTAGATCATGAATACTGATACTCGAGAAGAGTTGTTAGAAGATTTGAATTTTCTTTCCTGAGGTCCTCAAAAACAAGTAAGAAAGTTCGACACCTACAACATGAATGGCTTTAGATTTCATATAGTCGATCGAGAAGAGTGTTTGAAAACAAATAATAGAGGTATATTTACATTTTATAAAGTGGGATACTATGGAAAGATGACTGATATTATTGAATTAAATTACCACTGGAATTTTTTGTTGTTTTATTCAAATGCCAATGGGTTGATATTATCAGAGGTGTTAAAAGATATTCCATGCAATTTACTTATGTGAACTTCTCTCGCTTGATAGATGTTGGTGATCATGAACTGCATGAACTGCATGATCCATATATCTTATCATCACAAGAGAAAATGTTATATTATGTAAATGATGTTGTGGATGAATGATGGAGTGTAGTTTCTCACGTAAAACAAAGAGATTTGTATGATATGGGTGATGAAGTGGAAGATTTGACCTCTAACATTGAATCTCATCAACAACAAGAATTAGAATTATTTATCCAACATGATATTGAAAATATTATTCTAGCAAGGATGAATGAATTGGATGACGTAATGGGGCCAGAAACCAACATGATTGAAGGAAAAAATGATTGTATGTATAGTTATGCATTCATTTAGCAGCCACTTATTTCATTTGTGAAATCATTAATTATCATTGTTATGTATATTTTGTTTTCTAGTACTGTGCATCTATTATCTTTTTAAAAAAAATTTTCTTCACATTTTTTTTGAAATATATGTTCTGAAATTAATTTGATTTTATTAAATGACAGGAATGACAAGGAGGAAGTGATATACTATTTCATCAACCACTACGACAAATGATGATTCATCTATCTCTCTCCCTACGACATCTGAGCCACCATCTTCCTGCCCCCTACACTATCTCCCCATGCACCATCTCTCACACCCTCTATGAGTGGCCCTTCAGCAACTTAGTAGTTGCCTCCCACTTCAGGAGCCTCAGTAGTGGGGGAGCGGTGTGCCACTTCTAGTTCTTTTCGGGGATATTGGAGGGTGGCTGTTATAGGTACAAATTTTAATATGAATAAATTTATTGCATTTTTTTATACCAACTATTTTTTCATTAAATATGGAAACAATGTAGATGTGGAAAAAAATATAAAAAGTTCTGATGTATGTAATCTGACTAGAGATAAGATAGTTGTCCCATTAGATTCATATAGGGTCCCTACGGATGACGTCATGGGATTACTTGGCCATATTTTAGGCCAGTTTGTCATAGAGCCCATTTCCCTTCCTATTTCATATGATTATTAGAGACATATTCCTACAAGTTAGAAAAATGAAGTTTTTGATTCCCTAATAAAGGTAATTTTAATACATTATGATGTAATTGAATGTCATGTTATTAATATTTTCAAAATGAATTTCCATGTACAAATGTTTTTCCAATTTAAAGTTGTTGATGTGATAGCACAAAAATGGACATTGAAAAATATTGGCAAAAAATGGAAAGACATTAAATGTAGATTGTGGGGTGATATCAATGATACATCGTTGACCACCCAATAGATGTATGACAAGCTACCTGATGGGGTACCCAATGAGCAATGGAAAGTTTTTGTTGACAGACATCGTGATAATAAGTAGATGGTATTTAAATATATATTACTATAATAATCTCATTTTACACATATAAATGTGTATTAAGAGGATATGACAATGAATACATTACTATTAAATTGAATTTTATTTATTTTAGGATATTTCAAGAAATAATGCATCAAGTCGGGCTAAGTAGGTCATCCCTCACACTGCGGGGTCAAAGAGTTTTTATAGAAGACGATATTCTCTGGTAATCTTTTCATTAGTTTAAATATTTATAAGACAATATTATTTGTTTACTAAATTAAATTTTGGATTTATGTTTTTCTAATTCAGTAACAGATTTTAGGGCACGAAGTATCCCGAACAGAAGTGTGGTTGAATGTTCACCAAAAATCTAATGGAAGTTTTGTTAATGAGTCATCCAAAGAAGTTTGGGTATGAAATAATTTTTCATTATAATAAATTATTACCATTTGTTATTATGTTAATATATATTTCTTCTAATATGACTTCCATTTGATTTATAGGTAAAAATTAAAGAACTGTGGGCTGCCAATCCTGCACAGTCATACTCAGTCTCCTTGGATGAACCTATTTCTAAAGTCCTTGGGAAGAAGCATCCTGGTAGAGTGCATGGGATGGGTTTGGGACATGTACCATCTGAGGTCTTTGGCAGGACACTAGGGATTACAGCTGCATCTACTCCTGGTTGTAGTCAGTCCATACCTCGAGATACTCAGAGAGATATTGGTTCTCTATGAAACACTTTTCATGTCCAGGGGGCTCAGATATCTACTCTGCAAAAAGCGTTGATTGATTTATATCAGAAGACAATCGGATATGCCCCTAATGGTATTGTATCGACTGATGGTGAGCAGGTAAATCACAAAAATTCAAAATCATTTAGTTTGCAAACTTTTATTGGTTCTATGTTTAAATATAAATATACAAGAGTATTTAATTTTCAATATAATGTTCTTTCAGGTGGTAGCAGGAAGTAGGGATGGAGGTGGAGAGGGTGACGAGCTTTTTTCATCATCAGATCATGATTATTTGTTTTGTTGATATGTTGGACAAATATGGTAAGAGTCGGTTTGTATATGTATCATGTGTGGCACATAGTTTCCACCGAACATTTTCATGACCTAACATTTCCTTGACTTCTCATGTTTCCTTTTATGTATTTCATTGATTTCTGATGTTTTCTTTTATGTCTTGATTTATCAAGTGTGGTATGCACCATATATGTCGATTATTTTTGTCATGAATCATGTTTTATGATTCATTTTTCCTAAATTTATTAGGTTTGTTACCCAAGGATAAACGATCAAAAACATATCCTATAGTAACAGGAATCAATCCATTTATAGTTCTTGGAAAAGGTCCTCTATAAAAATTTGTCTCGTGTATAGGAGGAGAAGGATGAGATGTATGGGAACTATTATGTGAGAAAAAATAAACAAATTGATGTGAATGAGGAAGGGTCTCATCTTTAGGGTATAACTAGTGTGATTATAATTTTCACCAAGACCTATTATAGGTGATCCCAACATCATTACATATATTGAAACATCATGAATCAATCAACATATAGTTTTTATATAATACCCTTATGCATATTAGGCTCTTTCCTAGAGTAAGAGTCATTTTTTTCATAACATAGGTTTATGGATAAAGAACCACATGCTATGGATCCTTATGTATATTTGGATAATATGTAGAGGAATATAGGTCTTACTAGGTAGACTGATCTAAGATGTTTTAAGTCTTATAAGATGGACCATGCATCACATAGTTTAACATCAAGTGAAAATAACTAAAATAATATATAGTTTTAGATAATATGAAAAATACCTTATTATATGAGTTTTCCATTAGTTTAAATTGATGTTTAAAACGAAATGAACTTGTCTTGATTCCAACCCTATGAATAGAAAACCAATGTGAATGAAGAAACATGGTCACTAAGATAAAGTGGGGATTTGATATTGGTTTTTTGGTTGGGTTTTAGATAGGAGATCTAGGAATCACTATGTATCCCATGAAAATAGGAATCAATCCACACATAGTTCTTATAATTTTGGGGAAAATATGATCACCTTGACTTAGAATTGAGAAATAATAGGGAAACCAAAATAAATAGAATGCGTGTAATGGTACATACCCTTTATGAACTTCCCTTTGTGAATTATCAAGTCCTAGGGATGTTTAGGAAGATTTTTTGGTGATTTTGAGGTTTGAGGTGGTGTTTTAGCCTTTTAAAGTCCACTACGGCTTGTGCAATGACTTGTCTGGATATGAAGGAGGTAGTTTTATGTTGGGTGTGATCTTGTGTAAAATTGGATATATAACCATGACTTGGGGATGACATGGTGTTATGAAAGTTGTCGTAGTGGTTTTCCTATGAACCATGAGAATCTAGAAATTCCCTTGGGTGGGAATGGAATATCGGAGGACCACCTGTCCAAAATAAGAAACCCAAGATCACCACATTGTAGCCTTGGGCATAGTGAGGGTAAAATGGTTGGAAAATGGGAACTAGGTCATGGATTCTATACATGGAAGAATATAGAATAACTACTATGGATTATACCACTCTATGTTCTAATATTTGTGGGAGGCCAAATTCTATTTTAAAACAGGAAAAAAGATAAAATGAAAATGAGGGTTCTAGATCACACTTTTACCAAACCCACCACATGAGTTTTAGATATTAACCATGCTTTGGTAGATTTCAGTGTGATTCACTTATAAATAAGAGCTTTATTACCACCTTGTTTTTAATTTTAGACATTCCCTTAATTCTTGGTGGACCCATACTTATCCTCCCCTTCCCCAGTCACCTCCCTTGGTGTTCTAAACCACTTAGATCGTATTGGAACATTTAGATTGAAGTTATTTGATTCATGGTAGCCCTCTCTTTCCCCATTACTCCTTTATTATCTTTCTATTATATTAAAGAGTTCATTATAGTGGTAATTCTTATCTTTTTTGGGTGGTTTTTGATGGTGTCTTATTTTTCATTGGATTCAATAGTGATTCACTTGAGATCAGTAGTGGTTTATCCTTAGTTCTTGTTCATTTATCCATGAAGATTCAGTAAAGGTTATGTATCCTTCATCTTTCCTTTTTTATATGTACATTTGGGTGGTTTTTACTTATTCTTGTCATTTATTCTTATATGGCCACACTAACTTGGTTTTCCAATTATGACTTCTTTTGAGATATTGTGTTGTTTTGGTTTTTATAAAACTTTTTATGTATGTTTGTATAACCTCACAACATATTAAAATGACTAAGAATATATATCGAAATATTAAATTGGTTTACCATGCAATATTGTATTTATGTGTGAATACCATTCATAATAATTTAGTAATTATGATAAAAATCCTTCTTGAAACTCAATTATACGTGATGGTGGTGATGTGGGGTGGTTGTGATGCAGGGTTTTTGTGATGTGTTGTGGTTATGATGTGTTATATGTTATATCTATTGGAATTATTTTTTTTTCAGGGAATTGGTAATGAGACTACTGTATGAGATGCAGTTTTTTTGTAAATCTATCTTTAGACGTGGTTTTAAATTCCATAAAATAAATATAATATATTTAGTGGCAGTTTTTATCGCTGCAATAATTACAGTATTTTTCTATCCACGACAGTTAAAACCACTGCTACAGACAATAATTTAGCAGATATTTTAACCGTTTCTAAATAGTTTTTGTATTCATTTTTTATATTGTAGTGATTTTAATGGTTTTAGTGGTGGTTTTCCCTAGAGAAACTGATATTTTTTAGCAACGATTTTAACCACCGCTAAAACAATTAAAACTTCCAGAGAATACACCCACTACGATAGTTACCATAAACCACTGCTAAATCTAGGAAACCATGACCTATTATATACCGAAACAAACTTTTGTAGTGGTTTCAAAAAACCGTCGCTGAACCATAATGTAATGCTCCGACCCCAATTACCCAGAGTCGGTGCATTATTACATAACATTGGCATGATCACAAAGGATCATGTCTCGAAATACCAATTAGTTTAGTAGCCTTGGAAACAGTAGATACATTCATAAGTATTACATTACATAATAAAGTGAAAAACGAAAACAAAATCTTGTCTTCATATTCCCTCATACTATCCCTACAGGTCATTCATAAAATACTTCTTCACATCCAGGAAAAATAAAACATTGAAAGGGGTGAGCTCAGATGCTCAGTAAGGATAAAAATATAGTGGAAACTTTATTAAATAAACACAAACATTTAAGGCAATGTATAACTAAAACAAAAGCCTTTTAAACTTGAACTTCAGCATAACATGGAAAAAATAAATTGAAATAATTCCATTTACTTATTCACATGGATATTATACTAGTAGAATAATCACATAAAATATCAATAACCACTTTCATAATGATGGAATGCATAATGCCAGACTATCATAACCACATAGTCAAGGCCTCATGCCAAGACTACAAATAAGATTTTGTCAAGGTCTTGTGCCAAGACACTAGTTTGTCTTATGATACCTACCGAGGAATCGAGGAGCTATAGCATACTCCACCCTTCACTTACTAAGTCCAATGTATTCCTCATATAAAAATTTTGAAACATAACATAAACATTCGTATTAAAACTAGCATACGAAATGTCAATACTTTATCCACAAACCATGAATGGTATAAAAATAGAACATCCATAGTCAAACATAACTCATTCGATACAATATGGAATATTTTATTGTATCAGATTAACCTGAATAGATAATAATTAAGGATATTGATATAGATGAAAATAATCATCAAAACTATTAGAGAGAAATATCCCCCGTTTTCTTGAAATCATTTAAAAGTCCCACTATTTGTCAATAAGTCATTTAAAAACATATTTTTGAATCAAAGTGTACCATACCACTTTGAAACTTTTAAAAGTAATTTTAATTTTAAAAACTTAATGTTCATATAAATAAATACTTAAAACCATTTTTAAAACATGGACATTAATGAAAAAGATTTAGAAGAATAAATCTTCAAAACATTTAAAAATGATATTTTAGTTAGAGTTTCTAACCAAAGGAGAGACACTTGAATAAAAATAATTTAGGTAATAAAAAAATTTGTAATATCATGAGAATAAAGGGATTCATGATATACTATGTCAAAGTACATTATATACACCATATAATAGTTATTTGGTGTATAACAACAAAGGAGTCTCAATGGAATGTAATTTGAGATGAAACTTCTTATAAAGACCGTATCCTTAGGATAAGGATAAATAAATGGCATAATTATGTGTGACAAATATAAATACACTAAATATGATTGGATATTCAGTGTAAATCAATCAGAGGACATTCACACATATTCTTGTAAAGACAACACCAATGAATTGGATATTTAACAGAACAAATGAAGATTGAGTTAAAAATACTCTTATCAAGTTCATATAGATGAATTGAGAAATTATAAATGGATTGATTATGTGTATAAAAAGTATTTCTACATAAATGGGAGTGGAAATTATGATATAAGAAAATGAATAGTGATTCCACACATAATCTTGGAGTAAAATAATCAATGAAGTATGCGTAAAGCCGAATGAACGAAAATTGAAATTTCAAATTCCCTTATTGATTTAGTAACATATGAAACATACACCCATGAAAGAAGGATCATACAATGATGATTAAGATATCCAAAAATTAATGTTTATTACACAATGAATAAAATCATGGGCATTACACACACCACATGCGATAAATAAGTGGTGAACAATAGAAATCTCACGAAATTAAAAGTGTGATATGAAACCCCTTACCTTGTACTTTTCCTTGGTTTAGGGTAGTTTAACATCCTATATAATGATTAAATAATTGTTATTAAATTATTCAAGAATCATATACATTAATATGATATAATATATGATCTTTTAACATTTATTTGTTAATAATATCTTAGTATTATCATCATTTCGGGTGTTAACTCACTCGTTTTCTTTTATATATTTTCTTACATAAGCCCTGTTTTTTATGGATAGGTTTCATATTATTCATATCCAAAATGATATAAAGTCCTTAAAAATTAGTTTTAATCATCAAATGAGAATTATAATTTCATGGATATGATGGGGAATGAATCTCATCGCGTTCATGGAGACGGTAGTCCGTCCGTACGTACGAGCGATAATATCATTATTTTGATATGAAAATAATATATAATTGGATGGTATATAATATATATATAATAATTATCATGTTATATTTAATATTTACATCAATTACATATCATTATCATACCCATCCAAATAATAATGTTTTTGAATAACAATTACACCACAACGTGGAGACAGTAAGCCGTACGTACGCACGTATGGTGACATGTCATTCAAAGGATGGATAGAATACTGAATATAGTTTTACCATATTTATAATAAAATTATAGTATATATAAGATACTAGTTTTATTATTTTATAAAGGAAATAATAGAGAAAGAAGAAGTTTAAGAAGAAAGGAACTTGAAAAAGGGTGGTGAAAACATTACCTCTTCTTCGGGTTCTTCCTTTTGATTTGATCAAAATGTCTCCTTAAGTTGGATTTCTGATCATAATAAGGCCTCTAGGTTGAAGTTATGGAAGTTTAGAGAGTATATGGGTAGGGGTTGTCCGAACCAAAAGGCTTTAAAGGTGTAAAGAATTGGTTAGAAGTTGGCTCCTTTTATAAGGGGGAGGAGGGGCTCTTTAGAAAAAACTTAAAGTATTAATTTATAATAAATTTATATTCAGTTTTTAATGGATAAAAAGTGGATTATTCAAAGTATAAGGTGGTTATGGGTCGAAATATTTTTAACCAATAGATTTTAGATAGGTTTGGGTCATTATATTAACCTTATCTTTTAGTTTTAACTCTTAGTTAATTTGATTGACATTTACCATGTCACTTTGTATTTTTGTATTATAAAGTTAATAAACATACTATATACATCCAAGAAACCCCCAAGTGGTCCATTAATGATACACCTATCATGATATAAGTCTCTTGGATGAACCTTATTTTTTTAGGAATAGAATATAAATTAATAATATAATACTTGTTTTAAAAACTGATTTATTTCAATTTTGATAATATTTAATAATTGATTTTTGTTAAAGTTTTAACAACTTTATTAATAATAAAAAAATTAATTTAAGAAATCCTAACATGTAATATTAACCAATAAAATTAGTTTATGGCAGCAAAACTTTCAAATTATATTTATTTTAACATTTATAATACTAATTATTTGATTCTTTCATTAATAAGGAAAATAATGCATCATTATTGTGTCATAAATAAATTTAATTATTCAATGTATAAAAATTATAAATAAAATAAAATAATATATAAATCTTTTTAGATTTCTAATTAATATTTATAGTAAAAAATATAACATATATAACCCTGTATAAAAATTGTTTTGCTAAAAGTTATATGTTTATGTCATTTTTTGTATTCACTTTAACTTAATTAATATAAAGTGTCATTATAACTTACAAGTGGATCCATGGGGTCCCAAAATCGACCCAAAGATGTCCATGGTTGGAAATGTATTAACCAATAATGTTAGTACACGTTTTAGGGTAAATTAATATTATTATAATATTATTTTTTACCCTTATTTACCGAATTTACCCTTTAACCATTGTAAATAAAATATTTACCGAATTATTCAAAATGTATAAAAATAAAAGTTACCCATTTACATAATTTGGACATCCTGATTCCAAATAGTAAATCCATTTTTTCAAATTCAAAACACATAAGTGGCAGAAATTAATCTAAAATTAATTCCCGCTGTCAAAACAAAAAGCGTGTTTTTAAAAGATAATAACTATCAAAAGATTGACACTTGTTTATGTCCGGTTTAATTGTGAAATTATGTCCAATGACCAAAATTGTATTAAATGGTAAAAATATTTTCTAAATATACTTTAAAACCACTCAAATTCATAATTTATCACTATTAATTATTTCTATTAAAAAAGTTGTTTTTAATTAAAATTTAGTAATTTTCACTATTCATCAAAATATAAAAGTTATCCAAAAAGTACAAACATTTCACCCTAGGATAATTTAGATATTCCGAATCCAAAAATAAAGTCCATTTTGAGAAATAAAATTTATAAAATTTCAAAAAGTGGGTATTACTATTCACAACGGCTACTTTGATTGGTCGCAGTGTGTTAGAATCTCGAAGTTGCGTATAACACACGCTATTGCATTATTCAAAGGGAAACGTACCGTGGAATCTTGGGGTGTTACATTCTACCCTCATTCAATAAATTTCATCCTCACAATTTTTAAAATTGGGCTTGGGAATATAATGGAAAGTCCCACATCGGAAAAAGATTCAGTAAAACTATCACTTTAAAAGAAAGAAAGAGAAATACAAAGGTCACCTGAGATAACCAATACTAGGATTCCATGTAGGGAAACATGGATATGGATGATAAACTAAGTGTCAATTTATGATGGAGAGGGATAGAAAACATGATTAGGAGAAAGTTAACAACAAGAAAATCACAAACTTGTGATGGGACAAACGATCATTAGTCTCCCTGTAGGAAAAGTAAACGGACAAATTTTTTTGTTTTTATTAAGTTACATTACATAAAGACGAGGAATTAATTTATGAGATTGACTAAAAACATAAAGAGATATACTTACTTTTTAAGTAGAGTTACATTCTTTTATAAATTTCTACAACTAACTCATTTTTTTAAACGATGAGTATTCAAGAAGACATGGTCACACTGGAAGAGCTTGAATAAACTTCTAGAGAATAAAATGATCCACAAAGGATAAACTATATATTTACCTTGCCTTTAGAGATTAATCAAATCCAAAAAGGATATTCCTTTAGAGAAAAAAACACTAATCATAATTTCTAAAATTAAACAAACAATACCCCAAAGTTAAATAAATACCATTCAATAAACAAATGTCCTTAAATTCCTTCAATATAATTCAAACTAATATTGAAAAACAAAACTTAGAAGAATTTGTTTATGTAGTCTTCCACGTTAAATTGTATTTCCAAATGACATCAACTACTCTTAAAGTCACATACTTAAAAGTAATTAACCTAATCACATATTCTCTATTATAGGTTAATCATTTCCATAAATAACCCAAATTACAATAAATCCACAATAAAAAAAATGATAAAATCCACCATTACTCCTAAAATGAGATCCCATAGTATTCTATTTTCCTTGGTCATATAGTGTTCCCTACAAAGCGAACATCTTCCAAAATAACATTTATCAATTAATCACCAAATCATTTTCCTATACTAAGGGTATTCACTTTATAAGACATAAGATCCCAAATCAACTTATTATTGATCAATAAAACCATTTAACTAAAAATAATTAGTCACACTAACTAGGGACTTCACGTAGTCCATTGGTAGGCGATAAATCCCTATCACACTTTGGTTGTGGGTTCGATTCCCACACTTTTTCCAACACGACGGGTTGTCACACGGTCTGCGTGTTGTCTTTTTTTCAAAAACTATATTTTATAACATTACCAAAATGAGATAAATTCCTCAAAATAACTACAACATAATTTAACCACAAATGTTATCTTATACCTCGAATTTTCATCACAAAATATAATAACTTGTAATTTCCTCAAACCCAATGATCATATAAAACCAAATGGTTATTTATAACTATATCCACAAGAGAAAGGACAAGTCTTCCTCAAATATCATTCTCACATGATAAATTCCAGGATTATACATATAAGAGAAAATTCACCCAAATTAATCTCAACAACAAGGAGCACTAATACCTTTAAATATTTTTCCATCCATTTATTTCCACATAGGTTCTTCCTTGACCAAGAGGTTATCCTATAGAATAGGGCATTGACTTGGGTGATGCCAAGGTCCCTTAAATTTACGAAAAATGACCGTAATTGGAATCTTGGGGCCATTTTCATTTTCTTCCATAGTACACTTCATTTTTCCTCAGCAATTATTCACTTTTTGTCCTTCCTTCCCACATGTAAAGAATTTATTTGTTCCATTGAGACACTTTCCTGGGTGTCTCCTTCAACATTTCCTGCATGATGGAAATTAAGAATTCTTTTCTCCATGGTCCCCACTGCTGGATCTCTTATCATTCATCACCTTTCTCTTCTTTGTTGAGTGCGGAAATTGGTTAATATATATATTGTTGATCATATTTTTGGAAAATTGATTTGGCATGAAGACGATATCTTTTATGCCCATCAACATTCCATTTTTTTGCTCATTTCCAGCACCATTCTCACCTTGTACATCATTCTCAAAGTCACCATGACTTCCTTTGAATCTAGCCATTGACAAAAACCAGAAAGCATTGTGTGAGTAATAGTAGTCATAAAATCATTTAGAGAATATCATGTCACCATATTCTCAATTTGAAACACATTAGGATTAACCAAGGTAATTTAATCTAATAATACTTCAAATCAGTTTGTAATGAAAATGTAAATTATCCTAAGCATATCCCCTGGGAGTGTCGTAACCAAGAGTGCAGCAAGGCCCGTTGTTGTGCGCCAATTCCCGTTCGAGTCTAGCTCAAAGCGGTGTTTTCGAGTTTTACCCCTAGGAACATCTGTGCCAGAGCCGCCTCTACCTGCTCGTATCCAGACATGGATGTATTGCTTGGAAAACTCACAATGTAACACCCCAAGCTTCTTACGGTAGGTTTCTCTTTGAAATAATGCAATAGCGTGTGTTGTACGCAACATCGAGTTCTAACACACCACAACCAATCAAACCAGCCGTTATGAATAGTAATACCTACTTTTTGAAATTTTATAAATTTTATATCTCAAAATGGAATTCATTTTTGGATTCGAAGTATCGAAATTATCCTAAGGTGAAATTTTGGTACTTTTCGGATAACTTTAATATTTTGATGAATAGTGAAAATTACTAAATTTTAATTAAAAACAACTTTTTTAATCAAAATAATTAATAGTGATAAATTATGAATTTGATTGATTTTAAAGTATATTTAGAATATATTTTTACCATTTAATACAATGTTGGTCATTGGACATAATTACACAATTAAACCGAACATAAACAAGTATCAATCTTTTGATAGTTATTATATCTTAAAAACACGCTTTTTGTTTTGACAGCGGGAATTAATTTTAAATTAATTTCTGCCACTTTTGTGTTTTGAATTTTGAAAAATGGATTCCATATTTGGAATCAGGATGTTCAAATTGTGTAAATAGGTATCTTTTATTTTTAGACATTTTGAATAATTACTTCGGTAAATATTTTATTTACCATGGTTAAAGGGTAAATCCGGTAAATAAGGGTTAAAAAATAATATTATAATAATAACAAATTACCCTAAAACGTGTCCTAACCTTATTGGTTGATATATTTCCGACCATGGGAATCTTTGGGTCGATTTTGGGACCCCATGGTTCCACTTGTAAGTGATAGGGACACTTTATTTTAATTAAGTTAAAATAAATACAAAAATAACACAAGTATATATCTTTTAGAAAACCAATTTTTACATAGGGTTATATATGTTTAATTTTCTACTATAAATATTAATTAGAAATATAAAAATATTTCGTACATAATAGTATTTTATTTATAATTTTTAGACATTAAATAATGTAATTTATATACGACACAATGGTGATGCAGTAATTACCATAATAGTGAAAAATTAAAATGATTGATATTGTAGATACCCAAATAAATATAATATGAGACTTTTTATGAATTACACTATTTTTATAGGTTAATATGACATGTTAGTATTGATTTAATTAACCTTTTTAGAATTAATCATTCTGTTATGATTTTTACAAAAATCAATTATTGAATAGTGTCAAAATTGACAAAAAAGAGTTTTTAAAAAAAATATTATATTATTAATTGATATTAAATTCCTAAAAATCTAAGGTTCGGCCAAAGGACTTATATCATGATAGGTGTATCATTAATGGACCACTTGGGGGTCTCTTGGATGTTTATAGTAAGTTTATTAACCATATAATATAAAAATACAAAGAGACATTGTAAAAGTGAAACTAATTAACTAAGAGTTAATACTTAAAGATAAGGTTAATATAGTAACCAAAACCTGTATAAATTCTATTGGTTGAGTGGTTTTAGACCCATCCCCACCTTAACTTTTAAATAATCCACTTTGGAGCCATTATAAATCGAATATGAATTTATTATAAAATAATATTTCTAGCTTTTCCAAAGGTGCCCCTCACCCCTCTTATAAAAGGGCACTCTCCCTTCTCATTAACTCACACCTTCAAAGCATTTTGGTTCGGCCAAACTCTGCCCAAATACTCTTTAAACTTACCTCACTTAATCCTATAGGCCTTACTTTAGTTATAAATCCAACTTAAGGAGCCCTTTTGATCAAATCAAAATGAAGAACCTGAAGAAGAGGTAATGATTTCACCACCCTTTTTCAAGTTCCTTTCTTCTTCCACTTATTATTTCTTTGTTATTACCATTCTAAAATAATAACTCCAGTATCTTATATATACTGTGATGTTATTATAAATATGGTACAATCATATTCAGTATTCTATCCATCCTTTGAATAACATGTCACCATACGTGCGTACGTACGGCTTACCGTCTCCACGTCGTGGTGTAATTGTTATTCAATAAATTATTATTGGGATGCGTATAATAATGATTTATAATTCATGTAAATAATAAATATAACATGATAATAATTCTGTATATATTATATACCATCCAATTATATATTATTTAAGTATAAAAAGAATGATATTGTTGCTCGTGCGTACGTACAGACTACCGTCTCCACGAACACGATGAGATTCATTCTCCATCGTATCCATTCAAGTCTAATTATTATTTGATGATTAATAATAGTATCTAAGGACTTGATATCATTATAGATATGATTAAGATACAACCTATCCATGACAAACATGACTTACGTAACAAAACATATAAAAGAAATCGAGTAAGTTAACACCCGAAACAACGATAATACTAAGATATTATTAACAAATCAACGTTAAAAGATCATATATGATATCATATTAATGTATATGATTCTTTTATAATTTAATAACAATTATTTCACCATTATACAGGAGGTTATCCTACCCCCAACCAAGGAAAAGTACAAGGTAAGAGTTTATTTCACAATCTCTTCATTATCCGAGGTTGTTTATACGTAATAATCTATTGGGATCTCTTTATCATCCACATCCATGTTTCTTAAAAATATATTTCAAAACATTTTTACTATTTTAAAGGAATATGGGTTAAAGTCATTTATACCTATGTTTGAATTTTTATAAGAGTTTTATAAAGGAATCTTTCTGTCGTTTTCCAAACAAGGTGCTTTTTAACCATTTCGACAGAATTAAGGTAAGAATGTTTTTTAACTTATACGGTGGGTACAGTTATTTTCCGCCATTATAAAATTGTCAAAGCTTCCCTTACAAGCTTATAAGAATATTTTCAAAGGAATTTTTTTATTTTATAAATATATGACTCTTAAATGATTTCAAAATAGAAAGAGATATTTCTCTAAAAAGAGTTTTGATTTCATCTATGTCAAAATCCTTTAATGGATTTTACGCTTATTTGAAGTTGATTTGTTATGATACAAAACTTTTATATTGTATTGAAGGTTTTGTGATATGTTTGACTATGGATGTGTTATTTTTATACCATTAATAGTTTATGGATGAAGTATTTACATTTCGTATGCTAGTTTTAATACGAATGTTTATGTTATGTTTAAACCTTTTCATATGGGAATGCATTGGACTTCATATGTGACAGGTGGAGCCCGCTATAGCTCCTCGATGCATCGGTAGGTCTCATGAGACAAACTAGTGTCTTGGAACAAGGCCTTGGAAAAATCTTATTTGTAGTCTTGGCACGAGGCCTTGGCTATGTGGTTATGATAGTCTGGTATTATGCATTCCATCATTATGAAAGTGGTTATTGATATTGCATGTGATTATTCGATTAGTAGAATATACATGTGAATAAGTAAATGGAATTATTTCATTTTATTTTTTCCATACTATGTTTAATTTCAAGTTTAAAAGGATTTTTTTTAGTTATACATTGCCTTAAATATTTATTCTTATTTATGAAGGTTTCCGCTATATTGTTATCCTTACTGGGCATTTGAGCTCACCCCTTTTCTATGTTTTATTTTTCCCAGGATGTGAAGAAGTAAATTATGAATGACCTGTAGGGATATTATGAGGGTATAATAGTGTGATCTATGGAGACAATATGTTTTTGTAGTAGTTTTTCACTTTATGATGTAATATAAAACTTTATGAATATATCTAGTGTTTCCAAGGCTACTAAAACAATCGGTTTTTTGAGATTTGATCTTTCTTGTGATCATGACATTGTTATGTAATAATACACCGACTCTAGGTAATTGTGGTCGGGGCGTTACAGTTGGTATCAAAGGAAGTTTAGTACAAACCTTGGAGGCTAGATTTAGATAAACTCTCATTAGAGCACGTAGACCTAAGATGAACTTTGAGGATTAGTATAGAAGAAATTCCTAGAATTTTGGTATTGTAGAGATTTTGTGAGTTTTCTGAGAAATACATCCCTGTCTGGATACGAGCAGGTAGAGGCGGCTCTGGCACAGATGTACCTAGGGGTAAAACCTGGAAACACCACTTTGAGATAGACTCGAACGGGAACTGGTGCACAACAACGGGCCTTGCTGCACTCTTGGTTACGACACTCCCGGGGGATATGATTAGGATAAATATAATTTTCTTTATAAATCATTATGAAGGGTTTATGAGTATATACTTCCTCAATGAAAACATTTTTTATGATTATGGATTATATCCATAAATAGTTCAATTTATGTTAAGTGTTTTATAAGTATGGGATTATGTATTCTGATTCATAAACTGATCTAGTTTATGCCATTGTTTAGAAATGATGCCTAGTGGAAGAAATGGAAACCGTATAAATGCACGCACTCTATGTAGGGATTTCACTCCTGCTCAAGATAATTATAGTGGAGTTGGTGATGCAACTGGTGCCGATCAGCTAATCACCATACTGGGACAACTCACTCAGGTTATGAATAATAACCTTACCCGTATGGAGCACCTTGATCCACAGCGTGGAGGATCAATGTTAGATCGATTCATGAGGCAACAACCACCAACGTTCAGTGGGAGTAAAAATCCCTTAGTAGCTGAGCAATGGATAAATTCCCTAGAGAAAATATTTCAGGCTTTGGGGAGTAGTGAAAGGGAAAAAGTTATCATGGCAGTTTACCGCCTCACTGGAGATGTTGATCAATGGTGGTCATTGATTCAAAACACGAAGGAAGATGATGAAGTATCAAATATGGAATGGAGGGAGTTCAAAGATCTGTTTTTAGAAAAATACTTTCCTCGTGACCATCAAGCAGATATGGAAAGGCAATTTCTGAGTCTGAGACAAAATGAGGATAATGAATGTCGTAAAGTATGAGGCTAACTTTACAAGGTTAGCAAGATATGCCAGAGATTATATACGTAACCCAAGAAGTAAGATTGATCATTTATTTGATGGGTTAAAACTATTTCTCCGTCGAGCATTAGTCTCACAATCCTTCTCGTCGTACGAAGACATTGTCTCATGTGATATCAAGACAGAAAAGGAATTCTCTAAGTATTATGACTTTAAAGAAAAGAAAGAGAAGAATAGATCTTCTGATCAATCTGGGAATGGAAGTAAGGGGAATAAGGGAAAGGTTGAATTTCCATCCTGTGGTAAATGTGAGAATAAACACCCCGGTACTTGCTTGAAGGGAATGGGCGTCTGTTACAAATGTGGTGAAAAAGGCCACCAAGATCATGATTGCAAAGGGAAGAAGGAAGCTACCAATGTTCATTGCTATAATTGCAGGGAGATGAGACATTATGAAAATGAATTTCTTAATCGTCAGGGGAACTTACCTCAGAAAAGGCCAAGGGATCAAGGCCAAGCTTTTGCTATCACTACTGCTGAGGTAGAAGCTCTAAAAGACGTGGTGGCAGGTAATTTAATGGTTTCTCAAGTTTAGAAAATGCATTATTTGATTCTGGATCATCACATTGTTTCATATCTTCCCAGTTTTCTAAGAAAATTAGCTATTTCCAATTTGATTTAACAAGGGAGTTGTCAGTTAAAACTCATAAGGGAAGTATCATTGTAACAAAGTTTTGTAAATCAGTCCCCATTAGAGCACATAAATGTTCTTTATCCTCTGATCTTATCATCATACCTATGATTGAATTTGATATAATCCTCGGTATGTATTGGATTTCAGATTATGATGCGAAAATTTATTATAAGAAGAAGGAGGTTACGATTTTTGATGATGATGATAAGGAACACCTTATCTTTAGAGAAGAATCGTCACCACCTAATTATTATCTAGATCCACCCCCAGTAGCTCAACTAAATTCAATTATTGGGGAGGAAGAGAATGAAATGACTGTGGGTGAGGAAAGGAATGTTCAAATAGAGGATGTACCTGTTGTGAAAGAATATGTAGATGTATTTCCGGAAGATTTACCTGGACATCCTCCAGAACGAGAAGTTGAGTTTTCCATTGATTTTATTCCTAGATCAAGGCCTATATCGAAGACCCCTTATAGAATGGCCACTGTAGAATTAGTTGAACTAAAGAAACAACTAGAGAAATTGAGTAATAAGGGATTTATTCACCCTAGTGTTTCTCCATGGGGAGCCCCTGTTCTTTTTGTAAAAAATAAATATGGATCTATGAGGTTATGTATCGACTATAGGGAGATCAATGATATAACAATAAAGAACAAGTATCCTCTACCTCGCATTAATGATTTATTTGACCAACTGCATGGACCTCAATAATTTTCAAAGATTGACCTTCGATCTGGATACCATCAGTTGTGTGTAAAGAAGGAATAAATTCCGAAGACAGCATTTCGAACCAGGTACGGGCATTATGAGTTTACTGTAATGCCTTTTGGATTGACTAATGCACCCTCTGTATTCATGGATCTGATGAATAGAGTTTTCAAGGAATATCTCGATGAATTTGTGGTGGTTTTTATTGATGATATCTTGGTATAATCCAAAAGCTACGAAGATCATGAAAATCACTTGCGCATTATCCTGAAGACTCTGAGAAGACATGAATTATAAGGGAAGTTTAGCAAGTGTGAATTCTGCCTTCATGAGATTTCTTTTCTTGGCCATATTGTCTCTAAAGATGGAATATCTGTTGATCCTTATAAGACCAAGGCAATCCAAGAATGGCCAGCACCTACGAATATAACTGAGGTACGTAGTTTTATTGGTTTAGCAGGTTATTATCGACGTTTCGTCCAGAATTTTTCCCGATTGGATAACCCATTAATGAAGCTCACATGTAAAGGGGTTAATTTGTTTTTGGAAAAAAGAGTGTGAAGAATGTTTCGAATAACTGAATAGAATATTAGTCAATGCTATTATATTGACTCTACCATCAGGGAATGATGGGTTCGTTATTTATGGTGATGCATCGAAGAAAGGACTTGGTTGTGTCCTTATGCAGAATGATAGGGTTGTTGCCTATACATCACGACATTTGAAAATTCATGAGAAAAACTATCCTACTCATGATCTTGAGTTAGCAGCTGTGATCTTTGATTTGAAGATATGGAGGCACTACCTCTATGGTGAGAAATATGAGATTTATACTAATCACAAGAGTTTGAAGTATATTTTCTCACCAAAAGAACTCAACATGAGGTAAAGGATATGGCTTGAATTACTCAAGGATTATGATTTTACGATACACTACCACCTGGGGAAAGAAAACAAGGTGGCAGATGCTTTGAGCAGAAAAGATCATGGAGTTTTGAACAATATGAGAATTGAAAGGGATCCAATTTTCATGGATCTAGTGAAGATGGACATGGGAATAACCAGGGAAGGTGAAACATCAATGCTTTTTCAAATGGCTGCCAAACCATCTTTACTAGAAAGGATTAATAGTTCTCAAAACAATGATGAAGAATTTAAAAAGAAGATTAAAGCTGTGAATGATGGGAGATTGATAGACTTTGTGTATGAAGATGAGATTTTGAAATTCGGGAAGAGACTTTGTGTTCCCGATATATCTGAACTAAAAAGGAAATTGCTGGATGATGCTCATAGTTCCAATTTCTCTATATACCCTGGGAGAACCAAAATGTATAGAGATTTGAAGGATCATTTTTGGTGGGACAACATGAAGAGGGAGATTGCTGATTTTGTGTCAAGATGTATGGTTTTTCAACAAGTGAAAGCTGGAAGGCAACAGCCTGGAGGAGTCATGCAACCTCTTCCCATACCGGAGTGGAAATGGGACAATATTACGATGGACTTTGTCATGGGGCTACCAAAGACTCCAAGAAGGAACGATGCAATATGGGTCATTGTTGATCGTCTTACCAATTCAGCACATTTTCTTGCTATAAGAGAAGATCTACCACTGGAACGTCTAGCAAGACTATATATTAATGAAGTTGTGAGACTTCATGGAGTACCCATATCGATTGTTTCAGATCATGATCCCCATTTTACTTCAAGATTCTGGAAGAGTCTTCAGAAATCCCTAGATACTAAACTTCATTTGATCACTGCCTACCACCCTCAGACAGACGGATAATCAGAAAGGACTATTCAAACCTTAGAAGACATGTTGAGATCTTGCTCACTTGACTTTCAGGGTATGTGGGATCAATATTTACCTTTGGTAGAATTTTCCTATAACAATAACTTCCATTCGAGTATTCAGATGGAACCATATGAAGTGTTATACGGAAAGAGATGTCACACACCAACCTGTTGGGATGACGTTGGTGAAAGAAAACTTGTAGGCCCAGAACTGGTGGAGGAAACGATGGAAAAGGTGAAGGTAATCCAAAATCACATCAAAGCAGCTCAAAGTAGGCAGAAGAGCTATGCTGATAATCGAAGGAAGTATTTGGAATTTCAAGTCGGTGATCATGTTTTCCTGAAGGTATCTCCATGGAAGTGAGTCATACATTTTGGTAAGAAAGGTAAATTGAGTCCCAGGTACATCAGACCTTTCAAAATTCTAGAACGAATTGGGGTTGTAGCTTACCGATTGGCAATGCCGCCAAGTCTCTCCAAAGTTCACGATGTGTTCCACGTATCTCTATTGAGGAAATACATGCCTGACCCAACACATGTACTCACCTATGAGGAATTGGAATTGGAACCTGATCTGTCTTATTGCAAAGAGCCCGTCAAGATTTTTGATACGAGAGAACAAGTACTGAGAAACCGGATGACGCATCTGGTAAATTATTTGTGGAGAAACCATAAGATGGAAGAGGCAACATGGGAACCCGAGGAACTTATGATGAAGAACCACATGAGTCTTTTCATGCGGTAGTATTCTAGAAATTTCGAGTATGAAATTATTTAAAGGTGGGGAGAATGTAACACCCCAAGCTTCTACGGTACGTTTCTCTTTGAAATAATGCGATAGCGTGTGTTGTACGCAACATCGAGTTCTAACACACCACAACCAATCAAACTAGCCGTTATGAATAGTAATACATAATTTTTGAAATTTTATAAATTTTATCTCTCAAAATGGACTTCATTTTTGGATTCCGAGTATCGAATTTAGCCTAAGGTGAAATTTTGGTACTTTTCGGATAACTTTAATATTTTGATGAATAGTGAAAATTACTAAATTTTAATTAAAAACAACTTTTTTAATCAAAATAATTAATAGTGATACATTATGAATTTTATTGGTTTTAAAGTATATTTAGAATATATTTTTACCATTTAATACAATGTTGTTCATTGGACATAATTCCACAATTAAACCGAACATAAACAAGTATCAATCTTTTGATAGTTATTATATCTTAAAAACACGCTTTTTGTTTTGACAGCGGGAATTAATTTTAAATTAATTTCTGCCACTTTCTGTGTTTTGAATTTGAAAAAATGGATTCCATATTTGGAATCAGGATGTTCAAATTGTGTAAATAGGTAACTTTTATTTTTAGACATTTTGAATAATTACTTCGGTAAATATTTTATTTACCATGGTTAAAGGGTAAATCCGGTAAATAAGGGTTAAGAAATAATATTATAATAATAAAAAATTACCCTAAAACGTGTCCCAACCTTATTGGTTGATACATTTCCGACCATGGGCATCGATTTTGGGACCCCATGGTGCCACTTATAAGTGATAGGGACACTTTATTTTAATTAAGTTAAAATGAATACAAAAATGACACAAGCATATATCTTTTAGAAAAACAATTTTTACATAGGGTTATATATGTTGGAATTTCGACTATAAATATTAATTAGAAATATAAAAAGATTTCCTACATAATGGTATTTTATTTATAATTTTTAGACATTAAATAATTTAATTTATATATGACACAATGGTGATGTAGTAATTACCATAATAGTGAAAAATTAAAATGATTGATATTGTAGATACCCAAATAAATATAATTTGAGACTTTTTATGAATTAAACTAATTTTCTAGGTTAATAAGACATGTTAGGATTGATTTAATTAACTTTTTTAGAATTAATCATTCTGTGATGAGTTTTAAAAAAATCAATTATTGAATAGTGTCAAAATTGACATAAAAGAGTTTTTAAAACAAATATTATATTATTAATTGATATTAAATTCCTAAAAATCTAAGGTTAGGCCAAGAGACTTATATCATGATAGTTGTATCATTAATGGACCACTTGGGGGTTTCTTGGATGTTTATAGAAATTTTATTAATCATATAATATAAAAATACAAAGAGACATTGTAAAAGTGAAACTAATTAACTAAGAGTTAATACTTAAAGATAAGGTTAATATAGTAACCCAAACCTGTATAAATTCTATTGGTTGCGTGGTTTTCAACCCATAACCACCTTAACCTTTAAATAATCTACTTTGGAGCCATTAGAAACCGAATATGAATTTATTATAAAATAATATTTCTAGCTTTTCCAAAGGTGCCCCTCACCCCTCTTATAAAAGGGCACTCTCCCTTCTCATTAACTCACACCTTCAAAACCTTTTGGTTCGGCCAAAAGATTGGCACTTGTTTATGTCCGGTTTAATTGTGAAATTATGTCCAATGAACAAAATTGTATTAAATGGTAAAAATATATTCTAAATATACTTTAAAACCACTCATATTCATAATTTATCACTATTAATTATTTCTATTAAAAAAGTTGTTTTTAATTAAAATTTAGTAATTTTCACTATTCATCAAAATATAAAAGTTATCCGAAAAGTACCAAAATTTCACCCTAAGCTAATTTTTATATTTCGAATCCAAAAATTAAGTCCATTTTAAGATATAAAATTTATAAAATTTCAAAAAGTGGGTATTACTATTCATAACGGCTACTTTGATTGGTCGCGGTGTGTTAAAATCTCGAAGTTGTGTGCAACACACGCTATTGCATTATTCAAAGGGAAACGTACCGTGGAAGCTTGTGGTGTTACATTCTACCCTCCTTCAATAAATTGCATCCTCAAAATTTTTAAAATTGGGCTTGGGAATGTAATGGAAAGTCCCACATCGGAAAAAGATTCAATAAAACTACCACTTTAAAAGAAAGAAAGAGAAGTACAAAGGTCACCCGAGATAACCTATACTAGGATTCCATGTAGGAAAACATTGATATGGATGATAAACTAACTGTCAAGTTCTGATGGAGAGGGATAGAAAACATGATCATGAGAAATTTAACAACAAGAAAAGAACAAACTTTTTATGGGACAAACGGTCATTAGTCTCCTTGTAGGAAAAGTAAACGGAAAACATTTTTTTTGTTTTAAGTTAAATGACATAAAGACGATGGATTCATTTATGAGATTGACTAAAAACATAAAGATATATACTTAATTTTTAAGTAGAGTTATGTTGTTTTATAAATTTATACAACTAACTCAATTTTTTAAACGATGAGTATTCAAGAAGACATGGTCACACTGGAAGAGCTTGAAAAAACTTCTAGAGGATCAAATGATCCACAAAGGATTAACTATATATTTACCTTGTCTTTAGAGATTAATCAAAGACAAAAAGGTTAGTACAGGATATAATGGTCCCCAAAAAGGATATTCCTTTAGAGAAAGAAACACTAATCTTAATTTTTAAAATTAAACAAACAATACGCCAAAGTTAAATAAATACCATTCAATAAACAATTGTCCTTAAAGTCCTTCAATATAATACAAACTAATATTGAAACCCAAAACATAGAAGAATTTTTTTATGTAGTCTTCTACGTTAAATTGTATATCCAAATGACATCAACTACTCTTAAAGTCACATACTTAAAATTAATTAACCTAATCACATATTCTCTATTATAGGTTAATCATTTCCATAAATAACCCAAATTACTATAAATCCATAATCAAAACATAGATAAAATCCACCATTACTCCTAAAATAAAATCCCATAGTATTCTATTTTCCTTGGTCATATAGTGTTCCAAACAAAGCAAAAATCTTCCAAAATAACATTTATCAATTAATCACCAAATCATTTTCCTATACTAAGGGTATTCACTTGATAAGACATAAGATCCCAAATCAACTTATTATTTATCAATAAAATCATTTAACTGAAAATAATTAGTCACACTAACCAGGGACTTCATGTAGTCCATTGGTAGGCGATAAATACCTATCACACTTTGGTTGTGGGTTTGATTCCAACACTTTTTCCAACGCGACGGGTTGTCACATGGTCTGCATGTTGTCCTTTTTTAAGAAACTATATTTTATAATATTACCAAAATGATATAAATTCCTCAAAGTAACTATAACATAATTTAAACACAAATGTTGTCTCATACCTTGAATTTTCATCACAAAATATAATAACTTGTAATTGCCTCAAACCCAATGATCATATAAAACCAAATGGTTATTTATAACTATATCCACAAGAGAAAGACAAGTCTTCCTCAAATATCATTCTCACATGATAAATTGAAGGGTTACACATATAAGAGAAAATTCACCCAAATTAATCTCAACAACTAGGAGCACTAATACCTTTAAATATTTGTCCATCCATTTAATTCCACATAGGTTCTTCCTTGACCAAGAGGTTATCCTATAGAATAAGGCATTGACTTGGGTGATGCCAAGGTCCCTTACATTTAAGAAAAATGACCGTAATTGGAATCTTGAGACCATTTTTATTTTTTTCCATATAACTCTTCATTTTTCCTCATCAATTCTTCACTTTATTTCCTTCCTTCCCACACGTAAAGCATTTCTTTATTCCATTGAGACACTTTCCTGGGTGTCACCTTCCACATTTCCTGCATGATGGAAATTAAGGATTATTTTCTCAATGGTCTCCACTGCTGGAGATCTTATTATACATCACATTTATCTTCTTTGTTGAGTCTGGGAATTGGTTAATATATATATTTTTGATCATATTTTTGGAAAATTGATTTGGCATGAAGACGATATATTTTATGCCCATCAACATTCCATTTTTTTCTCATTTACACCACCATTCCCACCTTGTACATCATTCTCAAAGTCACTATGACTTCCTTAGAATACAACCATTGACTAAAACCAGAAACCATTGTGTGAGTAGAAGTAGTCATAAAATCATTTAGAGAATATCATGTCACCATATTCTCAATTTAAAACACATTAGGATTAACCAAGGTCATTTACTCTAGTAATACTTCAAATAGGTTTGTAAAGAAAATGTAAATTATCCTAAGAATATCCCCCAGGAGTGTCGTAACCAAGAGTGCAGTAAGGCCCGTTGTCGTGCACCAGTTCCCATTCGAGTCGGGCTCAAAGTGGTGTTTTCAGGTTTTACCCCTAGGAACATTTGTGCCAGAGCCGCCTCTACCTTCTCGTATCTAGACATGGATGTATTTCTTTGAAAACTCACAAAATCTATACAATACCAAAATCCTAGGAAGTTATTCTATAAACATCTTAAAATTATTTCTTAGGGCTATGTGCTCTAATCAGAGTTTATCTAAATATAGCTTCCAAGGTTTGTACTAAACTTCCTCTGATACCAACTGTAAGGCCCCGAACCCAATTACCCAGAGTCGGTGCATTATTATATAACATTGGCATGATCACAAAGGATCAAGTCTCGAAAGACCAATTAGTTTAGTAGCCTTGGAAGCACTAGATACATTCATAAGTCTTACATTACATAATAAAGTGAAAAACTACAACAAAATCTTGTCTTCATATTCCCTCATACTATCCCTGTAGGTTATTCATAAAATACTTATTCACATCTATGAAAAATAAAACATTGAAAGGGGTGAGATCAGATGCTCAGTAAAGATAACAATATAGCGGAAACTTTCTTAAATAAACATAAACATTTAAGGCAATGTATAACTAAAACAAAAGCCTTTTAAACTTGATCTTCAACATAACGTGGAAAAAATAAATTGAAATAATGCCATTTACTTATTCACATGGATATTATACTAGTCGAATAATCACATTCAATATCAATAACCACTTTCATTATGATGGAATGCATAACTCCAGACTATCATAACCACATAGTCAAGGCGTCATGCCAAGACTCCAAAAAAGATTTTGTCAAGGCCTTGTTCCAAGACACTAGTTTGTCTCATGAGAACTACTGATTCATTGAGGAGCTATAGCGGGCTCCAACCGTCACTTACTAATTCCAATGCATTCCTCATATGAAAAGTTTGAAACATAACATAAACATTCATATTAAAACTAGTATACGAAATGTTAATACTTTATCCACAAACCATGAATGGTATAAAAATAGCACATCTACAGTCAAACATAACTCATTCGATACAATATGGAAGATTTTATTGTATTAGATTAACCTCAATAGATAATGATGAAGGATATTGACATAGATGAAAATAATCATCAAAACTATTAGAGAGAAATATCCCCCCTTTTCTTGAAATCATTTAAAAGTCTCACTATTTGTCAAGAAGTCATTTAAAAACATATTTTTGAATCAAAGTGTCCCATACCACTTTGAAACTTTTAAAATTAATTATAATTTTAAAACCTTAATGTCCATATAAATAAATCCTTAAAACTATTTTTGAAACATGGACATAAATGAGAACGATTTAGAAGAATATATCTTCAAAACATTTAAAAATGATATTTTAGTTAGAGTTTCTAACCAAAGGAGAGACACTTGAATACAAATAATTGTGGTAATAAAAAACTTTTTAATATCATGATAATAAAGGGATTCATGATATACTATGTCAAAGTACATTATATACACTCTATAATAGTTATTTGGTGTATAACAACAAAGGAGTCTCAATGTAATGTAATTTGAGATGAAACTTCTTATAAAGACTGTATCCTTAGGTTAAGGATAAATAAATGGCATAATTATGTGTGAAAAATATAAATACACTCAATATTATTGGATATTCAGTGTAAATAAATTAGATGACATTCACACATATTCTTGTAAAGACAACACCCATGAATTGGATATTTAATGGAACAAATGGATATTGAGTTAAAATTACTATTATCAAGTTCATATAGATGACTTGAGAAATTATAAATGGAGTGATTATGTTTATCAAAATTATTTCCACAAAAATGGGAGTGGAAATTATGACATAAGAAAATTAATAGTGATTCCACACATAATCTTGGAGTAAAATAATCAATGAAGTATGCGTAAATCCGAATGAACAGAAATTGAAATTTCAAATTTCCTTATCGATTTGTTAACATACGAAACATACAACCATGAAACAAGGATCGTACAATGATGATTAAGATATCCAAAAATTAAAGTTTATTACACAATGAATACAATCATGGGAAGTACACACACCACATGCAATAAATAAGTGGTGAACAATGAAAATCTCAGGGAATTAAAAGTGAGATAAGAAACCCCTTACCTTGTACTTTTCCTTGGTTGAGGGTTGGTTAACCTCCTTTATAATGGTGAAATAATTGTTATTAAATTATTCAAGAATCATATACATTAATATGATATCATATATGGTCTTTTAACATTGCTTTGTTAATAATGTCTTAGTATTATCATCGTTTCGGGTGTTAACTCACTCGTTTTCTTTTATATATTTTATTACATAAGTCGTGTTTTTTATGGATAGGTTTTATCTTATTAATATAAAGAATGATATCAAGTCCATAAAATTATTTTTAATCATCAAATTAGAATTATAATTTCATGGATACGATGTGGAATGAATCTAATCGCGTTCATGGAGACAGTAGTCCGTACGTACGTACGAGCGAGAATATCATTCTTTTGATATGAAAATAATATATAATTGGATGTTATATCATATATACAGAATAATTATCATCTTATATTTATTATTTACATCAATTAAATATCATTATCATACCCATCCAAATAATAATGTTTTTGAATAACAATTACACCACGATGTGGAGACGGTAAGCCATACGTACACACATATGGTGACATGTCATTCAATGGATGGATAGAATACCGAATATGGTTGTACCATATTTATAATAAAATTAAAGTATATAGAAGATACTGGTGTTATTATTTTGGAAAGTAAATAATAGAGAAGGAAGAAGTTGAAGAAGAAAGGAACTTGAAAAAGGGTGGTGAAAACATTACCTTTTCTTCGGGTTCTTCCTTTTGATTTAATCAAAATGGATCCTTAGGTTGGATTTCTGATCAAAATAAGGCCTCTAGGTTTAATTGAGGGAAGTTTAGAGAGTATTTGGTCAGGGTTTGGCCGAACCAAAAGGCTTTCAAGGTGTGAAGAATTGGTTATAATTTGGGTCCTTTTATAAGGGGGAGGAGGGGCTCTTTAGGAAAAACTTAAAGTATTAATTTATAATAAATTTATATTCAGTTTATAATGGCTCCAAAGTAAATTATTCAAAGTATAAGGTGGGTATGGGTTAAAATCATTTCAACCAATAGATTTTAGATAGGTTTGGGTCATTATATTAACCATATCTTTTAGTTTTAACTCTTAGTTAATTAGATTGACATTTACCATGTCACTTTGTATTTTAATATTATAAAGTTAATAAACATACTATATACATAGAAGAAACCCCCAAGTGGTCCATTAATGATACACCTATAATGATATAAGTCTCTTGGCTGAGGCTTATATTTTTAGGAATAGAATATAAATTAATAATATAATACTTGTTCTAAAAACTCATTTATGTCAATTTTGACAATATTTAATAATTGATTTTTGTTAAAGTCTTAAAAACGTTATTAATTATAAAAAAATTCATTTAAGAAATACTAAAATGTCATATTAACCAATAAAATTCGTGTATGGAATCAAAAATTTCAAATTATATTTATTTTAACATTTATAATACTAATTATTTGATTCTTTCATTAATAAGGAAAATATTACATCATTATTGTGTCATAAATAAATTTAATTATTCAATGTCTAGAAATTATAAATAAAATACCATCATGTATTAAATATTTTTATCTTTATAATTATTATTTATAGTCGAAAATATAACATATATAACCTTATGTAAAAATTTTTTTTCTAAAAGATATATGCTTATGTCATTTTTTGTATTTACTTTAACTTAATTAATATAAAGTGTCATTATCACTTACAGGTGGATCCATGTGGTCCCAAAATCGACCCAAAGATGTCCATGGTCAGACATGTATCAACCAATAATGTTAGTACATGTTTTAGGGTAAATTAGTATTATTATAATATTATTTTTTACCCTTACTTACCGGATTTACCCTTTAACCATGGTAAATAAAATATTTACCGAAGTAATTATTCAAAATGACTAAAAATAAAAGTTAAATATTTACACAATTTGGAAATCCTGATTCCAAATATGAAATCCATTTTTCCAAATTCAAAACACATAAGTGGCAGAAATTAATTTAAAATTAATTCCCGCTGTCAAAACAAAAAGCGTGTTTTTAAAAGATAATAACTATCAAAAGATTGACACTTGTTTATGTCCGGTTTAATTGTGAAATTATGTCCAATTACCCACATTGTATGAAATGGTAAAAATATATTCTAAATATACTTTCAAACCACTCAAATTTACAATTTATAAATATTAATTATTTTGATTAAAAAAGTTATTTTTAATTAAAATTTAGTAATTTTCACTATTCATCAAAATATAAAAGTTATCCGAAAAGTACGAAAATTTCACCCTAGGATAATTTCGATATTCTGAATCCAAAAATGAAGTCCATTTTGAGAGATAAAATTTATACAATTTCAAAAATTGGGTATTACTATTCATAACGGATACTTTGATTAGTCGTAGTGTGTTAGAATCTCAAAGTTGCGTATAACACATGCTATTGCATTATTCAAAGGGAAACGTACCATGGAAGCTTGGGGTGTTACACATATGGATATGGTTTAAACAGACACCATTCACAAAAAACCATTGGGAAATGGTCTTTTTCCTATAGTGTCAATAATGTTTTTCTTTTTGTATTTATAAGAATGCGACTCCTCCTCCACTATAAAAGGGAACTCACAACCTTCACTTATTCACACCAATAAATCTCATTGACTCATCAAAAACCTACGCAAATAATCTAAAAAATTCCCTCATATCAATCTAAAATCCTCAATTTTTCGAGAAATCAAACCAAGGAAGTCCTTTGGGGCAAACCAAAATGAGTTACCCGAAGAAGAGGTAACATTCTTCAACGAGTAATTTTATTTTATTTATTTATCCACCCCTTAAATTATCCTTATATAAATATTATATAATAAACTCAGTATAATAAATATAATTATATTTTTATGCTAATTTTACCACCTGAACCTTAACAAACTTCCATAAAATGGGATACACAATCATTGTTCGTGTGTACGACGGACTACCGCCTCACAAATCGATGTCGTTCGTTCTTCCATTACCACCAATCAAGCTAGAGAATAATGATGAAATTAAATTTTTTATATGATATTTATTTTATTTATGATGAATTGATGCATTATAAATTATTATATTACATATAACTTCATGATTTTCATTTTGTGGGAATATGATAACTTTATTTGTGGACGTGTTGACTATTGCCTCCTAAAGTGATGTGATTAGTTCACACTTTACATAGAATGTATTAAGGGTATGTTTAATAAAATATGTGATATATATGAAATAATAATGATACTGGAAAAATAATATATATATATATATATAATTTACTTTTCTTTTTTAAAAAATATGATAAGAAAATGGAAACAATATTCATGTGTACGTACGGCCTACCGTCTCCATGAACGATGTATTTTATTTCATATATCTATATTTTATAGATTATTATAAATACTTTTTTACTGAATATATATGATATTTATATAATGTTTTACATTTTGTAAATAAGTAAATCATGATAAAACTAAGAGGATCAAGAATGACAAGACAAAAAATATATGAAAAACAAAGCATATATTACCCAAAACATAACATTAACATGGAATTGTTAGTAAAAAGGTAATATAAATTCATAATAAAATAATATATGTTATAATATATAATAATATTATTTTTTTATATTTATAATAAACTTATATTTATTAAACTTGAGTTTTTAACATGTACGACAAAACTCAAGACTTAAGGTAAGAGTTTTCTCATCGCACTTTTATTTTTGTGAGATATATGCTATATTCACTACTTATTCTTGTTGTGTGATGTATATACCAACCTATAAAATTTTATATCACGAATTTAATTTAGTTAATTATATTAAAAGTTTTAATTTATGTTATTCTTTCATGGGGATCACAATTCAAAAGTTACTGATGTAGTAAGGGGATTTCTGGTCTCACTTTTATTTCTGTGAGACTTATGTCATATTCACCACTCATTTTTTTTTCTGGTGTATATAATGGAAATGAATGAATTATATTATTCTTATAATTAAATTTATGGGTATTTAAATATCCATTTTATTATCTCTCTTTCATGGGGTTCACAGTTCAAACATTAACAAATTGGTAAATTGATTTTGTCTCAATTTGCCTTCTTTGAGACATATGTGATGTTATGAACCTATATTCTTTTACGAGGTGTATATAATGAACTTTTACAAGTTATATTATGAATATAATTATTTTCAATATATTATAATATTCATTTAATGTTATTATTTCATGGGTATTATGATTCAAAGTTACAAAAGTGGTATGATTTTATTGCTATAATCTAATCGTTTATCGGGATTGGTTATGATTTTGCTTCCATTGATGAAATATTATAATAAATATCTCAATAAATATCATGAATTTTATTCTACTCTATTTATTCATGATATCATCATGTAATTTTACTATTTCTTCATCTCTTTGGTACTTAAGATAATTAAGAAAATCCGAATTTATTTCTCTCTTCAGTCGAAAATATATTTTATTCAAAAACCATGTTTTCTAAAAATATTTTCAATTTTTTAAAGTATATTTTATGATATTTTTAAGGAAAAATATTTTAAAAATATATTAAGTTTTAAAAAGTGTTTTAAATGGTTTTAAAATATTCCTTTATATGTTTTCAAAGTTTATTTTCAAAGAAAAGGATCTCAATGATTTCATAGATTCCTTTATAAGTTTTCAAATATATTTTCAAAGATAAAGGTTTTAAATTTTTTTATGTTCTAATAAAGTGTGTTTCATAGTATAAAATATATTTTCTTGATGAAATGTTTTTAAAAGATCTTTCAAAATTATTTTCCATCTAAGATAACATCTCTTGGTGTTACTTATTCCTTACTAGGAAGATGAATCCATGAATACCATTCATATTATTTTTTTGAATGGCTTATGTTATGATGAAATGATGTTTATGAGACTTTTTTCTCTTCCATGATTTATACCACGATAAAACACTTATAAAACCCACTTATTTTAATGGGTTATTCTTTGATGAATTATTATGAAACCTATATATTTTCCAAAGATTTTTATATGATTACTTGTTTATGATACCCATTTCAATTCATGGGTTGTGATGCGAAGTTTATAAATCCCATATTTTTTTATGGGTCATGATATGATGAATGTTTTATTATCTTGTGGTACACATATGTATGATTTCATTTTGTGATGGGTGAGACCTATATCTCCCTCCAATGCATTGGTTAAATATTTATATCTCATGAGATAAATATGGGATGCATGTAAACAATATTGATCTACAATGGGAAACATGTGTGTCTTGATCCATAATGAGAAATAGGTGCATCTTTATACCCAATAGGAAACAAGTTCTTCCCAATCTACTATGGGAAATAGGTGTGTCCTAATTCACTATGTTGACGGTCTTGGTAGTTAATCTTGACACAAGAAATGGTTTTATGTATTTCTGATTATGCCAAACTTATATGACATGATCTTATGGTTGAAGATTTATTTATGATGATTTATCACTCTTACGATTCATGTCTTTTGTGCTTCCATTCTTTAGGCCACGACTCATGTATATGATCTTTGATATGCAGGGTCTGATCTTCAATGTCACGACCCATCCTCGGGGCCTGTGTCGTGACTACCCCAAGCCCGCCTTCCATAGGCCAGTGGCTGGCGACTAGCCCCAAGGCGTAATTCCTGGTAAAAAGGGAAGGCATTGCCTTTGAAAAGTAAACAAACACTACAGAGCAAGAAAGCAGTAGAAGTAAACACTAAGTAAAAACTGGGTACAACAGTAAGTGCGGAAAAGTAAGTGGGCTAGTATACAAACCCAAACTGAAAGTAAAGTACAACTGGAAGGGAAAACAACAACTGAAAAGTAAAGCCGCAATGCCGAGCTGTCCACTGTAAATCCCACCTGAAGGGTGAGTTCAGATAGCCTCCTCTGCTCCTCGGGTCCAACCGACCGCTCCGAGTACGTCCCGTCCAGTGGTCCACCTCCAGGTACCGTCCTGCTCAACAAGCCTCAACCACGATCAGCACTGTCCGTCGTCTGCAACCAACACAACGTAGTGCGGGCATAGCCCGTGCAGGGGTGAGTATAAGCTACTCAGTAGGGACCCCAAGACCCCGGAAGGTCTCCCTAAATCCACAAATGATAATCCAAAAAGGAAAGATACAACCACGAAGTAACATCCGACACTGCTTAGGTATATACCCATACATATACCTAAGTCATCAATTCTCGTTCGACTCCAACATCCGAGCCCAAGTACAACCCAGTCCACACAGGAAAGTAAAACGTAAATCTACACAGGATAGCACAACACAATCCACATAGGAAATCAAAACAGGATTCATCTCACACAGGTATACTTCTTCGTATGACGATAGAGATGAGCAGATATATCCACTGATTCATCTAAGCGGTCGGACCCACAAAGGATCGATAGGTACTAACCCCCGCAATGACCCACATAGGATCTGACCCACAAAGGATCGATAGGTAACTAACCCCCCGCAATGACCCATATAGGATATGACCCAAAAAGGATCTGACCCACAAAGGATCGATAGGTAACTAACCCCCGCAAAGACCCACACATGATCTGTAGGCGCTGGCTCACACAGAACCGCTGAGCGCTGACCCACAAAGGATCAGACCCACACAAGATCGGTTGTACTGATCCACATAGGATCGCTGAGTGTTGTAGTCGTCGCCGTCGAATCCACTGAGGATCTCTGTACAGTCATCATCGTCACAGTCGCAAACGCAGCCAGCACTAGGGTTCCCGCACACAGCAAGCTCGTTCGGGAGGGTCCGCTCCACGAGCCGAGAGGCTGATACATCAACTGACACATAGTCCAGAGTTGATGTATCCAAAAGTTCCGTATCGTCAATATGAACTCAACGTCGCAGAAGGCACGTCAATCGGACGTCCGGAGCTTAAGTTATGAGCGTTTCTGCTCCGAGGGCCCGGTTAGTTTCGTGTACGAACCAACTCGGCCGAACCCAAAGTATTTCAAAACCTTGATTGAGATATACCAAAACGACCGTCTCGATCCAAGGATCTCATCACAGTTGACGGCGCGTCGATCAGAGGTCCGTAGCCCGAGATATGGGAAAAAGACCACAAAGGGGCCGAAAATGGGGGTTTCGGGCCCGAACCGACCTGACCCGAGACCCCCTAGGTCGCCATAACCGGGTCGGACCGGCTGGGTGCGGCCCGGCCCGGCTGGCGCGGCGTGGCCCGGCCTTGGCGCAGCCCGGCCCGGCGGCTCGGCGCACTGGCACCAGCTGGCTCAGCCGAACGACCGAGCCATTCGGTTTGCGGGGGGGGGGGGGGGGGGGGGGGGGGCGTTGCCCCCCCCCCTCCATGTGTTTTGTAACTACGGCCTCCCTTAATGGGGGCCGCTAGCTGGCTGGCTGGGGGTTTGAACCCCCGGCTTCTCTCCTGTCCGGCCGGCCGGTTTCTGCCGCCACGGGACCGGCAACGGCCGGTCCCCTCCCTGCTCCAACGCCGGCGGCCCGTTTCCGGCCGCAGGTCCTGCTCCGACGCCGGCGGCCCATTTCTGGCCGCCATTTCTCACGCTCCGCCGCGGCCCGGTACCGGTCGCGGCCTTCATTCGTTCGGTGCGGCGCGGCGGCGCCGCACCCCTCCGCCATACCCCTCTTCGGCCGCGGTGCTTTTGCGATTCTCCGGCGCGGCGTGACGGCGCCGCGACTTGGTTCAGATTTTAAAAAACACGACGCGTCGGCATCACGCATTCTTGCTGTTCGTTCCCACGCAGTGCGACGACACCACGTTACTTCCTGTCGTACCGCAACAATAAGAAAAAGAAAGGGAGGGGGGTCAGCCGTGTTTGTGCGGTCCGGCCTCCTCCCGTTAATTGGTAGCATGCGGTCCAATTATACGTGGATAATGAACGAGAGTAAATCACGAAAAGAAATCGCATAAACCCCTACCTCATGCGAGCTTGAACAGAGGTTCGTCGAACGAGGATTCGTCATGGGAAGAGACGTTGCGAAAGAAGATGTCGACGGCGTCGCGGTACACGGCGTCGCGTAATCGGTTTCCGAGAACTCGACGTTCTTCGTTGGAGACCAATGTGTTCCTCGCATTCTTCATTGAAGACGAAGAAGTTCCTCAAGTCCTTAGCTCTTTTCTCCCAAAGACTCCACCACAAGAAGGTTCCAACCCCAAATAAAATAATTCCAACTCTTATTTTATTAACATAACATAAACTTTTGAATTTCAAGAGTTTGAATTAATTACACTTAATTAATTCGTGACAAGTTTTCATCCATAATGGTGAGTTGAGGGGATTTTAAGAAAGTGAAGGGGTGGGGTTCATGTGGGCCCCACCACCTTCATAACCTATAAATGGAAGTTGGGTGGTTTTCCCCAACTTCCACCCAAAGCTTAATCCACTTAAAGAAAATAAAAATTGTAGTGAAATTTTTTTATTTTAACTTCCACAACCTTTATCAACCTCTCTCGTGAAAAAGAAACTTCGGAAAAGGTGTTTCTAATCAATTAACGGTGCTACGGTTCCATCGGTGCCCTCAGAATTCGATTCCGAGCACCGGTTCAAAAGTTAGAAATTTCCGCTCGTTCGTTCACTGAACATACCCGAGCTAACTTCGGATAGTAATTCTGGGCACACCGGGCCTTGGAATCAAGTGCCGTCAGAAACTGCGTTCTTGTAAAATCCCAAATAAAATTAAGAAAAATTTTTCCTTGAATTTTACGGGTCTTTGCATTACTCCCATTTCAGGGATTTACGTCCCCGTAAAGATACATCGAAAACTAGGGAAACAAATGTGGGTACTGAGCACGCATCTCAGCCTCCCGCTCCCAAGTGCTCTGCTGGAGATTCTCATGCTGTCATCTGATGCACACTAGAGGAATCGACCATCCACGTAGGACCCGCTCCTGTCGATCCTCGATCTCCACTGGGACCTCCGTAAAAGTCTCCCCATCATCAACGTCTAGCTCCCCATGGTCAATGATATGCGTCGGGTCGTGCACGTATCTCCTCAGCTGAGATATGTGGAAGACGTCGTGCACCCGGTGCAACTGAGGTGGTAGAGACAGGCGATAAGCCACCTCTCCAATCCTACATAGGACCTGGAATGGTCCTATGAAGCGTGGAGATAACTTTCCGCCTCTGCCAAACCTCCGTAATCCACTTCGTGGTGAGACACGCAAGAATACATGGTCGCCATTCTCTAACTCTAGTGGCCTCCACCTCCTGTCAGCATAAGACTTCTGCTGGCTCTGAGCTGTCCTCATCCGCTCCTGGATGACCTGGACCTTCTCTGTTGTGGCCTGGACCATCTTCGGTCCCACAAGTGCTGACTCCCCAAGGTCTTTCCAGCACAAAGGAGATCTGCAAGGTCAGCCGTACAACGCCTCATATGGTGCCATCCTAATGGTGGAGTGGTAACTGTTGTTGTACGAAAACTCCACCAAGGGTAGGTGGTCCTCCCAGCTGCGAACAAAGTTGAGGACACATGCGTGGAGCATGTCCTCGAGAGTCTGAATGGTCCTCTCTGTCTGACCATCTGTCTGAGGGTGAAAGGCAGTTCTCAGACGTAGCTGCGTCCCGAACGCCTCCTGCAACCCATTCCAAAGCCGGGAAGTAAAGCGTGCATCTCGATCGGAGACGATAGATGATGGAAAACCATGAAGCCATACAATCTCCTGAATGTAGAGACGTCCCAATCTCTCCACTGAGCCCTGCTCTCTGATGGGTAAGAAGTGAGTCGACTTGGTGAGTCGGTCGACAATCACCCAAATGGAGTCGTGACCTCTGGAAGTGCGTGGAAGTCCAGTCACGAAGTCCATAGATATCCCATCCCACTTCCACTCTGGGACCTCCAAGGGCTTTACTAAGCCTACTGGTACCTGGTGCTCTGCCTTCACCTACTGGCAGGTGAGGCATCGAGAAACGAACTCTGCCACAACCTTCTTCATGACCGGCCACCAGTGTTGTCGTTTGAGATCCTAGTACATCTTCGCCACTCCAGGATGTACCGCCAAAGGAGAAGTTTGAAACTCTCTCAGCACCTCCTCCCGTAAATCAACTGGCACCAAGGTAAATCCTCTGAAAAGGACGTCGTGCTCTGCTCCAAAGGGGAAAACATCAGGTACCTGAACTGAGGATATCTGTGCACGCTGCGTCTCACAGTCAGTATCCCCACGCTGTGCCTCTCTGACCCACTGCAGTAGTGGAGGGGAGACTATGAGAGACTGAAGGAAGGATAATCCATCTCTATCCACAAAGGATATCTACAAAGAGGCTAGCTGCTCTGTCGCCTCCTCAAGTATCTGAATGCCTGCCCTCCTGCTGAGAGCATCAGCTACCACGTTCCCCTTCCCAGGAGTATAGACTATCTCAAAGTCATAGTCCTAGAGGAACTCGAGCCATCATCGCTGTCTCAGATTCAAGTCCTTCTGAGATAAGATGTATCTGAGACTCTGATGGTCAGAAAAGACTGTAAAGCACTCTCCAATCAGGTAGTGTCGCCATGTCTTCAGAGCGAAGACCACTGCTGCTAACTCCAGGTAATGGGTAGCGTAGTTCTACTCATGCGGCCTCAACTGACGTGATCCATAGGCGATCATGACCCGCTCCTGCATCAGGACATATCTGAGTACGGTCCCTGATGCAACGAAGTAGACTACGTACCCTACTCCCTCCTCAGGCAACCTCAAGATAGGTGCGCTGGTCAATATCTGTCTCAGCTCCTGAAAGCTCTGCTGACATCTGTTTGACCACACAAAGGGTTTTCCCTTATTCGTCAAAGCTGAGAGTGGTGCCACAACTCTGGAGAAGCCTGGCACAAATCTCCGACAGTATCCAGCTAGTCCCAAGAAACTCCACACCTCCGTCACGCTCTTGGGTGGCTCCCAAGCTAGTACTGCCTCAATCTTAGCAGTATTCACTGAAACTCCCGCCTCAGAGATGACGTGTCCCAAGAAGTGGACCTCACGTATCCAGAACTGACACTTTGAGAGCTTACCATAAAGGTGATGCTCTCGGAGTGTGTCTAGTAAAACCCGCAAGTGGTAGGTGTGCTCCTCCTTAGTCGTCGAGTAAATCAAAATGTCGTCGAGGAATACGACGACAAATCGATCGAGGTATGGCTGAAAGATCCTGTTCATGAGGTCCATGAACACTGATGAAGCATTGGTTACTCCGAATGGAATAACAAAGAACTCATAGTGGCCATACCGACATCTGAAGGCCGTCTTCTGCACGTCCTCATCCCGAACTCTGAGCTGATGATAGCCTGACCTGAGGTCTATCTTTGAGAAACACCGTGCTCCCTTGAGCTGATCGAAGAGGTCATCAATCCTCGGTAGCGGATACTTGTTCCTCACTATCACCTGGTTCAGACGACGATAGTCAACACAAAGTCGCAAGCTCCTGTCCGCCTTCTTGGTGAACAAAATCGGGGAAGCCCAGGGTGAAACACTGGGTAGGATGAATCCCTTGCCCTGCAAGTCATCCAACTGTACCCATAGCTCTCGAAGCTCAGTGGGGGCCATCCGATATGCTGGGGTGGATATCGGGGATGTACCGAGGTACATGTCAATATAAAAGTCTACCTCTCTGCGAGGAGGTAGTCCTGGAACGTCGTTGGGAAAGACGTCCGCATACTGTTCCACCACTGCAAGAAAACTAGGACTCCGCATGTCAACTACTCCTAAGCTGAGGCTAGCCAACTGATGAGTGATGGGATTTCCTCTCCTCTGCGAGAGTCCATCCTGTGCTGCAAAGGCTCCCTTCTCACCGGTGATGGTGAACCTGCTCCTGTCGATGCGTACACATCGCACCTTGCGCCTAATACAGTCAATCTGTGCATGGACTGTAAACAACCAATCCATGCCCAAGATGACGTCGTAAGGCCTCGACGCTGCTAAAGGAAGATCCCAACCAAAGCTCTCACCTCCTAGAGTAATCTCACACTGCCGGCACCAGTGCGTAATCGTCGAGTCTGCTCCCGTAGGAGTCTCTAGCTGTAAGGATCGATCCAACAGATCTGTCGGAATCTCCAAGCTCCGAACAAGGAAAGCGAATATGAAAGAATGACTCGCTCCTGTGTCTATAAGTACTGCAGCAGGGGTGGAATAGACACAGATAGTACCTCGAATCATCTCAGGAACGCCGTGGTCATAGGCCTCTACTGCCTGGAGCTGTGCCTGTCTCTGCCCGCCAGCTCCCTGTGGTCGGGGTGGACCTCCTGGTGGTGGTGGTGGTAGAGCCTCAAAGCGTCACCCACCACCTGCTGCTCGGCCAACTCCTCTTCCTCGGCCGCCTGCTCCCTGCGGACCGCCACGGTCGACCCTCTGCCTCTGCCTGGGTGGCCCCTCAACCGTTTTCTACTCCTCGGCATGGCGGGTCGGGCAGTCACGAGCCATGTGGCCCTGCCCGCCGCATGAGTAGCACTGCCTGCCTCTCGAAAGACTGGCTTTGCGCTGTATGCCCCAAACTGCTGAGCCAGTGTCCTGAGGTCGTCTGCCTGAGGGTCTAGTCTTCTTGGACCCATGAGTCATCCGTCGACTTCCTGCTACAGAAGACTCTGCTACGTGCCGCCCCGCGGTAGGTCTCGCTGCTAAAGAAGGCTCAGCAAGAAAACTATCGATCAAAAGGGCTCGCTCAAGTACTCCTACTTGAGTCGGAATGCTGAGGGAGATCAGTGATGCCCTGATCTCATGCCTCAATCCCGGCTCAAAGGTCCAGGCCCGGAAGAATGGGTCCCGTACCATGTCAGTCGAGTAGCGCGAGAGATCGGTAAATCTCACCGAGTACTGGGCGACTATCAAGCTGCCCTGCCGCAGCTGAAGAAGCTCCTGGATGCGCACCGCAGGGAGGGTGGCTAGGAAAAACTCCGAGCGGAAGAGGATCTCAAATTCCGTCTAGAGGAGAGATGCCTCATCGTGCACCTGGAGCATGAAGCTCCACCATCTGCCTGCTGCCGCGTGCAGTAGGCTCGCTGCAAGGATCACCATGAGGTCTGCTGGTGTCCTCACTAACTTGAAAACTCTCACCACTGCCTCCAGTCAGTCCTCGGCTTCCTGGGGGTCCGTCTGCCCGCGGAACCTGGGTGGTCGCTGGCACTGAACTCATGTAGTGCACTAAGGCAACGTGCATCATCAGCGACTGTGGCTAGAAGCATCGGTGGCTCGGCGGGTAGAGGTACCGCCGGTGCCTCAGCTGTCAAAGGGCCCTGCACCAAGGCCTCGTCGCTCGGTGGGCTGTCGTCACGCTCAACTCTCGGAACCCTAGCTGGCTGCCGTCGTGGGGCCATCCTAAAAAGAAAAAAGATGTGCCATGGTCAGAACAGTATACCTGGTGAGATAACACAAAGTAATCACAAGGAAAACTTGAAACACACATGCAATCAATGTTTCCGTGCATTAAGTCGGAAATCAGAAGTCAGGGTCCTGGTGTATGGATACGTCGGCCGCCGCACCAACATTGGACTCCCTAGACTGATAACCACACCCAATACGCTTAACACTATTGATTCACATAGAAAAAGATCAGAGTCCCAAGTTCTGTGGTAGAACTGAACTCCTCTGATACCAATTTGTCACGACCCATCCTCGGGGCCCGTGTCGTGACTAACCCAAGCCCACCTTCCATAGGCAAGGGGATGGAGACTAGCACCAAGGCGTAATTCCCGGTAAAAAGGGAAGACATTACCTTTGTAAAGTAAACAAACACCACAGAGAAAGCAAGCAGTAGAATTAAACACTAAGTAAAAACTGGGTACAATAGTAAGTGTGGAAAAGTAAGTGGGCCAGTATACAAACCCAAACTTAAAGAAAAGTAAAACTGGAAGGGAAAACAAAAACTAAAAAGTAAAGCCGCAACGCCGAGCTGTCCACTGGAAATCCCACCTGAAGGGTGAGTTCAGATATCCTGCTCTGCTCCTCGGGTCCAGCCGACCGCTCTGAGGATGTCCCGTCCAGTGGTCCACCTCCAGGTACCGTCCTGCTCCGCAAGCCTCAACCACGATCAGCGCTGTCCGTCGTCTGCAACCAACACAACGTAGTGCAGGCATAGCCCGTGCAGGGGTGAGTATAAGCTACTCAGTAGGGACCCCAAGACTGCTGAAGGTCTCCCTAAATCCACAAAGGATAATCCACAAAGGAAAGATAAAATCACTAAGTAACATCCGACACTGCTTAGGTATATTCCCATACATATACCTAAGTCATCAATTCTCGTTCGGCTCCAACATCCAAGCCCATGTACAACCCAGTCCACACAGGAAAGTAAAACGTAAATCCATACAGGATAGCACAACACAATCCACATAGGAAAGAAAAACCGGATTCAGCTCACACAGGTATACTTCTTCGTATGATGATAGAGATGAGCAGATATATCCACTGATTCATCTAAGCCGTCAGACCCACAAAGGATCGATAGGTACTAACCCCCGCAATGACCCACATAAGATCTGACCCACAAAGGATCGATAGGTAACTAACCCCCGCAATGACCCACATAGGATCTGACCCACAAAGGATCGATAGGTAACTAACCCCCGCAAAGACCCACACAGGATCGGACCCACACAGGATCTGTAGGTGCTGGCTCACAAAGAACCGCTGAGCGCTGACCCACACAGGATCGGACCCACACATGATCGGTAGCACTGATAACATAGGATCACTGAGTGCTTTAGTCATCACCGTCGAATCCACTGAGGATCTCTGTACAGTCGTCGTCGTCACAGTCGTAAACGCAGCCAGCACTAGGGTTCCCGCACACAACAAGCTCGTTCGGGAGGGTCCGCTCCACGAGCCGAGAGGCTGATATATCAAATGACACATAGTCCAGAGTTGATGTATCCAAAAGTTCCATATCGTCAACAGGAACTCAACGTCGCAGACGGCGCGTCAATCGGACGCCCGGTCTGAGAGTTATTGGCTTTTTCGTCATAGGGGCCCGGTTGGTTTTTAAGGAAAAACCAACCCGACCATATTCCACTTGCGCCCAAACCTCAGGTGGAGTAAGCCAAAAAATCAGTATCACTTAGAGGTATCCATCAAAGTCGACGGCACGTCAATCGGATGTCCGAAGCTTAAGTTATGAGTGTTTCCGCTCCGAGGGCCCGGTTAGTTTCGTGTACAAACCAACTCAGCCAAATACAAAGTATTCCGAAACCTTGAGTGAGATATACCAAAATGACTGTCTCGATCCAAGGATCGCATCGCCACTGACGGCATGTCGATCGGAGGTCCGTAGCCCGAGATATGGGCAAAAGACCAAAAAGGGTCCGAAAACGGGGGTTTCGGGCCCGGACCGACCCGACCCGAGACCCCCTGGGTCGGCCCGGCCCGGCGGCCCGGCCCGGCTCGGCGGACTGGCGCACTGGCACGCGGAACCAGCTAGGTCGGCCGAATGGCCGAGCCATTCGGTTTGCGGGCGGGGGGGGGGGGGGGGTGCCCCCCCCCCCCCCCCCCCCCGTGTTTTGTAACCGCGACCCCCCTTAATGGGGGCTGCTAGCTGGCCGGCCGGGGGTTTGAACCCCCAGCTTCTCTCCTGTCCGGCCGCCCCGCCCCGACCAACCGGTTTCTGCCACCACGGGACCGGCGACGGCCGGTCCCCTCCCTGCTCCGATGCCGGCGGCCCATTTTCGGCCGCTGTTTCCCACGCTCCACCACGGCCCGGTACCGGCCGTAGGCTTCATTTTTCCGGTGCGGCGTGAAGACGCCGCACCCGTCCTCCGCGACCCCTCTCCGGCCAGAGTGCTTTTGCGGTTCTCCGGCGCGGCACGACGACACCGCGACTTGGTTCATATTTTTAAAAATGCGGCACGTCGGCATCGCACATTCTTGCCATTCGTTCCCACTCAGTGCGACGGCACCGCCTTACTTCCTGTCGTACCGCAACAACAAGAGAAAGAAAGGGAGGGGGGTCGGCCGTGTTTGTGCAGTCCGGCCTCCTGCCGTTAACTGGTAGTATGCGGTCCAATTATACGTGGATAATTAATGAGAGTAAATCATGAAAAGAAATCACATAAACCCCAAACTCGTGCGAGCTTGAAAGGAGGTTCGTCGAACGAGGATTTGTCACGGGAAGAGACGTCACAGAAGAAGACGTCAACGACGTCGCGGTACATGGCGTCGCATAATCAGTTTCCGAGAACACGGCGTTCTTCGTCAGAGACCGATGTGTTCTTCACGTTCTTCGTCGAAGATGAAGAAGTTCCTCAAGTCCTTAGCCCTTTTCTCCCAAAGACTCCACCACAAGAAGGTTCTAACCCCAAATAAAATAAGTCCAACTCTTATTTTATTAACATAACATAAAATTTTTAATTTAAAGAGTTTGAATTAATTCCACTTAATTAATTCATGACAAGTTTTCATCCATAATGGTGAGTTGTGGGGGTTTTAAGAAAGTGAAGGGGTGGGGTTCGTGTGGGCCCCACCACCTTCATAACCTACAAATGGAAGTTGGGTGGTTTTGTAACAACCCGAGATTTTATGAAAAATATTCTTTTTAATTTTATTAATGTCTTGTGTTGTACGCTACACCAAAAGGAGCTTACACAATACACATCCTTGACTTGCCTTGCATTACACGCAATCCCAACCTTCCTCGATAGCGTGTGTAGTACGCAATACTGAGTTTCACGAAACAACGATATGCTATTAAAATATTATTAAAACTAGCCGTTATAAATAGTAATAACCACTTTTTGAAAATTTGTAAATTTTATTTTTCAAAATGGAACTCATTTTTAGATTCGGAGTATCGAATTTAGCCTAAGGTGAAATTTTGGTACTTTTCGGATAACTTTCATATTCTGATGAATAGTGAAAATTACTAAATTTTAATTAAAAGCAACTTTTTTAATCGAAATAATTAATAGTGATAAATTATTAATTTGAGTGGTTTTAAAGTATATTTAGAATATATTTTTACAATTTAATACGATGTTGGTCATTGGTTGTAATTTCACATTTAAACCAGACATAATCAAGTGTCAATCTTTTGATAGATATTGTTTCTTAAAAACACGCTATTTGTTTTAACAACGGGATTTAATTATAAAAATAATTAATGAAACTTCTATGTTATGAATTTGGTAAAATAGACTTTATTTTTGAATTCGGAATATAAAATATAGCTTAGGATGAAATTTTGGCATCGTTCTGAAAAACATCAATTTTTGATGAATAGTGAAACCACTAAGTGGTAGGTTAAAAACTGAATTTTGCATAAAACTTAATTTTACCGCTTCTGTGAATGGAATTTCGAAAATCCGAGAGACACGGTTAATATCAAGGACTAAAATGTGGTTCAATGAGATGAAAATAATTTTTGGTGAATAGTAACTTTTTACTTTTTTTTACCGCGGTTAATAGTAAATAGGGTAACTAAGGGTAAATATGATATTAATATTACCCTAACACATGTCCTAATTCTATTGGACAAGTGTAATTCGACCAAAAACAAACTTAGGAATAAAATATGACCATTTAGGCCCACTTGGATTAGATTAGGACATTTATTATTAATTTATTTAAAGAAGGGTTAAAATAGTTAAAATCAAAGTTTAATAAGTAAATCATTTATAATATGGGGTTATACATAAGATAAATTCGATTGTAAATATTAATTAGAAAGCTAAAAATATTTCCTACATGATGGTATTTTATTTGTAATTTTTAGACATCAAATAATTTAATTTATTTATGACACAAAGATGATGCAGTAATTATCTTATTAATGAAATATTGACATAATTGATAATATAAATACCAAAATAAATGTAATTTAAGACTTTTTATGAATTCCACTAATTTTATAGGTTAATATGATATATTAATGTTGATTTAATCAACTTGGTTCGAACATATAATTCTGTTATGACTTTCACAAAAATCATATATCAAATAGTATCAAAATTGACACAAAATAGTTTTTAAATCAAATATTATATTATTAATTGTTATTTTATTCCTAAAAATCTAAGGTTAGGCCAAATGAATTAGATAAGGATATATATATTAATAATAAACAAGTTGGGGTTCTTTTGGCATGTTATAGTAAGTTTATTAACCATATAGTGAAAGAAAACAAAAAGACATGGTAAAAGTTAAATTATTTAACTTAGAGTTAAATCTAATTGATAAGGTTAAAATAATACCCTAAACTTGTCTAAATCTTATTGGTTGATAGGATTTCGACCCATCCCCACCTTATCTTCGAAATAAGACCCTTTGGAGCCATTATAAACCGATTTTTACTTTAATATAAAATAATATTTTGAGATATTCCTAATGTGCCCCTCTCCTCCCTTATAAAAGGACACCTCCTCCCCCTCCTCCTCACACTAATTTGAGCACTCAAGCTCGGCCAACCCCTGCCAAAATCTCTTCTCCACTTCCCTAGAAACATCCTAGAGGTTCTGGTCTTCCTCAAAGACCAATTTTAGTGCCCTAAGAGGAGGTCTCAAAGAGGCGCTTCAAAGAAGAGGTAATTACCGTTACCAATTCTTTCATCTTTATTTCTTCTTCCACTTCTTCTTATTAGGTTGTTTCATTATGAAGTAATAACATCAGTATCACTCATATACTGATATGTTATTATAAGTATGAAACAACCCTATTTCACCATCTATCCATCCTATGGAAAAAGAAATCACCGCGCGTGCGTACGTACGGAATACCGTCTCCACGCCGTGGTGTAATCTATTTTCCACCACCACCTTACATGGATGGGTATAATGGTGTAAAGAATAACTATACATAGTTATTACAACATAATATTGATTCTGATATATTGTATAATCCACTCCAATTCAATTCAATAATTATGGAAATGATATCATCGCTCGTGCGTACGTACGGAATACCGTCTCCACGACGCGATGAGATTCATTCTTAATGATTAACCATTCATGAATGATTATAAAGTATATATAATAAGTACTAATGAAATATATGACAAAATAATGATACTGGATTTATGTATATATATATATGTATGTCATCTACTTACTTCCATTCAAGACAATAAAGAAAGAAAAACAACGTTCATGCGTACGTACGGACTACCGTCTCCATGAACGGTGTTTTTCATTTCATTTATCTATATATTATATATATATATATACTGAATATATATGATATATAAATCATATTTTATATTCTGGATGTAAGTAAATCATGATATAAGTAATAATAATGTCAAGAACAAAAAGTCAAAACACCTACGATAAATGAAACGATTTTACCCAAAATGCTTCTTTAACATGGAATTTACAAAAGAACGGGTAATATAATGTCATAAGTGAACCATATATGATATCATAACAATGAATATGATTCTGTAATAATTCAATGACATTATTTAAATCATTATACAGGATGTTCGGACACATACGAAGCAAATCGGACCTAAGGTAAGGGAAAATGTCACAATCTCACTTTTATCCGAGATTGTTTTTACTTTGGTAATTACTGGGGTGTATTTTATCATCCACATCCATGTTCCCTCAATATGTAATATTATTTCCATCCTTCTACAATAGTTTATATCCAATTTTACCCTTCATTGAGTTTTTAGTAAAAGATATGAAAGGAATCTTTTGTCGTTTTTTTTTCGTACGAGGTACTTTTTGACTTTTCCGACAAAAGTACGAAGAATGTTTTTTCGGCATGAATGGATTTTTAAAACATTATTTCCAAGAAGCTTCCTTTACAAGTTTTCAAGTTTATTTTTAATCAACTTCTTTTAGTTTATAATTGTATGACATGTTAAGAAAAGAAAAGTGTTTTTGAAAAAGAAAGGATATTTTCCTCAAGAATGGAGTTCAAGTGTTTTATCAAAATTATTTTCCATCTAAGATAATAAAGGGTTCTGTTTTTATCCCTTTAATTAAATTGATTTGATTATGTTGTGAGGGAATTATTTTTATGAATTCATTTGCCTTATATGATTTGTTTTATGATGTCATAATGTTTCAAGAATCCCATTTTTGTTACATGTGTTATGCGATGATGTATGATTTATGATTATGTGGCACACATAAGAAAGGATTCATTATAAGATGGGTGGGACCTATATCTCCCTCCAATGCATTGGGTAAAGATTTTATATCTCATGAGATAGACATGGCTGAAATGGTAGGTTATACCAGTTCAGTGAAACAGGACTGAAACGAGGGTTACTCGATTCAGAAAGGGACTTTGTCCACTAAGATAGTCTTGGCAATGAGTCTTGACTAACAAGAAATGATTCTCTATGATTATGTGTGTATGCCACAAAGTTTCATGTTTTAAGTTATGATTATTGGGATTTCATTTCACTACTATGATTTATTCCATGTTATGAAATTATGCTCTCTTTTGCAGGTTAAAATTTCCAAAAGTTATGTTCTTATGAATATGATGTGATTGATTTCTCTTTTGGTTACCCTTACTGAGCATTTGAGCTCACCCTTTTATGTTTTCTTTTCCCCAGGATATAAAGAAAGGTTTTAGTTTAAAAAAAGGGGAAGATCTTTATGGGAGATATTGAAGATCTTTCACCACGATTAGAAGATTACGTTCCGAGTTTCCAAAGACACTAAACTATTACGATCCTTGTGTGTGTGTTTTTGTTATGTACTAAGTATTCCGCAAAAGTAATGTAATGTCCATGTATGTGAAGCTTCGGGTCTCTACAGTTGGTATCAGAGGAAAGGTTTAGTCAACCTTTGGAAACTAGGATGCGAGAACTTTAGTAAGATCCCTAGAGATATTTATAAGGTATGTCTAGGGATGCCCCTAAGGATAAGTATACGTATAGGATATAGTCCTAGAACTATGGTAATGATATTAGATTAAACCAAAGATTTTAGATATTTTAGTTACTCCCCCTTTATTATGATTTTTGCCTCTCACACTATTCTTTTTGGGTTTTAGAAAATGGCTGGAAACAAGGTGATTCACGATAATGGAGGATATGATGGACAATGGAATGATATTCTTCATGAGCAACCAAATGAAATGGGATTTTGAAGTCTAAACATCATCATTATGCCGAATCAGCAATCTCATAATATGATCAATAAAGTAAAATTTGGTAAGTTTCCTGACTCGGCTAATAAGAGAAAGATGGAGTTTCATGATGATCCTAGAGGAAAGAAAGTTCAATTTCCCCTATGTAAATCATGTGGGAAGAGGCATCAAGGAGAATGTTTCAAGGGAACTGGAAGATGCTTTGGGTGTGGAAAAGAAGGACACAAAGCAAGTAAGTGCAAAGGAAAAGGGTCGGTTAACACCATGGATGAGGATAATGGTATTGCTACGACATCAAAAATGGTTAAGTGTTTTAAATGTGGAATGTATGGCCATTATGAAAACAAATGCCCTAAAGGAAAGACTCATGAAGAGAATCAGTATGGTCATATGGGTAGTATTTATGTGGATGATGATGAAGAGACTACAAATGATATGTGAGATGAAAGAATTTTTGAAGCTCGGTCAATGGTTTAAGAATGTAGTGGAATGATTACATGTTTATCATGTGTAATGTTGTATAATAAATCTCTTGGTACTATGGAATAAAGAGACGTCTAAGGATTGTTACACTGTTGTCTTTCCTTGAGTTATGAAAGTGTATGATTAATGGTACCACTATCCATGAAAGGTTATTCAGATATTTTTAGAATTTAGATGATATGCGCACAATGAAGGAATAATAAGATAATGGGATGTTTGATAGTATTCATGAGCTCATGATTGATATAAGGACTAAGTGATATCATGGTTTGAGTATATATAATTTTGAGGATTTTGGTATGTGAAAAGTGTTAACTTTTAACTGCATTCAAGTTTTCACTAAGGTATTCAAGAGAATACACGATTAAGGACTTTGAATGTTTGGAATGTGACCAACAAAACATATCTTATGATATATGGGGATCGATGATGGTGTTAAATCTCTGGTAATCATTTTCACTATATTATGAGAGTCGACTACAGTATTATGGATAAGACTAAAAGATTGGAATGGATTATGTTGGACATAAGTTAGTATTGTTTGTTTTTTTCGATATTATTGATGGGATGTTATATAGTTTTGGAAAAAGGACAACCTGCAGGACGGGCGACGGCCCATCGCTTCGGACAAGGCTGTGGGAATCGAACCCACAACCGAAGTGCGACTGGCCTTTATCGCCTACCACTGGCCTACAGGAAGTCCCTGTTTAGTAGAAACTAGTGTTATTATATTAAGCAGTATGATATATGAAGTATAAGTCCATTTTAAGAACCATATATGATTAATCCCACTATAGATCGACTTATGCATATAATTTTTGCTAACCTTTTGTTTGAGACAGATGGAATGACCCGTCATTCTATCACATGATCTGCTAACACTTCATGAATAACAAATTCAACTTCATTTATTTAAGAGATGAAGTGGAAATTGTTTAAGGCACGAACAACAGTGAGATTGTACCAAAATAAAGTAAGTATTTATTCTAATTCAAATTTTCAACTTTAGGGAAATGATCTTGAAAACCAAAAATGTTGTCCTAGTGATCTTATACCTGATGAATCAGATGGTACCTTATATCATCACAAATCTATGGATTTGTGATTACTGGATTTTCCATAGCCATGTTCTCTACCACTCTCCATCAGAACATGATGGTTAGATTTCTCTTCCATATCCATATTTTCACCTATGTGGAAACCCAGTGATTAGTTTATTTGGGTAACCGTTACGTTTCATACTTTTGTTTTTAAATATTGGTTTTGATATTCCTTTTTACGATGTGGGTTTCTATTGAAGAAACTTTCGAATAGTAAACCATTTATAACCCCGACGAATTTCGAGGGCGAAATTCATTTTAAGGGGGGTAGAATGTAACAACCCGAGATTTTATGAAAAATATTCTTTTTAATTTTATTAATGTCTTGTGTTGTACGCTACACCAAAAGGAGCTTACACAATACGCATCCTTGACTTGCCTTGCATTACACGCAATCACAACCTTCCTCGATAGCGTGTGTAGTACGCAATACTGAGTTTCACGAAACAACGATATGCTATTAAAATATTATTAAAACTAGCCGTTATAAAGAGTAATAACCACTTTTTGAAATTTTGTAAATTTTATTTTTCAAAATGGAATTCATTTTTAGATTCGGAGTATCGAATTTAGCCTAAGGTGAAATTTTGGTACTTTTCGGATAACTTTCATATTCTGATGAATAGTGAAAATTACTAAATTTTAATTAAAAGCAACTTTTTTAATCGAAATAATTAATAGTGATAAATTATTAATTTGAGTGGTTTTAAAGTATATTTAGAATATTTTTTTACAATTTAATACAATGTTGGTCATTGGTTGTAATTTCACATTTAAACCAGACATAATCAAGTGTCAATCTTTTGATAGATATTGTTTCTTAAAAACACGCTATTTGTTTTAACAGCGGGATTTAATTATAAAAATAATTAATGAAACTTCTATGTTATGAATTTGGTAAAATAGACTTTATTTTTGAATTCGGAATATAAAATATAGCTTAGGATGAAATTTTGGCATCGTTCTGAAAAACATCAATTTTTGATGAATAGTGAAACCACTAAGTGGTAGGTTAAAAACTGAATTTTGCATAAAACTTAATTTTACCGCTTCTGTGAATGGAATTTCGAAAATCCGAGAGACACGGTTAATATCAAGGACTAAAATGTGGTTCAATGAGATGAAAATAATTTTTGGTGAATAGTAACTTTTTACTTTTTTTTTACCGCGGTTAATAGTAAATAGGGTAACTAAGGGTAAATATGATATTAATATTACCCTAACACATGTCCTAATTCTATTGGACAAGTGTAATTCGACCAAAAACAAACTTAGGAATAAAATATGACCATTTAGGCCCACTTGGATTAGATTAGGACATTTATTATTAATTTATTTAAAGAAGGGTTAAAATAGTTAAAATCAAAGTTTAATAAGTAAATCATTTATAATATGGGGTTATACATAAGATAAATTCGATTGTAAATATTCATTATAAAGCTAAAAATATTTCCTACATGATGGTATTTTATTTGTAATTTTTAGACATCAAATAATTTAATTTATTTATGACACAAAGATGATGCAGTAATTATCTTATTAATGAAATATTGACATAATTGATAATATAAATACCAAAATAAATGTAATTTAAGACTTTTTATGAATTCCACTAATTTTATAGGTTACTATGATATATTAATGTTGATTTAATCAACTTGGTTCGAACATATAATTCTGTTATGACTTTCACAAAAATCATATATCAAATAGTATCAAAATTGACACAAAATAGTTTTTAAATCAAATATTATATTATTAATTGTTATTTTATTCCTAAAAATCTAAGGTTAGGCCAAATGAATTAGATAAGGATATATATATTAATAATAAACAAGTTGGGGTTCGTTTGGCATGTTATAGTAAGTTTATTAACCATATAGTGAAAGAAAACAAAAAGACATGGTAAAAGTTAAATTATTTAACTTAGAGTTAAATATAATTGATAAGGTTAAAATAATACCCTAAACTTGTCTAAATCTTATTGGTTGATAGGATTTCGACCCATCCCCACCTTATTTTCTAAATAAGACCCTTTGGAGCCATTATAAACCGATTTTGACTTTAATATAAAATAATATTTTGAGATATTCCTAATGTGCCCCTCTCCTCCCTTATAAAAGGACACCTCCTCCCCCTCCTCCTCACACTAATTTGAGCACTCAAGCTCGGCCAAACCCTGCCAAAATCTCTTCTCCACTTCCCTAGAAACATCCTAGAGGTTCTGGTCTTCCTCAAAGACCAATTTTAGTGCCCTAAGAGGAGGTCTCAAAGAGGCGCTTCAAAGAAGAGGTAATTACCGTTACCAATTCTTTCATCTTTATTTCTTCTTCCACTTCTTCTTATTAGGTTGTTTCATTATGAAGTAATAACATCAGTATCACTCATATACTGATATGTTATTATAAGTATGAAACAACCCTATTTCACCATCTATCCATCCTATGTAAAAAGAAATCACCGCGCGTGCGTACGTACAGAATACCGTCTCCACGCCGTGGTGTAATCTATTTTCCACCACCACCTTACATGGATGGGTATAATGGTGTAAAGAATAACTATACATAGTTATTACAACATAATATTGATTCTGATATATTGTATAATCCACTCCAATTCAATTCAATAATTATGGAAATGATATCATCGCTCGTGCGTACGTACGGAATACCGTCTCCACGACGCGATGAGATTCATTCTTAATGATTAACCATTCATGAATGATTATAAAGTATATATAATAATTACTAATGAAATATATGACATAATAATGATACTGGATTTATGTATATATATATATATGTATGTCATCTACTTACTTCCATTCAAGACAATAAAGAAAGAAAAACAACGTTCATGCGTACGTACGGACTACCGTCTCCATGAACAGTGTTTTTCATTTCATTTATCTATCTATTATATATATATATACTGAATATATATGATATATAAATCATATTTTATATTCTGGATGTAAGTAAATCATGATATAAGTAATAATAATGTCAAGAACAAAAAGTCAAAACACCTACGATAAATGAAACGATTTTACCCAAAACACTTCTTTAACATGGAATTTACAAAAGAACGGGTAATATAATGTCATAAGTGAACCATATATGATATCATAACAATGAATATGATTCTGTAATAATTCAATGACATTATTTAAATCATTATACAGGAGGTTCGGACACATACGAAGCAAATCGGACCTAAGGTAAGGGAAAATATCACAATCTCACTTTTATCCGAGATTGTTTTTACTTTGGTAATTACTGGGGTGTATTTTATCATCCACATCCATGTTCCCTCAATATGTAATATTATTTCCATCCTTCTACAATAGTTTATATCCAATTTTACCCTTCATTGAGTTTTTAGTAAAAGATATGAGAGGAATCTTTTGTCGTTTTTTTTTCGTACGAGGTACTTTTTAACTTTTCCGACAAAAGTACGAAGAATGTTTTTTCGGCATGAATGGATTTTTAAAACATTATTTCCAAGAAGCTTCCTTTACAAGTTTTCAAGTTTATTTTTAATCAACTTCTTTTAGTTTATAATTGTATGACATGTTAAGAAAAGAAAAGTGTTTTTGAAAAAGAAAGGATATTTTCCTCAAGAATGGAGTTCAAGTGTTTTATCAAAATTATTTTCCATCTAAGATAATAAAGGGTTCTGTTTTTATCCCTTTAATTAAATTGATTTGATTATGTTGTGAGGGAATTATTTTTATGAATTCATTTGCCTTATATGATTTGTTTTATGATGTCATAATGTTTCAAGAATCCCATTTTTGTTACATGTGTTATGCGATGATGTATGATTTATGATTATGTGGCACACATAAGAAAGGATTCATTATAAGATGGGTGGTACCTATATCTCCCTCCAATGCATTGGGTAAAGATTTTATATCTCATGAGATAGACATGGCTGAAATGGTAGGTTATACCGGTTCAGTGAAACAGGACTGAAACAAGGGTTACTCGATTCAGAAAGGGACTTTGTCCACTAAGATAGTCTTGGCAATGAGTCTTGACTAACAAGAAATGATTCTCTATGATTATGTGTGTATCCCACAAAGTTTCATGTTTTAAGTTATGATTATTGGGATTTCATTTCACTACTATGATTTATTCCATGTTATGAAATTATGCTCTCTTTTGCAGGTTAAAATTTCCAAAAGTTATGTTCTTATGAATATGATGTGATTGATTTCTCTTTTGTTTACCCTTACTGAGCATTTGAGCTCACCCTTTTATGTTTTCTTTTCCCCAGGATATAAAGAAAGGTTTTAGGTTAAAAAAAGGGGAAGATCTTTATGGGAGATATTGAAGATCTTTCACCACGATTAGAAGATTACGTTCCGAGTTTCCAAAGACACTAAACTATTACGATCCTTGTGTGTGTGTTTTTGTTATGTACTAAGTATTCCGCAAAAGTAATGTAATGTCCATGTACGTGAAGCTTCGGGTCTCTACAGGTTTTCCCCAACTTCCACCCAAAGCTTAATCCACTTAAAGAAAATAAAAATTGTAGTTAAAATTTTATTTTAACTTCCACAATTTTTATCAACCTCTCTCGTGAAAATGCAACTTCGAAAAAGGTGTTTCTAAGCAATTACCGGTGCTGTGGTTCCATCGGTGCCCTCTGAATTCGATTCCAAGCACTAGTTCAAAATTTAGAAATTCCTGCTCGTTCGTTCACTGAACGTACCTGAGCTAACTTCAGATAGTAATTCCGGGCACACCGGGCCTCGGAATCAAGTGCCCTCAGAAACTGTGTTCTTATAAAATCCCAAAGAAAATTAAGAAAAAATTTTCCTTGAATTTTACAGGCCTTTACATTCAAATGTTTTTATCATGTTATATTACCCTTATTCTCATGTTATGCTTACATATCGCCTTTATTTTTACCCTTACTAAGTATCTGAGCACACCCTTTCCTAATATTCCTTTCCCTAGGTTATGAAGAAAATTTTTAAGAAGGTGTACTAAAGTGTAATGTCTTTATGGGATATGTTTAAGATCATTAACCAATTTAGAATAATATGTTCAATGTTTCCAAAGTCATAAAAATATTATGGTCCTTAGGCATGTACTTTTTTAATGTTTTGAATATTCATCTAAAATGATGTAATATCCAAGTATGTTAAGACTGTGTCACTATAGTTTGTAAAGTGGTTTTTATTAGATTTCAAATGGTGTTTTAATTGTGTGTAGTTTTACACTTGTGAAAATTCCATGGTGGTTTCTTAATAAAAAGAAAGGGAATGGGTGTCCTTGGATGTGTTGTGATGTTAAGGAGAAAGGACCTTGTTGAAGGGTAGGTTAAAAATGTTTTATGTGGTGTTTATGAACTTGTGAAATGGGTTGGGTCTTTTGTGACACCTTAGTTTTAAAGATCCATTGAGACCATGGTAAATGATGAATGATTAATGATATTGAAAATTTTATAAATGATGTGATAAGAAAGGAAATGAATGATTATGTAATGGTTTGGGGTGGATGAAGATGACATTCCAAGTCCAATTTGGATTCATGGAATGATTCTCCATGTTTTTTGACCCGTGAATAATGGTTTGGGATATTGTACTGATGCCCCACTCTCTGGTTTTGAGTGGGCTAGATTGATGCCCTAGGCTCCTTGATGCATCATAGTTATTCATGGGAAGGAATAATTCTTCTGGACTCAAGGGTATGGACATGGAATTCCATATCAAGGTTGGGATGGTCAAACATGACATTCCAAATCTAGGTTGGATTCATGGATTGATTCTCTATGTTTTCTGACTTGTGACCTAAAGGTTGGGATGATCAGATGTAGAATTTTGAGTCATAGTTACATTCATGGATCAGTGCTATGAGTTTGTTAACTCATGACCTAGTTGTTGAGATGACCAAATATGACGTACCGGAACTTGATTGGGTTATTGGACTAAGTATCATTGATTTCAAACATATGACCCCTATGATACATGGTATGGGTACCCAGACTAACGCTTTGGGGTAAAATGTATTAAATAAACGGATAAATTAATTCCCGTGTGAAATAAAGTGGTAGATTCAAATCATGATGAAATGATGGAACATAAATATGTAAATGGATATTTAATAAGTTTTTAAATATAATTTTTTTTTTCAATTTATGTATACTTGTTTACTATGAATTTTATTTTTGCATACACTATTGTATAGACTGACTATTGATTTAGACACCATTGCTGGTGGACTGCTGAGTTTTAATCACACCCTTCTTTGTCTTCCATGGCACTTGGGTAGCTAAGAAGATGCTACTTTTTTTCTATTATAGGTTTAGGAAATAAACCAGTGGTTTGTTTTATTCTCGGGTTAATGGGTTGGAGCATGGGATTTAAGGACTTGGTTGGGATACATGAAAGTGTTTGAGATGTTTTATGGTTTTGGTATTTTGGATTTTTATTTGTATGACTTCCTGACATGTGGTGTATTCATCTTATTGTTATAGCATGTGTTATTTTGTTACTTGTTGGTTGTTTTCATATATTGTACATTTATTGTTCTTGATGGTTATTATATCTATTGGTATTATTTTTATTATTGTTTTACTATAATAAGTGGGTATAGTATCCCCATTGTAACTCTATATACTTGCATTTCTAGTCTGTATCCTCTGGTATATGGGGAGGTTCTCCTAAGATCATGTAGCGACCTAGCTCGAAACACCAGTTTCTTTGGCCATATGGATGATATGTTACATTTTGTATGATTATGGTAAGAATCTCATGTAACAATATGTGATAGTCATGATATCTTAATGATTTTAACTTCACATATCCAATATTCATTTTTTTGATATGCTACTTAAATAACCATCTATAACCTTGATATTCTCAACAAATGAAAAAAATTCTCTCAACAACTGCCATGACATAAAAAAAGAGGAACTGACCACTTATTTCTACCAATTAGAATGAGATGATGTTTTTTCTTAATACCCCAATCCTACAATTCTTGAAATGCTCTTATTATATCCTTCATTTTTCCCTTGACATTCATAGTTTCTTCAAGTAATATTTCACATATATATTTTTTCAATATGCATAACATCTAAAAAATGTCACAAAAAATTTGATGACCAATACAGTAAATTGAAGAATATATTTCTTTCCTCTAATTGAAATGAGTATATTTTTTAATACTCATTTTATTTCTTGACAGTGGATGAAACTTTTTGAAAACAACATTTATACTTTCAAGATCTTACAAGAATTAATTTACCATGATATAAAAATGTAGTTTATCTTTATAAAGAACATTATTGAAATTTTATAGATCATTTTTGAATGGATGTATGTTGGAAAAAAATCTCTCAAGGTAAATTTACAGTGGTTTTGGGTTGATTGTGTCTTTTGAAAAATAGTGTTTTCAAGGATAGTTATGGATTTCTAGTCATATTTTCGACAAAGTATGTTGAAAAATATCCAATACAAGGGAATGGATTCTCTAGAGGTAGTACAAAAAATTATGTACACAAGGTGGCATCATTTCCCAGTGTTTTCCAAATTTTGGGGTAAAAAATTTGGGGAATGACTTAATCATCATGAAATTTTTATTTCCATGAATTCCTTATAAAAATATGTAAAATTCATGAGTTTCATGAATATTAAAGTTTTGTAAATATTTTGATATTCGTGAAGGCATCTGGTGTCATCAAGGTCTGAAGGTTCGTGAATGTACAAAGGTTTGATGGTAAAGATCCGCGACTATGAGAAGCTTCTCTAATGGGAAATTTACTTGGTTCTTTGTGAAGACAGAGAGGTTCAAGAATGAGAATCATGAGATTTGTAAAAATTTTATGATGAGGATGGAATCTTTCTGAAAAGGAGTCAATGCCTTTAAATAGACCTCTAACCCCTTAGATATATAGATAAAGGATTAAAGAAAATCCAAAGTCTCTTAATTTATGAAGGTGATTCATGAAGGTTATTATTTTAAAAAAGTTCATGAAGAAAGGAAGTTTTCAAAGGCTATGTAATCTAACCAAAAATAGTAATCATCCCAAAATTATTGAGCTTCGTGAAGGATAATTAATATTCAAGAAGGAAGTCAGTTTTAAGAAGGATAAGTGAGCTTCATGAAGGGATGTAGCTTTGGAAAGGTGGTGAGATTTGATAAATTAGTGATATTCATGAAAGTTGGGGGGTTCATGAAAGAATAAAATTATTTGGAATAATTGGGTAGTTTCATGAAGGCTGGGTAAGATTCATAAAAGTAGCGAGCTTCACAAAAGAAATGAGCATCATGAAAGTGTTAAAAAGGGATTCCCATATAAATCTATAGTAATGAGTAGATGAAAGTGTAACTTATTGATGCACCAAATGAGGTGTAAAGCATATTGATTCAAGTGATGAAAATGTAATCATCTGAAGGAGCAGTGTGGACACTTTAGTTGAGAGAGCAATGAGCTTTAAAATTGTGTTTGGTTTTAAACCAGGAGGGATAGTGAGTAAGCTCCAAACCTCATAATTGGAAGTGAGATTTAGTGTATTTGGTACATAGGCACATTTCATGTATTTGATCCCTATACATATCCTAGCGAGGGTAAAAAATGTAATTTTTTTGTGTCATATGCATTTTTTAATTCTCATATTATTCTATGCTATGAGAAGGAGATAAAAGAGTATTTTGTTCAATGAAAAAACAAGATCCAACGAGAATTTGTTTAATCTATCGTACCCTAATTAACCCCCTCTCAAGGTATTTAACCTAGTTGGACTAATAATTCATAATTAGTTGGAAATGTCATTGTTTGATGAAACTAAAACTCCATCTATGTTTTAATATTTCCAACCATGTAGTTTTTCCATATATTAGATAAGATATTTTCCCCTCATTATCTAGCCATACATCATTCCATAATAAGTAAAATAATTTATGGTCCACATAAGAGAGTAACACATTTGAAATGACCCATTCCTTGAAGTATCATAGGTAGGGGCACCCTCAGTCCACAACTATTTCAGCTTTTTTATCACTAGTTGTAGATACAAATCCATATAATTCCTAGGATCATTAAACTTAGAAATAAATACAGTCATGAAAATATATGGATTCTGTGTTCACATCCAATGTAAAAGATTAAATATTTTATTGAAGATGGTCCATGTGATGTGCACATTATGAGTCTATCCAAATGGATTAAAATAATTACATGATAACCCTGGTCTGACATTACACATCTTTGATAATTTTTTTATTTAACTCATTAAATTTAAATATATATATTTGGTGTAAAAAATTCTCACTGATTTTATTTATTTCTCCATGAAATATCATATCTTTTCCCATTTTTTCTGACATAAACATTCATTAAAGGATCTTTATCAATGAAAAGTGCCACATAAATTTATGGGGAACATAATACATTACTTCATATTTATTACACTTCAATATTCATGTACCACATTCCATGAATTCCTTTGAAGAGACATTTTTATTCCAATATAGCATAAAACTGTTAAGGGAGACATGTATTTTCTAGAAGAAAATCTAAGAAGATCAATTAACTAAGTTTCCTCATAATAGTTTTTTGTAATGTTTACACCATTGGGAATAAATTCTTTCAAACATTAATGTAGATAAACAAACCCACTATTATTAAATTCATACAAGGTTTTATCATAAAAAACCCATAAAAAATCTATTTTATTCATCATAACACAACAAGGATACACTGGTTTGTTTGCATCCTCCATCACCTTATTAAATTTCTCATTTTCATTATTATGTTTGTTACTATAAAAACCTAACTTTTAATTTTTAATCATTAATTGAAATTATATTTTTTTATGTTCAGGATGACAAAAAAGGAAATTGATCAAATATATTATCTTTCAAAACATCACTATCATTTCTTTACATAGTTTCTTCTTTCTAAAATGTTTCTCTATTATGGTTACATACCTCATAATTGGTTTGAAATAAAGTTCTAGTGATATGATAACTTAAAACTTCATGAGTTAGCCATGGTCATCCAATGAAATTATAACAAGTACATCGAAGAAGATCCTTCTCTAAGGAATTATTGAAAATGAAGTCTAAAAATATTTCAATATTACTCCAAAACTCATTTGAAACTTGATAAAGGGAATAAATTCAACATAGATTCATTGTAAAATAAAAAATAGAAGACGACATACAATAAAATAATGTATTATTATTCACACATATTTATTAAAAAATAAAAAATAATATAATGAAAACAAAACAATTTGATATTTATATCAACTCAATAAAATGTTAGTTAAGTAAATTATAAAAGTAAATGAAACTCATGTTTATACAATTTTAGGTTGGTTTATGATCCAATTTATACTCATCATTTTATTAAATTAGATGAAACTTATATTTATATAATTTTTTTTTAAAAACCAATTCTTTCTTAATACTTTAAAAACCATGTGCCATAACTTGTTCTTGATCCAAAAAAATCCCCCTTTTTATATCATATAACCAAATAAACATTTCATTTAAAATTATAAGAACGATTCATGTCATTGGAAAATTATTAATAAACTAAATTTTACATGGAAATAATTCATTTTTAAGGATGGAAACAAAGAAAAAAATTATAAATACTCATTGAAAAATTAAAATTTAAACCACCAATTAAATAGTTTATTTTTGGTTAAACCAAAATTCATTACAATTTATAATATATTTAACAATATATTAGTATTTAAATCACTATAAATATAAACCGAAATTAAATAACCCAATAAAATAATACACTTTTAGTAAAAAAAAATTATTTCATAATTAAAGATACATAAAAATAATTCCAATCTTTCACATAAAATAAATTAAAGATGTTTTCCATTAAAACAACTAAAATCCACAAAATACATTAACTATTTTTTTTTAATTTAAAATAAAATCAAGGAAAATATTCTGAACCGGGAATAGATAATAGAAAATGAGAAACAATAAAAATTGAATACACAAATTCAATTATTCAAAGAACATATGAACCTCCCAGTTTGATGAGAGGAGGCGAAGGAGGTGTGGTGTATCTTAACTAGAGGTGATAAGTGTTGTGTGTCTCGAGTATAGGGGTTCTGAGAATCTGCAGTGACTCAAGAAAAGGGAAGGGGGTGAGAGAAGATGGAGTTAGTGATTGATTGCTGGTTGGAGTAGATGAGGTAAAACATAGATAATAGGTTAGGGAAGAGGGGGTCCAGGAATGATCACAGTTCAGAGGGGATGAGCGAAGAAATATTTGAAAGGTGAGGGAAAAGGGAGTCGGGGACCAATCATAGGTCATAGGGGATAATGGAAGAGGAAGGAGAAAAGTGAGGGAGAGTGAGAGTCTATGTGAGGGTTTCTTTAGGATATGTGAGTTGATAGGTTTTTAGGAATTATAATTTCATGTTTTTTTAAACCATAACAATATCCAATCTACTATCATTATTCTTAGAAAACCATAAAAATAAATACTATATAATTTCAATTTTAAAAAACATTACTATAAACAAAATATTTTTATGGTTCTTTTAAAACCATGACCATAGCCTCTATTGTCATAGATTAAAAAATCAGGAGAATAGCTCTGTTATTTTTGGGGGGAATTCTTGTAGTGATAGGTGAAAAATAGGGAAAAATATTTGGAAGAGAATATTGGGTAAGGGATAAGAATGAAATTTTATGAGAGTTAAGTGAGTTAGGTAGATAAATGGAAGGCGATACATGTGGTAATGACTTTTATATCTAAAAATTATTTCTATAATGTGTATGTGACCTTTTAAATTTTAAAAATTCGAGATACCTCATTTATCCAGTTTACCCTTACTAATCTTGATTAAAAATTAACCATGGTTATTTTATTACGAAAAATATAATATGACACTTATTAACAAATCTCAACGTTCTTAATCTAAATTTTAGATCCATTTAACCAAATTCAATTTATAAATATGATAAAATAAATTTTTAAATTAAAACATATCATGTGTTGAAAAACTATTTATTTTAAAAATGTAAATTTAATAATTTAGTATTATTAATCTTATTTAACATTGATTACCAATTAAATGAGTGTTAATTTATTTTTATATATGTTTAAACATAATATTAGAGTCTCCATTTTAAAATTATATATTTAATTTAATAATATAATATTTATAAAAGTAACATTCTTTAAAAAAATAAAAGTTTCACTATGGTTACTAATATTTACCTTGGTAATTTAATTTTATGCCTAAAAATTAATTTTAACTCATTAATTAATTTTATCATCATGATTAAAAATATAAAAATCATATTATTATATTCAATTTCTAAAAGTGGTAAAAATTACTTTTCATATAAGAACATAAAAATGTAATAAAAGTTGTTTCTATAGGAAAATAATTTTTTAAAATATAAAATATAAAATATTATTATTATTATTTATTATAAGTTAATAATTAAAATATTAATAACCAATTATTCATATAAATAATATTTTATCATCATTAATCAAAAGTTTCTTAAAATAGAAATGCACATCGCATAAAAAGGTAATATTTTGGAAAATTAATTTCTAAGTATAAAATGACTGTAGTAGTCATTTTAGATATACCAATTGAATTTAATTTATATTAAAATAAGAAATTATTTTATTTCTATAAATATATCATAAAGTGGTTACTAATATTCATTCCCACTAATTGCACTGTAAGGTTTTAACTATCTAAAAAAATCATGGTTTTGTTTTAATTCAGTTTTGTGTGTGGAGAAAACTATCAAACACAATTACTTAATTAAAGGTAATAATATATTAAAATCTTGGAGTGTTACATTCTCCCCATACATAAATTTAATTCCTGCTATTTGGATCATAAGATCAGAGTAATTTCTCTAGGGAAATAATAATTAACTATACACCACTAGATAATCATAAGTTTATTTTTGGATGGGGAATAATATTTATCTATTGGAAGAAATATTTTAAGAACTTTATAAATAGAGATAAACCATTCTTAATTTCACATATAATTATACTAAGGGATGAATATCTTGATAAGTAATAACGTCCCATAGACCTTGAAAATTATTTATATTATAATCATACCACTTGGGGTTTTTATTTCAACTCAATATCTAGTAGTTGGTGAAAACTAAAATGACATAGTAAACTAGCAATTCAAGTGTGGAAACTCACTATCTACTACATTAGTAGTAGTTTCATTGGATTTTACCTTGTTGGTGACCATTTTTCTCATTATCCATTGGATTGGGATATTGAGTCACATAATTTCCCACTCTGTTGAAATTGAATATATAGATTTTTTAGCTCATCTATTTACATTTCACTTGTGAGTTTGATGACCTTAATCAACACACTTATAATATTTACCTATCAATTTAATGAAATTTTTTCCATGCTTCTTCCCACATTTTTGATATGCAGTAAATTGAATCTTCTTTCCTTCATCATCTTGGTCACATGAATTTTTATGAGATTATATTCTTTGGTTTGTGTAGGATTTCAACTATGTATATGTTGTTAATCAATATTATTGATATATGGTTTTTCATAATCATAATATTTCTCACTCCAGACCTTATCCCATTAGGTTTTTCATTAAGAAAATTTCCACATTATCTATGACATCCATTTTTAACTTGGTTCCTTCAGGCTTCATCCTTTACTAAAACCAAAAGAGTTAACACAAGTTATGATCATTATAATATAATTATCATAAATAATCACATAAATATTTAACCATAAGATGTCTCACTTTATAACACTATCATGTTAGCTTATGTTTCTTACAACTCAACTTGCATCAGACTCAATTCAAACTATACCACTCTTAGTTTTAACCTATACCATTCTTGGTTAAACCTAGGTTACTTTGAGTTAGTTTTTCTCATACTTATTAACCTAATACTAAATATTGAGATCCCAAATTACTATTAACTTTATTAAAATATTATAAACCAAAAAACCATTGAAATCTATACTCCCAAAATCCAAATTATCTATTATAGAGGAAAACAAAAAACAATTAATATGTACCTTTAATTATTAATGTATATGTTTCAATCTATGTTACCCATGGTCACTTTTCTATTAGGTTATCTAACCTAAAAATATTAAAATCCCTTATAGTGGTTCACAAAGAAGATGAGAATTATCCAAAGCATATCCCTTAGGAGTGTCAAACTAGGGTTGCAGTTAGGCCTTTTGTTGTGCATTAGGTGATAATTGATCTAATACCCAATATACCATTTTAGGGGTTATTACTCCTTGGTAAATCTATTCTAGAGATTAAATCCACATTTAGTATCTATAGAAGGATGTAATTTATATGAGAACCACATAATATTTAGTTTACACTAGTATAAAATACATTTAAGGTGACACATTTTTTACATCATTTATTTATAAATGATGTTATAATTAATTTTTCACATAGGTTATAAAAAAATTATATGAAAAATGCATTGTGTATGTTTTCAACATCGGTTATTTAATAACTGATGGGAAAAAGAATTTTTTCACAATGGTTATTAAATAACCAACATGAAAAACCTTTACATTTTTTATGAAATTTCCAGATGAATCATTTTGTGTTCATTCATTCCCCTGAAATCCACAAGTTTTATATTACTCGATAAACTCTAACCCTTCATTCTATGATTCAGTAGCCTTGAATATTTTTCAATTGGCATTAACCAATATCATCCACTCCCATCCATCATTTGCCTCCACTTTCACTCTCTCTGTGTCGTCTTTACATTGCCGTTGTCTTCCCATTTGTCCCCTTCCAATATCTATTTATTATTTGCATTTATTGTTTTGATTTTTTACGCATACAAGGTATGTTTTAATTAATTAATGTTTTTTTGGGTTTGTTTTCTTAAATTATCTCCACCACAGCTAATATTTTTCACCGCTTCACTATTTTTATTTGTAGATTAAAATTATTCACATAGATAAGTTATTTTTTAGTTGATAAATTATTTTTTTGAGATTAGGGTTTAATTAAATTATTATTTGATGAATTTGTGTTATAAATAATGTTAAATTACTAATTAATGTGTGTCTAAGGTATTTTTTTGTGAAAACCATGAATGGGAATTTTGAAGGTATATTAAATTATGGTGTTCTAATACAGAGTATTGATTATATATATTTAGATGATCATATTGATTGAATGATACTTTTTGATTATTTTATTAAATAATGATAATTAAATTTTCTCAAAGTGATATTTTTTATCAAAAATATTGAATTTATTTTGTTTTTGAAATATTTTATGGTTTTTTTTATTGTTATTTATAAAATTAAATTTGAAAATAAACTTCAAAAACATAAAAACATATTTTTAGTTATTGAAATTTTTTATATAATAATGATTTGAATTTAGATTACTATACTACAAACAAGTTATTAATATGAGGAAGGTGTTGTCACTTTTTTGGAATTTTCTAAATTAAATACTCTAAAAAATGACATATTTTTCTCTCCATGCTTAAAATGTTTAAAGATGAAAATTTTGAAAAGCATAAAATTCAAAGTTCATTTAATTTTTCATGGTTTTAATATGAGATACATCCCTTAGATTTGGAATTGTGAAACTGGGTAGAATTAAATATCTATTGATGATGATAATTTTGAAGATGATAAGTTTCATAAAATTAAGTAAATGATTCATGATATTTAAGTAGAGGAAATTGGGAAAGAACTGATAATTGTGTGTCTATATAGAGATGCTGAAAAAGAATTTTATCCAGGTTGTATGTAATATATAGGTTTATAATTTTATTAAGATTGATTAACTTAAAGGTGGAAAATGGATAGAGTGACAAGAGTTTTATAGAGTTGCTAAAGCCATTAAATTATATACAACCTAAAGAAAACAATATTCCAGATTCACATTATAATGCAAAGAAAGTATTATGCCTAATGGGTTTGGGGTACAAGAAGCTACATGACTACCAAAATCACTTTGAGATATATAGGAAGGAATGTGAAATTTTATCAAATTTTTCTAAATGTGGGACATCACGGTATAAGTTTATAGAAAAACCATAGTGGGATTTAACAATTACAAAGACTCCTTCCAAGGAAATTTGTTACATTCTTATAATTACTTCTTTAAATAATTATTTAAAAATTAAAATGATGAATTTTTTTAAGATAGAATATATATGAGAATATATATAATGGAAAATTACATGATACATTTGATTTTCTATAGCGAAAGAAATTTTTTCAACAATTTCCTATATTCAGAAACAAAGCTAGAAATCTAAAAAATGTACTATGCATAGTTTAAGAACCCAAGTTTTCATGTGAGGTATAGATCCTTTTTTATTTGGTTTAAATGTTTAAATATGGCCAAATGTGAGTACTTAATTTGATCATGAGTGTTTTAGGGGTGTCTGGGGCTTGTTCGGAGCCCGAAACCTAGCTTTCAGGTTGAAAATGGATTAGCGCACAACATGAATAAACTGCACAGGGTAGGCCACATGTTATGACTAACAGTGTGAGGCCTGGGCAGAGAGTAGGAGGCACCCATATAGTTTAGGAAAACTATATGACTTGGGTCACATAGAAATTTGGGAATTTCTATAGTTTTTGACAGTGAGTTTTGAACGGTTTGCACATGATTAGTTAAACCATGTGGACAAATTGTGATATGTGCCCTTCTATATAGCTAATCATGCATAGTTTGTGCATGGTTTGGAAAAAAAAGTGGGTAAACCATACAGTGCAAATATATTGGGTGAAATAACCATTTTTCACCTAATTAGAATCTATTTCTAACATATCACTCATTTTCTCTCCCGCATATAAAATCCCCCCCTTTTAAATCCTTCTTTGTGGCTATTCTAAGATTTGAGAATACTCTTCCATCCAATCTCTGATTCAAGCACTGGTCATCACATTGGGTCTAAATCAGTGAGTACTCAATTCCTTTTTATTTTTTATTCATTTATCTTGGTTTTGATGATGCTATTCAAGTGAAAGACGATTCTCCCTATTTTTAGTTTCTTTTTTCATTCTTCATTTTTCTCCCGATATGAGTTGAATAAAAAGTTGATATTGTACGATCACTCTAATACCAAGATATGGTAGGTGGTATATACTTTTTCCATTGTTTTTGGTTCTTTATAGACCAAGCTACCATTGTGCTACCTTCCAGAATTTCCAGTGCATCCCCAAAATTGAAATTATAAATTGAATTAAGTGAATTATGACTTATTACGGATGGACTTAGTTTCCCTTGAGATGTGTTGGTTGTTTTTTCTCCAACAAAAGAAAATCATGGGGTGTTCCCTTTTCCTACAGTATTAGTTGAACCACCCATGGGGTGTGATCTAGGCAATGCCTTGTTAAAAGAAGATCAATTATATTTAAATGAGATTTAATTGCTTATTTTGGAGATATATTAACTCATTTTCATGTTGATGCTCTTGAATTGAATGACTATATGAAACATGAATTTCTTAATGGTTTATTTGGAAATTGTGGTAAGATTGATTATACTCTTTGGTTTCCTTGATTATGAAATGTGGAAAATGAGTGGGTATAATCCTTGCATTAAATAGAAATATAATCAATTGATGAATGAAATGAGATATATTTGAAATGGTACTTAATTAATTGGTTGGTATACCATGGGTCATGATTTCATTTAGATGTCTTAGATGTTAATCCTTAGATATTGATGCAGTATTGGATGAATTGGAAAGAGAATTCTCCTTGGGTATTGATTATGTGGGATTTCTTGGGCCTTGTTACCCCTTAGAATCAGTTTGTCTTGGGTTTTAAATGGATACAGTGGGTAGACATTCTCATTGGAACCCATATCAATCCTAACCATGTTTCCGTCAATTATCTCTTAGGAATCGATGAGAATTTCTTGTTGTTATACACCATAGATCCATCCCTTCATGGTCTGATTCCTTGATTATACAGTACAACTATGAGAAATATGATATGCCTCTTTGAATGGTTCGACTGTGGATACTCTAACACTTTAGGTTGTATGGAGAGGCCATTTTGGACAATACATGTTTGGATGGATGATAATTTTGTACCAGTTATTTGTACATTTTTTGTAGCTTCCTTGTTATAGGAGCTTGAACTGACTTTCTAGGGATCCTTGGGAGGATTTTTTCAGTGCTGCTGGTTTATTAGTGTACATTCCATGGGCATATTTACTTTTATTTACTTATTTCATGTTTACATGGACACTAATTAGCATATTATATTGGGTAAAATGGATTGTATAGACCTTTGGGTGGTTTCATAATGGGATTATATCTCACACCTCATTTGGGTACCCAAAAAGACTATATGATTGCAGGTATGGAAAAGGGAAAGAACACTACTATAGGTTCTTGATTACCTCTTAGGAGAATGAGATAAAGGGAACGAGCTGAGGCTCCTGATTATAACTAGTCAATTTTTAGTGTTTTTTTACTTTTATTCCATGTATTGTATACCCACCTTGTATACATTTTTTGACTATTTTTTAGAGAGATATGACATGTATAATCATCATTATATACGAGACTACTTTTTCTTATTTCATATTCCTATTTTTTTATTCATTTTTTGATTTATTAATGGTTCTAATACTACTATGTTATTGATATTCTATTATGTTACACTCTTTTGATGAAGGAAGAGTATCCCCATGGATTCACCTAATCCGTCACTAATAGTTGACAGCCTCTGGAATTTGGGTAGATTCTCTTGAGGCCATGTGAACCACCTAGATCAGAGAACCTTTAGTGGAATACAAGTCGGATATGTTACAAAGTGGTATCAGAACATTTCTTTTGTGGTTTTATTTACTATTTTGTGACAATAGATTGGGATAAGAAGGTATTGGAGTTTGGTATTGAGATGTTCTTGGGTGTAGCTAACCCATGTTTGGGAAAAAGCCAACTTTCCTCAAATGAAATTTCTATTTTCTGTATTTTGACTATTATAGTTAATTTGATTCCACCATTGGGTGACACACTTGAATTATGTTTTTATTATTGATATTATTATGAGTTATATTTCTGTTTCAACTCTATGAGATGAGGGCATTCCATCTCATGAATCATTTTAGGAATTTTATAGAAATTAGATGACATGCATTATTAAATGCCATTTAGGATTCATTACATATTACATGCGGCTGTGATAGGTGTTTTGATAGATATACCTAATATTGTGATAGATTTTTGTGTAGTGGATAGAGAAGTGACATCATATTTTAGTTCATAAGGAGTATGGTCTATTATGGACAGGTAAGCGAAACACCTTTTGATTCAATCATTTAATGTGAATGAGATACTGTGTGAATTATATGACCTCCACATTTTTATTCATGAGGTGTATGGGACCTTATGTATTAGAACTTGGTGAACCATTAGTTCAACCATTTTTAAATGAATTGTGATATATAATTAAATGAATATGAATTTAAATGGAATGTTGAAATGATAAACTAAGGCTCAACCAAGACCCGACTTTTGAGTGGGAAAGAGGCATTGTCTCTAGTGTTTTTTGGTGAATATTATTTTTATAGTCCTAGATTTAGGAGCAAGCTGTGTGGTATGACCTATTTTTAGGAGGGGTTTTACCCATCCTATGCTTTTGAGCTTAAAACATTGATATTTTTATTTCTTAAGGTATGTGTTTTGAATTGTAAATGAATTAAACCATGAAGACCTCTAATCATATTCTAGGAGGGAGGTTATGAACATGCTCCATAGGTGGTGGGTCATGAGATACTTGTGAATACTCCTTTAGTTCCAGCTACAGAACTAGCTATTGTTCTGGACACAGGTGCTGAGGCGCAGTTCCTTGAGGGATTTTATTGTTTTATGCAGAATTTTCAGGGAGCACCACATCTTGAATTGTCTATGGATGAGTTAACATGTGTTTTCTAGTATCATCATCCTCCCACATTTTCAGTGTATGGATTTCAAAAAGCTAATGAGTTATGGATTGAGACTATGCTTGAGATATTCTTGACCCTATAAAAATATCCTGAGTGGAGGGTAAAGATCATGATATATATGCTTCATGGGGTAACAAAGTGCTAGTGGGATGTCTTGAACTACGATGAAAGTATGTGAGACATGGATTAGGATGATTTTCAAACTAGGTTCTACAACTATTTCTATCATAAGACTCTATGGGCAGAGTGGGCTAGTAAGTTTATGCATCTAGAGATAGGAACTATGAAGGTTATGGAGTACTCAACACATTTTTTAGAGTTTCAACATTTTGCCCTAATGTACCTTAATAATGAGATATTGAGAGGGAGATGATTCTAGGAAGGTCTCCGACATGCTATTAGATCCCAGGTCAACCTATTCAGATTGTCCTCTATTGCTAAAAGTGTGAATTAGACCCTGATTACAGAGTGGAACCTAAGAGAATCTAGGGGTGCAGAGTAGAATGGTATCATCTCTAGACCAAGTAGTTTGACTTCCAGTGCCAGGAAGCTATGTTTTGAGGCTTCCTGTGAGATGTGTACTAGTCAGGCTGTGAGCAATGGTAGCTTAGTTTTTTATTATCAGTGTGGAAGATATGTCCACATGAAGAATTAGTGCGATAATGACCTATTAGAGTGTCTATTTTGAAGTAGGATGAGCCACATAAAATGTTTTTTAGGACCTTATATATAGTAGTGAGTGGTAGAGGGTTTTCTCTGACACTAGGTTCAGAAGCAGGTTTCTCATATCATTTGGGAGTTATAGCATTTCTAGTCACTCAGGATGAGGTAGTGGTGGTCATGATAGAGGAATCCAAGAACTAGTTTCACCAAGAGAGCAGAGTGGGCCTACTCTATGTAGTGAGATTGTTTCGTAGGGTCTTGGTTTAGTCCAGATATTTTCTATACAACCTACCCCTGAGGAGAAGGGCTCCAAACTGTCTATAGTGAGAGGTAAGACCTTATTAGCCTATACTATTTCATCTTCTCTCTTTTGATACAGGTGAATCAAATAGTTTTATATCTTTACCTATGGTATTAATCCTATGGATTGTTATAATATCTTCTTGAGATTTTTATTATGCTATAAACTCCATTGGGAATCATAACAGAGGATGTACTCTAGTGTAGGGAGTGCCTCCTTGAGGTTGGTGGGTGACACTTTGTCTATAATATGTATTTCCTCAATATGATATTGCTTTATGTCATACTCAGTATGGATTATCTAGTACCTTATCAAGATATCATTGAATTATATCACTGTTGGATGACTTTCACATCATTAGAGGGTTCAGTTCATAATTACATGGGTGAATGGGATGTCTAGGAGAGTCGATCTAAACCGGAGCATCATGGGTTGGATGGGATGATAGCCCATATTTCTAGTTTGTATCTGGATGATCCGGGAGCATGTTGGTAAGACTTTTCTCTAGGGGTCGATTGTTTTAAGGATGTTTTCTTAGAATACATTTATGGTTTAACTCCTGATATAGAAGCTTATTTCTTCATCGAGCTAGTGCCAAGAGAAGCTTCAGTATCCATTCCTCTTTATAGGATGGCTACAAAAAAGTTGTAGGAGCTCAAGAGGTAGATAGAGGGTTTGGAGGAAAAGGCGACCTAATACTTATCTATGGGGTTTTCCGGTCATTTTTTACAAAAAAGGAAGATATTACCCTTAGTCTATGCATGAATTATCTAAGTTGATCAAGCTATCAGTTAAAAGCTGGTATCTTTTTCCACATATAGATAAAAATTTTAATCATCTTTGAGGATCCTGAGTGTTCTATACTTTTTTTGAGGTCCGGATATCACCAGGTACATGTTCGACCTATAGAAATACCTTGTATGACCTTTCGTAGTAGGTATGGTCTATATGAATATCTAGTTATGCCATTTGGTATCAGGAATGTGCCAACAGTTTTCATGGAACTAATGAACTGAGTGTTCCATCCTTATCTAGATTCTTTTGTGTTGGTTTTCAAGGAAAATATCTTAGTGCACTCTCACAATCTACCCGACCATTCATAACATATTGAGGTCATTTTTGATACACTAAGAGAGCATTATTTATATACTAATATAAAAAAGCACAGCTTCTAGATGGATCAAATTCACAACCTGGGTCACATTATCTCAATGATAGGAGTATCAGTTTACCTAGAGAATGTGGGAGTTTTAGTTTCCTAGGAGAGGCCCAAGAACGTCTTTGAAATATGAAGTTTCTTGGGGCTAGCTAGATATTACATAAATTTCATACATAACTTTTCATGCTTAGTAGAACCACTAATGAGATTTACAAATAAGGGTGTGAAGTTTGTATGGTCATATACCTGTGAGATAACCTTATAAGATCTAAAATAGAGATTTACTTCAGCACCATTCCTAATGCTACCATAGCATGGCAGGATCTACACTGTTTATTGTGATGCATCAGGTATCGACCTAGGAGTAGTACTGATGTATGGGGATAGATTCATGCTGTATGGGTCTCGGTAGCTAAGGAAACATGATAGGAACTACATGATGCATGATCTTGAGTTAGCTACAGTTTTACATGCATTGCGCTATTAGAGACATTTCTTATAGGGAGATCATTTTGTGGTGTACACGGAACAAAAAATAATGAATTATGTTTTTATATAGAATGATATGAATTTGAGGTAGTGAAGGTGGGTGGAATAATTATAGTATTTTGACTTAGATCTTGCTTACATTCTTTGGAAAGGAAACAAAGTGGCTGATTCACTGAGCAAGAGGTTTTAGATACAGGTAATTAAACAATCCAATAACTTATAAAATATTATGGATTTGTTCTCTGAGATGTACTTGGAGGTTCATGAAAATTAGGGATAGACTTATATAACATCCTTAGATATAACCCCTACCCTACTGGATAGAGTGAGGGTAAGGTAGTTATCAAATTCAGAAGGCCTAGTCCTATGGGATAGTGTGGCCGGTGAGGATCCGCCTCATGGTTGGACCACAGGGGAGGATGAGATCCCATGAATCCATCGTTGCGTTTAGGTTCTAGTGTACATATTCTAAGAGTTGATTTGGAATTTTCATGCCTCAACTTGGGCAGTGCACCCTAGTGTCAGAAAGATGTATCTTGACTTACACCGTCAGTACTGGTGGCTGAGTATGAAAATAGAGGTAGCTAGTTTCTTTAAGAGGTGTTCCACCTATCAGTAGGTGAAGGCAGAACATCATCAATCAGCTAGAATTTTACAGAAACAACCTATTCCTGAGTGGAAATGGGATGATGTCATGATGGATTTCATGACCATTTTACCGAGGTCTCCTCAAGGTTAAAATTCTATGTGGGTGGTTATTTAAAGTCTCATAAAGGTTTCTCATTTATTACAGATCAAGAAAACCTTCAGTATTGATGAGCTTGGGAGGTTATATATCTGTGAGATAGTATGACTCCTTGGGGTCCCACACACTATCATTTTAGATAGGGTTACTCAGTTTAAATCTCATTTTTGGAAGATTTTACATAGGGTGTTGGGTACATAGGTGATTCTGATCACATCATACCACCCTCATACAAATGGCCAGTCGGAGCGTATGATACAAGTTCTTGAGGACACGCTGTGAGCATGCATCCTGGATTTGGGGTAATCAACATTAAAAGCACAAAAAACTAATGTGGAAAACCATTTTTTATATCATTATTACCAAAATTTCAGAATGTCATCCTATACGTAAAATACTTGCTTAGAATTATCCAAAGGGTTTTCACTAAAGTTATCTTATCTTAATATCTAAATAAATTGTGCATTATTACCTTATTATAAAATAATATACTTTCCCAAAGGGTTATCTCTTACAATCAACCATAACTTTTCAATCCTTAAATTATCCTAAAAAACATCTTAATTTTCAAAGTTATCTAGAGATTTCCTTTGATACCAAATGTGATGCCTTGAAACCTCACTCTCTGATCTAGAGCTATAAAAACATATTTTACATACCCACTTGATACCAATATTAAAATCCGAGATATAACCATTCATAATTACAAAACCATTAACAATTATTGTGTCCCTTACATATCAAGAATATTTTCAGGTTTCAAGAATTAGTGAATTAGGACACATCATTAACTAATAATACTCATGTAATTCTCAATTAATGGATATTTTTTCCATTATATACAAGAAAATACTTAATTCATGATAATTTTACAACATCTCCCATAAATTAGTACACACGTTCTATCCTTCTAAACATGTCATGTGTAATAATTTTATTCATAACCTGATGAATGGAAACATAAAAAAGGGGTGATCTTAAATGCTTAGTAATGGAAACATGTAACTGAAGCTTTCAAAAACACACTCATGGTATACAAAATATGACATGAATGAATAAAATAATAATTCCATAATAAAGTAAAAATAAGGGAATTATGTATCAATGAAAATAAATGAAAACTTCTGTATCAATAATACTGATCTCATGCCGATGGAATTCATAATTCTAAATATCAAAAACATGTTATCAAGGTCTTGTTCTAAATTTTTTTTCTATTATGGGAAGATGTATACACCAAAATCCAACCTATTTTGTCTCATGATACTTGTTGATGCATTGAGGATATATATAATTCCTATATCCACCCATCACCTGATTAAGTCAAATACATTCATCATAAGAGTAAAAGAGACTTATCATACCATTACCTAAGGAAATTATTACTAAATTATTACATGTTTCTATATATAATTAAAGATACATAATTTTAATATATAACCAACTGGTGTTAGAAACCAATAATCATCAAGAATATCAATATATCTCCCCATGTCAATAAAATAGATAACGAGGCCATAAACCATCTAGATAAAGAATGTGTATGGTTAAAAAATACATAGGAAACTATCCAATAATTATTCATAATTGAATAAAAATATAAAAAAATTCCAATACATTTCCCTATGTTAATAAATAAATTTTATTTTTAGGTGAACATCCTCCAATCTAAATTCATAAAACGAGATGTTCACATCATATTAGGTAATGAGTAGACCTATAAGTAAATTCTAGAATAACATGATTATAATCCACCAGGATAAATAAAGTGGATGGTTATAAAAGAACATATCCCCAGTTCAAAAAAGGAAACATATGAGTGTCTTGAAATAAATGAAAAACACCCTCGCAAAAAGAATTCTTCTAATAGTATCCCAAGAGAAGGAATCAAGAATCAAATTATTTGATTCCCCAAGTTTAATCCCAAAAATGATAATATATATATATATATTAGAGGATAAATAATGAAACATAAAACCCATTAGGAAAAATAATTTTGAAATTGATAAGGGAAATAGAAGAAAAAACATAAAATATCTTTTAGAAAACACTTTTACCATTGACATAAAATATAAATTTACATCTCAATTTCAAAGGTAACATTTGAAAAGGTCACATGAAATCCTTTGAAAATAATAAATTTTGAAAATAATGGGCATTAATTGTTCCTTTAAAATTTATAAAATTTATCTTGGATAAATTAGGATAGGAATACAAAACATTTTAAAGTGAAAGGAAAAACTCTTTTAAGAAATTTAAAAATACCATTGTTTAAAACATACATTGTAATACGAGTAAAAAAAATTCATTTGTATTAAAACTTAATTTTACAAAAGTGTATTATAAAATAATTTATAATAAAATTTTAGTGTGGGAAAACCCAATCATTTAAAATTAAAGTTCAAGGTGAAACATTATAACTCAACGAAAAGTGATTTGAGTTATCAAAATCCCTTACAAGAAATATAGTCAAAAAAGGATGAAAAATTTTAAAAAATTTAATGTGGTAAAAATTTATACAATGATATAATACCACATAATACAATAAAAGGGTATAATTTACCAAACTTATATGAAATATGTTCTAGTGAACGATCATAACACAATGAAAAAAATTGAGTTACCAAAAAATCTTATGAATAGGGTAGCAATTGATTCAAAAGAAATTAAAAAAAAGAACATGATTTGTATTAGTTTATACCATGAATTAAAAGAAAATAATTTATAGAAAATTCATGGGATATTAAATCAATAAAACACCATACAAAGGAAACATGGTGCTTAACATGTATCATGTCTCAAAGAATCACAAATGAGACCAAGAAAACCCATAATAATTGAGTAACACTTCAATCAATACCCATTAAAAGAGTGAGATTTTAATCGAACTTAAAATAAAATTATTAAAATATAATTCATGATACTATTTCACAATTAGGTAATATATAAACCACATAAATGAAATTCGGTGCATAATACCAAACATGTCTCAAAGAGAGGAATTTGAGATGAAAACCCTTACCTTGATCCTGATTCATTATGAACTTGGACCGTATGTATTGAATGATTAAAATAAGTTCATTAAATATATACTTAATAATAGTATTCATAAATTTAACCATTTATAATCCTCATTTATAGTTATTATATACATATAAATATTAGTTAGTTTATATATATTTTCATCTTTGGGTGAACGTAATCTTTATCGCTTCGAACGAGTTTCATAAATAAACATGTTAGTATTAATTATTTTTAAAAATATAATGTTTAAAATATAATTATAGGTATTTTAATAGATTTTACATGATATTTATAAAGGTATAATTTCATTCTATGGTAGTTTTTGTTACAAACTATGAAGATTAAATCGATGATGATCATGTTTTAACAATTCTTAATGAACGTAAGGTGTTTTATTAATTAAGGAGTTAAATGTTGACATAACCTTACTAGAATAAAAAATAATTATTTAAAATTTTATATCACATTATACTAGTTAATAATTTTTCAAGTTCATACCTGATATAAATATGTAGTATTTTTTTAGTAGGTGGCTAATCTATCCCAAACATGAACCTACCATGATTAATGGATGATTATGAGATAGTTTAGTTATAATATAATTATTCCAAAATCATAATGATCCTATATGGTGTTTATTAGCATGATATATTATAATTTTATGTAATTTTTAAAATAATAAATGGATGTGGAAATATTACATAGCATGGATAAAAATATTTTCCTTTTAGTATACTTGTTTAAGACTATTAATGTTATAATGATTTATTATATCTGATATTAATTATAGAATTCCTAATTTATATTTAAAAAATATAAATAATGAAATAAATAACACATTTATTCACTATTTTTTTTCTAACCATCCTTTTAGGGTGGTGAGGAAAAATGAAATGTGTCATATAGGGAGGCAGTAGTCTGCACACGTGCATGAGAAACATTTTCAAGTTTTTCAATTGATTGAGAGGAAAATAGATAATGGTTATACCAAAAATATAATAGAATTTATGTATATTATTTGTACTTATATAATTATACACATATAGTTATAATGTGTATGAATGAGGGTGGAAGTGAAGGATAAACAATAAAAGTAAAAGGGTATGTAATAGTTATTTTGAGAATTTGGATATTCTCTTGAAGTATCATTTTAAAATAAAGGACTTGAGACACTTTTTTTAGGATTGGGAATAAAATTGTGTAGAGGGGATATATAAAAATTAAATTTTTCATAGTTTCAAGGCAATTTTATAATAAAGGTGTAGATTTAAGTGTATGAAAGTGAGCTCCTTTTATAGGTGAAAAGAGGGACAAATCTCTGGAAAAAATGTTAGGTATGGGATAAGAATAGAATTTCATGATTGTTACATGAGTTAGGTGAAGAAATGGTAGGTGAGACTTATGGTTATGAATTTTATACAGAAAAAGTCTTTCAAGAAGGTGTATGTGACCTTTTATTATTAAAAATTCAAGATACCTCATTTACCAATTTTACCCTTATTAATCTTGATTAAAAATTAACCATGCTAAATATTTTATTACTAAAAATATAAGATAAAACATCTTACCAAATTTTTATGTTCTAAATATTAATTTTGGTTATATTTAACCTAATTCAATTTATATATATTATAAAATTAACTTTTAAATTAAAACATATCATGTGTTGAAAAAATATTTTTTTTGTAGAAAAATGTCATTTTAATCATTAAGCATTCTTAACATTATTTAGAATTTACTAAAAATTAAATGAGTGTTAATTTATTTTTATATATGTTTAAAATAATATCATTTTATTATTTTTTGTAAAAATAAATTTAATTTAAAATCATAATATTTAGAAAAGCATCATTCTTTAAAAAAATAACTGTTTTACCATGACAACTAATATTTACCTTGGTAACTTAATTTTATGCACAAAAATGAAATTCAACACATTAATTAATTTGATTATGCTAATTAAAAATATAAAAATAAAATTATCATAATAAATTTCTAAAAGTGGTAAAAATTAATTTTTATATAAAAACATAAAAAATATAATGAAAACTATTTTCATAGGAAAATATATTTTTTAAAAAATACCAACTATTATTATTATTATTATTATTTATCATCAATTTATATTTTAATAAATTTTAATAAATTATTCATAAAAAATTTATTTTATCACCATTAATCACAAGTTTCATGAAATAGAAATGCATATCACATAAAAAGAAAATATTTAGAAAAATACATTTCTAAGTATAAACTGACCATATTATTTATTTTAACTATACCTATTGAATTTAATTTATATTAAAATTAGACTCGATTTTTATATATAAATATTTCATAAAGTGGTTACTCCTATTAATTCCCAATAATTAAACAATTAGGTTTTAACAGTATAAACATTTTGTGGTTCCATTTTTGTTTGGTGTTTCATGTGGAGAAAACAGTAGAATGCATTGAATTATTTAATTGTTATAATATATTAAAATATTGGTGTGTTACAACTTTTATTTGAATTAATAATCATACCCATATTCTAGGTTTATAGTATGTTCTCACTCTAAGGCTATTATCCCCACAAGTTCATGCTTCCCATACTCTTCCTCAATTGTGACAACCTGATCCACCTCTACATAGACAATGATGCTATTTTGGATTGCTCATGTGGCCCCTCTAATATGGTAACAATGAGTTCCTCCTAAGTGGTGTGAGAATTTCATTCTATATCCTCCAACTCCCACAGGGGTGATGATAGACTCCCCATGGGTGATAGGAACTTTTTTACTCCTTCTCATTAAGGCTAATATCTTAAATAATAAATCTTGCATTAATTATTTTATCTTCCATAAAGGAATGTAAAGCTCTATAGAGAGAGATAGTTTACACTTTTTATATAAATTTTAATCTTATCCTCCTCTTCCAGTTTTATGAATACATCCTTAAACCAAGAGGGAGTGGGGGTTCTCTCTTTATAGTTTGGTTTAGTTACCACATGAACCAACATATTGATACCTAAGGTGTTGGATGCCAACTCAATGACTAGATAAAACTCTTCCCTAGCGAGAAACACCAAGGTCACCATGGGAGGATACTTTACCTAAAAATTTGGCTCTATAATGGTAGAATAAGTTATTTTAGTGTATATTTTCCCCAATAATGTTAAAATATATGAATTATTTTAACTTACATGTTAGGTTTCATCAAAGTTGGATCGTCTACATCCTCACACACCCCAAGTGTTTCTAATCATGGGAGAATAGTTATGAAAAAAAATTATGTGGGAGTAGCACTCCCTAGACCACCAAAAATTCCATGGTTATAGGATATCCATACCTTTATTTCTAGTCACTAAAACTATGTACATTATCATTCTTACACTTGTAATCTGGGGATGATTTTGTATCAGATTCTTCTATTGGATCCCACATGGACGATAGAAGAAAGTTTGTGCTATTTCAGGTGTAGACTTAAGATAAAAATATATTGGAGATACCTAGTATAAAGACACACCCCCTAATTATTTAATGGATTCAAATTCATCATTATCACATGAATACTCACCTTCATTTTTCCTATTTCATCTCCCTAGATAGATCAATGTTTCCCAAGGCTTCTTCAGGATAGATACCAAGAATTTCCCTCACACAATCGCTGTATAATTCTTCCTAGAAAAAAGAATAGATATGTTCCTTCAGTTATTCTTAGTGGTACTTGTAATGAACCAACTTGGGATGACCTGACATGTTACCCATGCCAGCTCTCCACAAGTCCTAAAGCATGTTCCCAATCACCTTGGGCTGGTGACAAGAACCTGGGCATCAACACACATAATCATGTGACTGATTTCACCCCAGAAACACAAAAAAACATGTCACATGTATAAAAAGATAAATATAAAAAATAATATTATATTATATATTATAAGGTACATAACCTTGAGACAAAACAAAACAAATAAAAAAGGCTAATTCAAAAAAGAAACCAAAACCAAGCCTCCATGTGACCATCTTTCAGCACCAAATCAAAACACCATGAATTGAATTCGACCAAGAGAATTAATTAAGCCACATGAAACCCTTCCATTTACCCAAATCCTATAAAACCAAGTCTATATATGTCCACAATAATATGTATGATTTAAAGTAAATTCCCAGAAGGATACCACAATGAATATTTACAATTTCTATCACCATGGAATCCTTAGTTCTAAATTTATAATAAATCATGTTTCATAAAGAATTTCATTTGAAAAAACTTCTCATAAAAATCCTTTGGTTTCCTTTAAAACATATCATATTCAAATAAACTAATAATATAGGAAAACTGCATAAAATATAAATAGAGGTAAATAATCAAAACCATTCATGGAAATTCATGTGTTTAATTAATGTATGAAATATCACCATCATGAATGAAGATAAATAAAACTAGGCTATAGACTATGGGAATACATAACTAAGATAGGTAAGGAACACTATCCAACATAATGTAGATCCTAATGATACCATGTTCTACCATAGTCTATCGACATCACAACCAAAATCCATAGTGGTTCCACACCAACTAGAAATGAGAATATTTCTACAACCCAACACACCCATGGTTCTTATGTGATGTATTTCTCAAAATGATCAAGTAAACCATGAAAACAATTTAATAAAACATATCCACAACCCATTTTCTTACTCATGGTGAACCTAAAAATGACCAAAAGTCATCCTAAGACATCAAAACCTTCCAGAACCTCCTAAAAACCTTTATATCCACAAGAGAGAAAAAATAAGCCCAAAATAAAACATATTTAAAGTCTGAATCATGTCAAAATTCTCCCTACCACACCACTTTTTATCCCTTCAGATCACTTTGGATTTTGGATTTGTAAATAGATAAAGCCAATTTTACATCATAAACTCTTCATACTCCCACATATCATGGATATACTATATATACTACCATAATAAAAGTACCGATGGAATATTTTAACCACAAGAAACCTTATTTTTATGATCATGAATCCAAATTGTTTGATCAACTACTGAGGTGTAAGGATGATGTTCAAAATCTCCCCATTATGCCATATGATAAGGGTCTGGTCAATACATCATCATTTTAGAAACATGAAACACATTTTGAATCAATGTTAAGAGATAATTTAAGTCCAAATAATATCCCACCTTTATAAGATGTTCAATGATCTCATAAGGTCCAATAAATATCAGTTCTATCTTACCCTGTCTTCCCAAATGATGATGTCCCAAATGAGGTGAAACCCTAATAAAAACCTGATTACCTACTGAAAAATTCAATGGGAGATAACGACGATTTGAATTGGATTTATAGAGACTATAATATATTTTAACCTCTTTCAGATCAACAACATAATCTTCATTGTCTCTTGAACAAGAATTGGTCTAACCAAAGACCGCTCCCACAACTCCACCCAACACACAAGAAATTTACATGTCTTCCCACAAAACATTTAAAAAGGTACCATTTTAATCAAATAATGATAACTATTTTTATATTACAACTCAACTAGGGGAAGATTATTTTTCTATAAACCACTAAAATCATGAACGCATTACTGAAGAATATCCTCTATAATTGAATGGTTTTCTCACACTTCCCATTTATCTAAAGGTGATATACTATGCTTAATTTCAACTAGGTACCCATTTATGCTTGTAAAACATCCAAAAATTGGGATATAAAACCAATATGTACATGATAAACAATATCAAAATTAACTCTATGGAACTTCATGATCTCTTAATCATACATGTTCCTGATCTCTTCCATATTCATCATCTCCTTAATAGGAAGGAAATGAATTGATTTTATAAGTTTATGAATGATAAAACAATTAAAATTATTCCCATTAAGATTCCATGGTGAACTAAATATAAAGTACATAGATATCTCATCCAAATTTCATAAAATAATGGGTAAAGGCTAAAAAAAACTGGTAGGTCTCTGGCTTACTACCTTTATTTCTTACAGGAAAATCACAATGATAAGAATTCTGAAATAAACCACCTCATCCCCGACTACTAATACAAATGAATCAAATCAAGAAACAACTTTTTAGTCCTAGGGTTTACATACCAACTTGACCAATTTACACTATCCTTAAGTTCCTTACTCAGAGTTATGAGAATGATCAATCTACATCAAAAAGCACAAGACACCATTAAGAGACCGAGACTAGTCACAAGAGGTCTCCCCACCATAAAGGATTTCACTAAAACACTGGAAAAATAACTATTTATTTTCCAAGAAAAATCTAATCATAAAATGAAGAATCATATTTCACATAATCTAAGAACACCTTCTTATAAATGTCTTCCACATCCAATCACATGTCAGTGAATAGACTCATCAAATACCATTTTTCCACTAATTCCTTCAAGGATTGAGTTAGTAACTTTCTACTCAATGCATTAATGACCAAATTCCCTTTTCAAGGTGTGTATTCAATATAAAAATAAAAAAGTATAATGATACTCAGTACAAAATATCTATTGTAGGTTCAAATCTCTCTGGGTAAAAATATACTTCAGGATCTTATTATTTGAATATAAACTAAACTACTCTCCAAATATATAATGGAAATCATTCTTGAGAGAATGAATCACTTCATCCAATTCAAGATCATGGGTAAGATAATTCTTCTCATGAGGGAATAGTTGGTGATATCCATAACCCAACACATTTTTCCCTTCCATTAGAAAAAATTCTAATGCCATACCTGAGCCATCATAGAAAATGTTATAACCCAAACCTGGATTTGAAAGAACTAGAATTGGATATGAATTCATCATCACATTTAGTTCCTCAAAATAAATCTAACCCTTATAATTAAATTTAAACATAACACCCTTATGGTTCAACTCTATCATAGGAGATACAATCTTATAGAAATTTCGAAAAAATGAATATAATAACTAGCAAAAACCAAGAATATTTGAATCTAAAACACATTCATGGGTTTCTTCCATGAAATCACCACCTGAATATTTTCCAGATCCACTATGATTCCTCTATCTAATATAACGTGACCCAAAAACTTCACTTCATGTATCCAAAACTAACATTTTAGATGTTTTCAATAGATATTATGTTCATTAAAAGTTATCAGAACAATATCTAGATGATCCCTATTTTATTCCTTTATATTGGAATACACAAAAATATCATCCACAAAAACAATCATAAAAGAGTCCATGAACTAATGAATGGTTCAATTCATTAAGGCCATAAACACTATAGGATGGATAGTAAGACCAAATGACAGAACAAAATTCTCATAATGTCTATACCTACTCCTAAATGCTATCTTAGGAATATCCACCTATCAGGATCTTAATATTTGGTACCCCAATCACAGATCAATCTTAGTAAACCATCAGGATCCCATGAGCTGATAAAATAGATAACCAATACTAGTAAAATAATACATATTCTTAACAATCACCTGAATAATCTTTTGGTAATCAATAAAAAGCTGAAGGCTTATATCTTACTTTTTTATGAAGGGAACTAGAAAACCCCAAAGTGAAATGATCAGTTGAATAAATACCTTAACCTCAATATCCTTAAGCTGAAATTTAAGTTACTTCAACTTAGTAGGTTATATATGATAATATTGTAAGGAGATGGGACTCATCCCTATAAAAAGGTTAATTGTAGAATTTTCCTCTCTCTAGGAAGGTAACCCAGAAAAATCATTAGGGAAGACTTCCGGATAGTATTTAATAATGGGAGGAAGTAGGTCACCTAATAGTTGGTTGAGGATATAAAGGAACATATCCAAAAATTATAATGAGATTAGTCCAACCTTAGAAACAATATGCCTTACTCTCCTAGATCTAAGATCCCATTCAACATAAAATATGTGAGTAACCCCATAAAGATATAGAAACTGAACTGGATGATGATAAAAATTGATATGGGACTTAAAATGAACCATTTAATTCATTCTAATGATGAGGTCAAAGATATAAAGATCAAGAACATGGAAATCCCATAAGACCCCATGGTCGATGATCAAATCATGGTAGTCAAAACATTTAAAACCTTACTCTTTCCTCCTTACCAAGAGAGTGGAAAGATCCATAATGAAAGGGATAAGTTCCCAGAATATTCCAAACATATAGATCAACATAGATGATATAAAATAATGATATGAACTAGTATCCAAAAATTCCATGACTACAGATGTAATGGCCTCGACCTCTCTCGTCCATTCCTCTACGAAAATCTAGTGTTTGAGGTGTTGTAGTGGTCAAGGTGACTTATCCCCAACAATTTCCCAAATTTCCAATTCGGTGAATAGTTCCACTGATGAGATCGGTGTGAACAGTTCCACAGGCGAGACAACTATGAACAATTCCAATGGTAGACTTCTATGAATAGTTCCAGCAATAGCCTTGTGAACAGTTCCAACAGTATGCTTAAGTGAACAGTTCCGATAGTAGCCTTGTGAACAGTTCCAATGGTAGGCTTAGGTGAACAGTTCCAACGGTATCCTTGTGAATAGTTCCAACAGTAGGCTTACGTGAGTAGTTCCAACAGTAGCCTTGTGAATAGTTCTAATGGTAGGCTTATGTAAACAGTTCCAACAGTAGGCTTATATGAACAGTTCCAATGGTATCCTTGTGAACAGTCCAATGATAGCCTCTATTTCCATTTCCAAATTTCGAGTTCATGAACAGTGTTTCCAGAACGGTGAGGTTCCAAAAGTAGCCTCTATTTCCTTTTCCAAATTTTGAGTTCATGAACAGTGTTTCTAGAATGGTGAGGTTCCAATGGTAACCTATATTTCCTTTTCCAAATTTTGAGTTCATGAATAGTGTTTCCAAAATGGCGAGGTTCCAACGGTAGCCTCTATTTCCTTTTCCAAATTTCGAGTCCATGAATAGTGTTTCCAGAATGATGAGATTCGAACAGTAGCCTCTATTCCCTTTTCCAAATTTCGAGTTCATGAACAGTGTTTCCAGAACGGTGAGGTTCCAATGGTAGCCTATATTTCCTTTTCCAAATTTCATGTGTTGGTGTACAATGTTTCCATCTTCCTACAGTTTCACCCCTTTGATGTGTCCTTTGATGTAAAATGCATTTAAAAACTCATTTTAAGGACTCTAAGGCCGATTTAAGGGCCATAACTCCTATATTAATTTTCCTAAGGCTTGAGATTCTTTTACTTGGTCAAACCATGTGGTTTAATGTGATCCACTTTTAATGGAAAATACAGTGTATCTTAAACCGTTGCTCAGTTAAATCTTCTAAAGGGACGATATACCTTCCTCCCTAGTTCTTACTCCTTATTATCTGGTGTGAAATGATCGAACCATTATTTCCTTCCTATAGGATTTGTGCGATAAAACTTTCCTCCTTGGATGGGTTCCCCTCTATTTTTGATGCAACCAAGCAATATCGATCAATCTTTGATATAAGGTATGATATATTTTCATTCTTTTGGGTTAATCTCCTTCTATTTCTCCTTGACCTTTTATGGAATGCTATATCCATGTTCCTAATTAAATTTTCTTGGGTGTTGACTGATGTGGTGGTGTCTCTGTATTATTGGATGGATACAGTTGTCACAGGGGGAGGAGATCGTAACCCGTTTTGTGGCTCATTATCGTATAAATAATGTCAAGAACCGTTTGAGTAATGGGATTCATTAATTCTATTTTCTTTTATGTCCAACTATAGAGTTAGCATGTTTTAGATCACTGGATCACAATAGAATTGAAATATTAAATATTTGAACTGGATAAATAAATTGATATCGATCGTATCTTATTGCATCTTTTTTTTCTTGATAGTGTGATATCTATGCTTTCTTTGTTATCTTTTCATACTTTATGGAAATTTGTAATGAATGTAAAGTTGGAATTAATTGATAATTATTTGGATAAATATAAAGAGGCATATAAATGAATCTGGTTTTTGTTGTTGTAATTTGATGTTAATCAAATTGATGCAGTAAGCACGTTTAATCAATTTATGATAGATTACTATTTATGTTTCCCAAAGTTGGAACCTACAAATAATAAAACATTTAACTAAATATTCATTAAAGAACATGTTTTTTGATAAAAGATAATTCTTTTTAGGGTTCTGAGTTACCCTCTTTCTTGTTTAAGGGCCAAGATCCCAGTTGATATGATGTTTGTTTTCCTGCTTTTTGTGTTGTGATGTGAGCCTAGAAGGCTGTTGTAATATGTGGGATAGGGAGGCCTATTTATTATGGCAGCATTTGATGCCCAGAGTGGAATGATGCATGGGTTTATGCATGTGGGTGTTGGGGAGGATTTTAGAGATGAAAGAACAAGTTGGATGTGAATGTTTGGATGCTTCAAGTTTCTTGTTGGTTATTTATATGCTTTATTTTCCCCACTACTCAAAGAAGTTAGTCTTGATTACCCTTCTTCCAAAAGGGTTAAAGACGTGTGGGGTATTCCGCGTGATTTATGTGTTTAGATTCTCGATAAAGGATGGGTCTATGCTCTTGCTATAGGTGGAAAAGACTCGACAGGTAGTTCACCTACTCACTGTGTTGAGCCCCTTGTGTTTAGTAGCTTAGAAAATTTTTCTAGAATTCCTGGGAATATGGTAAAGTAATTATGTTAATAAATGATTGAATAAATGATGTTAACCAATGGGGTGGGTTCTTGTTGGGACGTAATGCTGTGGTTGCAATTTTTTTAAAGGAATAGTGAACTTTGGGCGTGATGCTAATGAAATATAGTATGGAAATTGTCAATGGTTAATTAATGTTTAAATAATTAATTAATGTAAATTGAAACTGGTAAAAAAAGGGAATTAAGTAATGTAATTATATTTTTAAATGGTTGTGTGCTTATAGGATACCGATTTTTAGAAGTATAAGCCGAGAGTCCAAGAGACGTTAGCTGCAATTGAGTCTAAGACTAGGTTTTTCCCAAAGTGTGGTTGTGAGCTATAGTATGTTCTGTACTTTTTGTGTTTCAGTATTCTACTCCACCCCATCAATTATGGAAACTGACACTCTGGGGATTTTGAGCCCGGGGGGGGGGGGGGGGTGTGTTTTCCCCAAAATTCTGGTGGGAGGATGGATGACTGACTACCCCCTTTGGCCCCACTCTCTTCTCTTGGTAGTTACTTGTGCTGGTAGGCACATCGGTTAGTTTTCTCCATATATGTGTGTAGAGGGCTATAATGTCTTCGGTTTATTCACACACATGTATTCTAGATATAGTTTCCTATTTAATACAATAGGTGTAACATGCACAGGCTGTGATGGCTTGAGGATCCTTACTCAGTGTGTGGGTTGTAATGGATTGAGGTATAATGCCCGATGTATGATACATGTTATGCAAGATATGGTGGCTCCCAAAAATTACTTGGTTACTTTTCTTGCATGGAAATGGTGGTTTTGTTTCATGAGGTGCATGTTGTGGTGCTTCACCCAGGTGTCTGCGGGAAAGCCTTTTTGGAGAGAGATGCTTAGGACGTGTGACATTGGGGCAATGCGGAAAACCAGTGGTGAAGTAGTAGTAGGGTACCCTTGATATTATTTATTATATCATATACTCTTGTATGTGATACTTGGTGAGAGTAGCCATGGTGAGGCTGAGAACTTAGTATACCTGTTTATGTGACAAGTTAATTCCACTTATTGTTTGACGTGCTTTAGCATGCTTTCTTTAATTTTGCACGAGAGTCTCTGGGGAGGATCCTACTAAGTATACTATTATACTCACCCTAGGTCTATATAATTTTTTTTCAGGTCACTTGGAGAAGGTTTGAGATCAGGCTGGTTTCTACTAGCTTGGGGTTGCAGGAGATGTTTGGGCTTCGTGGTTGCTGTAGTTTTTACCTTCTTTTGGGTATTTGCAGTTTTTTCCCTTTCAGTTGTAGTAGTTTTGCATCAAATTTCATATTTGTACTTTATATTTCTATTATATTTTTGTCTAATTTGGAGTTGGTTGGTGTTTGTCTTATCTCTCTATTTTTCATGTGTTCTCTTAGAGGGTAATGCCTCCCATTTGTGTGTTTACTATACCCTCAGTGCTAGTCACCAACCCGGGACCTACTGGAGGCGGGACTCATGGGTCCCTATCTCCCTTCTCACATTTCTATCCTAGAATGCGTACACCTTGTGGGTAGGGGGTCGTGAAAGGGTGGGATTAGAGGTCTGGTCGAGAGATAGGATGGAGTTTGGTGTTAGGCATAGGTGGGGTTGCATGGGTTGGTAGGGAAACAATTTAAGTCATGTTTATCAAGTTTTGTAAACACTGGAGACTGGTTGAGACATAGGTGTTTAGGGCCCCCTGTGATCTGATGCACAAACCTTTAAATTTACAATGGATACTAAATGAGGTGATACTAGTTACATGGTTTAGAAATAGGAAAGGATCATGCATAATTATTCTTTGTGCTTGTGTTTGAATGGTTAGACCTTGGGATAGGTTAAAATAAAATTAATAAAACAAAATAATTAATTAATTAATGTTTATTCATCCATGTTCAAGGTTTAAGAGCTCTAACTATTTGTTATTTTGTAGGTATGGCTCCAGGTTAACATCCTCATCAGGTTTGGATAGAAGATGTCCAGCAGGCTGTGCCAGCAAATTGCCGTAGGGTAGAGGTTGACGACGGTGACACATGGAGGAGGGAACTTTGTGAGTTTCAATGCCGGAGTCTAGAGAAGTACAAGGAATCAATTTTAGATACATTCATGGAAGACTGGTTGGAAAAGTTTTATATATTCTTCAGTTCAATCTGTGCTCAGAAATAGCACTGGGTGTCCTTGGTTGTGATGACGTTGTGTGGAGCAGTGAGACAGTGGTGGTTCTTTTTCCTTAGGGATCGTGAGGAGTCTGAGATCTAATGGGAGGAGTTCTGAGACAAGTTTAGGGTCAAGTTTCTTTCTTCGATTGTAAAGGAATATAGTTTCCAGGATCCTCTTACCCTTCTATAGGTATCTCTAGTGTGCGAGAGTTTGTAATCTCTTTTAGAAACCTTTTATGATATGCTTCAGACCAGTTGCCAGACGAGGAGGCCAGGGCGAGGAATTTTGAGAAGACTTTGCATCTAGAGATCTAGCTACAAGTCACCCCATTTATGATGAAGACATATCTTGAGGTGCTGGAGAGGGAAGAGGTCATCGAGAGGACATTGGACTAAACCATATTGTCATGAAAGGTGAGTATTGAGGATTCCTCATGAAGCAAAGCTGTGGTCCAGGGTTCCTAGTTTTCAGGGAAGAAGAGTTTTCGTTTAGCTGGGGGTAGGTCCCAGCCCCGAACATCACATTTCATTGAGGGAAGAGGCTCTTAGGCCTATGCCAAAGAATCATCCACTTATTTTTCTTGTGGTGTTTGAGGTCATCCGCATCGAGAGTGCCCAACCATTCAGATCAGTCATCATGCACCAGGTGTTCCAGTCCAGGTTCCTCCATCGAGGCAGTTCCATCTGAGGTAGCAACAACAGGTTTCACCAGCTTTGGATCAATAGAGGGTAGATGGGGCAGGAAGAGGATAGCCTCGTGACACTCCCTATCCTCAAAGAGCAGAGCGCGACTATGGTGGTGGTCATCATCAGGGTCAAAGAGGTCGTGGAGATGGTCGTGGTCAGTTTTATGCTTTAGTGTTGCCAGCGCCAGGTGAGCTAGGTGTCGTTCGAGGTAACCTTTGCTTGTTTTCTACTTTGTGTATTCCTTGTTTGATTCAGGAGTGACACACTCATTTATATCACCTACCCTTGTCTGTGCTTTGGGACTTTAGGTAGATAGGCTTCCAGTGCCCTTGGCATTGACTACGCCAATTGGAGGTCGAGCTGACTTGTTTGAAGCATGTAGAGACTGTGAGCTAGTGATGGGGAAGCACCTCTCTTGGAGAGAATTTTTATGTTATGGATACAACCATATGATGTCATCCTTGAAATTGATTAGTTGTATTCGATGAAGGCTATCATGGATTTCTTCAGGAGGAAGGTTGTGTTCTTCGATGCAGATGGAGATCCAATGGTGTTTGTTAACGAGCGAGACCCTAGGATGGGTCATAGGCATGTTTCGTCCTTATTATTCATGATGGATGAGTTGATGCTAAGTTCTTCAGAGGTTCAGAAGATTCCATTTCCTAGGGCTGTAGAAGAGTACCCTGATGTTTTTCAGAGGAGGTTGTAGCATTACCCCCTCGATGAGAGATCGAGTTTGGGATCAAGCTACAACCAAGAGTGTCTCCTATCTCTATGTCTTCATATATGATGTCCCCTTCTGAGTTACGAGAGCTACGTATACAACTTGATGGTTTGTTATAGTGCGGTTTTTTTGGCAAAGTGTGTCACTGTGGGGTGCACCAGTTTTGTTCGTGAAGAAGGCTGATTATAGTTTGTGGTTGTGTATCGATTATCATTGCTTAAACAAAGGACAATGAAGAATCTCTATCCTCTTCTGTGGATTGATTATTTGTTCGATCAAATTAATGGTACAAGTTGGTTCTCAAAGATCAACTTGCAGTTAGGATATCATCAGATGCATGTGAAGGATGAGGATATCATGAAGACTACTTTCCTTTATCGTTATGGGAATTATGAGTTCATTGTAATGTTGTTCGGTGTGACGAATGCTCCAGTTGTGTTCATGGGATTGATGAACACAGTGTTCCGTGAGTTCTTGGATGAGTTCATGGTTGTTTTCATCGACAAAATACTTGTGTACTACATGTCTTAGGAGGGTCATGCAGAGTATCTACAAACCATTTTGGGAGTTCTTCATCAACATCAGCTATTTGGGAAGTTATTGAAGTGTAAATTTTGGGCTCAAGAAGTCCATTTCTTAGGGCATGTTGTGTCTCGGCAGGGAGTAGATGTGGATCATCGAAGATAGAAGTAATTGTGTCTTGGTAATCCCCTAAGATAGTGGTAGATGTGAGAAGTTTCCTTGGTCTTGTAGGTTAATATAGGAGGTTCGTAGCCGATTTCTCTCAGGTTGCGACTCCTATGACATCATTGACAAGGAAGGATCTGGCGTTCATGTGGACTGATCAGTGTCAGGAAGCTTTCGAGTATTTGAAGGAGAAGTTATTAAGTGATCTAGTTCTTTGTCTTCAAGTAGAGGGAGTTCAGTTTGATGTTTTCTGCGATGCTTCGCATCTGGGGTTAGGCTGTGTTCTAATTCACTAGAGATTAGTTGTTTCTTATGGGTCTCGGTAGTTGAGTCCATATGAATGTAACTATGCCACCCATGATATTGAGTTGGAATCTGTGGTGTTTTCTATGAGATTGTGGATACATTACCTCATTGGTGAGAGCTTTGTGGTTTTCACCAATCATAATAACTTGAGGTATGTTTTCTCCCAGTGTGACATACACTTGCGACATCATCGTTGGATGGAGTTCTTACAGAAATACGACTTTGAAATATCATATACCACTAGAAAGGGGAATGTTGTAGCTGATGCACTAAGTAGGAAGTCACGTAGTGATGCAGTGCATGAATCTGGTGATTCCTGGAGAGTTATGAAAGAACATTCATTATTACATCTTGATATGGGAGAAGTTGGGGGAAGAGGTTGTCTTTTTCAGATGATGGTGTAGTCATCTCTGGTGTAGAAGGTGGAAGAGTCCCATTTGGGGGATCTTGAGGTGGAGGTCTGGAGAGATTGAGTTGTTTGTGGTGAGGCCCCTGATGGTTAGTCTGAGGATTAACAACACCAAGTGTTTTATCACAAAATACTATTTGTTCCTTTGGCTATGCACAAGGTGGTACTTAGAGAGTTCCATAGTTCACCTTTAGTAGTGCATCCTGGCATTACAAAGATGTACTGAGCCTTGAGGAGTCAGTTTTGGTGGCCTGGGTTAAAGTGTGTAGTTACGGAGTTTGTGTCTCGATGTTTGGTCTACCAGAAGGTGAAGGCCGAACACTGTGTTCTTGGTGGTCTGCTCCAACTGTTAGATGTTCCTCAGTGGAAGTGGGAGGACATCTCAAGGGTCTTTGTTACTAGTTTACCTTGAGATCCAGTAGGACATGATTCTATTTGGGTGGTAGTGGGCTGTTTAACTAAATCATCCCACTTTATAGCAATCAAGGAGTCGAGCTCAGTGGAAGTTTTGTCAAGGCAGTATCTTGAGGAGGTGGTGAGACTCCACAGATTCCTGAAGATGATAATTTCTGATCAAGATCCTTGTTTTACCTCTATGGTGTGGAGAGGTATCTAGCATTCTTTTGGTTATCATCTATTCCTTATCACTGCTTTTCATCCACATACGGACGCTCAGAGAGAGAAAACCATCCAAACTCTTGAAGACATGTTGCGATATTTTGTCCAAGATTTTGGAGGTTCGTGGATGAGGTACTTACCCTTAATGGAGTTCTCTTACAAAAATAGTTTTCACTCCAAAATTAGTATGACTCCATTTTAATCATTGTATGTATGACCTTTCCATTCTCTATTTTTCTAGATTGGGGTTGGAGAGTCATAAATTATCAGACCGAAAATAGTGAAGAATATGACAGAGATGGTTCAGGTGATTCGTGAGAGGATGAAAGCTGCATAGGATCATCATAAATCATATGAAGATCAAAGGAGGAGACCCTTAGAGTTTGATTTTGGGAATCATGTGTTTCGAAAGGTGACTCCCTGTTATGGGTAGTGAAGGTTTGGTTGTGGGAGTATGATTTGTCCACGGTTTGTTGGTCCTTTTGAGGTTTTGGATCATGTTGGAGTCGTGACGTATCAGATAGAACTTCCACCATAGATGATCCATATACATGATGTTTTCCATGTATCACAGCTCCATCATTATCCTATTGATGACTCACATGTCATCCACTGAAGAGAGATCAATGTTGATAATGATGTGACCTTCGAGGAGCAGCTGATAGAGATCTAGGACCACAAGGAGAAGGGATTGTGTGGGCGTTCTATTCCATAGGTTCGTGTCTTGTGGCGACATGGTGGTGTCGAGGAGAGTACTTGGGAACGTGAGTCACAGATACTTGCTTAGTACCCGGAGTTGTTTTATGTTTAACTATTTTCATGTTAAAAAGAATGTTCTCTCTGTGGTTGTAGACCTTTTGTGTTTTTGAGATGGATTTCTTTGGTTGCTTCTTTTGGATTTCTCTCATTTGAGTGATATCTCGATGGGTGCTTGTTCGGACCACATTTTAGTTTCCCTTTAGGTAGGTTTTGAATTATCAAGGATGAGAATGTTTTTAAAGGTATCTTATGTAATGTCTCAGACCTCTCTGGTCTATTCCTCTGTGAAAATCTAGTGTTTGAGGTTCTCTGGTGGTCAGGGTGACTTATCCCTAACACTTTCCCAAATTTCCAATCTGGTGAACAGTTCCACCGGTGAGACCGGTGTGAACAGTTTCACCGATGAGACCACTATGAACAGTTCCAACAATAGACCATTGTGAAAAGTTCCAATGGTAGCCTTTTGAATAGTTCCAACAGTAGGCTTATGTGAACAGTTCCAACAGTAGCCTTGTGAATAGTTCCAATGGTAGGCTTATGTGAATAGTTCCAACGGTAGCCTTGTGATCAATTCCAATGGTAGGCTTATGTGAATAGTTCCAATGGTAGCCTTGTGAACAGTCTAAAGATAGGCTTATGTGAACAATTCCAATAGTAGTCTTATGTGAACAGTTCCAATGGTAGCCTTGTGAACAATTCCAATGGTAGCCTTGTGAGCAGTTCCAATAGTAGGCTAATGTGAATAGTTCCAATAGTAAGCTTATGTGAATAGTTCCAATGGTAGCCTTGTGAATAGTTCCAATAGTAGCCTCTATTTCCTTTTCCAAATTTTGAGTTAATGAACAGTGTTTCCAGAATGGTGAGGTTCCAACGGTAGACTTTATATTCTTTTCCAAATTTCAAGTTCATGAATAGTGTTTCCAAAACAGTGAGGTTGCAATTATAGACTCTATTTCCTTTTCCAAATTTCTAGTTAATTACCAGTGTTTCCAGAATGGTGAGGGTCCAACGGTAGTGATAAAACACAATTTTATTCAATATTTTATTTATAATAAATGATATGATTCCCTCACATTGTGGTAACTATGTTCATTTATGGAATATTTGGGATTAGATCATTCATTTAAAAATTTGATGAAAATTCTAGTTTTATCCTTTAAAAATTCACTGTAGTATTTTGAAAATAAATAATTTTATTTTAATTAATTGATCTTAATATTTTTTAAATATGTTCTTGACATAATTTTATACAACTTTCATTTAGGACATTAGTGCTAAATTGTACATTTGGTTGGTGAAAATGGGCCATGAAGCCAAAGATAGGCTGGACTCGCCATATTGGACATGGGTTCTGTATTTGGGCCATAACTTCTTCCTAAATTCTTGGATTAGGCCCCATTTTGAGAGGATATCTAGGAATCATTTTATCACGAATCTTCCTTTTAGAAGGATAGCTGATTTTCATGTTTTGGTGTTCAAATGGGCGGTGCAATTTGGCATAAAATATTTGGCCGAGATTCCCCATTCACACTTAAAACCATATTAAACCTAGCCCCACATCCACTCTATAAATTATTATTTTTCTCATTTTGAGGGGTTGGGATGTGCATTAGAAGATTGAAGGTATAGAATAATTGGTTTCACCCAAATTCTCTAACCATTTTAAGAGGGGTAGCTCTTGAAGCAAGGATCCCCTCATCAAAGCCTTCTTCTCTTGTTCATGTTGTATTGTTTTCATTTGTCTAATAAACTTATTTGTTCTTATTTTATTTCTTCTATTTTATTATGTTCTGTTCAATTGTCTTATTCCTTAATCATCCTATTTGGGTTGGAATTAAGAGTGGAGATGATATTGGGTTCTACCCTTTCAATCATTTGCTCATGAAAAACGTCTCCACAATGACCACACCACCCATGGAAGAGTAGTTCCCTTAGTGATCGATCTATCTTCTACCCTCTTCATTTAATTATTTTGAATCATTGAGATATTTTAATTCACTTCATATTATCCATGAATTTAGTTTTTAAATTATAAGAAACTATGAAAGAAATTGAAAAATTAACACAAAAACACACAAGGTCGAGTATTGTGTAAATTGTGAGAGCGCAAACTTAATCGGTAAAACAAGAACACACAGGATAAATTTGTAGAGTTAAAATATAATCCCTAATCTCAATTCATCCTCATTTTCCATAATGGACATGTTCCATAATTTACCACTTACCATAATCTATCCTTAGAATATCAATCAAAGCAGGGTGCTGCAATTGAATGTTTTGAAGATAACCTAGGGTTTAATTCTCTTCATATTTGTGGTAAAGTTAATTATCATAGGGTTCAGGGGTTAAAAAATTAGGTGATCATAATTAAATTAATAATAATTTAAATTATAATGATTAATAAGTAAATGCATAGGTAGAGTTAGATCAATTACGTCTTTTAAATATTGTCTAAGAAAACATCTTCTTGTTGTGTCTTTTTAATCAAACTTCATTTCAAAAACAAAAACAAAAAAATATTATACAATCTTTTTCCAGCACACTTCTTCTAGTTTTATGAATGGTAGAAAATCACCACATCCTTTCAACTAGTTTTATTATGTCATTTTATGTTATTTTTAAAATACCTTTAATTGGTTATCAAATTTACTTCATCTTTTGAGAGACGACCTTGCCCAACCACTCTACTGCACCTAAGTACACAAAAAAATCACTAATCATTTGAGGGATCCCATGAAAACATCTTTAAAATTGGCGCTATTTCCAGGGAGGCTAGTAATTATTTCAAAAAATTAGAGGTTTTTATTTTATTTTACATTTTATTCTCTTTTTCTCTTCTTTATTTCTTCTTTACCCAATCTGTTTTTTTCTTTCTTTCTTCTACTTCTTCTATTATTTTCTTCTTATTTTTGGAACATCAACTCAAACTTCTCAGTTTTATTTTACTATGGTCCAATTTTCTTATTTTCATTTTTATTTGATTTATGACATGGTCTAATCCTAAAGATCTCGTAAATCTTGACCCTGAGATTAAACACATCCTTAGGGCTCGAATCAGACATTCTCAGTTTATGAGAAGTTTCTGTTGGAGTTGGTGGCCTAGAACCAAATACTTTATACTTTATTCATTAATAAAAGCCTTTTAACATATTGTTTGTTCTTCTATGTGAAAATGCATGTGATAATGTCCTAAGGACAGCTGTTGCATTAAAGGGTCATAGCGGATCCCTGCTATGATGATAACCCGGAAGTTCCATAACACTGTTCTTGAAAATATGTTCTATGGCTGGATGATGTTATTTGAGGGACATAAATAATACAGGTCATTAGGGGTGAGAACTCATAAAACTTTGAGGCACCTTCTCATGGTGTGCACCCTTGGTAATATCCAAGAGGATATTATGAGAACGAGACCCACTAGTATGAAATCCACATTTCATAGTGTCATTGGATGTTCCTATCTGCGGATGTGTGTATTAATCCTTAGACATTAAGATTATTATTAATGGGTATTAAAACTCGCGCACTTAGATGTATTGACAAAAACTGTGACGACACACTGTTCGCAGTGAGGTAGGATACGTTGGGTGCGTCATGAGTAATATTGCATTAATAGATAAAGCGAGAAAGGATTTGTACCTTCTATTCCATAAAGGAAGTAGATATCTCAGGCCCTTTGATGGAATTGATATATCCTAAATAAATCCATGTCCATGGTAAGGTATGGGTGACTTCAATTCCATGAAGTCAAGGAAAGAATAATCGAGCACATGAGTTGATGGCACTAGCATGCAACCCGCTTGATTCGAGATATCGAGACAAAGGGATTATATTACACGGTAAGTGTTCATAGGAGGTGACTCGTTGTTGCGTCGTAGAATCCAAGTATAGGATTCCTCTATCGGTGATCCACACGTGCTCCACGTATCTCTGGACGTCGCCGAAGGGATCTTCAGGTGCTAGCACGGAAGAACCTTCGCTTTAGATGTCCGCCTTTGATCGCCTTGATCCGGTGAAGGATCTCGCTCTCGTAACTTGAGGGAATTCTTGTTGGAAAGGGAATTATCTCTTGGATTGAGAGTATTTTCAAATTTTTTGTTCACAACAATGGCTCTGTAAAAGTGTTGGGATTGTGAGGATATTTATAATCGGGTTTGAGGTTAATAGAGTTATGACAATAAATGAATGCATTACGTGTTTTATTTATTTCATTAACTCTTATTTAAAACCCCCATGTAGAATTATTAATTCCTTGACATGCACCCATGCTGATTATAATTAATATCACAGTAATGATATTATTTCCTCAAAATCCCGACTAGAAAAACTACATGCCGTGTAATAATTAATACACGGCGTGTACTTGTTTTTCCATAAAACTACACGGCGTGTATATTTAATATACACGGAGTGTACTTTTATTTTCCAATTTCCTTTATTTCCTCACCATATTTATTAGTCCTTGATTAATGGCTATTTATTTCATAAATACATGTAACTACATTACTCGCTAATAAATGTATTATTTCACCCACAATATATTCTCTCGAATAACTAGTGTCGAAAGTACACGCTGTGTAGTCTAGGTTCAATGCATTAAATGATCCGCCAAATCAGGCTGTGTATTGGATTATTTCTAAGAATTTAAGACACCATGTGTTGAACAGAAACAGGTGGCACAAGGTTTCCAGATTACACGCCGTGTGGTCCAATAAACACGACGTGTAGTCCCTTCGGGTTAGGGTTGGGACGTGTACCCCGTACATGGAATTCTCGGTTGGAAACCATGTAACACGGAAACTACATGGCATGTGTCCCAAAGAACACGCCATGTACTCCAAAAATTTCTGAACTACGTTAACACGCCCTATCCCCGGGCATGTACTTTAGATGGATGGTGAAGAAAAAGTACACGCCGTGTAGTCAAAACTACACGCCATGTACCCACCCAAATTATGCAGATTTATTTAAATTTATTATTATATTATACAAACCCTTGAGACATGTACCATGGTGCAGGCGTAAAGTTGAGGTACAACACGTGATAGGTGTTTTATATATATGTGTTTAATTTAACATCTGCGTAATAAATGAGAATTCACCAGGTTGCCTCCAAGTTACAAGTTACGTACAAGGATAATTTTAAATTAATTTATTTGTTTAAAATCATGATGGATGAGAATCTCAAGGAAGTTCAGAAAAGGGTTTAAGATAAAAGTATTTATTAATTAAAGATAATTAATTAATTCGAGTGTGATTTATCTTAAATAAGAACGATTAAAGAATTGAATTCTAGTTTTATTTATGCGTAAATATCGTTGCATGTATGGATGATTATGAGCTAGACTGAGACCTTTGTATATGAATGGTTTCTTTTAATTTAAATTAAATTTGTTGGTCTGCGAGCCATATCCTCTTTAATATATAGGGTCTGCGCGCCCAAGGACTCTTTTATGTAAAACCCCCCTTTTTACCCCTCACCTACGTGTGAGATAAATGCATATGTAATGGATGGAGATCCCAAGCTAGTGGAGGTGGCTCAAGTCAAGATCTAAGGTGAAACCAATCCAAGGAGATACAAAGGTGAATGGGTGGAAAGCTGTAAACACAAACCCGAAAGGTTCAAGGTGTTTCTCCCCTAGGTCTTGGGTTAGTTTATCAACTGCTAGATAAACTAACCAATAGATAAAGCTCATGATCATACCATTTATTTTATTTCTGTCAGTTTCATGGTTTATTTATTATGGGTGTGTTGTCACGATCACACAATTAATGAATTAAACGAGCATGCAAGATGGATCTAAAATAAAACCGGTATATACGTGAATATTATCAATGACATGGTTAATCACTTAAGTAAATCCCACTTAATATTTACAAGCATGTAATAAAAGATAATAAATTGGAAATTTACGTATAAGGATAAAATCCCTCAAAGAAATATTAAGTCGGTATAGCCTTCCATAATCTTTGTTAGAATCGAACCATAGTTCAAAGTGCTTGACCAACCCTAGTTGGGGTGATTTCAATTATTGGGGAATTCTAATTCAAGGTTTTGGGTTGACTTGACTTGGTTCTCATCAAGGGTTGACTGCCACGACATGACTTGGTGTGACCAAGAGACAAAGGTTGAGGAAATCCAAAATAAAAGGATTTCAGGATTGGGGAGTCCACTCAGCAGATCAAGGAGATGCGAGTTAATGCAGTTGGCATTTGGAATGCCTAACTAAAACCCTTCAAGTTACTTGAACAACCCTAGTTGGGGTAATGCGAAGGGAAATATGGATCCTTGCCACTAGAATATTCAGGCAATAGAATATTTCGAAATCAATGGTGGGGGCTATTGGATTTCGATAAAATAGTGGGAGACTAATAAGTATTAATTTATTTATTTGTCTCAGTTTTGTAATAAAGTAATAAACCTTTTCTCATCTTAATTTATAGAAACGACAAGAAAATGACTTCAAACATATCATTGCGAACCATACTTGAGAAGGAAAACCTTCTCACTGGCACCAATTTCCAAGAGTGGCAGAGGCGTTTACGCGTCATCTTTTGCAACGAAAGGAAATTGTATGTGCTGGAAGAGCCTATTCCGGTTGCGCCTGGGAAAGAGGCCAGTGATGAGGAATTGTCTCTCTATATGAAAAACATGGATGATTCTACAGATGTCCAGTGTTTCATGCTATCATCCATGTCTAATGAGATCTTGAAGTAACATGAAAACATGGACGTGTATAACATGATGTCTCACCTTAAGGATCTCTTCCAAGAGAAGGTGATACAGGAGAGGTATGAGATCTCCAAAGATTTGTTTACAACTAAGCTTGGAGAGTCTGCGCCAGCTGGGCCTCATGTAGTCAAGCTTATTGGCTACATTTAACACCTGGACATCTTAGGGATTAAATTCCCAGATGAGTTGCATATAGATCTCATCCTATCATCATTGCCCAAGACCTTCTCTAGCTTCACTGTCAACTATAATTTGAGCGGTAATGAGAAGAGTCTATCGGAGCTTTTGACCTTGATTCGCCAGGTAGATAAGGACATGGGGCGTGACAAACCCGCGGTCATTATGGTGAACAAGAAAAGGAAGGACAAGGAAAAGAGGAAAAAGACTTATAAACAGCCTAAAGCCCCTGAGCACCATCCCTATAGGAAGGGGAAGATCCAGAGGCAGGTCAAAGAATGGGAGGCAGTGTGTTTTTCATGTGGAAAGCAAGGCCACTAGAAGAGGAACTGCATCCAAAAGTATCGGGATGCTTAAGGTGCATTCGTTATCGAGTGTGATATTTCTATTTCTACACATTGGGTATTAGATACAGCTTTTGGGGTTCACATATTTATTCAAATACAGGAAACAAGTATATTTAGAAAGATTGGCAGAGGAGAGGTGGATCTTCGAGCTGCCAATGGGGCAAGACTGACTGCATTGGCTATTGGTGATAACCACCTCTCATTGACAACTGACATGATTTTGGTTTTACAAAACTATTATTATGTGCCTAGTGTTACCAAGAACATAATTTCTGTATCTTGTTTGGATATGGATGGATTTATTTTCAAGTTTGGAAATAAGGGTTGTCTCTTTTATAAGAATAATGTATGTTATGGTATGGCACATTTAAATAATGGATTGTATGTATTAAATTACGAAAACCAAGTGTTTGAAATTGATAACGAAACAAACTTACATGACTCATACATCACCTAGTTGTGGCATCACCGCCTTGGTCATGTAAATGAGAAGTGCTTGACAAAGCTCTATCAAGATGGCTATTTAGACTCTACTGAACTAAAACCACTTGATAGATGTCACACTTGTTTACAAGGTAAAATGACTAAGCCGCCTTTTAGTGGATAGGGTGAAAGGGCCACATAGATTCTAGGATTGGTACACACGGATGTGTGTGGACCATTTCCAGTAGAAGCTAGAGGTGGATATTCTTACTTCATTACTTTTACTGATGATTTGAGTAGATATGGCTATGTCTACTTAATGAGGTATAAGTCAGAGGCCTTAGAGAAATTTAAGGAATTCAAGAATGAAGTATAGAATCAGCTTGGTAAGAAGATAAAGAAACTTCGATCGGATTGAGGTGGAGAATATCTGAACCAAGAGTTCATCGATCTTCTACGGGAGTTTGGGATTCTATCTCAGCTCACTCCTCCTTATACACCACAGTGGAATGGTGTTAGTGAAAGGAGGAACCACACCTTGTTGGACATGGTGAGGTCAACGATGAGTCATGCAGATATTCCATTATCCTTTTGGGGATATGCATTACAAACTGAAGCATACACATTAAACTGAGTACCAATAAAGGTGAAAAATAGAATTCCCTCCGAGTTATGGAATGGAAAGAAAGCCATTTTGTCACATACATGTGTATGGGGATGCGAGGCGTTTGTTAAGGCCTTCTCAGACAACAAAATAGCACCCCGGGGCACGATGTGTATCTTTATTGGATATCCTAAGGAAACGAAAGGATATTACCTATATAACCCTCAGGACAAGAAAGTGATTGTCGCGAGACAAGCCGTCTTTCTTGAGAGGTAACACATCCTCAAAAAGGATAGTGGGAGAAAGATTGACTTCGAAGATGTTGATGCTCAAGATACACAGGAGTTGGTACTGGAACAAGTTCCACAGGTCCCCGTGGAAGAGGTTCCAGAAACACAAGTACTGCGTAGGAGACCAAGAGAGGTAAGGTAACCAGAGAGAATTGGTTTCCTAGTCACCGAGGATGGAAAATCATTATTTTTAGAAAATGATGAACCTCTCTCTTACAAGGAAGCAGTAGAAAGCTCAGAAGCTGCAAGATGGCTAGAAGCTATGAATTATGAGATGGATTCCATGTATCAAAACCAAGTCTGGGTTCTGGTCGATGAGCCAGTTGATGTAAAGACTGTTGGATGAAAATGGGTATTCAAGAGAAAGCTGGACATGGAAGGTCAAGTTAGCACCTATAAAGCAAGGCTAGTGGCTAGAGGGTTCAGACAACATCAAGGAATTGACTATGATGAAACCTTCTCACCAGTTTCCATGTTTAAATCCATAAGAACCATACTTTCCATAGCAGCATACCATGACTATGAGATTTGGTAGATGGATGTCAAAACAACATTCCTTAACAGGAACCTTCAGGAAGATGTCTATATGAAAAAACCAGAAGGGTTTGTGACACCAGGTGAAGCCAAATGGGTTTACAAGTTTCAAAAATACATTTATGGATTAAAGTAACCATCCAGGTCATGGAACATTCGATTTGATGAAGCCATAAAGGAATTTGGGTTCATTAAAAACGAATGTGATCCATGTGTTTATAAACAGTTTAATGGGAATGCGATCATTATCCTAGTAGTATATGTTGATGACATATTGCTTATTGGAAATGACATACCAGTCTTACAGTCAGTTAAAGACTGGCTGAACAAGTGTTTATCCATGAAGGACTTGGGTGAAGAAGCCTACATTCTAGGGATCAAGATCATTCATGATAGATCCAAGAGGCTGCTTGGACTAAGTCAGGGTACATACATTGACCAGATACTAAAGAGATTTAGTATGGAACAATCCAAGAGGGGATTGGTTCCAGTGTCACATGGCCTACATCTTTCTAAGAAAATGTGTCCTCAGACACAAAAAGAGAAAGAGAGAATGAGTAAGATCCCATAAGATTTGTCTATAGGATCCATCATGTATGCCATGTTATATACCAGGCTTGATGTTGCCTATGTACTGAGCATGGTAGGAAAATATCAAGCAGATCCAGGAGAACAACAATGGACCGCTGTTAAGACTATCCTTAAGTATTTGAGAAGAACTAAGGATATGTTCTTGGTGTATGGAGGAGACGAGGAGCTTTTCATCAGAGGGTATGCTGATGATGGTTTTCAGAAAGATCAGAATGATTTGAAGTCATAATCTGGATATGTTTTCTGTCTCAATGGAGGAGATGTGAGCTGGAAGAGTTCAGAGCAACCCATTGTTGTCGATTCTACAGTGGAGTATGAATATATATCAGCTTCTGATGCAGCCAAGGAAGCCGTTTGGATTCGGAACTTTGTCCAGGATCTTGATGTGGTGCATAGCAGTAAAAATCCCATTACATTGTATTGTGATAATAATGCAGCGGTGGCTCTTGAAAAAGAACCAAGGTCACATCAACGGACAAAGCACATACTCCGGAACTATCACCTATTGAGGTATTTCTATCATAGGGGTGAAGTTGCAGTGAGTAGAGTGTCCATGAAAGAGAATGTGGCAGACCCCATGACTAAAGGCCTATCTCAGCAGAAGCATGAATATCATGTGTGAGTTAGCGGGTTAAAGTTTGTTAGCAGTTGGGTCTAGTCAAAGTGGGAGTCTGTTGGATTTGGTGGCCTAGAACCAAGTACTTTGTACTTAATTCATTAATAAAAGCGTTGTCACATATTTTTTGTTCTTCTGCGTGACAATTCATGTGATAATGTCCTAAGGATAACTATTGCATTAAAGGGTCATAGCAGATCCCTGCTATGATGAGAACCCGAAAGTGCCATAACACTGTTCTTGAAAATATGTTCTATGGCCGGATGATGTTATTTGAGGGACACAAATAATACAGGTCATTAGGGGTGAGGACTCATAAAATATTGAGGCACCTTCTCATGGTGTGCGCACTTGGTAATATCCAGGAGGATATTATGAGAACGATACCCACTAGTAAAAAATCCACATTTCATAGTGTCATTGGATGTTCCTAACTGCGGACGTGTGTATTGGTCCTTAGAATTTATGATTATTATTAATGGGTATTACAACTCGTGCACTTAGATGTATTGATGAAAACAGTGACGACATATTGTTCACAGCGAGGTAGGATACGTTGGGTGTGTCATGAGTAATACTGCATTAATAGATAATGCGAGAAAGGATTTGTCCCTTCTGTTCCATAACATAAGTAGATATCTCAGGCCCTTTGATGGAATTGATATAGCCTAAATAAATCCATGGCCATGGTAAGGTATGGGCGAGTTCAATTCCAGGAAGTCAAAGGAAGAATAATCGAGCACATGAGTTGATGGCACTAGCATGCGACCCGCTTGATTAGAGATATCGAGACAAAGGGATTATATTACACGGTAAGTGTTCGTAGGAGGTGATACATCATTGCGGCGTTAACTTCTTTATCTATAGGTGCCTTGGCGTGTTTCTAGACTCTAACCTTGGACTTTAGGCAGGCTCCGCCTAATTCCACTGAGAGAGAGGCTTAGAGGGTCACACACTAAGTGTGTCCATGTATCTCAGTTAAATATTAATTTAAAAAGTTAAATAAATATTATTCCCGACTATGGATTAATAATTATTTAAGGATGTCTGATCACATTTATTTCGACACTAGTTATTCGAGAGAATATATTGTGGGCGCAATAATACATTTATTAGCGAGTAATGCAGTTACATTTATTTAAGAAATAGATAGCCATTACTCAAGGAATAATAAATATGGTGGAGGAAATAATGGAAAGTGGAAAATAAAAGTACATGCCATGTGTATTAAATATACATGCCGTGTAGTTTTACAGAAAAACAAGTACACACCATGTATTAATTATTACACATCGTGTAGTTTTTCTAATTTGGATTTTGAGGAAATAATATCATTATTGTGATATTAATTTTAATCAGCGTGGGCGCATGTCAAGGAATTAATAATTCGACATGGGGTCTTTAAATAAGAGTTAATGAAATAAATAGAATGCGTAATGCGTTCATTTATTGTTATAAATCTATTAACCTCAAACCCGATTGTAAATATCCTCACAACCCCAACACTTTTACAGAGCCATTGTTGTGCACAACGGATTTGGAAATACTCTCAAGCCGAGAGAGAATTCCCTTTCCACCAAGAATGCCCTCAAGTTACGAGAGAGAGATCCTCCACTGGATCAAGGTGGTCGAAGGCGGACATCGCAAGCAAAGGTTCTTCCGTGATAGCACCTAGAGATCCCTTCGGTGACGTCCAGAGATACGTAGAGCACATTTGGATCACTACTAGAGGAATCCTATACTTGGATTCTACGATGCAACAACGGATCATAGGATCGTGACTGGAGACATCAACGAAGAAATAATTCCACTGAGGTAATTATTGTGAATTAATTAAATTAATTATAACCAATATATGATGATCCTATCTCAATGGTTCCATGAATCTTCTTTTATTTTTCGTTGTTCATTCCATTCCAAATATCCGACATTTTATATCATGACAGATCTCGGATTGAACGTTGTTTAACGCTAAAATTAAAGTTGGGCTAACCCACCAACGCACTTCCGCTGCACCCGGAACCTACAGTTTCATCATTAAACCAGTATAATTCCTCCACTCTAAGAAAATTGAAATTTTAAACACTTCTATTTCAAACCTAAAACAAGAAACAATGGCTAAAGGAAATAACAATGAACTTAATATAACCATTCGAGAATTGACTGCACCTTATATTAACTATCAACCAAATTGTATTGCATAATCGAATCTCAAATCTAACTTTGAACTGAAATTTGGGTTAATTCATATTCTTCCAAAGTTTCATGGATTATCTTGTGAGGATCCACAAAAACATTTAAAATAATTCAATGTGGTTTGCTCAACCCTTAAACCAAGAAATGTGTCTGAAGATCAAATCAAACTAAGGGAATTACCATTTTTACTTGATGGAGCTGTAAAAGACTGGATGTATTATTTACAACCTGAAGATGTAAAATGTTGGAACGATTTGAAATGTCTTTTCATGAAGAGTTTATTTCTATTATCAAGGACCACTTTTATTCATATGGAGATATTGGAGATCAAGCAAGCACAAGGGGAGTCAATGTATGTGTACTAGGAGCAATTCAAGAAGTTGTGTGCAAGCTGACCACATCACCAAATCAGTGAGAAACTCCTCATCAAATACTTCTATGATGGATTGAAACATATGGAGAGGAGAATGGTGGATGTCGCGGCTAGAAAAGAATTGGTAGACAAAACAACAGCAGCATCATGTGCATTGATTGACAAGATGGCCCAAAACTCCCAACAATTTGGCAATCGAGGTACACCACATGTCAAAGGAGTACATCAGGTAAGTCCTTGCTCTCTTAAAAATCATTTGATTGATACTAAGTTGGAAGAATTGACCACTATAGTGATACAGATTTCTTGGCACAAAAGACATCCCAACCCCCTCCTTCAAGGCCTTGTGGAATTTGGACTAAGACAAGCCACCCAAATGACTGTTGGACCCAACTACAAGAAATAGAATATTGTGCATCAGTGTTTCCTGGGAGACCATATCAGCAGCAGTAACAACCACATCCACAAAAGAAGTCTGATTCCTTTGCACCATTATACAACCAAGGGTGGAAGGATCAATCAGACATGAGGTATGGCTCTGGACAACAAAAAAGGCCCCCTTTTAAACAAAACTTTCTACAACCTCCACCTTACCAATAGGTTTTACAACAACCCCACAGGTGATTTGAAGATCAATAATCATCAAGCCAACAACAAGGGGATTCTAAATAAAAGGTAGATTCTAATACTGATGATATTTTGAAATAAATTGTTCTTAATCAATAGAATGAGTTAAAGAGTCAAGGTTCAGAGCTGAGGGAGTTGAAGAATCAAATGAGCCAGATTTCTACTGCCCTCCATGAACATTTATGTAATAATTCCAGAAATATACCATCCAAAACTACTCCAAATCCAAAGGGAAATGTTAGTTCCATCACATTTAGAAGTAGAAATTAAATTAATGATACTTCTACACCCACCATTCCACCGGGATTCACCTCAACTCTAGAGAATCTCCATTCAAGACTATCTGAAGAGAAACCAAAGGAGAAAGATAAAGGTAAGGAAAATATTGATGATGTTCCTCTTAAACCCCTTCCCTTTCCAAAAACGGTTTTTCAAACCAAGAATATGGCTGAGGAGGTGATGAAAAAGGTGGTTTTGGACACATTCAAGCATGTGGAGATAAACATCCCCCTTATTGAGGCCATTAAGAAAATCCCAAGGTATGCCAAATTACTAAAAGAAATTTGAACTAATCGAAGATGACTCAAGGATAATGGTAGGATAAATATTGGAAGGAATTTTTCAGCACTCATTACACTAACTCAAGCAATTCCAACAAAGTGGAAGGATCTAGGGACATTCACTATCCCATGCACCATAGGGGAGTTGCATTTTTCTAATTCTCTTTGTGATTTGGGAGCTTCCATAAATGAAAGGCATCACTCTATATTCTCTTCTTTACAGGTTAGTGATTTGAAGCTGATGAGAGTAGTGATGTAGTTGGATAATAGAGCTACAATATATCCAGCAAGATCCCCTGATGATTTACTTGTTTAAATAAAAGACATGATATTTTTATCATATTTCTACATGCTTAACATAGAGGATGATCAGGTAAGTTCTCATGCTCCCATTATCTTAGGTAGAACCCTCCTCAAAACTGCAAAAAAAATATCTTAAAATGTCAATTATGGTAGACTTTCCATAGAGTTTTGGGATGAAGTTGTGATATTTAATGTTATGGACTCCATGAAGTACCCCTCAAAGGACTATTCTGCATTTGTTATCTCCCATTTTGAACCACAAAATAAAAACCCCATGGAATTTGATTGTCCTATGATTAGAAAGATTATGAGTATTAGTTCTAGTTTGTTGTGTAAGAGAACTTCCACACCCATTTCTAATGAAAAATTCTCTTAGATTAGATTTTGAAATGGATTCATATTCTTATTTTGATCAAGTGAACTCTGATTATGATAGGGCTATTGAGTATGCTGATGGATTTGATGTTTTATTCTCTAATTGTGATGATTTATATTCTAATACTGATGATATTTGTGCACATATCTTAGTTCCTTCAATGTCTCCATCCATACACCACCCCCTACACTGGAACTCAATCCATTTCCACCAAATCACTAATACTCATTCTTGTTGAGTGGTGAGAAATTACCTGTTATCATTGCTAACAACCTCCATTTTGAACATGAAGAAAAACTTTTGAATCTTTTGAGGTAGAACATCAGGGAAATCAGGTGGACCTTGGATGACATATCAGGTATTATAACCTCCATTTTCATGCATAAGATTCGTTTAGAGGATGGGGATAAACTGGTTAGGCAGCCACAACGGAGAATGAATCCCACTCTTTTGGAAGTTGTTAAGAAAGAAGTTGAAAAATTTATCGAGGTAGGAATAATCTTTCCCATTTTAGATTCTCAGTGGGCAAGTCGTATTTAGGTTGTTCCTATGAAAAGTAGTGTTACAGTTGTTAAAAATGAGAAGTATGAGTTAGTTCTAATGAGGGTTCAAAACAGTTGGAATGTGTGTATTGATTATAGGAAACTAAATCAGTCCACCCACAAGGATCATTTTCCCCTCCAATTTATTGATCAAATGCTTGATAGATTAGCTGGGAAGACACATTATTGTTTCATGGATGGTTTTTCTGGATATTTTTTTGTTTTTATTGCTCCATAGGATCAAGATAAGAAAACATTCACTTGTCCATTTTGTATGTTTTCCTACCGAAGGACTCCATTTGGACTTTACAACACCCCAGGTACCTTCCAGAGATACATGGTGAGTAACTTTTCTGATTTTATTGAGACCTTCATGGAGGTATTTATGGATGATTTTACAGTGTATGGATCCTCATTTGATGAATGTATAAGTAGTTTGGGAAAGGTGTTGAGTCGTTGTATTGATAAGTATCTAGTCTTGAACTTTGAAAAGTGTTATTTTATGGTAGAGCTTGGCATTGTCTTAGGGCATGTAGTGTCAAAACATGGGGTAAAGGTTGATATATCTAAGGTAGATATCATTTAATCCTTACCCTATCCTTCATGCGTGCGTGATGTTAGATCTTTCCTAGGGCATGCAAGATTTTATCGGTGCTTCATCAAATATTTTAGTAATATTTCTCTTCCTATGTCACAATTACTTCAAAATCATTCTGATTTTGGGTTTGATGATTCTTGTAGGACTTCCTTTAATGAGATAAAGAAGTGTCTAACCACTCCACCGAGCATACTTTCCCCCTAATGGGACATTCCTTTTGAGCTTATGTGTGATGCCTCCAACTTCGTAGTTGGAGCTGTCTTATCTCAAAGGGTGGAGGGATGTTTACATGTGATTTCCTATGAATCAAGGACATTGCATTCAGCCTAATAAAACTACATAACCATGAAAAATGAGTTTCTTACTTTCATATTCACTTTAGATAAAATTTTTTCATATTTATTGGACTCTAAAGTAGTTGTTTTTTCTTGACCATGAAGCTCTGAGGTACCTCTTGAAGAAGCCAAACGCAAATCCCAGGATAATTCGATGGAAGCTCCTTCTTCAAGAATTTGATATTGAGATAAAGGAAAAAAAGGGGTTAGAAAAATTTGTGGCAGACCACATGAGTAGGCTTAATCACACACCATAGGATGACACCTTGAACTAGGTACCACTTTGGGACACTTTCCCCAATAATCATCTTTATTCCATCTCAGGTATGCATCCTTGGTATACAGATTTAGTTAACTACCTTGTTGCCTCTGAAATCCCTGAAAATTTTAAGAAACATCAAGTACAAAAGTTAAAGAGTGAGTCTAGATTTTATGTTTGGGATGATCCCTACTTATGGCGCATGTGTAGTGATCGAGTTATTAAAAGGTGTGTTCCTGATCATGAGTTTGAGTCTGTTCTGCAATTCTGTCATACACATTCTTGTGGTGGACACTTTGGACCCCAATGGGTAGCTAGGAAAGTTTTAGACTCTGGATTATATTGGTCTAGCTTATTCCATGATGCCCATTTGTTTTGTAACTCATGCTCTCGTTTCCAACACATTGGGAACATTTCTGAAGAGACATGAGATGCCCCGACAACCCATACTATTCTATGAGATTTTTAATGTATGGGGAATCAATTTCATGGGTCCTTTTCCTAGTTCATTTGGGGTTGTGTATATTTTGGTTTCTATTGATTATTTGAGTAAATGGGTGGAGGCTAAGGCCACCAGGAATGATGATTCTCATGTTGTTGTGGACTTTGTCAAAGCGTAGATTTTTTGTAGGTTTGGATTACCGAAGGCCATCATCAGTGAACAAGGGACACACTTATGCCATCATAATCTTACTTTCCTTCTTCGTAAGTATGGGGTGACACAAAAAACATCAACACCATACCACCCCCAAACAAATGGCCATGTTGAGGTTTCAAATCATGAGTCGAAACAAATTTTGGATAAAACCGTGCAACCAAATAAGAAAGATTGGAGCAAGCACTTATATGATACATTGTGGCCTCATATGACAATATACACGACACCCATTGGTATGTCCCCATTTTGGATTTTTTTGGGAAAGCATGTCATCTCCCAGTGGAAGTTGATCATCGAGATTATTGGGCTATAAAGAAATGAAACATGGATTTGGCTGAGGCTGGAATCCAATGGAAGCTAAAAATTCAAGAGTTTGAGGAGATTCAATTGTATTCATATGAGAACTCAAGGATATACAAGGAAAGATCAAAATCAGCTCATGACAAAATGATCCATAAAAGATAATTTCAAGTTAGAGAGAAATTCTTGCTCTATAGTTCATGAATGAAGTCGATTCTTGGTAAGTTGAGTTCCAGGTGGTTAGTTCCTTATGTTGTGACTAATGTTTTTTCTTATGGTGTAGTGGAGATCACACAAGAGGACACATGAAGGATATTTACAGTCAATGAGAAATGTTTGAAGAGATACATTGAGGGACTTCCTACTGATGCATTGGATTTCATCACACTACATGACCCCATCATCACTTAAGCATATCAGGCTATTCCTAACCCTTTAAGTTCTTTAATCATTGTCCTATTTAAAATTATACATTTTATGTGAATATATCATCTCATGGGTTCACATTGAGGAAAATTCAATATATTATGTATGATGGAGGAAACCTTTTAGTTTAATAATTTCAATTGTTTTCTTGTTTTTCAATGATTTAAAAAAACCAAAGAAATTGTGTGTTTTTCAAATTTTATGTGTTTATTTTTCAATTTTTTGTGTGCTTTTGAAACTTTTGTTCTAAAATGGTTCTCATCACCATTTTTAAGTCTATGTGAATAAGTGAGACAATTTATCTCTTGTAACTGAGCTTAAATGAATGCTGAAAATGACTTTGTTTAAAGTGCAAATCTTTAGTAATTTCATGAAAAGTACTCGGAATTTTGAATCCCAAGCCACATCTCACTGTCTTTATATTTGAAAGCACTTTCCTATGAGGATTAAAAACCATTCATTTCATATTCATTAAATTTACCTAATTTATTGAGAGAACCAAACCATGCTTGATTTAACCAGAATTTTATTTATTCCTATAAAAATATGGGGGTTTGAGGTACTTATGTTTTAAATGTTTGAGGCATTTGTTTGGTATTAAAGCCCCTATTTCAAAGAATCTTTTTTATAATGATCTACCTTGAACATTTAATCCTTGTAGCCCTTAGAATCCATGAAGAGCCTGTTAGGTTAGCCACATTAAAATCCAATTTTCCCTATCCAACCAACTCTTTAAGTGAAATTACCTAATCTAGTTGAACTTAAGTGTGGGGGAAGCTATCTTGTGTTGTGCTACCACATTCTGTGATACTTTGGGATGAAAATTAAATTCTGAAGAGATGTGTTTGCTGCTGAAGAAAATAATTATATTTAAATTTGTGCCTTTTATAGAGCTTTCATGATAAGTGAATCTGAGCCTTTCTAGAGATTCTAATAGAGGGATAAAGTTGTGCTTATCTGGATCTTTCAAGAAAATAATGTTTGAGAAGATTGAAATTTTTACTTCTGAAATGTTGAATGGTGTGAAAATTCCTTTATTTTTCCTGATTATGAATATGAATCGATGTTATGGGGATTGAATAGGAGACAATATTTAAGTGAAAATTAGATTAATGAAATTTTTCTTCAAAAAGAGTCAAGCCCTCCTCATTCATCCTCAGATTTTTTCACATCTAAATCCTACCAAATGAAAGCCACAGAACAACCCTGAAAAGTCCTCATGATAAACACATTTACTTGAATCACATTAAGTGGAGATGTAGGAATTTATCAAGTCTATGGTGACCCTTATATGAGTTTTGATGATAAATACATTGCTTAAAAATTGACATTTGTGTGATAAGAGAAAATTCAAGTGAGGTAAGTGTTGTGTGTATGGGAGGATAAATGAAGTGGAAATATAGTTAATGATATAAATGGAGAACTTGAAATAATAGTTTTTTATAAGCCATGATAACTTTTGTTTCTTGGTGTGGAATTTTTGGATCTCAAGGATATGTGTTTTAATTTTTTTTGATTTGATATTTATGTTTACTTGTCACAAGTTTTTGGAATACATGGTATGAGGTTTTACCTGGGAGTGAAAAATGGTAAGTGTGGGGGAGTTGATAAAACACAATTTTATTGAATATTTTATTGATAAAAAATTATATAATTTCCTCACTTTGTGGTAACTATGTTCATTTATGGAATATTTTGGATTAGATCATTCATTTGAAAATTTGATGAAAATTCTAGTTTTACCCTTTAAAACATCACTGTAGTATTTAGAACATAAATAATTTTATTTGAATTAATTGAACTTAATATTTTGTAAATGTTTTATTGAAATAATTTTATACAACTTTCATTTAGGACATTGGAGCTAAATTGTGCATTCGGTTGCTACAAATGGGCCATGAAATCAAAGTTGGGCTGGACTCACCAGATTGGACATGGGTTCTGTATTTGGTCTATAACATCTTTATCCGTGCTTGGATTAGGCCCCAATTTTTAGAGGAGATCTATGAACCATTTTATCACGAATCAGTCTATTTAAATTATAGATGATTCACGCGTTTTAGTGGTCAAATGGTAAGTGAAATTTGTCAAACAATATTTGGCTGAGATTCCCAATTCACACTTGAAACCACTTTAAACCTAGCCTCCCCTCCACTCTATAAATTAGTGTTTTTCTCATTTTGAGGGGTTGTGTCATGAATTAGGATATTTGAGATAGAGAATAATTGGTTTCACCTAAATTCTACAACCATTGTGAGATCGGTAGATCTTGAAGCAAGGATCCACTCATCGAATCCTTCTTCTCCTCTTCATGTTGTAATATTTTCATTTGTGTAATAAACTTCTTTGTTATTATTTTATTTATTATATTTTCTTTGTTTTTTTCCAATTATATTATTCTTTAATCATCCTATTTTGTTTGGAATCAATAGTGGAGATGAGATTGGTTTCTACCCTTTCAATCATTTTCTTATACAAAATGTCTCCACGATGACCACACTCCCATGGAAGAGTGATTCTCTTAGTGATCGATCTGTCTTCTACCATATTCATTTATTTATTTTGAATCATTGAGATACTATAATTCACTTAATATGATCATTTAATTGAGTTTTTAAATTATAAGAAACTAATAAAGCAATTGAATAATTAACACAAAAACACGTTAGGTTGAGTATTGTGTAAATTGTGAGAGCGCAAATTTAATCGGTAAAACAAGACCACACGGGATACATTTTTAGAGTTAAAATATAACACCTAAGCTCAATTCATACTCATTTTATATAATATACATGTTCCTTAATTTACCACTTACCATAAGCTATCCTTATAATATCAATCAAAACAAGGTGCTGCGATTGCATGTTTCGATGATATCCTAGGGTTTAATTCTCTTCATATTTGTGGTAAAGTTAATTTTCGTAGGGTTCAATGGTTAACAGATTAAGGGATCATAATTTAGTGGATAATAATTTAAATTATAATTATTAATAATTAAATAAAGAGGTATATTTAGATATATTACTCTTTTAAATATTGTCTAAAAACATCTTCTTATTGTGTCTTTTTAATCGAACTTCATTTCAAAAATTTTAAAAAAAAATTATACAATATTCTTCCAGAAAAATTCTTTTAGTTTTATGAATGGTAGAAAACCCCCACATCCTTTCAAGTAGTTTTTTTATTCCATTTTATGTTATTTTTAAAATACCTTTAATAATTTTTCAAATTTACATCCTCCTTTGATAGATGACCTTGGTCAGCCACTATACTGAACTTAAGTACCCAAAAAAAAAAACCACTAATCATTTGAGGGCGCCCATGAAAACACCTTTCAAGTAGCTTCTATTTTCTTTTCCAAATTTCGAGTTCATGAACAATGTTTCCATAATAGCGAGGTTCCAACGGTAGCCTCTATTTCCTTTTCCAAATTTCATGTTTGGTGTATAGTGTTTCCATCTTCCTACATTTTCTCCCTTTGAAATTTCCTTTGATGTAAAATACATTTAAATCCTCATTTTAAGGACTCTAAGGATGATTAAAAGGACATAACTCCTATATTAATTTTCCTAAGGCTCATGATTCTTTTACTTGGTCAAACCGCATGGTTTAATGTGATCCACTTTTAATGGAAAATATAGCATATCTTAAACTACTACCCTGTTACATATTCTAAAGGGATGATATATCTTCCTCCCTAGTTCCTCCTCCTTTTTCTCTGGTGTGAAACACTAGAACCTTTCTTTCCTTCCCATAGGAGTTGTGCGATCAAAATTTTCTCCTTGGATTGGTTCAACTCAGTTTTTGATGCAACCAAGAAGTATCAATCAATCTTCGATATAATGTATGATCTATCATTATTATTTTGGGTTCATCTCCTTTTTTTTCTCATTTACCTTTTATAAGAAGCTATCTCTATATTTCTAATGGACTTTTCATGGTTGTTGACTGATGTGGCGGTGTCTCTACATCCTCAGGTGGATACATTTGTCAAGGGGGGAGGAGATCGTAACCCATTGTGTGGCTCATTCTCGTATAAATAATGTCAATAACCATTTGAGGTAGAGGATTCATTGCTTCTATTTTATTTTATGTGAAACTATAGAGTTTTTATGTTTTATCCCATTGGATCATAATGGAATTTACATATTAAATATATGAACTAGATAAATAAATTAATATTGATTTTATGTTATTACCTCTTGTTTTTCTAGATAGTGTGATATCTATGATTTCTTTGTTAGATTTTCATTCTTGATGGAAATTGGTAATGAACGTAAAGCTGGAATTAATTGATAATTGTTTGGATAAAGATAAAGAGGCATGTAAATGAATCTGGTTGTTGTTGTTGTAATTTTATGTTAATCAAATTGATGTAATAAGCATGTTTAATCAATTTGTGATATATTACTATTTAGTTTTCCCAAAGTTGGAACCTACGAATAATAAATTGGTTAATTCAAGATGGATTAAAGAACTGGTTGTTTTATAAAAGATAATTCCTTGTAGGGTTATGAGTTCCCCTCTTTCTTGTTTAAGGGCCAAGAGCCCAGTTGATATGATATTTGTTTTCCTGCTGCTTGTGTTGTGATGTGAGCCTAGAAGGTTTTTATGATATGTAGGGAAAGGAGGACTATTGATTGTGGTAGTAGTTGACGTCCAGAGTGGCGAGATACATCAATTTATGCATGTGGGTCTCAGAGAGGACACTGGAGATGACGGAACAGGTTGGATGTTAATGTTTGGATGCCTGTTGTTTCTTTTTGGTTATTAATCTACTTTACTTTCCCCACTTCTCAAGGAAACTGTTATGGATTACCCTTTTTCCAAAAAGTGAGAAGATGAATGGGGAATGCCACATGATTTCTATATTTAGCTTCTCGAGGGAGGATGGGTCTATGCTCTTTCTATAGGTGGAAAAGACTCGACGAGTAGTTCAACTACTCACCATGTTGAGACCCTTGTGTTTATTAGCTAAGAAAGTTTTTCTAGAATTCCTAGAAATATGGGAAAGTAATGATGTTAATAAATGATTGAATAAATGATGTTAACCCATGGGGTTGGATCTTGCTCTAACACAATGTTGAGGTTGCAATTTTTTAAAGGAAAAGTAAACCTTGGGTGTGATGCTAATGAAATATAATGCAGAAATTGTTAATGTTTAATTAATATTTAATAAATTTATTAACGTAAAGTAAAACTGATAAAAAAATGGAATGAAGTCATGTAATAATCTTTTTAAATGGTTGTGTGCTTATATAATACCTAGTCCAAGAAGTGGAAGCCGGGAGTCCAAGAGATGTTATCTATAGTTGAGACTAAGAATAGTATATGCCCATAGTTTGGTATTGAGCTATAGTATATTCTATAATTTTGGGTTTCTATACGATAATACACCCCGTCAGTTAGGGAAAATAACACCCCGGGGATTCTGAGCCATGGGGGGGGGGGGGTGTTTTCCCCAAAATTTTGGTGTGAGGATGGATGACTGACTACACCATTGGCCCCACTCTCTTTTCTTGGTAGTTACTTGTGCTAGTAGGAAAAGTGGTTAGTTTTCCCCATATATGTGTGTAGAGGGCTGTAATGGCTTGTGGTTATTCACACACATGTATTTTGGATATAGTTTCTTATGAAATATTGTAGGTGTAACGTGTATGGGTTGTGATGTCTTGAGGATCCTTACTTGGTGTGTGGGATGTAATGGCTTGCGGTATAATTACCAATGTATGATACACGTTATGCAAGATTTCATGGATCTTTGAAACTACTTGGTTACTTTGCTTATGTGGATGTGGTGGTTTTGTTTCACGAGGTGCATGTGGTGGTGCTTTGCCCAGGTGTCTACAGGCAAGCCTTTTTGGAGAGAGATGCTTAGGACGTGCGACATTGGGGAAAAGTGGAAAACTAGTGGGGAAGTAGTAGAAGAGTACCCTTGATATTATTTATTACATTATATACTCTTGTATGTGATACTTGGTGAGAGTAGCCATGGTGAGTATGGGAACTTAGTATACCTGTTTAGGTGACAAGTTAGTTTCACTTATTGTTCACTATGCTTTAGTATGATTTCTTTACTTTTTCAAGAGAGGCTCTTGGGAGGATCCTTCTGAGTATACTATTATACTCACCCTATGTATATGTAAACGTTTTTTCAGGTCACTTGGAGAAGGATGGAGATCAGGATGGTTTCTACTAGCTTGGGGTTGTAGAAGCTGTTTGGTCTTTGTGGTTGCTGCAGGTTTTACTTTCTTTTGGGTATTTTTAGTTTTTTCCATTTTAGTTGTATTAGTTTTTCATGACATTTCGTATGTGTACTTGAGATTTCTTTTATATTGTTGTCTAAATTGGAGTTGGTTGGTGTCTATCTTATCTCTATCTTTCGCATGTATTCTCTTAGAGGGTAATGCCTCCCATTTTTGTGTTTACTGTACCCTTAGTGCTAGTTGCCAACCCGGGGCCTACTGGAGGCAGGACTCAGGGGTCACTATCTTCCTTCTCACATTTCTGGCTCAGGAGGGGTACACCTTGTGTGTAGGGGGTCATGACAATAGAGGATAGAATAAACACTGTACCTCTAACAGTAGTTATCCCCACTTAAAATTACACTAATGAAAACTATTCTATATAAAGGTTTCTAAACTTAGTCCCTCCCTAAGCCTTATTCACTATCAAACTATCCTCATTTTCATGAGAATAATATCCACCACATTTTTGGAATCTAACTAATCTTGGGATCCTTTGGTAAGGGTGGATCCATCACTACTATTTTGGGATACTCTTTTATAAAAATTCTTAAGGGGTCCAAATTTTCCACTATGATAGAAAATCCTAGATGATTCTATATAATCAGGATTATTATAACTAGGTCTTCTACACTGGTAGCAAATCACCTAGTGTGGTCATGAATAATCCCCTATAAAAAATATTGACATAAACTGATCACCCTTATCATGCTTCATTTTCTAGACAAAATACACACCATGGATAATCCATTGTATAATAGAATATACACTTAGACCCTCCTTCCAACTAAGTCTTCCTCAAACATAGTTACTCTTTTAAAGACCTCGAAAATGGTCAACAAGCACATGATAATAAGCATCGATCAGATCTTGGGCTTTAGACCTATGTCAAGATGCCTAGCTTTGAGTTATTCATTAGTGATAATCTCTAGATATAGATGAACCAACTCATTAAAATGAATAGAGTAATCAATCACTAAAAAATATCCTTGATTCAAGGTCACAAACTCTTGAGCCTTCACCACACACAACAGACCTGGATAGAAATTATGATTGATGTACTTCGTCAAAGTGGTCCAAGTGATTTCCTCATGTAAATTTTCTTTCATGATGGAATTCCACAATTTTCTTTTGGGTACTTAATGAGTATAAGTGTACAATCCTTCATTAGAGTCCTGTGGAGTCTTCAAGAAGTGAAAAATACTTTCTATTCTCTAAATATAATCCTTAGGTTCTTGGGTTTCTCAGTCACCATGAAATATTTGTTAATTTTTTAGTAAAATACAAAGCATGATCCACTATCTATTATCGGTTTCCACCACCCACTTAATCCACTGTTTTAATGGTGTGGATTACCATTTCTAATAAATCAGTGTTAACTAGAGGGGTTTTCTATATGAATTTCTCCATGAGTCATTCAATTTGATTTTAATAGATCCTTCTAGAGAAATTATATATTAAACAAAAGAGATAAAATCTTATTATCAAGAGGTGAAGACATCAAAAACCAACATAAAACATGATAGGGTTCATCTAAATAAACACAAAATCAATATCATGGATTGATGAAAAATCCATGAACACCCATGGTTACTCATGGTTATATATGAAAGTGATCTATCCAAGAACACTTCCACACATACCACTCGAGTCTCGATGGTCCAAACTCTATTTTACCATCTACCACCAGAAAATTATTTCATTTGATACCATTTTTTATTGAACCAACCTGATTCAAACTAACATGTCACCCAATCTAGATTTCCACATGGATAAAGAAGGTTCACAATCACCATAAGATGGTAACAAGCATATAGGTATAAACATATGTTGGTCAGATTAGGACAATCAAGAGGGGGGGGGGGTGAATTGAGTTCCTATAAAAATTTATATTAAAAAGTTTATTTATAAGGTTCCCCTAATTTAAAATCAAAACTGGCTAGTTAACCAATGTAGTAAAATTATAATAGGTTGACCATTCAAATACTTTCTCAGAATATTGATTAATTCTCAATTATAACCATATGATATATTGATACAACTTTTTAAACTACTATAACAAAGAAAAACAGTTATAACTACTATCCAATACAAACTATCAAAGTATAATTTAGTTTCCTGAAAAATTAATTAAAAAAGAGAAAGACTAAATTGAATAAACAAAAGATATAAAACAAGAGGTTCAGTCTCAACCAGAGACTTAGTTCTATCCACTTGGTGATCACTTTCCACCAAGTAATCTATATAAATAAAGATTTTTATCCACACCCTTGATTGGGGTTAACACAATAGTACATAGACTGTCCAGGTCACAAGACCTCTTCTACAGTTCTACATGGGAAAAAATTACAATCAGGTCACACAAGTCCTCTTCTACAGTTCTACGTGGGATAAACAAGTGTAAGAAGACAATTGTTTGAGGATATCTAGTATCCTCTAGTTTAGTGTAGGATATAGTGTTTGTTTTTAGTACATACACACACATAGCTCCAAAGATTAGTTAAATAGAACACAATAGAGAAAAATATATTAATAAGGGATTAAAGATTCTCTTAGTATGATTAAATTTAGCTTTGGACTCTCTGATGTATCAGAGTTGAAGATTGAGTCCTCTTCTAAAATTAGACACTGAAAACAAAGTGTCATAGAGCACTGTGTTATGTCTTCTAGGTGTATAAGAGTTTCTTCTCCTTTGTATTACTTGGATGCTGCTAAGATGACGGGAATTTGATGATTAGTAGTTATCTGGTTCATAATAAACAGTAATGAAGAATTACTCATGTGTTATTCTTTTTAGTATGGTGCTCTTGAGGATTTTTCTCATATCTTTGTGTGTATGCATGTCTGTGTGAGTCTTCACATGTGTCCTTATTTTATGCGCTCTAATTTGTATATATATTATTCCAGTTTGACAATGTGCATGTTTGAGTTCGACATAATACTTCATATTTCTAGCATACACATTTAATATGTATGCAAAAAGGCATTAAATTAATCTGTCGCATTAAAACACTCAAAATGTGACTATTATAAATAATTTTAAATAGAAGAAATTTTAAACAGTCTATCAGTGAGAGCTTAGTCGGTATCTTCTTTGGTTGGCGTCCCATTACATTAGTATGTCATTTTGTCAGCCTCTTTCATGCATCTGTGACTCATTGCATCAGTGGATCATTTCAACTATTGGAGAGTCCTTGTGTTGGTAGCACCATGCATCAGTATTTCATTTGAACTGACGGTAGGTCATCTGCGTCGATAGGTCATTTTCATTGGTAGTTCGTCTACATCGGTAGGTCATTTGTGTCAGTGGGTCATTTGCATCGGTAGGTTATTTTCATCAGTAGGTCATGTGCATAGGTAGGTCATCTATCATTTACTCGGTTGAACTCTTGGTATCTCATCTCTTCTATCAGTGTTAGTCTATTACACTGAGAAAATATTTTTGTTCTGATTGTCTTACAATATAAATACTAACAGAATGTACTAAATTTATATGAGATCATAGATAAACATAATAGCACATATTGAAACTTAAATAATCATGATTGAAATGTTTATAAATGATTAATAGGAGTTGACATGATTTGTGATTATTAATACTATTAATACTTGAGAGGATGAACAACAGTATCTTATGGGCCAATAATCTCCCCCTTTTTGATGATCACAAATCATTGAATTAGTCAATACAATCATTTGATGTGGAATGAAGTAATTCTACTTATCATCTCCCATTATGGATGACTGTTTGTAATATAGATAAGGTTCAGAGTTAAAATAAAGAGTAATGGTATCAAAGAGAAAAGATAATATATATATATATATATATATATATATATATAAGAGTTATATCAAAGGTAAAGTAGATAATGATAATGCCAAACTGTTTCTCCCCATTTTGGGATTATAAAAAATAAATACAAAACGTCATAGAGTAATCAATAAAAGGGAAATAGAGGAAAGATAAGAACAAAAAATTCCATTAATCGATAAAGTAAAATGTGATACATGTATTTAAATATAAATAAAAAAAGTCAAGAAAACAACCCTATCCAAAAATGATCCACGCTATGGGTGAAGATTAAGGGGTTTCTTCTCTTTCTCAAAGGGATCAATAGTGGGTCCAATAGGTGGTGGTTGAGAAGCTGGAGGGTCTAAAGAAATTTTTAGATGAGGTAGGATCACTCCTTATGGAACATTAGGTAAAAGGATAGGTTTGTGTTGGGAAAACACAGGAGGTTGAATCTATTATTGGATCACTGGGAGAATCTGAGTCAAAGCCTGAGAAACTGACATTTGAGGTGGAGGTACTAATTCAGGAGGTCCAAGAGGTACAACAACATGAACTACAATTGCTTAACTTTGTACATGAAGTTATGAATTTAATAGCTTGTTGAAATCCTAAATAATCTCACCACCATTATTCATTGCTTTCTCAAAGTCATCCTTATTATCCATGAATTTTTCCAAAGGAGGGGTGAAGTATTTCAACTTCTGTACTTGATCTTTAAAATCTCTGGTTACTGGAGGCAAAGATATTTTCTCTATCAAATAATTAAACTGACTGGCCAAATGATGCTTTCTAATGATATTTTTGAAATAGTTGTTCAGCTTTTCTGTGATGTGAGCATTTGTAGTTTCAACACTCTTGGAATAGAGTCTGACCAAATCCTGAACATGATCACTGTTATTCTCAAAATTTTCACGGTTTTCCAAACCACTGGCAACAAATAGTGCTTGAAGCTCCTCCTTTACAATATTTATGACTGCCTCAATGTCCAGAGTCTAATAATTCTAACTAGATGTTGATGGAATATTAGTAGGAGGTGAGGTATGAGTATTTGAAGTTTTTATAACAGTCTCCACACAACCTTTATACTCCGAGGTTAAAGTATTTATTGCATAAGAAAGAGCAATAATTTCTTTTCTCAACTTGATAGTACTTTCTAAAATTGTATTAGCAGGTGTAATTATCTTGGGTTGAATCTTCTATATCAATTTCTTTACAACATTAGCTGCATCTTCCTCACTTATACATACTTTCTGACATGGAACATAAAATGCTTTCCTAGACTGCCTCATTTCAGTTATTTTAGACCTGAGAGAATGTAATTCATCACTTAGCTCAGTGTTTGATCTTATAGCTGTTTGAATATAATACACCATCTAAAATTGAACATATATACTTTCAACTGAACATAATTCTTATTTAAACCTTTCAAAATCTTCTTTAATTACAGAGTCACTAGGAAGGGTCTCAACCATCGATTCCCTTACAACAGGTAAAAAAACTTCATCATATAAATCTTCATAATCTAATACTAGTGCAACATACCCAGGATTACTTTCCCATTCAACCATTATATCATCATCCAGAGGAGTGAGAGTATCAAGTATTAATATTCCATGTTGATGTTCTTCACCATCTTGTTCTCTCCTTTCTTGAGGCTCCCCCTCATTCTAAGCTCTCCTCACTAGTTTGTCATCTTCAGCATGAGGTCTTCTTATTTCATAAACTAAATGAGGTAGAAGAATTTCTTGAGCTTCCACTTCAACAAAAACATCATCATTTTCTATTACTTCAACAACTTCAGGATTTTCTCTCACTTCAACAACTTCATGATTTTCTCTTACTTCAACAAATTCATGAGGTTCTTACAACCGAGCCTAATATACAACTTCAACCATTTTAACATCTTCACCTTGATCATCCCTATGATGGTCATCATTAATTTCATTGCTTTCATCATCATCATGTCCAGAGACATGCTCTTCATTTCCATTTTTATCAACATATTCTTCACCTTCTTCCTCTTCACTACCACTTCCACTTTCATCATCTTCACTTTCTTCTTCTTCTTCAGATCCACTATATCTACTTACATATTCCACAGTTCCTGAGACTTATATATCCTCATATCCATTGTCTTCAAGTGTGGGATCATTAGAGGGTAATCCAAGTGGGGGAGTAGGAGGTCCAAAAGAAAAACCTTTGCAATGTTTAGTGGTGTCAGGATTAATCCTATCATCGATAGGTGACCCATGATCTCTAACTGGAATAGTAGGATATTCTTCTTCTTCTGAAGAGTAAACAACTTCTTCATTTGGTTCTAGACCAAGATAAACCATATTCTTAGTACTAGTTGAATATTCCATTGGATTGAACTTATCATAGATCTTATCTTCATCTCCAACACACTCTCTCTTTCTTTGGTTACAGTTGATTTTCATTCTCTTACAAATCTCTTTTCTGAGGCATATCTCACTTCACTCAGAAACAACTTCTTCTCCTTTATTTACACAACATTTATCTTTTAACATAGAATATTTCATCCTTGTATAGAACATGGAATTAGTTTTGCAAGAAGATTTGATCATTTAATTCATATGGACATTAAGGTATCTACAAAAATTTATCTTGATATATTTTATTAGAAAATAAACCTAGTAGACATCTTGATACTTCATAGATGCAAAGTCCACTTTCCTGGGATAGATTTGATACGGAATAAAATTAAACAAGATTCTACATTCTCCACTTAACTCTATAGTAACAGGTATCCTATGCTCATCATTATTAGTAATATCCTTTAAAGCTATATAAAAGCAGAACATATCACTCTCAGGTGGAGAGGTACCTTGATAATCATCAAATACACATTTATGAATAACTTTAAGACATTCATCCCATTGCCTTGAAGAGAAAAAGATTCTCTTTCCTCTTACTATGGACTTGATCCAATAAACATGACTTACTTGTTGCATGAACTCTATATTCATGTAAAATTCAAGAACTATCATCAGGTAAAAGGGTATTTTATTATCTGAGAACCACTCGAACAATCCTTGATCTTGTAGTAGCTTGAGCAGTAAAGACTTTATTTCCAACAACCATTCCACAAGATCTTCTTTTTATGGAGTTACAAAATGGTTATCCAGAGAAGTATTTACAGGTCTAGACGATTTTATCAATCTACCCTTCTGTTTCTTAGATGCACGAGACTCGCCACCATCAAGATCTCACTTCACACACACCATTCCAACAATTCAGTTTGAAGGTCAGAAGGTGAAAGGTTAGGGGTAGAGAAATAAATTTCTGAGAGAGTGTAGAGGTAAATGAGTAGAGTTGATCAATTAATTTTTATTTCAATTAAGGATTTTGAAATCAAAAAATCATGAAATCAAGAACTGGGTTCAACAAAATCAATGAAATAGTGTCGTTTTGGTAAAAACATAAAACATATAAAACAAAGAGTCATCGGTGTTGGCATGAAAGGTCCTTCATAATACTAATGGTGTCAGCAAGACATTGTGTTAGTGTTAGCATGAAAATTGTGTCAGCATGATATAGTTATCAGTGTTGGTATGAAATTTTCCTCTTCATACTGTCAGTTTCAGAATGAAAACATCACTTAAAATGGTCAAATGAATTGCAACACAAGGTTCTATATATTGATCATTAATAACTCATGAATGATGTAGCTCATTCTTTTAGTGTTCAATCACTACTAGAAATATGATCTATACCAATGGTTTTGGCCAAACCGTTGGTATAGGTCACTTATATAGACCTATACCAATGGTTTTGGACAAACCATTGGTATGGGGGGGGGGGACCTATACCAATGGTTTTGGACAAACCATTGGTATAGGGGGGGACCTATACCAATGGTTTGGACAAACCGTTGGTATAGGTCCCAAAATCAAAGAACCTATACCAACGGTTTTGAGAACCGTTGATATAGGTCTATACCAATGGTTTTGAAAACCGTTGGTATATGTACATGTTTTTTAATGGAATATTATTACAGAGGACATTAAATTAATAAAAATTTAAAATAATTATGATAATAAATATATATATATTTATGAAATTATGTTCACAAAAGAAATTTAGGTTAGTGGTTAGCTCGTTCAATCACAAATGGGAGGTGCTGGGATCAAAACCAACCGAATGGTTATTTTTTGAATTACATATACCAACAGTTTTATGGAACTATTGGTATATATTTTCATATTACTTATACTAACGGTTTTAAAAATTGTTGGTACAGGCCTATACCAATGATTTTCCCAAAACCGTTGGTATAGATATATCCCCATGACTTACTTGGAAACGGTTCTCCAAACCGTTGGTATAGGCTATACCAACGGTTCCAAATCATTGGTATTGGGTATTTTTCTAGTAGTGAATGTCTTAGTGAAAATGTCATCAAGATGATGTTCAGTTCCAATGAACTCTAAAGTTATATCACCATTTGTACAATGTTCTCTCAAAAAGTGATGCCTTACATCAATATGTTTTATCCTATAATGTGAAACATGATTCTTAGAAATATTAATAGCACTTGCATTATCACAATTTATAGGTACATTTCCGAATTGATATCCATAATCTAGTAATGCATGTTTCATTCAAAAAATTTGTTCATAAAAACTACGAGAACCTATGTATTCAACTTTAGTAGTAGATAATGCAAAAAAATATTATTTCATACTACATAATGAAACATGATACTTTATCAAAAAGTTACATGTGCCTGAGGTTTTTTTTATATTAAACTTACAACCACCAAAATAATCATATAAAAAACTCACTAAATAAAAATGTTTTCCCCTAGTATAGAATATTCCTAGGTTGGGAGTATGTCTGAGGTATTTGAAAATCATTTTAACAAAAAAAATATGAGATTATTTTGGGTTTTCTTGAACACATGCACACATGCATACACTAAACATAATATATAGACTACTAGCAGTTAATTAGAGTAAACTTCCGATAATTCCTCTATAAGTGGTTTGATCAACAGATTTACTATCTTCATCAATGTCTAACTTACAAGTGGTAATCATTGAAGTGTCACTAATCTTAGTGCTTTCAAAGAAAAATATTTTTAAAAGATCCTTAATATATTTATGTTGATTAAAAATGATACCTTCTTTATTTTGAAATTTTTGAAATCCCAGAAATAATTTTAGTTAACCCATTAAACTGATTTCAAATTCACTTTTCATCATCTCTGAAAAATAAACACATAAATAATTTTTTAGAATATCAAAAAATAATATCATCTACCTAAATTTGTACTATAAAAACATCTTTGGAAATTATTTTTATAAAGAGAGTAGGATCAGTTATACATTCTATAAAACCTTTAGAAATAAGAAAAGTGATTATAAAATCATACCAAGATCTTGGAGCTTTCTTTAACCCATATAAAGCTTTTTTAAATTTATAAAAATTATTTGAAAAATGAGGGTTTTTAAAACCAGGAGGCTGTTCAAAAAAAACATTCTCAACTATATACCAATTTTGGAATGCACTCTTGACATCCATTTGATAAAGTTTGAAATATTGATGTGCTAAATAGAAAATAATGATTCTAATGGCCTCAAGTCTAGCTACTGGTGCAAAAGTTTATTCATAGTCAATCCATTCTTCTTGACTATAACCTTGTTCAACCAATCTAGCTTTGTTTCTAACTGTGTTACCAGCTTCATCCACTTTATTCATTAACACCCATTTAGTGCCTATAGTCAATGTGTCTTTGGGTCTATCTACAAGTTTCTAGACGTTTTTTATTTCAAACTGATTTTACTCTTATTTCATAAACATCACCCAAAATTCATCATTGATAGCATCATTGATATTCTTAGGTTCAATCTGTGATAGAAAAGCTTGATGTTTAACCTGAATTCTTAGAGAATATCTAGTCTATATTCCTTTGTCTAAATCTTGAACAATACCATATAAAGGATAGCTCTTGAGAGTTCTGAAAGGTCTATAAAAGGAGGGATTAGTCACTTCATGTTCTTCAATAGGTTCAGGTTCATTATGACTAGAATTTGGAGAATTTATAGAACTAGAAGTTTTAATATATTTCTTCATAGGATGGTCATAAGATTTATTATTGATGTCTAGGTTTGACATATCATCCTCAAGATTATATAAAATGGTATTTGGATCATGTGGATCTTTCTCATAAAACATGACATATACTAATTCTTCCACACATTTTTCTCTCTTATTTAAGACTCTATAGGATTTACTAGAAATTTAATAACCTAGGAAAATAAATTCCTCACTCTTGGATAATATTTTTTCTAGATTATCCTTAGTGTTAATAATATAGACTTTGAAACAAAAAACTTTGAAGTAGTTAACCTTGGGATTTCTATTTTTCCAAAACTCATAGAGAGTTCTTTTAAGGATAGATCTAATCAAGTATCTATTGATTTTATAACATGTTGTATTGGAAAATTCTACCCAAAAGTATATAGGTAGGTCATACTCACTAATAATGGTTCTATAAATTTCTTACAGGGTTCTATTTATTCTTTCTACAACACCATTTTTCTAGGATTTTATAGAAGTAGAGAAGTTATGACTATAGCCATTTTGTGAGAAAAAATATTCAAACTCTTGGTTTTCAAACTCACAACCATGGTCACTTCTTAGGTTTTAAATTCTAAGATAACTAAAATTTTATACATTCCTAGCATACTTGGAAAAATGAGAGCAAGCTTCACTTTTGTGAGCCAAGAAAAGGTCCAAGTATATCTAGAGTATTCACTTACAAGAATATAGACATAGTGCTTCCCATTAAGACTTGAGACTCTAGAAGGTAAAAATAAATCCGTGTGAACTAACTAGAGAGGTTGAGATGTTGAATCTTCAATATTTTCTTTGATATAGATTTTGTGATGTTTACCCTTTTGAAAAGGATTATAGACTTTGTCATTTAGAAATTCAAGTTTAGGTAGATCCTTTACTATGTCATTTCTAGTAAGATTTATAATGGAGTGTACATTGAATTGTCCTAATCTTATATGCCAAATCCAGGATTATTTTTGAAAAGAAATCAAGCATGAAACATTTTGAGAAATTTAATAATCTAAGTTAACAACATATACATTTTCAGTTATAAGAGTAGAAAATAAAAACTTATTTTTAGAGTTAAAAAAATTCATGAATCATTTTCTAATTTAACATTAAAACCATCATAAAATAAATAAGAGATACTAAGTATATTTTATGTTAATCTATCAACAAAAAGTACTTTGGAAATTAAAACTGAGTTAGAGTTAACAATCTGGCTGAAGCCAGTTATTTTTTCCTTTAGAATTGTCACCAAAGGTGATATGACCACCATAAATCTTTATCAAGTTCTTGAAGCATGATTAATCTCCTGTCATGTGTCTTGAACATCCAATGTCCAAGTACTATAATCTTTTACAAGATATTTTGAAATAGTTTTACTACAAAATAGATTAGACAAGAAAATATTGTAGTACTTAGATTTTTTTGGGTCTAGTAACATTAGTAATAAGAGCCTTGGGAACCCACATTTTCGTAATGGGTTTCCTATAAGCATTATGTAAAGTATTTTAAAAATAAACTTTATTTGTTCTAGAAATACATGAAAAATTAGAAGATATTTCATAGTTGGGACTTGTAGAAAATTATCCAGAATTGCCTGTAAAACTTTTTTTTCCAAATTTTGATACAAAATGCATTTTTTTTCATATTCCTATTTCCTGGTCAGTATCATATTCTAGTATTATTCATAGAAGCTAATTTTTTACCAATAATTTGAAATAATATTTCATTACCATTGGTAAATATCTATAGATACTTTTTTAAATTTCTCATTTGATAATTTAAGTTTATTATTTTCTTTAAGCAGTTGATGATTTTTCTATTTTTCCACACCAAGTTCAAGTTTAATAGTGGTAGTCAAAACATAATATTTATTTAAATATTTTCATTTAACTTTTAATTCATCACAAGTTTCTTCTAGAATTCTTAAATATTAAAAAACTTCCTCATTTTTCATATTTTTAGCATCAATTTTAACTCAAGAATAATAGGAATTATATTCAGGATAATTTAGTGTTACCTCATATGTGTTTTCTGTAAAACACATATTTTCTTTATCAGACTTTTCATGAGAGGATTCTTAGTCACTTGATCTATCCTCAAAAGCAATCCAAGTTTCCTTCATAGCATTTTTAAACATTATATCCTTATCATCATACCTATTCTTATACTTTATCTTGGGAAATTCATCCTTTACATGTCCCTTCTTCTTATATCCATAACATATTATTTCACTAGAAGTATCACCTTTCTTCCAATACTTTTTCTAATGGCCCTTGTTATCGTACATACCTTTTTAGTTGGGATTTCTAAATAATTTATTATTTATATAAAATTTCTTAAACATTATGGCTATTTGATCCATCTCCTCAGCACTGTATGCTGATGATTGTTCATCACTTAAACTTTCAGTTTCATCTCTAACTTTTTCCTTCTACTTGGAGGTAGTAGATTTGAAAGCAACAAATTTTCTTTTGGGTTCATCATCCAATTATTTGTTGATTTTTATTTCTTATTCATATATCATAAAATTTCATATTAGATTATTTAATGGTAACTTGTTGATGCCACATGATTCCCTAATTGATAAAAAAGTTCCACTCCATCTAAGTTAGGAACAAAAGGTTCCCAGATACCCCGAGGGGGGGGGGGTGGTGAATCAGGGTATGAATATTCTTTTCAAAATTATCCCTACCCCACTAGATCTTGACCTCTTTATTATAAGGGTCACTTTTTTTCACTTAGGTTTTATTGTTGATCTTATTATTCCCTTATTTATCTTATAATAATTCTTTAAATGCAATGTAAAGAAGCAAGCAGGCAGACACATAGATTTTTACTTGGTTCACCCTTACTGGGCTACATCCAAGGAGCATATAACGACGATGTGCCGATGTTACAAATCCACTAAATCTCATTACCAATTTATAATGTTCAGGATAGATCACTTCTATGCCCAGGTTCACTACCTTTACAATGTTTAGAGTCAGCTCACTGATTTCCCAAGGGTCACTCCCTTTGTCTCTCTTTCTGGCTCACTACCGGTGGAGAGGAACACTTTCTTCCTCTTTCTTTTCTCACTTCTCTAAAAAGGACCCAATCACAGTTTATGGACTTTTAGGTCCCTTCATAATCTTCAATTAATGCATATTACTCTTTATGTATATGCTCTATTGAATTCTAACTTTCATTCGTAGATGAATACCACTTTTCACCAGATATACCAGAAAATCTCATGACTTTCACGCAACCCTAGAATAAATGGTGTGATTCTCTAACCCTTGAATTATTCTCTATATCTAGCGGGCTTCTCTATGCCTGGCGTGTAAGTTTCACCTAACGACTTACATGACACCCCCTTCGCCAACTCAGAACGTGGGCGACTCACACCCTTTTACACCCAACCCAATATTGGTGCACAACTTTCAATTTGCATGCTTCTCCATGACTAGAAAGAAAGTGTGACCAAACTACTTGTGAGAAACTCCCTTCTTTCACTTAGAACATGAGATGAATCACACCTTTTTATTCCCAAACCAATATTAGTGTGAAACTATCAACTGGAGCACAACTTCTAAATATCTTTATACGTACAAGACCAAAACACCACTTGTGTGCCCAAACCTATTTGCACGACTGGTGCTCTAATTCTATCTAATTTTTGAGATTATATCCAAAATGAGGAGGGTATCCCTATTTTTATATTCATTTTGGTCATCTTGAACACCACACACCAGTCTCCTCCCAGTGCGCAAGTCCAGCCGCCTTAGCCTCTTTCGCCCTAGTTACCTTGCACACCCAAACCAAAACTTGGGCGCCCCTCTTTCCTTTTCCATATTTTGATATTATGATCTTGAAAAACATATGGCACTCAACCTTCCAAGCCTCCAATACACTGGCGAACAATTACATTTTCCAAAAACACTTTTCTTCATTTGTTGATTTTGAGGCCTAAAAATTTCGCAAACACTAGAAAACTGTGCCACCTTGTATCTGCTCTTTTTGTACCACCTCCAGATCATCCATTACTTTATCGAGGTTCTTCAATTAAACATGGATTGTCAAAAACATCCCTTGAACTTGACAAACCTCCATCCAAACCCTCCTTTGTTAATAAATTGAACATCGTGGTATGCTTTGTCAATAAACATAACATGGAGTCCCTCTTTGTCAACAAACACAATCACCTAAAAAATTCTTCATTGATGCCTTGAGGGATTTTTCCCAACAATCTATATGGTAAGAATCTAATCATTCTTATGATTTGATCCTTAGATATAACATCTCTCCCAAGAGAGATCATAGTATTCACAATTTCATTTAACCCGAGATACATGTTAGAAATAGGATCATCGTTATTCATTTTAAAGTTATCATATTTAATAGTATATGTGTTAAGTAACATTTCCTTAACAATAGATGTTACTTCATGTGAAAAATATAAAGTTTCCCAAATTTTATGGGCTGTTTTACGTGAATAAATTCTATTAAACTCTTCTTAGCCTAAAGAACAATATAGGGAATTCATGGATTTGTAATTATTGTTATAGGAAGCCTTATTTGGGCCTTCCCAAGTATTTATAGTAGTAGAATGAATCTTATATTCATCTATAATTTAAGACCAAATCTCAAAAACCCATACTTTTTAAGTTCATTTTCTTTTTATTTTTCTATTGTGCATAATTTGTTCCATTAGAGAATGGAGGTATGTTGGTAGTATAACCTTTAAATATATTATCTATGATAAATAAATAGTACTTTAAAGAACTAGAAATTTATAACTAATAGAAATTTAAAAATCTTTCAAATACAAATAAAATGAAAGTTGAAAAATATTTTAAAACCACTTTAAAATTTTGAAAACAACAACTTGAAAACAACCTATGATACCAAATTTTGGTTAGATTAGGACACTCAAGAGAGGGGTAAATTGAGTTACTATAGAAATTTATGTTAAAAAGTTTATTTAAAAGGTTACCCTAATTTAAAATAAAAATTGGTTAGTTAACCTAGGTAGTAAAATTATAATAGGTTGACTGTTCAAATAGATTCTCAGAAGATTGATTAATTCTTAGTTATAAAAATATGAGATATTGATACAACTTTTGGAACTAATCTAATAAGGAAAAATAGTTATAACCACTATCCAATACTAACTATCAAATTAGAATTTAGTTTTTCTAAAATATGATTTAAAATAGAGAAAGATTAAATTAAAAACACAATGGATATAAAACAATAGGTTCAGTATCAAGCAGAGACGTAGTCCTCTCCACTTGGTGATCACCATTCACCAATCAATTTATATAAATAAAAATTTTGATCCACACCCTGGATCAGGGTTAACACAATAGTACACCAACTGTGCAGGTCACAAGACCTCTACCACAGTTCTACGTGGGAACAAAAATTACAATCAAGTCACACATGACCTCTTCCATATTTCTTTTTGGGACAAACAAGTGAAAGAAGATTATTGTTTAAGAATGTCTATTATCCTCGAGTTTAATGCAGGAAAGAATGTGTGTTTTTAGTACACACACACAAACAACACAAAAGTTTATTCAAATAGAACAAAACATAGCATAATATATTAATAAGGTATTAGATATGATCTGAGGGTTATTTAATTTAGCTAAGGACTCTCTGATGTATCAGAGATGAATCTCAAGTCCTCTTATGGAAACAGACACTGAAAACAAATTGTCGAGGAGCACTATGTGCTGTCTTCCAGAAGGGTGAGATGTTCTTATCCTTCAGTTTCGTTGGATGATACTAAGATGATGGAACTTTGATTATCAGAATTTCTTTGGTTCACATAAATTAGAAATAAATAATTCCCCATGCGTTCTTCCTTTCAGTATGGTGCTTGTGGGGGTTTTGCTTATATCTTCTTATGTTTGTGTGTCTGCATGAGTCTGCCCATGTGTCCATATTTTATATGCTCTTCTTTGTATATATTTTATTGTAGCCCCTATAATGTTCATGTTTGAGTTAGACACAATACCTATTATTTCTAACATTCTCATTTTATATTTCTGCAAAAGGTATTAAATTAATAAGTCAAATTAAAACACTCAAAATATGACCGTTAGAAATAATTTTAAATAGAATAAAATTTAAATAGCCTATCGGTGAGTCCTTAGTCAGTATCTCCTTCTATCAGTGACTCATTCCCTCAGTGTGTCATTTTGTTGGTCTTTCCATGCATCTGTGACTCATTGAATCAGTGACTCATTTTAACATTCAATGAGTCCTTACATCGGTAGGACCATGCATCGGAAGGTCATTCGAACTGACGGTATGTCATTTGCATCGGTAGGTCATATTCATCGATAGTTCATGTGCATCGGTAGGTCATCTATCGGTGACTCAGTTGAACTATCTATATCTCATATCTACTATTGGTGTCAGTATGTTACATTTAGAAAATATTTTTTGTTCGGACTATCTTACAATATAAATATTAACAAAATGTACTAAATTTATATGAGATCATAGATTAACATAATTTCACATATTGAAACTTAAATAATCATGATTTAAATTTTTATACATGATTAATAGTAGTTTACATGATTTGTGATTATTAAAACTATTAATACTAGAGAGGATGCCCAAAAGTATCTTATGGGACAACAACATAGATAACCATGGGAACAATTTCACCCTAAAAACACAACAAAACATGTGTCATATATAAAATGATGAAGATAAAGAACTATAGTATATAATGGAATAATAGGTATATAATCATGGGACAAAACAAAACAAATCTGGAAGGATAAACCTATAAAGAAACAAAAACAATTTCTCTATGTGACTCTCCATCACCACCATCCTGAAACACTAGAAAGAGACATCAACCAAGATAAGTATTCAAGCTACATAAAACCTTCCATTTACCTAGATCCTAAAAAACTAAGTCTATATATTCCTAAAGTCACATGAAGTGTTTGAAAAAAATTCCTAGTTGGATTCCATAATGAATCTATATAATGTTTTTCACCATGAAACCATTAGTTATATCTTAAAAAACAATTTTCATAAATCATTTCATTTGAAAAAAAATTATCATAAAACATCCTTTAGTTTCCATTAAAACATATAATATTTAAATAAACCATGAATATGAAACAAAATGCATGAAATATAAATTGAGAGAAATAATCAAAACCATCCACAAAAAATCATTATATAAAAATGTATACAATCAAATCATGAAATGTCACCATCATGAATAAATCCATGTAAAATTTGGATCTAGCATATGGTAATATGTATCTAGGATACACAAAGTACACTAGCTAGAATAATGTGGATCCTAATGATACTAAATCCAACCACAGTCTATCAGTATCATAATCAAAATCCTTAGTGGTGACACACTGACTATAAATGTGTATATGTCCATAACCTAACACACCTAAGGTTCCCATGTGTTATGATTTCTCAAAATTTTCAAGTAAACCAATCCCACGATTCAATAAAAAAATTCAACATGTTAATATTTAATAATACTATGTTTGAAAACCCATTTTAGATTCAAAAACACCTTTAAATCATTTCATCAGACACATAATGTGCGTAAAACTATTTTTAAAGAAAAACCCATTTAAAACCATTTCTCACTCCACTAAAGATGAAATTACACACAAAAACCTCATAGATACGAAACTATAATTCCCCGACTCTAGTTATCCAGATTTGGTGAATTATTACATATTCTTAGAATGATCACAAGAGATCAATTCCCAAAAGGCTGATTAGTTTAGTATCCTTAGAAGTACTAGATATATACATAAGTTTTACATTACATCATGAAATAAAGAATAACGAAATTTTTTCCCCTTTGAACACACTCATATACCTTAGCCTATTCCTGTAGGTTAATCATGATATACTTATTCACATCCTGGGAAAAATAAAACTTAGAAAGGGGTGAGATCAGATGCTCAGTAAGGATAACAATATAGTGGAAACATTCATAAATAAACATAAACATATAAGGCAATGTATAAGAATAAAATAAAAGCCTTTTAAATTCAAACTTCAGCATAATATAGAAAATATAAATCATATAATTCCATTTAATTATTCACATGGATATTATACTAGTAAAATAATCACATGAATTATCAATAGCTAATTTCATAATGATGGAATGCATAATGTCAGAAATCATAACCACATAGTCAAGGCCTCGTTCCAAAACTACAAATAAGATTTTGTCAAGGCCTTGTTCCAAGACACTAGTTTGTCTCATGAGACCTAATGATGAATTGAAGAGATATAAAGGGCTCCACCAATCACTTACTAATTCCAATTAATTCCTCATTTGAAAATGTGGAAACATAATCTAAACATTCATATTAAAACTAGCATATGTTGTCAATATTTTAACCACAAACCATGAATGGTAAAAAAATAGCACATCCACAGTCAAAAATAACTCATTAAATACAATATGGAAGAATTTATTATAATAAATCAACCTCAATCAACAATAATGAAGGATATTGACATAGATTAAAATAATCAGTAAAACGATTTGAGGGAAATATCCCCTTTTCTTGAAAAAATTTAAAAGTCTCACTATTTATCAAGAAGCTGTTAAAAATAGATTTTTGTATAAAATTTTTCTATACCACTTTGAAACCTTTAAAAATAATTTTAATTTTAAAACATTCATGACCATATAAATAATTCCTTAAAACCATTTTTAAAACATGGAAATTAATGAGAAATATTTATAAGAATACATCTTTAAAACATTTAAAATGGTATTTTAGTTAGAGTTCCTAACCAAATGAGACACGCTTGAATACCAATAATTGAGGTAATAAAAACATTATAATATAATGAGAAAAAGGTGTTTAGGATATACTATGTCATTTTATGGTATATACACCATATAAAATTGAATTGGTTCATAACAACAAAGAAGTCTCAATAGAATGTAAATTAAGATGAAATCCATTATAAAGACCGTATCTTTAGGTTAGGGATAAATTAATGAAATAATTATGTGTGAAAAATATAAATACAATAAATATGATTGGATATTTATTGTAAATCAATCAGAGGACATTCACACATATTCTTGTAAAAACAACACCAATGACTTGTATCTTTAACTCAATGAATGGAAATTGAGTTAAGATTGCTCTTATCAAGTTCATATCGATGACTTGAGAATTTATCAATGGAGTAATTATGTGTATCAAAAGTATACAAACACAAATTGGAGTGTAAATTACTACATAATTAAATAAATAGTGATTACACACATAATCTTGTAGTAAAATAATCAATAAAGTATGCATAAAGCGCAATGAGTAGAAATTGAAATTTGAAATTCCCTTACCGATTTGGTAACTCACGAAACATACACCCCATTAAAGAAGGATCATACAATGAAGATGTAAATACCAATAAATTAAAGTATATTACACCAAGAATACAATCATAGGTAGTATATACACTACACAAAAGGTAATAGTGACCAATATAGCATGAATCTCACGGGAATAAAAAGTGAGATGAAAACCCATTACCTTGTACTTTTTCTTAGTTGAGGGTAAGTTAAACTCATTTATAATGGTAAAATAATTGTTATTAAATTATAAAAGAACCATATACATAAATATGATATCATATATGTTCTTTTAATATTTCTTTGTTAATAATATTTCAGTAGTATCATTGTTTTGGGTGTTAACTGATTCGTTTTTCTTTATATGTTTTGTTAAGTAAGTTATGTTTGTTATATATATGATGTATTTGATTAATATCCAGAATGATATTATGTTCTTAAACCTTATTTTTTAATCATAAAATGATATTTATTCTAGAATGGTTACGATGGGGAATGAATCTCATCACGTTCGTGGAGACGGTAATCCATACGTATGCACGAGCGACAATACCATTCTATTGATGGTGAAATCGTATATGATCGATTGGTATTTCATATATACATAATAATTAACATGTTAATTTTTTATTTACATCAATTATACTCATTATTATACCAATCCAAATAATTATGTGTTGAATAACAAACTACACCATGATGTGGAGACGACAAGCCATACGTACGCACATATGGTGACTTTTTCATTCATAAGATGGATATAATAATGAATATGGTTATAACAAATTTATAATAACATCACAGTATTTATAATGCATTTGATTTAATATTTTGGTATGGAAACAACAAAGAAAGAGGAAGTGGAAAAAGAAAAGAACATTGAAAGAGGTGATGAAATAATTACCTCTTCTTTGGAAACATCCTTTTGATTTGATCAAAAGGGCTCCATAGGTTGGATTTATGATCAAAGTAAGGACTCTAGGTTTAAGTGAGGGTATTTGGGAGGATATTTGAGTAGGGTTTGGCCGAGAAAAATGGATTTGGAGTTGTGATTTTGAGAGAAGAAAAAGTACCCTTTTATAAGAGAGGTGATGGTCACTTTAGGAAAAACATGAAATATTATTTTATTATACAATTATATTCGGTTTATAATGTATAAAAATGGATTTATTTTAAAGATAAGGTGGGTATGGGTCAACAAAATCAAAACAAATAGGTTTTAGTAAGGTTTAGGTCACCATATTAACCATATCTTTTAGATATAACTCTTGGTTAAATAGATTAACATTTACCATGTATCCTTTTATTTTTATATTATATGGTTAATAAACTTACTATAAAATTCCAAGAAAACCCCAAGTGGTTCATTAATAACTTATATATTATTATATAAGTCCTTTATCTGAACCTTATATTTTTAGGACTATTATATCATTTAATAATATAGTATTTGTTTTAAAAACTCATTTATGTCAATTTTGACATTATTTAGTATTTAGTTTTTCTGAAAGTCATAACAATATAATTTCATTTAAAAAAATAAATTTAATCAACCCTAACATTTAATATTAACCTATAAAATTAGTTTAATATATCAAAAGTCTAAATTTACATTTATTGTAATATTTATAATATCATTTATGTTAATCTTTCATTAACAAGGTAATTAAAGCATCATCATTGTGTCATAAATAAATTTAATTATATAATGTCTAAAAATTATAAATAAAATACCATGATTTAGGAAATCGTTTTATCTTTCTAATAAAAATTTATAGTCGAAATTATATTATGTATAACACTATATTAAAAATGTTTTAATTATTAAAATTTTAATTTAACACTTTTAACTATTCTTTAAATAAAATAATAATAAATGTCCTAATATAAACTAAGTGGATCAAAAGGATCATATTTTATTCCTAAGGTTGATTTTGGTTGAAATAAACTTATCTAATAGAATTATTACATGTGTTAGGGTAATTATAATATCATTTTTACCTTTAATTACCATTTTTACTTTTAACCGTGGTAAATAAAATTCAAAAGTTACTATTCAAAAAAAATTATTTTCATCTTATTGAATCAAATTTTTATTACTGATTTCAACCATTTCTCTCGAATTTTTGAAATTCAATTCACCGAAGTGGTAAAATTACGTTTTATGCAAATTTGCTAACGTGCCTAGATGGTGGGTAAAAGACGTTAAAATATTCAATAATATTTTATACATGTAATTTTATTATAAAATGACTCCAATGAATTAAATTGAACTAATATAGGTATTATGTAGCTATTTTGACTTAAAATAAATTTAAATAAAATAAATAATTATTTAAATAAAAAGTTAGTTTTAAAACAATAATTCAGTGTTTTTCACTATTATCAAAAATTGAAAGTTTTCAGAAAAATAACAAAAATTCACCCTAAGCTAACTTTGATATTATGAATCCAAAAAATGATGTCTATTTTACCAAATTAAAAACATAGAAGTCGTATTAATTGATTTCAAATTAATTCCCGTTGTCAAAACCTGAAAGCTGGTATTTGAGAAGTAAAAACTATCAAAAGATTGATATGTGTTTATGTCCGGTTTAAAAATGAAATTACTTCCAATGACCAAAATTAGATTAAATGATAAAAATATAATCTAATTATAATTCAAAACCATTCAAATGTATAATTTAACACTATAAATTATTTTGATTTAAAAAAGTTGTTTTCAATTAAAATTTAGTATCTTTCACTATTAATCAAAATATGAAAGTTATTAGAAAAACACCAAAACTTAATCCAAAATAAATTTTTATGTCCTTTATTATAAATAATAATTTTAATTTCATCAAATTTAATATATAAAAGTGTCAAATATTGGATTTATAAATAGTTATCTATTAAAAGCTGGAAAAACTGCATTTTTGAAAAATACTTCTTTTATCAGAAAAATTGAATTTTTCCTTGTATTATGTCTAAGAAACACAAATTATGAATGTTAAAACTATATGGGATATATATAAAATTCAAAATTTTGTTATTGCTTTTCATAACTGCTTTCTAAATGGCTAGTTGGATAGGTCATGGTGTGCTTGAACTCGGTGTTGCGTAAATCGCACGCTATTGTATTATTCAAAGAGAAGCGTATCATGGAAGCTTTGGGTGTTACATTATTCCCTCCTTCAATAAAGCGTGTCCTAGCAATTTTAAATTGTTCTTCGTAAATAAATGATTAAAAAAATATAAAATATCTTTGTGGAAAACCCATATCAGAAACCGGGTTAATAAAATTTAGCCTTAATAAGAGGGAAAGGGAAATGGAAAAGTCACCACCAAATAAGGATTTTAAATAGAAGAACATTGGTGGAAATTATAATTGGAGGGAAAATGTAAATATTTATAGGGAGTTATTGAGGTCATCAATCACAAACAAGTGAATAGAAAATTGAGGGCCTCAAATCCATAAATCTATGATAAATAAAGTAAGGTATTAGGATAACAAATTTTTGGGTTTAAGATCCTTTACATAAGGTTTAAGAATTAATTTATTCATAGAATAAGAGAGAAAAAAATACTAGATAAGTAGAGTTCCATCCTTTAACAAATTTCTACCACAAACTCATCTTTCACTACAAACGATGATTATTCAAGATGACTTGGTCACACCTGAAGTGATAGGATCAACTTATAGAGAACCACATAATTCATAAAGGATGAAATATATATTTCCCTTGTCTTTAGATACTAACCAAAACCAAAATGTTTAGTACAAGATCAGATGATCCCCAACAAGGATAATCCTTTAGAGAAAGAAATACTAATCTTAATTTCTAAAATTAAACCAAAAATACCCAAAGGTCAATAAACAAAATTCAATAAACAATTGCCCTTAAAATCCTTGAATATAATCCAAACGAAGACCGAAACCCAAAACTCAGAAGAATTTGATTACATAGTCTTCCATGTTAAATTGTATCTCAAAGTAACAATGACTACTCTTAAAGTCACATACTTAAAAGTAATTAATCTAATCACATATTCTCAATGATTGTTTAATAATTTCCATAAATATCCCAAATCTCTATAAATACTCACAAAAAACATAGATAAAAATCCACCATTAATCCAAAAATGAAATCCCATAGTATTCTATTTTCCTTAGGCATATAGTGATCCCAACAGAGTAAACTTTTTCCAAAATAACATTTATCACTTAATCACCAAATGATTTTCTTACACTAAGGATATATAATTGATAAAACATAAGATCCCAAATCAAATTATTATTGATCAATAAAATAATTAAACTAAAAATAATTAGTCACTCTGACCAGGGACTTCACTTAGTCCACCGGTAGGTGATAAATTCCAGTCACACTTTGGTTATGGATTCGATTCCCAAAACTTTGTCCGACACGACGGGTTGTCACACGGTCTATGTGTTGTATTTTTTCAAAAACTATTTTTTATAACATTCCCAAAATGAGATAAATTCATCAAAATAACTATAACATAATTTAACTACAAATGTTATCTCTTACCTCTCATTTTCATCCCCAAAATTAATAACCTGTAATTGCCTCAAATTCAAGGATCATATAAACCGAAATGGTTCTTTATAACTATATCCACAAAATAAAATATAATTCTTACTCAAATAGTATTTTCACATAAAAACTGCATGGTTACACATATAAGAGAATAGCCTTCCAATGTAATACCATAAACAAAGATCATTAATATTTTTAAACAATTGTCCTTCCTTTTATTTTCATATTGGTTCTTCCTTGACCTAGAGGTTATCCTAGAGAATAGGGAATTGACTCAGGTAATTCCAATATCCTTTAAATTTATGGAAAATGACTATAATTGGATTCTTAGGATCATTTTTATTTTCTTCCATAGTACTCATCATTTTTACTCAGAAATTATTTACTTGATGTCCTTCTTTCCCACACATAAAGAATTTCTTTGTTCTATTGAGACACTTTCCTAGGTGTCCCCTTCCACATTTCTGGCATGATGGAAATTGAGCTTTCTTTTCTCCATGGTTTCCACTTCTTGAGCTCTTATTATTTTCCTCCTTTCTGTTATTTTTTGAGTTTGGGAGTTGGTTAATGTATATATTGTTGATAATATTTTTGTAAACCTGCTTTGGCATGAAAAAGATATCTTTTACACCCATTAACATTCCATTCAGTTGCTCATTTCCATCATCGTGACCACCTGGTACATCATGTTCAATGTTACTATGAATTTCTTGGAATCCATCAAATGACTAACACAAGAAAGCATAGTGTGAGTCAAAAAATATTTTAGAGAATATCATGACACCTTATTTTTAATCAAAAACACCTTAGGATTTACCAAGGTTATTTATTCTCATCTTATATTAAAATCATTCAAATTAGTTTGTAAAGAAAATGTGAATTATCCTAAGTATATCTCCCAGGAGTGTCGTAACCATGAGTGCAGCGAGACTTGTTGTCGTGTACCAGGATAACCAGGTCAAGCCCGAAACTCCTTATCAGAGTTTTCACTCCTAGGTACATATATTCCAGAGCCGCCGATACCAACTCATATCTAGACATCTATGTATTTCTTGGAAAACCCCCATAATATTTACATTACCAAATTTTTTAGATTTTCTTCTATACTAATCCTAAAATCCTATCTTAGGGTAGTGTTTTCTAACCAGAGTTTTTTTAAATATAGCTTCCAAGGTTTGTACTAAAATTCTTCTGATACCAACTGTAACACCCAGACCCTAGTTACCTAGAGTCAATGCCTTATTACATATCATTGTCATGATCACAAGAGATCAAGTCCTGAAAGACTGATTAGTTTAGTAGCCTTATAATTACTAGATATATAAATAAGTTTTACAATACATGATGAAATAAAGAAAAACAACATTATGTACCCTTTTAACACAGTCATATCACTTAGCCTATTCCTGCAGGTTAATCATGATATACTTCTACACATCCTGGGAAAAATAAAACATAGAAAGGGGTGAGCTCAAATTCTTATTAAGCATAAAAATATAGCAGAAACTTTCATAAATAAGAATAAACATTTAAGTCAATGTATAAGACTAAAACACAATACTTTTAAACTTAAACTTTAGAATAATATGGAAAATATAAATCAAATAATGCCACTTAATTATTTACATGGATATTCTACTAGTCTAATAATCGCATTAATTATCAATAGCTAATTTTATAATGATGGAATAAATAATTATGGATATCATAACCACATAGTCAAGGCCTTGTACCCAGACTACAAATAAGATTTTGTCAAGGACTTGTTCTAAGAGACTAGTTTGTCTCATGAGACCTACCGATGCATCGAGAAGCTATAGAGGACACCATCTGTCACTTACTAAGTCTAATAAATTCCTCATATAAAAATGTGGAAACATAATCTAAACATTCGTATTAAAACTAGCATACAAAATGTCAATATTTTAAACACAAACCATGAATTGTATAAAAATAGCACATCCATAGTAAATCATAAACCATTCAATACAATATGGAAGATTGTATTATAATAAATCAACCTTAATCAATAATAATGAAGGATATTGTCATAGATGAAAATAATCAGTAAAACTATTTGATAGAAATATCCCATTTTCTTGAAAACATTTAAAAGTGTCACTATTTATCAAGAAGATGTTAAAAATAGATTTTTGAATCAAAGTGTGCCATAACCCTTTGAAACTTTTAAAAGGAATTCTAATTTTAAAACATTAATGTCCATATAAATAAATCCTTAAAACCATTTTTAAAACATGGACATTAATGAGAAATATTTAGAAGAATAAATCTTTAAAACATTTAAAATGGTATTTTAGTTAGAGTTCCAAACCCAATGAGACAAGCTTGAATACAAATATTTGAGGTAATAAAAACTTTATAATATCATGAGAATAAAGGGATTCATGATATACTATATCAATTTATAGTATATACACCATATACAATTGAATTGGTGCATAACAACAAAGAAGTCTCGATAGAATGAAAATTGAGATGAAATACCTTATAAAGACCGTATCGTTAGGTTAAGGATAAATAAATGAAATAATTATGTGTGACAAATATAAATACACTCAATATGATTAGATATTTAGGGTAAATCAATCAGAGGACATTCACACATATTCTTGTTACAACAACACCAATGACTTGGATGTTTAACTCAATGAATGGAAATTGCGTTAAGATTACTCTTATCAAGTTCATATCAATGACTTGAGAATTTATCAATGGAGTGATTATGTGTATCACAATTATATCCACACAAAGGGGAGTTTAAATTACTAAATAATTAAATAAATAGTGATTCCACACATAATCTTGGAGTAAAATAATCAATGAAGAATGCGTAAAGCCCAATGAGTAGAAATTGAAATTGTAAATTCTGTTACCGATTTGGTAACTTACAAAGCATACACCCCATGGAAGAAGGATCATACAATTAAGATTTAAATACAAATAAATTAAAGTATATTACCCCAAAATACAATCATGGGTAGTACATACCCCACACAAAAGGAAATAGTGTCCAATATAGCATGAATGTCACGGGAATAAAAAGTGAGATGGAAACCCCTTACCTTGTACTTTTACTTAGTTGAGAGTAAATTAACCTCCTATATAATGGTTAAATAATTTTTATTATTTTATAAAATAATCATATAAATAAATATCAAATATTATGTGATCTTTTAATATTTATTTTTTAATAATATTTCAGTAGTATCATTATTTTGGGTGTTAACTGATTCGTTTTTCTTTATATGTTTTGTTACGTAAGTCATGTTTTTTATGGATATGATGTATTTGATTCATATACAGAATGATATCATGTTTTTTATTCTTATTTTTTAATCATAAAATGACATTTATTCTTTAATGGTTACGATGGGGAATGAATCTCATCGCGTTCATGGAGACGATAATCCATACGTATGCACGAGCAACAATACCATTCTATTAATGGTGAAATTGTATGTGATTGGATGGTATTTCATATATAAAGAATAATTAACATGTTAAATTTATTATTTAAATCAATTATACTCATTATTATACCAATCCAAATAATTAAGTGTTGAATAACATACTACACCACGACGTGGAGACGACAAGCCTTACATACACACGAATGGTGACTTTTTCATTCATAGGATGGATAGAATAATGAATATGATTTTACCATATTTATAATAACATAATAGTATTTAAAAGGTACAGGAGTTATTATTTTGGTATGGAAACAACAAAGAAAGAGGAAGTGGAAGAAGAAAAGGACATTGAACGAGGTGATGAAATAATTACCTCTTCTTCGGGAACTTCCTTTTGATTTGATCAAAAGGGCTCCTTAGGTTGGATTTATGATCAAAGTAAGGAATCTAAGTTTAAGTTATGGTATTTGGGAGGATATTAAAGAAGATTTTGGCCGATGAAAATGGCTCTGTAGGTGTAATTTTGAGAGAAGGGGAAGTGCCCTTTTATAAGCGAGGTGAGGGTCACATTAGGATAACCTTTACATATTTTTTTATTATACAATCATATTCGGTTTATAATAGATAAAAAAGGATTTATTTTGAACATAAGGTGGGGATGGGTTGAAAAAATCTCATCTAATAGGTTTTAGAAAGGTTTATGTCACCATATTAACCTTATCTTTTAGATTTAACTCTTGGTTAAATAGTTTAACATTTACGATGTCTCCTTTTATTTTTATATTATATGGTTAATAAAATTATTATAAAATGCCAAGAGAACTACAAGTGGTTAATTAATGACATATCTATTATTATATAAGTCCTTTGACTGAAATTTAGATTATTATGACTATTATATAATTTAATAATATAGTATTTGTTTTAAAAACTCATTTATTTCAATTTAGACATTATTTAGTATTTGGTTTTTGTGAAAGTCATAACAATATGATTAATTCGAAAAAAATAAATTAAATAAACCCTAATATTTAATATTAACCTAGAAAATTTGTGTAATGCATAAAAAGTCTCAATTTACATTTATTGGAGTATTTATAATATCAATTATTTTAATCTTTCATTAATAAGGTAATTACTGCATCGTCATTGTGCCATAAATAAATTTAATTATTTAATGTATAAAAACTAAAAATAAAATACCATGATGTAGGAAATAATTTTATCTTTCTAATTTATATTTATAGTCAAGATTATCTTATGTATAAACCTATATTAAAATTTTATTAGTTATTAAAATTTGAATTTAACACTTTTAACAATTCTTTAAATAAAATAATAATAAATTCCCTAATCTAAACCAAGTGGACCAAAAAGATCATATTTTATTCCTAAGGTTGATTTCGGTCGAAATAAACTTATCCAATAGAATTATGACATGTGTTAGGGTAATTATAATATCATTTTTACCTTTAATTAACATTTTTACTTTTAACCGTGGTAAATAAAATTAAAAAGTTACTATTCACCAAAAAATATTTTTATCTTATGGAATCACATTTTACTTACTGATATCAATATTTTCTCTTGTATTTTTGAAATTAAATTCACAAAAGTGGTAAAAATATGTTTTATGCAAACTTGCTAACGTGCCTAGAAGGTGAGTAAAAGACGTTAAAATATTCAATAAAATTTTATACGTCAAATTTTATTATAAAATGATTCCAATGAATTACATTGAACTAATATAGGTATTATGTATATATTTTGACTTAAAATAAATTTAAAAAAATAAAAAATTATTTAAATAAAAATTCAATTTTTAAACAATAACTAAGTGTTTTTTACTATTATCAAAAATTAGAAGTTTTCAGAAAAATAAAAAAAATCACCATAAGATAACATTGATATTATGAATAAGAAAATCATGTCTATTTTACTAAATTAAAAACATAGAATTTTTATTAATTAATTTAAAATTAATTTATGTTGTCAAAACTATAAAGTGAGTTTTTGAGAAGTAAAAATTATCAAAAGTTTGATATGTGTTTATGTCCAATTTAAAGTTGAAATTACTTCCAATGACCAAAATTGGATTAAAAGATAAATATATAATATAATTATAATTCAAAACCATTCAAATGTATAATTTAACACTATAAATTATTTTTATTAAAAAAGTTGTTTTCAATTAAAATCTAGTATCTTTCACTATTCATCAGAATATGAAAATTATTATAAAAACTCCAAAAATTTATCAAAAATAAATTTATATATCCTTCTTCTAAAGAAGAATTTAATTTCATCAAATTGAATATATAAAATTGCCAAATATTGTATTTAGAAATGGTTCTCTATTAAAATTCCGAAAAACTACATTTTTTGAAAAATAATTCTTTTATCTGAAAAACTGAATCGGTCCATATATTATGTCTAAGAATCAAAAAAGATAAAAGTTAAAACTATATGGGAGATATATAAAATTAAAAATTTGTTATTACTATTCATAACTCCTTTCTAAATGACTAGTATGATAGGTCGTGGTGCGCTTGAACTTGGTGGTGTGTACATCACACACTATTGTATTATCCAAAGAGAAGTGTACCATGGAAGCTTTGGGTGTTACATTCTTACCTTGTTCAATAAATTGTGTCCTCGAAATTTGAAATTGTTCTTCATAAATAAAAGGTTAAAAAAATATAATATATCTTTGTGGAAAACCCCCACCAGAAATAGGGTTAATAAAATTTACCCTTAATAAGATGGAAATGGAAATGAAAAGGTCACCACCAAATTAGGATTTTGAATAGGAGAACATTGGTGGAAATTATAATTAGAGGAAAAACATAAATATTTTTAGGGAGTGATTGAGGTCATCAATCACAATCAAGTGAATGGAAAATTGAGGGCCTCAAAGCCATAAATCTATGATGAATAATGTAAGGTATTAGGATAACACATTTTTGGGTTTAAGATCCATTCCCTAAGGTTTAAGAATTAATTTCTTCATATAATAAGAGAGAAAAAATAAGTGATAAGTATAGTTCCATCCTTTAACTAATTTCTACCACAAACTCTTCTTTCACTCCAAACGATGACTATTCAAGATGACTTGGTCACACATGAAGTGATAGAATCAACTTATAGAGAATCACATAATCCATAAAGAATAAACTATATATTTCCCTTTTCTTTAGAGATTATGCAAAACCAAAATGGTTAGTACACAACCAGATTATCCCCAAAAAGGATAATCCTTTAGAGAAAGAAATAATAATCTTAATTTCTAAAATTATACCAACAATATCCAAAGGTCAATAAATACTATTCAATAAACAATTTTCCTTAAAATTCTACAATATAATCCAAACTAATATTGAAATATAAAACACAGAAGAATTTGATTATGTAGTCTTCCATATTAATTTGTATATCCAAATAACATCAACTACTCTTAAAGTCACATACTTAAAAGTAATTAATCCAATCAAATATTATAAATGATATCTTAATAATTTCCATAAATAACACAAATCACTATAAATACATAATAAAAACATAGATAAAAATCCACCATTACTCCTCAAATGAAATCCCATACTATTCTATTTTCTTTAGGTATATAGTGATCCCAAAAGAGCAAACAACTTCTAAAATAACATTTATCACTTAATCAGCAAATCATTTTCTTATACTAATGATATCCATTTGATAAAACATAACATCCCAAATCAACTTATTATTGATCAATAAAATCATTTAACTAAAAATAATTAGTCACACTAACTAGGGACTTCACGTAGTCTAGCAGTAGGCGATAAATCCCAGTCGCACTTTGGTTATGAATTTGATTCTTACAACTTTGTCCGACGCGATGGGTTGTCACACGGTCTGCGTGTTGTCTTTTTCAAAAACTATTTTTTATAACATTCCCAAAATGAGATAAATTTTTCAAAATAACCATAACATAATTTAACTACAAGTGTTATCTCATTCCTTGAATTTTCATCCTAAAAATTAATAACCTATAATTGCTTCAAATTCAAGGATTATATAAACCCAAATGGTTCTTTATAACCATATCCACAAAAGAAAATATAGTTATTCCTCAAATAGAATTTTCACATAACAAACAGCATGGTTACACATACATGACAATAGTCTTCCAAAGTAATCCCATAAACAAATATCATTAATACTTTTAAACATTTCTCCATCCATTTATTTTCACATAGGTTCTTATTTGACTTAGAGGTTATCCTATAGAATAGGGCATTGAATCTGGTAATACTAATGTCCTGTAAATTTAAGGAAAATGACTGTAATTGGATTCTTAGGATCATTTTTATTTTCTCCCATAGTACTCTTCATTTTTCCTCAGAAATTCTTTACATTATGTCCTTATTTCCCACAAATAAATATTTATTTGTTCCATTTAGACACTTTACAAGGTGTCCCCATCCACATTTCTAGAATGATGAAAATTGATCTTTTTTTCTCCATGGTTTTCACTGATAGAGCTATTATCATTCACCACCTTTATCTTATTTGTTGAGTTTGGGAGTTGGTTAATGTATATATTGTTGATCATATTTTTGGAAACCTGCTTCAGCATGAACACGACATCTTTTAGGCCCATTAACATTCCATTTAGTTACTTATTTTGATCATCATTCCCACCTTTTACATCATGTTAAATGTTTCTATGACTTCCTTTGAATCCATACATTATCTAACACAAGAAAGTAGAGTGTGAGTCATAAAATAATTTAGATAATATCATGTCACCTTATTTTTAATCTAAAACATATTAGGATTAACCAAGGTTATTTATTATCATCTTATATTAAAATCCTTCAGATCATTTTGTAAATAAAATGTGATTTATCCGAAGCCTATCCCCTGTAAGTGTCGTAACCAAGAGTGCAGCAAGACCCGTTGTTGTGTACTAAGATACCTCATGTCAAGCCTGAAACTTCTTATCAGAGTTTTCACTCCTAGGTATATCTATTCCAGAGCTGCCTCTACCTTCTCATTTCTAGACAGGTATGTATTGCTTGGAAAACCCAAATAATATTTACATTACCAAATTTTTTGGATGTTCTTCTATAATAATCCTCAAAGTCTATCTTAGGGCTCTATTTTCTAATCAGAGTTTTTCTAAATCTAGCTTCCAAGGTTTATACTAAACTTCTTCTGATACCAACTGTAATGCTCTGACCATTGTTACCTAGAGTCGGTGCATTATTACATATCATTGGCATGATCATAAGACATAAAGTCCCGAAAGACTAATTTGGTTAATAGCCATGGAAGTACTAGATACATACATAATTTTTACATTACATCATGAAATAAAGAAAAACAACATTATGTCCCCTTTGAACACACTCATATCCCTTAGCCTATTCCTGTGGGTTAATCATGATATACTTCTTCACATCTTGGAAAATATAAAACATATAAAGGGGTGATCTCAGATTCTCATTAAGGATAACAATATAGTGGAAAATTTCATAAATAAGAATTAACATAGGCAATGTATAAGAATAAAACACAAGCCTTTTAAACTTAAACTTCAGAATAATATGGAAAATATAAATAAAATAATTCCATTTACATATTCACATGGATATTCTACTAGTCGAATAATCGCATGAATTATCAATAGCTAATTTTATAATGATGGAATGCATAATTCCGGACATCATAACCACATAGCCAAGGCCTCATACCAAAACTACAGATACGAGTTTTTCAAGGCCTTGTTCCAATACACTAGTTTGTCTCATGAAGCCTATCGATGCTTCGAGGAGCTATAGAGGGCTCCAACCATCAATTATAAAGTCCAATGCTTTACTTATATGAAAATTTGGAAACATAATCTAAACATTAGTATTAAAACTAGCATACAAATGTCAATACTTTAACCAGAAACCATGAATAGTATAAAAATAGCATATCCACAGTCAAACATAACTCATTCAATACAATATAGAAGATTTTATTATAATAAATCAACCTTAATCAAGAATAATAAAAGATATTGACATAGATGAAAATAATCAGTAAAACTATTTGAGTGAAATATCCTTTTTTATTGAAATCATTTAAAAGTCTCACTATTTATCAAGAAGCTGCTAAAAATAGATTTTTGAATCAAAGTTTTCCAAACCACTTTGAAACTTTTAAAAGTAATTTTAATTTTAAGACATTCATGTACATATAAATAAATCCTTAAAACCATTTTTAAAACATGGGCATTAATTAGAAAGATTTAGAAGAATAAATCTTTAAAACATTTAAAATGGTATTTTAGTTAGAGTTCTTAACCAAATGAGACACGCTTGAATAAAAATAATCGAGGTAATCAAAAGTTTATAATATCATGAGAATAAAGGGATTCATGATATACTATGTCAATGTACAGTATATACACAATATTAAATTGAATTGGTGCATAACAACAAATAAGTCTTAATAGAAAGTAAATTGAGATGAAATCCCTTACAAAGACCGTATCTTTAATATAAGTATAAATCAATGACATAATTATGTGTGAAAAATATAAATACACTCAATATTATTGGATATTTATTGTAAATAAATCATAAGACATTCACATATATTCTTGTAACAACAGCACCAATGACTTGGATGTTTAACTCAATGAATGGAAATTGAGTTAAGATTACTCTTATCAAGTTCATATCGATGAATTTAGAATTTAGAAATTGAGTTATTATGTGTATAAAAATTATATCCACCAAAGGGGATTGGAAATTACTACATAATTAAATAAATAGTGATTACACACACAATCATGGAGTAAAATAATCAATGAAGTATGCATAAAGCCAGAAATTCCCTTACCAATTTGGTAACTTACGAAACATACACCCCACAAAAGAAGGATCATAAAATGAAGATGTAAATACCCATAAATTAAAGTATATTACACCAAGAATATAATCATCAGCAGTACACAGACCACCCAAAAGGAAATAGTGGCCAATATAGCATGAATCTCATAGGAATAAAAAGTGAGATGAAAACCCCTAACCTTGTACATTTCCTTAGTTAAGAGTATGTTAAACTCCTGTATAATGGTGAAATAATTGTTATTAAATTATACAAGAACCATATACATAAATATGATATCGTATATTGGCTTTTAATATTTCTTTGTTAATAATATTTCAGTAGTATCATTATTTTGGGTGTTACCTGATTCATTTTTATTTATATGTTTTGTTAAGTAAGTCATATTTGTTATGGATATGATGTATTTGATTCATATAAAGAATTATATTATGTTCTTAAACATTATTTTTTAATCATAAAATGACATTTATTCTTGAATGGTTATGATGGGGAATAAATCTCATCGCATTCGTGGAGACGGTAATCCGTACATACGCATGAGCGACAATACCATTATATTGACTGTGAAATTGTATGTGATTTGATGGTATTTTATATAGAAACAATAATTAACATGTTAAATTTATTATTTAAATAAATTATACTCATTGTTATACCAATCCAAATAATTAAGTGTTGAATAACAAACTACACCACGACGTGGAGATGGTAAGCCGTACGTACACACGTATGGTGACTTTGTCATTAATATGATAGATAGAATAATAAATATGGTTGTACCATATTTATAATAACACCAGAGTATATAGAAGGTACTAGAATTATCATTTTGGTATGGAAAAAACAAAGAAAGAGGAAGTGGTAGAAGAAAAGAACATTGAAAGATGTGATGAAATAATTAACTCTTCTTCGGGAACTTCCTTTTGAATTGATCAAAAGGGATACTTAGGATGGATTTATGATCAATTTAAGGCCTCTAGGTTTAAGTGAGGGTAGTTGGGAGGATATTTGAGCAGGGTTTGGCCGATCCAAATGGGTTTTGAGGTGTGATTTTGAGATAAGGGGAAGTACCCATTTATAAGAGAGGTGAGGGTCACTTTAGGAAAACCTTGAAATATTATTTTATTATAAAATCATTTTGATTTTTATTGTATAAAAAGGATTTATTTTGAAGTTAAAAGGGTTCTAGGTTAAAAACTCTCAACCAATAGGTTTTATAAAGGTTTAGGTCACCATATTAACCTTATCTTTTAGATTTGACTCTTGGTTAAATAGTTTAACATTTACCATGTCTCCTTTTATTTTTATATTATATGGTTAATAACCATACTATAAAATGCCATGAGAATACCAAGTGGTTCATTAATGACATATATATTATTATATAAGTGTTTTGTCCAAACCGTAGATTTTTAGGACTATTATATCATTTAATAATATAGTATTTGTTTTAAAAACTCATTTATGTCAATTTTGACATTATTTAGTATTTGGTTTTAAGTGAAAGTCATAACAATCTGATTTCTTCAAAAAACAATAAATTGAATCAACACTAACATTTAATATTAACCTGAAAAATTTGTGTAATGCATCAAAAATCTCAATTTACATTTATTGTAATATTTATAATATCAATTATTTTAACATTTCTTTTATAAGGTAATTACCTCATCATCATTGTGTGATAAATAAATTTAATTATTTAATGTCTAAAAAGTATAAATAAAATACCATGATATAAGAAATATTTTTATATTTCTAATTAATATTTATAGTCAAAATTATCTTATGTATTTCCATATATTAAAAATGTTTTAGTTATTAAAATTTGAATTTAACACTTTAAACTCTTCTTTAAATAAAATAATAATAAATGTCCTAATCTAAAGAAAGCGGACCTAAAGGATCATATTTTAATCCTAAGGTTGATTTCGGTATAAATACACTTATCCAATATAATTATGACATGTTTTAGGGTAATTATAATATCATTTTTACCTTGAATTACCCTATTTACTTTTAACCATGGTAAATTAAATTCAATAGTTACTGTTCACCAAAAATTATTTTCATCTTATTGAACCACAATTTAGTTAAATATGTCAACCATGACTATTGAATTTTTTAAATTCAATTCACAGAAACAATAAAATTATGTTTTTTTGTAAATTTTCTTATGTGCCTAGAAGTTGAGTAAAAGACGTTAAAATATTCAATAAAATTTTATACATCTAATTTTGTTATAAAATGACTCCAATGAATTAAATTGAACTAATATAGGTATTATTTATCTATTTTGGACTTAAAATAATTTTAAATAAAATAAATAATTATTTAAATAAAAATTCAGGTTTTAAACAATAATGTATTGTTTTTCACTATTCATCCAAAAATGAAAGTTTTCAGAAAAATAAATAAAAACAACTTAAGATAAATTTGATATTATAAAACCAAAAATTATATCTATTTTTCCAAATTAAAAACATTTCATTTTCATTAATTATTTTAAAATAAATTCCCATTTTCAAAACCAGAAAGCATGTTTTTGAGAAGTAAAAACTATCAAAAAATTGATATGTGTTTATATCCGTTTTAAAAGTGAAATTTCTTCCAATGACCAACATAGGATTAAATGATAAAAATATGATCTAATTGTACTTAAAAACCATTTGAATTTATAATTCAACACTATAAATTATTTTGATTAAAAAATTTGTTTTCAGTTAAAATTTAGTATCTTTCACTATTCATCAAAATATGAATGTTATTAGAAAAACACCAAAAATTTATCCAAACTAAATTTTTATGTCCTAATTATAAAGAAGAATTTTATTTCATCAAATTGAATATATAAAAGTGTCAAATATTAGATTTAGAAAGGGTTCTCTATTAAAAGGTGGAAAAACTGAATCCTTTGAAAAATAATTCTTTTATCTGAAAAATTGAATTTGTCTTTATACTATGTCTAAGAAACACAGAAGATTAATGTTAAAATTATATGGGATATATATATATATATATATATATATATAATTAAAAATGTGGTTATTAATATTCATAACCGCATTCTAAACATCTATTTTGATAGTTCGCGGTGCACTTGAACTCGTTGTTGTGTATATCACACGCTATTGTATTATTCCAAGAGAAGCATACCATGAACGATTGGGGTGTTACAAAAATAACAATTTTCATAAGACAAACCAAAGGAAACATAGGAACTATAAATCATTCCATGATAAAGAACCATTTTTCAGGATACCTACATTTCAAATGAAGGAAGCTTAGTTGCCTTAGAAATTGGTGACTAGTGATGGATATGTTGTGATCTCTATGATCCTAGATCAGTAAGAACAAGCCTAAGAGTAAAGGGATTACACTAGGCCACTGATCGATGAAAGAAGAACATCTATAACCCTTCTTATAATTGATTGGATTAGAGATCCTAGAAAGAAAAGGAGGGGGAATGTAATAATGGAGGGGAAATTAATTTAATAACACAATAAAAATACCCTCTTAATGATCATACATGTCCCATTAAGAGGAATAACTTCCCCCAGAAGGCCAATGAATGAATTTTCCATTTGAAATTAAGAAATAACCATCACCAAGACCTGGTGTTTCCCACCACAGTGGGGTGGATAAACAACAACAACACCACGTGACCTATCATGAACCATCCTAAGTACCCTAGTAACCCAATAACTGAGTCATACCTAACATAGATTGACTAGAATTCCTAATCTCTATGGGTCTGCAACTATAACCTAGAATCATATACACAGGAATTCGGAATTATTTTTCCCCAAACATTTCATAATTAAAAATAAGACAATGGAATATGAATATCGAAAGAAGCTCCACTGGGAGTAATGTAACAGATGTCAAATAGAACTTAAATCCCAAAGTACTACAACCAAAGTAACAAAACAAGTGAAATATCTCAATCCCCAAAAAGGACACAACCCACCAAGCCCAAGGTTCAATAGCTAGATCCACCTCCAAGACATTTTTTCCCTTAATCAAACTTGGAAGGAGATAATATAAAAATACTCCGAAGGTACAAGTAGGGAGTGAGCCAAAGCCCATTATGATTTCACACAATATTCTATAATAAGATGGTAATATTAAATAAATCAAAATATTCTTTTGATTTTAAAACAAATAGGTTTGAAATTTACAAAAGAATATTTAAACAAATCATGTTTTACAATTTAAAATATGGAAATAAATTTATCAATTCATGATTCACATTTAAAATGATGGAAATATATTTCAAAAGATAGAATTTACCTTTAATTAAAGGGGTGTGTTACACAAATGGAAATTTCAAAAAAAAGGATTAAATTAAAACATTTATATAAAATATTTTATGTAAATTCTCAAGGAATGTAAAATAGTTTCCAACAATGGCATATAAATTTGTAATACAACAACAGAGAAACTTGGTCATGTTCCAAATAGGTACGATAGTTCCAAGATATTATGACCCAACACTATTAAATGAAAAGTATGTATATATGCCACATTGGGCCTAAGGAAAAGAGGACCCATAACCATCACCTAAGGAATGATGATGTTGTAATATGATGTTTTAGAAAATTTTATGTTGTAAAGTGTTTTACAATATAACACACTAACTAATTAAGACTTTAATGTGCTCCAGTACAAAACATTAATGGACAATTTATTTCAAGACTACTCAAAATACAATTAAATTTCATCCATCATTTAAAATATGCAAATTTTCTCTTCAAAGACCATAATGAGTTTTTAATAAAAAAACATGCATTTTCCAAAAGATGAAACCACTAAGTTTCCATCAAAACCATTTTTAAGACATTTTTCATAAATAAGGATTTGAAACCAATTCATGAAATTTCAAAATCCATTTAAAAATTAAATCAAAAAAGTTTTAATGTTCATATAATTACAAAAATTTTCAAATAAACCCCACATTCAATATAATTGGGGTTTTTCACAATTTTCCATAAAATTCAAAATTAAATTGAAAATTTAATTGAAAAAATTCCATAAACACACCCCAATTCACTGGAATTGGAGTTATTCCAATTTAATGCCAAAAACCCATTTTAAAACACCAATCCAATAGAATTGGGTTTTATAAAATAAACCAATTGAAATACATTTTAAAAAAACAAACAATTGAATTTAATTTGTACAGTTGAAATTAAGATAAGAAATTTCAGTTTAATATAAATTGGGCATCAAGATGGAACCACCTACCTTCCTCATGGAAACCCAATGCCCACAATGAAGCCTGCCAACAAGAACAAAGGCACAGAAGATCTAGGAACTAAACCTAGAAATGAGATTCAACAACAAGAGGCTTAGATCCATCAAACTCAAGATGATCCAACAAAATCCAAGGAAGTAATAGAGAAAGTGATAGAGATTCATGAAGAAAAATTACCTAGAAAGACACACCGTGACCACCACACTAATCAATCATCAAATGAAAATTGTTGGAGGGGTTGGAGGCTCCCAAAATCACCTTGGGATGGATCTAGGTTGATAGAAAGTAATTCTGGAGGAAGAACAAAAAGGAAATTAGATGGTATTGCTGTTTAAAAATAAGGCTATGGGTTTTATATGATGTGTAACCCAATTTTACATAGTCTAATCGATAATTTTCATAACCTCCCAAAAAATAGTCACCTATTTATTAAAATGATTTTATTTTTATTTTAGGATTTACACGTCATGTATTCATATTACATAGCTTGTAAATCTTTATCAGGCTATAGAACTAGTAGATTTTGTGCTGAAAATTTCCAAAAAATACATGACTTCACCATCATAGGTATCCTCCCAATTCCTTCTCAGACCTACTGAGACAACAAAAAAGGAAAACCATGATAATGTTAGAAAAATATCTATCATAAGAGTAACAGGATGTTACAACCTCCCCACCATAAGAACTTTCTATCCCTAGAATGTCTACTCTGAAGCTTCTAGGAAAAATAGATGAGGTCACTACTATCTCATCAGTTCCTCCCTCTCCCACATCTCATTAGAATCAAAACCATGCTTCCATAGCACATGGAACAAGGGTATAATAGTCCCACAAAGTAACTTAGTTTCAGAATCAACTATCCTGACATGCCATTTAGTCATAGATAACCCAGGTTCAACATTTAGATCACTCTAGATCAAAACATGATATGGATAAGATAGATACTTTTGGATCTGAGATACATGGAACACATTATATATCAAAGTCATCTGTGGTGGTATTTCTAAATGATAAGCAACTTTCTCCACCTACTCAACAATATCAAAAGTTCCAAAAAAATGGGGATTAAGCTTCCCTTACCTCCCAAGCTGTCGATAACCCAACCAGGGTGAAACTTTCAAGAACACCTATTCACCAACTAATAATTCCAAATGTCTATGATGATAATCAACATAAGAATTATACCAGCTCTATGCCTTCAACATCCTCTGATGAATCAATTGAATCTTTTTTTCATCTCTTGGACCAAGCTCGATCCAACCAAGGAACTTTCACCAATCTATGACAAGAATAATAGTGATTTACAAGGCTGAACATAAAAGTACTCAAAAGGATCCATTCTGATCGTGGACTAGTAAATATTTTTACAAGTATACCCAACCAGCCCCAAATTATCATCCCATTCTCCACCAAAGTTGATAACACAAGCACGAAGAATATATTCAATAATATTTATATCTCTTTCTGTCTATCCATCTGACTACAGATGATATTCCATACTCAAAAGAATTTGCGATCCTAGTGCCTCCTGAAGGTATCTCCAAAAATGATATGTGAACCGAGGATCTTTATAATAGACTATAGTATATGGAACTCCTTAAAATCGAAAAATATCTTTCACATAGAAATTTCTCAACTCCTCAACTTTGGCTGTATCAATAATGGGTAAGAAGTGAGACGATTTCATAAGCCTATCAATCACAAACCATATCACATTATTATTTATATGGGTGTGTGTAAACCCAACCAAAAAGTATATAGAGATATTATCCCACTTCTAAGTAGGGGCTAGGAGTGGCTAAAAAAACATGAATGTTTATGCTGCTCACCCTTATCCTTCTATAATGTATAACAACGAGAAACAAACTCATTAATGCCCCGCCTCATACCTAGACATTAGAACTATCGTCTCTTGTCATAGAACATCTTCATGGTTCCTGGGTTCACTAACCACTGGTAACTATGGAAATCCACCATCACATCTTTACATACCAAATAAAGTACCACAAAACGAGTCTGATAGCATAGAATTCCCTCTTTGGATAACAACCACTAGGCAACTGTCTGTCCACCATAAAGAGAGTATTTAATGCTACAGAACTCATCACTAAGCTGTTGTTCCAATAGAATCAACTCAAGATGATCAGATTTCAACTGAACACTAGAAAAGGAAAATTAATCTCATTTCTCCTAAACTCCAATATGCATATGTGAAAAGAGATCCATAAAATTACACTATTCTGATGATTATTTTACTACCTAGGTCATAATTTTCCTCCTCAGAGTATCTTCATTGAGATTACATTTCCCTAGGGTATATGAAAAGTCAAAATAAAGAGACAACAGGTATTCCAACTAACGCCTATGGAAGAGATTGAAATATTTTTTAGGGAAGATATAAATCAACCTCTTTGGGTTTGAAAACATGGAAAACATTTATACATAATGTTAATATCTCTAACTATTAAGTGTTTTCATCGCAGCTTAATGTTCAAGGTCAAGGGTCAGATAGTTTTTCTCATGTGTCCTATGTTGAAGAGATCCATAACCAACTATATTATTACCTTTCATAATAATGCAACCCAAACTAGAACCTGATGCATCACAAAATACCACATAGCACTACCCGACCTCTGGAAGAGTCAACACCAGAGTAGTAGTCAAAATATGCTTCATATCAACAAAAGAACTTTGACATTTCTCATCCCAAGAAAACTTTACACCCCTATAAGTTAGTTCAGTCATCTGATAATCCCACTTTGAGAAGTCCTTCATGAACTGAAGATAATATCTAGATAGTCCTAAGAAGCTCTGAATCTCAATAATATTCCGTTGTTATTCCCATGTCATAAAAGCCTTCACCTTCTCATGATCTAATGATACACCCTTTTTAGACACCAGATTACCAATAACTTCACCTCTTGAATCAAGAAATTAAATTTTGAAATACTGGCATAAAGTCAGTGATTTCTCAATAAACTCATAAGTATACTCAGATGATGTACACGATCCTCCTTATACTTAGAGTAAATTAGGATGTAATCTATAAAAACTACCACAAAGGTGTCCATATACTCATGGAAAATCCTATTCATTAGTGTCACCCAAGGTGATACACTTGGTCATATTAATAAATTCTCTAGAATATCATCCGACTGGAACTTCTGCTCTTTTAGTTCTGCTAGTTCCATGCAATAAGAGGTAATTGAGACAGGTTGAGTACTAAACATTAAGTCATGGTAAACTCAACCTACCTTATTAGAGGAAAACTAGAGGAGTTAGAAGGAAACATGTTGGGAAACTGGACTACAACTATAAGGAGATAAAATCTCAAATATTACCACTCTAAATCAAAAGAAAACATAGATATAAATTTACAAAATTCTATATAAGAAGATCTGGCTCTGCTCGACCTTGGGTCCCATTCTCCTTGGAAGACATGATACACACCACTAGGTGAAGTAAAAGAGACCCATCAAAGATAATAATCAATTTGGGATTTATCGGAAATTATCCAATCCATCCCAAAAAAGACGCCAAGATGTTTAATGTCAACAACCACAAAACTCTAAGAATGTTTTACATTTGATATAGATAAGACACAAGTGGGACTATAGATACCATGCTCTCTCTTCATACCAAGGGGTGTAGTAATATCCATTGAACAAGATAAAATATCTAAAGAAATATTTAAGAGATTAAAAAATAAGTGTTGAAATAAATGAATGATATGAATCAGTATCAAATAGAGAAGTAACTAGTGGAAAATCTATCAAATTGTTACCTCTCACAGTCACTAGACCCATCCAAAAAATCCATAATTCTTGGGTGCCTCAGTGAAAACCCTCTTCAAATGTCCTGCCTTTCCACAGTAGTAGCGAACCAAGGTACCTCTACCAAGGTAACTCTACCAGGTATTCTAAAATATGACTTTCCCTAACCACACTTAGAGATTATGGTTCACCATGGTGAGAGTTATCCAATCACTAAATCTCAACTACCTCCTTATTCCAGATACGATTTCACAAATGTATACAGACTTCAAGACAAAATCTCTACTTAGAGCTTGAATACCACTTTTTCATGAACCGTCCAGGGTATCCTAGTAACTCAAAAACCGATCTGAACCTAACATATTCTAAAGGGTGTTAATGATCCCCATGGGTCTGCGAAAAGTAGTTTCTATCATACATAGAGAAAGTGGGAATGATTTTTCCCCAAGAATTGGGGATGTAAAAAAAGACAATGCAGTATGGATATCAAAATAAACTACACTGGGAGTAATGTACCAGAAGTCAAATAGACATTAAATACCAAAGTTCTGTAACCAAAGTACCAAAATAGAGAACCAATACCAAACCCCAAATGATGAAAATCACCAAGAAAAGGTTCCATGGCTAGATCCACCTATAAGAGATCCTTTTACCTTTCACAAACCTGGAAGAAGATAATCTATAAACAGTCAAAGGAACAAGTAGGGTGTGATACAAATACCCATAGTATTTCACCAAAGATTCCATTACAATATGTCAATATAAAATAACCAAAATGTGTTTTCAATTTTAAAACAAACAGGTTTGGAATTTAAAAAATTATATTAAAACAAATCATGCTTTACAATTTAAAAGATGGAAATACATTTTGAAATTCATGATTCACATTTCAAATGATGGAAATATATTTTAAAAGATGGAATTTATATTTAATTAATTTGGTGCATTAAAAAAATGAAACTTTTCAGAAAAATTGATTAAATAAACACATTTATATAAAATAGTTTATATAAATTCTAAAGGCATGTAAAATAGTTTACAATAATGGCATATGAATTTTAAATATAATAAGAAATAAATATGGTCATGTTTCAAATAGGTATGATAGTTCTAGGATATATGGACCCAATGCTTTGAAATGATATGTATGTACATATGCCCCTTTGGGCCTAAGGAAAAGGGGACCCATCACCATTACCTATGGAATGATGATGTGCTGATATGATGTTCTATAATATTGTAAGTTCTGAAGTGTTGTTCAATATAACACAAAAACTACCTAAGGATTGCATGTGCTCTAGTATAAAAAATTATGGGAAATTTATTTCAAGACTACTCAAAATAAATTTAAATCCCATCCCCCATTTCAAATATGCTAATTTTCTCTGTAAAAATAATAATGGGGTTGTATAAAAAAACATGCCTTTTTTAAAATATGAAACCATTGGGTTTCCATCAAAAAAATTTCTAAACCATTTTTCATAAATAAGGATTTAAAACCAATTCATGAAATTTCACAATATATTTCAAAATTAAATCCAATAAGTTTTAATTTTCATATAATTCCATCAATTTCCAAATAAACCCCCAATTCACTAGAATTGAGATTTTTCACAATTTTACATAAAATAAAATCCCACAATTAAATTTAAAATTTTAATTGAAGAAATTTCCATAAACACACCCCCAATTCACTAGAATTTGGGGTTTTCCAATTTCATGCCAAAAAAAATTTCAAAACCCCAATCCAATGAAATTGGGTTTTCTCAAACAAACAAACTGAAAGATATTTTTTTAGCAAAATCAAAAAAATTCATCTAATTAAGACAATTGAAATTAAATTAAACAATATTAAGTTAATATAAATTGGTAAATAAGATAAAACCACCTACCTTCCCCAAGGAAGAAAAACTTCCACAAAAAAACCCTCTAATAAGAATGAAGGTGCAGAAGATATTGGAACTCGACCGAGAAATGAGATTCAAAAACATCAGTCTTAGATCCATCAAACTCAAGAAGATCCAACAAACTCCAAGGAAGGAATAGATAAAGAGATGTAGAGTAATGAATAATTCTTACCCATTAAGACACTCCATGACTTCCACAATGATCAATCACTAAAGGAAAAGGTCAGAAGGTTTTAGATGCCCCCAAAAGTTCATGGGGAAGGCATTAGGTTGAGAGAAAGGAATTATAGAGGAAGAACAAAAGATAAATAAACTTGGATGCCTGTTTAAAAACAAGGATCAGGGTTTTACACAACATGTAACCAATTACATGTCATGTGATTTATAATTTTTATATCCTTTGAAAAACCAGTCGCCTCTTTATTAAAATTAATTTTTTTTATCATGTATTCATATTACATGGAATATAATCTTCAACAAGATGTAGAAATAGAATATTTTGTACTGGAAATTTCCCAAAAATACCTGACTTCACCAATATAGGTATCCTCCCAATACCTTCTCATCCGTACCTAGAAAATGAAAAAGTAAAACCCCAACAATGTTAGAAATATTCCAGTAAAAAGAGTAATGGGATGTTACATGAGCCAATATGGCGACTTACCATGGTGTTGTGTAAAAACCATGGCTAATTTGTACCCACAATTCCCTTCACCATTATTTAGTGGTGGAAACTCTTTCCATATTCCATAAAAATATCATAACAACCCAACCATAACATACATGGATGTTACATCATTTTTTTAGAACATTTCATAAATTACATAAACACTTTCCCAATGGCCATATTAGTTTAGTGCCTTTGGAAACATGGAAACATAAACAACTCAGTCATAGCACATTTACTTCTTCTACTACATATTTATTCATAACAAGAACCCTTTTTTACATATAAATCTTAATACCTTTCTTCGTATCCTAGGGAAACATAACATAAGAATGCATGAGCTCAGATGCCGAGTTAGGGTAAAGAAGGGGGAGATCAATCATAAAACAATCATAAGGAATATGTACATAAACAAAATATTTGAAAATAAAATCCTTAATATAAAAAATCCTAATGTTATGGAATCAAATAAATCATAGAAGTTAATAAAGAATCAACGAACATATTCTATTAGAGAATAACATAAAACATGGAATTTTGGTATACACATAAGCATATAAAATGATTTCTATAGTGGTAAAGGAATCACTTCCGAGGATATATTAGTAGTATTATTTCACTCCCCATAACAACTTGGTAGTCATGTTTTACTCTAATTACCATCTTATTAGTCAAGGTTCACTCCCAAGACCATCTTAACAGGAAAAGTCCTTAACTGAACCAAGTTCACTCCCCGTTCCAGCCATGTCTATCTCATGGGAAATAAATATTTACCCAATGAATTGAAGGGAGATATATGTCCCAAACTTAAATTAATTAAAACCATACATATGTGTTCCAAAAGAACATAAATCATACTATAAACCATAATAATAAATGAGTATCATAAACATTTCATCATAACAAAACTCAGAGAAGAGAAACATATTTCATAAAGATCAATCCCTCATAAACAAAAATATTTAGAGAAATAATAATAATAGTATCATTATATCATATCCCTAGTAAAACATAAGTAACATAAAATAACATTATCTTAGATGCAAAATAATTTTGAGATATCACTTGAAATAATTCTTGAGGAAAATATACTTTCTATTTTGAAAACATATTAATCTTAAAATGCCATGAAGTTCGAAAAGAAAAAATTTTATTTGAAAATAAATTTGAAATATTATAAGGGAATATTCATGGAAATAAGGAATCATTAAAGTGTAAGAATATGTTCATATCATAAAAGTTAAAAATACATTCCTTTCATACTTTTTTCAAAACAAGTCACAAAGTACCCTGTTTGGAAATGACAAAAAGATTAATTTCATACCAGTTTGTAAAAATTCATAAATGGGTAAAAATAAAATTAAATATTAATAGGAGAATAATTAAAATGTTTTTTAAAACTTTTTTTTAAAACATTTAAGTGGATGAAAAATATTCCCTAATGGATATTTAAAATGAAATAATACCGAATATTGATGAGATTTTATAATAAATAATTATCACTTTATAAGTTGTAAAATCATATTCCCATAAAATAAATAAAATTATATGGATATGAAAATGACATAATATTTAGAATAATACTCATAAAATAAATTCATGGGTGGTATATACACCACACAAAAGAAGCAAGTCATGAATATGTCATGTATCTCATAGACATAAAAAGTGAGATGAAATTCCCTTACCTTAGGTCTAATTTACTTTTTATATTTCCAAAAACTATATTATAATGGTTTAAATAATATTATTAACTTATTATAGAACCATATTGATATTTATGTTATCATATATGATCATATTTTCACCCGTTTGTTAATAACATTTCATTATTACTCTTCTTTCGAGTGTTAATTGCTTCATTTTCATATGCATGATTTGCCATATAAGTCCCGTTTCATGTGTATATGACATAGTTATATCATCTACATAATTTTATTAAATTGATATATATAATTTTTATTCATTCTAATAATTTATATAATCATTATTTTATGGTGATAAGGTATAATGAATCACATCACCTCGTAGAGATGGTAGGTTGTACATACGCATGTGCGATAATATCATTCCCTTAATGGTGAAATAATCTAGATAAGAATGGTGTATATATTTTTAAATAATAATTATAATGTTATAATTTTCATTTGTATATATTATTTTCATCATTATACCCATCTAAGTAATGTGATTATGAAAAATAGATTACATCAAGGCGTGGAGACGGTAGGTCGTACGTATGCATGCGTGCTGATTTCATTTTTCATAGTATGGATAAAAGGTGGAATATGATTATTCCATAATAACATATCATAATATATTTTATACTATATTTATTACTTTATAATGTAAATAACACATGAATAGGATGTGTAAGAATAAATACTCTTGAGAGAGTTGATAAAAATGATTACCACTTCTTTAGAGAACCTCCTTTGGATCTTATCTTAGGGACACTGTGTTTGGTCTTTTGAGAATACAAGAACCTCTATAATGTGGGTGTGGAAGTCTAGAAGGTAATTTTTATGGATTTTGTTGATCTAGAAGGTTCAATGTGGGTTTAATAAGTGTGGTAGGAGGTTTCCATTTATAATTGAGGTGAGTGGAACTTTTAGAATTTTTAAATATATTAATTTATAATAAATTCAACAGCAATAAAAATACCTCAAAAAAGATATGAATTCAAAGATAAGATGAATTAATGTTGTAATTTAATCAACCAATATATTTTTATTAGTTTGTATATTGTTTTAATCCTTATCATTTTTATTAATCCTTAGTTAACCTATTTTAATTTTAACTAAATTAACAACTTTATCAATATTAAAAAGTTGAAATTTTTACTTATGTGGTGTTAATTATACTATAAATGAACAATTTATAACACATTAGACCATATTATAATTATTTTTTATTTTCTAAACATGTTTTATGATTTTTAAATAATTTAATAAATCATTATTTTGATAAAATATAATTAGTGTCAATTTTGACAGTATTCATTGCTTGGGTTTTTAAAAAATGATAACAATATGATATATTAAAAAAGATATATTAAATTTTACATTAAATATAAAAATAATCCCTAAAATTCGTGTATGACACAAATTATATCAAATTATATTTATTTTAAAAATTTGAATATCATGTATTAGACATTTCCATTAATTAAACCATTACTGCATCATAATTGTATAATACTTTAAGATAATTATTTATTTCATAAAAATTATAAATAAATTAAAATTATAAATAAATTAAAATGATAAATAAGAAAAAATTATATTTAAAATTACTATTTATAGTGGAATTTATCTTCTATATAACCCTACATTAAAGATTTTATATTTATTAAAATGCGAGTGTTACATGTTTAACTCTTCTTTAAATAAAATACAATAAATGTCATAATGTCACCCAAGTGGATTCAAAAAGGTTATAATCTCAGACAAAGGATGGTTTTGGATGATGATTACTCATCCAATGAAATCAGGATAAGTTTTAGGGTAATTTTTGAATGTTTATAATATTATTTTTTACCCTTAATTACCCAATTTACCTTTTACCATGTTAATAAAAATTACTAAAGTTTCTATTCGTAATGTCCAAAAATAAAAGAAACCAATTTATATAATTTGGAACCACTAATTCCAGATATGGAATCCATTTTTCAAAATTTGAAACACATAAGTTGTAGTAACTAATTTAAAATTAATCCTACTGACATGGTGAGAAAACATGTTATTCGTGTTAAACATGTAAAAGATTGAAACACTTTTATATCTAAATTCAATGTAAAATTGATTCCAATGAACAAAATTAGATTAAATGATAAAAAATTGATCTAATTATACATTAAATCCAATCAAAATTATAATTTAACACTATAAATTATTTTGATGAAAAAAGTTGTTTTTAATTAAAATTTAGTAATTTTTTACTATTCATCAAAACATGAAACTTATCTAAAAAATACCAAAACTTCAACCAACTTAAATTTTTATATTAATATTTACAATAACAAATTTATTTTTTCAAATATAATATATAAACGTATAAATAATTGGATTTAAAATGGGTTCTCCATTAAAAGGCAATAAAATTACCCTTTTGAAAAATATAGGTTTTTTATGTATAAAATTGGGCTAGTTCTTGTATTATGCCTATAAAATATATTTAACGAACATAATTTTTTTTATTAAATATATAAAAAATATATTTCATTAATATCATTCACTAATTGTAATTAATTTAATTTATTAATACAAAATGACTTTGGGAGAATAAAAAAAATACTTTTTATTCGATTCTTATATATTTTCATTTATAATTAATTAGTAATCAATGAATCCATATTATAAACAGTATATTTTCATATTTTATTTAATACTATTCATAACTACTAATTTAAAAGTTTGGTTATTATCTTATTTAAATAATAATAAAATAATGTTTCTTAGAAACTAAGTGTTGTGTGTAACACAGGCTAAGTCAATGTTGCATGTAATAAAAGATATCAAAAAAGTCAAATGGTTTAAAAAAATATATTTCATAAAAATATCTGGGTGTTAAATTCTCTCCCCCGCCTTAAAATTAATTTCTCCCCCAAAATTCATCAGAGTTATCGAAGGTTTAATACTTGAAAGTTTCTTTTATAGAAACCCACCTTCTAAAAAAATATTAAACCTTACATTTAAAAATGAAAGTTAGAAACATTAAAGTTACACAATGAAACTCATTACTAGGTTTACATGTAGGAGAACAAAGCTGGGAATTGAAAACATGGACATGGAAGAGAAATATAACTATTATGTTTTGATGGAGAGAGTTAAAGAACATGGTCAAGACAAAGTTAACAATCACAAGGCCATAAATCTGCAATGATCTAAGGGACCATTTGATTCATTAGAAAAGAAGGTACTAGGATAACATTTTTTTTGGTTTTCAGATCCTTTCTATAGAGTTTAATAACTTTTCATGGGAAGAAATAATTACTTAATTAATAATAATTTCATTATTTTGTTGTTCCTTGATAAATTTTCAATTTAACTATTATTTTAACAAATGAAGGTGAATTTTTCATTCCTGAAGAATTAAGAGATAATGAGATCCATAAATACAATGATAGGTCATTCCATCTATCTTTATCACAAAAAAACGATAACAGAAGTTATCAAATATGCACAAACCCACCTATGGTGAGATAATACTTTAATTACACAAACTTCATTCGATGTTTAAATTAAACTTTACATAAATGGATAATCCTACAATCCATAAAAAATTTGAAGGTCCAAAACATCATAAATAAGGTCAGTAAATTTATTAAAAACATCTAAGCATTGATCCTTCATATATCATAACATAGCTCTTGTTTGTTACAAACCAAACATGTGAATACCTTCATCATGTATTATCTTAGAACATGGTAATTTCCATAAATACTTATTGAAAATATGAATTATTTATTATTCCAAAGATTATTGGATATATTCCTTAAGTCCAAAAATGTAATAAACTCCATCCATGATATCATAAACAACTTTTTCAACAAACCCATAATCAGTTCCAAGGTAATATATACTTTCCAATATACTTATTTAAATCCAACATGTCATTATAAAAACATTATCTTAACATAATAGAAATATGAAGTGTTATCTTACCTTAGTTAAAATGTGACCATGAAATTAAATAACATTTCTAGTCCCTAAAAAACATTCAAAATAAAATTTTAAATCCTGAGAGAAAAACATAAATTGAACAATCCTTGGGTATTTCACCCTTTATATAACATAATTATTGAATAAAAATACATAAAAAAATTCATTATTATACTTCATTCATAATCCATAAGAAGGCTACCTCATCATATTAATTAATACCTCTTTTATTTCACATTTTATTTGTAGGACCATCATCAGTGGTAATATAACCATTACTTGTACTACCATTATAATTCTCTTCTTGAGATTTTCTCTTGGGACATAGATTTCCATAATGAAGATTCATTACACACTTAAAGAATTTAACCTTTTATGATGTTTTAGGGATTCCAATATTTCCATCCATTTCATTAACTAAACCCTTCATTTTTTCTTTGTAGTAACTTTCTTTGTGTCCTTCTTTTTCATAGTCAAAACATCTTCTTGTTAATATAAGACATTCACTTAGGTAATTATTTATATATTATTGACACAAAAGGAATTGGATATTCTTTCATCCATGGTATCCGTTACCTGAACGCTTGGAGAAATCCTTCCACCCCTTCATTAGTGAGTTCAAGAGTGTTAAACACATTTTTAATCATGTTTTGTGAAAATTGACTAGGTAAGATCACAAAATATTTCACTCCAGTGTCCATATCATATGACATCTCATCTGAAGATTTTTTTATCACATTCAATATTAACCCAATTCCTTTTGGTTCTATCCATTGACTAAAACTAGAAATCATTGAGTAAGAAATAATTATCAAAGTGAGGAACCACATAATCATGAAAAACCACTTATAGGATGTCTATATTATGAAACCTTCCTCAATATATGACACCATAGGTTTATCCTAGCATATTCATACCCAACATCCATTTAAACTCTTCCTGATGGTTTTTAAAGAGTGTAAAGTCCCGGATCCAGGTGCCACCCAGAAGGGCCCTGAACCTGGTTGGTCACATAACCTCAAGAACATTTCCCCAAATAATAGAGGCTACCAAATAGAAGAATGGGATAAGGTGTGGTACTATGTAAAATATTACCTCATTGGAAGAGTATACACAATAGAAAAAATAGTAAACAATAGTGCAAGAAATAATACCATACAATAGAAGTAAACAACAAAAGGCTGATAGTAATAAAACAACTGGAGCAGGTATATAAATGATTCATGTCCAATGTGTCTAGGAAAGCATCCAAACAAGTAACAATGATATAAATATAATACGTAAAACAAAGTATAGAAAGAAAGAAAACTCTAACAGTATTTCAAGCCTCATCTTGGTCTCATGCTCTCCAGCTCCAATAACAATCAAGTACCTGATGAATAAGAGCGCTTGACCTTATCTATACCTGCAACCAAATGATCTGTTTGGGTCCAAAATCATGACCCAAATAGGGTGTGAGATGAATATTAGTAGGCCAACACCAAAGATCTATTCATAACTATCAGTTAATATATATATAGTAGGTAATGTGTACAACGAAACAATAAACTATGGAGTACACAAAAGTAACAATCCTAAAGATTTTATTTACATTTATTTACATTTTTTATTCAACCCGTTGAATCATGTAATATTGAGATATAGCCTAAGATCTATATAAACTTTGTATAGTAACAAGATAAATGTCTCAAAAGACCATATAAAAAATCAAGTAAGTCAGAGTCCAAGATTGTCCTTTAGTTTAGAAGACTCATCACAATCATTCAATCCTTTATAAACAATGCTATAGGAAAGCTCTCACAGTATAACCCGTTTTGTATAATATAGCACTAATCATTTAAAAACGACCACCTGGGAAGCTCTAATGGTAAATACCCTTGGGTCAACATGGAATATACAACTTATAAATGACCTTCTCGGTAGCTCTCATAGTCAATACCTCTAGGTCAACATGTCATAAACAAATCATAAACGACCACCTAGGTTTCTCTCATGGTCAATAACCCTGATTAAATATCTACACCAAGGATCTCACAGTCCTATGTAAATAAATATGGAAACCCCCATAGTTTTCTTGGTCCAAGGCTCTCATGGTCCATTGGAAAAATAAACCTGGAAACCCCATAATTTTCCTTGTCTAAGGCTCTCACGGTCCATTGGAAACATAGCGCACATATCATATCAAAGTAGCACATGTAAACTATAATTACTACATGGGTAAACATTCACAAAGAATACCACATGCATTTTATATAATCAAACAACACCATCCTAATCAACCAAGGCGTAGATAACAAGGTATACATAACATGCATTCTGGACCAAACAACCATAAATAGTCAATCAATGGAAAACACACCCATGGGGTGTCCCATAAACAAGGTATTTAACCTTACGCCTAAGAAACAACATCTTAACAATTATTCAAACCATTATAGGAAATAATAAGGGTTAAATTAAAAATCAAGAAATACCCCAAACATGGGTATGAAGAACTTTTAGCATATATAATCCAAAGAAGAACCACTAAAGGCCCAAACCACCTACCTCAATGTCTTATGATCAATATAATTGAACATCAACACTTGAATTGGCCTAGATCAACTTAGATATATAAAAAGGTGAAAAAATTCAACATTGAATAACTTAAGAGAGAGAAGGAATCAAGAAGAAAATCTCTATGAGTTTTGAGAACTTATCGATGGGATTCCAACGCACCCGACAATATCTCAATCAGAGTTTAAATGAAGAATATGGAGGGGTTAGAAGTGTGTCAGCCCTTCCATCACGCTCCTGCATGAACCAATGCCAGAAGAATGTGTTTCTAAAGATGAGACGTGACCCCAATTCGATTTGTCAAATAAAATTAAAACTACATGGTGCGTTCATTAAATGTACACATTGTGTGGTAGCCTTAACTAGACCTTGCCTTAAGTGGTCTTCCAGGTCACTACACGTCCATGTACTTAGCCATTACATGGCTAGTGTGTGGCTCTATGCAGAAACTGAGTACACGACATGTACTTAGAAAAACCTTATTTCTTCTTTTTCCCTAAAAAAATACCCGAAATCCAGATCCATACCTGAAATGAACATCCAAATTCTTAAAAACTTCCCCCCTTTAAGAAAATCGTCCCTGAATTTCCCTTCCAAGGGTGGTGAAGAAGAATATAAAAAAAACTCTGACCACTAGGATCGCACATCGACCTCCCTCTCCCAAGTCTCATCATGTAATCTCCCATGCAGCCATAGAATCCATACCTAAGAACCAGACCAGCCATGGATAACCTTCGTGCTGCGATCCACATTCCGAATAGGGCACTCCTTGAAGGATACATCCACCTCCAACTCAACCTCCTCAGGTTGAAAACCCTATGATGGATCTGAAAAGTAACACCGTAGCTGAGAAACATGAAAGACATCATGCATAGATTGGTACCTATGAGGTAACTGCAACCTCTGAGGTAACTGTAACTGATAGGAAACCGGCCCAACTCTCTCCAGAATATCAAATGGCCCAACATATCTTAGTGAAAGTTTCCCCTGTCTTCTAATCCTCATATGTCCCAACCTCAGCATGAAACATAAAAAAAATCTGATCTACAACCTCAAACTCTATAGGTTATATCCATCGATAATCATAAGAGTTATTCCAAGACTGTGCAGTAGCCATCCTCTTTAGAATCAACTCCACCTGCTCTGTGGTATCCTAGACAAGACGAGTTACCAGCATAGCTACCTCTCCTGCCTCCATCCAACATATGGGTGATTTGAATGACCTACCGTACAAAGCCTCATATGGTTACATGCGAATAATGTCCTAAATACTATTATTATAATAAATCTTCTACCAGGGGTATGTGTATCTCCCAAGACCCCCTCGAAATCTAGGACGCATGTTTGAATCATGTAATCCAAAACCTGAATCATGTTCCTAGACTGACATTCTCTCTGGGGATGGTAAGATGTTCTCAAAAGTATCTATGTACCCAAATCCCTCTATAGTTCCTATCGGATACGAGAAGTAAACAGGGTGTCCCTGTTTGAAATGATAGAGTGAGGAACCCCATAAAAACATACAATCTCTTGGATGTACAACTTTCAAATATCATCAACACTGAAGGTTTCCTTTATTAGAAAAAATGTGCAACCTTCACGAGTCTGTCAATAACAACCCATACAACATCATTTCCTCTGGGCGACCTTAGTAAACCCGTCATGAAATACTTTGTGACATAATTCCACTTACACTCATGATTGTTTAACTACTATAAATGACCTTCTAGTCGTTTATTCTCCACTTTCACCTGCTGATAGGTGGAACATATCATAAAAAAACCATCCACATTCTTCTTCATTCCTGGCCACTAATAATAACGATATAGATCTCAATACATCTTGGTGACTCCAGGATGAACTACCCATACAGAGGCATGAAAATATCATAACAGATCCTCGCGTATGTTTTTTGACACCCATAAGTGTCCATGAAAACAAAAAACCTCCTCCTCACCTATGGTCTACCCAGGAGTAGGTTCCTCTCCTGACACACTCTCCTATAGAACTAAGATTTCTGAATTTGATAGCTACCTCATTCGCCCTTGATCCAGTAGGGTAGAGTTAAAAACTATAGAATAAAGTAAAGTCTTCCCATATTTTTTGTGAAACTCTAAATGAATCTCAGATAATAGATCCATAAGCTTCCACTCACTACTGACCTCTTGAAATTTTTGTATCTGAGTCCTCCTGCTCAACGCATCATCCACTACGTTTCCTTTTCCAGGCCTTGTAGGAAATTTCAATGTTAAAATACTGAAAGTAATAAACCGAACATCATTCTGTAAAATTAAAATCACATTGAGTAAACATATACTTGAGGATTTTGTGGTCAGTTTGAACCAAAAAATTCTCTCCTAAAAGATAATGTCTCTAACAGCGCAAAGCATGCACAACTGCAGCCACCTAGAGATCGTGCATCGGGTAATTACTCTCATGTGGCCTCAACTGCTGAGACCCATATGCAATTACTCCTTCCCCTACATAATCACTAATCCTAGTCCAATACCTGATGCATCATAGTAAATGGTGTAACTCTTTCCAAGATCTAGAAAAATCAGGATCACTGCTGAAGTAAATCCCCCTTTCAGCTCCTGAAAGAATGAATTGCATGAATCTATCCACAAGTACTTCTCACCCATCGTAGTCAGGCCCATCAATAGTGCTTATAATCATAAAAAGTCTTGAATAAAATTCCTATAGTAACCAGAAAACCCTTTAAAACTCTGTACTTCAAAGACATTCTATGGATTCTCTCAAGAAACTACTTCTCTCACTTTCTCTGGGTCTACTAACACTCTTATATCTGAGATTCCATGACCCAAGAAGTGAATTTGATCTGTCAAGAAGATGCATTTTGAGAGATTAGCATATAAATTATGCTCTCTTAGTGTACTCAATATGATCTCAAGATGGGAGGCATGTTCATGTCGAGTGTGAGAGTACACCAAGATATCAGTCATGAAGACTACTTAAAAAGAATATAAGTAAGGATGGAACACTCGGTACATTAGTGCCATGAAAATTGTCGGTATTTTCGTGAGCCTCAATTCATAAAAAAAAATACTTTTATAGACCATACCTACTCCAAAAAGATTTAAGAGGTATATCTAATGATCTAACACAAAATTGATGATAACCGAATCTCAAGTCAAACTTCAAGAACACCTGGGATCCTTGAATATGATCAAAGATATACTCAATCATCGGCAAGGGATATTGGTTTTTGAACATGAATTGGTTCAACTTTTAATAATCCTCACAATGTATGAGGGCACTGTATTTCTTTTTTTCGAAAAGAACAGGAGAAAACCAAAGAGAAGTATTGGGTTAGATGAATCCTTTTTCCTGCTTCTCCTCTAATTGCTTCTTGAGCTCCTGTAACTTAGGTGTAGCCATTATATAAGGAGGAATGGAAAATGTTGCTACTCCTGGAACAAGATCAATAGGGAAATATAACTCTTGTACTAGAGGTAAACCTAGAAAGTCCTTTGGAAAGAAATCTCTGAAATGATCCACCACTAGAGGAAAGTACATCTGTGAAGTCCCCTAGTCATCCAGATATAAACTAGAAATCTGGGCTATAATTTCTCCCAGCCCATGATACTCTGGTCTAGATCTACTTTCTTGGAAATCCCATTCACCCTTGTGTAGAAAATACCCACCCTCCAGTGATTTGAAACTCACCCTATGGAGATAGTAGTCAACAAAGTCTTGAAATGTGACCAACTAGTCTATTCCAAGAATGATATCAAAACACATAATATATAATACATAAAGGTCCCATAAGAAGTGAAACCCACCAAACTCAAGAGGGAACTACTTGTATTGACATAAAATGGTTTTCCTAATCCCCAACAGAGTTTCTAGAATCATAACATCATCAAAAGTAAAGATACAGAGCTCAAGGATCTCCATAATGGAAACAGATATAAAACTATGGGAGTCCCCTATATCGAAAAGAGAAGAATATAAATCTTAAAAAACTATAATCATACCTCTAACCGTAGAGGTTCTGGGATCTTGATCTTCCTAAGTCTGTTCCATCGCAAAAGTCTGACCTATACTTTATCCCTGTGACCCTTCCTGGATTCCCTGAACTAATCCACCCTACTGTCACTAGAAACCTATTACCTGAATACCATGTCCAACACCAACTCCCTAGTCTAAACAACCTGATGAAATCCAGTTCCTTGACTGATGAAAAGTTGGTGGTCCTTATCTTACATGTGGATTCATAACAGATCTCTTATCACTAGATTCTAGTGAGAAAAACTAGAAAAAACACTGAAGATGACCCATCTTGCCGCAAGATTGGCACTCAAATGGGTCTCTCAAGCACTAAGGTATCATATGAACATTCTTCCTGCACTAATAACACAACACTTGGATACCTGAATAAACATCAAAGATATTGGATGAACCACCAAATGTAAACTCCCTACGATGCTTCCTACTATCGATCAAAGGAATACCATACCTAGATTCTGAACCACCCTGGCTCGCAACTCCTAAATCCCTCATATTGCGCTCAGTAATCAGCATGTGATTTACTATAATATTCCCTGAAGTCACCCATAAAACATTCACCTATGATTAGATTTCATAAATTAGACCATCCTCGAACCGCCTATCCAGTGATAACTTGTCACCTCCCAAAATAAGTGTGAAGGGATGAAGCTCTGTAATGAGTGAAGAATAATCCATCACTAAAAGAGTGCCCTGCTACAAGTGTATGAACTTCCAGGCTTAGTTAGCCCTCAACATCTCGGGATATAAGTAATCATAAAAGGTCCTTTAAAACTATTCCCAAGTCATATCCCAATGAAGTCCCTCACGTGAGATAACATCCCACCATCTCTTGGAAGAATCATATAGCATGTATGTTGAGAGCTTCACTATCCTCTTAAAAGGCATCTCTAGATGCTCGAAGATAGAAATCATGACCTCTAACCATGAATCTACATCCTGTTGTCTTCCATCCCCTAAAATGTGGGAGGATACTGCTATTAGAACACTTGTGTCAACTCTACCATAGTTGGGGAAGGATGTGGTGCTCCTTGAAAAGTCCGCATCATCCTCAAAAAGCCTTCACAGAATTGTGCATCGAAACCTGCGTCTGGTATAATAGCTGGTGCCAAGATGGGCACAGTGAGAGGATCTACTGGTAGTCCCTGATCCACAATTTATTGTGTTTGATCATTTCCTTGTACCTAGCATACAACCAGAGGATGTCTTGGTGGCATGACTTTGCAAGGTCAAGCAGACACCTCAGTTTAATATTTTCAAGGACTACAACTTAGAAGTGCTAGAATGGAACAAGACAAAGTAAGAATACAAGTTTTTCAAAACAGGGTTACACAGCGTGTATAACTACCACCCAACATATTCCCGTAAGATTTTAACATGAGTGTGTACTCCTGCAACCTAGTGGTGTAACACCCCATACACATGGCATGTTCCTCCTAAGACACGACGTGTACTTGAATATCACCTCCTACCTATGTACTTCTACATGGAAATAACTACACGGTTCTCTCCTGGTGTAACACTAAAAAATGTGATCACCCTAGACATGGAATATACTAAAAGGTTCTTTCCACCCATGTCATTAGTCACACGGCCGAATACACGGTCAATTACTACACAACGTGTATAAGCTAGGCACATAATTTATAACTTGAGTTTCATCCACTTGTGTCATTAGTCACATGGCCAGATACATGGTCTTTTATAGCACGTCATGTAGTCCCAGTACATGATGTGTTGTAACAAATGTTTATAAACCCCATGTATCTACTCACACAGCCATTCACATGGTCAACAACTACATGGCGTGTACATATGGTACACGGTTTGAACTTTTGAAAATTCTGTTCTTTTAGAATAGAAGAACACATGTCACTTCTCTAGAACCCTCAAAATCAAAAAATTTTGTCCAAGGAATGACAACTTCTGACTCGTGAGAGCCCATAATCCCCACAAATCAAAGTTTGGCATCATTTTTCATATCATAAGGTGACAAAATTCAATTAAAGTTCAAACATGATCCAAAAAATTCTGATCCAAGAGGGACCATAAAACCTCAAGGACTAAAGCTTGGCATTCATACAAATTAAACTTTTCATATACCAATACCCAATCAAAATAGCAGGTATTTCTATCATGACATCTATCACAACAACATTAATATCTATCACAACATCTATCACAACAACATGAAATTAGTAATGCACCCTAAATGGAATGATAAGAATGCATGAAATGTGATCTATATCAAGTACTTATATGATAAATGAGATGTAATACCATTATATCATTAAGTTTAAACAAAAATTGAACCCCAATGATATCAATCATAATAGAAGAAAACAATTGAATCACCCAATGGTGAAATAAAATCAACTGTTAAAATTGAAAAACCAAAAACAAATTGCAATATTCAGGGTAACATAGATTTTCCCTATACATGGGTTAGCTACTCCCAAGAACTGATTATTACTAACTAACTATTATTACCTATCCTAGTTTATTATCTCCAAATAGTAAGTAAAATAAGAAAAGAACTCATTTGATACCTCTTTGTAATGTTCTAGATCCACGTGACACCCAAAATCACCCCAAACCCAGTTGGTTACATAACCTCAAGCACATTTAACCAAATACCATAGGCTACTGACTAGAAGCGAAGGACAAGGTGTGGTAATAGGGAAACTATTACATCATTGGTAGAGTATACATAGTTGAAAACAAATAGTAAATAATAAGAGAATCATTAATACCAAACAACATAAGTAAACAACATAAGACTGATAGTAATAAAACAACTAGAGCATGTATATAAATGATGCATGTCACATGTTTCTAGGAAAGAAAACAAACAAGTCATAATGATGGAAAAACATAAATAAACCAGATTATAAAAATCAAGTAAACTCCAACAGTATCACAAGCCTTATATTAGTCACATGCTCTCTACCTCTAAGAGAAATCAAGTACCTGATGAAGAAGGGCACTTGCCCTTATCAATACCTACAACCATATAATCTATTTTGGTTCAAAAGAATGACCCAAATAGAGTGTGAGAAAAATCCCAATAAGAAACCACTAAAGATATATGCCTTACTATCATTGAATATATATATAGTAGGCAATATGTAAAATGAAACAATAAACTAAGAAGTACCCAAAAGTAACAATCCAACAGTTTTAAATTACGTTCATTTACATTTATTAATAAACCTTTTGAATCATGTAATCTTAGGATATAGCCTAGTCTCTATACCCCCTATGTATAGTAACAAAATATATGTTTAAGAAGACCATCTAAAAAATCAAGTAATACTGAGTCCAAGCTCGTACTTTGGCTTGGAAGACTCATCACAATCATTCAATCATTTATAAACAACACTATGGTAAAGATCTAACGTTCTAACCCATTTGGTTTAACATAACACTAATATTTTTACAAAAAACCACATGGGAATCTCTCACAGTCAATAACCAAGGGTCAACATGGAATAAATAACTTATAAATGATCTCTTGGGGAGTTCTCATAGTCAATACCCATGGGTCAGCATAGCATAAACAAATCATAAATGACCACTTGGGTAGCTCTCATGGTCAATACCCCTGGGTCAATATCTACACCAAGGATATCATAGTTCTATGTAAATAAACATAGAAACACCCAAAGTTTTCCTAGTACAAGGCTCTCACAGTATTTTGGAAAAATAAATATGGAAACCCCCACAGTTTTCTGGTCAAAGGCTCTCATGGTCCATTAGAAACATAAAAAAGAAAACTACAATGTTTTCCTGGTCCAAGACTATCACGATCCATCAGAAACATAGCACGCATATCATATCAAATAATCACATGTAGTCTATAATTACTACATGGATAAACATTCACAAATCATACCACATGCATTTCATATAACCAAACGACTCCATCCTAATCAACAAAGGCATGTAAAACAAGGTACACCTAACATGCATCCCAGACCAAACGACTATAAAAAATCATTCAAGGGAAAACCCACCCATGGGGTGTCCCATAAAAAACGTATATAACCTTATGCTTAAGAAACAACCTCTTAAAAATCATTCAAACCATTGTAGACAAGAAGTAGGGTTAAATTCCAAATCAAGCAATACCCCAAACATGGGTATGCTAAAATTTTAACATATATAATACAAAGACGAACCAAAATATTCACAAACCACCTACCTTGATGCCTTAAAATTGATATAATTTAATATTGGCCATCGAATTGATCTATATTGGCATAGATATACAAAAAGGTGTAAAAATTTCAACCTTGAATAACTTACTAGAGATGAAGAATTAGGAAGAAAAGCTTTATGGATTTTGAGAACTCACTAGTGGGAGTCCAACGCACCCTATGACGTCTCAATCAGAGCTCAAACAAAGAATTAGGAGGAGTTCAAAGTTTTTTGGCCCTTCCACCGTGCTCCGGTATAAAATACTGTCATAATAATGTGTCTCAAAAGATGAGACGCGAACCTGCTCTGATTTGTCAAATAAAACAAAAACTAAATGGCGTGTTAATTAAATGTACATGTTGTATAGTACCCTTAACTATCCCCCACCTTAAGCGGTCTTCCAGGTCACTACACAACCATGTACTCAGCCATTACACAACCAGTATGCAACTATACGTGGAAATGGAGTACACAATGGGTACACAGAAGTACACGATGTGTACATAAAAAAACATTATTTATTCATTTTTCCTCAAAACCAACCTGAAATCAAGATCCATACCTAAAATAGAGATCTGGGTTCTTACAATGAGTTTGTAAATTTCCAAAGAATATTCGACATGAGTGTCAAACCAGGTGTTCAATAAGGCCCATTATCGTGTACCATGTTATGATCAAGTCAGTTTCGACACACCTTATCAAAGTTATTACCCCTAGGTACATTTTTGTTAGATCCACATCCACTCATAGTATCCAAATAGGGATGTAATGCTAGAAAACAAACCCCTCTATCCTTTACAAAAATTCTAGGACATTTTATTAAAAATTATCTCTTCTTTAGACTTATCCTTAGAGACACCCTAGAAGTATCCTTAGAAATGTCCCTAGGGATATCACTGAATTTTTCTCACCCTAGTTTCTAAAGGTATACTAAAATTTCTCACTGATACCAACTATAAAAACTCAATCTTAAAATATATGGATATTACATCATTTTTGTGGAACATTTCATACATTATACAAACACATACCGAAATACAATATTAGTTTAGTACCCTAGAAAACATGGAATCATAAATAACTAGTTCATACGACATCTACTTATTCACCCTCCTATTTCTTTATAACTAGAACTTTTTTTGAAATATTATACTTAATACCCTTATTCTTATCTTGGGTAAAATAAACATAAGAAGGGTGAGCTCATATACTGAGTAAAGGTAAATAAGGGATAGAATAATCTTAAAATAATAATAAGGAATATGTATATAAAAAATTTGAAAATCATATCCTATACATAAAATATAATGATTTCGTGTCATGGAATAAATCATAGAAGTTCATAAAGAACCAAATAACATATTCTATGAGATCATGACATAAGACATGGAATTGTGGAATAGACATAAGCATATAAAATGATATCCATAGTAGTCAAGGCATCACTTATAAGGATATCTTATTAGTATGAGTTCACTCCCCATAACATCATGGAAGTCATGGTTCCCTCCCATGACCATCTTAGTAGTCAAGGTTCACTCACAAGACCATATTAGCAGACAAAGTCCTTTACTGAATCGAGTTCACTCCCCATTCCAGCCATGTCTATCTCATGAGATATAAATCGTTACCTAATGCGTTAGTGGGAGATATATGTCCCACCTATCACTTAATTAAAACCATAAATTTGTGTTACAAAAAAACGCAAATCATATTAGAAACCATAAAAAGAAATGAGTTTCATAAACATTTCATCAAAACATAACTCACGGAAGAGAAAAATAATTCATAAACATCAATCCATCATAAAAATAAAATATTTAGAAAAATAATAATAATAGTTTAATTGGATTATATCCCCCGTAATTCATAAGTAACATCAAATAATATTATCTTAGATGAAAAATAATTTTGAGAGATCACTTGAAATCATTATTGAGGAAAATATCCTTTCTGATTTGAATAAATTTTCTTCTTAAAATTCCAAGTAATTTTTAAATAAAACATTTTATTTGAAATTAACTTTGTAATATTTTAAGGGAAACATCAATTAAATAAGATGTCATGAAATCATTAAAATCCAATCATTCCATATAAGTTAAAAAACATTTCTTTCATACTTATTATGGAAAATTCACAAAGTAACTTGCTTGGAAAATGAAAAAAAGATTCTTTTAAAACCATTTAGCAAAAATTTAAAATATGGGTAAACATTAAATTAAATATTTCTATAGAATATTAAAAACCTTTTTGAATATGTCATGTATCTCACAGAAATAAACAGTGAGATGAAATTTCCTTACCTTAGGCACGATTTACTTTGTATATATCCAAACATCCTATATAATGGTTTAAATTTTTTATTAACTTATTATAGAAACATATTAACATTTATGATATCATATATGACAATATTATCACCCATTTGTTAATAAAATTTCATTATTACTCTTTTTTTCTGGTGTTAATTGCTTTATTTTTCTATACATGTTCTGTCGTATAAGTCCAGATTCATGTGCATATGACATAGTTATGTCATATTAATAATTTTATTAAGGTAATTTATATCATTTTTATTCGTTATATTCATTTATATAATCATTATTTTATGGTGAGAATGGAGAATGTATCACATCACGTTGTGAAGATGGTAGGCCGTACGTGTGCACGAGCAATAATATCATTCCCTTAATGGGGAAATAATATCAAAGTGAATGGTATATATATTTATCCAGAATCAATATAATTTTATAATTGTCATTTATATCTATTATTTCCATCATTATACCCATCCATGTAAATTGATTATGGAAAATAGATTACACCACGACATGGAGATGATAGGCCGTACCAACACACGTGTGGGTATTTCATTTTTCATAGGATGGATAAATGGTGGAATATGGGAATTACATAATCAAAATAACATATTATTATATAGGTGATAAATTATTTATTACTTTATAATGTAAAAAACTCATTAATAGGAAGTAGAAGAATAAATACTCTTGAGAGATTCATTAAAAATGATAACCTCTTCCTTAGAGAACCTCCTTTGGATATTCTCTTAGGGACTCTAGGGTTGGTATTTTGAGAATAAAAACACCTCTAGAATGTCTCTATGGAAGATGATAAAGGAAATGTGCAGGGTTTTTCGAGATAGAAGGCTCAATGTGGTGTGAAGAAGTGATGGAGGAGGTGACCTTTTATAATTGAGGCAAGTGACACTTTTGGAATTTATAAATATATTAATTTATAATAAATTAAATATCAATAAAAATACCTCAAATAGGATATGTATTATAAGATAGGATGAGATAATTTTTGAATATCATCAAGAAATATGTTTTTTACAAGTTTTTATAATGTTTTAAACCTATCATTTTGAGTAACCCTTAGTTAACTTATTTTAATTTTAACTAAAGTAACAAATTTCTCAATATTAAAAGGTTGTAATTTTTTTATTATGTGAAAAAAATTAGATAATAAATGAACAATTTAAAAAATATTATACTCTATTATAATTTTTTTAAATTTATATACATGTTTTATGATTTTTATGTAATTTAATAAATCATTATTTTGAGAAAATATCATTAGTGTCAATTTTGACATTATTCATTACATAGATTTGTAAAAACAAGAAAACAACATGTTATATTTATAAAAAATATATTAAAATATCCCTAACATGTCAAATTCATCCAAAAAAGTCATGGATGACATTAATTATATCAAATTATATTTATTTTAACATATTGAATATCATTTATTTGACATTTCCATCAATTAAACCATTACTATATCATATTTGTATGAGTCATTAAGGTAAATATTAATTTCCTAATAATTATAAATAAATTACCATGATAAACAAAAATATTTTATATTTAATATTAATATTTATAGTATAATTTATATTCTATATTACCCTATATTAAAAATGGTATAGTTATTAAAATATGAGTGTGACATCTTTAAATCTTCTTTAAATAAAATATAATAAATTTATTACTCTCACCCAAGTGGCTTGAAAATGGTTATAATCTTGACCCAAGGATGATTCTGGTTGAAACCCACTCATAAAATGAAATTAGGAAATGTTTTAGGGTAATTTTCTAATATTTATAACATTATTTGTTACCCTTAATTATCTGATTTACCTTTTATTGTGTGTATAAAAAATTACTAAAGATACTATTAATAATGATCAAAAATAAAAAACCCATTTAAATAATTTATTCCTACTAATTAAAAATATGGAATTTATTTTTCAAAATTTAAAATACACAAGTTTTAGTCATTAATTTAAAATTAAACTCGTTAATGGGGTGAGAAAATGGGTTATTAATGTTAAAACATAAAAAATATTGAAACATTTTTATATCTAAATTCATTGTAAAATTTATAAAAAATACCTAAATTATATTAACTGATAAAAATTTGATCTAATTATATATTAAAACCAATAATCAATACAATTTAACAGTACAAATAATTTTGATGAAAGAGTTTTTTTTCAATTAAAATTTAGTATTTTTTCCTATTAATCAAAACATGAAACTTATCATAAAAATACCAAAATTTAAACCAAGTAATTTTTTTATATTAATATTTGAAATATGAAGTTTATTTTTTTTAAATATAATATATAAAAGTGTCAAAAACTAGATTTAAATCGGGGTTTCCATTAAAAGGAGATAAAATTACCCTTTTGAAAAATATAGGTTTTATGTATAAAATTGGGTTGGTTATTATGTTATGACAATAGAATATAATTTGTGAATATAAAAAATATGTTATTAAATATATAACATATATATTTCATTAATACCATTAAATAATTGTAATTAATTTAATTTATTAATACAAAAATGACTTTGGGAGCATACAAATAAAAATATTTACTTTTTATTAAATTGGTACATATTTTCATTTCTAATTAAATAGTAATCAATTAATTCATCTTTAAAAAAAAAATTTCATAAGAGAGTTAAAATTATTCATACCTGATAATTTAAGAGTTATGTTATTTACTTATTTAAATAATAATAAAATGATGTTTCTTAGAAACTCAGTGTTGTGTGTAATGAAAGCTAAACCGATGTTGGGTGTAACACACGAAATCAAAGAAATAAAATGGTTTTAAAAATAATCTATTTCATAAAAATCATAGGGTGTTAAAAATATCCATATTATCCCATGCCTGATACCACACCCCACCACAGGTATGTGGTCCCTACCCGTATCACATAGGTGGGTTACAAGCATAAAACGACCTACACCATAGTGTGGTTCTTCTCATGGTGCACCTAAAAATGACCAAAAGATACCCTAAGGCATTGAAACTATATAAGATATCATTAAAAACATTATAACCACAATATAAACAAAATAAACCCAAAATAAAAAATATATGTGGCCCAAAGGTTGTCATAGGACTTGGCTTTCTCACACTGGGGCACATAGGGGGCATTGACAGGGGATTTGGAGAACCTAGTCTTAAGAAGATATATGACTATCCATTAAATATGTAACGATAGTTACTTTAGATATGAATTATATATATTCCATTCCATACCTCTCAGTCTTGGGGAAATCTGGAATCCTCTAGGGCCTCCTTATGTACCTTCAAGTGATTTCCCAAAGTGACTACTCAGACAATCATAGATGTCCTCGAGGATTTTCCTAAATGCCAAATATTTGTTCCAAGGATCTTCTCATCAACCGTGACACCATCCCTTTAGGAATATCAATGAAATTAAGTGGGAGGTCTTGGATTCTCATTAGTGTCCAAATATTTATTAGGATCCCATTTCTTTGATCAATGAGTTCCCTTTTTCTCCCTTTACTTCACCCTACCACCCTTCACCCCATTATGCCTCCTTAAACCACAAAAATAGTTCATTTAGTATGTCATCATGGTTTGTTATTTTCTTTTTCTGAGCATACTCCTCAAGTAGTCCACTAAAGTTACCCACTAATAAAAGTGTGAACTAAACCTGTGTATCCTCACGGGATACTAGAAACCAAAGTTGTCAAATAATCATTAGATTTCACGCATGATAGGCACTAGTGTATAACTGCAAGGTGACTTGTTGGGCATAAAAAAATTAGAATGTGAGGTATTATGAGTAGTATGAGTTAAATATTATCTTACCATAAATAAGTGAGATCTATACCCCACCCTATAAATCAACCATGTAAGACCTATCTTTGTAAGATATTTCACCATTATCGTTAATGATTCTAGTTGGAGCATTAAATAGAATTAAAGAGAACCTTTCATAATATCCCTTGATGATCATTAGACCAACCCTATCCATTTATATTGATCACAAACTATGGATATTGATCAGGGTTGGATAAAATTATATTTTTAGAGGGTGGATGGGAATTTAGAACCCATATTCCCTAAAATGTGCAATGATCTACCCATACCAAAACTGTAATGGTATATAGATGCATAATTGAGATTCACCATGGATCACACGCCTCAGGATATTATACATTTTCCCAAGGATAGAGACTATATTATTTCTGTAACCATGTTCCAATTTCACTTTCATGGTGAATGTGTTAGGCCTTACTCTCATATGTGAATCTCGATCTAGTTGTATCCATCCACTGAGGAAATCTATAAGAAATCCCACCAGTCAAAGATTAGTGATCGGTCCCACCTTTATAGAAATACTTCATCTAGAATGAATTGGTTTGACCACAAGTTTACTCAAGAGTGTATTTATAGGAATTTCATTTACCACCCCACCATTCTATTCTCAAGAAGCTCTAAAAAGATCTCAAAATATGTCTCGAAGGGGATGTCTTGGTATAAGCATGGTTCTATTTGCTTCTTTACCCTCATGGATTGTAAGAGAACCATGGATAGTATGGGTGGTTTCCTATCATACATTCACATGGTTTCTATTTTTAGGAGATCATTGTATATCTTGCTAAGAACCGGGATCCCTCCAATTTTATAAAGGTCACATATGATGATTTTAACCTCTCTATGGTGAAAAAGGAAAGTATTTGTATCTACTAACTATATGCTAAGAAGTTCCAGGATGATGTAACACACCAATATTTTGTGATTTTTTCCAAATATATTTAATATTTTTGATATTTTACATTACATGAAATACTGAGTTTATCTTTTGTTACACACAATACTATGTTTTTCTTGTGTTACACGCAACAACGAGTTTAAACCAAACATGACAAAATATTTAAATATTATTATTTAATATGATAGTGATCATCTAGCTATTGGAATGGTAGGTATGAACATAATTAAATAAATTATGAAAATATTATTTACACATGTTTATATAATTCATTGGTGAACAATTAAATAGAAATAAAAATAAAACACTTTTAAAAATAAAATCAAATCTTTTTTTGAAAAACTATTTTTATGCGCACAAGTGTGTTTTATATCAATAAATTAACCAAATCACTTTTGGTTAATGATTTTAATGAAACGTATATATTATATATTCAATCAAATGTTTAAAATTCATTTTATATGTTTTCGAGACAATATATAAGAATAAACTCAATTTTACGCTTAAGTACTATATTTTTCAAAAAAGAAGTTTTGTCTTCTTTTTATGATGAAATTATTTTAAAAATAAAATTTTACAATTATAGAAAATGAATTTTATAAAATAATTTTTTTCTAAAATTGTAATATCAAACTTAGATTATGGTTAATTTTTGGGATTTTTCTGAAAAGTTTTATTTTGTTGCTGAATAGTGAAAAATACAAAATTTTAATTGAAAACTACCTTTTCATTTAATTTGTTAATAAATTTCAATTATATATTGATAATGTTTAAAATTAAAATTATTTTAATTTTTATCTATTAATGTAATTTAGGTCATTGTAATAAATTTCATGTTAAATTTGGATATAAAAACATTTTTAACTTTTTAACTTTTTCTCTTTAAAACCCCGCTTTCTTGTCGCGTCTACAAGATTAATTTTAAATTAAATTTTCCACTTCCATGAAATTAATTTTTAAAAATTGATTCAATATTTTGAATTATCATAATTTATAATGAATAATAAGTAGAACAAATTTTTTGACCAAATGAATAGTAAATGTAGTAAAAATTAATTACCGCGGTCAAAGTAAAAATGGGTTTTTTTTGGGGGATAAACTAGAATGATAAGAGTGAAAATGACCTAAATTATTATCTTAATTTTATTTAATGGATTAATTTTGGTCATTGAAATATAATTCTCAAAAATATGGAAATTTCATTCCACTTTCCTTTGAATATGACTCGTACAATAAGTTAAGTGAATAAAAAGACAAAAAAATACTTTTCTTAAGAAAAAAGAACACAAAAATTGTTTAGTTAATAATAAAATAAAATAAATGATACTAAAAATATTAAAACTGAAGTAAATTGAATTATTTTTCTGTTATATTTTTTAGATGAATATATAATTATTAAAAGGTTTTATAATTATATATTCAAATTCCATCATTTTATTGATATTTTTAAAATTGAATTTAAATGAATAACTTCAAAATTGACATTAATTTTATTTTATAATAAATGATATTTTATTAAATTATATAAAATTAATAAAAAATAATCTTTTTCCATTTTATTTTTGTTAATATTAATAAATATAAACCATGGTCCATTCATGGACCAATTGTTCTATTAAAATGAATACGTTGATCATTAATTAGTAAAAACCTAGTCATTGTGGTTAAGGTTAAATCAGTGTTTTTGAACGTTACATGGACTTACGTAAAAATTAACTTCCAAATACCTTAGGATTTATATTTTATAAATTATATATCATAATTGTGTACAAATTATATAGTAATACTCAATATTATTTAGTATTAAAGGATAAATTACCAAGGTTCGAAAACTAGTTGCCTTAGTGGAAAACCAAAATGGTAAAAATAGGGATTCTTAGAAGTTAATGATTTAGTTTTTTGAATCATGTGTTTAATTGTGTGGTGGATGTGATAATAATCCATATAATACCTTTATACCTTTAATTATCATATTTTTAGACACTTGAGGTAATATGGACCTCCCAATTGTGAATACTTTTGAGTATTTATAAGAATGCCACTCCTCCTCAACAATAAAAGAGAACTCATTATCCCCACTTTTTCACACATCTAGAGCCTTTTTTATTAAGAAATATCTTTTCAAATCACTTAAAAACTACCATAATCTAATCCTATAAACCTTATTTTTGGAAAAAATCCAACCAAGAAAGGATTTAGTGGAAACCTAATGAGGATACACAAAGAAGAGGTAACATTCATCAACGATCATTTTCATTTTATTTCTTCCCCCCCACCATTAAATTATTATTATACCATGATTATATAATAACTCTATTATATTACATATAACAACCCCATTATATTATGATGGACTACCGCCTTGAGAACTGATGTCATTCATTTTTACATTACAACCTTTAAAGGTTGATAATAATGATTGATATATAGTTTATATATTATATATATGATATTTATGATGTTATTATTCTTCTAGTTTTATTATATCACACATTCCTTCATTGTTTTCATTTCTCGGGAATACGATAATGTTGTTCATTTGTATGATGGACTACCGCCTCGTGAAGCGATGTGATTCATTCACGCATTAATGGAATGCATTAAAGATGAGTTTCATAAAAATATGTGATATATATGACATAAAAATTATACTATAATTAATATATATATATATATCATTTAGTTTTCTTTCTTTCAATATTATAAGAAAGTGGAAACAACCTCCATGCGTTCATAAGGCCTTCCATCTCCAAGAATGGTGTATTTCATTTACTATAACTAAATATTATCTATCACTATAAATTAATATATACGGAATATATATTATATTTATATCAAGGTTTACATTTTTGTGATGCTGAAACCATGATCGAATAAAGAGGACCAAAAATAAAAAGTCAAAACATATACTAAAAACAAACAGACTATTACACGAAACATAACATTAACATATAATTGTTAATAAAATGGTTATGAAAGGGTCTTAAGAAAATAATATATGGTATGATAATAATATTTATTTTTATTTAATAGATTTATAATAAACATATATTTATTATACATGAGGGTTTAATGACTATGATGGAAGTCAAGACTTAATGTGAGGTATTTTTATCTCACTTTTTACTTCCGGTAGACACATGTCGTGTTCACCACCTATTTATTTTATGAGATGTATATACTGTATATTAATTTATATTATTATTATAATTAATTTTTTTCATATTTAAATATCCATTTGTGTATCTATTTTTCATGGGGTTTAGAGTTCAAGATGATTCCAAATTAGTAAGAGATTTTTTCCCAATTTTCCTTCTTTGAGACGTATGTTATGTTATGCACCTATATTCCTTTATGAGGTATATATAAATCCCCTTGGACATGTAATATCATAAATTAATTTATCCTTAGGATATTTTAAGGTAAATTTTATTTTAATCTTTCATGGGGATTATGATCTAATGTAACCAAAGTAGTAAATAATTAATGTTAAAATTTCATCATTTATCATGATTATTTATGATTAAGTCTCCAATGTTAAAATATCATGATCTACCTATCAATAATTATCAAGAATTTTTCTGAAAATCTGACTTTATTTTTCTCTTTCTTCAGAAATATATTTTCTCCCAAAACAATGTTTTCTAAAAATATTAAATTGTATTTTCAATGGTATATTAAGCTCATTTCCTATAAAAATTATTTTGAAATTTTTTTATTTTTAAAATATGTTTAATAATATTTTAAAATATTTCTTTATAGGTTTTCAAGCATATTTTCAAAGAAAAATGTTTTCAAAATGTTTTATGTTTTAAAAATAGTTTTTCAAAGAATAAAAGATATTTTACTTAAGAAATGTTTTAAATGATTTCAAAAATATTTATTTATATTTTTACAATGTTATTTACAAATAAAAGGATTTTGAAAATGTTTTATTCATTAGAAATTTATTTTCAATTAAAGGAAATTTTCCTTAAAAAATGTTCCAAGTGATATTTCAAAATCCTTCTCTACATAAGATGACATACTTTGATATAATTTGTTATTTAATAGGGATATAAACCATGGATACCATTATTATTATTTCTCTAAATGGTTTATGTTTATGATGAAAAGTTTTTTATGAAACCCGTTTCTCTTCCACAGGCTATACCATAATAAAATGATTATAAAACCAACTTGTTTCCATGGGTTATGATATGATGAAATGATTAAGAATCCTATCTATTTTCTATAGGTGATGATATAATGAAATTTTTATGAAACAATTTTCATTTCATTGGTTATTATTTGAGTAATGTTTTTGATTTTTTTTGTCACACATAAATACGGGTTTTCATTATGAGACGGGTGAGACCTATATCTCCCTCCATTTCATTAGATAAAGACAACTGCTCTATGAACTTAGAGTGTACATGGGTGGATAGAACAAGCCTAAATAAGATGGTACATAGGTGGTCATCCCAAGACTTAAAAGGAGGGTAGATGGGTGGTTAAGAAAATCCCTATGTAGGTACACAAGTGTTTATCCCAATACTAACATGTTATGAATATCTTGGTGGGTATACTTGACATAATATTTTCTATGCTTATGTGTGTGCCAAAATTCTATACCTTATGCTAATTACATTATCTCATTTATCAAATTATTTTATTATATTATTATTTTTGTCTTATGAATTTCCAATATTTATTACATGACTCAATTTATGATCTTTGATATGTTGGGTTTTGTTTTGAAATCATATGCTCATGTTCTCATACCCTTATGTTCATGTTATGATTATATATATCCATTATTTACCCATACAAAGAATTTAAGATCACCCTTTCTTATGTTTCACTTACCTATGTTATAAGGAAAGGTTTTATGTAGGGTATGTATATGAAGAGTACAAATTAGACGATCTTTTTTGGAAACATTGAATAACTTTAACCAGATTAGAATATTATGTTCGAAGTTTCCAAAGGATCTAAACTATTATGGTCCTTAGGCATTTTTTTTGTGTAATGTAATGAATATTCATATAAAATATGTAATATCCATGTATGAGAAACCTGGGTCACTATATTTGGTATCAAAGGAAAGGTTTTTTTTAATATTTGGAAACTAGGATGAGAAAAATTTAGTGAGATCCATAAGTATATTTCTAAGAATATGTCTACGGATTTATCTAAGGATAAGTCTAAGGATGATTTAAAGTATAGGTAAATGCCTTGGAATTTTGGTAAATGATAGAGTGAGTGGTTTCCAAGAAATAATTCCCTATCTAGAAACTGCAAGTGGATCTAGATCTAGTATAGATATACCTAGGTGTAACAACCACAAACACACCATATTGAGTTAGCCTTGAATTGAAACTGGTGCAAGATAATGGGTCTTACTACACACTTGTTTTGACACACCTGAGGTATATGATTTGGAAATTCTCAAACTCATTTTGAATAAAAATGATCTATTTAAATATATTATGACCATGAATGACCTAAGATATCATAAATTAAATGTTTCATGATTTAGACTTCTCATAAGTGATTTATCGTAATTATGTTCTTCTCAACTATGATTAGTGTTTCTCATAGTATGATTTTGGTTTTAGTCGATGGTTTGAAGCTAAAGGAAGCATATTAATTCTGAGTGTGATGGTATTTTTTTTTGATGAGTATCCAAATGGGATGATGATTGGACTAACATATGTTTTGATTATGCCTAATCAGTTTTCACACAACATGATTAAAATTTTATACCATACCCAACTCTCAGACTCACCAGATAAGAGAAGGAAAGAGTTCAATGAAAGTTCGGGTAGTAGAGACTATGGAGGAAAGAAGATTTAATTTACTATGTATCAATAATGTGAAAAGAATCACCCAAGTGAATGTCTTTGGGGAACAGAAAGATTTTTTGACTCTGGAAAAGGACACAAAGTAGGTAACTTCAAAGGGAAAATGAAAAGTTCAGTTAATGAAAAGGATAAGAATATTGTTCTCCCTAAGATATCATAAACTATCTAATTATTTAAATGTGGAGAGTATGGGATTTATGAAAATTTATATCCTAAAGAGAAATATCATGAAGAATTTGTATGAATAATGGTTATATTACCAATGATGAAGAGACTAAAAATGACATATTAAAGGAAGAAGTGTTAAGGAATAAGATAAATAATATTGGTTAATGGTGTTTAAAGAAAGTGGAATGATCGATTTGTTTATGTATTGGGATGAAAAAAATTATATTTTTATCAAGGGTATTTTGGTTATTATAATCATAAAACATCAATGGATTGTTCCACAATAGTTTTTCATTAGGAGTTTCAAGAATATGTTAAATGGTATTGATGGAATAGAAAATTGGTTTAATGGTAAGGTAATATTTTGATTATAGGACCCTTAATATGTTATTGATGCTAAGAATATGGTGTTTAGTTTAGATAAATATAATTTGGATAAGAATAAAGTAAATTGGATAGTATTGATGACCTTAGAGATGATAAATGATTTTTTTGACAATGTGGTTAATGTTATCATTTATGATGTTTAATTTTTTTTCGTTTTATGAAATATATCTAATAATATGTGTTTTATATAATGAATAGAGAATATTTTATGATTTCAACATGGTTTTATGGTAATTCAGTTTATTACCATGTTTAAAGAGAATAAATGATGAAGGTATTCACATGTTTGGTATGTGACAATCAAGAGATACCTTATGATGTATGATGGATCAAATTTAAGATGATTTTGATAAATTTAGTGATCTTATTTGTAATTTTTTTATTTTGATCTTTGGAAGGGTTATAAGGATAACCATTTATCAAATGGGTTATGATTAACTTTGGATGAGGTTTTATATATTAATTTATCACCTCACCATATGAAGATTTACCCATATTAGATAACCTATGATAACCCTTTTTTGTTGTTGTGATGATAATTAAATATAGACAAAATGAATTATCATTCCATTTATAGATCTTATTATCCATTGGTGCTTCAGGAATAAAAAATTCACCCTCATTTTTGGAGTAATATATGAAGGGGAAATTTCTCAAGAAATAACACAAGGGTGAGATTGTGCTTATAAAATAGGATCATACAAAGTAAGTACATTTTCATATCTTCTCAATCTATATAGAAAATTAATTCCCAACATTAAAAAAAGGATCTTGGAATAAAATATTGTCATGTTATCAATTTTTTTGATGATATCAATTATATGTTTCACACCTATTTGGTTTATTGTTTTTTGGTTGTTGAATTTATCCATATTATCCACTTTATTGTGATCAATGGCATCTATCAACTTCTCTAATTATTTATACTTTTCTTCCATGTCCAAATCTTCACTTCACACCCATGTTATCCTACGTGGAGTCCAAGTTCTGAGTTAATTTGGGTAACTGTTATGTTTACAAGTTTTTATTTTAAAGGAAGTTTTCTTATTCATTTTGATGATGTGGGCTTGTATGAAATTGTTTTTAAATTCTAAATGATGATGACCAAGAAAAGTTTTTAGGGAACAATTCATTTTAAAGAGGGTAGAATGAAATACCCTAAGATTTTATGATTTTTTTCAAATATATTTAATATTTTTGATATTTTACATTACATGAAACACTTCTTTTATCTTATGTTACATGCAATACTATGTTTGTATTGTGTTATACATAACATAGAGTTTAAACCAAACATGACATACTATATAAATATTATTATTTAATATGATAGTTATTAACTCGTTGTTAGAATGGGGGGTATGTATAGGTTAACTAAATTATGAAAAATATGGTTTAATTTTTTTATATAATTATTTGGTGACCAATTAATTAAAAATTAAAATAAATCCCTTTTTAAAATAAGAGGAAATGTTTTTCCAAAAATATATATTTATATGCACAAGTGTGTTTTGTATTAATAAATTTACCAAATCATATTTGATTAATTTTTTTAACAAAATTTATATATTATATATTCAATAAAATTTTTAGCATTCATCTTATATGTTTTTAGACAATATATAATAATAAATCAAATTTTACGCTTAAAAACTATATTTTTCTAAAAAGAAGCTTGGTTGCCTTTTATAATGAAATTATTTTTAAAATTATTTTTTGGAAATTTTAGAAAATTAATTATACCAAAAAAAATCATTTAATAAATAATAAGATCAAAATTATCTTAGGGTAAATTTTTGGGATTTTTTCTAATTTTTTTTTATTTTTTTGTGAATAGTGAAAAATACTGAATTTTAATTTAAAACTGCCTTTTTGTTTAACTTATTTATAATTATAAATTATCATTTTAAATGGTTCTAAATTAAAATTAGTTAAATTTTATATCCATTAATATAAATTAGTTCATTGGAATAAATTTCATATTAAATTTGGATATGATAACATTTAAACCTTTGAACTTTTTCTCTTTAAAAACCCGCTTTCTCATCGCGTCTACGTGATTAATTTTAAATTATTTTTTTGCTTATGTGAATTGAACATTGAAAAATTATTTTAATATTTGGAATAATAATAATTTCTAATTTCTCATAAGTTCAACATAATTTTTGGCCAAAACTAATAGTGAATTTAGTAAAAATTAATTACCACGGTTAAAGTAAAAATGAATTTACGAGGGGGTTACACTAGAATGATAAGAGTGAAAATGACCTAAAATATTATCTTAATTTTATTTAATGAATTTATTTTAGTCATGGAAATCAATTTATCTAGGATATGTAAATTTATTTCTACTTTTATTTTAATATGACCCGTACAATAAGATAAGTAAATAAAAAGAGAAAAAGATACTTTTCTTAATTTTTTTACATCGATCAAGGGAGGGGGAAACTAGGGAAAATCCTACCTATTTGAACATGGTGAGGATCAAAATTGAGACCTATTGAAACACCACCACCGGACACAACCAATAGGGATAGGTATAAAAATTATTCTGTTATATAGATTCTTTTGAGATATAATTGAGTTTTTTTATCATAATAATTTAATTTTTTTTTTATGAAATAATTACTTTAAATGCTTAATAAACACCAATATAGAAATATTTGAGTTAACAAGAAAATAAAATAAAAGATAATATAAATATTAAAAGTGATGTAAAATAAATGAATTATTGTGTTACTTTATTTTTTTAGATGAATATATCATGATAAATAGGTGTGAAAATAATATATTAAAATTGCATCATTGTCTGTATATTTTTAAAAATGAAAATTAAATGAAGAATATCAAAATTGACATTAATGGTTTTTTATAATAAATGATATTTTATTAAATGATTTAAAATTACTAAAAATACTATATTATGCAATGTTATATTTTAAATATTAATTAGTATCCACTATATTCCATTCATGGACCAATTGGTCTATTATAATGACAATATTGACCATTAATTAGTAAAATCGCAATTAGTGCGGTTATGGTTAAAGATATGATTTTGTACCTTACATGCGCTTATGTTAAAATTAATTTCTAAAACACATAATATTTATATTTTACAAATTATATGTCATCAATGGGTTAAAATTATCTAGTAATTATTAATCTAATTTTTCCTTAATGGGTATATTATCAAGGCTAGAAAACTTGTTATCATAGTGAAAAACCTAAATGGTAAAAATTGGGATACTTAGAAGTTAAGGAATGAAATGTTTTAAACTTGTGTTTATTTGTGTGGTGGAGGTGTGTTTTGACCATATCATCCCTCCAAAACTTTAATTATCATATTTAGATCCACTTGAGGTATGATTTATCTCCCAATAGTAAATAATTTTGAGTATTTATAATAATGAGACTCCTCCTAAACTATAATAGAGAACTCACTCTCCCCACTTCATCAAAAACATAAATAAATTTGTCTCAACCAATATCTACAACAATATTTTCTAAAATTCCATCCCTTAACCCTATAAGCCTTATTTTTTACATAAATCAAACCAAGCTAGGTTTTAGTGCAAACCTAAGGAGGATACCCTAAGAAGAGGTAACATTCATCAACGAGTGTTTTCTTTTTAATTATTAGTCTACCCCTTTCGATTCTTATTATACCATGATTATCTAATAACCTAAGTATATTATATATATTTATATGTTGTTATGTCATGGTTAAAACCTACAACCACACACAATTCCATAAAATGGGTTACAAAATCATCATTTGTGTGTATGACAGACTATTATCTTCTGAATTAATATCGATTTTTTTCTATTAACACCTTTCATGGTTGATAATAATGATGTATTTATAGTTTATATATAATATATATGATATTTATGATGTTATTATTCTTTTTAAATTATTATATCACACATAAATTCATTTTTTTTATTTTTTTGGAATATGGTAACACCGTTCATGTGTACGACATACTACCACCTCACAAAGCGATGTGATTCATTCATGATTTACATAGAATGTATTAAGTGTGGGTTTAATAAAAATATGTGATATATTTGACAGAAAAAATATACTGTAATTATAATATATTTATATATATAATTTACTTTTATTTCTTTTAATATGATAAAAAAAATGTAAACATTGTTCTTGTGTACGCCTAACCTACCATCTCCATGAAGAGTGTATTTCATTTCCTATAACTAAATATTATAGATTACTATAAATAAATATACAATGAACATATATGATATTTATATCACGGTTTACATTATTTAAATGATCAAACCATGATCTATGTAAGAGGAACAAAAATAACAATTTAAAACATATATGAAGAACAATGCGGTTGTTACCCAAAACGTAACATTAACATGAAATTATTAATAAATGGGTGATATTTGGGTCTTATAAAAAATAATATATCGTATGATATATATATTTATTATTATTTAATATATTTATAATAAACATATATTTATTATAAAGGAGGGTTGAATGAGTACACCAGAAGTCACGACATATGGTTAGGGATTTTCATCTGACTTTTTACTTCCGTGAGACACATTCCATGTTCACCACCTATTAATTTAATGAGGTGTATATAATATCCATGAATGTATCTTATGATTATTTCAATTTTTTTTATTTATATATCCATTTTATTATCTCACTTTCATGGGGTTTATAGTTCAAGATGTTACAAAATCGATAAGGGGATTTTGTCTCAATTTATCTTCTTTGATATGTACATTATGTTATGCACCATATATTACATTATGTGGTGTATATAAAACAACTTTGTAATTTAATATAATGAATTTATTTATCCTCATGATATTTTAATTTCCATTTTATGTTATTCTTTCATGGGAATTACGATCTAATTTTACAAAAGTAGAAAATATTTTATGTTAAAATTTCATCATTTATAGAGATTATATAAAAATTAAGTACAACTGTGAAAGTGGAACATGACACAAAAAAGAAAATAAACATAAAAATATGTGTTGGGGACATGAACCCATGACCACACCCCAAACCCCTCCCACCATTACCACCCCAGCCGAGCATGAGTGGCTTTATAGAGATTGTTTATGATTATATCTCCAATATTTTAATATAATGATCTACCTATCAATAATTCTCATGAATTTTATTTTATTTTATTTTTGATTTTTTTAGTATTTTCAGAATAAACCACTTTTAAGGGGTTAGTGGGAACCCACATGCCTTTCACACTGAATAGAAAAACCAAAAACCCATTACATCAAAACCCCATCAACCCGCTTTCAAATTTCAAACATTCAAAATTCAAACATTCAAAATTCAAATCCAAAAGCATCATTGTCATCTGCTGCTGATTAGGTGCATCGAGCATAGTGCATCCATTGACGTCGTTGCCTCAGTCCAATCACCTGGCCTCCATCACCAATATCACTGCAACCCATCAATACCGTCAATAACAGAGTCTACACCTGCACTAACAAAGCTCCAGTGAAACTGAATGCTTCATTGAGTCGTGCCCCCAACATTGACCCGTCGCTCGTCATCTTCATCACCTTCATCCCGATGAGAGCTCCAGACATCCCCAGCCGATGATTGTCATCAACATCATCACATCATCATTACCATAGAAGATAACTCGAACAATGTCCACCAAAGCCAGAAACGAGCGAGATCCAAGACCATGATGCTGAAACAGGCCATCTCACTCTTTTGTACTAAAAAGTATTAAGAAATTATTTTTATAAAAATTCTACTTTATTTATCTCTTCGGTCGAAAATATGTTTTCTTCTAAAATGATGTTTTCTAAAAATGTTTTCAAAAAATGTTTTTAAATGATCTTTTAATTTCATTCAAAGAAAGGTATTTGGAAAAAAATTTATGTTTAAAAAGTGATTTAAATGATTTTAAAATCTTCCATTATAAAATTTATTGTTTTTTTAAAGAAAAAGTTTTTCAAAATGTTTCATGTTTTAAAAATAATTTTTCAAATAGGAAAGAATATTTTCCTCAAGAAATTTTTTTAATGTTTTTTAATATTTATTTATAAGTTTCCAATGTTATTTTCAATTAAAAGGATTTTGAAATATTTTTATGTTTTAGAAAGTTATTTTCAATGAAAGGTTATTTTCCTTAAGAAATATTCCCACTGATATATCAAAATCCTTCTCCATATAAGATGAAATCCTTTGATATAATTTATTATTTACTACGGATATTGACTAAGGATTCCAATATTATTATTTTTATAATTGGTTTATGTTTATGATTACAAGTTTTTTTTGAAACTAGTTTCTCTTCCAAAGGTTATACCATGATAAAATGATCATTAAACCCTTTTCTTTTCATTGGTTATGATATGATGAAATGATTATAAAACCTATCTATTTTATATAGATGATGATGTGATTAAATGTTTATGAAACCCATTTCATTTCATGGGTTTTGATATGATTAATTTTTTTATGATTCTTTCACACACATAAATATAGTTTTTCATTATGAGACGATTGGGACCTATCTCTCTCTCTCCAAAGTATGTGTAAAGATAAATTATCTATGAGATTTGAGGGTGTACAAATGGTCATCCCAAGCCCAAAAATGGTGGGCATATTTGTTGTAAGCCTAATCCTAAAAAATAAGGGTATATAAGTAGTTATCCCAAGATAGAAACATGTACATGGGTGGTTATCCCAATCCTAACATGTTATGAATGTCTTGGTGTGTAGCCTTGACAATGTATTTTATATGCTTATGGGTATGCCACACATATAAGTCTTATGCCAATGTTGTGATCTAATGGATCGTGTTATTTGACAATCTTATGAATAATTTCTTTTTAAATTATAATATTTGTTCCATGACTCAATATTATGATCTTTAATATATAGGGTATAATTTTCAAATGTTAAGTTCATGTTATGATACCCTTATGTTCATGTTGTGATTACACATCTCCCTTATTTACTCTTACTGAGAATATGATCTCACCCTTTCTTCGGTTTCCTTTCCCCATGTTATGAAGAACTATTTTATGTAGGGAATTTCTATGAAGTGTAATGAATGGGAGGATATTTTTTGGAAATATTGTAGATCTTTCAACAGATTATAATACTGCATTCCAAGTTTCTAAAGGAACTAAACTATTACAATTCTCAGATGTGTTTTTGTGTAATGTAACGAGAATTCATTTAAAATATGTAATATACATGTATTAGAATACAGGGTCATTATAAATAAGATCTTTATGGAAGTAGACATAAAATTATGTTGTTTTTACAACCTCATAAAGATAGACCACATAAATAGGATATCCGAATTTAGTTCATGTTAACCAAACCCAGGAGGCCCATTCCCACCCATCTATAAAATTCCATATTTTGAAAAAATACCATTCACTGATCCATCAACTACGCCTTTCAAATATATTTTTTTGTTAGGTTTTTTAGTAGTTCAATGGAAATGGATCAATTTTTCATAATATTTCATTCACCATTCAGCTGACATTCCATAGTGTGCTACCCAAAGTTGTTCTGTTTTCCATCATGATGTGTCCATTAGTGAAAATAATCATCTTCTCATACCCCAAAGAGATTTAGAAATAGTTTTTAGTTTCATATAAGTCTGGTTCCATGATATTCATGTCATCTAGTAGTCTAGAAATATTTTGTGGTAGTCTCTCCAAATGAATATAGGAATGTATGTATTGCATAAGTTGATCTAATACAATTTAATTTATTGGTATAATATGAAAATTGAATCCTTACATGACGTTATTAGACATTAAATTTCTCCTTATATAGGGTTTGGGTATATTTGGTTGAGAATAGATGGAATCCATTAAAAGAGGTTCATGGAGAATTGGTATAATAATTTATTAAAGGTAAGTGATTTGTGAAAATAAAGGATATCAAGAAAAGTATCACCCATGTAAGAAATTTTCTCATGATATACCACTCTCATTAAAGGATCATTCATTTAAAGTGAATTGTCACATGAAATACCAATGTGTTTTGAACGTTGTATGATTTATATAAAAAATAAAATTATGAAATTGATTATTTAAAAAAACATTGTCCTATTTTCGGTTCCTAGAATGTTATATAGAGGGTATATGTCATAACCCACCTCCACTGGTACCCCTATTGGACTAGTAGTGAAGACATGGATGACCTACAAATCCCACCTCCAATTGGTCATAGGTTGTTGACTAGAATCATTGTTATGTAATGCATAAAAATAATAGGATTTACCCTATTTATATAAATTTAAGGATAATAGATAATATGAGATCCACCAATAAACTCCAAATCAAAAATAAATAAGTAACACCAATACAAGAATGTACTATCATACATTATAAAAATCAAATGAAAGTTCCAAAATAAAGCCCAGGTTGTAACGAAATCAACCCAGTAGCCTAGAGACAATGTCTTACTTTATTAGATTGGTATAGATACTCGATTTGAAATCCCAAAGGATCCATATGTTTAACACTTTTGGAAAACTAGACTCATACGTGATACCCATTTTACACTAGGGAAAGAAAAGAAAACATAATACATAACAAAAAAATGCCAAACATCCTTGAAAAATCATTCAAAGGATTCATCTACATAACTTGGGGAAAGGAAACAATATAAGAGTGAGTGTAAAATTCTTAGTAAGGGTTAAGTATAGTGGAAGCTATCAAGAATCAAGAATCATAATCAATATGGAAAGGTAAATAACTGAACACACATGCCATTTAAATAACTTGACTATCATGATAAGATAATGTAGAATAAATATGTAAAGGTAAAGAACTAAAACACAATTCATTTAATCACAAAAATTAGAATGAAATGAATCCATAAATAATAACATATAGAAAATATCATGGAAAATAATAAAAAATAAATTCTAAATGAAGTAAATGATTAATTATTGAATTCCATTTTTCCTAGGTACATGTTATCTTTACTAGAAAGTCCTTTTCAAAAGATGATGTAAAAAATACTAGGTAGGCACACATTTATATCAACTTGATCTCTAATAGCAAGAATATATATAGGTTCTTCACAGTATGATAGGTCTGGTTCCAACTCTATTTCATTAGAGGTGAGAACATGTACTGTGTTTGGAATGTACATTCTTAACAAAGATATGTGGAACACATCATGTACTTTTGAGATATTTGGTGGAATTTACAAATTAAAAGTAAAAAACTCCAATTATTTGAAAGATTTCAAATGTTATGATATACTTGGGGATCATTTTCCATTTCTTATCGAACCTTATAACACCCTACCATAATGAAACCTTCAAGAAAACATGATCTCCCACTTGGAATTCCAAATCTTTCCTTTTATTACCAGGATAAATCTTTTTCCTACTTTGAGATACTTTAATGTGATCCTAAACAACATTTACCTTTATTTATGTCTCTTTAAAAATATTTGGCCCTAAAATATTCATTTCAGCAACTTCATCCCAAAATTTTTGAGTATGACATCACTTTCAATATAAGGATTCATACAACGTCATTTTAATACTTGAATGAAAACTATTATTATAGGAAAAATCTACCAAAGGAAAATAATAATCCCACATACCTTGAAAATAAACTGACCATGACCTCAACATATCTTCCATTATTTTAATAGTCATTTCACACATTAAATTAGTTTGATGATGGTAGGTAGTTTTCAAAGGAAGCATAGTATCAAGAGCATTTTGTAGACTCTTCTATAATTTTGATGTAAATCAGGGATCTTGATCAAACACAATTGATAGAGGTTTTCCATGAATTATTACAACTTCATTGATATTGATCCTTGAGTGGCACTCAAGAGGTAAATATTCTCTAATAGTAAGGAAATGCAAATATTTGGCTGGTGATCAATGGTAACACATATTACACCATTATTTCTAGGAGTCTTTACTAGACATGTGAAAAATTCCACAATAATGTCATCCCTTTTCCGCATTTAAATAGGAAGAGGTTTCATGAATCTTCTAGGATACTCCCTCAAAACTTTAACATGCTAAAAAACCAAACATCTGGACACATAATCCACAATTTATCGCTTCATGTTATCCCACCAAAAATATTCCTTCAAATCCCTATGAATTTTTGTGCTACTACGGTGTACAGAGAAATTTATTTCTTGATCATCAGCCAAAAATTCCATTTTTATCTCAGGTATAGATGGAACACATAATCATCTTCCAAATTTCAGGACACAACCTCCACAAATAAAGTCTGTTAATTTCATATCTTTCATAATATTTATTTTCTTCTAGAAATTCTTATCATCAGATTGATAATTCTTTATATTTTCTAATAAAGATGGTTTTGAAATACTTTTATAAATTATTGATGTCTTCCCTTACTTAATAACTCTCATATACATACTTAATAGATCCCTGAAGATATGATCCGCTCTAAATTCACATTTGGGTCAGAAGTCCATGATCCTTCCTACTCAATGCATCCAACACCTTATTTTATCTTTCTAGGTGGTAGTGTATTGAGAAATTATAATCCTTTAGTAGGTTGAGACATGGAATTTTTCTCATATTGATCTCTTTTTGTGAAAATTTTTATTTCAGGATTTTATTATCCACGTATATATCTCAACATTCACTATATATATATAATGTATCCTTATCTTCATGGAAAATATTACAACTACTAACTTAAGATCATGCGTTGGGTAGTTATATTCATGAGACTTCAATTATCTTGATGAATATGCAATAAATTAATCATTTTTCATTAGGACACAACCAAATCTTTTATTTTATGCATCTCTATATATCACAAACCCATCACTTCTAGAGGGAAAAGTCAAAATCAGAGCATTGATCAATCTCTTATTTATTTCATCAAAACATTCTTCACATTCCTTTATCCAAAAAACATAACCCATTTGTGTGTAATATTTTTTACGGGTTATCCAATCATGAAAAATTATAAATTAATCACTTATACTAACATTCCAAACCAATGGAACTACATACCTCAGTTATGTTCATTGGTGAAGTCCATTCATTGACTACCTTTTTCTCTGTAGGATCAACTAAGATTCTATTTTTGGAGATACTATAAACAACTAAATAAACTTCATGAAGCCAAAATTCACACTTACTAAATTTTCCATAAAACTATTTCTTTATGAGAGTTTCAAGAATAATATAAAAGAGATTCTCATGGTCCTCATAGATTTAAAAATACCCCAGAATATCATTAGTGAATGCCACAAACAAACCATAAAGGTATTCCTTGAATAGTATATTCATTATATTCATAAAAATAGAGGGTGAATTAGTAAATCCAAATTGAATTACTATAAATTTATAATTTCCATACCCTTTTCAAAAATATTTCTTTGGAACGTCTTCCTCTTTTAATCACAATTAGTGATACCCATAACGAAGATCAGTCTTTGAAAAATATTAGGTTATGTGAAGCTGATAAAATAAGTCATCAATGTGAGGAAGAGGATACTTTTTCATTATTGTAATTGCATTGATTTCTCTTTAATAAATTTATTTATTCATGGATCCATATTTATTCTTAATGAATTGAACATGGGCTCCCCATAGTGAAAAATAGGGTGAATAAATCCCTTATCACCAAACTCCTCAAGTAATTTATTTAGCTCCACTAATTCCACAATGGACATTGTATATAGAGTCTTTGATATTGGTCTTTAATTAGGTATTAAATCAATGGAAAGCTCAAATTCATGATCTGGGGTATTTCCATGTAATTCCTTAGTAAATATATCAATTTATTCTGGTACAATAGGTTCAAACTCAAGTTCAATATTTCCCTATTCATCCTTAGATTTATTATTACCCAAAAATCTCATTCAGTAGATATACTGTAGGTGGACCTAGATATGACTTAGGTGATGAATTCTTCACTATAAATATAAAGAATTCTACATCTTTCTCACTAGTCTTAATTTCATTCTTCTTGGAATAAAATTTGGAATCATATTTTGAAATCCAATCCATACCAAGGATTATTTCAAAGTCAAACCTAAGTATGATAATAATGCCACCAAATAAAAAAAATTTATGTGTCATAATGGGGAATTCTCGATACGTCATTATTGCAATGACACTTCCCTTAAGAGTTTTGACTAACAACACCCTTCTTAAATTAAAAGGGAAATATCTAATTTTCTTGGAAAACTAAGTAGATGTAAGTGTGAGGATATAAAATAAAATAAATAATTAGATAAATTTAAAGATAGGATTAATTTACCTACCACTGCATCATTGGGTACTTCCACCTTAGCTTTAGTGATAAAAAAATCTTGGTCTTCTCTCTTTGGCATCTTTTGTGGTAGATTCCCTTAATGATTGGGGAATTTTTTTTCACAATGCCATATATCCTTACAGTAATAACATTTAATAATGGTGTTATCCTTCTTTACATTGTAATATTTAACATTATGACCTATTTATCCAAAATTATAATAAACTCTAATTTCTTTTAGTAATTTTCTAAGGTGATTCATTCCATAGTTCCCACATGATATAAATTTATTCATCTTTATATTTGGTGCATCCCCTTTCTCTTGGTTTTAAAATTACCTTTTCTTCTCTTGATTCCCCTTGAACATATTGATTATATAAAATTCCATATCCACTTTTATGGAACATAAAACTATTTCATCATAAGATGAAAAGTTTGAGAGACTAGCTCCATTTGGATACTTTGGCTAACCCCTTCAAAAAAAGTGATCAATAATGCTCTCTATGTTGTGTATGTAATCCGTAGCATACATGTATAACCTTGTAAATGTATCTTCATAATTTTTAAAATTTATTATCCCTTTTTCTTTAATATAATTAGATTTATCTTTATTTCAATTTGTTTTTTCATAAGGAAAATATTTATCCAAGAATGTATCCTTAAAATATTTCCATTCCATGATTTCAATTTTCTCTTCCTCCCTAGTATTCTAGATCAATGACCACCATTGATCAATATCGGATTTGTGACAGTACACCAAAAGTGTAACCTTTACCTTTTCACTATATCCCAAGGCCATAAATATCTTCTCCATAGAAATAATCAATTTCTCCCCTAGAATTGGATTAATAGTATCACTAAATTATGGAGACTTATATTGCATAAAGAAATCAAATATAAGAGAATATTTTTGGGAAATATTTTTATCCATCCAGAAAAGTTTACATTTCATAACTTGATTAAGTTGACCTACTATAAACCTAGTTTTATCCATTCCAATACTAGCAGTATTGGTTTCCTCAGTAGAGAAATATATACATAGTTCATGTGTTTTGATACCCTTCTTCCTTCTAGATGTCATTTCTAAACAATAGTATATACTAGATTAGATCATAAAATTGTAAACTTTATTTAATTAAAAATATGGAAAAAAATAAACAAAAATTGAAAATTTATGCATAAATAATCTCATAATCATAAAAATGGTTTCTTTGGGGATATAATTATCTTAAAATCCTTCATAATGGTTTGTAAAGAAATTTTGAATTATCCTAATAATATCCCCAGGGAGTGTCAAATCAAGTGTACATTAAGGCTTGTTGTTGGGTACTAAGTAATGCTCGAGTCAATCCCGATGCTCCATTTTTTGAGTTGTTACCCCTAGGTACCCTTATTACCAAACCACGTCTAAAGAAAGTATCTAGACAATGAAGTATTTATAAGAGTGCCCACATAATCTCTTTCTTACCAAATCCTTATGATGTTCTTTTGTACTTATCCTCAAATTCTATTATAGGTTTATGTTACCTAATAAATGTTTTCCTAAATCTAGTTCCCAAGGGTTATAATAAACTTCCTTTTATACCAACTATAATGATCCTGACCCTAGTATCCAGTATTTAGTGTCTTAATTTATTACATTGGCATAGATACACGATTAAAAATCCTAAAGGATTGACCCGTTTAGAAGTTTTGGAAAACTAGACACATACACGAAACCCATTTTACATTGGGAAAATAAAATAAAACATAATACATTGAAAAATAAAATAATCAACATCCTTTAAAACACATTCAAAGGACTCATCATTATGACATAGGGAAATAAGAAAAATAAGGGCGAGATCAAATTCTCAGCAAGGTTTAAGTATATTAGAATCTATCATGGATCAATAAGCATAATCAATATGGAAAGGTAAATAATGGAACCCACATGAAATTTAAATAACCTTTAAATCCTAATAAGATAATTCTTAATAAATATAGAAAGATAAATAGCTAAAAAAATACCATTTAATCAATAAATTGAGAATGAAATGCATCCATAGATAATGAAATAGATAAAATCTTATGGACAATAATAATAAAGTAATTATCAGTGAAGAAAATGCTTAATTATTGTATTCCATGTTTCCCATATACATGGTACCATTATTGTCAAAGAATTTCATTAACTGGTCCCCAAACTATGTTGTAACAATCCAAATAATTCCTTATATAATTAAGAATTTATTTAATTCATAACCAGTGTGCCTTATCAAATATCTGTATTGTGTAAAGGTTACTGATTTATCAATATTGTCCCAGCAAATCAAATAAATTAAAAAGTAAACATAATATAAAAAAAATTTATAATATTTAGGAAATAATCATATAAATTATACAAGAATATGGATATTGAAGAAATAATTAATTTCCAATGAAAAATTATTATAATAAAGTTAAATTTTAAGATAATATCAACAATCACAAAATAAAGTGAGATTACAAAATAACTTTTACCATTTGGTAATTTTAAATTCAAACCCCCTTGGATGAAAGAATTCAAATTGAAACTTAAAATGCCATGAATAATGACTTATTCTTAATATTACATGTTAAATGGGAAGTATATATAGCACATAAAAGTGAATTGGTTTATAATAAAAATATGTCTTAATGGAATGTAAATTGAGATGAAATCCCTTACCTTATGCTTCCTTTTGTTGGAACATTCATTAGCCTCTTGTATAGTAGTTTTAAAAAAGTTATAAAGATATTATAGAAATAAATTAATATTTATTATATCAAATATGATCATTTTATAAAATCTTACCACCTGTTCGTTAATAATATTTTATCATTTTCATTATTTTGGGGGTTAATTACCTATTTTCTCATGCATGTTTTGTTATGAAAGATATGGTTCTTTCACATATTATTTAGTTATAGCATATAAATTATAAAAATCATAAAATAATTATCATATTAATTATTTAATTATACATATATATCATCCATTTTTTGTGGTGATGAAAAGAGAGTCACATCGCTTCATGAAAGCGGTAGTCCACACAAACACAAATGATGTTGTCACCTTTACGTGAGTGGAAAGGAAAGAAAGAAATGATATATATATATATTATATTTAAAAATTGAAAATATTTCATTAATATCATAATTAGTTCCTTTTTATAACATATAATCATTAACATTATCTTTATCACCTTCCATGTAAGGCGTTAGTGAAGGATGAATCACATCACTTTGCAAGGTGGTAGTCTGCCATACACATGAGTGACATTATCATATATCCTATGGAATAAAATATGAAAAGATATAAATTATATAGTGACTAAATGGGTATAATTATGTTATAAATATAATATATATAATTAATATCCATAATCATACCCAATCTTGAGAGGTGGTAATGGAAAAATGAATGACACCGGTTCGTGAGACGGTAGTCTTCTGTACACATGAATGATGATTTTGTAACCCATTTGATAGAACTATGTGTGGTTTTAGGTAGTAACATTAAAAAACAACATATAATTATATGTAAGTTAATAAAGTTATTATTTCAATGTGTTTTTAAAATAATTTAAGGAGTTAGATAAAGAAGTAAAATAAAGAATCTCGTTGAAGAACACTACCTCATCTTTGGGTATCCTATTTAGGTTTGCACTAAAGCCTTTATAGGATAAATTTATTCCAAATATAAGGATTACATGATTAGGGGAAGGCCTTTTTAAGTGATTTGAGTATGTATTGGCCTGAACAATTCGTTTTGAATGTGTGAAGAGAGGAGGATAGGGGAAGGCCTTTTAAAAGTGGGGTGAGTGGCACACTTATAATTGTTTGGAAAGAGTGAATTACACCCACATATGTGTCATGTAAATAGGACCCGATAATGGTATATTATCTATAATTGATGTTATAAAGTCCTAATATGGACATAAAATTGGGTTTTGACAAGTTTTGGGTCATTCTTACACCTTATTTTCTAAGTTTAACCACTAAGTAAACTCATTTTCTCCTTAATCACTATAATTAATTTTAACTGTTTTCACTAATTATTATGGTAAAAAATTAAGTTTGAATTATTAGATAATATAAATTATTATTATTAAAAATATTTAATCTATTTTTTCAAATTCAACCCATATATTTTTCATAATTTAATTTAAAATTAATCCTACAGACGTGGTGAGAAATTGGTTTTTAAAGTAAAAATGTTCAAAAGTTCACAATATTTTTATATAATAATTCAATATGAAAATGAATAAAATAACCTAAATTGTATTAAATAATTTATAATTGAAATATTTTTACTTTAAAAAAATTAAAAGTATAATTTAAAATAATAAACTATTTAGATAAAAAAGTAGTTATCAATTAAAATTCAGTATTTTTCACTATTCATCAAAAAATATAAATTTTCAAAAATATCCCAAAAATTAACCCAAATATATTTTTTATATTATTATTTAAAAAATTAAGTTCATTTTGTAAAATAATTTTTCTAAAATTTTTAAAATTTAATTTTAAATTAAGATTGAAAAGCGTGAGTAAACAATGTTTTGTTTAAACCCAGCGTGCATCGCAAGTTAATGAGGAAATTAAATTTATTCTAAAAGAAATATATTGTAAAAGTCTTGGGGTGATACATAGATAAAAATTGATAAACTCAATTAGATCTTAGAAAAATCCATGATATTGTAACATCCAACTCAATCAAAAAACCATAAAAACATTTATATATACATGTGGTGAGCATACAAGTATACTTAGTAGGATCCTCCCCAAAATCCTTCGTGAAAATTCGAAAGAAGAATACTAAATAACAATGAATAAAAATGAAAAAAACCCATCACCTAAATAGGTAAAATTATATATCATCTTCACCATGGATCTATCACCATGTAACTCAAATAATTAATCATTCTATATCAAAATCATATAAATAAGAAATATACCCCACATCCACTTCCCCATTGATTTATCGCTCCCACGCCCCAACTAGAAACATCCAATGATACAATCAATTCTATAATTCATCATAATACTCATGAAAACACATCATAACAATATCTATTATTGTATATCATGAACACACATCCCATCGCATACACAAACAATTGTAATTTTGAAAGCCGCCATAGCCTATGTGGTAGTCGTTCTACCTGAAGAATTTATAGACAATGAAAGTACACCTATACTAAAGTACAATCATTATAGTCGGAATAAAGTATGTTCTATAAACATAACACAATATTACCAATTAAAACATGTATTGTAAAAATATGAGCAATCACTGCCTGTTTAATAACATATCATAGACTTTATTCCATTACAACCTTTATATTCCTACACATCAATATATGTTGAAGAGAGAGTGAGGAAGAGGGAAAAGTCATCCATCCATTCCCTCACCAATATAGATGTTAGGGAAAACACCCATACCCAAAATTTTTAGGTATCATCTACCTACCCGAATATGGTGGTGGAGTGTATGAAATCATAAAATATAGTGAATGGATTTAACACACAACAAACCAAGGGACACTACCTAGCCTTAGACTCAATTGAAACTATTTCCCCATATGAAATATGACTTCTATCATAGACTAAATTATCTATAAGTTCATAAGAATCATGATTCAACATCATTAATAAATTTCCCATAGTAATTAACGATTACTATTCATTCATTTTTAATCACATTATAAATTATGGTTTAATCAATTCATTTAATCATATAGAAAAAAAATTATAATTCACATTACAATTATCAAATTTCCATCCCATGTTACTTGGATCATTCCTTACAACCATTTCATAGTAATCATTTAATATATAATATATCATTACTTCCATCAATAAAACCCATTTCATAATTTCATTTATTAATTCATTCACCATCCCAAAAATCAAGAATTATAAGAATCATCCCGAAAAAACCACAAGAAAGATGCACCCAAAGTTCATAATTCCACTACAGTGGGTAGTTAAGAATTTTAAAAAACAACCATCAAAATAAAACACATTGAAATATAGGAAATAATGACTCTCAGCTCCTAAAAACCAACCAAAGAAAAAAAACACAACAATCGTTCAAATAGGAAATCCCCACTCTCAAACTACACCATCACCCCCATTGCAAACCTAATCTCAGTGATAGGTAAAAATCAAGACCCACTCTAAACATATACCATACACACATTTCCTAATACCCTAACCATATAAAAATCAACACATAAATCATAGAAAGGATACATCCTATAGAAAACGTACATAGGAAAAAATTATGTTTGGAACAAAAAAATCAATGGGAAACAAATGTCGTAACACCAGGGTATCCAAGAATTTATCAAACAAGGGAGGGCTTGAAAAACCCCAAATATTTATCTCTTGAAAAAAATATTTTCATTACCTTTATGAATTAACTAATTAAATATGTGTAGGTTTCAAAAACAAACAGTTTATCATTAAAATATAACATTTTCTAAGAATTATTCATAAACAAGTTTCAAGAAATACTTCCATATTCAATATTTTTCAAGGAAGAATGGTAATTAGATTTATATGACTCATTCATGATTCAATTTATCTTTACAAGATTTAAATTTTTTATTCAATTATGAGCATATTAACCATGATAAGGAAAAAATAATCATAGAAAAATTGATAAAACATTATTTATTAAATGTCAATAGGTATCATTAATAGAGAATCACCACATGTGATCACAATAACCTTCTAGTTTATTATTAATTTTGATTATTATATTCTTTTAGGTCAATTCCACTGTTACCTAAGGAAAATAAAAATTGATAATACCACAATTTCATATAAAAAAAGGTAATTAATCCCATACATTAATATAAAATTTAAAATTTTCTCAAAGAAATAATGAAATGAAATGTATCAACCACCACCAAAATAGAAGGAAACCACTCCATAACTTAAAAAAAACCACTAATAGATCATGTGTGAATATAACAAAAAAACTGGAGGAAAATATTGAAAACCAGATGAAAAAAGCTAACATAACATGATAAGTGAGAATGGAAGAGAGAATAAAATTCTATGAAGAATAAACTAACCTTTAATTACTAACAAATAGATCTCTAGAATATTGGGAATAAAGCATAGAAAAAGAGGGCTCAAAGTCTATAAAATATGTTCTTAGACCTCATAGGGTTCTTAGGATAAGGGAGAAAATACGAATATTTATAAAGAACTTAATAATTTATATATTTGAAGGATTTTTAATATAATCAGAACACAAACCCCTTGACAATGGTATAATTTTCAGGGTCTTCACCTATACATGTAATAAACATGGGAGTCCACACCACAATGGGTTGGATATAAACCCACCCTCCATAATCCACAGTGGAAACACCATGTATATCTCATAGATCAAGAAACCCCATGCATGGATGTGGAATATCCTAAATCTATATGTTGAAACCAACCTTAATAAAGAATGGAGAAGGAAACCCAACCCCCTCAGGGCTCAATAATGATATTTACTCCTAACATAGAAATGAACTCTTAGGAGTCAGAGAGAAAAGATTGAACCCTCATGTTCCATGGAATAACCTATTCCCACACTAAAACTACCTCTGTATTAATAAGACACCAAACCACTCACCCAAGCCTCCATGCCTCAAGGATTATGGATACAAAACCAGGCTCATCTCTAAAACTACACCATGCCACAACCTACCAGATCATGCTATAAGACTCTTCTTCTAGCTGAAAATTCAGCTTAAAACCACTTCCATCCTTCCATAATCCTCATAGAAACCTACAACCACACAATACACAAAGGAAGGTCTATGATAAACTAGGCCCTAAAATCAGATACCTTTCAAATAATTCTTATCCTTGATAATTTAATCCAAAAAACATAATGGAATGAAAGGGGAAGAGAACAACCAACCCGCGAGATACCTCTTAAGGATATTTATGTAACAAGAAGACCACCAATACATCATAGGAACAAGACACAAAAATATTCAACATCATCCATAAAACTTATCCTAGATAAAAAAAGGTTATATATATCATCACAAAAAAGATAAAACATCAAATAAATTAGGATATTGAGCATACATATGTGACTTCTGCTCCCTATTACACTCCTCCAAGCCACTATGCTATCATAAGACATCAACTAGAGGAATAAAATTCCCACAAAACACCTTCTCTTGATAGTATTTAATCTCAATAAGCTACTCCTTGATTGTGAAATCATCACTAACTTCCAAATTTACTCATTCAATGAAATGAGAATAATTATAAATATTTTGAAAAATCTGTGAGACCTGAAAGATATCATGAATCTGGATTATATATGAGGGTTTTTCTAACAGATACACAATGAATCAAATATATTATAACACCTCAGAACATCCAAAAAATCATGAATATAGCATACACCCACATCCAAAACTTTTCTTCCCTTGATGAGGAGATACATTTAAGAATACTTGATCTCCAATATCAAACTTCAGAGGCATTATACTATGATCACTATTGGAATTATAATGATATTTCACTAACTTTAATCACACAAATACCACTTACACCCTCTTTGTAGTGCTCTGCACCAATTCTAGTCCAAGAAATTTTGAATCTCTAAAATTGGTTTAACATAATAGAGATCAGTAGGGTCGTCCATATAGTGTTTCAAATAGATCTATAAAATAGTTGATTGATAATAGTTATTTTAATAAAACTCAACCAAGGACATGTGCCTTACCCATGATCCTATGAAATCTATAATGCATGTATGCAATGTGTCCCATAGTTATTGGATAGTATTCTCTATATATTTATCCATCTATGGATTAAAATAAATGTTATGGAATATCTGAGAATAAAAATAATTCAAGAGAACTCTCTAAAAACTAAAGGTAAAACTGGTATCATGATATGAGATGATTATCATCAGAACCTTATGGAGCCTCAACATCTACTCTATACAATGCCTCTACAAAAACTCTACTGAGTATCACTTCTTAATCAATAATAAGTGAGATGACTTCTCTATGTGGTCCATGATCACCTATATGAAATATAGAATCCCAAATATTGAGGAAAAATAGTGATTAAGTCCACTTATATTTCATCCCACTTCCATTGGGAAGCATAAAATGGCTAAAGGAACCCATAAGGGAAATAATTCTCAACCTTAACCCTATAGAAAACTAAACACTGAGAGAAAAACTCTAATATTGATCTTTGTATGTGAGACCATCAAAAATTACCTCTTATAACATGATACATATTAACCACATCATGATGTACCACTAAGGGATAAATAAGGAACTCAAAAAGAAATTCATCACACATCATAGAAGGAACAATGAGACTCCCCTGAAATAACACCCAGTTATGGAAATCGTCAGACCATACATCAAGAGAATCACAAAAAACAACCCGATATCACCAAATATCCACCTTAGAATATCCCAGAGGGGATTCCTCCACATAATACACTAAATATTATTGTACCGTCAATAAATACCCCCTCTATGATGTGGCCTTAAAAACACATGTTTTGCCACATCTTTTTAATTAATTTTTATTAATTTTAATTAATAATTTGTTCATTTTTCACTATATATTAACACTTCTGTATTTTTATTATTAAATTTATCAAGTTATCAATTTTTATAATTAATCATTCACTTTAATAGTTAAATAGTTAATTTATTTCTTACTTATATTTTATAGTTAAATAACTATAAATTTAGTTTGGTATTTTTTCTACATATTTAATAATTTAACATTAATTAATTAATTATTTAATTATGATTTTGTACCTTAGATAATATAGTTATGATTTACCTTTTCCTATATTAAATATTTAATAATTTAGAATAACATAATTTTTAGATGTCTTATAGCAATTCATTTATTATAATAAAATATTATAAACTTACTTCATTTATTAAATATTTTTAATAAAATTCAATTAATTAACATAATTGTTTAATAATAGAATAATTATCTCTCTAATTTAATTAATTTAATTTGATATAGTTACTATTTTAAATAACTAAACTTTTTTTTTATAATTGTTTGAATTTTATACTAACTTTTAATAATTTAATTATTTCTTAATTTTATTTCTTGTATAGTTCGAATTTTAGTTTAATATTTTCACATTAATAATAATTTAACTTAAGTTTATTTGGTTTAAGAAGTTCATTTAAATTTATGAGTATCTTTATTTTCATTTGTTTTAATTAATTTTTAGTTGTTTTTAATTATTCAGTTTTATTTAAGTTTCAATTTATTTTGTTCATCTGTTTATATTGCAGTGTCACGGTGCCACAACAACCGTTTCCTTTTATGGTTCCACCACACATTGTTTCCCCATTCTTTCACAGTCTTATTGTTACCTTAAAAAACTAGTGCCACAGACCATTTCATTTGGCGGTGTCATCACACACCATTTCCCTTCCTTTTCTCTACTACCGTGACTCTTTACACTATCTCACCATTTCCAAATGGACTCACTGTATCTCGTTTATTCACAGTGCAATCATCAATTCCCACTACTTTGCCACCATTTCCCATTTCATCACATCATAGGCCTTGGCACCATCCTTCATCTATCGCCACCGCTTCCCTGCTCAAGCCATGATCTACTAAAGTCACACATCCAACACTGGTTCCTTCAATCTTGGCCTCTCCATCACCTTCTTTTACCGATTAAAATTCAGAATCAATCTTTGAAAACATTAATTTTATCAAACCTGTTCGACACACATAATCGAATCAGATTCAAGTTTTAATTTTACTACAAATCAAGACTCATGACTCATAGAACTGATCCAATTCTAGGTGTGCCCAGATGAATGACATCAAAAACCAAAGTAGGAGCTCACTGAATCTCGAACTTGATTTCAACTTCCCTGCGAATCTCAACTCTCATATCGATCTGAGAAAAAATTAGCACCTAGAAGAAGACAGAGCTCACCAGAGGTGAGGATGCCTAAGTTGTGCCATTGTTTGAAGATCCCAACTCAATCTGTCACATTCCCATGTCCATCTGAGTGAAATCTAGAACCATTCCCCTCGATACGAACTACGATTTCTGGGAGCCGAACTGATGCTCACCGCCGTGAAATCTGAGCCACGTGGCTACTGAAGCTTGCAACTGAAGACGCCGAGTCCCGGATGAGTCTTATCTATTTGAACTAAATTAGGCCGATATTGCGCGCCTGTCTTCCATTTGAAGTTGTACCACCTGCTGGAGATGAGGCTGTGTCTCTAAGGAAGTAATAGTTCAACCCCCGAGCTTTGCTACTAAAGTCCACTGGAGGCCTTGTGGATAAGGGAGGGAGAGCCGCAGGGATTGGGGAAGAAGACCAAAAAACAAGAAGAAGAAGTTAACTTAATAAAAATAAACAAATAAAAATAGAAAATAAGAAAATAAATAATTAAAATAATAATAATACAAACTTATAACTTATAAAATAAATAACTAATATTAATAGATAAATAATAAGAACATAAAAATAATTAGATAAAATATATAAAAACTAAAATATTAATGCTAAATTTATTAATAAAACTAATATAAATAAATTTAATACTTTAATGAATATAATAATTATAATTTAACTACTTTATGAATTCTATCATTATAAATTATAATAACTATATATTATTTTATAAATTTTAATAATTAAAATAAAACTATTTAATATGATTAATTTAAATAATAATTTAAAAAAACGTAAATATAAAAAAACTAAACTCTAATAATCTAATAAATAATAAACTTTTAATTTAATCTAATTATTAATTAATAAACTTCATAAATTAATAAATTATAACATATAACATATAATATTAATTATCAACAATAATTAAAATAATAACTAATAATTATTTATTTTTACATTTAACTTTTTTTATTAAAAGTAAACATTTAATGTTGAAATATTTATTTATTTTTCTGTTATAAATTTGCAGGTTCATTGAAGTAATGGTTTTACCTCTAGATTCACTCATCTAACTCACCCAGAGTTATTTATGTGAGAAAAACTAGCGCGACGTGCCAGTCGCATAAAAATCACACGTGTGTGGTGCACAACTAAGGGACTTTTGAAGTCGGTGGAAGCGTGCAGTGATAAGCAGTAGGTGACAGTTGATATTTAAAGTATAGAAGTAGAAGAATAAGAGGAATCTCATTCACAAGCTCATTGATTCCACGATCACATCCATCAATGTGAAGATCCGGATTCTCATTCACTCGATCGAACAAACCAATTTTGAGAGGGGACTCTTGGGAGAATCACATGAGCATACATGGATGCGAAGGATCCTGATGCAGAGTAGTGCTAGGGGAGCTTTTCTTCCCTCTGTCCATAATTTTTGTACTCTATTTTTGGTTTTTTTCACTGCTTTAATCAAGATGATCAAAGGATGAATTGACTTAGCTCAAAAATTCAATTCTGCTCGTTAATCATTTAAACTTCTTCATTCACTTAACATTTTGTTAGAATCATAATCAGTCAGTGAGGTTGATTAATGATTCCTTGTTTAGTTTCTCCACACCTAAATCTTTTTCTAAATTCATAAATTCAAGATCAACTGGTGAGGTTTTTCGTGAATACAGTTTTTCAAACCATTAATGTCTTTAAATTTGGTAATTTACAACGAGTTTATTTCCAAATGTTATCATTTTATAACTGTCAAGCAATTTTACTGATTTTGGAGTGGAAAACTCCTTAAGTCATTCTTCTATGTGGTGAGTTTCCTGGAGAGGGAGAATTTTTCACCATTTTCCTGAGTTATGATCCAATAGAGTGGAGTGGGTAAGATATCTTTTAAACTAGTAGTCTTGAATTCTCAAGTATTACATTTGATTTACTCCTTCGATCTTGCTGCCTTATTTTAGTATTTTGTTCTCTTATCTTAGTTTTACTATAGTTCATAGTTTATCAGTATACTAGTAAATAATTTAGTCTCTTGTCACAATTTTTATCTTACTTATTTATTAACTAAAAGTACAAGAAAATTGAAAAGTAAAGAAAAACAACAGAGATTTTTACCTCATTGCTGACAATAGTGAGGTTTTTAGTTTTTAAACCTTATGATTCACTCACCAGCCTTCTCTGTGGATCGACCTTGCACCACTATGCTAGTGTAGGTTAATAAATGTGATTTTAAGGGTCGTGACGACCTCCGGCCTCATCAAAATTTGGCACCTACCATCAATAGATCCCATATCAAGGTATATCACAACAAGCGCCTTCATCACCCTCTACAAAACACGAGAGTAACAAAAATCTCCTCCATGAAACTTCTTTCATAAGGAATTATCGAAAACATTCCATATTCATAGATTATATGAAATAGTGAATCCATAATCATGAAATTATTCCATCCAACATCAATTCCAAATATTTAAGTTTCCTAAGGAGACGAAATACAAAAACTATTGGGATCTGTGAAGAAAAAAAGTGCTTACTAATGAGGTAATTCTACCACAACATTAGTGTAACCAAACCATAATAAGATCAAGGTCATGGGTATCATTGTTACATTTATGAGGTGATAACCTATGAGACTATAAGAGATACCCACTCTCTACAACATCAATATGAAACCCAATCCATCATATAAAGTTTCACAATAAACCTAGAACATATCACCCTCTTTTAACATATGAAGAACTGGATAATTGACCAACTTCTCCTTGAAATACAAAAAAGTAGCTTGGCCTAAGTCTGTCCACATAAATGGTTGATTATTCATAGTCAAATATATCATAGGATTCACAATCCAATATAATTAAGGTACAAACCTTCTATAATATCCTATAAGACCCAGGGAACCTCATACCTATGTAACATTCTTGGGGGATACCCAAGAAACAACCTTCTCAACATTCAAAGGATCCATGAATAATCCACACTAAGACACAACACGACCTAATAAATAAACCTAAGTGCCCTAAAATCACACATTGGAAACATCCCAAGAAGATGATGATGCTGAATAATTCCAAAAATAGCTTCCAAATTATTTGTATGCTCCTCCCCATACACTAAAAACACAAGGATTTCATTGATAAACACCACTGTGGAACAATCCAAAATTTTATGAAACATAGAATCCACGAGTCCCATGAACAATGTTGGAGCATTATTAACAATAAACAACATTACAATGAGCTCATAATGATTATATCTACATCTAAAAGTAGTCTTCAGAATATCCTCACCCCTCAACTATATTTTTTGATATCTTGACTGTAAATCGATGTTTAAGAACTAGCTAACTCCCTTTAACTGATCAAATAAATACTCAACCTATTAAAAATGATATTTTTCTCCACTATCACCTAATTTAAGTATAAATAATTGATTCAAAAATATATATTAACATATTCTTTCTTCTCAAATAGAACTAGAGCATCCCAAGGTGACACACTGGGCCGAATGAACCCTCTCTGTAGAAAATAATCAATCTGAATCAATAGTTCCTGCAATTCAAAAGGCACTATCCAATACAAGGACATAAATATCAGAATGAAACCCAATTATAAATATATCCCAAATTTGATCTCATGTCAAGGGGGTAGGGTCTCAACCTATTCTAGAAAGGCATCGAGGTACTCTTATACAAACCTGGGAAACACCACCAAATGATCCTACACTAAAGTCAACATTATCCCAACTATTAAGTAAGAAATGGAATAAATGCACCTCTAACCCATCCAAGAGTCTTTCTCATCAACAAACACATACTTCTCTCCATCATTGTCATGTAATACAATTAAAATATTATATAAATCATTAATAGACTATACTAAATGAAACAAATACAAATGTAGGATGATTTTTTATAGACTTATCTATAAACATATAAAATCTACCAAATAGTGATGGTTCCCTAGTATCAACTCATAGTGTCCGAACACATCATACAAGCTAGCTTTACCATAAAATAGTGTAGTCAATTCCAAGGGAAATAGAATCCACTCTACCTAAAGTACTAATGAATGGATGATGGTGGGTGAAATGAAGGAGTGTGTAGCTCCTAAATCAAACAAGTCATACTCTAAAGTGGAATATAAGTGTATAATATGTCACATGAAATTTGTATCACCTAGTGTTGGAAACTCTACGGTATTAATCTAACCATGACCCGCTCTATAACCTCTCTATCCCCGATAGAAATCACCTCCATAAGAATGATTTTCTAACTATCCCTAAAGATGAGTAGAGTTATAAAGATATCCCATGGACACCATATCCCCTCTATGTTGATTAGAAGCTAGAGAAGCCTACCTTCAGAGCTTCCATATAGGAGACAACTACCAAAACTTTTTCTAAAGAGGGCCACTGACACCACGATGACTTCCATGTAAGGTCGAGAACTCAATTTTCATATAAAAACAAACCCCACATGCAAAAAAACCATACGTTTTCTATTAGAAGGGGCCTAATAACTATCATACCTAGTAAAATGGGAAGAAAAATGTTGGAACCAACTCCTTGAAATCTAAATATTTTGCTGACCCAAAAATTGAGAACTTTTGGCCACAATTATTCTTTGTAGAGAGTCATGGCGACTCCCCTACCAAGAAGATCTAGATAAAGCCAACACACTCTCTATAATGTATGCCCTCACCAACACCTCATGATATGTCAAGAACATAAATGGGGGGAACTGAGACAAAATATATGGATGCAAAGTCCCTTAAAATTTCTCTCCATTCCCTTCTCATCTATTAGATGGTTAGAAGAATAATATAAAAGGTTCTTAATCCATATACTAAACTCTATTACACAAAAATTACCCTGGTGGAGAGTAAGGATTTATTGTAAACAATCCTTCTTCACTATTGAATAAAGATACTCATCTTGGAACTGATCTCAAAAATTATATCATGTAATAAATGAATCCTTTATATCCTTGAGGAATAAGAACCTCCACCACTGAGATACCCCATGCAACATAGTCTCAACTAATGAAACCTAGTGCTCCTTCTAGGAACTAATCAAACTGAATAAAATATATACCTCCTTTAACCATTCCTAAGTATCCCAATCTAAAACGAATCCCTCATAATTAAATAGAACCTATAACTGAAACTAACAGGGTGTAATTATCTAATAATTTTCATCATCAGAATTAACTCCGAGAGAATATACTGATATATATTTTTGAACATCATTATCACATAACCGATGGGGACATCAACGTGGAGCTATTACTACAAAATAATAAATGTTAAGGACTCATAAAACTAAAATATAAAATGTTTAAGATTAATTAATTAATTGAATTTCAACCTAATTCCAAATATATACCAAATTAAAACACACAAACAAAAAATCATGATTCATGATCCTTACCTAGGTCCTTACCCAATAAACAACATCACTTGTCTTAGCATGTATATTAAACATGAAGGTCCTTACATCAGATCACAAAAGGCTCTAAATACCCATATCCTGGACTCTGACTAATTAGATGGTTGCAATGGTAGTTAGTATTTTCTATGGAGCAGTAGGGAACTGGTGGAGTCTAGTTATAAAAACTCATGATGAGATGATTCTCTCATGGTATAACTTCAAACAGTTGTTTCTTGAGAAGTATTATCCATTTTATTACACTCAATTATGGTCCAAGAGCTTCTTAATCTGAAACATGGTAGTACGAGGGTTTATGAGTATTCCATGAGGATCAATGACCTTAAATAAAATTCCATAAACATGGTGCATGATGGTTACTTCTAGGTGTGGAAATTTGAGTAGGGTCTCTGTAGAGATATATGTGTCAGTGTGGTCCCTTTTTTCATTCGCACCTATGATGGAGTGCTAGAGTGGGAACTTGTGACAAAGAGATTCCATTTAGAGGGTTTCTAGGTATTTAGAGATGTAGTGGGTATCATAGAGCTGATTCTTATGTAGGAGATTCCAGTAACTAGTCATTATGTTGTCAACATAGTAGACCTCCTCATAGATAGACTTAGTCACATGGATATATAGAGAAGTGTTCACGCATAGGCACTAGTCATCCTTGAGAGGTTTGACACTATACATGTGATGGGTGAGGTCACATAGCTCATGATTTCTAGACCCATCCAAATGATAAGGATAGGTAGTTAAAAGGTAGACCACCATGGTAGAATAAGCGATATCATCAGGGTTCTTCTAGGCACGACCAGGGTATCCCCTAGGGAGGTGGTGCTTCTAGAGGAGTATATGTAGCTCCATAGATAATATATTTTAGTGGGTGATGAATATATGAACTACTCCCACCACCATCACTAGGAGGCCCATTTTAGGATTAGGGAGATGGAATTTGGGGTTTCAGGAAGTTGCTAGCTATGGAGGGTTGCAACCAGGCTACTCAAAAGATGATCTGAGGTTCGAAATATGTTTATTCTACTCTTTATATAGTATTTATAAACACAATTGTGAGTCATTCCTTCATATCCTTATACTTAGTGTGAGTGATAGAGCTTCCAATTGAGACCTTAGCACAACAGATGTGGCTAGAGGTTCCTATAGGGATAGATTCTTTGATATCACTTATTTTTCTATATTATGATATATGGGACTTAGTGGAGAGTTTATTTTGGGATCTCTTGGTCATCACAATAAAACCTTATGACATCATCTTGGGAATGGAATAGTTGTATACAATTCAATATTAGATTGAATGTCATTATAGGTGGGTTATATGCCTTTAGGATTTTGGGACATGATTCTCCTTTATGGGTGGGAGAGACCGCATGGTTGAATGAGTGAATCATGCAAGTAGGAATCTATAACCCATCACCCATCAGTTTGTGAGTTTCCCTTGGTGTAGTGGGATCTTTAGGAATTTGGATTCCTTTAGTAGTGGTTGACTTCTTGGATGCCTTACCCAAGGACATTTTGGGACTAACATTGAGGTGAGGGATGAAATTCTTCATTAAATTGAACCTCGTGACAATACTAATATCTGTTATGGTATATTGGATGTAATATACAAAGATTTTAGAGATGAAGTTGTAGTTGGAGGACCTTTGAGAGGAGGGATTTATCAGAGCTTGTGTGTCCCCTTGGCCATGTCCATTTTTTTTTATGAAAAGGGTGAATGGGAACTTGATTCTTTTTATCGATTATCATCTCCTAAACTAGGTAAAAATAAAGAAAAATTACCCATTATCAAGGATTGATGATCTATTTGACTAGTTGTGAGGTTTGAGATAGTTCTTGAAGATCGATCTTAGGTCCAGCTACCACCAATTGAGGGTTCGTTAGGTTGATATCCTGACGACCTCATTTTGATGTTTCTATGGAAACTATGAGTTCTTGGTGATACATTTCAATGTGATGAATTCCCCCATAATATTTATGGATTTGATGAACTGGATGTTCTAGCCATACTTGGAACATTTTTTAGTTTTCTTTATTGATGACATACTCATTTACTCTACATTAGAGGAGGATCATACAAACTTGAGGATGATCCTAGACTTACTCCAGGTGCACCATCTTATGGTAAACTATAGAAGTGTCAGTTTTGGATCCTCAAGGTTTAGTTTTTAAGGAATTTCATTTCTAAGTATTGATTATCTACAGAATTGGAAAATATTTATGAAATAATTTCTTGGTATCTACCCAAGATCATGTTACAGGGGTTGAGTTTTCTTGTCTTGGAGGGGGTCCTATAATAGGTTTGTGCCTAATTTTTGTAGAATAACATGCCCTTTGACTACCCTGACATGGAAAGGGAAGTTTTTTACCTATAATGAGCAGTGTTAGGATGCCTTTGTGAAGTTTAGGCTAAGGTTGACCAGTGATACTTTATTGAGATAACTAGAGGAGGGAATGGAGTACGTAATTTTTTGTGATTCCTGTGGAGTTGGGATCAGTTTCATGTTGATGCATAGGCTATAAGTGATCACTTATGGGTCAAGGAAATTGATACCCCGTTAGTAGAACTACACTAATAATGATCTATAGTTTACAGTGGTATTATTCACTTTGAATATGTGAAGGAAATATTTTTTGGGAGAGTGCTTTGTTGTGTACTCAGACCAACAGAGTCTCTGGTACATCTTGACTTAGAGAGATTTGAACCTAAGATAGAAGTGATGGTTGGTGTTACTACAGTACCATGACATCGAGATATTTTATACTCATGGGAAGGGAAATGTGCTGGCATAGGCCCTCAAAAATAAGTATTATTATCACTTGGTTTAGGAGGCATCAAAATAGTTGGATTATTTTTAATTGAACTTGATAGAGGAGATGGGTGCGATTTTTCTTTAGTTGATGGGGATGAATCACCCTCATCTTTAAAATTTTAGAGAGGCCCAGTTGTAAGACATCTAATGTGAGGTTATAAATGATTAGATATCCTTATAATATTCACTATATATATTCTTTAAAATATGAGAGCATTTCATCCTTTTCCTGAGACATATGGTGGTTCTAGTTAGGTTATGAGAGGAGGTTATGATGGAGTTTCACACTTCCCTCATGGTTATAAATCCCAGTGTGAAAAGGATGTACAAGGACCTTTAAAGATAGTTTTAGTGGGATGGTATGAGGTAGATTATTATTGAGTTCATCTCTCGGTGCCTTATATATTATTATTTGATGGATGAACATGATATTCTAATAGGGTTTACATAGACTCTCGAGAACCTAGAGTAGAAATGGGATTGAATATCTATATAATTAATGATAGGGATTCCTTAGAAAATTAGATACCATAATGTCATCTGAGTGATAGTTGATCGACTTATTATGTCAAAATAATTCATTTCTATTAGGAAGAAATGTTCGTAGGAGAGTCTGGTATAGTTGTATGTGTGGTAGATCATCCATCTTCCTGGGGTACCTTTACCGATTGCCTCTGATTGTGATGTGTCATTCACATCATAGTTGTGGAGAGTCTTTAAGGAGTCATTTGGTACCTAGTTAAGGATGGGTATATCATTCCATCCCTAGATGGATGGGAAAATAGAGCATACTATCTTGGTGTTGGATTATATAATGAGATCTCATGTGTTGGACTTCAAATGGGGCTGGTCAGATCAATTTCCATTTATGGAGTTAACTTATAATAATATATATCACTCTATGATAGATATGACACCTTTCGAATCCCTATAAGAGAGACCCCATAGGTTACCCTTGTGATAGAATTAGATTGATGAAGCATCTCTTATTGGGTCAGATATGGTGAAGATGATGAAAGAAAAGGTTCAGGTGATCTGAGAGAGTATAAAGACAAAACAAAGCTAATAAAAATCTTATATAGATTAATTTATTACACCCTTAGAGTTAAATCAGGTTTACCTTGTCTTCCTGAGAATATCCCCCATGATGAGTATTGTGGAGGTTTTTCTAGGGAGGTAAGATATCTCTAAGGTTCATTGGGTTGTTTGAGATACTATGGAGGGATGGTGAGGTTTCTTACAACCTAGAATTTTTCCCATAGTTAGAGTGAGTTCATGTGGTCTTCCATGTGTCATAGCTGAGGAGATACATACATGATCTAATGCGCATTATTGATTTGGAAAATCTAGACATCCAGGATGGATCCACATTTTCGGAGTACCTAATGATGACAGAGGATCAAAATTAAAGCATCCTATGAGGAAGGATCATTCCTTTGGTTTGTATGATTTGGAAGCATGGGGGCATGTAGAAGAGCTATTGGGAGCAAGAGTGTCAGATGCAGAATCAGTACCCCCACATTTTTATTTATGTTGTTAGTTTCTGGGAGAAAATCTTTTAATAAGGTGAGAATGTAGTGACTCTGGTTTTGATGGATTATCCTTTGAATATTTATATTTTTATATCTGGATTTATCCTCGAATTCAGTGGGGGTGTTTGGGTTTCTCGAAATCCCATAAGTAATATATTAAAATTATTAATATATTTCAATGCACATACAAAAATAATTTTAGTGGAAATTTATTTTCCCATTATTCTAGACCTCAGATGATAAATCTGAGACCACTATTGAATCCAGAATGTGGGATTTTTCCTAGGCATGACCTAAGGTTGGTTGGTGTCAGATGTTCGGTTTTGGCATTCATTGGTAGTGTGTTTAATTAAAATAAATAATTAAATTTATTTATTTTATTTTAAATGCCCAAAACCTAATCACCTCTATAAATATCTCATTAGAAAAATTCTATAGGGTCATCCTCATAAATCCTGGGATAATTGATAGGAGATTCGAGCATTCTTATTTTACAAATCGAATCAGAGGATGATGGGAGATCAAATCAAGGTGGATTGAGTGGAAGAAAACATAAAGGATCATCGCCATCCATAGAGGAAACATTATTCACCAATGAACAATCCATAATCTAGGTAGGTAATTTTATTTTATTTTATTTAAACCCCTATTTTTTTACTAAATCATTTATCATTAATTTTCTTTGATTTATATTGTTTTCCAATTGTCACACGATCCCTGCAATTTATTTGATAATAATTTAACTAATTTAAATTCAATGATGATTTTAATCTCACCCCTATACATCCCGATTATGAAATCATTGGACAATTATTCTTTTCCAATGATTGTTCATATTGTTTATGTACTTACCTCCCTCTTCTCGAAACATTCTTCATCATTGGCCCATGGGGATGCAGTTCGACATTGATAGGGTGGGTTTGAGCTTGATCGAACCCCTAGATTCATGGAAACTTCACTAATGATGAATGGATGGGAATTTTGAGGATTGACCAGGATGAATTTCAGGTTGTGAGTGAGACCTCCCTGGATCCAAGATCTGGAGTGGCGATGGGTGATTACAGTGGTGATGGGAAAGAGTTGTACGTGGTTCAAGTTTCCAGAATATGGCCACCGATGACATATTGGGCATAGAAAATCACATATATGAGACACCCAATTTATTTAGCAGTAAAAACAACAACAACGGTAGTGAAATGATGATGTATGAAGAAACTTATATTTCAATGTGAAAGGGGACTACACTGTGTGTAGTCATGGAACACATGTCATGTACTCCCCCATGTTGAAACACTTGGGTTTTGATGAAGATAATGATCACACACTGTGTTGAAGGGACCACATGTTGTGTGACACTCTTTGGGTTTCTAATCCATATTCCATCTACACATGGATAAGACCCCATGTGAGAGGTCATGCTGTGTACTATAGGAGTACACATGCATAACCCAATACCCATGCCTGATTAGGTACATGACCAGATACATGGGAACAACTTGAAGTAAATGGGCATGTCCAGAAGCACATGATCTATCCCTAGGTGGTAGAGTCATGTGTCATAGTACCCTTACAAGTAATATAGTGCAACATGTCCATCCTATCTGTGTTTTGACGAGGACATGACCAAGAGGATAGGTGAGTTTACATGTTGTGTGACCCCTAGTAAATGTCGTGTAATTTTATCAAGGACTTCTACCTTGCGTATATCATTCAGTTGGAATCAAATTTTGGCTTGTGAGTAACCAATCCTATGATATTTTCCACATAGAATGTGATGATATCCTGTTTGGAGGATTTTGAGATACAAAATGAGGTTTTAAGATCATGATGCTTATTTAGGTGATGTTGAACCAGTAGGAATGATCATAAAGAATCATCAGAGAGAGGTCAGGGTTGGAAACCCCCATTATGGTATCAGGGTGGAAGTCCCCCATACTCCTTAAAATGGTTGAGATTCACCCCCTGACATAATAGGGCATGGTTCCTCTACCCTCTGAGTTTCCCCCCTATGTACTAGGGACAGGGTACTCTACCCACTTAGTGGAACCCCTCTGATGCACTAGAGAAAGAGCCCTCTATCGATACCTATAGAGTGGAACCCCATATCGTTATAGGGCACAAGTCCTCCATGATTTGAGTGGAACCCCATGATGCACTAGGTAATGGGTCATCTATCTATTAACAAAGTGGAATCCTTTATCACACAAGGGAATGAGTTCTCTACTGGAGATTGTTCCCCCTCAGGCTGTGGAGTAGTGGTGAGGTGTGGGTCCTCCACATAACATTCTTACACAGACACATGAGATGTTGGGAATCGATGTTGGACCTTTGGAGCTATAGGAACACTAATCAACCTTGGCTGGATTGTGAGTTAGAAGTTCCATTTCTGTCTTTTCTATATTTTTTTGAGAGTATATATATATATATATATATATATTGTTGGGTTTTTTCTCCCTCATGTTTTAGGTTGAGTTGACTACTTCTATCATATTGTTCTATTTCTCCCATTTTGGTTTTTGGGGCATCCTATTGGGTATGTATATACTCACCCCTATATGGGGTTTTTCCACACATATCATGTCTTATGAATATTAAGTCTAGTTTGGTGGTGACATCAATAAGGCATAGTGATACTTGGGTGCATAGTCTGCATACGATGGTCGGGCTTGGTTATCAGGAGATCGACTCTCTCGACTATTTTCTATTTTAGTTGTTGTTATGTTGGGACTTCATTTTTGGTTGGGAATTTATTTTTTCCCATTAACATTGGTTGTATTATGTCATTCTTTGATGTATCCCCTAGAGGTATTTCATTCATGGTTTACTCTATATGTTACTTTCTTTCATTATTGTACCTCGTCACTGTTGCATAGAGATTGTTGGGCATGTGAATACATGTGAATTATATAATGGCCTACCATTTTATATTATTCCTTATTAGTTCTTGTCTCCATACATTGGCCTATCAGAGGCATGATTCAGGTCATGATGGGTAATCCTTATACCATCCAGGTAAAATATGGTGGGTCGGGTCATTACACGTCTGGGGATTACTGACCCCAACATCTCTCTAATGATCAGACTATATCACTACATCTATCAAGCATCACTGAATGAAGAATCTTTCTCATATAACCTCATGTTAAACCTTTGATTCCTAATAAAATGCCATTATGATGTCTTACATGGAATTATACTTAGAATGGGATATTCACAGTCACAAATAAAAACATTTAAGAGGTAGATACACATGGTAGGATTCTCTAAGGGGAGTACACTATGTGTTCATATGGGATACATGTAGTTTACTTCGAAGGAGAACCCTGGTCGTGTCCTACTTCTATACTCGATGTGTAAAAGTCTATATAAACAGTGTCTTATAAGGGTGACATGGCATGTGGGACCACTTGGAGGTCAAGGTGTGTTTCTCATCGAACACGATTTCACTAGTCAAGTAGGTTATATGGGGTGTGGCCAAGATACACTATTTGTAGGCCACATAATCCACTTGAGTTTGTATTATTAGTATATGTGTTGGTTACCCAACCAAGGACACATGATGTGTGGTCCTTCCACATGGAATTTTATATTTACAGTGGTCCAAAACCCTCATTGTCTTGAGATCCATAATACACGGTGTGAATTCTTCCAAACTACACCTCGTGTAGATTGAAATTTCAAACCTGACGTTGTTTCTTCCTAAATTCTCATCATCTCTACCATTTTCACTAAAGAAATCTCTTAAAGCTATTTCCAAGGCCTGATCTAGAAATGAAACTTTATCCACCATTATTTTCCAATATATGACGACCATAAAATAGAACTTCTGATGACTCACATGAGATCTATAACACCTCTTATCATTGAAAAGGGGGTATTGATCCCTGAAACAACATCTATGATCTTCCGTTTCCTTTAAATCCTTATAAAAATATTCAATATATTTTCAACCACATGACCAACATGAATCCAGGGGTTATATAATTCTCAAACATATCTAGCAATGTTGAGTCATTTACCCCATGGGACAATGATAAATTACAAAAAAATGGGGAAGGGAAAAACAAAATAGAAAAGTAATATTATTATTGTCCATTTTGATCGCAGGAACCTATCATAATTGAAACACCAAAGGTTGTGATAAAAAAGGGTACAATGAAAAATAGATATTCAGGTTCAAGAATGCTTATTAAATTCTTAGGTGATGAGAAGAAAAAAAACAAGGTATTAAGTAGATATTCAATACATTCTCAATAAAGAAGAACATAAGGGAAGAAATACTCAAAATAAGGAGATATACCTTGAGAAAGGATTGATCATTGGTGAATAACACATTTTCTAGCCATTTCTTTAAAGATCCTTCTATGCTTATCATTCATCTAATGAAACTCCTTGATCATTCGTCGTCGATATGTGATCCTGAGTTTGTCAATTCCAATAGTGGATCTCCCTTCCTCCTCTCTAATCTAATAGATTTATGTGGATAACCTTATAGATTTTCAATAATAGAATATTTATAGAATATGGACTAGGTTTTAGAAATTTAATAAATTAAGTTAATTAATTATTTAATCTATTTAATTCACCCACCAACACCTTTCTTCCATAGAACATCTGACACCGACCAATATTATATCGCACCTCGGGTAAATACCACATTCTAGAAATAGCCACAGTCTCAAATTTTCCATCTCATATTCTATATTATAGGAAAAATATTAATCCTAAAAATATGTGATCATGTTATTTAATATATTTTTTATTTTTAATATATTAATTATAGAGTTTTGTGATATCCAAAACATCATCAAAAATTTAATAAAAAATATATATATATACATAGATAAATATTCCAAGGGTCAAACTTTGTAAACTAGAGTTGTTTAATTCTCCCCTATATTGGAACCAAGCATGTAGCAGAAGCCCCAAATAAGTGGGTTATAAAAAAAAATTCCACCGACAATCGATGTAAACTTGTTGACGTCAGGGAATAACATCCCAATCTTAGCCAAGGACCACACGTTAAGGGTTTTGAGAACAAAAATAAATCTAAAAAATACCTGGTTTAATCTGAATCAACGCATGATGTATGCTCATCATTATAGATCTCTTCTTAAATAATACGATGTTGAATTCCTCTAGATCATCTACACACGCTTCAAGGAATCCGTAGGAGTGAAGTTCATCATAATCTGGGTGCTAGTGCAGAATTCCAAAAATGCCTTCAACGCTCCATTGATCACTGCATCGCTTCGCTGGCGATGCCTGAGAGAGTGCTCAATCTGAGCTCTTTCGATCTAGAGCCTCTCTCTCAATATCATGGAAGATATAATAGGATAGAGATGGACCATGAAAAATTATTTTGCAAAAATCCCCTCCTCTTATATTTTAAGTGTTTAATTAAAATACCAGGTATATCCTTGCCGGACTTGAATACTTAACGAACTATTAACGACATTTTATGACAACTAAACTAAGTCATAAATATTATTATCATTTAATTATAATATATTAAATATATTAAATGAAAATAATTGAGTCCAATACTTGACTCATCATTCCCATAAATATTAATTGAACCTTGAATATATTTAATATTCATCCATTAATATTTTTTATGTATTTACTTAATACTTATAATTAAATTTAATAAATAAATTCAATGATCATTATTATATACTCAAATAATATGAATTCATTTATTTCATTGGTGGTCGTTTAACCTCAGAAAAATCCCAAACCCCGGGGGTGGGGCCCACCATGTCCAAAATTTTTATTCATTTGAATAAGGAAGATTCACAAATAAGCTATTATGTATGACCCTCTAAGACCTTATCTCAATAGTATGGAATAGTATTCACAGACCAAGAGTGGGATCTAGAAACCAATCATAGCACTTGAAGTGATAAGGATTGTCACAAAAACGACAACCAACCAAGGAACACACACTATGTAATATAATCTCTTTGTGTGTAATATCTCATAAAGCAGGACGCACTCACATGTCATCACCCTTATCTTGCTTTATTTTTTATTGATTTAACTAGTTGGATTTACCTTAAATTTCCATGGTCATGGTCTTATAATGGTACTACCATCCTTATCAACATGGCTTGAGATATATTACTTCTATAACCCGAAAGCGACAAATCCTTTCTTGACCATTCAACCAATTCCATGCCACCAATGACACACCCAACACAAACTACCTCACCCCAACTTTATTTACATGGTTCTCATATCGCATCAAAGTACACAATAAAATGACATAAACTGGTAGTGATCTAAGGTCAGGAGACCATTACACATGATCATATATATGAACATCCAATGAAACCCGAAACAAGTGGTGTTCCTATTGGTGGGTCAGTTCTCATGATCTCACTACTAGAGATCAGCAAGTGCAAACTTCATGAGAAGATGTATCAATTCTTATGAGCCCCAAACACCTGATAGTCAAACATCTATTGTGTCTGATGATTAAGATGTATCTAGACCAGAAAACATATATTTAAGATTAATTTCATAGTATCTAGAGGTTCTCATTATATCATGTGATCTAATATAACCTTTCGATAGGAAAATTAATCTTTGGACATTACCATTTCAATAGTGGACTCAGAAAAGTATACACTATAATGGTAAGATGACATAATTCATAGAAAATTGTATACACAATATGGTAATCAAAAGTACTAAATAGTTGGGTCTAGGGCACCCATTATTTTAACACACCCACTTGAACTAGAGCCAACTTTTAAACTAAACTTGTTAACTACTCACACGATTAACATCATGTTTCTGCTGAGTAATGGTTTTAGCAACTGGGCCTTCCACAGTTCCACCATCTGGCTATTCTACTATTTCAACCTTGTCTCATGGAGTAAAACTTTTCAGGATATGGTATTCTGAGTACATCCCACTTGTCCACTATCCTAATTTGATATCTTGGCTAGTAAGAATATCATAATTTACATTATGATAATACTTTCCTCACGAATGTTGATTCTATGAACTGGAACAAATAATTGAATTTAATAACTACTTCTTAGCTTCCTCATAAGTTAAATCATACTCGATATTTGTAGGTATGGATACTAATGGATGATATGATCTTGAATCGCTCATCGTCATTAGCCTAACTGCGATAGCAGGCCACATTGATATATGGAATACTAGTTTGTATCCCTGAAAAATAGTATCCTTCCTTCTCTATTTTCCAGGTATGTATCTTTTGTACTTTCTGAAGTAAAATTAAATAGTTCTAACTATATCCCTTTGAAGTGTTCTTGGATATAACTGATATTTTCCTATTATAAAGAATAACATGAAAATATCAATTGTTGTACATATCATGACATATGTGATTGATCCATCATTTCGATGTATGGATTTAAATCATCATGTTTATCTATTCCCATATCCAGAAAATGTTAATCTGGAGAGATTATTCCCTGTGACATAGGAAACAATTCGTCTATTGAACTGTACCAACTTTTATTTTTCATTACAATGTCACTATATGTACGATTGACTTGGACCAACAAAACCTATAGATCTACCTCAGTAGATATTGTTCTATAGAACATAGGTTTGTACATTAATTCAATCACTAAAAAATGAATTTCATCTTGGTATTAACAAATTATAAGAACAATGTCTGTTTTCCATATGTTGTCGAACATATTTTTGCTTAGAGAACTTTGGTGCTCCCACTAACCACTCGTAGACACATGGAAATCATTTTTTGCAAATGTATATTATATGATCATGTTTCTTACTTTAATCCTAAACTTGATTTCAGTAACCTACAACCATTATTAGCATTCTGTGATGTGACCATCCCTTTCTGGTTGCGTTGTATAGACACCATCCATGACTGGTGGTCATGACATCCAATGATAAATAAAATGATCATAAATATTAGATATGATAACTAAAATTATAACAGATTTAGGTATAACAACTTGGTGAAACCAACCAAACCTTATTGGTACTATTCTTGTACCACCCATGTATCAAGTCGCTTGAATAAACACAACATTATTCAAAAATAATAAGCCTTTTTGTACTTTGATACATGGAATCCATTAGTTGAATTTTAATCAGTCCTATCAATTTTAGCTAATTTCCATACACTTCTTACTTGTAGGAAATATTATTCACATTGAATAATAGATCATTGACCATGGTGAATATAAAAACCATCCCCATGGTTTTATCCTTCATATGCAGTATGTGTCTTTAGAACATACTCTGTTCCACATGTTCTTGTGGAACTAGTTCCTATTCCAACTATTTGTGCATCTTGAACATTGACTAAACACAATTAAATATAGCTCCCACTATCTCTAATAGATATGTGGACCCTTATATATATGTTTAGCATATAACTTGTCTACCTACTTTTTTATCTCATGGATTTATGTAACATCATATGCAACTATTAGGATAAGTACCTTGTATGTACAATGAATTTATCTTGATGCAAGTTTGTTTGTATCCAAACAAACTATTTGCATTCAAACACATGTCCTTATGAAATAATTTATTTCTCATTATAGCATGACTTGTATGATATCCATTTGTCATTTTAGTTGGCATATGATTATGGGATTACGCCATTATTTTCAAAGTATTTCATAAAATATAATGGATGTTTTAGAAGTTGCAACATTGATACTACATACAACAAGATTTTGATGTATAACATATGCGTTTAGGAATTTCTCCACGCTACATGTTTTTTGATCAATGTTGATATGTAAGAATTCATTATCAATCCTCCTCATTAACATAAATATCGTGATATCGATAAGGTAATGTGCATTTAAGAATTACTCCATGCTACATTATCATGATTGATGAATGCTTGGTCAAGATATTCTTCAATATCCCAACCCGTAGAAAATCATATCTTTTGACCATGCATATACTTTACTTTATTATTATTTAATTACTTAAAGGAATATTATAAAGTATATATACCTCTATCTTATTCTTCGAATACTTTATGCTTACTTGTTGAACTATTTCCAAATGCTTTGAGACATACCTTTATTTCTAAAGTCTCTTTTGTCCAAACTAAAGACATCGATAATACCAAAAGTATTTAGTTGTGATGAGCCAAAATACCATACATGGTATATTCATGACATCCACTTTTAGTATTACTTGACAAAGAATTATCTTGTCACAAATGGGTACAATTCTTACATTTATATTCATCGCTAATTGCCTATGATTCATGTATAAATGAACTAGTGATTGAGTTTTAAATACCAAAAACAACATTAATTCTAGAACCTAAAAGAATGTCTCCTTGCATCCAAAGACACGTGAGATTAATGTTTCTAGTTATACTCAATAATAGTTCAACATGAATCTTTCACTTGTAAATTAAATAAGTCATGTAATTATCTCCACTGGACTAGGTATCACCCTTTCGCATCCACTTGGAGAATACACATGACCTTTAATAAGGTTTCTATACTTACCTGGTTACCCTATTAGAATACACATATGTCATTAAAATATTGTTTTTAATACCCATTTATTAAAAGTAAACATTACTTGGATGAATATGCCTGATGTAGGAGCGGAAACTGGGTTCTTTAGATCATTTTATTTCCTTTTAAAATTCCATGTTTTATTTTATAATATTCAATGAAAATAACCTTTGTTAATACCACATTACTTTCCTTTTGGCATTTTTTCATTGCCTTTCAATTTATTCTCCATATGAATTAAAGATAAAACTGTATTTGATTTTCTTATTCACCTAGAGAGCCATACCTAAATTGGTAATGAAGTGTTTACTCAATAATTTTTATGTTTTGTAACTTAAAATGAAACTTGAGTGATGTGGTTAAAATGATATGAGAAAGGGATCCATTTAAATATCATTATCAATATTTCAATTTACACTTACCAGTGTAACATCGCCTTATCCATATCATTACTTCACATTCTCCTTGAAAACATCTTGGAGATGAGTCTTCATGTTTCATTATCCATGAAATGGTGTAGCGACAAAAATTGACACATGATGTTGATGAAATCATAACGACTTAACTATCATATACTTTGTACATTAGTATTCTGTAAGCAATTTCACCCTCACTTCTTGAGGTAGTTTAATAGTGTTGGGGACACTGGCACCTTGAGTTTCCAATATCATGGTACTATGTGCACGTGCCTATACTTTTCATGGACACTCATGTAAGTGTGGAAATTTACTTTTTCCATTATTATATCGCAGTTTTTAAACTTGTGGTTTAACTTGCCAATTTTTTATAAAATTAATCTTTAGCTGATTAATGTATTTTATCTGGATTACCAGTTTAGACATTTTGATTAATTACTTAAATCATTTAATGTCTCCCACTATTTTATTGGATTTTAGGAACCCTCTATACTAGAATCAGAATACTCTGTCTCTTGATTATTCTAGTGGAAAGGATCCTGGAACCACCACTCATAGTCTATAAGATATGGCTACACCGCTACATGGAGGGTTTAAGGTGGGATTTCGGTAGGCTGACTGCTTTAACTTGTGGTTCCTTGATCTGTTGAGTGAAGTATCAGCTTCTAAAATCAAAACTTGATTTACTCAATGCTTTCCTCTAAGATTAAAAAAAATCTAGCTATGGCTATTTATTTGCTAAAATTTTAGTTAAGTCGACCCATCACTCTTATAAGGACTCCCCAGTAGTAAGAGGCACCCTCACCTATGACATGACTGACACCTCAAACAACCAAATTTGAATGTCGGAAGGCTGTTATGACTTAATGTATCTTTGAGGGTTTTATTATTATTAATGTGATGAAAGAAATCATTTTCTATTTTTATAAGAACATACTAAGTGATATCACTCATATCCAATAATGCATGAAATAGAAATTTCATCATGTCACATGTTCATTTTATCTTTCATTCTTGTTTATTATACTATGTGACCACACAATAAACTATACATGCATAAAAATAATAAACCATGAAAAAAATGAACACCTGATCATGAGCCAGTTCTAATGGTTGATTAATTGAGTGAATAATGGAACAACCGAGACCCTAGGGGAAATACCTTCAGTCGCAAGGCTTGCAACTTGAATAGAAACGTCTTCTCATCTAATGCATCCAACTAATGTATGGTGCATTTTCGTCACTTGGCGTGAAGTGCATCATACCTCATATCGTCATTATACAACTGTATTGGCATGCAGGCGAGGGGGTCTTAGGGTATAAAATAAAACTATGATAATGGGCATGCAAGGCCTTATACACACAATGACACTTGAGACGATACACAGATCATCTTTTATTTAATTAAACAAATTATTACTAACCAGATTCCAATAATTAAATAAATAATTAAATAAACAATCAAGCCTCAGACATGTATTGGCTGGTCTCCTGCTCAGGATCAGCATAAACATTAAAATCGCATAAATGAACTAAATTACGAATTAAAATTAAACTTGCATTAAATAATTCGAGGGCCTTATTTTATGGAATTAAAATTTCACTATAATTTTAAATCAACAAATGTCATCGTTCGGTCCTGATTAATTAATTTAATTTTAAAACTAAAAATTAAATTAATTAATTTAATTAATCACCAAATTAAATTAATTACTCAACATTAAATTTTAATAACCAAAAATTAATATTTAATTAATTTAATTCTCAAAGAAAATTAAATTAATTAAATTAATTAATTTTTGATAAAATTTAATCACCTGGGCCCATAAAACATCAGGCAGGGCTTCTGCGGGTTGGGGAGAACCTGTGCATGCCCAGTCCAGGTAGTACTAACCCCATGTAGGGGGCGATCTAGGCTGGGCCGGTCTACCTAAGCCCGTTCTGGGACGGGCCAACCTGCCCAGACTTATTATGGGGTAGACCGAGTTACCTTCCCGCTAAGAGGACTAGGCAGTGGTTGGAATGGGGAAGGTCTGTGGTGAAGTGAGCTGACCGTGATCATTTGGGTTGGCCGCGATGGCAAGAACCTGATACGGATGATGTTGCTTACATGAGGGTTCGAGCACCGATGGCCTTGGCGGGATGCGTCAGTGGAGGGAGGCAGCCTGGTAGGGCTGTTCGCTGCCATAAGGGGCACCAACCAGAGGAGGTCCGATATGGAAGCCTGGGGTGCCAGTGCATCGCCTCTTGGAGAGTGACGACCGACCTATTGGAGCTCAAGAGGTGCGGCCAGGAGGTACCACCGCGGTCGGGAGGTGTGGCTGGCCGCCGCTGCCGCTGTAGGAGGAACAACTATTTCAAAGTAGGTCGGTCCAATGGGTGGAGGCCTAGTCGAGCAAGGGAGGAGGCGGTCCGGCTTGGCTAGCGTGATCTTGTTGCCGGGTCGGAAGGTGGCACAGGAGGTCATCTGAAAGGAGGCCCTGGTGGAGGGAGGAGGGGGTGCGGCCAGGGCGCGGGGTGTGCGACACTGTGTGGGTCACCGACCTGGTGCTAGGAGTCGGTCGCGGCTAGCCGAGGGAGGAGGCAACCCTCGTGTCCACCGTTTACTTTCTGAGGTAGAAGACCATAGGGGTTTCTTGGCCCACCCAACCCTGGATTTTTTTTCTTGACCTGCTTTGTAGGTCTCCCCCTCCAAATTTTTTTAACAAGACATACTTTTGCAGGTGTCCTTTTAATTTCATTTTTTTATTTTAATCTTCCACCCCTTTTTTTATGTTGTTGGAGACCTCAAAAGCACGTCTCCTCTATTATTATTTTTGATTGATTTCTTAAGTCTATACTTAGACTAGAAATTATAAAAATTATAATAATAAAATATTATTATAATAGAATATTATAATAAAAAAAGTATTATTATAATAAAACTATTAATATTATAATTAAATTATTATATTAATAATTATTATTTAGGATCACTAGAAATTACTATTCCGGTAACCGGATGTCAACTGATGAACATATATAAAACAACTGGTTTAACTCTGATTTTAAACTTCGGATGACCGCAGATGGGTCATCTGATATCAGATTCAAACACGATTTGCTGTGTTGGGACCATAACAATGTCATCATCATATTTTAATGAAAATTAACTTATTTTGGCTTAAAATAGACATGCTCTCCCACTAATACCACTTGTTGGAACCGGGAAGGCAGCGGAAGCCCCAAATAGGTGGGTTTTAAAAAATATTCCACCAATGATCGATGTAAACTTGTCGATGTCGGTGAATAGATTCCCGGTCTTAGTTGAGGACCACATGTGAAGGGTTTTAAGCATAAAAATAAACTGCAAAATACCTAGTTTAATCAAAATTCGCACATGATGTCTTCTCATCGTTGGTTATCACTGCCTGAAAAATCCAAAGTCTAATTCCTCTAGATCATCCACGCATGCTTCAAGGAATCCACATGAGTGTCGTTTGTAATAATCCAGGTGCTAGCGAAAAATTCTGATCATCCCTTCGACGCTCCAATGATCACCACATCTCTTCGCTAGCGATTCCTAAGAGAGTGCTTGATTCAAGTTACTTAGATCCAAAGCCTCTCCCTCTAGATAATGGGAGAGAAGATAGTAGAGTGAATCACTATGAAAAATTATTTGGAAAAATCCCCTCCTCTTCTATTTATAGTGTTTAATTAAAATACCCAGTATAGCCTCACCGACCCTGAATACTTGACACACTATCAACAACATCTTATAACTACTAAAATAAGTCATAAATATTATTATCATTTACTTGTAATATATTAAATATATTACATGACAATAATTTAGTCCAATACTTGACTCGTCGTTCCCATAAATATTAAGGGAACCTTGAATATATTTAATATTCTTCAAATAATATTTTTCATGTATTTACTTAACACTCCAAAATATATTTAATAAAAAATTTAATTCTCATCAATCTAAACATGAATAATATGAATTCATTTAATGCATTGATGTCTGTTTAACCTTGGACAAATCTCAGACCCCAATAGTGGGGCCCACAATGTCCAAACTCTTATTCAACTGAATATGGAAGATTCTCGAATAAGATTTTGTGTGTGACCCTCTAGGCCCTTATCTTGATAGTAGTAAATAGAATTCACAAACCAAGATCAGGATCTAGAAACCCATCATGGCTCCTGAAGATATAATGATTGTCTCAACAACGACAACCAACCTATGAACATGCATGGTATAATATAATATCTTTGTCTGTAATATCTCATAAAGCAGGATGTACTCACGTGTCATATCCCTTATCTTGATTTATTGTTTGTTGATTTAACTGGATGGATTTACCATTGAATTCCCTGGCCATGGTCTTATAAAGGTACTTCCATCCTTATCAACATGTCCTGAGATATATTACTTCCATATCCCAGAAGCGAAAAATCCTTTCTTGACCATTCAACCAATGCCATCCACCAATGACATACCCAACACAAACTTCCTCACCATGACTTCATTACCATGGTTTTCATCTTGCATCAAATTATACAATCAAATGACATACATTGGTAATGATCTCAATTTAGGAGACCATTACACATGATCGTATATCGGAACATCCAATGACACTTGAAACATGTGGTGTTCTTATTGGTAGGTCATTTATCATGATCTCATTACTAAAGATCACGAAGTGAAAACATCATGAGAAGAAGTCTCACTACTTATGAGCCCCTAACACCTGATTGTTAAACATATACTGTGTCTGATCAGTAATATTTTTCTCAATCATAGAACATATATTTAAGATTAATGTCATAGTATCTATAGGTTCTCATTATAGCCTAGATTCTGCTATAACCTTTCAATACAACAATTAATCTTTGGACATTTCTGTTTTAATAGTGGATGCAGAAAATTCCACACTATAATGGAAAGATGAAATCATGCATAGCTATATGTATACACAATATGGTAATTAAAATAACTAAACAGTTGGTTCTAGGGAACCCACTATTTTAACACCATCCTTCAAGACTTTTCACCCAAAAAAACACAAGCTACTCACAAATGTGAGGGTACTAAGCCTTCATGTGGATCTCTTGCTCATAGGATATCTCTTGTGTATTCTCATGCTACCAAAGAACTATAAATAGAGGAATGGTATACCCACATAGAATCCTCCCCTGTCAATCCTTGCTCGTCAATGGTTACTCAGAGAAGGTGGATCCATCCTCAATGTCTAGCTCGCTCAAGTCAGTAACTTATAATGGGCCATGTATGTATCTCCTCAGTTATGACACATGTAGGATTTCATGCACACATTATAAATGTGAGGTTTAGGCTAAGAGATATACAACCTCACCAACCTTATATAGAATTTGGAATAAGCCAAAGAACATTGGGGATAACTTCCTATCCTAATGAAAACACTACAATCCTCATTTTATTGAGAATCTTAGAAAAACATAGTCTCTATGTTTGAACTCCAAGATCATACAATGTTGATATGTGTATGATTTTCTTTGAATATGAGTTTTCCTAAAATAATCATGGATCACCTAAACCTTATCTGATGTCACATTCACCAATTCTAGCTCAATAAGATATGTGTCACCAATCACAAGCCAACACAAGGGTGGATTTCAAGGTCTCCCATATGGTGCCTCAAATGTTGTCATGATGATAATGGATTGATAGATGTTATTATAAGATGAATACACCAATGGTAAGTGTTCCACACATATTTGGAGAAAAAAAATGTAGTATATTAACATGTATTCCAAAACCTGGATGGTTCACTTAGTCTGATCATCTTCCTGGGGGTGAAATGTTAATCTTATCTAAAAATAGATCCACAAATCCTCCTAGAAACCTCTCCAAAACCATGAAATGAATTGATAAATTTCATCAGTGGCGATGAATATGGGTAACCCCATGAATATGAATGATTTACCACACATGAAATGCTCCTAACTATAAATTGTACTCCTCTCCCAGATGGAAAGGAAAAAGTGTTGACTTGGTAAGTCGATCAATAATCACCCAGATATCATCATGCCCTCTCATTTTCCATAGAAATGCCATAAAAATCCATTGATATGTCATCCCACTTCCATTCTGGTATCTCAAGAGGTTGATTCAGAATAGTTGGAACTTGATATTCAATATTTACCTGCTGAAATGTAAGGTATCAAGAAATATACTTGATAAAACTTTGCCTTATTCCAACCCACACAAACTACCACGAAAGGTCTGGATACATCATTTCCACTCCTCTATGTATTTACAATCGGAAGGTATGAAACTCCCTCAACACATAATCATGCAACACGAATATAACTATAATTTTTACATAAAAAAGATGTTTTTCTTTCCACCTTTAGAAAAATACATTTTGTGTATCTCATGAGGATATATGGTTCTGATGAAGGTGGAGTTAAATATCACACACTGTGTATGTCCCATGCACAATGTGACTCGGTGCTGGAAGCTTGGTTTCTACACTAGTACTACATTGGAGTTGACACAACTGCAAAAATGGGAAATACCAGAGTACATAGACATGACCACAAACTCAAACATGAAAATCATATATGGGAACAACTAGAGGACACATGCACGGGCTGAGGGACACGGCCATGGTCCAGGAGGACATGGGCATAACCCAAGAATACAAGACATATCATGTAAAACATGTATACATCATGCATTTATACATGGAATTCCAAGTTGTGTGTAGGTGAGGACATTCCCAGGTGTCTAGGTGAGATTACATGCCATGTGACCCCAGTACATGTCAAGTACCCACATCAGAAAATTCTACCTTGTGTATCTCTTTCTTCAAGACATGGATTTGGGCCCGTGAGTAGCCCATACTTATCATTTTTCATCATAGAATGTGATGGTGGAATTAATTTTGGAATAAAAGATATGGAATGTGGTTTTATGATGATTATTCTACCTTCAGTGACTCATGTATGATGTCAATGATCGAGTGTTATCATGAGAGAGGTATTATGGGCGGTAATACCTTGTCCCACAAGGGTGCAAGTCACCAATAATCATTAAACAGGTAGAGTTAATACTCATCTACACTAAAACAGGGCATGATTACTCTATCTATAGAGTGGTACTCCCACATATTTGAGCTCAGGAAGTGATAAGGTCATCTATGGGTGTTAGAAATCCCTTGGTTATGGAGCATAGTAGCAAGGTGAGCCCCCTCCACCTAGATTTTGGTGTGGATGATCATGGTTTTAGGCAACAGAGATGGAACTTTGGTGATGCAATATGATTCATTATTCTTAGATGTTCTAGGATATTAGGATCCCCATTCTCTCTCACTTGGGTTTCATTATGATCATATATGTTGGGTTTTATTTTCATATTTATTATGGGTTAATAAAAATGTTTTTTCCTTATATTTACCCTTTTTTTTGTTTTTTATGGTTTTATACTAGGTATGTATATACTCACCCCTACATGGGATTCATCCTCATGTGTTTTTTCTTATGAAGATGACCGGAAGATTGGAAAAGATCTTGGTTGGCCATGTTTCAAAGAAATAAAGTTGTACCTAGTGGAGCTGACTGTGTTTGACGTTCATCCTTGGAGATAGTGAGTTGGGATCTCTTCATTCTGTACCCCTTTCTAGTTATTGTCTTTTTGGGACCAAATTTTTGGTTTGGTGTGTAATTTTCCCCTTTATACTTTTTACGATGCTATTATACTTTGATTCTTTCTGGGTGGTTGTTGAATTCATGGTTTATGCTCTAGATGTTTTAGTTTATTCCTTCATCTCTACATTGTTCTGTGGAGTTTATTGTGAGCATACATATAGGTAATTAGGATAAGGCCGCCAATTTAAATTATATTCCTTCTTGATGCCAGTATCTACCCCTAGCCTACTTAATGTAGTCTTGGGGTGTTATAGTCAGCTTAACGCTGACCAAGAAGGCCTTGGTGGGTCGGTAAATAAAATATGTATTGATTATCAATAGTCATTCAATGAAACCATTGAGGAAGAATATTTGATCAGTAGAAGCAATTAAATCCTAGCAGTTGAATAAAATCATTAACATTAGTTTGAAAAGAAAAATTGTAACTAGATGTAAGAGGCTGTGTATCTATTGATATGTTGGAAATTTATGGTATCATGGTGGGATATTGTGTGAGTAAAAAAGTCACTATAGAGTTGAGATGATAGGTAGTTTTGACCACTTGATTTTACAGTTTAAAATAATTTATTTGGGAGAATAACCAGTCGGATAAAGGCGTATATTTCCCATGAATGGGGAAACCTTATAAAAATATTTGTGCTTATATTTACATTTCTTTACTATTTTACAAGGGTTTGTTGTGGTTTGGGTAATAATAAAAAGATACATTATTATCCTAACATATAACTGATGTTTGATATTGAGAGGAGAACATAAAAGGGGTAAAATTTTAATTTATTAAAAAAATAGTCAAACCTAATTCACCCCTCCCCCGTAACATTTTACAAAACAAACTCTTGGTGAATATCATCTTGTATCAAAGAAAAGGTTCCCTCTGATTAGATGTAAATTTTATTTCCCATGTTCTTTTATATGAATTACATAAAGCATAAATTTGTTGAAAGTTTAGAAGATCCTTAGATAGGAAACTTGATTTTCATCCCTATTAACGTAGAAATGGAGGTTTTATTCAATACCATAAAAAATATGAAGATAAAGGAGGAAAATAAGATGAATAATAATTAAAAGTTAAAAGATGAATCATCAATAGATAAAGGTAATTTGAGTGGTAAGTCTTTTGATAAAATAATGCAAAATAATTCCTCAGATGAATCAAGTTTAATCTAATATGAGGATGGTTATTTAAAATTAGTTAAATACCTATACTACATGGACAAGGAATACTTGAATAAATTTTATATTGAATTAGTCACACATATATTTTATTTAAACATATAATTATATAATTAAAAATTAGAGTTAGTATATGATGTTTAAAATTTTCAAAAATAATTAACAAGATAGTTGAAAAAATATAACCATTTCATTAAAGAAATGAAATCCAATGATCAATCCTTATAAATTAGTGGAGAAAGTTTTTTAATGATTTAAGATAGATTGAAATTTATAATCAATGATAAATCCAATGTTATAATGTCTTGTGAAGAGAAAAACCTTACATCAAAAGAAACCCAAAAGGATACTCTTGGTGTAAAGGATCTCTAGTTGGAGGTTAATGTCAGAAGAATCAATAACCTTGATAATTCTATACATGTAGTAAAAAAATGATTAAAGATAAAATTCAAAAGCATAAAAATGAATAGGAATCTAGGTTGAGATCATTTTGGGATGATAAGAACACTTTTAATATGAAGTGTCTTAAATTGAAGTGAAATTTGAAAATCTATAACACAACCAAAAATAATATTCACAATATAATAAAAGAAGAGGAGTTATAATAATGTTTTATAAAATGGGTTTTACTTCTAAAAATAATTTTTGGTGGTATGAATATCTTGAGATCATATAGAGAAACATACACTATAATCTATTGGAAGAATATAAATCATACTACATTTAAATATATTTTCACAAATGTAGCTTCATTTACTAATGCATGATTAAATTTAAAATTTGAGAAAATATGGGTGTAGAAAAATGATAAGAAATTATCAACATCATCAATGGTGTATATTTTCCTCACTAGTTAAAATACCCAAAAAGGGGGGAGGGGGGTGGAGGTGAATTCAGGTATGAATAACTAAAATAATATCCTTTTAATCTTGTTTTATCATTAAACAAAACATTATTATCTCTTATTCGCAAAAAATTTATAAACTAAAATTAAATCATGAAAGAGATAAAACAATTTATTTTGGTCCACCCTAACTAGGATAATCCAAGAACAATACAAATGAAATTTACTGATGTAGTAGAATCACTATAATGCATTATTGTTACACTATTCAGAGAAAACTCACTAACACACCTAGTTTAAAATTATTCACACTTGGTGAATCATAATCTTCTTAACTAAAGTGAACACATTGCTCCACTAGAGGATTTTTATAATTTTTCTAAATCAACTTATATATGGCTCAAATATATGTGATGGTTTCATGAAGCTCCTTTTTCATTGGTGACATGAAATCCACTTTTTTCATATTATTTACTTTATAGAAAATCTATTCATAAAATTGTTCTCTTTGAGGAATACTCATATATACACCAACCGCATGGAACACCTTTCACTATACAATTTTTGGGTGCTAAGAACTTATTTTATAGAATTTTCTATGAAATATTATCCTCTATATACCTCCTGTATGAACCAATATCACAAGCATCCACCGTTCACTACCCATGCGACCTGATTCCTCTACTTACTTACTATATGGGCCAACCTTTCAGACCAGATTCTGTATTTAATCTCCTCATTAACTTCCTCTATTTTTTATAGCCTCATGGATATGTTTACTCATCTTATGGACTTCCTTGGTTCTTCATTGTATTTTATCTATAAAATTCTATTCCAATTTGTGGAAAACTCCAGCGATGATACTCAAAGATAATTTTTCCCAAATTAGTAAAGTGATTAAGGGGTCATTATATAGTCTATGAAACCCAAAAAACTTACTATTATGGAAATTATTACTCACCCATTTGTGAATATCCTTCCACATACTATTATCCTTCATAGAACCATGTACCATGAACATCCTCCATATTCAACCTGGAAACACCATATTATGACCTCACCTTCTTATGCAATCTCATGAACCTCCTTCATTGAATCCCAACTAAAATATCTTTTAATGATCATGAAATATTCTTAAGAAACAAACCCCTATCATATACTGCCATCTGTGAGATCCCTATATAATGTTTCTTTTCATGAACCTACTATACGTGTGCGCATGCTAAGTAGTTTCATGAGCTATAAAATACAAACTATGTGGATTCACATAAAATATATGGCCATCTAATTAAAAACCTATCTTTTAAATTTTTAGGATTGAACTCTGAACATTGATTTCTTCAAAATTAAATCCCCATAAATTTGAAAAACACTTGGAAAAAATTCCACAAACCAAACACTTGATTTGGAAATAAAAAAGTTGGATATTTATCAACTAATTTTGTTAACAAAGACACAATATTGGAAAATGACCCTATATGAACGATTTTGGAAAATACCCTGGTTATTGGTCACCCCTATACCCATGGTTTTTTAAAAAAACATGGGTATCGGGATTGGTTTAGAACCTATACCCATGTTTTTTGGAGACTATGGGTATAGATTGGAAATTCCCACCTATACCAATAGTTTTTAAAAAACCATGGGTATAGGGTTTAGTTCAAGACTTATACCCACGGTTCTCAAACAAACTGTGGGTATAGGTCAAACCTATACCCATGGTTTCCAAAAAATGTGGGTATAGGGTTTTGTTAAAATCCTATACCCATGTATGTCAAATAACCATTGGTATAGGTCATTCTTGTAGACATGGTTTTGGTAAACCGTTGATATAGATTTTCCGTGTAAGTGTGTGGGGAAACATTCCCGCAAGACAAAAAAAATTTCACCGAAAAACCAATTTCCAAGGTTCTCCTCCTATTGCCATGATTTATATATATATATATATATATATATATATATATAAAAGTAAATATATATTTATGTATCGATAACCCAATGTGTTGTAGTGGTTAGGTGTGTGGACTGTATACATGCAGTCTAGGTATCGAAACCAGTTGCAATAAAATTTTTAAAGCCTACACCCATGGTTTCAAAACTATGGGTATAAGGTTATTGACATTGTGGAATAAACCTATTCCCATAATTCATAACCATAGGTATATCATTTTCAAACTATGTCTATAGCTCAAATATATACTGATTTCATAATCTCCCATGGTTCTCTAAAACATGGGTATAACCTATACCCATGATTTTATATGCTATAGACATGGTTCAAAACCATGGGTATATGGTCATTTTTTTAATAGTGAGAATAACCCAAAAACATGGAAATACCTTTAGTATGAATTTGTTTCCAATAATCTTCCTCTTTGAGTTTGTTAAAAATACTTTAAAACCACGAAAAAACATATTGAAAAAATGTGTGCACCTCCATCTTTAACCATTAACCATATTTTAAAAATCCAAAATAGTGATCAAAGACTTACTCAAAATGTAATCTAATCTCACATGATCCATGATATGTGTGAGAAACAATAGTACCATATAAATATCATCAATGGATCACAGTATTCTTAATTCCACTTTTAGAACCTTTATCGATACCAAATGTAATCAAAACCAATTTTTCTTCATTGTCGATACGAATTATTTTTTGGATCAATAAAAAAATGTATTGAGTGAGGATATTGAAAAGGAAACATCCTCAACCACACATGGTAAAATTATTTCATCAAAAACCCAAAAACATCCTTTCATGGTTTGTATTCAATGATGGAATAAATTCAACATATTCATGATTTAAAGTCCCCCAACATCCTTTATCTTCTTGATTTAACATAGAAAATATTTCCGCTTTCAAGAAGTTACAATCCCTTATAACTGTATTGAGTATTCACTTCCCTATTTAAGAACAATATCTCTCCATTTTTTTAAAGAACCCAAAGGTCACATGTTAAAGTTCTACAAGAGGAAATGAAATGTCAGCTGCATACAGGTAAATTTCCAACAAACCTCATGGAGTGGGGTTCCGCATACACACATCTTAAGTGTGGGAGTTCAAATAGACTCTAAGATCTAGAAAATTCCATTCAATTTTTTTTTTGGGTAATGCATTTTTCAATATTTCTATGACTTTATGTTATGTAGGCACATACTTTAACTTCACCAACCCATGCCCTAATTTTTCCATAATAAAATTATATTGCTTTCAATTTTATTTTTATTTAATTGATGGATAGGATTTTAAATAATAATAATAATAGAAATTTAATTTTCCTAATTTATTCTAATAAGATATATCACTTCAACTCCCATGTCTCCAAGCTATTAAATTATCCATAGTAATTGTGTGCAGGCTTGAGTGGCCATAAAATATTCATCTTCTATAGATTTTTCATAAATTTATTCACATTAATTATAAATAAATGAAATGAAAAATCAACTAAGATTAAATAAAACACCTAATGATGATTACATACCATCCACTGAACCTTCATAATTGGCATCTGTATATCTCAACAACTCATTTTTTAGTGTTGAATTGTAAAGAAAACAAAAATCCACACTGTATTTGATATATCATATTATTCTTCTCACTATTATAAAGTATATTTATTTTTTATTAATCTGATACTATGCCACCTAAAAATTTGGAATTTTTTTTCAGGTTTTTTTATGTATAAATGGATTTAATGATCTTCTTGTATTCTATGAAACTGAATAATTATCCATAATCGACCCCTAAAAACATCATTCATGTAGAAAATGGTGTTTTCATAACCTTGGAATCATCAAATCTAAACCTTCTTAGAACCACCTTGGAATATTTAAATATTTAAATAATTGTACAGTGACCTTCTTATATCTCCTACAAACTGAGGTAAAATTTAATCTTATAAATCCTTGATATTTCAAATTCACACTTCATAAATTCAATAAACTACTTTCACTATGATTAATTTGATCCACAAAAGATTATATCATCCATATATACTATCACTAACATCCATTGATTACTCCCATTTTTTGATAAAGAAATTTCAATCAACTCCACCATGTTGGAAACTAATCTTCTTCATGTATTGATAAAGTTGTAAATACCATGATATTGTTGTATGCTTCAATCCATAAAACACTTTCTTCATAGATTTTTTTTTATTTTTTTCCTAATAAAGGAGAAAATATGTTGGTTTTTAAATGTACATCTCTTCTTTTAAAACTAAATTCAATTTTATTTATTTATCTCTCATTTAGAGAAAATTGAATTTACCTTTAAATTATATTTCCAAGAATAGTATAATTGTCTCTAATATTGAAATAGGTGTAAATTTTTCATCAACAACAATCCCTACTATCCAAAAGTACACCTTTCACAAGAGGATTGATTTTTTTAAAATCACCTTGTCAACTTCATCTGGATTGTTACAGAATACCAATTTTGTCCTAATGATGTTATTGTCAATCATCCTTGAAACAATATCCCATGTATGTTTTTTTATTTAGTCGATCTCTTCATTCATTTCTTGAATCCAATTCTCATATTTTTTATCTTATTTAAAACATTTCATCTCTACCTAATATAAGAAAGTATTTTTTTATAAAGAATTAATTCTACTATTCAGTACAAGGGATGTATGGTCACTAATAATATTATTCCAAAAAATTTCAACTCAATATTCAAATTTTTATAGAATTTAGTCTAACTTCTTCTTTATCATCATTAATGTACTCTTGATTTTTCATTAGGTTCTTTTTCTCCCTCTGAGATTCTCAACTCTTCAACACTATCATCATAAATCTGCTCACTAATTTACTAAATTGTTTTTTCATTTTCCACTATTGTGAAATCATTTCTTTCAAAAACCATTCCTATAATTTTATTAAAGCATTTATCTTATTTTCTTTTTCTTGATTTTCTATGTAAAATTAATTCAACTCCACAATATTGATTTTTCTTATGTTTTACATTATTGAGAATGATACACTTACTTATGGAGATTTATAAGTATATAGATATTGGATTCTTTCCAGACCACACTTTTATGAAGTATTTTCCTCTCATATATTAAAAAGTATATTTTTCGTAATGTAGACTGATCTCATGGTAGCTTCCTTCCAAAATTTCTTTTGTAGGTTTTGTTCAATAAGAATCATTCAGGGCATGTTTTTTATGATCTGATTTCACCTCTGAATCACATGATTTTTTGAGGAGTTTTCATTATTGGGACGTAGTGACTTATCCCTTTTTTTTGATATAAATTTATACCTGTTTTTTTTTGTAAAATATATGCCATTATCAATTTTTTTATTTTCGAATTTTTTACCCAAACTTGTTTTTGGCCTCTATTGAATATTGTGTTATAAAAAAAACACCTCAGGATTGTGAGTAATGACCATAACCAATGTTATCCTACTATAATTTTCAATGGAAATAATGTAGGATCTCTTCACATCAATATCTTTTGGGTTGATAGGTCAACACACATCAATATTTCTGAATTCAAGCACTCTTATTAAATTTTTCTATTTTTCCTTATATATATATATTGAGTAATTTTCACTTTTTTAAAATCATCACATGTTTGTGTATACTCATGTGATATTTTAGGGATATCCTAGGATCCACCATTTTTATAAGATCTTAAAGTATGGTTAGGTCAAATGACCATGGAATTTATGACACAACCTATTTTTATCTTCATTGGATAGAAATAAAATATATTCTTCTTTAATTATAAGGTTGATATTCCCCTTCCTGTTATTCCATTTTAAAAAAACAACAAAATATTTTCCCATGATAGTATATATCTCCTTGGAAAAGTTTATTTCATACCCATTATCACACAGTTTACTAAAAGTTAGCAAGTTGTAATTGAGACCTTCAACAAAAAATACATTTTTGTATCTTATATATTTTATCCCAAATTTTATTTCCCTTGATACAATAATATTTCATCCTTTATTGTTATTAAAATTGATGAATCATTTTTTAGTACTTTATGACTATGAAATTACCCTTTTTCCCGTTATATGGGAAGTAAAATTACTATCAAAGGTCTAAACACTAGAATGATCTGACACTTTCACAGAAATTTCATCATTCAATTCTTTCTCATCTCTTTCCTTTTCAATAAATGTCTTTGGATTCACACATAGCATTTATATATATACTTTATATTCCGCAAATTATGATTTAACTACATTATTATAAAAATATAAAAAGAAATTCTATATTATCATCTGACATTATGTTTCCTTTAGCTACTATATACCACCACTTTGTGTCCTCATAGATATATTTATATACATTATTAATGTGTAATTCCTCAACATATATCCATTTCTTCAACACTAGAAATAGTGACCATCTAAATCATGCTCAAAATATCGAACTATTCCTTTATAAATCATTTTATCTTATAACCTTTGATATATTTTTTCTTTGAAGTAAATATTTTTTTAACGCCATATCTTTTCGGAATAATAACATTTTATAAGAGGTGCCTTCCTGTGGGTTATTTCTATATCACTGATTGTATTTTGGGCTCTCATAGTATTTTAATTTTGATTCATACACAAATTTTCCTTAACGTTAAAGTGAGTTCTTGTGGTATGGAATCAAACATTAGTTCTTGTTTTTTGTGATGACACCCAACATTAGCTTTGTGATTTTGATGAGTCATTTTTTTGTCATGAAAACCCTTTTCCTATTTTTAAAGACCTCCGTGCACCATTTTCTCTTTTTTCACCTATGTGTTCTACATTACTAATGTAATACTAGATTTAAATATTCTATTATAATCTTTAACTTTTTCTCATAGGATAAAAACATCATCCTCAAGAAATTAAATTTGTTTAACCCAATATTTTAATATCTTAGTAAGAAAATTGATAACATAAATATATTATTTAACATTGAGCTTCTAATCAATGACCTTGTTATAGTTTTTTGGGTTTTTATATTTGATATTCTCCATTTAATTCTTCATATTGAAATTCTACACATATTATTGCTACAAAAAGAGTCTTTCATCATGAACCACTCTGTTGGATTTCTTAATTTTGGATCTCCAAATATCCTTCTCTTTAATATATACCTCTAAATATACCTAGAGATCAAATAATTATTATAATTACCCTTAATCATCATAACTATCTTTAAATTTTTAGGAATTTTCCATCATAACCACCATAGAATATTCATGGTGATATATGTATTCCTCATTTTCATCTACCTCAGTTTCATCAGATTTATCGTCTTACGAAAGAATTTTACTTTTCATAAAGAAGATTAATTTTTAAATTCTTATACTTTTCACATTGGATGAATATTTATTCATGGGAATCTCATCTTCATTAGAATCATATTGGAACATTTTGAGAATTTTTTAGCAAGGTGTCCAACCCATCCACATGGAAATAATAGGAGTGGAATCTTCCCTTTGAAATTTCCTTATCCCCTTTTAAAATTTTAGAAAATTAATTACATAACCACATCAACCTATTCTTCTTACCTACCATCATTTATGGTGAGCTTTTTTATGGACTTGAATTTAACTTCCTTATACTTCCCCCTTTTCATAGCCTTATTATCATTGTTTTTTCCTATCTTATGTGATAAGAGTAATATGGAAACTATCCTATGTTATATCCTTTATCCTAAAGATTAGTGACTTTTGGATTAAACTAGGGTAGAAGTATTATTAGGATGAACATGAAAACATCCATAAAATTGAGGGTTTCTTTGAGACCATGCATTTCGTCCATAATAACATTTAACCAATCGAAGAATTTATTAATAGGTTCATTCGGTTTTATCCTCATGCCCCTTATACTTATTCCATAGAACTTATAATTTTTCTTCTCATACGTTTGATCACATTCATAGATATTGATCATATTTTCCAACATGGTATGTGAAGATTTATATGTCACCAAATTTATATAAATTATGTTGGATTTGAACCCTAATAAAGCATGAATACCTTAAGATTCATCATAAAGTTATTTATAATATTATTTTAATAGATACCCACTATCAATACTAACTATAATACCATGAATCACAAATGTATAAAAATCATTTCATAATGATTAAAATTAATGTTCCATTTGATTCTTCCTTAGTTGAAATTGATTTCCCTCAAAGATCAGAGTCCCTTTGTTATTAATTGCTTTAAGTTATCCCATAGATAATGAAAAGAACCAACATTAAACTTTATATTCAATACCAATTGTTTGAACCATTATATTAAATACCTATATATTGGGGTAAATATGGGTATAATGAATTAAAAAAATTCAACTTTTTATCCTGTTTCATCATAAAAAACTCTATCCTCTAAATTAACATTTTTATTAAAATGTACACTCTTGTAGAAGAAAGTGAAAAACCATCAAATAAAAACAGGAGAATAATACCCTACAACATCATTAATGTTTGACTTCAACATATTGGAGTCATCCTCCATATATAAATTCCAGGAAAGTTCATTTACCTTTTTATCGGGATCATCTCTGATTTTATCTTTAAATTTATAGACCAATTTGGCCCACGTCTTCATGAAATCTTCCACCATTATCTTTTTTGCATTGAAGCCTCTGGTTGCGATTGGGTGTTTCTTGGTGATCTATTCCTCCTGCTTTTTCTTAGTGTCCACTTGAATTAGTTCACCATTAAACCTTTCTACATCCTCTTTATAATAATTAAAATACAAGACCTTCTCAAGAATACTTTCATCAGAGTGCATAAGATGGTCAAATGGATCATCCATGCCCTCTGCGACAGCATCCCATTCCATGCCAATCGTGATAAACACTAGTTCTCCCTCATAAACCTCCTTACCCTCTTGAGGTTCAAGAAGAGGGGTAGTAAAAACCACTGAGACATCTAAGTTATAATGTTTTTCTTCATTTTAATCAACCATCTTACCCAATCCTTTCTCCTTTGGCCTAGGATCCTCAGCCATTCTAGATCCACACACCAGGTCAACCTATTTCTCTTGTGATTTTTTAAAAGGATAACCCTTAATTACATTTTCCCTCCCTTTTTAGATGATCTAGTCTCTATAGGATTCGGGAGGTATGAATAATCCTTGCGTAATTTAGAATTTCTCCTCTTGCGCACAATACAGTTACCTCAATCCCTATTTTATTTTTGTCCCTTCTTCTTCGTTGGGTTGTAGATACCTCTCCTGAATCCTACTTATTCACTTTACTCCAAGGGTAGGCCATCGCTATCCCCCTCCACAGACTCCATCCTTGGGGGCCAGACATCCCCATGGACACTGGATCAAGAGGGACCAATCCCAGAACATCAAAATAGAAACTGATGTGAATCTGGGGAAGAGTCATATTTAGATTAGCTCTTCCCCCCACCCCTCACCCACATCCCCGGTTCACCTGGTTCTCTTGGTGCACCTGGTGCTCCCTTCATCTATATGTTGATCCCCCTTCCTTTCGTTTCCTCAAGACCCTTTCCTTCCATAGAAACTTTTGCATAAGAAGGAGTACTCGAAGGCTCCACTGCTTTGGTACCCCTGACTCTGAAACAGCCTCTCCAAACCCTCTAATCCATGGATCCGCCATATGCACCCCCACATATTTTGTCACATACACCTGATTTTCCACTCAGTTTGTATCATGCAGAACCACTATGTCTTCCCTCACACTACCATTATGGATCAACCCATGGCTGGAAGGAGGTTCATCCAGGTCCTGACTCAATCTGCTAAAGACTTGAGAAACCGTCGGGTTGATCTAATGCACCAAATCCTTCTTCATAGGGTTGGATCATCCAAGATCAATCTATTGTAGATCCCTGGGTTACTGGCGGTGGGAACCCCCTATGAACCCTTTCCTCCATTAACATCCAAAACACTAGGCCATTGCTCCAAAACCTCTTCCTCAAACACCTCAGAATCCTTATCGTGGACACTGCCCATCCTCCTCACAGATGTCTGAGAACCCCTTTGATAGACGTGAAATAAGTGTCCCAAGCACTTACATCCAAAACAAAAATCTGTCCAGGATTCATATACCACCCACTACTTACAATGATACTCCTTGCCCACTATGATCCACACAAACTCAAATGGGGGTTTGGACACATCCATTTCCACACAAACACATAGATTAACTGGGTGACAGAGAGCCTCATTCTGACTGTCCGAGCACATATATCTTCCAATTATATTCCCTCACATATGCATAAAAAAGGGTTCTGGAATGGTAGGGGGAGATTGGGAAAGCTTACCCAATTATTCATTATAGGAGTATCACGATGTATATGAAAATTGATGGACAACCAAAATAGGTAAAAAATGAAGTCGTTGAAGCTATGAGGAGCATATGACCAGGCCTTGATGAGATCCACCTTCAAAGAAAAATGAACCATTATGTGCCTGTTATCTAGAAGACCCACCATCACTCTATCTTGTAACTCCCAAGGACTGAAGACGTGCATGTTTAATGAATTAACAGAGGGGCATCGCTATTTAAACCTATAAATCAAGGTATGATTTAGTGAATATGAGGATTCTAGGAACTCCTTAGTAGATAGCAGAAGATTAGGTCACCCATCAAGTGTGAGATAATTCTCTACATACCTCTTATGTGGAACACCATCACGATATGCCACTAGGAACTTCCTATGTGACGTTATTACTCTGCATACATCCAACATGGGACAACATTGTAGACTGGATTATCCACATACTATCCCAAAAACATATAGAGAATCATTAATTCCTATGAGCATTTTTTAGAAATTTACAAAAGACAGGAAAAAAACTAATAATATCTAAATATATGTAGTAAATAGGTATTACTTGGTTGAACCCATGATACAATTTAGTAGAATTTACGAAAACATAGTGAATGAAAATTAAAGTAAAGGTTTTAGAATCAATGAGAGAAGATATGGTAAGAATTTAAATATATGGGTTTGTGTTCTAGTGAAGTGAAATGATAATTTGTTCATCCGTTTTATTATCAGCATAAAAAATAGAGTCATTGGTCTGGGTACTCTCTCCAAATATTAATAATGTCCTTATTCTTATGGTCATGTACTTGGGTTTCTTACTAAGTTAGGCTTCTTGAAAAAATATTTAAATATAATCAATATTAATCATGAAATTTTCATGCATAATTCAAAGTGATCATCCCTGATCTTGAAAAAACTTCCCAAATTCAAGTTCAATGATCATGCTACAAGAAATAATAAAAGAGATTTAGAATTGAAATATGAATGCATAGCCTAATAATGGGATAAAATATAGAATAAATTCTACTAACACACTCCCCATTTTATTACATCACTTGGAACATGAAGGATTACCCCTTATGTATGTCGTGGGGGATTAAACAAATAAAGTAAATCTAAAAAAGTTGTGCAGTTGAAGTATGGACTATCAAAAGACTCTATAGAAACATAACTTCATACTTAGGTCATAATCCTCCTTGATTAACTTTTTTGAAACCAATCATTCATATTTATAAGATAAAAATTTCCATTTATTTCATATAATTCGTTCTTTATATACCATAGTAAAAAATAAATGAAATCCCCTAGAGAGTATGAAAAATAAGATATTTAAATCAAATGTTGACCATGACTTGACAACATGAAATATGTTTCACTGCATGAATGATGTGTCTCTTTCTTCAAAAATTATTTTCCTGAAACATTCATAACTTGAGAAGTGTATTCCTGACATTAATGATGTTCTATGATTATTTTTACCATGGAATCCTATATGACTCTTTTATTTATCATAAAATTACTCCATCTAAAGTGTAAATTTGAGATTAATAGTGTGAATAATTCTCTTCCCAGATACTTCACTTTTTCCATCTTTAATATTTTAGTGTCACATCATGATAATTTGTGTCATAGCGTGAAGTTCCTCCTTCTCTCTTCTTATTAATTTTATTATTTTTCCTTTAAATTTTAATCCAATTACTCCATTCTATAAAATGAATAACAAAATGAGTATTTTTGAGTAATGTTAAAATTATTAACAATATTTAAAAATTAAAATAATAAAAAATGTATGAATAAAATTTATGCTTCAAATTCCCCTGCACATAAAAAATTCTTGTCCTCAAGCATGCAGTCTTAGCATCATCACAAATTAACATCATTCTACTAATATTTAAATTTCAATGAAAACATTTTATTGATTATCAATGAAAATAAACATTCAATAACCATATAAGTGAACATATAAAACTCTTCATTTTCCAATGAAAAAATTTTAATCATGTATTTTACTCTTCCTCTGTTGAAATGAAAATTCCACTCCTCTTTTCCATTACGTTTTCTAAATTAATAATTATTGTGCATGCCCATCATGATCTAACTTTCATTAAATTATTTTTTCTCATAATTCAAGGTAATGGAGGTAATAATAGGTGTGGTTATAACTTAAGTACATGTCTGTTACCATAGGTTTGTAAAGCTTCTACAATCTCCCCCATGTGAAGAAAACATTGTAAAATAATCATGAGGAAATAAAAATAATGATAATATGACTCTGTGGATGATGTTTGGTGGAATATAATGTGAAAAATAATAATGATAAAAAAGGAGGTTTTACAATAACGTATAATTCATGACACTTTGATGTAAATTTCAATGAAAATTCTCCCTTTTAGTTATAACATTTCCCCCTTTTCAAACTCAAATTAGGCTTATAGAGTAGTGAAGTATAAGGAATGATACACCATCTCTTTTTTTATTTTTTCCTTTTATTTTTTTTCTATTTTTCTTCAATTTTAAATTTTCTGAAACCCAACCCCAAATGATCAAGATCATTGGTAAAATAATGGTGATTTTTTACCCTGCTAAGATGAAAAACTTGTTTATTTTTTTATCTCAAGAGGGTGAGAAATGGAAGACAAAGAATAGAATCATGAGCCTCTCAACTCCTATAGAAAAAAAACCCAACACTTTATTCAATGTAAAAATTACCTTCCCACTATGAACATCCTATCCCCCACACTTATTTCTATAAATATCATTAAAATACCTAGAGTAAAGGTATGAAGTGAATTATTTGATTTTAATGTGGATCTTTTTAACAATGTTCATACATGGATTCTATGGGATAAAATTAAGATTAATGTAAAATGTGGTCTAAGGATAAAGGGATAACAAAAAATTCCAAAATCATTAAAATATAATTTTTATTATTATATATTCGATAAGATTCTATGAAAATTCTAGATGAAAACATGTCTTGAGTATCAATAATAAAATTTACTCAGGAAATAATGGAATTTTTTTTTCTAGAAGCCTATCAGAAATAGAAACCTATGATAAAGAGTCAATAATTCAAGTAAATGAATTTTAAAAACAAATTAATAAAGAAAAATATCAAAAATTTAAAACATACCAAATCTGAAAGAAATTTCATTTACATAAACCAACTTATTCCGTTAAATAATCATTTTTCTAATTCATTACCCTATTCTTAACACTGCCCATTTATTCCTCATTTTACTCATCTAATCATGTCAACAATGAAATTTTAAAAAAATGACATAGTGTTTATCCAAATAAACATTTTTCTCCTAGATCAAAATATAAAAAAATTCCAATTGGGGCATGAAATTTTCATTTTAAACACTTTGAAAAAAAAATCATAAAAACTGGGAAGTAAAAGAAATGATAAATTTAATGTGTTACTCACCTCTTATCCTGAAGATATTGGGTTGACAACTATAAAATCTGAAGATCTATTATATATGTTCAACCCTAAAATTATTCATTGAATGAACCAGTATCTGAAGACATGAATTTTCCTAGATATTATTTAGTTAATTAAAATTTTCTTTGTTCCATTATGATAGACCTTAAAAACAAGTTAAATTACAAGACCATTTCAATTAAGTATAAAAAATATAGGGGATGTGATCTTACACCTAGAAAGAAAAAATAAAAAAACATAAAATCTTGTGTTTCCATTAAAAAGTTATTTTTTAATGTCATTTTCTTAACTTTTCCTCATATTAGTTAAAGTGACTGATGATTATTATGGATTTATCATGTCTAGATCAATTAGTGGTTTCCGTTTTTATCTATCAATATGTATGGAACTGATACTTCCCCTACAAATAATCATTCTCTCCCTTGTGACAACACTTTCCCTACTTAAATCAGGATGATCCACAAATTGTTATTTTATTTGAGAAACTAAAATTTTGGTTGTTGAGAATCCATACTTGTCTTCCCTCTTTAAGAATTCATGATTTGGATACTTCTCCTTCTTCCATGATCTTATCCCTTTAATTATTTACTTTTATTGTATATTTTTCTCCATTTTCCTAAATATAGAAAATATATACCTCTATTTTATTTTTAATAATAGAGGTTGTATATTATTTTTCCTAAATTATAGAAAATTCCTCTAATTACAACTTACTATCCTCCTCCAGTTATTCCACATATTACACTATATTCTTCACCACTCAGTGAATGTTGAAAGTGACTTGCTCCCCACCAACTCTCAAGCATAGCCCACAAATTTATGCATCTATTAAAGCAATTATAGGGGCCAAAAATAGACTCCCAAATATGAGAGATGATAGTTTTTATGAAATTTTTAATATGAAAATGTATACATGAAAGATGAACATGATCACTTCTTCCTGAATATCCTTAATCATTCATCTGGGGTACTTCACTATCGAATATTATAACTGTATTGAAACCCTTGTTTTATCCATTTAAGATAATCCCAAGATCTGGAAATTTGTTTATAACATGATGTAAATGCTTTAAAATAAATCACATAATGCATTAAATTTTTTTTATACACAATATTTATAGGAATTTAAAATCCATATAGGTCTCATTATTTATTTTGTAAATCCAATTATATCACTACATATCATTCCCTCATGAGTGGTATGGTTCCGATCTCTATAGTTTTCTTATTTTGAGATGAAAATTATTTCTTAAATTGTGTATACATAGGAATGTTCACTATTTATTATACAAAAGGGATGTTAATATGTATCTTTATAAATTATTCAATAAATTTACCTGAATTTGTTTCAAATTTATCTTGATTAAACCTCTCTAGAAAGGGGAGTATTATATTTTGAGGTGGTGGATGTTTTACCTTATTTTCTTATTCATCTAAATAATCTTCCTCCTTCTCCTATTATTTGTTTTATTTATATTTTTATACCTGTTATTCAGGTAGTTTTCAACTCATTTTAGAGATATATTTGGAGGTTTTACCACTTCTCAGATTTATTGATGTTAATTCTACTCATTGGTGAACATCTGTATCACCCAACAAAAATCCACTAAGACATTATTTATATTAGATAGAAATCATTCTAACCTATAATTCCAGACTACTTAGTGTAGCATTTTGATCTTTCAAGTCTTTTTTAGGTTCTTTATGTTCCCTCCAATCATGATCATAATTATGTTTAATGTCTCTTCTAATGTGTCGATTTGGCTCTTAAGTGATGTTCCATGTGGTACTTGATATCCTGGAGCAGTATATTGAAATCCTTGACCTTATTGTTGTTGTGTTCAAAAACGTTAAAATGGATTTCCATGATTATAATTGGAATTATTCACTTCTTTAGTATACCAACCAAGTGGTTGGTGCTGATCCATAATGGTGTCCATTCTTTTGTTCAAGGATTCCATTTATGCCATCAACCATATATTTTTATCAACCAACTGAACCCCTATTTATTTCCTTACTTTAAACTTCCATTTGAACCTATTTCTTTCCATTTCATCTAATAGGATGTATCTTTCTTCCAGTGACTTATTCATCAGTGATTCGCTCTCAAGAACATCCACAATTGACCTATTTCTTGGTGAAAACCCTTTTTTTAATTTATAACCAAATATAAATTACAAGATGATTGCATTTTATAATTAAGTCTATGAGTCTCTCTCATGAATTATAAATTTTTTCATTTTCATATTGATTGAAATATAGAATATTGATGTGAATATCCATTTATTTAGAAGGGGGGATAATTGAGTAAAAATGTTTTTTACGAACTCATCTCATGTGGTAATGGAATGAGGTATAAGACCTTGTATTTATTGTCATACCATTTACATTAAATTAAATCTAAATAAATGTAACTTCACTGCATACCTAGACACATTTTTTAATTGATAAGTATTATATAGTCTAATAAATCTGCCTAGATTTGTATCTAGGACTTCATGTGGTGGATTAAGAAAGTGAATAGAGTTGGAAATATTTTGGATGATCATGAGTTTGATCTTAAAATGGTTGGATGGAATAGGATGTAGCAGAATTATTATTTGTATCCCCATGTTTTATGGTCTCACATTATCTATGATTATTCCCAGCCCTAGGAATCTTTCTTGTACACCTCCAAAAGATTGTTCAGTTTTCTCATTCTCAGGCATCATTACTCCTTTCTTTTTCTGTCATCTCAATATCACAATCAAGGGTCTATTTGAATTTTCTTGAGTATAATTATCAATCATAAATAATTAATCCTAAAACACACAGCATGAACACACCAAGAATAATATAGAAAAATAAATAATAAAAATTAAAATAAAAACAATTAAAATTCATAAATCTACTTTGAAACCATCCCCAGTAACGACATTATAAATTTAGCTACCCATAGGGAATCATTAATTCCTTTCGAATGAAATAAATTTACAAATTTTGAAAATAATTAAACAAAAGTGATACTATCTAAATGAATTTAGTTCATAGTGAGTTCATGGTTAAACCCATGATATGGTTTAGTATAATTTTAGATATTTGAGTGAATGAAAATAAAAGTAAAGTTTTGGGATTCAATGAGGGAAGACATGCCAAGATTTTTAATTTTAATGTTTGTGCGCAGGTAGAGTACAATGATAATTTGTTTTGCAATTTTGTTTTTTGAATCACAAAAAAGGAAGTACTTAGTCTTGGTAGTCCCTCTCAGACTTAATAATTTTCTTATTCTTATGGTAAAGTACTTGGGTGAATTATTAGGTTAGGTGTCTTGAAGATTTATTTAAATATAATAAATATAAATCTTCGAATGCTCATGAATAATTCAAAAATTATTATCCATGAATTTGAAAACAGTTCCCAAATTCAATTTCAATGCTCACGAGACAAGAAAGAGGAAAGATATTTAGAATATAAATATGAATTAATAACCCACAATAGACTAGAATAAAGAATATATTCCACTAAAATACTCCCCCTTTGATTATATCACTTAGAACCTGAATAATTACACCATCATGCTAGTTATGAAGAAGTAAAAGAATAAAATAAATCTAACCAAGTAGAAAAATAACAATATATCCTAGAAAAATACTGTGAATTAGTACATTTCTAACAGGTTTGGATGATCCTCAATACCCTTATTTATATTAAAACCTTCTTAATTATATAATAAAAATTACCCTTTAATTCATCCAAGTATTTTATGAGATCGTACTATCAAACAAGAAGGAAATCCTCTAAATATTATAAAAAATTAGATCTTTAAATATATTGGTAACTATGGATTCACAAAATGAAAGATGTTTCATAGAAAGAATAGTTTGGATTTATCTGCAAAAAATATTTTCCTCAAACTTTTATGTAGTGAAAAGTGTGTTCATAGTGTATTTTATGTTTTATGATGATTTACATCATATCTTCCAACTCAACCCTTCTGTACCTCTTGATGTAACTCCAAAAATGGTGTGAATTTTATATTCACAACATGAATCATTGTTTCCAAGATTCATAAATTCTCAATAACTTTAATCTTTCGACATCACTTTTTGATTCCTCATGTCACAGTGTGAACTTCCTCATCCTCTATTATTCTTAATTTTATTGTATTTCCTTCAAATTTAAATCCACTTCTTCACTACCCATAAATAAATAAAATAATTTTTATTTGGAAAAAATGTTAAAATTATTCACATGATTTAATTTTCAGAATCATAAACAACATAAGAATGAAATTTAAGAATCATATCTCTGTGAACTTACTCCATGGGGTTCTAACCTCACATCTCTACTTACTCATCTTGTATACTTATCTCACGCTATGTGGTACTGTATCAATGAAATTCCATCTAGATTTGTGGAAAAATATAACAATAATCCTCTAAGATAATTTTTCATTCTACATAATGAAGTGATTAGGGGGCCCTTATATAGGCCATGAAACTCTAAAAACCCACTACTCAAAAATTAATACTCACCCCTTTATAAATATTACTAGGTGTATCTTTATCCTTCAAAGATTTATGCACCACACACACTATCAATGTTCTTCCTGGAAATGCCTTATTTTTACCATGCACTTCCTATATGTCCTCATAAACCTCCATCAACGAATATTATCTAAAAACTCCTATCACTATCATGAAAACTTTCTAGGTGGAAAACTCATACTACATACTAAAATACATGATCTCTCATTATAGTATAACCAACCATGATCCCAATAATCTGATTCACCCGCTATGTTGTTTCCCAAGATACCATATGGATTCTTGTAGCTACTATGAAAACCACATGGTCACCTAATGAAAAACCTCTCTTTTATTTTTCTGTAATCAAATACCAAAAATTTAATTCCCCTATAATTCATTCCTAGATATTTGTAAAACACTATAAATAACCATTTACAAAATACCCATTTGAAAAAAAAAACAGGCTGTAACTTTGTCAACAGAATTGTTCAATAAACACAGCAACCCAAAAACATCAAAATACCAAAAGAAGGGATTTTTTTCTCCAAATTGGATTTTATACTATAAAAGAATACTATATACCTAGATGATTCTCAAATAAGGTAATATTTATCTAAAAACTAAAAAACATTTATGCTGAAAAATCTATCTCGACTACTCCTAAATAAAAAAAATATTTTTTTGGTTATTATTGGTTCTATTTGATATTTGGTCATAAAAAAATTAGCGCTAGCATAAATTTTTAGTGTGAGAGAATAATAAAACTCCATAATTTTGGGTTAGAAGAGTTAAATTTAAAATAATACCTATTATACTAAAGCTTATTTTAGAAAAGAAGTAGAATTTTTCCTATAAGAAAAATTGGTTATCTTGGTAACTTTTTTGATTAATAAAACAAAGGTGGCCATAGTTAAGATGATTAATTGTATACAATATCCATGACTAAATCATATGTTTAATATAATATAATTCCCCAGAAATTACAAAACAAGGTAATAAAATAAGATAAGTATGTCATGGGGGTAAAATAGTAGAATACTGCTAAGAAATATTCTTCCAAGAATTCAATGCAAATAGTAGAAGTGGATGTTACACCAAAAAAAAGAGATGTTTATATTGTGGTATAAAAGAACATATTGTGGATCACTCTAAAAAATTGATATAAAGATAAAAGAAATCAGTATTGATTATAAATGGGAATAAATACAAGAAATGGATAACTATATTGGTTTAGTGGTTTACATTCCAGATGAAGGGAAAGATAGATTACTAAAAAGGGTAATTTAAAGGTCGATGAATATTTTTTTGGAAGGTGAAAATTGTTATGGAATTAAACTAATGGGTGCATAACATGGATGACCAGATAATAATAGTTATTAAAAGAATCACCAATGAGTCCAAGTACCAAGAATTATACTAAAAAAAGGGAGTCCACAAAGATGAAAAGGTTTTGACTACTCCAAAAGAGTGATTGTAAATATGAAAATAATAGATAGAATTGTCTAAGAAAATAGAGCTAGTATAAACTAATAAATTTGATCAAATAATTAAAGTAATTAACTATGCTCCAAATAAGAATAAATTTCAAGAGGAAGAGAAATACATGTTTCCAAAAATTTTACAGAGTTGGAAAATCAAAGGTGATGTAAGTATAAAGAGTACTTGAAATTTAAGAGGTAAAAAATAGTTCCTAATTTTAGAAAAAGTACCATATATTTTGTTCAAATTAATGAGCTAATGGAAGATCACATTTTTTCCATTATTGTCTGTTTGTAATATAGTGTACAAGGAATTGAAGGTAAAGCATGGAAAGGAAGAACTAAACTAAATATATGATCATTATACATATATTACAATCATCCATTATGGAATAATTCAACTAATATCATGTTTCCTCCTTACAAAACATCATTTTCAACACATCAATTGATATATAAATTTAACTAGTTTCTTAAATTATTGAAGTTTTTTTAAGAAAAAAATCCATGATGAAGACTTTCAGAGTGTAGACCTTAAGTGGAAGCTACAAAAGTGTCACTTAATTTTTTTTCTCTTTATATTTAAATTTGGAAGGCTCGACATCCTTTACAAAAAAAATTGAATTCTGAAGTATGTTGATCACTTTAACATGTCTATTTTTATTGATGTTAAAACTAGTAACCATGGCAGAGTAAATATTTTAAAAAAATTGGTTTGAAGTTGGGAAAGATGATGTTTCACCCCAATTTTTTATGTATTATCTTAAGTTGATTACATGTTCACAAAACTTCTTAAAAATAAATTTCTATATCACCTATGTAAAATAAAAGTTGGTTCCAAATTTAGAATTATATATTGATAGATTTATTGTATAGATTTATCTATTTTTTTATAATATGATCAATTCTCACATAGACATAGTGTTGATTAATTTATTTCATTTTGATAATAAAAATGTGGTTCCACCATTTTTTTATATTTAATTGAATAATTCTATCAAAAAGGTGTGGGGGAAATAATGAGGATAAATAACGGGGGGAAGATGTTACTTTGTGATAATTCATAGAATAATTTATCCCTTACGTACAAAATTTCATTTATTTTCAATAATGGGAGAGTAAAAGTGTACTATTAAAGACATACTGACATGCATTTATAATATGAAATTCAAAGTATTGAAAAAATACAAAGGGGTGATATTTAAGTATCTAATGGTTTGTGTTGATTATATTTGTTTTTAATAATCATGTTAATAATTATATCTTGGAGTGGTGTTTGATAGATAAGGAATCCTCCCCATGAAGATAAATTTATTTCCCATATATTAATTGGTAAGGAATTTTGGAGAAGTTAGTATCTCGGAAAACCTAGATAGAAAGATTCTAAGTTTCATCCATTATCATATAACAATTGGTGATTCGATCTTCATGTAACGACCCAGACTTTTTTAAATGATATTTGTTTCTTGAATAAATTTTTTTCATGTATTATATAATATTATACACATAAAACATAAGGAGAACCCAACAAAATTTTATATCTTTAATAATGATCATTACATTATTCATCTATGAAACAAATTAAAATGCCAAAAATTACAACTGGATAAAGAATATAAAATAGAATATGGAAAATAGAGAAGTATATATCACCCCAATAAACTAGAATCATCACCCCAATGAAAATTATATAAAAATAAAACAATTATTAGTAAACCGACCAATATCTTATTAAAATGAAAATATAACCTTTAGTGGAATTGTAGTGAATTTTGAGTGAAATAATAAAGTGGTATTTATATTGTATGAAGAGAAATGTGACTGTTGGGATTCAGTCATATATGAACATTGGTCAATATGACCATTGGAAACTACACATTTAGTTGATAATTTTACCAATATAATTTGTGTTTATAAATTTTAATGATAAAGGATAATTTATATAGAAAGGAGAATCGATGGCCTCAACCATTAGAGTCATGTCGTTTTAAGACCATTTGTTATAACTTGGGAGGAAGGTATCATCATCTTGGTTTGACCTTGATCAAGCCCAAGACGAGCTTTAACAAGTGAAGCATTAAATAAGTTTCCTAAGGGATAATTTCAAGTTAGTGGATATCACCACTCAATTGATGTTAGCTAGGGCACCCCAAGAAACTACCACCATTGCACACCTTACCCTTAGGGTGTATGTGGGTGTAATAAGTGGTTACATGTCCAGACCATAGTTACTTAAATTATAAAATCCATTTTATAATTAAAATAAATAAATATTAAGGATTCTCTTTTATAGTGCTCTAATGCACTGGGTAGATAATTTAATCTCTAGAGATGACATGTTTTAGGATACCTTGATGAATACATTTTGTATTTTTTTATTTATGACACCATGGTGATAAACCTTGGTGATATGCTTATGAATGTATCATTAAAATTTTATATCCACATATCCATGTTATGATTCATGCTCTCATTATTATGATATGTCTCTTGACTATGAATTATCAACATTTTTGATGTTCTTATTGATATATCTCAAGATCAAATGTTACATGACTCTCTTTCTTATTACATTACTGGGATTAATTCTCAACCCTTTCCTTTGATGTATGTCCCTAGGATATGATATAAAGTAAATGTAATTAGTATGAACCCATGAATAAGATTTTCAAGCGGATTTGTTTTAATTTTTTCATGTATTATATTCCAGATTTACAAGAAACTAAACTTTAAAAGATCTTTTATTTTGTACCATGTAATGAAAAGTAATATAATAAAAAGTTGGGATTCCATAGTTGGTATAAAAGGATGGTTTATTTATTTATGGAAATTAGGACTTCAAAACATTAGGAAGAACCCTAGGGAAAAGTCTAAATATAGGAAAACATCCTGGTATTTTGGTGATTTATTAATTAAGTGGATTATGAGAGAAGAAACCCCTATCTAGATATGAACAATTGGATGTGGATTTTTCACATATGTACCTAGGGGTAAAACCCAAAAACATAAATTTGATCTAGACTTGAAAGGGAACTAGTTTATGACAATGGGATTTACTGGATTCCTAGTTTGACACTCTTGGGAGATAATTTTGGTTAATCACAATCTTTTTATGAAACATTATGAAGGATATATAAAAAATGTCATTTTTTATTAGTGAAGATTAAGAACATATTTAATATTGATGGTTTAAGACATAAAATCCCTTTAGAATTAAAATATTCATCAGTGTAACATGTTTGTCACTAAGGTTTTCTTATTTTAGAAAAATGGAGGAAAATAAGAATAACCATGTAAATGATGAGTGCAACAGATGATGCACTGACTGTGTTCTGATGAAATCTAGAATGGAAAACATCATGAGGATAATGACTCAAATATCTCAAAATATGAACAATAAATTGAATCATGTTGAGAGAATAGATTATCCTCAAAGGAAAAAACTTTACATTAATTCCTTTATGAATCAAATAACTCCTTATTTCATTGGAACTAAAAACCCATTGATTGCTGAAAAATGGATAAGTTCTATAGAAAATATATTTTCTATACTCCATTTTTTAGAGTAAGAGAAAGTAACCCTGGAAGAAAACCTATTATAAGGATAATCTTATCAGTGGTGTAAAATGATTAAAACCATGAATCCATGAAATGAGATTGATACTATAGAGTGGGAACAGTTCATGGGAATATTTTTAAATAAATATTTCCCCCATTCAATGTGAATGAAAATGGATAAGGAATTCCTTGAACTAATGTATAAGGAAAATGAATTAGTGGTAATATATTAGATGGTCTTTATAAGATATCATCGATACACCCCTAGCTTTTTTATGGACCCTAATAGAAAGTTTGATAGATTCTTCAGTGGAATGAGACCCCTTCTGTGGAGGAATAATTAAAATCAGAATTATGAAATCTATAAGGAGACAATGAAAAATGCAATAAAGGTTGAATTAATGTTTGTAGAGACATAGTGGTTACATATATTAAATGAAAGAAGAGATCAATGGATCAAAACTCAAGGAGGAACTTTGATCATGTAAGAGGAGGAAAGAAAGTGAAACTTACCATATGCAACAAATGTGTGAAGAATCATCCGGGAAAATTCTTAATTGGGAGTGGAAAGTGCTAAATGTGTAGAATAGATGTCCATATAGCTATAAACTATTGTGGTGATTTGAAGCCTCAACTTATCAACACTAACAACAAAGGGAATATGGTGAAGGCCTAGCTGAAAGTTCAGTGATTCATCTGTGGACAACTAAGGTACTTTTCCAAATAATGTCCAGATCACAAGATCATAGAGGGGAACCATCATCAAACTTAGCATAGGAAAAGGGAGAAAGGTCATACATTTTCTATCACGATGGATTAAGTGGAATCTCTGAATGATGTGGTAGAAGGTACACTAATTATTCTCTCAAAGCTAGAAACTAATTTGTATGATTCCAGTTCTATAAATTTTGTTATTTCATCCAAGTTTGAAAATAATATAGAATAATTACCTAAAATTATAGAATTAGAGTTATAAGTCAGGACTCTTGGATAAATTATACTAGTATCAACAGTGTATAGAAACTCTAGTATTAACTTTGTAATGTACAATATCCTCAAAAATATAGTAGTCAATCCAATGGTGGAATTTGACACTATACTGAGGATGGACTATCTCTCAAAGTATAATACTAAGATCAACTATTGAAGAAAGGAAATTTTAGTAGTCTTGAGAAGACAACCTATAATCATTTTCAAAGGAGAGATAACTCAACTTGACCTTTTCCAAGAATCACCTATGATATATTTCTTTATGGAGATTATTAGTGGAGAAGGATATATAAATTAAAGTATAAAGATATATAATGTCCCCTTAATCCTGGAATACATTAACGTATTTTCTAAAGAGTTACCCAGAACTACCTCTGAAATAGAGGTAGATTTCTCCATTTGAAATCATACCAAGATCTAATCTGATATCAAATACCTCATATAAAATAAAAATAAGTAGTTAGAGTAATTAAAGAAACAACATTATGATATTTTGGAAAAGGGATTTATCCGACCAACCATGTCTCCTTGGGGAACACCTATTCTCTTTGTTAAGAAGAATGATGGATCAATATGGATATGCATGGATTATAGAGAACTATATGGGATCACAATGAAGAATAAGTCCCCTCTCTCAAGTATTGATGATTTATTTGACCATCTTCATAGGGCTCAATTATTCTCCAAGATTCACCGTCGATCTGGGTATCATAAATTAAGGGTAAAGAAATAATATATTCCAAATACTGCCTTTTGAACAATATATATCCATTGTGAGTTTTTTGTTATTCTCTTAGACTTGAATAATTATCCTTATATATTTATGGATTTGATGAATGGAGTCTTCGAGGTCTACCTTGACAAATCTGTGGTAGTTTTTATAGATGGAATTATGATATATTCAAAAAGTCCTAAGGAGCATGAGGATAATCTAAGGGTTATTTTGGGAACTTTGAATAAGGAGAAATTTTTTGGAAAATTCAGAAAATATGAATTTTGGTTACAAAAATTTGCATTATTAGGGCACATTATAACCAATAAAGGAATCATAGATGAACTTATTAAGACAAAGGTTGTAGAGGAGTGGCCTCATCCCACAATGATAACTAATATTTTTAGTATCTTTGGTTCAATAGGATACTATATAAGCTTTTTGAAAAAAAATTCATCACTTTCTAATCCACTGTCCAAGTTAACTTGAAAAGGAACTATATTCATCTGGACAAATGAGTGTGAAGAATGTTTCCAAGAATAGAATTAGAGTTTTTTTATTGCACATATGTTTACTCGACTCTATATCATAGAAGGAATCTTTATTAATTGTGATGCATATCTAAAAGGTCCTGGGTGAATCCTCAAGGAAAATGAAAAGGCGATTGCATAAGCATCTGGACAGTTAAAGTATCATGAGAAGAATTATCCTATGCATGTCCTGGAGCAGGTTTCGGTAATTTTTTTGCTTTGAAAATAAAGAGGCACTATCTTTATGGGGAGATATGTGATATATACAATTAAAACCAATGTTTGAAGAATATTTTCACAAAAAAGAAATTTAACATGAGACAAAGGAGATGGTTGTAATTTCATAAATATAATGACTATTCAATTCATTATCACCCTAGAAGAGAAAACAAATTATTTGATGCATTAAGTTGGAAATACCCTATTTTTGTTGGCAACACTAAGGATTTAAGGAGATCATTTGATCAAATAACTAGTAAAACTAGACATGGCAATCGCAAGGGAAGATACATCATCAACCCTATCCCAAATGATTTCTCAAGCATCATTACTAGAGAATATAAAGAAAGATCAAATAGGATATCCTTTATTACAAAGGAATATAGAGGTTCTGGGAATGGGAAATTTTCTGAGTTCAATATTGATCAACAAGGTGTACTGAAATTTTATACAAGGTTATGTGTCCCATCTACCTCGGAGATAAAGAAGGAGATTATAGATGAAGCTCATAGCTCTATATTCTATATAAATCCTGGAATCACAAAAAATTATAGATACCTTCATGATCATTACTGGTGGGATAATATGAAAAGGGACATTGCAGACAACACTATATGGTTCTTGGTGTGTCATCAAGTGAAGGTGAAGTGACAACTTCCTACAGGGGTATTGAAACCACTACCCATACCAACATGGAAGTGGGAAAGCATCACTATAGACATTTTCACTAGTCCCCCAAGAACATCCCATTGAAACAATAAGATATGGTTTATATAGGATTGTTTCACCAAGACTTCACATTTCATCATTATTTGGGAATATTTATCTCTTGACCAAATTTCCAGGATATATATAAATAAATTGGTGAGGTTTCATAGGGTTCCCATTTCTATATTTTATAATCATGATCCAAGGTTCACATCTAAATTCTGAAGAAGTCTCCAACATTATCGTAATAGAGAATACATTTTCATTATAGTCGATCACCCCCAAACTAATGGCCAATATGAAAAGACTATTCATACACTCAAGGAAATGTTGAGAACATTATAAATTGAATTTAAAGGTGTATGGGATTAAAACCTCCCATTAGTTGAGTTCTCATACAACAACAACTTCCACTCATGTTATCAATTGGAACCATATGAATCTCTATATGGAAAGTGTTGTATAACTCCTACATGTTGGGATGAAATTGGTGATGAGAAATAACTTGTGCCTGATATTGTGCAAGGGATGAGAGAAAATCTACATTACATCCATCAATAAGTAAAGACCTCTCATAATTGGAATAATAACTATGATTAAAATCGCTAAAGGGACTTGGATTTTGATATTGGGGAAAAAATTCCTTAAAATATCACCATAGAAGAGAGTCATGAAACTTAGAAAGAAAGGGAATCATAGGCCTAGGTATTTTGGCCTCTTTGAAATCATTGATCGAATAAGAGAAGTTTCATATCAGATGGAACATACACCTAATATTTCTCAACATTATAATTTATTCTATGTATCTCTCTTGAGGAAGTATATACTTGATCCCTCACTTGTATTGAATCCAAATGTGGTACTACTGGAACATGAACTGTCTTATGAGGAGCAGCTGGTAGAGATCTTAGACCATAGATACAAGGTTCTACGCAACAATAATACCCACCTCTTCAAAGTGTTATGGAGAAACCATAACTATGAAGAAGAGACGTGGGAACCAGAGGAGACAATGAGATAGAAGTAACCTCACCTTTTCTCAATTGAGAAAATGAGTTGAAAATTTAAGGAATAAATTTCATAAGGGGGGAATAATGTAATGACACATAATTTTTTAAATTATATTCATTTCATGAATAAATTTTTGACACATATTTTATAATATTATACACATAAAAAATAAATATAATCCCAAAAAAATAATTTTTTTAACAATGATCATTACAGTAGTCAGCTGTGAAACCAATTAAAATTCCAAAAATTACAACTTGACAAAGAATATAAAATAGAATAGGTAAAATAGGAAATTATGGATTGACATATTCCCTAGTATGTCAAGGGGTTCCACTCAACTTGTGTAAGGAGTATAGGAGACCCACACCCTAATACTATAGGGGGGTCACCAACCCCGACCTCTCTCTGATGATACTTTCTGATCATTTCTAATGAGTCATCATTTCCTAAAGAAGATTCATAGTCTCAAAATCTCATTCCATGAACCCCTCTATCCATAGATACCATAATGATAGGATAGAGATAAGGACCCTTGAGTCCCACCTCTAGTAGGCCCTGGGTTGGCGGTTAGCACTGAGGGTATAAAAATCTCATAAATGGGATGCATTACCCTCTATAATATAAAAAATATCAGGATATAAGATGAATAAACCATGAGAAAATCCATTAAATAATGTAAAAGAAAACCCAAAACCATCCCACAATGCATGCGTATATAAAACTAATGCAGTTAAGAGTCTCTAAAATTAAATTCCAAAAAGTATATATAAAGCAGAAACATAGTAACTATCCAAAGGTTTAAGCTAGCAATGTCCAACATGGCCCATGTAATCCTCCCAGAAACCTGGAAATCAATTTATATATGTAGGGTGATCATACAAGTGCACTTAGTTGGATAACCAAAGTCTCCCATTTAATTTTGAAATAAGCATACTAATGCACTCATGAGAAGAAAACAGAACCAATGACACCTAAATAAGTTAACCATTCAATCCCATCCTCACCACAGAATGCTAAAAAAATATGAAATCCAAGTATGATAACATAATAAGAAGCATATCAATAAAGAGTACCCCACACCACTTTCCAACTGATTTTATGCTCTCACACCCCAATGTCATATGTCTTAGATCTCCATATCTTCTGAATAACATATTCCACTACCTGAAAGCACAGTCACATCACATTTAATGTGAAGACACCTGAGCCATCACCTAGTGAAGTATCAGACCTCTGGTCGTCATAGCATATCCATATATACTCTCATGGAAAATAGGGAAGGAAAAAGAGGGTATACAACCATCTATCCTCATCACAAGGATGTTGGGACCACCTGTATAAATGTATAGGTATCGAAACATAGTGCTCAACATTAGTGGGGTGTGTATAGAAAATCAAAAGGAACATACAAATATATATACATAAATCCACACAAAATACCAACATATGGGTTCAAAAAAAATCAATAACCAACTTATAACATCCCTACTTTTTCTTCCACTACTAAATGAATAACACCACACAAAACACAAGCCACATATCTCATTTCCAAAAAATTCCATTATCCAGACCATTCGTTTAATTATCTATCAACAAATGCATTTAACCAAACATCTCATCATTTATTGGTTCATTATTAATTTCCAACCCATTAACCAAACCATCCCAATCCATTCAAAACATTTTTAACCCCTAATTTCATCACTAATCGAGTATCTAGAACAACACAACCATTCTCACAAGCATCTCATCATTCCCATCAAACCATTACCTCACTACCCAAAAGCATGACCAAACAAACAATCACCTCTTCACCCAAAAGTCATATCCAAACAAAAAATAACCTTGAATCCTAAAAATGAAATCCAAATTAATCATCACCTCACCACCCTAAAAGCACATCTAAAAAAACCACCACCCCATCAACCAAAAATAATATCCAAACAAACCCTTACCTCACCACCGTAAAAACATGGCCAAACAAACCATCACCTTTTCACCCCAAAATCACAGAAAAAAACACAAATCACCCCACACTAGAAAATAACCACACATCACCGCCCCACAACACAAAAAAACATCAGAACATGTGAAATATGTTTTTATTGATTTAACAAAGAAACTTTTATCACATTACACTTTATTTTATGGGTACTATCACATAAGATGTAAATCCAGGGGAAACCATTTTATTAACCAAATATAATTGGTTAGCCAGTTTATATTATTGGGTGATATCAAAAAAACTTCACAACAAGGGATCCAAAACACATATCAAAATATCACAAACAAATCCCTTAACAATCGTAATTTTTAGTGGTGCATTCATCCTCTACCATAAAAATATCACAATAATGTTAAAGCTATAAAATCATGGAAATCATTCCCCTTCCCAAATTCAATTCCAATTAGATAATTATTTATCTTGATTAGGACAGGTTAGACCATCCCCCATAGATAAAAAAGAGTAAACCCTTCCCAAATGATACATAAAAGTGATAAATGAGGGATTTCATACCTCAAAAGAACTTTAACAAATCACTATGCACTTCAGGGTGAAGATGAAATGTCTGCAAACCACTACCACGCATGGGAATCCATTTCAACCTATAATATTCACAAGGATCATAAAAATTCATTCTAAATGACATCCCAAACCAAAATCACCCCACCGTAGTAGTTTATAGGATAATAATTGAAGAAAAAAACCAATAGGAAGAGAAGGTCTTACCATAGATTCCCAACAGGAATCCACCAGAACAAAAGAATCATAGTAGGAGGAAGGGGTTGAAAATCCTCCAAGAGACTCCTAGGGTTTACCCAAAATGATAGAGTAAAGCCACAAAAAAATGAGGAGGGGTTTGGAGAAAATAACTATTTAAACCTATAACTTGAAACTTTCATGTTGTGAATCCCATTCATGAAATGAATTCCACATGGATTCGGGTTTCACTAAAAATTCAGTCACCTTAGGTTCAATTTAATACCTGTATTTAATTCATTTCATGATATGAATCTATTTCATCAATTCCTACACATCTACACACATTTCATTAATTTATCATATGCACAAGATGAAAAATCAACAACTCATGTCGTGAATCTCTTTCATGGTGTGAACCTCCTGCTGCAGAACTCCTACTACTCCTACCTCCTCTGGAAACATTAAAATATCCTAAATCCTCTCCCGAATACTCACTGACCACTAAAAAATAGAAAAGTAACATGCTTGGAATGAATAAACCATTACATCAGATACCACTCAGATGATTATCATCCATGAAAATCAAAACCCATATTGTAAAAAGATAGGGACCCAAACAACCACCATGGGAGATACCTTTCAAGGGTCTTTTAATACTGAAAAAGCATCCACTTGAAAAAATATCCAACCAAAACACCCAAATTCTACTCGTTAAACTACATCACTATACAACCAGACTACCACCTCTCATTAGGAACAACACCCCATCATCTGGAACTAGACATAAACCACAACATACCACACAACCATTATACAACCATCTCAACCTCCATGAATCCCAAAAAAACAACTGATATAAAAAAACCAAACTACCCTGAACATAAGAATAAGTGAATTCCATCCCCAATGTCAAGATACCATATGCTCTAGGTGGAAGTTACTCAGTCACGTGGGTTTAATCTCATCATAGAATACTGTTTCTTGATTAGGAATCAAGTCCTCCCATTTCTATATGTCAGAATTTTATCACACATCACACATCAAGAAAACAACAAAAATCCTTAAAGAAAAATATCTGAACATAACATCATCATTTAAAAATAATGAAAATAGATCTAAATCAAATCAAATTTGGGTATTGGGTAAACATCCATGTATCTCTCTCCCAAGTACTCTTATCTAGGCCTCCATTCCTCCAAAACGCATTAACTAAATGAATGGTTCATCCATACAGTGCCTTCAATGGGAAATTCTTGATATATTCTAGTTTCTACATGAATTTCATGTCATCTTTGATATCCAACTCTCCCCATTCAATGTCCAGGTAATCATCATGGAGATACAGATGGAGTTGAGTGACATGGAAGATGTTGTTGATCCTCTCTATCCATGATGAAAATTTTAAATAGTATGCCACCTTTCCAACTATCCTCAGAACCTCAAAGGCCCCAAAAAACCTCAGAGAAAGCCTACTACCCTTCCAAACCTCCACTGCTCATGTTTAGGGGGAAGTTTCAAGAACACAAGGTCCCCAACCTCAAACATCAAGGGCCTCCTCCTGTGATCGAAATACGACTTTTTTTGGTTTTTTGCTAATTTAATACTCTCATGAACAAGATGAAACTTCTATGTTGAGACATGTACCACATTGGGACCAAGAAATGATGCCAGTCAAACCTCCATGTAACACAATAGAGAATGACATGACATCCCATACATGGACTCAAATTGGGCTATACTGATGGATGAGAAATAGATTTATTTATAATAAAACTCAACCAAATGAAAATTTATTTCCCATGACCCCCAAAATATAAGATACATTATTGAAATATGTCATCTAATGTTTGGATAGTATGCTATATCTTTCCATCATTCTGAGGGTGGAAAGTAGTGTTGAGACATAACTGAGTTTCAAAAGCATACTGCAATCCCCTTTAGACACAAGAAGTAAAATTTGAATTTTGATTAAAGAAAATGGAACTCATAATTCCATTCAAACACACCACCTAATCCTCATACATCTTAGTCAAAGAATACACTACTCTCGACTCCTTGATTTCTAAGAAGTAGGCTGATTTCATTAACCAATCCACGATCACCTAGATAAAATCAAAACACCCCTAATCTCAGGGTAACCTTATGAACAAATCCACTAATATGTAATCACATTTCCACTTATGAACATCCAAAGTATAAAATAAACCTTTGGGAAAATAGTGGCCATCCTTTACATTCTATAAAACCAAGGACCTTACCACAAATTCATCCACCACCCATTTCATCCCGATCCAAAAAAATTGTGTCCTCAAACCAAGATACATCTTGGAAACTTATGGATGTACTTCCAAAGGTGATATATGAAACTCTCCAAGGAATCCCTCAAATATCACAACCAGAATAAAAAATCCCCCATGAAATAACATCCAGTTCTCAACATCCTCCGACCAACCCTCTAGATCATCACCAAGGCCAACGTGATCATCCATCACCTCTACCTCTGAGTCTCCCCACTGAAACTCCTCTACCTACCACATCGAATAAGACCATACCATTATTTTTAACAAATATCCTCTACCATCATCCACCCTTGAATCTAAGTGAAAGGATTCAAACTCCTCCATTCCTTTTCAAACATCCCTAGACTCCTAAAAAACATCCTTCCATGACTTTCTTCTCAAAGCATAGACCAAAAAATTCTATTGTACATTTGTGTAGGTGACCTCAAAATCATAATCTTAAGGAAACTCTATACACCTATGATATCAAAAATTTATATCACATTAAGAAAAGATATACATAAAACTCTTATGATCCATGAAGACCATAAATCTCTCTCTAATGATGTAATTCTGCTGCAAATTCAGTGAAAAAAACCATTGATAGCTCTAGATCATGGGTGGAATGGTTACTCTCATGGGGTAACAACTACCTAGACCCACATGATATCAATACACTCCTCTCTATCAACACACATCCAAATTCTAGATATAAAGTTTCATAAAATACCCTAGACTTCACACCCTCCTCAAACAACTGAGGTACTGGATCGCTAAACAACATCCACATCAGGTAATTGAATTCTACCTAGAACTGATCACAATAAAAAAAATCTTGGTCCTCCTTCATCACAGTTACCATCATGGCTTAAATTTGAGGTAAATTGGGGAAAAACTTTGATAATAGACCTTAAGAACAATTAAACTGTGAACCTATTCCATCTTCTTGGGTTCTTCCTAAAAAAACTACCTCGACCTTTGACGAGTTTACTTACATGCCTTGGATAGACACTACATGCGTAAGGAAACACACCTCTTGCGTCCAGAATATAAACTTAGAAAACTTTTCATATAGATGGTGGCATCGAATAACCAAAAAAATATCTCTAAGATGATTGGTATGCTCATCCTATGAATTTTAGTAGGTTAATATATCATTGATTAAAACTAATATGAAATGATATAGGAATTCTTGGAACATAGATTTCATGAGCTCTATGAACACAGTTGGAACATTCATGACACTGAATGACATGAATAGAAACTTGAACTTTTCATACCTATATCTGAAGGTAGTCTTCAGGATATCATCTTCCTTCACCTTCAAATAGTGATACATGAACCATATATTTATGTTATAAAACCATATTTCCCCTCTCATATGGTCAGAAATATGTTTTATCCTTGGAAGAGGGTAATGATTTTTTATTGTTAGCTTATTCAACCTCTTGTAGTCTGTACACAAACTCAGACTACCATCCAACTTCTTCGAGAATAACATTGGATCACCCCATGGTGACACACTAGGCTAGATGAAACCCCTTTATATCATATCATCCACCTACAAACTCAACTTTCATAACTCTGAGGGTACCATCTAAAAAGGATCCCTTAAAATGAGAGACAAACTTGGCGGAAAATATATCCCAAACTTGACATCGGGTCGATTAGGCAGGATCATAACCTCATCTAGAAAACATTCAAAAACTCCCTAACAGCCTTTTAAACCTTCACTATCCTAAAATCCACTAATTACATAAACAAATTGTCCATAAAGAAAATAAGGGGCTTCACATTCCTACTTTCCACCTTGAAACTCCAATCACCAATGAAAACCACATATTGGCCATCCACATCTGAGAACACGAATCTTCTTTAGAAGTAGTTGATAATAGAACATGAAAAATACAACTAGTCGATGCCAAGAATGAAATTGTACCTTTTCATCCAAAGTAAGAATATATCCCCATGGGATTGATGTGCCCGCATAATTAGTCTACACCCTCTGAACATGTCAAACAAGATAGTATAGCCATTGAATAACATAATAAACATTAGGGGTATTTTAATACCCTTTTTTACTAGACCTAAGGAATATACTAGAGTGGTTACAAAGAATGAGTGTGAATCCCCCAAATCATACAAGTCACTAATAATGGTGGGAAAAAACTGATCACGCCTCGAATGTTTGCTGGCCCCTCTAGCGCTGCTTCATACACTACATGAAACTAACCATACCCATATTCTATACCTCTCTACTGATGACCAACTCCATGACCATACTCAAGTCAAGGCCCCTAAAATCAAGGAACACCCTGAGGTCATCTTTTACCTACTCCATCTTCCCTCGACGAAGCAAAATCCTATTTCCCCTACTACTAAAATGGACTCATTGGAAACTACTGTTAAGGCTGGCAGTGAACCTAAATTACTCCACCAAAATGAGATTCTAGAACAACTAGGCACTAGTTATAGAAATGGCCATGAAGCCCATAGAAAAAAAATAGACCCAAGCCCCCAGAAAAAGAACTGAAACTGTTGACCCGAGAAGGAAAGAAATAAACTTCCAAGGTCGAATCCTAGATGGTCAAAATCTCAAAGGCCTTGATGCCAGTGACCTACTACAGATAACTTTGATCTTAAAGGAACCCTTATATTCCCCCTCTCATGGTAAAACTTCTCTTGTGTTAATCTTATCAATCACATCCTCTTTATTCTGAACCTCTAGATATGTTGGAAATATAAAAAGAGTAAATGCATACTAGATCTAAGGACGAATTTATTCCTAATTATTTATCACATGAGACTACTCATCTATAAATATATCTTAGAAAAAAAGTTTAAGGTCCTTCAACATAATTCCCAAATCCTGAATTGTCATACTCTATTAGTGAATAGAAAGAATCTCTTACCCCTAACTATCTTCATGGATGATGAAAGCCACTATACTCGGAACTATTTCTAAAATTAAACCCATGAAACATCTGCCAACATCTGCTCACCCAAATACAACATCCAAAACTAAAGCGCAGCTCACTACTTCTGACTAAATGCCAAAGGGACCCATTACTCTATTTGGTCAAGATCAAACTAAATTCAAACTCAAGCTCCTACTCCCAGCTCTCTATCTCCATATCCGAAACACTTCCCTCATACTTCCCCAAATCCAACTATTGAAAAGCGCACAATTCCCTCTACCAAGCCCCGTCCTCCTTTACTTGATCAACCTTATGGTGATCAACTGAATCAAACCATTGAACATGAACTTCCTAAGCCACACACATAGGACTTCCAAGTCTAATAGCTGAAAGGAAACCAGACTTTTCTAAACCTAATAGTATGAAATTTTATTTAGATATATTTTAATTCAATTTATTAATTTTAAAATTCCTGAAATATCCCAACTAAAATAGGAACAAAATTCATCATGATGAATGTTCCTCTCATATGTATCTACCCTAAAAAATTTTCCACCTCACTTGGTCATTCAATATGCTCAAATTCTGTGCACTAGATCACTGGGCCCCTAAAATCTCACTTCCTAGTTAGTTTCCCTAGCCTACATCATATTCCATGGTTAAATGGAGGTGTTTCTATACCAACCCATGAAATCCTCAATCTTCCTAACTTCAAACTCCATCTCATATCTCAACCATCACCTCCGATACCACTCTTTAATGACCCCCCTCCTTCCAAAGATACCATAATGAGGGGAGAAAGATAATTATCCCTGAGTCCCACCTCCAGTAGGCCCCGGGTTGGCTACTAGTATTGGGAGTATAAAAATCTCATAAGTGGGAGTCATTAACCTCTATAATATAAACAAGATCAGGAGATAAGAATAATAATCCATATTAAACTCCATTTCATAATGTAAAAGGAAACCAAAACAATCCTACAATTCATGCATAAATAAAACTGATACAGATAAAAGTCTCAAAAATAAATTACCCAATAGAAAAGCTAAAGCAGAGACACAATATCTATCCAAAGCTTTGTGCCAGTAATTCCTATCAAGGTCTATGTAATATTTCCAGAAACCTAAAAAATCAGATTATATATTTAGCTTTTCCATAAAAGAACACTTCTTTTGGATACCCAAAGTATCTCATGCACATATGAAATAATTATACTAATTCATCCATGAGAAAAAAACAGAACAAAAAACACCTAAATAGGTCAACTATCCAGTCCCATACTCACTAAGTAACACTCACCAAATAACCAAACAAAAGTATAATAATATAATAAGAAGCATAACTATAAAGAGTACCCCACACCACTTTCCCTATGATTTTATACTCTCACACCACAATGTCCTAAGTCTTGGAACTCCAATCTCTTCCGAATAACATATACCATGACCCCACATCACAGTCACATCACATCTCACAGGAAGAATCCTGGGCCATCACCTAGTGCACTATTAGATCTCTGGACATTATAGCCTATGCATATCTACTCACCAAGAAGAGAGGGTGGGAAAGAGATGGTATCTAGCAATCCATATTCATCACTAGGATCTTGGAAAAAACACCCCTCTTATAAATGTATGGGTGTCATTACATTGTTCTCTATGTAGGGTGGGATGCATATAAAAAATCACAAGGAACAAAATATATATATATATATATATATATATATATATATCCACACACAATCCCAACATATGGGTTTCCAATAAAAATCTAACCAACCCACAACATCCCCACTTTCACTGCCACTACTAATTTTATAATACCACACAAAACAAAATCCATATATCACATTTCTAACTAATTCCATTATCCATCCCATTCATTTAATTATTTATCAACAAACACATTTTACCACACAACCCATCATTTATTTGTTCATTAATCTGTTCCATCCCATTAACCAAATATGACTAAGACATTTAAAACATTATTATCCATTCATTCCATAACAACCTAAGAATATAGTAAAACACAACCATTCTTTCAAGTATATCATCATTCGAATAAAACCGTCACCAAATAACCCCATAATCATAGCTAAAAACCACCACCTTTCCAACCCAAAATCATGTCCAAACAAACGATCAACTCACCACCCCAAAATCATGGGCAAACAAACCATCACCTCACTACCCCAAAATTATGGCCAAAAAAACTATCACCTTGACTCCCTAAAATAACAACCAAATAAACCATCACCTCAACATCTAAAAAGCATGAAAAAATAAACCCCTACCTTGCTTCCCAAAAAGAATGAAAAAATCGCACATCACAACACACAACATCAAAACAATACATCATCACCGCACAACATGACCAAACATCACAATACATCAAAGATAATTTTACAGATTTAATAAAGGGATTTTTATCCTATTTCTCTTTATTTTTGGGGTGTTATCACACAGGTCATAAATCCTAGGGAAACAATTTTATTAACAAAAAATGAGTGGTTATCCAATTTCTATTTTAGAGTGATATAATAAACACAAAACAATAAGGTCTCTATAACACATATCAAACCAGCATAATCAATTCTTCCATTGACCAAAATTTTCAGTGTGGCATTTAGCATAGACAATCACAATATTACAATAATGACAAGGATATAAAATCATGTAAATCATTCCCCTTTCCCCCTTCAATTTAAATTATCCAATTCTTTATATTAATTAGTCCAGTGAAAAATATACCCCATAGATAAACAATAGTAACCCCACCCCACCCCTCATGAGCCTATAAGGGGCATCACATCACTAGGGTTTCTCTCCGGTCGCTGCCTCCCTCTCTCATCCCGATCAGGCTCCGTTCTTCATTTCTTTGTTCTCCGTTCGTGATGGAAGATTCCTTGGTTCGGTCTATTCGGTAGTGCACTTGATTTTCCATCCTCCTTTCTCGATTTGACTATATGGATAGGGTTCCACGGTGGTGCAGTTGTCCAGAGATCGAGTCCCAAATTCTGCAGGTTGAGGGAGCTACTTTGTCCTCGAATGTGTGCAATGGATGGTTGGGCGTGGCCTCTGCAAGCGTTCGGGATGGTGGAAAGGGGATATAGATCTGGCATTGAGCTGGGTTCTTCTTCGATTTTTTGGGTCGAGTTCTTCTATTTACTATTTCTTGATGCTTTTTTGCGCTAGGGTTTAGTTGAAGAGTTGATTTTTTTTGTTTGGGGAAAGTTTCTTTCTTAGGATTGGTGTTTGGGTTTGTTTTGTTTATTTGACGCCTACAGATTTGGATCTGGACCATTAATGGTGAAGGTGACGATGGAAGACGGTGAAGCTCATCGGCGTTCTGGTTGATGCAGATAAGTCAGTTCGTTTCGCAGTAGGATGTGGTTTGAGATGTCGCAGATCAAGAGTTTAGGTGTTTTGTGGCTCATGATGTTTACAATGGTTGTTTAAAGTTTTGATTTTGTATCTCTGGTGGGATGTGATGAAGGTGGTGGTCTGTCATTTTCTTGGCGTGTCTCTTCGGTGCTTCATTGATCGTGGGGTGGGTGTTGTCTTGGATGAGTATGTGATTATTTCGCAGCGATGTCGGTGGGGTTCTTGACGGAGATGAACGAAGAAGGCTTGTCGGTGACATTGATGGGTTTGATGGCCGGTGTGTGTCTTGAGGGAGTGAGCGGCTCGATGGAGCATGGACAGATGTGTGGCTTGATGGCGTGCGGATCGAGGGAAACTTTCTGGTTTGCTTGATTTTGAAATTTGAAATGTGAATTGGCACTGGATGTTGTGAAGTGGTGAATTGGAAGTGGTGATGTTTTGTAATGGGTACCGACAACCCTTAAACCGGCCTTTAGAAAATAAAAAAAAATGATTTGCAGACTATGTGCTATAGGAAGAGGAAGAAACCCCCCATAAATAAAAACCACACATGAGAAATCATGAATAAACCTACACTACACCCAATAATCATAAACATTCATCCCAAATCACACCCCAAACCAAAACTACACTACCAAGGTGGATTCCCAATAGATGAATGGAATAAAAAAATCAAGAGGAAGAGAACAGATTACCACTGATCTCCAATGATCATCCATCAGAACCCACATATAAAAGTAGGAGTAAGGGGGTTTAAAATCCTTCAAGTGTATCCTAGTGGTCTCCCAAAATTAGAGTGTATATCCAATGATTAATTAAGATGGGTTCAGATGAAATACTTTTTTAGAACCTGTAACTCGAATCTTTCATGTCATGAATCACATTCATGATGTAAATTCCAAAGGTTATTAGTTTCCTTTCAAAATTCAATCCCATAAGATTTTATTTAATAGAAATTAATTCATTTCATGACATGAATATGTTTTATGGATTCATTCACCATCACACACAAGAAATTAATTTATCATCTGTACAAGATGTGAATCACCAAGTCAAGTTGTGAATCCCTTTCATGATATGAACCTAATGCTGCAACACTCCTTCAACTTCAACCTCCACCAAAAACTCAAAAACCTCCTCAAGCCTCCTCAAAACACTCCCTAACCACTAAAACTAGAAAAGGAACAGGCTAGTAAGGAACAAAATGTTACACATCACATCATATCTCTAAATCCACCACAAATGATGCCATAACATTCTACATGAAAAAATGCTCGGGCTAGGCTACTCATATTTAATTCGAAATGAAGGAGATGTGAAAGGTGGAAGTCCATGAAAAAAGTACATAGTGTGTACCAAGGGTCACAAGATATGTAAACTCACCTATAATCCTATCCATTTCTATTCTAGTGCATAACTTTGATGACCATGTATCACTACATGAAGTGTAAGAGTAGTACATGATGTGTCTCTACCACCCGGGGTCTACCTATGAACTCCTAGCTAGGCCCATGTACTTTAGGCCATTCTTGTGTACCTCTTGTGTTCATGTACTTCCCAAAATACATGCTGAGATTTGGGTAAAGTCAAATATGTCGTGTGACCAGGGTCACACACCATGTGATTCCTCTCTGTCCCCCGAAACCCTAGCCTCCACCACCAGTACTACACAACTTTAGATCATGGCGTGTACAACATGGCAGTGGCGGTTATGTAGGACTCGGCATGTATCAAGGGGGTACATGGACACGGGATGGAGTACACAATTGTGTACTCCATCACATGGCCAGGTGAGGCCAGTATCACGGGTCCCCCCATGTACCTATTACACGGGTTGGAGTACAAGGGTTGTTGACCGTGTACGGGCACATGGCCGGCGTACACAAAGCCAACCCCAGTCACTCGGACATGGTGTGTACACAGTACTACAAAACGTGTACTCAGTTTTCTACATGACTAGCCTTACGACACAGGCCGTTTTACATGGGCAGTACCCGGGTTCAGACAACACGACGCGTAACATTTCTACACGCCGTGTACTTTTTGGAAAACGGCATGGTCCTCCTGTTCACCGTAAATTGGAAATATTTTGTTTGGGTTAGTTCCCCTTATTCTAGTTCCCCTAAAGGCCAGGCATCATTTCCTTTTATAAGAGTATGATCCCACTAGTAAAACTTTCGGTTATAGAGTAAGGCATCCATCTGAGAGGACCAGATCGAGATCTTATATCCATTCTTGACCCTAGGTAGAGTCCGACATCGATGTGACCAACTCCATTGGGCGTTGATCCTCTACCTAGAAGGTGAATTCCGGATGAGTCACGGTATCCGCCATGGCCCTGGAAGTGATCCTCATCTGTGTATCGTGATCATTCCCACTCAGGAGTGTGTCTCCCATAATGACTGTGTCTATCTACTGTGATCTTCCCACTCAGGAGTGTGTCTCTCGTAATGAGTGTATCTACCTCTCGTGGCATTTCTTGATGAATAGTACTTCTCGGACGAACATCATTAGAGCTATAAGACTCATTGAGTGTGTTATTCCAGAACATGTGCTTCATGAAATCTTAGAACTGAATCCCTAACGAGGGTATGCGGTTGTGTGACTTGTCTCAAGACCGTGGGTCTGGGTTTTGAGTACATCTGGTTTGTGCTATATATTCTGTAGACATATACTGTGCATAGATGACTGTACCATTATTTTGTGTACATCTTTGTGGTTTTCAGGGTCCTCTATAGAGTATTGTTTTACTCACCCCTGCACGGGCTTTTCCCACACATGTTGTGTCTTGTGCAGACGACCAGCCATTTGACTGAGTCTAGGGCGGACTAGGGGCCGGTGACTTGCACCGAGTAGGCATATTACTAACATGGGAGGCATTACCGAAGTACCTGTACACACACACACATCTCCAAGCCCACAAATGATGAAATGTAAAAAAACCTCAAAGGAACAAAATGCATGCATACACTAAACCCAACCAACATAGTACGACATAAGGTAAAGTACTGAAAGTAAACTAGGCTAGAATACAAGCCCACCCAAAACAAGAGTCTGAAAAATGAAAAGTCCAACCTATAAACACAAAAGGTACTAGTATTGCTACTTGTAGCCATAGGAACGCCTCAGCCTGTAGGGAACTTAGAAATCTCGGTCCTGTACGGGTCCACCCTGGACTCTGTCAAAAGGCTGCTTGTCTGCAAAAGACACAACACGTGCGGGAAAAGCCCGTGCAGGGGTTAGTATAAAAATACTCAGTATAGGACCCCGAAAACCAAAAATAAGCACACAAAGTAAATGTATAGTTTTCTATTCATAGTATATGTCTACAGAATATATAGCACAAACCAGATATACTCAAAACCCAGACCCGCGGTCTTGAGACAAGTTTCACAACTGCATACCCTCGTTTGGGATTCAGTTCTAAGATTTAACAAAGCACTCATTCTAGGAGAACACACTCCATGAGTGTTATAGCTCTGATGACATCCATACAGGAATTACTGTTCATCAAGAAATGCCACGAGAGGTAGATACACTCATTAAGGGAGACACACTCCTGAGTGGGAAAGATCATGATACACAGATGAGGATCACTGCCAGGGTCATGGAGGATACCGTGAATCATCAAGAATTCACCTTCTAGGTAGAGGATCGATGCCCGATGGAGTTGGTCATGTCAATTCCGGACTCTACCTAGGGTCATGAATGGATAGAGGATCTCGATCCAGGCCTCTCGGATAGATTCCTGACTCTATCAAAGAATGTTCTGCTGAAGGGATCATACTCCTGTAGAATGAAACGATGCCTGACCTTCAGGGGAACAAGAAGAAGGGGAACTAACCCAAATAAAATATGTCCAAGTTATAGTGAACAAGAGGACCATGCCATTTTCCAACAAGTACATGGTGTTTAAGAAAGTTACATGCCGTGTTGTCTAACCCTGGGTACTCCCATGTACTCCCAGAATACATGGAATATCCTCCCACATAGGGTCCTAGACTTGTGTAGCTAAAAACAATGTGCAGACCCATCCAATCATTATGCGATTCTTATCTTCTCTTAAAGCCTTTGCATCGTAGCCAGGGGGAGTACATTCCAGGTGTTTCTGGACTACACACTGTATAGTATCATTTTTTGTAAAAACCTAAGCTTCTTCAAGCATCATTTTCACACCAATTCTGCCTCCATTTTCTCCACAAACCACATTTGGGGTCTTGGATATGGGGCCATTCATGCCCAATCCATCATCAGTGGTTGGATTTTAGCTACCTGAACCCCGTACAAATCTTTTTTTGTCTCCGACACAATTTTCCATCACCACTCCAGATCTTGAATCCATGAAGGTCCAAAAAACCCATAAATCATCCTTATCTATTCAAAAATTTCCCATCTATTCATTTTTTGTGAATCTACCATGAATCTGGGGGTTCGATCATGCTTGAAACCACCCTGGAAATATCGAACTGCAACCTTGTGGGCCAAATATGAAGAACACATTGTGCGTGGTGGGGGGGGGGATCCCATAAAAAAGGTGAACAATAATTGGAAAAAAATTATTATCCAATGATTACATAATATATATTTCCATGGGTGAGATTAAAATAAAAAAGGGATTTAAATTGAATAAAAAATTATTAAATAAATTGCGGGGTTATGTAAAAATTGGAAAAAACAGGAAATAAGAGTAGATTAAAGATCCATGCTTTATTATTAAACAAAATAAGGGTGAAAATACATAAATAATGTTCCCTGCCTCAATTATGGGTCATTCATTGGTGAATAACATATATTCTAGTGATGGGGATGATCTGCTACATTCACCAGCTCTTAAAACACCTCAACCTGATCACCCGTCATCCCCCGATGTGATCCACCAATGAAGAATGATCAGATCTCCTCTAAATTCTCCCAAGGATTATGTGGCTAACCCTGGATAATTTTCATAAATGTTTTTATTGAGGTAATTAGATAATGGTAATTTAAAATAAATAAATAAATTTAATTATTTATTATAATTAAATGAACTTCTAAATACTTCATCAAGTGAATGTTCAATTTTGACCCAAATTAGCTCATGCATAGGGTAAATATCATGTTTCAGATTCAACCATGGTCTTGAATTTCCCATCTGAGGTCCCAAAAAATGGAAAAATCCATTTCCACTGAAACGATGCATGCACATGTATTAAAATACATTAATATTTTTAATATATTATTCTTGGGGTCCAAAGGCACCCAAACACCATGTCGACACTAAGGGTAAATCAAGATATATACATAGAAATACTCAAAAGACAATCTATCAAAACTAGAGTCGATACGTGAATCACTTGGGCACAGTTCTTCCATAATCTTTATATAGGATGGGATGGTACTCCCCCACATTATAGATGGATTTATCCCTCTATCTGTGGAGTGGTACTCCCCATCACCAATCTTTGAAGGGGAGTAGCTCCTCTACTGGATATAATACACCCTTAAATATAAGTTATAGTGGTTAGAACTAGTAAATCCACTCTGATTCTTGTGAGGTTGTGTTTGGTGCTTTGTATCATAGATGAGACCTTTAGAGATACAGATAGACTCACCTTTCTTAGCTGTTTGTGCATATTTATATTCCCCTCATTTTTTATACTAGGGTTTTAGGATGATCATATATGACGTTGGGTTTATTTTTCCTCTTTGACTTATGGATTGAACTGACTATTTAGTTCTCATATTTCCCTCTTAGTTTTCAAGAAATCATATGTTTACCCCTTCTTGGGATTTTCTTTCATGCGATGTGTCATATCCAGTTGATAGAAAAAGTTGCAGTGACTCTAGAAGACCCATTATAAAAGGAGTATAATAGTACCATGAAGTGATGACCATGTTTGGTAGTCTTTCTGGGATAAGGTGAGATAGGATATCTTTATTATTTCTATTTTCCAATTTTTGTTGAGTTGAGACATTTATATCTAGTTAGAAATTTATTTCTTCCCTATACTTTTGTATTTTATTACTTCAGTTTGATGTATTTCCTAGAGGTTTTCACAAGCATCATTTACTCTCTAGAGGTTTTAGTTTTATTATATATCTGCATTTTTTCATGGAGTTGGGTGTGTGAGTGTGTAAAAGTACTATAGGCTAAGGTTACCCATTTTAGTAACGAGCCTACTTGATGCTTGTCGCCAAATCCCGAACTACTAGCCCGAATGGCCTGAAGGCCTTCTTTTTTTACTTTATTATGGATAATCCCCATTTTAAGGGTTGAAGGGGAACCTGTACATGACCCGTAGACCCAAGGCACAAGGCCTGACTGACCCGCAATACATGAACCGAAGGCCCAGAGGCATACCATGCCGAATAAATGACCCATAAGCCAAGCCCACTTGAACTGCCCCTTCCCAGCTTCTATGTCATTGATCACCTAGCTCCCCACATTGAATTTCTAATCGGCTAGCTTTTCCCCATACAAATATGCATGGTTCCTGGTCCTGATGGTGGCTTCCATACCCTCTCATTCTTCCTATCCAATTAGCTTTGCTTCTGGTGGCTACTAATCTTGTTGCTATGATCCTCTTCTGGGGCCTGTTCTGTGTGAACTAGGATACTCCATGGTCTACATGGCCCGAATCCTCTATGGTCTGAAGGCCTTTGATGACCCTATGGACCTTGAGACCTGTAGGCCCAAACCGGTGGCCCGAAGGCCCAAATCTGGTAAATAGTTCTAGCTGCTACAGTACCGAACATTAACTGCTACTGTAACTTCTACAGTAGTGATACAGTACCTCTACAGTACTTCTACAGTACTTAGAAATTTTCCTCCACCCGATTTTGAACCTGGGACTCTTGGATTCCATGGAGGAGCCCTTACCACTTGGGTACGGGCTCTTTGGCTCCTAACCTACTTGAGGCAGGATTGGGGTGACACTCTCATCATACTGCCTGTAACGCCCCGACCCCAGCTACCCAGAGTCGGTGCATTAATTACATAACATTTGCATGATCACAAGAAGATCAAATCTCGAAAGACCGATTGGTTTAGTAGCCTTGGAAACACTAGATATATTCATAAGTTTTACATTACATCATAAAATGAAAAACTAATACAACAACATAATGTCTGCATAATTCACACTCATATCCCCACATAATATCCCTGCAGGTCATTCATAATTTACTTCTTCACTTCCTGGGAAAAATAAACCATAGAAAAGGGGTGAGCTCAAATGCCCAGTAAGGATAACAATATAGCGGAAACTTTCATAAATAAGAATAAACATTTAAGGCAATGTATAACTAAAAAAAAAGCCTTTTAAACATGAACTTTCAACATGGTATGGCATAAATAAAATGAAAAAAATGCCATTTACTTGTTCACATGGATATTCTACTAATCGAATAATCACATGCAATATCAATAACCACTTTCATAATTATGGAATGCATAATGTCAAACTTTAATTTCATTGTCTAGGCCTCATCCCAAGACCTAGGGGTTACTTCTAACCGGAACCCAACCCGGAGTGCCTCTAATAACCGGACACCAACCCGGAGTGCCTCTAATAACCGGACACCAACCCGGAGTACCTCTAATAACCGGAGACCAAACCGGAGGGCTTACTTTTACCAGTCCCTAACCTGGAGGGCTTACTTTTACCAGTCCCCAACCTGGAGGGCTTACTTTAACCAGTCCCCAACCTGGAACATACTTGTCCAACACATTCATATGAAGTAAAGGTTGAAATATAACATAAACATTCTTATTGGAACTAGCATACGAAATGTCAATAATTTCATCATAAACTATGAATGGTATAAAAATAGCACATCCACAGTCAAACATATCACAAAACCTTCAATATAATATAGAAGTTTTGTATCATAATAAATAAACTTCAAATAAGCGTAAAATCCATCAAAGGATGTTGACATAGATGAAATCAAAACACTTTTTAGAGAAATATCTCTTTCTATTTTTGAAATCATTTAAGATCCATATAAAATAAAACTTTTTCTTGAAAATATTCTTATAAGCTTGTAAGGAAAGCTTCGACGATTTTATAACGGCGGAAAATAACCGCACCCGCCGTATAAGTTAAAAAAAACATTCTTACCTCAATTCTGTCGAAAAGGTTAAAAAGGACCTTGTTTTGAAAATGACGGAAAGATTCCTTTATAAACCTCTTATAAAAAGTAAAACAAGGGTATAAATGACTTTAACCCATATTCTTGTAAATAGTAAAAATATTTTGAAATACATTTTTAAGAAACATGGATGTGGATAATAAAGAGATCCCAGTAGATTATTACGTATAAACAACCTCGAATAATGAAGAGATTGTGAAATAACCCTTACCTTGTACTTTTCCTTGGTTGGGGTAGGTTAACCTCCTGTATAATGGTGAAATAATTGTTATTAAATTATACAAGAATATTAATATGATATCATATATGATCTTTTAACATTGATTTGTTAATAATATCTTAGAATTATCGTCGTTTCGGGTGTTAACTTACTCATTTCCTTTTATATGTTTTGTTACATAAGTCATGTTTGTTGTATCTTATTCATATCCAGAATGATATCAAGTCCTTAAACATCATTTTTAAATCATTAAATTATAATTATACTTGAATGGATACGATGGAGAATGAATCTCATCGCGTTCGTGGAGACGGTAGTCCGTACGTACGCACGAACGCTACTTCCATTTAATTTTTATTTTAAAAGAATCGAATCCAAATGATACATAGGTATATTACTATTATAGTATAATATAATATTTTATATATGTTACTTAAGTTCATTAACACCATCCTTTATACGTTCCATGTGTGGTATGAACGAGTCATATCATTTAAGGGGGCGGTAGTCCGCACTTCCTCAAATGAAATTATCGTATGTATATAAAACCTGAAACGAATAATGGTATGAAATAAAATGTAATTACAGAAGCTTATATATAAAATATATATCATTAATATCATATTTAATTACAATGCCATAATAATGGCCACCATGAGAGGCGGTAAGATGTATTTGAATAATCATCGTTTCGTGAGGCGTTAATTTGCCATCCACAGAAACATTATGTTCATCATCCATTAGATGGAGTTGTGTGTATGTGTAGTTTGAATACTTCTTATAACAACATCCTAGTATATTGATGATACTGGTGTTGTTATAAAAGAAGGGAAATAAAAAGAGTTTGGGGGTTGGAGAAGCAAAATAAATGAAAATAATTTAAGAGAAATCGTTACCTTTAATTTAGGTAACTCACTTTGGTTGGAACCAAAGGACTTCTTTAAATGATTTCTTCCTAAGGGGAAGCTTCAAGGAGGAGGATAGGGATGTGGGGAGCTTAGTTGGGCAGAGTTTGGACGAGCCAAGTGGCTTGAGAGGTGTGAAGAAATGAGAAGTAGGAGTGCCCTTTTATAAGAGGGGTGAGGGGCACCTTTGGAAAAGCTAGAAATATTAATTTATAATAAATTCATATTCGGTTTCTAATGGCTCCAAAGTTGACTATTCAAAGGTTAAGGTGGGGATAGGTCGCAAACCACTCAACCAATAGAATTTAGACAGGTTTGGGTACTTATATTAACCTTATCTTTAAGTATTAACTCTAAGTTAATTAGTTTCACTTTTACAATGTCTCTTTGTATTTTTATATAATATGGTTAATAAACTTACTATATACATCCAACCGACCCCCAAGTGGTCCATTAATGAGGAACCTATAATAATATAAGTCTCTTGGCCGAACCTTAGATTTTTAGGAATTTAATATCAATTAATAATATAATATTTGTTTTAAGAACTCTTTTATGTCAATTTTGACACTATTCAATAGTTGATTTTTGTGAAACTCCTAACAGATTGATTACTTCGAAAAAAGTCAATTAAATCAATCCTAATATATCATATTATCATAGAAAATTAGTTTAATTCATTAAAAGTTTCATATTGTAATTATTTGGGTATTTATAAGATCAATTATTTTAATTTTTCACTATTTTAGTAATTACTACATCATCATTGTGTCATAAATAAAATACATTATTTAATGTCTAAAAATTATAAATAAAATATAATTATGTAGGAAATCTTTTTAGCTTTCTAATGAATATTTATAATCGAAAATCCAACATCTATAACCCTATGTACAAATTGTTCTTCTAAAAGATGTAAGCTTATGCCATTTTTATTTTTATTTTAACTTTATTAATATAATGTGTCCCTACCACATACAAGTGGCTCCAAGGGGTCCCCAAATTGACCCAAGGATGCCCATGGTCGGGTATGTGTCCACCAATAAGGTTAGGACACGTTTTAGGGTAATTTTGTATTATTATAATATTATTTTTTAACCCTTATTTACTGGATTTACCCTTTAACCATGGTAAATAAAATATTTACCGCAGTAATTATTCAAAATGTCTAAAAATAAAAGTTATCTATTTACACAATTTGAACATCCTGATTCCAAATATGGAATCCATTTTCCTAAATTCAAAACACAGAAGTGGCAGAAATTAATTTAAAATTAATTCCCGCTGTCAAAACAAAAAGCGTGTTTTTAAGAGATAATAACTATCAAAAGATTGACACTTGTTTATGTTCGGTTTAATTGTATAATTATGTCCAATGACCAAAATTATATTAAATGGTAAAAATATATTCTAAATATACTTTAAAACTACTCAAATTAATAATTTATCACTATTAATTATTTTGATTAAAAAAGTTGTTTTTAATTAAAATTTAGTAATTTTCACTATTCATCAAAATATGAAAGTTATCCGAAAAGTACCAAAATTTCACCTTAGGCTAAATTCGATATTTCGAGTCCAAAAATGAAGTCCATTTTCAAATATAAAATATATATAATTTTCAAAAATTAGGTATTACTATTCATAACGGCTAGTTTGATTAGTTATGGTGTGTGTTAAAACTCGAAGTTGCGTACAACACACGCTACTGTTTTATTCAAAGGAAAGCGTACCGTGTAAGCTTGGGATGTTTCATTTTAAATTTTTTTTGATGTCCCCATTTAGTCAAAAAGTTTGAAATATTGTATTTAAAAAGGTTTCACTATTAAAAGTTGATAAAAGTGCAATACCGAAAATGAATCTGTTCTTGCATTATGACTAAGAAACTCATAATATGGATTCTAAAATTATAAGGATTATATAAAGTTTAAAATTTAGTTAATACTATTCATGACCTCTTTTAATGGCATTTTTTTGTATGTAATGGTGTGATTGAACTCGGTGTTGCGTGTAGTACAAGTTATTGAATTATTTTGAAGAAATAACACACTATGAAATCTTGGGGTGTTACATTCTCCCCTCCTTCAATAAATTGCGTCCTCGCAATTTGAAATTGTTCTTCGAAAATAAAAGGTTTAAAATAGAAAATATATTTGTGGGAAAACCCACATCGGAGATTGGGTTACTAAAATTTAGTCTTAATATGAGGAAAAGAGAAATGAAAGGGTCACCACCAAATTATGATCTCGATTAGGAGAACATTGGTGGCAATTAGAGATATATAATTGGAGGAAAAACGTAAATATTTATAGGTAGTGATTGAGGTCATCAATCAAAAACAAGTATATAATTGAGGTCCTTAAACTCATCAATCTATGATGATTTGAAATACCATCGGTTCAACAAAACATAGGGTATTGGGATAACACATTTTTGACATTTCAAAATATCTTAGTTGAAATCCCACATCGAAAAATGAATTAATGAGGCCTCTATTTAAACTTAAGAGTGGAAAGTATGAATATTACCGAAAATAACACATACTAGGGTTCCATGTAGGAAAATATGGATATGGAGGAGAAATCTAACCATCAATTATCTGATGGAGAGTGGTAGAGAACATGGCTATGAAAAGGCCAACAATCCCAAAGCCATAAATTAGTGATGATTTAAGGTACCATCTAGGACAACATTTTTTTTCTAAGTTCCTTTGATTAATGTTGAGGAATTTATTTATGAGATTGGCTAAGATCATAGGGAGGTATACTTACTTTATAATTTTAGTTTTATCCATTAATAAATTCCTACCACAAACTCATCTTTCACTCTAAAAGGTAATAGAATGTAATATTTTTTTTTCTATTTATACTATTCGTACAGGGTTCCAAAATAAATGAATTTATAATTAATCTACCAGATCTTTTTAAAAAAACTACATTATTTAATCCAGGACATCTCGTGGGCCAGTGGTAGGTGTTACACCCTTGTCGCCCTTCGGTTGCGGGTTCAAGTCTCGCAGCCTTGCCGGACGCGACGGGTTGCCGCCCGACCTCCGGGTTGTCCTTTTATGGCAATCCAAAATAATCCAAACTAGAACTATCCAAAATACTTCTTTCTAAACTCACAGTCCAACATTTATAAGGAAGGTAAGCATAATGTAGATCCTTTTTACCCCGTAATAGCATATGAATACCTTCATCATGTATTCTTTTAATACACTGAAACATCCTGAATTACCATATTCTTTATTGATTACATTCATGCTCCCTTATTCCATATAGAATGCTGGATATACTTCATTAATCCAAAAATGTTTTAAACCCCATTAATGATGGAATATACAAATCATTAATCAGTTCCAAGGTAGTCAAGAATATCCAATATAATTTATCCAAAACAATCATGTATTATTCCAAAATCACTACCACGGTGTCAGAACTATACTATGGTTTATCATTCTCTCAACCATATATTTTCCAAAAATTTATCCTACTATTGAGTCACTTTTCTTTGTTCCACACAATCTCAAGTCCTTAATGAAATAGTATTGCAGTACAATCCTTATATACTGCATAATTATTATAACAAGTACATTGTTGATACAACACTCAATTGACATAATCAACATAAGAACTCTAATCATTCGTCTTCATCTGTGGTAGTATCATAACTTGATTATTATCCAATAGCATCATTTGCGGCATAGTCTGATGACTGGGACATAGGTTTGCGTAGTGTCCAAACTCCTTGCAAATGAAGCATTGTACATTTGAAACCATTTTCTTACCCTTGTAGTCACGTACTTTGTGCCCTTTTCCTCCAAACATATAACAAACTCCCATTCCTTTCAGGCAAGTTCCAGGGTGTTTCTTTCCACAGTTACCACATATGGGAAAATTCTTCTTTTCCCTCTTCCCTTTATCCATCTTTCTCTCTTCCATCCTTTTCTTCTCTTCCTTCCCTTCAAATCCATAGGACTCAGTAAACTCTTTACTTATCTTATCAACACATGATATTATTTCTTCATATGATGATAACACATGGGAGGCTATTTCTCTTATAAATTCTAGCTTAAGACCATGAAAGATATGATCCTTCCTTCTCTTTGGATCATGTGCATTTCTGGAGTTCTCCTTCCTTCTACTGGGCGCCATTTCTAAACAATGTCATACACTAGATTAGTTTATGAATCAAAATACATAATCCCATACTTATAAAACACTTAACATAAATTGAACTATTTATGGATATAATCCATAATCATAAAAATGTTTTCTTTGAGGAAGTATATACTCATAAACCCTTCATAATGATTTGTAATGAAAATGAGAGTTATCCTAAGCATATCCCCCGGGAGTGTCGTAACCAAGAGTGCAGCAAGGCCCGTTGTCGTGCACCAGTTCCCGTTCGAGTCTAGCTCAAAGCGGTGTTTTCGGGTTTTACCCCTAGGTACATCTATGCCAAAGCCGCCTCTACCTGCTCGTATCCAGACAGGGATGTATTGCTCGGAAAACTCACAAAATCTCTACAATACCAAAATTCTAGGAAGTTCTTCTATACTAATCCTCAAAGTTCATCTTAGGTCTACGTGCTCTAATCAGAGTTTATCTAAATCTAGCTTCCAAGGTTTGTACTAAACTTCCTCTGATACCAACTGTAACGCCCCGACCCCAGCTACCCAGAGTCGGTGCATTAATTACATAACATTGGCATGATCACAAGAAGATCAAATCTCGAAAGACCGATTGGTTTAGTAGCCTTGGAAACACTAGATATATTCATAAGTTTTACATTACATCATAAAATGAAAAACTAATACAACAACATAATGTCTGCATAATTCACACTCATATCCCCACATAATATCCCTGCAGGTCATTCATAATTTACTTCTTCACTTCCTGGAAAAAATAAACCATAGAAAAGGGGTGAGCTCAAATGCCCAGTAAGGATAACAATATAGCGGAAACTTTCATAAATAAGAATAAACATTTAAGGCAATGTATAACTAAAACAAAAGCCTTTTAAACATGAACTTTCAACATGGTATGGCATAAATAAAATGAAAAAAATGCCATTTACTTGTTCACATGGATATTCTACTAATCGAATAATCACATGCAATATCAATAACCACTTTCATAATTATGGAATGCATAATGTCAAACGTTAATTTCATTGTCTAGGCCTCATCCCAAGACCTAGGGGTTACTTTTAACCGGAACCCAACCCGGAGTGCCTCTAATAACCGGACACCAACCCGGAGTGCCTCTAATAACCGGACACCAACCAGGAGTACCTCTAATAACCGGAGACCAAACCGGAGGGCTTACTTTTACCAGTCCCTAACCTGGAGGGCTTACTTTTACCAGTCCCCAACCTGGAGGGCTTACTTTAACCAGTCCCCAACCTGGAACATACTTTTCCAACACATTCATATGAAGTAAAGGTTGAAATATAACATAAACATTCTTATTGGAACTAGCATACGAAATGTCAATAATTTCACCATAAACTATGAATGGTATAAAAATAGCACATCCACAGTCAAACATATCACAAAACCTTCAATACAATATAGAAGTTTTGTATCATAATAAATAAACTTCAAATAAGCGTAAAATCCATCAAAGGATGTTGACATAGATGAAATCAAAACACTTTTTAGAGAAATATCTCTTTCTATTTTTGAAATCATTTAAGATCCATATAAAATAAAACTTTTTCTTGAAAATATTCTTATAAGCTTGTAAGGAAAGCTTCGACGATTTTATAACGGCGGAAAATAACCGCACCCGCCGTATAAGTTAAAAAAAACATTCTTACCTCAATTCTGTCGAAAAGGTTAAAAAGGACCTTGTTTTGAAAATGACGGAAAGATTCCTTTATAAACCTCTTATAAAAAGTAAAACAAGGGTATAAATGACTTTAACCCATATTCTTTTAAATAGTAAAAATATTTTGAAATACATTTTTAAGAAACATGGATGTGGATAATAAAGAGATCCCAGTAGATTATTACGTATAAACAACCTCGAATAATGAAGTGATTGTGAAATAACCCTTACCTTGTACTTTTCCTTGGTTGGGGTAGGTTAACCTCCTATATAAGGGTGAAATAATTGTTATTAAATTATACAATAATATTAATATGATATCATATATGATCTTTTAACATTGATTTGTTAATAATATCTTAGAATTATCGTCGTTCCGGGTGTTAACTTACTCATTTTCTTTTATATGTTTTGTTACATAAGTCATGTTTATTGTATATTATTCATATCCAGAATGATATCAAGTCCTTAAAAATCATTTTTAAATCATTAAATGATAATTATACTTGAATGGATACGATGGAGAATGAATCTCATCGCGTTCGTGGAGACGGTAGTCCGTACGTACGCACGAACGCTACTTCCATTTAATTTTTATTTTAAAAGAATCGAATCCAAATGATACATAGGTATATTACTATTCCAGTATAATATAATATTTTATATATGTTACTTAAGTTCATTAACACCATCCTTTATACGTTCCATGTGTGGTATGAACGAGTCATATCATTTAAGGGGGCGGTAGTCCGCACTTCCTCAAATGAAATTATCGTATGTATATACAACATGAAACGAATAATGGTATGAAATAAAATGGAATTACAGAAGCTTATATATAAAATATATATCATTAATATCATATTTAATTACAGTGACATCATAATGGCCACCATGATAGGCGGTAAGATGTATTTGAACAATCATCGTTTCGTGAGGCGTTAATTTGCCATCCACAGAAACATTATGTTCATCATCCATTAGATGGTGTTGTGTGTATGTGTAGTTTGAATACTTCTTATAACAACATCCTAGTATATTGAGGATACTGGTGTTGTTATAAAAGAAGGGAAATAAAAAGAGTTTGGGGGTTGGAGAAGCAAAATAAATGAAAATAATTTAAGAGAAATCGTTACCTTTAATTTAGGTAACTCACTTTGGTTGGAACCAAAGGACTTCTTGAAATGCTTTCTGCCTAAGGGGAAGCTTCAAGGAGGAGGAGAAGGATGTGGGGATCTTAGTTGGGCAGAGTTTGGACGAGCCAAGTGGCTTGAGAGGTGTGCAGAAATGAGAAGTAGGAGTGCCCTTTTATATGAGGGGTGAGGGGCACCTTTGGAAAAGCTAGAAATATTAATTTATAATAAATTCATATTCGGTTTCTAATGGCTCCAAAGTTGACTATTCAAAGGTTAAGGTGGGGATAGGTCGAAAACCACTCAACCAATAGAATTTAGACAGGTTTGGGTACTTATATTAACCTTATCTTTAAGTATTAACTCTAAGTTAATTAGTTTCACTTTTACAATGTCTCTTTGTATTTTTATATAATATGGTTAATAAACTTACTATATACATCCAAGCGACCCCCAAGTGGTCCATTAATGAGGAACCTATAATAATATAAGTCTCTTGGCCGAACCTTATATTTTTAGGAATTTTATATCAATTAATAATATAATATTTGTTTTAAGAACTCTTTTATGTCAATTCTGACACTATTCAATAGTTGATTTTTGTGAAACTCCTAACAGATTGATTACTTCGAACAAAGTCAATTAAATAAATCCTAATATATCATATTATCATATAAAATTAGTTTAATTCATTAAAAGTTTCATATTGTAATTATTTGGGTATTTATAAGATCAATTATTTTAATTTTTCACTATTTTAGTAATTACTGCATCATCATTGTGTCATAAATAAAATAAATTATTTAATGTCTAAAAATTATAAATAAAATATCATTATGTATGAAATCTTTTTATATTTCTAATGAATATTTATAATCGAAAATCCAACATGTATAACCCTATGTAAAAATTGTTCTTCTAAAAGATGTAAGCTTATGCCATTTTTATTTTTATTTTAACTTTATTAATATAATGTGTCCCTACCACATACAAGTGGCTCCAAGGGGTCCCCAAATTGACTCAAGGATGCCCATGGTCGGGTATGTGTCCACCAATAAGGTTAGGACACGTTTTAGGGTAATTTTGTATTATTATAATATTATTTTTTAACCCTTATTTACTGGATTTACCCTTTAACCATGGTAAATAAAATATTTACCGCAGTAATTATTCAAAATGTCTAAAAATAAAAGTTACCTATTTACACAATTTGAACATCCTGATTCCAAATATGGAATCAATTTTCCTAAATTCAAAACAAAGAAGTGGCAGAAATTAATTTAAAATTAATTCTCGCTGTCAAAACAAAAAGCGTGTTTTTAAGAGATAATAACTATCAAAAGATTGACACTTGTTTATGTTCGGTTTAATTGTATAATTATGTCCAATGACCAAAATTATATTAAATGGTAAAAATATATTCTAAATATACTTTAAAACCACTCAAATTAATAATTTATCACTATTAATTATTTTTATTAAAAAAGTTGTTTTTAATTAAAATTTAGTAATTTTCACTATTCATCAAAATATGAAAGTTATCCGAAAAGTACCAAAATTTCACCTTAGGCTAAATTCGATATTCCGAGTCAAAAAATGAAGTCCATTTTCAAATATAAAATATATATAATTTTCAAAAAGTAGGTATTACTATTCATAACGGCTAGTTTGATTAGTTATGGTGTGTGTTAAAACTCGAAGTTGCGTACAACACACGCTACTGTTTTATTCAAAGGAAAGCGTACCGTGTAAGCTTGGGATGTTTCATTTTAATTTTTTTTGATGTCCCCATTTAGTCAAAAAGTTTGAAATATTGTATTTAGAAAGGTTTCACTATTAAAAGTTGATAAAAGTGCAATACTGAAAATGAATCTGTTCTTGCATTATGACTAAGAAACTCATAATATGGATTCTAAAATTATAAGGATTATATAAAGTTTAAAATTTAGTTAATACTATTCATGACCTCTTTTAATGGCATTTTTTTTTGTATGTAATGGTGTGATTGAACTCGGTGTTGCGTGTAGTACAAGTTATTGAATTATTTTGAAGAAATAACACACTATGAAATCTTGGGGTGTTACACTGCCATACCTAGAGGTCCCCTGGTGGGTTAGTTCATGAACTTAATTCTCATTTTCAAATTTCCTTTTTTATATCACCAAAGGGTGAGATTTATACCACTAATACAAAATTTTACAAAATTTCCTTAATCTGTTTTTTTTTTCATAATTTGAAAAAATTATTGTATTACAATATATGATTTTTTTATAATAAAAAGGGGTGATTATTAGATAGTTTTATTATTCCATCATACCCTAAAACATCTTAGGTTTTTATGTTCAAAAATATCGTGTTTGATTTAAAAATGAATTTACTTTGAGTGAATTTTAGGTTATTTTTTATTTATTTTTTGGAGTATGTTTAAATTCTCTAAGTTAAAATATTTCAATTTAATAAATGTTTCTATGTACTAGATATTATGTATAGATAAGTTACTCATACATATTACATGAAAATTAGAAGTTAATCTTACATTCACAAATATTTCAAAAAGTATTGGATCTAAATATCCAGTGGAATTTAGAGTTTATTCTTATGTATAAGATATTTCAAAAAGGAAAGTATCTTGTGTATGAAGATATTACTATTACAAATTCAATAATAACTGCAATATATTCTTCCATATCAAATAATTAAAAATTATAAGATCTTATGTATTAGTAAAAGATGTCACACATGGAACGTTTATTCTCACGTATTAAGAGTTACTCTTATTTATTGAAATTGAAGATATTATATATTATATTAAATTCAAGACTTATTATTATGTATAAAAAAAGTAATTCTTATATACACAAGGAAACTATTATTTTTACATATACTTCATGAATGACTTATTATTATTTATGACTAAATTATTACACAATTCTTACATGTTTAAATTCTAGAGATTTTGGTGGAGATTATTAGGTTGGTGTTTTATAGGAGAAGATTACTCAACTATAAAATAGTTCTTCCATAAAAGAATTATTTTAAAAGAAAATATTGACCATTTAAAATGAAATATTTTTTCAGGAAGAACAAATTTTTCCAATAAGTATAAAGTTCCTATTTTTAAGGAGAAATTTAAGGAAGCTGTTGACTATGTTTAATTTACTTTGTTATTTTAATAATAGAAAAACCTTAAAGAAGAGTGATTGTTTTTATAGAAAAAAGGATATAAGAACATTCTTCTATTACTTTATATAGTTGTCACTATGTGAAATATGTAATTTACGATGGTTTTTTTTTGCATTTGTCTACCATTTTTAAAAAATTATGCAAATTCCTATGTCAAAGATTATTTCACGGTCCTTTTTTAAAACCCATCGGAAATTATTTCAGGGTGGTTTTAATTTTTTATTTCAATTAGGCCTAGTCTGAGCCCGTGAGGTCTGCCCCGATTCCACCCCTAGGTCTCGACCGACCCACACCTACCCAAGTAAATTAAGCACATATATGTGTAGGGTGATATTTGAAACCCTTGCCACTTGGTTATTCTGTAAAACTTTTACCACTACACAAATACTTTCTTGTAGTGACTAAATAGATTTTAATATACTTATATATATATATATACCAAAATACATATAAATACAGACATATAGAGAGAGAGATATCTATACATATATTAATTCATAACATATAAATAAATACATATAAAATAGAATTACATATAAATTTATAAAAATAAAGTTATATATTAATTTATAAATATATGAAAATTTATATATCCATATATCTATTAAATATATATAAATATGTATAAATTTTACTAAATGTATATAAAAACATATATTTAATTTTATATAAGTATATATAAAAATATGTATATATATAACAACATAATTTATATAAATGTATATAAATATATAAATGTATATTAATTTGTATAAATAGATACGAATATCTATAAATATATATAAATATAAATAATATTACAAAAATATATATATATATATTTACATAAAAATATATATAATTAAATATATTTATATTTATAAACATATATAAACACATATAAATATACTTAAATATATATACCCACATAATATACATATATATACATGTATAAACAAATAAATACAAACACATACATACACCGACATAATATACATATATACACATAAATACATATAAAAATCTATGCATATATATAACTATAAATAAATTTAAAAAAATATATATAAATTCACACACACACACACACACACATAATTGAATATATTTATCAAGGTCCTGAAGGTTACAAGTAAAGGAAACAACTCACACACCTCTAGATTAGCAAGGAAAGACCACATAATATATATATATATATATACATATAAATAAATATAAATACATATAAATACACACACAGATATATATATACATAAATACATATAAATGAATACATATATATATAAACATATAATACACACACACACATAAATATATATATATACACCACATAATATATATAAATATAAATACTTATAAATATATATAAATATACATAAATATAAATAAATTTACATACATATATATAATTATATATAATTATATATACATATAAATATAAATATATATATATATATATATATGCACACATAAATATACATAAATACATATAAATATATAAATAAATATACATAAATTGACACACACACACACACATATAAATATCTATAAATAAACACACACATGCACAATTCGTAAACTCAAACTTTCCATCATAATTTTTTTTATGACCAATAAAGAAATCCTGGGAACGTAAGAAACATTAGAAAAATAAATCACTAAAAAAGGTAAGACCACTAAACTTTCAAAACCATCATACAAATATTAATGAAATCTCAAAGAAAAAATTATCACCCCATCCCAAAATTATAAGAAGGCTATCTTAAATGAATCAGATATACCATTAAAAGATATAAAATTATGGTATCTTAACATAAAACTAAGAATTGGATGACTTATGAGCCTCTTTTGACCAATAAAAATGTGGTGTGGGGCCGCCTCTATATTAAATAATGTATAGATTTTCATAAGATTCAGTTTTACTGGTCAAAGATCCTAAATGGATACTTGGATAAAAAGTTGTGGTTGTTTGAAGTTGAAGTCTAATTTTCAACTTCACATAGAGAATTAATAAATAATTATGATTTTTTATTACAAATTTTTTATCTAATACAATCGTATATTATTTTATAATGATTTATTTTATGGGTAAAAGAGAACAAAAAGGCATTCATATCAAAATTTATGGTCATTTGAAGCTGAAGTCTGATTTTCAACTTTTATTAGAATATTTGTTAAGTGAGAAAGTTTTGACCAAGGTTTTAATATATATATATGCGTGTGTGTGTGTTTATATGTAAATATATATATATATTATATAAATAATTAGTAATTAATAATTACTAAATAGTTAATAATTTTTTTCATGATTACTTTGTAATAATTATAAATAATTTAAAGTAACAAATAATAATTTATTAAAATAATAAATAATAAATAATAAATGGTTAATAATAATAAATTATAAATAATAACTAATATATAATTATATAACAATAAATAAGTAATAATTAGTAATAAGTAATTGAAATTCTAATTAATTAATTAATATTATTATTAATTCTGATTAATTTTATAGAGGTTTTTAAAAAACTGCTGCTAAAATTAAATACATATTAAGAGTAAAATTTTAGATTTACCGATGGTTTTAATTATCACTAAATTTTAGAAGTTTTTAATTCACCAATATTATTTAGGGGTGATTTTTTTTAAAATCACAGCTAAAAAAATAAACATAAAACATTTAGCATCAGTTTTAAAAACTGATGAAATATGAACTTTTTTATAAAGTTTTCGATTTTATGAACATTTTTTTGAAAGATAAATAATTATTATTCTGATTGAAACTGAAATACCAATGAAAAAAATAAATACGAGAAGGGAGAATATATTCTGCTGCTATTTATTCTTGAATATTTCATATATAGCTATGAATCCTTCAGATCTACACTTTGGATACATACATGTTTCTATGAAGAATGTTTAATTTTCTTCATCTGTGATACTATAGAACTATGTGACGATACTATAATCAAGTTTTATATCCTTTATCTTGTTTATTTATTTCACAATTCTTTTTCAAAGTGCAGGAGAGACTGATGATAGGTCATGTTGTTGTAAAGGATATCAGGAACTTAATTGAAATATCTTAAAACTATAAACTTGAAGTGTTTACTACATGCACTTAGTTGTGAGATCCCTAGTAAAAGGATATGAAAAAATCACCATATATAAATTGGATTTTGATGGAGTGGAGTGTGAGATGTTTCTTCGAAACCCTGAACCAATATAAAAACCGATTCATCTTATATTTAATATTTTTTTTATTTCCTCTATATAATCTAATTTGAAAATGAGGAAAAACTAAAGAATTAATTAAATATGGAAGTTAAATTTCTAAAAGGTGTAATTCAAGAACTTAATTAACCCCTATTAATTTATTGCAATTAATATCTAGTACAACACGAATCACTTATAAAATCCATACAAATTCATAATAACCTGAATCCCTAATTAAAACCACCAAATAAAACTCCAATTTCATCCTAAAGTTAAGAAAAACCAATGTAAATACCTACCATTATCACTGAATATCAAAAAAATTGGTGCATAATGATAAAAAACCCACTTGAAAATTATTTAGGAAAAGAAAGAGGAAGATATTAGATTGGGAATGATTCTTATTAAAATCAAAAACGAAAAGATCAACCTGAAGAATGAGAAAACTAAGAAGAAAAGTGTAAAAAATAAAGAATAAGAGGAGTTGAAAAAATTAACTTGGATTTGATAATAGAAACCACACTTGGATCACCCTTTAATTAAGAAGAAAAGGGGAAGGGAGAAGGGTGGGAGTGAGATATGGAGATTGAGATCTGTTATGGTGCTCACGGATAACAAAAAACAATGGGGGTTGAATTTGGGATCAAATGGAATATAGATATTTGAAAAAAGGATCCAAATGTCTGTTTTAAATAAAAATTAGACTTGGGAATACTGGGTACCCACTAAAGGGCCACCAGGTCCTTAGTGGATCCCAAAAAACACCATCAGACAACCCCTCACCAGGTACTCAGTGCCACATACAGTTCTGAACAGTAAGTGGAACAACCTCTAGATCACACCAAATATCCTAGAACATTCTACTAAACCTTGAACCTCATTTAAGATATCTAATATTTTCTGCACAAACTTCCAATTACATCTTTGAAGACTAAAATAGAAAATTGTCATCACTTTTGGATAGAATTATTTTGTTTAACCATGTCTCAATACTTTATATGTTTTTATGATTCATAAAATCCTTATTTTTTTACAAAATAATTTTATCTCATGTATTTTAGGATTTTATTTTTAGCTATTCTTAAAATCATTGAGTTGTTTTCTGAATTAATTCAAACAAAATTTATCTTAAGTGGATAATGTGTCAATGTAATTTATCCTGAAATTATAAATAGATCCATTCCATAGACACTATAATTTAGTTTGTATCAAGAAAAGTTATCTTACATGTCAAAATTATCTTAAAAATAACAGAATTCTCTTATTAAGAAAATTCAGTACATGCAATGAAGTTTTCATCAGTGCTAAATTAACTTATCTTATAAAATCTCACCATAAAAACATTATCTTAATATGTAAGTAAATTATCTTATGGAGTAGATGAATTTTATTTCAAATATGTAAATATCAGAAAGATAATTCATATAAAAAACAAGATAAGTCCTTTATATTACAAAAAATGACCATCATAAATAAATTATCATATTGATAAAAATAAAACCATAGATGTATTTTATCTTATAAAGATTGAATAAGTGTTTTTCTTATCATGTTTTATGATGAAATTATCTTAAAAAATATAAATTCTATACTTTTATCATAGGAAGATAAGGTTATATTATAAAGGATATTTATAATTATATTTCTTAACATTTTCCTTACTTTTTTATAAGTAAACTTATGATTTTACATAAATTAGAAAAGGATTTGTCTAAATAAGGAAAAGACAATTTCGATAATGTGTATTTTCCTATTAATGTAAAAATTTGATAAAGAATATTTCTATTATCTCTTCCATTTTATTTCATTTTATATTTGGAAAATAAGTACACACGATAATTAATATCATGTTTCTAAAAGGATTATCACCAGACCATTGGATTATCATGTGTTCTTAGTTCAAATTCAAAATATGATATAGAAATAGAAGAGTTTGTCGGTGCATGAAAGTAGAGATACACATGCTTTATATGATACATGATTTAAAACAATTAAGAATTTATCTATAGTTTTTTCACTTATAATTTTATCTTTTCAAATCAAAGAACATATAGAGATACTCTTTAAAGTTATTCATCTTCTTTGGATTTTCTTTATTAACTGTCAATTTCTTTTTACGACAATGTGCTACACCTTTTATAAACATCATTTTTAAATCTCTATATATATTTCACTCATTATGATCGAGTGTACTAAGGTTGTGGATAGGTATTGTAAAGGGAGAGTCTGGTTAAAATATTTTGGACCTCTTTAACAAGTAATAACTACTTACACTCTACTAGAAAATCCCTAGAAAAAGGGATGGTATAGTGAAAATCACTAAACTCATAGAATATAGTATTGGTGGGGTGGGCCAGGTGATCTTTGTTCCCTAAACCACTATAAATTCTCTATTTTCTCTCTCTCTCTCTTATAGATTTTCATTCCACTAAAAATTTCTAATCATAGATGATAAATAATTACTCATTGATAAAGAGATGGTGGTTTTTATGTAAAGATAATTTCAAAAACATAATTCACCCCTATCTTGAGTCATTTATATATGTGTATCTACCCAAAAAATGGTATAAGAGGAAATAATATGGAGTTTTAAACTCTAAAATTTTTAAGTATTAATCATAAAATTCAAATTTCTATAATTTCTGATAACATAAAAGGCATTTATATGGTCATATAACCTTATTTCAATCGAGAAAATGATGGATGATGGAAGGATCAAATGGTTATTTACCTAAAAAATCTTGGTCTAAAAGTCTATCTAAATTATGTCAATCCATAAATTTTTTAATTCTTATCTTGAGACATGGGATACTACTACTCAAGACAGATATGATCTAAATTCCAAATCCATGAATGCTATTATATGTAGAGTTGGTATAGGCAACTTCAATAGAGTCTCTAAGTGTAAAAAATCAGGTTTTCTAAAATCTTAGACTCATTTATTTTCAATTTTAATATTTTATTATCTTCGTAAATAAGAACTATAGTCTAAGGAAGGTTTTAGGAGTGTCTGGATCTTTTTCAGGGACCAGAGATTTGAGAATTGGGAAAACAGAGTGGGACACATGGTTAGTACTAATTATGTGGGGGACTAAATGGCCTGTAAGAGTCCACGTTGTTTTTCTACAACCATGAGAGCCTAGGAGCATACTTGTGTGAGTTTTACAGGGGTTTCAGATAGTTATATTCGAACATCTTGTGCACGGTTAGGAAAACCATGCTTCTAACCCATGTTGGGTCTCTCCTTAGATAGTGGATGCAATGTAGTTTGCACACGACTTAACCAAACCATGTGGCTAAAACAAGCACCACAATTTTTTAGGGTGAATTTAAAATTTTTCCCTTAATGGAATTAAAAACTCACACCTCTCTTTTCACTATTCCCTTCTTATGGATGGATTATCCTCCCTCTCACGTGAGTTCCTCCAAAGCCTAACCTAGGGTTATTAATGACTCTTCTATCCAAACTCTAAATTAAACACCATCAAAAGCGTTGTAAAGATATAGGTATGATCTAGAATCCAATTTATTATATTCCTCACTAATCTTATTATATTTTATGCTATTTGAGTGTGAGATAATTCACCCTATTTTCAAGGAGTTGGTCCGTTCTTAAATTTTATTCTGATATACTTAAAATTTGAATCCAATGTCAGAAAAGAATTAGTCCCTAACCCTAAGGTAGGTTCTCTAGTTGTTTTTACTAAAAGACCATTTGATTTCATAGCCCTATCATTGTGCCTCATGCCATCCATTATCATGTGTTTCCTAAAATTGAGTTCTTCATTTCTGAACAATTTTATGCATAATGTTATACTCCCAAGAATCCTTGCTAAGTGGATAGAGGATTCTAAAATCAATTTCAGCCCCTTTGGGTGCACAAAATGTAATTTTCCTCCTTTATATAATTGTTCAACAGATCAGAACACCTTATAATAGTTTAGTTTTACCTTAAATTGAATTTCCTTTCTTAATTAATTAAAAGAGTTAATTTTAATATATTTCTTATGAATTATCGTACCTTGTTTATGAATTACAATACCTTGAATAATTATATGTCTTGATTAAATGAAATGGAATTGGATGGAAAGGCCACGTCATATGATGCATGTTTAATTATATGGATTATTGAGTTGGGAGGCCCTTGATATATTAAGTATTGATGATTGTAATGATAAAGAGGTGATCCCTAATGGTTCTTATTATTTTCATGAGTATACCATTTATATTGGGTATCGACAGTGGTTAATGGAATTGTGGAGAATGAAGTTTCACCCTCCCTTACATCAAGTGTTGAGCATGAGATCTCTCACTGTTACATTGTTATCTGGGAGATGGTCATGATGTTCCATGTTCCTTCGTATCAGGTGTTGGGAATTATGACTCACCACACCAATATCGAGTGTTGATCAAGATGTATTACATTCCCCACTATATTTAGGGCATGAAACCTCTTTTAGAGACTATAGGCTCATTAGACTAGTTATAGAAACTTGAGTTACACCATAGATCTAGTTAGAAACTAGTATCCCAGTATATTCCTACTAACATCCTCATGTACTTAGTTCATATAGATGAATACAATATATAATTTTACTATATATATATATATATATTATTACTATATGTACGGTTACTGATCAGAATCTCACATCATCCTATGCTGAATCAGGTATAGCCAGTTAAGTATCTTGATAGAACTTGAGACAAATGATATTTATTTATTCAGAGTTGTTATTATTCTTACATCTGTACAGTTTTATTACTATGTACATTGGTTATATTATTTATAGACACTATTAGTAGTGGCCTACTGCGATTTTATCTCACACCCTACTCAGGCCTCCTTTGGAACCTAAATAGATTATGTGTGTTTGGGTATGAATAAGGGAAATCACCCTAGTATACATGTTTGATTCTTTTTACTTATAGCATAGATCAAGGGAGAAAAGTACTAATATTATGCTCTAGATACTAGCGGAGCAGTCTTTTTTCATTTTTATATTTTTTTCTAGCATGTTGTATATTCTAGTCCCATGTATCCCCTATTTCCATTTTTTATATTATCATGCCTTGAAATCATTTTTTATGAGTCATACATTGGTATTTAGATTATTATTTCATTTACGTGATTATTATTTCTACTCATTATGCTTCTACTATGATATATTACTAGTCCTATTGTTACAGTGGCTTCTTTCGTTATGTTGTTGGTTATTCATATGTGTTTTCTATTGTGTGTTTATATATTGTATCTATTGTTCCACTTTTATATGAGGGTATAGTATCCCCACTATACCACCTTAAACCCTCACTACTAGTTGGTAGCCTCTAGTGTACAAGGAGGCACACTTGAGGCCATGTGACCGACCAGCTCAGGGCACGAGTTTAGTAGATCCTGGGCCGGGACTTTAAAAAGTGGTATCAGAGGGTTATTTTCTTTTATCTTACCATTTGGGTATTATAAAGGAGACTAGAAGGTAATGTAATATGGTAATGAGCCTCTTCCTGGGTTCAACTAACCCAAGTATAGGGAAACCCAAATTACCTTGGATGGGTAAATTCTATCATTGAATTACGCCTCTAATAGTTGATAAAACCTCATCATTGGGTGATGTACATATATTATAATGTTACTATTATTGGGGTTATATTAATGATATTTCATTTACCTTGGTATGATAAAATGAGGGTGTGTTATCTTGTATCACCGTCAGTTTCAAGTAAGTAACCCTTATTTTATGATTTTTATGTATGTAAAGAATATGGTTAATGTTTGGGAGGGTTTGGAGAACTTTTGGATTGTTTTGGGGTTTTTTATAGGTGCACGAGTGGTTCATTATTTCTATAAACCATAAAAAAATTTCAGGAAACCATACACACTGAGACAGGGGTTAAAGGGAAGGCCCACATGCGGCACACATTTTGTTCAAACCATGCAGAATCCTAAGATAAAATGTACAACTTGAGATAATGGTATTGGGAACAGATAGTTCATGTTTTGGAAACCATGCAATCCAACCATGAAAAGATCATCCTTGGTGTAATTTATGGTTCATAGTTAGCACACAGTTTACTTAACCGTGCGGCAAACCATGCACGGGTCAAACATGAGATCCTAAAATTGTGGATCACACTCATTTTCGTCTCTAACTCCATCATTTTTTCATAATATACAACCCTAACTAAATATTATCTCTTCCCAAAGGTCTAGTAAGCTTATACCATTGATCTGGAGTTAATTCAACGACTAGCCTTGGTGTTTTGAGGTTGGATCCTCATGATAAGTGTTCGTTCCTGGTCATTCTTGATGATTTTTATTAGATCTACTTCTCTATCTCCCTCGATTTCTTAGATCTAAACCCATTATGGAAATATCTATGATATTAAATTCCTAATATCATTATATTTGTCTTAGTTTTTTCTATGTGAATAGATATAAGATGGATTCGTGGAGTTTTAACTTGGTTTTGTGGATGTTTTTTATGCTGTTTATTTTTTTCACCAAATTCTTATGGTAGGTGTCTTCAATCATGACTCTTCTATTTAAATATAAAGGGTTGATTTCAAATTCTTATTTTTTACTTAAAATTTATTTTGAATTATCTTTTTAATGTTTTATTAAAACCCTCTTTAGTGATGGTTTGTGGAAATTGGGAAAAATTAGGGGCTTTGTTAAAAAGAGAATTTGGTAACATGATTTTAAAATGATGATTTTAAAATTACTAATGAGTTTTTTATACAGAAAAATGGTTTTCAATAAAGATATTGTTTTATTGAAATGGTTTGGGAACACTTGGGTTGGCATGGGTTTGGCATGGTTGTGTGGTGTCTGTTCGTATGCATTGGGGTGGATAAGGGTGTGAAGTACCCCCATCAAAAGGTTGGGATAGATATGGGTGTGATGTTCCCTTGTCAAAGTGGTTCAATAAGTGATAAATTAGTGAAAGGATTAATCACCACTCATGAGTATAGGGAATTCCATAGTTTCATGAATTGTTGGATGTATGGGTTTATGGATTGGAATAGGTTATGCTAAAGGTGGAATTTAGGAAATGGTTTTAGAGGATTATTTGGTTTCTTTCCTTGGAATTTTTTGTTGTTTTGTGAAAACTATTTTACTATGAAACTTGTTTATATTCTGATATAAACATTTTAGATTTTTTTTGTATAAACTGATTTATATAATGGATAACATGTTCTATCCTAGTGACATGAGTATGGAAGTAATTAGGGAAAATATACTGAGTTTTATTAATCACCAATGCTTTGAAATTTGGTTATTTTGCAGATGGTATTTATTAGGAAATGGGGAATGGTTAAGTATCACACATATTTAGCACTACCTCATGATACATGGGCTGTTTGGTGATGGTGATTCATGGTTCTTGATGAAACTTTGGAGTTGTAGTTGTCTTCAAGTCTTCTTGGTTTTTAAAGTCGTCCACTATATACTTTGATATTGTATTCTTCCACTGTTTTATTGTTAATGTTTGGTTTGATATCAATGTAATTTCCTTGATTTATTTAACATTTTTATCATGTATCATTTAGTATTTATTTGGTTAAGGTGTGTTTTGTTGGGTTGTTTTATTTTCAAAGGTAAAACCATCCCACACTTTTATTGAATCGCTTGGAATTTATTACCAACCATTAGTGCCTTAGGGATGTCGCTTAAGTCTAAGTATCATTCCACTACCTTATCAAGACAATGAGGAGGGGGAGGGATGTTGAAAGTGGAATCAGCTTGTTCGGACCTTGAATAACAAGTGGTTATCTGTTCTATCAGTCTCAAAGTTGAAATTCCTTCAAGTCTATTCCTTTTTATGGGTTGGAAGAAAGGAGTTTGATTCTCAGGATATGAAATGTGGGGCATAAAAAGTCATATATAACCTTTTTATACTGAACTTCAAGTTATTTGGGAGTTGGGAACATATGTGTTTTGGAGACACTTATAAAAATTGGTATCTCATTGTCATGGGTTTATCCAATGTGACAAGAATAACATGAATTAGAGGAATTAATTCCAACTAGGAGTTCATATTTCATTTTGAGTAATGATTTGGTGATATGTGTTTATTTTTTTAAAATTGTTGAAATTGTTTTCAAATGTTATATTTTGAAAAGAGTATGGTTGTAATATTTTTAAAATGGTTTTATTTTCAAATGAAATTTGATTTTTTTTTCATATATTGTTGAACTTGGAAAAGGTATATTTTGGAAATAAATGTTATGATTGAATGATGTGGTAGAATTTGAAATGTTAAGACTTCATTAGTAGAGATTAAGACTTATAGAATTTGTTGTCTCTATAGAAAATGAAACATGGTAGGTGTTGTAGAAACCAATTAGAAGAAGTTGCTGAGAAAATGGTTTCACCTGAGCCACAAGTGATCCAATAGCTATTTCAGAGCATTTTCCAAGCATTTCATGCTGTGGACAGATAAAAAATGCAGGATGAGCCAAGGAAAGTGGATCATTCTATCTTATTCTAGAAGTAGAATCCACCAATCTTAGGGGTGATTATGAACTAGAAAAGATAGAGTTTTTGATGAATAGGATGAATAGTGCCTTTAATTTAATCAGCATACCTATAGAGTTGAATGTCAAGATCGATAATTATATGATGGAATATATTTCATGTCAGTGGTGGGATTTAGTTTTGTAGGATAAATCATATCATGGAATTTATTGGGATGATTTTGAGAATTTTTTAACTAACAATTCTATCATTATACTTTCTAAATTCAAAGAACGATGGAATTATTAATTTGGAAATAGGAAAATATTTATATAATTGAGTATGTGGCTAAATCCAGGAATTTAGTGCAATTTAAACCTTGGGTTTATTCTAGTTCACCCTTGAAGGAACACATATCTGAATCGGGACCGAGACAAGAGATTTTCCCGAATATATTTATGATATGTATTATAAATTATAAAAGATATAGTTAACAGAGTGATGGTAGATTAGAAATACATCTCATGAGATATGAGCGGAGGATTTATTTTGATACCCATGGAAAACGGTGGGAACTCTAATGCTGGGAGAAAATGGAAGACGAACACCTATTTCCAAGGTGAGAGCATGAATCAAAATCAGATATCTAGATCGATGTATCTTCCTCCTTAACCTAAGAGAAAAACAGGATGTTTCCAATGGGGTTCTCTTGACCACATAAAGTGATAGTTTATGGTTCAACATAAATTATTCCAAAACTACAATAAAATGGGGAATTTTTAGCATTATTGTCGTAGTTCTCCGTGGTCAAGTGCTCAAGACACTTTTCAGGTGTCGCAAGTGTCATATGCTTCGATGGGGTGAGGGTATCATAATCAATATCCTCATCAGAGCAAGGCTAGATAATATTATTCATATAATATAATGACTACTCTGGCAGTGAAATCTCAATAGGGAAATTAATAACAAAGTCAAGTGACAAAGCAATTATATGGAGCTGATTAGGTTATTATAAATGATTATTAGGGAACATTTATGATATGTGGTATGATCATTTTGAATTATACCCTTGTGAAATATTTTTTTTATACAGTTACATCTCATTCCTTTATTTATTCTTGTATTGTTGATTTGTTGAGCTTAAAATTTGAGATGATACCCTCTATGATAAAACTTAAAACTTATCTTGGTCAAAGAGAGTTTTTAGCCTTTGTGTAAAAAAGAGTGTTCTATAACTATTGATGGATCCATGATAAAATGGGTTTTATCTATGTTGGAAATGGATGTTCATGATATAATCCTGGGTATGGATGTTTTGACAACATAAAAGGATCACATCGACTGTTATACTTGAAAATTCAGTTTTACAAATGAAAATGTCATCAAGTATCTATTTTGAGGAGATTGGAATGTAAAGACAAGTGCAACAAGCATGTTGGAACCAAAATTTGGAATTTTATCAAACTATTTGGAAGATTTTTCTTTGGAATCTATGGACTATATTGAGATTAAAAAATTTCCAGTAGTGGTTGATCAGTTTCCGGATGTGTTTCCAGATACTTTATCAGGGTTTCCATCAATGAGAGAATTAGACTTTATGATTGATATCCTTCCAGGGACTAGTCCTATTCACTTCCATCTTATCGAATGGAACCAAAATAACTAAGGTATTTGAACTTGTAGTTGGTAGAGTTCTAAAGTAAAGGTTTCATTCATCCTAGCACGTCTTCATGGGCATCACTAGTCTTGTTTGTGAAAAGGTGAATTGAACTATAATGACGTGCTTGGATAATCATAGGCATAACCAAGTTACAATATAGAATCAGTATCCACTTCATGCATTTATGATATGTTCTATCAATTAAAAGGAGATCAACAATTCTCTAAGATTTAATTACGATGAAAATATCTCTAATTACGATTTCAAAATGAGGATATTACAAACAAACATTCAGAAGTTTATATAGACATTATGAATATGTGGTAATTCATTTTGGTCTTTTGAATGCACCAGTGGTCATTATGGAATTGATGAATTAGATATTTCTACAATATATATATTCTTTTGTGGTGGTGTATATGGATGACATATTGGTGTATTTAGGGGCAAGGGCTAAGCATGAGCAACAATTAATGATAGTGTTGAAAATATTGGGAGATCATTGGTTGTATTATAAACAATAAAATTATTATTTTTGAATAGAAGAGGTATGATTTCATAACCATGTAATCTATAAAATAGGTGTTTCTTTTGATCTAGAAAATATATTAGCAGTTATCTATTGGCAGTCGCCAAAGAATTTCTTTGATATATAGAGCATCCGAGGTCTATCTGGTTATTACCAACACTTTATGTGTGACTTATCATTACTATATTCTCATATGAATTCTTTGAAAAAGTATAATGTTCCATTTTAAAGGGACTAAGAATTATATAATTCTTTTCAAGAGATTAAAGTTCACCTTACATCAGCACCGATTTTAATTTTTCTAGAATTAGGTCAATGATTAGTGGTGTATTATGAATATTTGGGATCCGGGTTAGGGTGTGTTATTATAAAAGGCAATCATTTTGTTTCTTATTTCTCAAGGCATTTATGAGTGAATGAGAATAATTAACCAACACAAGATTTTTATTTAGTAGTCATAGTCCATGATTTTAAAACTTGGATTCATTATCTCTTTGGTGATTAATTTACTGTGTTCACAGATCATAAGAGCTTGAAATATAGTTTATCACAATGGTATTGGAACATGAGATAAATAATATGGATATATTATCTCTAAATGTTTGAATTTGACTTAATGTATACACCAGGAATAGGAAATTTAGTGGTAGATCCGTTAAGGAGAAATTCATATGTTCAAATGGAAAAAGAAGCTTTATATGAGCGGTAGTTGATGTCAGTACTAGATGATATTCACTTGGAATTTGAATATTGAGGTGAATATTTGTCATTATTTTTTGTTTAGATTGTTCCTAATTTGGAAAATATAGTTAAATAGGTAGATACATCCAATAGAGAATGTGCGGTTATAAGGTCAAAACATAGTGGTGGGGAGACCATTTAGGTTTGAATGCTTGATGGGAGTTCTGTTTTGTGGTTTCAAAATAAACTGGTCGTACCTATGGCTTTTCATGAAAAAGTTCTTCATGCTTACTTCCATTCAATATGGGTTGTTCATCCTAAAATAGAGAATATGTATAAGGGGTTGAAATCACATTTTTTGGTGGGTCGAGATGAAAAAAAGTGGATGAGTTTGTTTCAAGATGCTTAACTTGTAAGCATGTTAAGAAAGAGAATCAATGAACATCAGGTATATTGTTTTCTTTACCTATTATAGTCTAGAAATTTGAGAAAATAGATATGGATTTTTTAATAGGTCTCTATATAATGGTTCAGAAACAAAATTCCATATGGGTGATAGTGGATTAGCTCACAAATTTGTACCATTTCATTCATATTATTGAATCTCATATGGTGGAGGACTTGTCAAAAATCTATATCTAAGAAGCGGTAAAGTGGAATGGAAAACCACTTTCGATCGTGTCAGACAGATATGTGAGTTTTACATATCATTTTCGGAAATCCTTAAACAAATTCAATGGAACGTAGTTGACTATCTGTACAACGTATCATCCTTAGATGGAAAAAAATATGAATGGATGATAAAAACATTAGAAGACATGTTACAGGCTTGTGTAATGAATTTGTGTGGCACGTGGGAAGAGCATGTTCAATTAGTGGAGTTCTCATATAAAAAAAGTTATCAGGCCTCAATATATATGAATCCTTTTGAAGCATTGTATGAGCATCCTTTGTTCTCCACTGTGTTAGATATAAGCATGTGAAACTTCACTAGTTGGGATGATCCTTGTCCTAGAAAAAATCGAGATGATTCAGTTTATTAGAAAGATGATGGAGATAGTTTAGAGTGGTGAGAAATCGTATGCGTATCATTGTCTAGGGCCTTTTTCATTTGATATGTGTGATTAAGTTTTCTTAAGGAACTATCTAGGACATGGACATTGACATTTTGGTAAGAAGGGAAAGTTTTCTCCTTGATACATTGGTCCTTTTGAGATACTTGAACAAGTTGGAGAGGTGGAATATAAGTTTTCATTACTACCATGGTTTGGTTCAGTGCATAATGTGTTCCATTTATCTCAGTTGAAGTAGTATCACCTTATTCCTTACCATGTTATTCGGTAGAATCATGTTGAACTAAATACAGATTCTTTGTTGGTAGATATCTCGATGTAGATCGTGGATAGGAATGAGAAAGTATTCCATGGAAAAGCATCGATCTGGTACAAGTTTTGTCACAACACGGTCAGATTCAAGATGAGACTTGGTAATAGGAGAGTGATATGAAAGATAAATGGATGGAACTCTTTCATCAAGTGGATGGTTTTCTACTTTCTGAGGATGAAAAGGCCAATGGTGGGGAGAAATTAGAACCCCTCAGTTTTATGTAAGTAAAACTTCATTTATACTTTTTATGTTTTTAAATTATATGGGTAAATTTTGGGAGAATTTAGAGAACTTTTAGAGTGTTTTGGGGTCTTTTCTATAGGTGCACAGGTGGTTCAAAATTTGTGGAAACTATGTAACACTTACAGGAAACCACACACAGTGAGGTAGGGGATAAAGCAAAGGTGCACAGGTGGTTCGTAGTTTGTCCAAATCATGAGGAAGCCTAGTAGAAACTGTGGTACTTGAAACTGTGGGTTTTGAATGGCTGGTTTATGGTTTGTAGACTGTGAAATGAAATTTTGCGAAGCTCATCCTTGAAGTAGTGGCTGGTGTACGGTTTTCCAAACCATGCGACTAACTCTGCATGAGTCAAAAGTGAGATCCTAAAATTGTGTATATCACACATTTTTTGTCTCTAACTCCATTTTTTTCTATATATTTAGTCCTATCTCAATATTCTATCTTCTAAAAGTTTAATTAATCTTCTCCCATTTATCCATATGTGATCAAAAGGCTTACCTTGTTGTTTTGATGCCCGATCTGTGTGGTATGTGTAAATTCTTGTTCGTTCTTTATTTTTTTCATAGATCTACTTCTCTATATCATTCAGTTTTTAGACCTATTCCTTCTATGGATAGATATAAGATAGTTAATTATAAATATGATTGTATTTGTCGTGGTTGTTTCTAGGTGAAGATATCTAAGGTGGGTTTGTGGAGTTTTAAACTGGTTTTGTCGACGTTTTTTTGTTGTTTGTCATTTTTTCCAAATTCTCAAGGTAGGCAGCTTCACTCTCGAATCCTCTATTTATAATATTAAGACTTGATTTAGAATTCACAATTTTTCTTGAAATTTATTATGAATCTTCTATTCAATGTTTGATGAAATCCCTCTTGAGTAATGGTTTGTGGAAGTCTAGAAAAAATTGGTGCTTTTTTGGAAAGTGAATTTGATAACAATATTTTAAAATGAAGTTTTAAACTGATTGTTTGGTTTTGTTTTATGGAAAATGGTTTTCAATAAAAAAAATTTCTATTAAAATGGGGTTTTCCATGGTTTCGTGGCATGTGATCATGTGCATTGGGATGGATAAGGGCCTAAAGTACCCCCATCAAAATGTTGGGATGGATATGGGCATGAAGTACCCCATAAAAGTGGTTCACTAAGTGATGACTTAGTGGAAGTATGAATCAAAAATCATGAGTATTGGGAGGTCCATGGATTCATGAATTGTTGTATTCATTTTTTTTATGGATTGGAATGTGTTTTTTCTAAAGGTGGAATTTATGAAATGGTTTTTGAACATTGTTTGGTTTCATTCCTTGGAACTTGTTATTTTTTTGTGAAAACTATTTTACAATGGCACTTGTTTATATTATGATATAAATAGTTTAATAATTTTTTGTTTGTAAAATATTTCATATAATGGATAACATGTTCTATAATACTGTAATGAGTAGGGAAGTCAATGGAAAAAATCTACTGAGTTTCATTACTCACCCCTACATTGACACATTTGTTTCTTTTGCAGATGTTGTCTATCAAGAAACGGGAAAAGGTAAAGTATCAAACATCATTAGCACAACCTCATGATACTTGGGATATTTGGTGAAGTTGGATCATGTATCTTTTTTGATATTTGAATTTATAGTTATCTTTGAGTCTTTTTGGTTTTTATAGTCTTTTTATATTTACTTTTATATTATAGTCTTTCTTTGTTAATGTTTGGTTTGAAATCAGTGGTATTTCCTTGAGTTGTTTTACATTACTATCATACATCATTTAATAGTTATTTTGTTTTGGTGTTTTTTTTTGGAATGTTTTATTTTCAAAGGGAAAATCATCCCCCATTTTTATTGAATATTTTGGAATTTATTTCCAGCCTTTCACACTTTAGGGATGTCACTTATGTCCAAGTAGCATTCCTCCATCATCTCAAGCCAATGAGGAGGTGAGGGATGTTACATATCTCATGCATAATTATAGGCACAATAGGACTAATATGCCATGCATTTTTTATCAAACATATTTTTTCTGCATGAATTTTCCTATTGCATATAGTTAGAACGAAATTATCATATATTAAAATGTGATGACATCTCTTATAGAGAGAGTATAATTGAATTAATTAAAGTTCCAACATAAATATAAACAGTGTTTTACCACATAGATTGGTGATGAAAAATTAATTAATCAATTATACAATATTGTGGGTTCTGGAACTATTGATTGTAGACTATGATATATATATGATACATAAAAGATTACGAACATTAATGAATTTAAATATTAAATTAAAATGGTCACATCTAAATGGGATTTTAATTGTAAATGAAAGGGTATTTTTCTCTATAACCAATAATTAACATTCTATATAACAGAAAATCCATCGTCTAATATAAGACTTATACCCAAATCCAACCTTATTTATGGGTATATGGGAATGTATCTTACATTATTATAGCCTATAATAGTTTTCCTCAACACATTCAATGGGATATTGAGCATGTAGAGAGGTGTGATATTTATATAGCAATGTTGTGTACACATCCTAGTTATGTAACTATAATTATTTTCAACTTCTATATTTTGTTATGAGGTGTGTATTTGGAATTGTATAATAATAACACCACGACAGCCTCAATTCATATGCCATGAATACGGTGATGATCATGCACCTTAGGTTTTAGGGCCTAACCCATTAGTGATTCTTCCTATAGTGAGACCTATGGAACCACATATGATTCCTAATATGGGTATGGATGCCCAGTTCCAAGAGGGTTTATTTCACATGATGAAAAATATTAAAGGTTCTTAACAACTTTCCCCAACTATTAAATAGTTGATTCAAGAGTTACAACAACACCATCCTACCACATTTTCAGTGGATGATAGACCACATGTCGTCGAGTCATTGATTGAGGCCATGCTTTCTCTCTTTGATAATCTAAATATGCCACTAGAGAAGATAGTCAAAATTTATGATTATATGGTATGTGATTCTACCAAGCGATGGTGGGATTTTTTACCAAGGAATACTGAAATAAAGATATTGTCTATGTGGATTTCCATATGTTCTTTTATGACAACTTCTTTCCATAGAGTCTGAGGGATGATCGAGATAGATATTTTATAAACCTGCACTAGGGATACATGTCTAACTTGGAGTATTTTAGCCATTTTACTAAGATGAAATGTTTCACTCCTAATTTATATGGTGATGATATTATGAATCTAGAGAGACTCGAGGATGGTCTGGTATACTCAATTTGGTCAAAGTTCAATTTTTTAGTCAATGAATATTTATGAGATAGTCAACCGGTCTCTCATTACTGAGAGGAATTTGAGGGAAGAAGATGGTGCGATACATGGTATTTAAACAACTAGATCAATCATTGTATATTATACTAGGAGAAAGTGATGTTTTGAGGTTTCTCATAGGGGTATTAGTAGTCAGACAGTTCATGCTGATAGATTTATTATATATCGCTAGTTTTGGAAACCTAGACATAAAACCCCAGTTTTTATAGGATCCAGTAGAATGTAGAGGTTTTGGTAGGATGCGACTCATCTAGAACGTCTCTAGGACATTTTCATTTGTTCCTAGCTAATAGGGATCTACACCTACCCCATGTTCTAAAGTTGGTCCAATGGTATCTTGTTAGATAGTCAGCTGGAATACCATCAGCTTCTTAGGCCATGGCAGTGGTTAAATTGGAGGTAATCAGACTCAGGATTCTCAGTGCTAGTAGAACGAGCTTGGCCAGGGTAGTAATGCTTTTAGGTAAGGTCATGGTACAACCTAGTTACATGTTGTGAAACCTATTTCAAAGGAGTAGAGCACCGAACCTTCTAATGTTTGAGGTACTATTCTAGTATCATCTACTTTAGTGTCTTCTTTGTTTGACCGGGTTTCATATCTCTTTTTTATATCTGAGGAAATCATGGAAATTCTGGGCCTTGAGATAGATCAATTTTTTGACCTGATGATGCTTGATACCCTATTAAGTATCTGATATAAGATCGTTCACCATTGTAAGTATTTTCCACTTGATATAGGAAAATATGTTTTCATATGGAATATTTTCATCCTTGAAATGATGTAATTTCATTTCATCATTGGAATGGCTTAGTTAGTTCCCTATTGATCCCATATCAACTATTATCACTAGAGGGTGATGTGTATATCACTAGAGGATGGTAGACACATGCATAAGGGAGAATCCAATATCCAAGCTACATGATCAAGACCTGAGAAACATGGGATGGGCAGAGTGACACACCAGGTTTCTAGTCTTTTCTTGGACGATATGGGGTTCTGAATTTTTATCTTCCATCCTTTGGTGGATCATTTTATGGACTCATTACCTGAATACTTTTCTAGTATACCTCCAGTTTGATACGTATAATTAACCATTGAGTTAGTGTTTGTAGCAGTAGAAATTTCCATTCATCTATACATAATGAAACCTATGGGGCTTCTAGATCTCAATAAGCAGTTGAAGGAGCTAGAGGATAAAGGATTTATATGCCCAAAACATATCATTAGGGTTCATTGTTCCACTTTTAAAATAAGGTAGATTTAAACCTTATTCTATACATAGATTATTGATGTTTGAACCATATTATGGTAAAGAATTGGTATCCATTTCCTTTTATAGAAGACCTCTTTGATCAAATGTAGGGAGTGAGAGTGTTCTATAAATTTATTTGGGTCAGGCTATCATCTGGTGAATGTGAATACATCAGACATACCTCAAATAGATTTTCAGAGTAGGTATGGACTTTACAAGTACATGGCTATGTCATTTGGTCTCTTTAACACACCTACAATATTCATGGATATGATAAATTTGGTTTTCCACCCTCATCTAGATTCATTCATGGCAGTCTTTGTGGATGAAATCTTAGTGTATTCACTTTATCTACATGACCATTCCAACCATTATGGTCTCATGCTAAATATAATGAGAGAGAATCATATTTATGCTAATATTTTCAAATTCAACTTTTGGATTGACCAGGTTCACTTCTTGGGTCATATCATCTTGGAGTTAGGAGTTTCAGTAGACCCTGAGAAAGTAAGAGATGTAGTTTCCTAGGAGCATCCCAAAAACATATTTTATATAAAGAGTTTCTTGGGGATATCTAGATATTATGGATGCTTCATACTAGATTTATCATTACTTTCAGTTCTTCTTATAGGGTTGACTAAAAAGGGTTTGAAATTAATATGGTTAGAGGCTTGTGAATCTTTCTTTAAACAGATGAAGGGAATATTGAATTTCGTAATGATACAAATTCTTCTAGAGCTGGAAAAGACCTATATAGTCTAATATGACACATCAGACATTAGGTAGGGAGCTATTCAGATGCAGGACAAGTGAGTTTTTTCATATGGGTCTTGTTAGTTGAGGAATCACGAGTGGAATTACCCAACACATGACATCAATATAGCGGTTGTTATTCATTCTCTATGTTGTTTGATAAATTTTTACATAGATAGAAATTTTTGGTATTCACTAATCAAAAAATCCTAAATTACATCTTTACATAGCATGATATATATCTCAGGAAGAAAAAATGAGTTGAGTATCTGCAATCCTTTGATTTCAAGCTTTCCATCATGCCTGGAAAAGGCAGTACTGTAGCAGATTCTTTAAACTAGAAGCCTTAGATATAGGTGGTTCAGGTGGGTAGTGGTGAATGGAAGATTATGGACTTGTTTTTAAGGATTCCCATCGAGGGTTAAGAGGATCATGGATATACTAGTCTCTCATCTCTAGTAGTGACCTCCACCCTTCTGGAATGGATGAGAATGTGGTAGTTATTTGGCCTCTTGGGCTTAAACCTTAGGAGCAGTATCTCATATGATGATTCATATTCTGGTTGGACCATGGATGAGGATGTGATCTTATTCTTTCATAGATGAGTTTGGTTCCTAACAGACATCATAGAGGAGATGATGTAGAAATTTCTTACCTCAACATGGGTAGTACATCCCAATGTCACAAAGATGTATTAAGACAAAAGTCACTAGTATTGGTGTCCTAATATGAAATGGGATATTTACAGCTTCATCAGTCAATTTTCCACCTGTCAGTAGGTTAAGGTGTAATATCGGTTTCATGTAGGACTTTTTCTATCATTTTACATTATTGAGTGGAAATGGGATGTTATTTCTATGGATTTTGTGACTGGTTTACCAAGATCACCTTGTGGCAATGATACAATTTAGGTATTCATTTATCATTTGATGAAGGTCACACACTCTTTACATGTTTGGGATGCCTTATTGATAAACTATTTAGGGAGGATATATGTCAGGGAGCTCACATGTATTCATGGAGATCCATGTTCTATCATATATGATAGAGAAACTCCCTTCACATATTAGTTTTGGTAGGGTTTGCAGAAGGAATTGGGTACAAATGTGCTTTTAAGAAAATAAACATCACCCTCAGACTGATGGACTTACAAAGAAAATGATTTAGGTGTTATAGTACATGCTTCATGCATGTTTCCTTGACTTTGGGAGCTCTTGGAAGAAACACTTACCCCTTGTTGAGTATACTTATAATAAACTATTTCAGGATACCATCCAAATGGATCCTTATGAAGCATTATATGTTAGCCACTTCGGATCACCTCTGTGATAGCTTGGGTAGGGGAGGAATATTTTCTTGGACCATATCTTATTCAAGAGACTTTAGAGCATATCCAGTCAGTCACAAAGTGCATAATGACAAATCAATCCAGATAATAGTCATATATAAATCATTGATAGATACCTACTTAGTTTGAGGTAGGGGTCATATATTCTTGAGAGTGTGACACAAGTTGGGTCGTCGACCTATTTAGAGATAGGGTTAGCTTTCATCTCAATTAATGGGACCCTTTGAGGTTATGAAATGGAACAGCCCAATGTATTTCCATATAGAACTTTCTTAGAGACACTGGTCTATGCATGATGAATTTCACATATATCTACTTCACCGATATTATTTGGACCCATTTCACTTATTTCAACTAGATAAGGTTGAGTTAGAAATAGACTCTTCTTTTGAGGCGTACCCAGTGCATATTGTGGATTGGAGTGTGAATAAACTATAATGCATGTAAGTTCCTTTAGTAATAGTGTTGTGACCGCATAACTGAGTATAAGATAAGACCTAATAGCGGGGAGCTGATATATGAGATTAGTGGTCGGATCTTTTCTCAGAAGACGCCTCTATACCCTTATCAGGCCAACTCTAGGATGAGTTGCTTTAAATAGTGGAGGTTATAACGACCCAATTTTTCTCAAAGGTATGACTATTTTTTTTTCAATTAGAATCCTTTGTTTTCTCTTGGTAAATGTGAATTATGGTATAAATAAGGTTCCAGGAGTGTATGGATATTTTTTGGAGCCTAAATCTCCGAAAATTGGGAAAACATAGTGGGAGTCATAGTTATTTCATGGTTAATACTAACCATGTGGGATAACTATATGTGGCACTCATTCGTCTATAGGAGTCCGCATAGTTTTTATGAAACTATTTGATCCCATTCACATGCTCTTGAATGTTTTAGAGGGGTTTTAGATGGTGAGTTTCTAATATCTTATGCATGGTTAGGAAAACCATTCGCCTACACAGTGGAGGCAATATAGTTTGTGCTTGGTTTTGAGAAACCATGCAGCGAAACAGTGAACACCCATTTTTTAGGATGAATTTAAAAATTTTCACTCAATGAAATTAAAACCTCACCCCTCTCTTTTATCTTTTCATTTCCAAGGGATGGTTTATCCTCCCTCTCCCAAGAGTTCTCCCAATGAATAATCTAGGATTGTTGATAGATCTTTGATCCAGGCTCTAAATCAAACACTATTAGAAGAATTTTATAGCTAGAGGTAATCTCTAAAACCATCTTTCTTTCATTCCAAATTGATTATATTATTTTTTTCTTTTTTTGTGTGAGATCATTCTACCAATTTTCTAGGTGTTGGTCCATTATTCATTTTTATTCTTATTTACTTAAAATAAGAAGACGATATTGGACAAGGAATCATCCAAATCTCTAAGGTAGGTGGTCTAGTTGTTTTTACAAAAAGTAGAGTTGATTTTATAGCTCCTACCTTATGCCACAGACCATCAATTTCCATGTTTTTCATTAAATCATGTTCATTATTTCTAAATAATTATGAAAATGATGTTATACTCTTGAAAATCTTTGTTAAGTGGTTTGAGAATTCCAACCTCAATTGTAGCCACCCCTTTGGGTGGGAGAAATGTAATTTCCCTCCTTTATAAATTTTTTAATGGACCAAAACACCTTATAAGGGTTTGGATTAAGATTAATTTTAATTTTTTTCTTAATTAATTAAAAGAGTTAATTATAATGGCTTGTTTATGAATTTCAATGTCTTGTTTATGAATTTTCATACTTTGACTAGTTATATGGATTGTTTAAATGAGATGGAATTTGTTGAAAGGCCATTCCATGTGATGGATGTTTTATTATATCGATAATTGATTTGTGAAACCCTTAATATATTGGGTCTTGATGATTGAAATGGTAAAGAGGTGATCCCTCAAGGTTTTTATTATTATTATGAGTATTCCATTGCTATTAAATGTTTAAAATGGTTTAGGGACTTGGTGAGAATGACATTTCAATCCCCCTTACACCAGGTGTTGAGCCTAATGTCTATCACCATTACAATATTATCTAGGCGATGGGCATAATGTTCTATGTTACTCTTTATTGAGTGTTGGGAATGATGTATCACCCCACATATCTCGAGTGTTTAGAATGATGTATCACATTCACCATGATATTCATGGTATATACCCTCTGTTATAGCTTATAGGCCTATTAAATTAGTTATGGACTCTTGAGTTATGCTGCAGGTCCATCTAGCACCTAGTATCCCAGCATATTCCTACTTACATCAAATTATACATAGTGAATATAGATGGATAAAATATATAACTATACTATATATATATTATTACCATATATTTGGTTACTGATAAAACTATCACACCGACCTATGCCGAAGTAGGTAGATCCAACCAGGTGTCCTGATGGAACCTGAGTGAGTTGATACTTATTTATTCAACATTGTTTATTATTATTATACCAATATAATATTTTTTCTATGTACACGGGTTGGATTATTTCTAGACACGATTGGCGATGGCCTATTGGGATTTTATCTCACACCCTATACATGCCACCTTTGGTACCTGAGCATATTACTTTTCTATAGGTGTTGACAAGGGAAAGCTCTTTGATATATGTGTTTGATTATATTTTACTTCTATCATGGAGAATGGGTGTATAGGACTGAGCTTGTACTCGAGATGCTAGTGTAGCATTATTTTTTCTTTTTTAATTTTTGTATAGAATGTTGTATATTCTTGTCCCCTATATCCCCTATTTCCACTTTTTTATATATTATCATTCCATGAAATAATTATGTATATGAATCATCATTTGGTATTTTGATTTTTATTTTAGTTTCATGATTATTATTTCTGCTTCTTATGCTTCTGCTACGGTGGGTAACTAGTCCAGTTGTTATAGTTTCTTCTTCGGATGTGCTATTGGTTATTCATATTCTTCTTTTATTGTCTATTTATTTTTTATATCCACTGTTCCCCTCAAGTTTGAGGGTATATTATCTCCATTGTACCACTTTTACCCGTGTTTCTTTTCAGAAGAATCTGATGTATGAGGAGATGCGCTTGAGGCCATGTGACCCACTAGATCAAGGAACATGTTAAATGGACCCTGGTTCAGGACATTACGATAAGTGTTCCACAACAAATAAAATGTGGACAAATATTTTAGTAGCATATTAAGGAAAATAAAATGTATTAGATCCTTTATAAAACACTAAAAGTATTATGTTTTACACTTTAAAAATGCTAGGAGGATAGAGTATCAGTCAGTTAAATGGAATAATAAATACGATTGTGAATTATCTAGCTTCTTTAAAAACGCATATTCTGGAAGTAGATCAAGATCTAAAAATCATTAAAATTATACCACCTAGATGGAGTGGATTTTTATCTTCCAATAAGCAATCTACTATTGTAAAAGAATTAAAAACAAAAGATATTATTGGTACACTCATGATTTACAATGCAGATATGGAAGTTGAGATTGGATAGAATATACTAGTTAATAAGGAAAATTATTCTTTGAAATATCCCCCTTCAAAGGATGATAATAAAAACAAGGTATACAAATTTTTGAATCATCTGAAAAAGAGGATACTTCAAATAGTTCAGAATAAAATAATGTTCTTTCTTAGTTTTCAAAAAATTCAAAACAATTTACAATAAGATAAGAGGAATTATTATACCCTTAAACAAGTATAATTAGTATGATAAAAACTATAAGGAAGTCAGATGTTATGAGTTCAGAAAACCAAGGAACATAAAACTAGACCACCCTCAACTGTAATAAAATAAAAAGTATAATATGAATTACATTAATATGGATAGACAAAAGAAGACATACAAGAAACCTATGAAGGAAACAAGGAATGCCTTAGAGTACTCCGGTAACGATTCATGTTCAGATTATAAATATGAGGCGTCTAATAAGTAGGCAGACATATAATTCATGGAACAAACAGATGAGGTATATTATGATAATTATTTTTCATCTTAATATAAATTCTAAAAATGATATTATGAAAAATTAAATTAATATTTTTCAATTTTAGAATATCAATATATATCTCTAAAGAAAAATAACAAAACTATAAAGAAATTATATGATGTCATTGTCAATGAAAAGATGTTTTAAAAAAATAGATTTCTAAACATAATTCTAAATTTAACGAGTCTATTTATAATTATGTCATTCATGAGAAAAAAATAAAGGAATTAGAAATTGAATTTAAAAATTTAATGGATGATTCTAGTGTTTCTATCAATAGGGGGAATATATAAATAAAATACTTGGTAAAATCCAAGCCAAAAAGGGAAATATTATAAAAGAAGTAAGGGAGAAAAATAAAATATTTACATAAATTATATCATACCTAGTTCTAAAAATATGAATATATCTAATATTATTTAGTTTCACTGTGGTATAAATGGTCATTTTTCAAGTAACTGTTACCTAATAAATCTTCAAGCATGTGAAGGAAATAATTATATTATTTCTAAAAAATTGAATTCTAGTTTTGATTTTGGAAGATGAAAACATATTTGGATTCCAAAATATTTTGTTGCTAACACTATTTTACTTAAGAGTGCTTAGGTACAAAAACATTATTTTTCTTAATTTATTTTTGTAAGGAATAAGACACCCCAAAAGAAATTCAAAATATTATATGGACATTGGATGTTCAATAAATATTAGTGGATATTTCTCCAACATCCACTAACTATCTAATATTGATGGATGAAATTTCATATTTGGTGATAATTAAAAAGGGAAGATAGTTTGAATTGTATTTTTTTTAAATCCCAGATCAACCCTCATCATTAAAGTGATTTATGTTGAATGATTAAAGGATAACCTGATAAGTATTTCTCAACACTGTGATGATGGATATTTAGTTTATTTTTCTAACAATATTTTTTTAGTTTTTAAAGGTAAATCTCTTATGTTAAAAGAACCAAGAACTAAAAATGTATATAATTTTGATCTAAAATATTTGTGTAGAAAAAATGTGAAATTTTTGAATTATGAAATTAATGATTCATGGATTTAAAATAGAATAATTTCACACTAAAATTTTTATTCTATAAAATATTTTTCTAAAATAAATTTTATTTTTGATTTTACTAAACATAAATTGGATAAAAGGAAACTATTTGATGCATGTCTAGTGAAAAAACTTATTTTAAATTAATAAAATAGGTTTCTACTTCTATAACCTTAGAACTTATCCACATGGATATGTTTGGGCCATCTATAATAGAAATCATAAGTGGAAAATATTTTTTTAAGTTTTAGTTGATGTTTTCTAGATTTTCAATGTATTATTTCTTAATACTTAAAAGTGAACCCGATTTTATTTTTAATAATTTTTAAAAAACTGTAAAAAATTTAAAATATGAAAAATTGTGACTTTAAGAAGTGAGCATGGAGGATAAATTTATAATCATGAATTTAATTCATTTTTCTCAATGAATTGAATTAAAATTTCCTTTTATTCTCCTAGGAACCCTTAACAAAATAATGATATTGAAAGGAGGAATATGAACTTGAAATAAATTTCTAAAACTATTCTAAGTGATTATAAAAATCCGACATAAAATTGGATTAATTAACACATCATTTTATATCTTTAAGATATATCTAATAAGGATTATCTTAAATAACCGACCCTTTGAGACATAGAATAAGACAAAACCAAAGGTATGATAATTTAAAATTTTTGGATGTATGGTTTATACCATGAACTCCAAGGAAAATATTGGTAATTTTTATCAAATGTTTGGTGAAATAATATTCCTAGGTTACTCTATCACTTCTAAATATTACATGATTTTCAATAATAATTCAATGTTAGTTGAGGAATATACTCATGTTAAGTTTTATGAAAGTTATCATTATGATCATAAGTAGTCTTATATTGATAACTTGAGTAACTCTATAGATAACTTAGAACTAGAACATCGTTTTGATAATAAAATGGATGATTATCTGGAATATGATCAAGAAAAATATGAAATAGAATGGATTGATACTAAAGAATCAAAAAATTTATTGCCTATACAACAAAAAAAAATTAAATTCCATCCTATAGATACTATTATAGGAAATATAGATAGAGAAGTCAGGACCAGGAATACTAAGTATATTTTGAATAAACTCATATCTTTGAAGACCCTCATATTCAAAATTTTGTTTCAAACACACCAAATCTCTTTATATTTCTAAATAAGCACCTAGATCCTTGTATAAAAGATTATGTTCATTTACTTTATCAAATGGGTTTAATATGGGATTGGTAGACCCCACTCTTTTTAAGAAAACATCATCAAAATGTAATTTTTTTCAAATATACGCTGATGATGTTATTTTTAGGATAAAAAATCAAAAAAATTGCAATGAAATTTCAAAACACTTGTGAAATGAAATCAAATCGAGCATGATAGGTGATTTAAAATATTTACTTGGTTTTTAAATTTATCAAAAATATTTTGTAAAATTTTTAAACAAAATCAAATACATTCTTGAATTACTTAAAATATTTCTAGTTAAAAGTAGTAATACTTTCTAAACTCTTATGAGTTATAATATTAAACTTAAATTGGATAAGGATAGAAAAATAATTGAAAAAACCTATATTGAGGAATATTTAGTAGCTTGATTTATCTCACAATAAGTGGGACATAAATTATGTTTTTATTATGTATTTGTGATATATTTCAATCAAACAAAAAATAATTTTGTTTGATTTCTTCCGAAATAATTTTAAGATATTTAAAAATAATTGTATCTCTTTTTTTTTTCATTTTCCCAAAACTTTTGATTTTAATTTAACTTAATACTTAGTAATTTTTGTGGGTGTAAACTAGATAAGAAAAGTACTCCATGGACCAATCATTTTATGGTGAAATATTTTGTATCATGCTCTAGTAAGAAAAACCACTCTTTTGTATTATCTACTACCAAAGCTATGTATATTGCATATGGATGTTACTATGCACAAGTGTTATGGATAAAACAAATCTTGATGGATTTTGGTTTCAATTTTAGTCATATTTCTATCAAATATGAAAACAATATAGCTATAGAAATTTTGAAAAATTTAATAAACCATTCTGGACCAGATAACACAGACCTAAGGTATCATTTCTTAAGAGATCATCCAAAAAGGGGGAAATATATTTTTAGAATTTGTTTGTACAAAGAATTTATTAGCACATATTTTTACTAATCTACTACCTATTGATAATTTTTATTTTATAAAATTAAAATTAAGAAATTTCAATTTTATTTAATTTTATTTTAATTATTTGTTTCATGTTTTTCCATAAAAAATCTATTTTTAGTTAATCTTTATTTTCATTATTTTTAAAGACACTGTGTTTATTTTTATACATGTCCTAGTGTGAAATGTTTATTGTTTTTATAACTATTATCTTTTCTATGTCACTATGAGTGTCCTTTCATTTGTAGAGAAAATCATTTTTATTCATGAAAACTTCTAAGCCATGTGGTCCTCAGATATCTCACCCTTAATTCTCCATCCCTTTTTCTTTAAAACCTTTAAATATTACTTCCTTTGATTATGGAAAATAAAAAAGCACTCATATAGTACAAGAACTAGCAGTTTGACGCATTTGATGTCCATGTTAAAAGTGATCAGTGGTAAGGTGATCAATTTTAGATGGATGGATAAAATATACCTATTACTGAAAAGGCCAGTAATCATCAAGGCTAGGAATATGTTTTTAATGAGAAGATGATATCATTTATCTTTGAAAAATAAGTGAGTGAGTTCTATGAGAATGTCATTTTTCAATTCAAGGATACTAAAGACCAAGTAACATCTTTGATAAATTAGAATTACTTTTCAATGTCTTCAGTTGTTATAGCATGTGTTTTCTGATGCCATCATGAGGCAAGATTCAATTTCAATACCTCTATAGACTCTTTGGATGAGGTATGGCCTCCATATATTAAGAAATATATTTTTTGAAATTTTGAAATAAAGAAGAATGTTGTTAAGTATATGAAGCCTAAAATAATGGTCCTCATAATATTTATTTAGTCTATGATTGTTCAAATAAATGGTGAGTTTTATAATATTCTATTTCAAGATGTTTTGTTAATGTACATGTTCTTGATAGATAAGTGTTTTAATAGGGAATGATATATGATGATATATATATTCAATATATCTAACAAGTCTATCAAATTTTATTTTTTTGGTAGGATTTTAACATTGGTATTTGTAAAAGTCAATGTACACATAGATGAGACCATGGATACATGTTGTCACTGTTTAACTAATATAATCGTTGGTGTGTTGAAGTGAAGTTTATTTTTTAGAGTTTCAATGATAGGAAAGTTTTACTAGTTAGAGAAATGAAGGGACTGATTTAGACCCTTATCAGACTAAGTGGGAGAAATATCAATCATTTTTTGTTACTGGAGAATCTAAAGAAGTCACTATAATTGTAATTGTGGAAGATCCATTGAATATTATAACTATTTTTGATTAGAGATGAAGAGTATGAGTGGTCATCTCAGATTAAATACATCATTATGATCATTCTAAAACCAAGTAAATTTCACCAAAAGTGTAATATAAAGTGAAACTAGAGGTTATTAACACACCTTTTCTTACTACTAATCTTCCTCCAGTTTTACCTTTTTTTGTAACCATAGAAAATTTGGCTATGAACACCACAAAGTTGGTAAGAATTGGTAAAGAAAAGACCATTTTTATGGATACGAGATCTATTTGTTGGTTTTAAGTGTCTCTTACAGCTAAGAGAAGTTATATATTATGTGAGAAACAATATTTTTCATAAGTAATGATGTTATGGGATCTGATGAGGAAGAAATAGAAGTAGTTGAAAAAGCTGTTTTGTTGGTATCCAAGAGAATATAGAAGCAATAATTAGTTAAAACTTCTAAAGTTAAAGAGTTACAACCGAGTTAAATAAAATCATTAAGTTTATGCAAGTAGAATAGTGTATGGAAATTAAAAAGTTTTAGTGCATCAATAAGTAAGTTATCATATTCATGTTGGAGTAGAACGTAGTAGTTCTGAAGTATCTATAGATGAAGTAAAATCATATGGTGAAAAAATTCTGTAACACCCTATAAATTGCTTTAGGTATTTAATATAAATATTAATTTATAATGAAAGTTTTACTATGAGAACATAGAAATACTTTTACATTTCTTAAGAACATTACACATCATGTGTTGATATGGAATAATACAATGAGTAACAGTAAAGTGATAAAGATATGTAAAAATAAAAAAAATCATTAATACAAACTTAATTGGCTTGAAATCTCATAAGAAGATCACCCTTTATATAAATATGGTAAATAGAAAGAGACGTGTTAGGAAAAAAATTGACATTATAAAAGGATTTGTAAGATACATCATAAGAAATGTAGTGTTTGATAAAGAGATAATAATGGTGTACATATAGGGAAATATGATCGTTAGTCATGAGGAACATTGGTCAATATGGCTTATGGGATTTATGAACATTAGTCAATAAGACGTTTGGTCATTATTATTGTTGTTGGATCAATAAAGTATTTATTGGGATTATTTTATAATGTTTTTTTGAGAGAAATATAAATATTTTAAATTACATTTAAAATATAGTTTATGATAAATTTATAAGTTTAAAACAAAATTTATTATCTTATAAAATACTATTTTAATAATAATAATAATTAATAAATTCTTAAGTAATTTTTATAATGATCAGAGAGTTCACTATTAATTTTAATTAAATAATAATTGTATTTAAAAGTTTAAATTATCATATTTAGATTTTTATTTTGATAAAATAAATTTCATTTTTTTTTGTATTCAATGCATTGAAATTATTTTAGGGTGGATTTATGGTAATTTTCTTCAAAAGTACATTTTTGGGGTAAAAAGTGAAAATACAGGTTTTGTAAAATACCATAACTATTATGAAATAATTATTATAGGATCATGATTTAAAATTTATTAACCCATATTAATGATAAAAATTTATTTAATTAATGACATAATAAATCATGTGTTACACTTAGAAACACATTCCTAGCATTTTGGAAACCATGATTTAACCTATTCTAAAAAACTGTTTTTATGTGTTATACACGCATCCCATTAGAATTTATTATTACATATTTTATAAATAGAATAAATTAAAATGGACTGAATATTTTTAATTATAAGTTCCAAATTAGGTAATAATGTTATTTTTATTTTTAGACACAAAAATGTTACCGTGGTAAAAAAATATTTACCGCAGTATAGGTAAAATAATATAGTGGGCTAAAGTTAAATAGTAAAATCATAAAATACCTAAATAATAACACATTAAATGGGTGTTTTATATTTTTTAAAAACTTAAAAAAACTTTAAAACATTAATTTTCAACGAAAAAATTGTAATTAATGCCACCAAATTGTTATTAGCTTTAAAGACAAAATAAACATTATTTAATCGCTTAAACCCACCCCTCCTCAACTGTAAATACCGCCATTCCCTTCTAAATTTCCACACCAAATACTTTTATAATTATTTACCTCTCAATTACCCTCTAAATATTCTCTCCAAGTTTGTTCCAAGGTTTGAAGGAGTCCCTCTCTTGCTTTAAAAAGCATCCTCCCTGGGTAGGGGACCTCTCCCTCTCTTTTCCATTCTAGAACCTTATTTGTATTTAATGTTTTTAATATCAATTAGTTATATTTTTATGCATTTATAAATAAAAATTTACTATATAGTTGATATTATTTTAATGATATTTCATTTATCCTATCTTTTTTATTTCCTTTACCCAAGTCATTACTCTACGGAATTTTTTTAAGGGATCATCTCCTTCTCCTCTTTATTCAAGAACCTGCTTTATATTGTGATTTTTTTTCATTTTATCAGGTTGTATTTTTTTTATTACACACATATATTACATAAATTTTTATATTAAAGTTTTTATATACCCTTTTCACTCTCATTAATACCTCCCATGAACCATTTTGAACCCTCGATATGATGTTGAAATTGTCTTACCAATTTCCATTCCAAACAATTATGAAGTGAATAACCATACTCATAACACTCAAGGGTATTCAAATACATGTACCTATAATTATTTTACTGGTAAAATACACATATGTATCCTAAAAACCTCAATTGTGGGGTTATAAGTGATGAAAGACGTTCGTATGTTATATGATCTATATGGAACACATATGAATGCACATGATAAGGTTATAATGGGTGCACCCAGATAGAACTCCAGTGCATTAGGAGATGTTTTAATATCTTTATATTACATTTATTATTCATGGGAGGTTATGTTAATAACACTATGTTATGATATCTTGGTTCTTAATCTTTACTTATGCTTATAATGTCATGTTTAAAGTTGTTTCCACATTCCCATGTTGTCTTCATGTTATCATTAATATCATGCCTCATTGTTAAAAAATATTATTATCATCTACATTTATGTCTAATTGATTTAAATATTGACTAAAATGTTATACTTACATCTTTTTATTATTGTTATCTCCATACGAGGCTTTATAGATCACCCCTTTCTTATGTATGTCCCCTGGTTAACCTGTGCAATTTTAAAAGAACGGTGAATAATTAAGTGCATGTAAAGGATGTTTTCAATAAAGTCATTGTATCCATTTTTTATGATGTTATGATATTCACATAATATCCAAAAGACACTAGGACTCTGGATATTTTGGGTTTTATTAAGTGAAACCTTATGTAATAAATCATGAATTGATGTGTAATAACGATATATGTTGTCATAAATTCTTTTCAAGTATAAAAAGATGATGAAAAAGTCAATATATTGAAGAATGATATGATAGAGTCTCTTTCTAAAGTCCAAAATCTAATATTAAATTTAGTTTCAAAGGATTATGTGTATGAACTCAAGAATATTTTTGTGATCTAGTTTGAGTATATTAAAATAATACCCATTACTCAACCAAATCTTGTCTCTAAGACTAATTTTGACAGTTTGAAATAATTGATCCAATCTATATTGGATAAGTATTTTAAGGATCATACTACAGAGTCAAGAAATAAATGATCATGGGATCAAGATACTATAGAAATAAAGTTAGAATCAATTTCCCACAAACTTTATACCTTGACTATTGGAATCACTTCAATGTAGTGCAAATTTCATTTATATGATATTTTTCAAGATGTAGAGTGAGATCTAGTTACTGAAATTTGGAGTATTATAATCATTCATAGAGGAATTATCCATGGAATGGATTAATATTAGAAATATATCAATAATTTTCTCTAGGAGAGTGTTCTGATGATTAAGGACACATCGATGCTAGCACAAAAGGACAACAGTTTCATTGTTACTTGGCATAGGAAAATTGATAGGCCAGTAACCAATAAATTTTCCTTTTTGAAATATAATATTTATACAATTTCTCAGTCGTTTGTGAACTCAATTTTATCATATATCTTTTCATATGAATAATACGCATTTAATAAGACAAAGGAGAAGTGTGATATCTATAGAGGAAATGTAGTCATTGTGACTAATTCTTCTCAGGAATTCTGAATTATTTTTAACCTAAAAATCAGTGTTTATATATTTTTTAATTTCAAATTGGATAACTTGAATAATTGTATTATGAAATGTTTAAAAAAGGTTGATATGTAGAACTATTTCACCAATTTACCTCAAAAATCATGTCATGGATTCAATACCTTGTTGAAATTTTCTAGAATGATATCATGAAAAGGATCGATCAATGTGCAGATGCTTTGTTTCTGTTGTGATTCATACTTAACTTAGGGACTACTATTCAAGATTTTCATATATCCATATATCTTAGGATAAATGGTATTTTTGATCAAATATATATTTATGTGAGAGAGTATCAGAATCTTGTCCCTGAGACAGCGTCGTATTTTCCTACCACTTCAAAAAAGTTTCCTTTCACTCATTCAAACTGATTTTATTTATCAAGAGAAAATGAAGCCTCTACTGGTACCCAATATAGTACATTAAGAACTATTACTCATGATTGAGCTAGCCTTAGAGGTCAATTTGGTTCAGATTCCCCACTACGAGATATTTATGGGGAGAGTGTCAATGCCCCTATTCCTTCCTCATATTTACCTCCTGACCATCCTCAACTATTTAAGAAACCACTTTATAAGAATTTTCCTAATTATCCTAGTTTAAAGGAATATATTTATTTCATATTTTTGTTATGATTGACTGATAATATTTTGTGGTTTCTGAATAAAATTTGAATATTTTCTTAATCATTTCTTGAAAATTTAACCCTTAACTATTTACTCATTATTCTTTCACTGATTTTCATTACTTTTTTCTTATGTTTTTTATTCTATTTTCTTATTTTTCATTGTTTTATTTTATTTTTTATTTGTATGTGTTTCCTTTCTATGCTATTGTAACATCATTTCCCTCTTCATTGGCTAGGTAATAGGCTGAGACAATACTAGGCCTTAAGTTACATCCCCAAGACACTAAATTATGGAAATAAAATCCAAGGGCTTCATAAGAAATGAGGGAATGATTTTCCCTTTTGAATATAAAAAAAAACAAACCAAGAATATAACAACCAAACCACCACTATATGATGCATGAGAAAAAAGTAATGCAACTCAATGTAATACCAACTAATAACAAAACCAAACTAAAACCATGGACTATATTTGAGTACAAAGTGGAAACAAAAAAAAAACCAGTGAAACCCAAAGATAACCAAGATCTCCAATAACAACTCCTAATAAGATCCAAGATCTAACTCAAAAATCTATGCCAAATGTATCATGATACATCACTAAATAAATGGGATACATTTCCTTTACCTATGCCTCTATATAAAACATCTAAAAATTCAAAAAAGGCCCCATGCATGGGGTGAATATAAAACTCATTAGGACTTACCCAATGACTTCTCTACTCATGCCACTATGATAGAACATGTTAGAACATTTATATAAATAAATTCATATAAAACAATATAAAATAGTTTATCAAATCCAAAATATTTTTCTAACCCAATAATTTTCCAAAAAAAGAAACCAAAAAATTCTTTTCAAAGCATTTTACAAATCCATTTGTCTTAAAACATTCCCTTTCATGAAATCCCACATGCACTCCTCAGTGAAATTTTTATACTCATGAGTGATATCTCATAATTATACCAAGTCATCACAAGGTAATCATATACCAAGTGACCTAATGGAACACACCACTTCCATATGGTCATATCAATTCAAGTGAACATATTCACCCTATTTATTCTAAATGCCATGAAAAACCAACCATTCCAAGAAATTCCAATAAAAAAATTATTTTATTTAAAATATTTCTACAAAACAATTTCCATGAATCCAAAAAAATCCATATTTTAAAATCATCATTTTAAAATCATGAAACAAATCACATTACATAATAGCCAATTTCCACTATTTCACAAATCATCACTAAAGAGAGTTTCTATCAATATTTTCACATCAATATTATAATTCAATTAAATAAATTCAATTAATTTAAAATAAATACTTATAGTTATAATTAATAGGAGTTTAGAGTGAATCCACCTACCTCACAACTTAGGTTAAAATGAAGAACGACACAATTCATCAACCAAATTGACTTAGATCTTCCAAATTATGCCTTATATCTTGTTCAATACCATTAATACAACTATATATCATCATGATTGGAATAAAAAAACATGGATATATCACCAAAATTTTATATCTATGAATCCAAGATAGAGAAGAATAATAAATCTAAGGGAAACCACCAAGAACAAGCACTTACTAAGAAATATGGCTTCCAACGCACCAAGATTCGCTAATGGATCACTCCCAAATTGGAGGGAAGGGTCTACATAGCCTTTGGGTTAAGATTATTTTGAATTATAGTTTTTTAGGAAAATAATGAGTGTTTTAGAGGCTAAAATGGTTTATATCCACAAAATAAGGAACTAATTTTTAACATTGCACAGTTTAGGCATATGGTTAGGCAAATCGTGTTCAAACCATGTGACCACCACTACCTACCAACACCCCTCACATGGTTGGATTGCATGGTTTGAAAAATTTAGTGCCAATCAGGATCAACCACTCTATTATACATTTCATGGTTTCACCTGGGTGGCCACACGTTTTGGCCAAACCGTGCATAACTATGCACCTACCCTGTTCTCATTTTTTCCCTTTACATGGTTTCCTGGAGGTGTTTCACAGTTTCTACTAACCATTATCAACACTTTCACCTCAATAAAATCCCCCAAAACATGTCAAAACTCCTCCAAACCTTCACAAACTCAACCCAATAACTTTATATAAATAAAACACACAAATAAAGGGTTTATTACCTAAAATCGGGGGTACTACATTCTCCCCACCACTAGTTCTTCCGTTAGTGAAAAGTTGCAAACCACAATTGGCCTGAAAAGAGTTCAGAATACCGGTCAACCAGTTCCTTCTCTCATTCCCACATTTCATTCTGAATCCAACCATGTCTCAATAAAACCCACATTAGATTGATTCTTTTTCCATGAAAGAATTTATCTTACCTATCCAAAATTCGCACTAGATCATAAACCAACATATTATCTGGATCTAGTTCAATGTGATCCCATTGAATCACATGGTCATGATCAGGTTGATACTTCTTCAATTGAGATACATGAAACATATTATGCACTGAACTAGACCTTGATAGTAAAGTCAACTAATAAGAAACCTCCCCAACCTATTCAAGTATATCAAAAGGGTCTATATATCAGGGAGATTGCATTCCCTACTTCTAAAAACGATAATGCCCCAGACATGGAGATATTTTCATGAACACATGATCACTCACCTTGAATGACAACAGTTGTTAGTGATGATCCACATAGGATTTATGATGACTCTGAGCTATCTCAATCCTTTTTCAAATCAACTGAATCTTCTATGTTTTCTCTTGAACAAGGCTTGGTCTAACCAATGAAGTCTCACTTGTTTCCACACAACAAAGGGTAGAACAATAAAGACGTCCATACAATGCTTCAAAAGGAGCCATATGTTTCAAGGATTGATAAATACTATTAAAATAGAACCCCAATAATAGCATATTCCTATACTATTAGCCTCCAAAATCAATTACATAAGGACATAGCATATCTTACAATAGTTTAATTGTAATTTTATATTGTATATCCATCTGAGGATGACATAAAGTACTCATTGTCTATTGAGTACCATGTGATTGCTATAAGGATTTTTAAAAATAAGACATAAACCTCTTATATCATCTGATACTATCAGAATAGGTATGCCATGCCTCTTTACCACTTCTCATATATAGATTTTAGACAAGTGCTTCCCCATATGCGATTCACAAATAGGGATGAAATGGGATGACTTTGTGAGCTGATCCACTATCACCCATATGGGATAATGTTTCCAAACCATTCTTGGGATACCTGTCACAAAATACATGGCTATCTCCTCTCATTTCCAAATAGGAATAGTTAAATACTACAATATACCCACTGGATACTGGTACTCTACATAAACCTACTGATGGGTGAGACATATAATAATAAACTCAACCACTTTTATTTTTATGCCAACCCACATAAATTCTGCTTTCAATACCTTAGACATATTTTTTATTCCATGATGAACAAACCATATCAAATGGTGGTAAGAATGATGAAATTTATTTAAACAAGCCGTATGTATGACCATCTGATCTACAAACCACATACCCAACTCCCATCCAGCTTCCATTCCTCAACAATCCCCCTCCATTGAGTTTTGACCTCATCGCAACACATTATGAATTAGATGTGTATGCCTATTTAACTATTTCAAACAAATTAGTAACTAAAGAAACTAGAAGGAAAACTGGAACACTATCTTGGTCTTCATAATGTGAGTACACATTGGCTATCACTAAAATGAGTTACCCCTGATCTGAAGCCTCTTTTACAAACTGACCATATGAATTTCTTATTAATGCATCCGCCACTGAATTTACATTACCTAGTGTATACATCAATTAAAAGTCCAAAATTTATAGATACTTAATCCATATTATTTTTCTCATATTTAAATCTCTTTGTGATAAAATTTGTTTCAAGCACTTATGATCAATAAACACTATAAATTTCTTACCAATGATGAAATGATGCTAAGTATTTGAAGCATGGACCACAATATCCAATTCCAAGTCATGTTTTGGGTAGTCTTTCTCATGAAACCCTTACTTTTATGATCCATGGGAAACAACATGATCTCCAAGAATGAAAACACAACCCATACCAGATCTAAAAGAATCAAAATAGACCACATAACCCTATACTGATTCTAAAAAAAACATGATTAGTGCTGATCGAAGGAAAACATTAAAATCTAGAAAATACATATGAAATTCCATGTTCTATTGGAATAGAACATTTTTCCTTTTCAAATCTATCATTTTTGAATATAGTCATGAAAATTCCTGAACTAAATGGTGATAATACCTAAACATACAAAGAAATCTGTGTATCTTGAAAAGATTCTTTAGCGGTTTCCAAAAAATTATAGCCTCTATCATTTCTAGATCCATAGAAAGACGTCTTTTCAAGATAACATGGCCAAGGAAACATACATGATGCATCCAAAAAGCACACTTTAAAATTTTAGCATACAAAAAATGATCTCACATGATTCCGAACACTATCACCATGTGTTGCTCATGCTCAAACCTTGTTCTTGAAGACACCAATATGTCATCTTCAAAAACCAACATAAAATAATCAAGATACCTTTAATATAATTGATTCCTAAATTTCATAAAGACTGTTGGTGCATTATTATTACCAAAAGGCATAACCACATACTCGTAATGGACATATCTACTTTTTAAATCTATTTTGGGAATATCCTCCTTCATAACCTGTAATTGGTGATATCCCAACAGCAATTCAATTTTATTGAACCACAGGGATCCACTCAATTGATCAAATAGACCATTAATTCTTGGAAGAGGATATCAATTCTTTAATGTAACTTGGTTAATATTATAATAATCCACACAGATACTTAGAGTTCCATCTGCCTTTTTCAAAAAAAAGACCGATGTTGCCCACAGAGACATACTAGGCTGAATGAACCCTTTTCTTTATAACTTTTCAAAATGGAAATTCAATTCCTTTTATTGCACTAGAGTCATCTGATAATATGGAAGTGAGATAAGACTGGTCCCTAGTAATAGATCAATCATAAAATCCACTTCCTTTTTGTGTGGTAACCCTAATAAATTTTCGATAAATACATCCATAAATTGATAAACAATTTCTAGAAAACCATTATTGTAAATCTCATCAACCGATGCCAAATTTAAATCTAAAAACTAGTATGAGATAGTTTCAACTACTTGTTTCAACATGCATTTTGTACCTTCTTTTACATTCTGGTCTCCTCTAAAGAGATTCTTGACACCATCATCAATCATAAAACTAACCCTTTAGGTACAACAATCAATGTGAGCATTAAATTTTTTAAACCAATCCATACCCAAGATTATGTCATAGACCTCCATCTGAAGAAAAAATAAATTCCATATCAATTTAGCTCCATAAAATAGTTATTGGACCTTATGTTCACATAAATGCTCGACATTATCTTTGACCAAGATGAGTGTGACATTTCGAAATAGAAAGAACCATCTCAACATGAAAACCTAGAAGATAAGTAGCATGAGAAGTAATAAATGAATGGGATGCACAAATATCAAAAAAATATAGAATAAGTTTAGAATTCAAAATAATCATACCCCTCAATATCTATGGTCCATACTGATAATCCACAATCACTTTTTCAGCTCCATGCAATTTCTTACTCACTACACTTCTTTCTTTATTAATCTATTGATATTTCACTATGTGAGGAGTCATGATATTCCTAGAATCATAATGGATAGCTTAGTTCTGCTGATGAGAACTATTATACCTCCCCATCCCATTTAAACAAACAACATCTATGACATTTGAGATGTGTCTCTAGCTCCCAGCCTTAGAGCACAATGAAATAGTGATGGAGATTCCCCATCCAGTTGCAATTTTTTCATGCTGTAGGTGGTTATGTACAATATTACTTCATGTGATTGAAAGAACAATACATAAAACATCCCAGATTACTCTTCGGTTTTGGAAGAATATTCACCAATCTATCAGTCTAATTCTGAGTTATTCCACTACCTTGGAAATATGTTTCCCTCTTCCACTTATTCCCAGTATTAGAGTTCCCACCATTTCCTATAGGCATCAATATGCTTCCTCAATTCATACTTGTAGATATGGATATTTATACCACTGCATCTCTATTGATCATATCTGTAATCCTTTATAAAAATAATGACAATATTTGAGTAAATCTCTGGACTCAAGCCCAATTCAAAAATGCATTTATTCAACGAAATACTAGAAGGAACTTTAGGTAAAAAATGATCTAAATTCAAAATTTAGCCACATACTCAATTACTGTGATGTTCTATTTCTTCAAGATAAAAAATTCTATCATCCTAGAAATCCTTCCAAGTAATTACTTGGTCTAATTTAGAATAAACTGCTAAATCCCACCACTGGAATGATATATCATCTATCATGTATATTTCCAATATGAATTTCAGTTTATCTGGTGTTCCTAGAAAATAAAATCTCCAATTCATCCTATTTAGACATGCTTCATGTTTTTCTGGTTCTAAATAACCCTGAAAGATGGGTGAATTCTTATTTTGGAATCGAAATGAATAACCCACTTGACTTGGTTCATCCCTTCTATTCCTTTTATCCATGACTTGAATATCCTAGAAAATACTCTACACCAACTTTTGGTTCACTTGTGTCTTAGGTGAAACCATGTTCTTAACAGCCTCTTCCAGTTAGTTTCTTCTATGCAAAACCAGTGCCATTTTCTATAAAGAAAACAAATGCCATTTAGTATCACTCTCTAGAAACCAATGGCTTATCAATTTAAAATTTACCAAATCACATTTATCGCAATAATGATTTCTAAAATTTAATTTTTTTCACAAAGAAACAATTTTGGAAAATTCCACCATGGATTTGGAAAATCAATCAATTTTCAAGGTACCACTACCATTCCATTTCAAAATCTCACATTTGAAAAAAAATCTACACTTTTCAAAAATCAACCATTTATTTATAGTATATCATATATCATTACTCAAAAATAAATTATGAACTTATAGTGCGATTTCATTTATATCAATGATTTTCAAAATCTTCTCATTACCTTAACCCATGAAAATGACGTATCAATTCCTTGGAGTTCCTCAAAATAGTTGTGTTCTCAAAATCTCAGGTAAATTGATCATAATTAGGTTAGATATGACTATTTATGCTCTACATTTCAAATCTTGATGATCCTACTCCTTTCTACCATCCCAACTCCTTTATACCGTCCCAACTTCATGACTAAACTTTATTGACTTTCCAAAGAATGAAAAACCAATACCATTTTTTCCAAAATGAATGATGGAATGACCGAAACTGATACCATTTGTAACATATTACCCCTCGACATTGGCTTGGGAAGAGGTAGTGACATTACTAGGCCTTAAGTGACATCCCCAACACACCAAAGGATTGTAATAAATGACAAGGGCTTTATAAAAAATTGAAGGATCATTTTCCCTTTTGAATATAAAAAACTAAACCAAAAATAAAATAACAAAACCACCATTATATGATGCATCATTAAAAATTAATAAAACTCAAAGAAACACCAACTAACAACATAAACCAAACCACAACCATAAAACATATCAAAGTGAAAAAGAAGAGAAAAAATAGTAAAACCTAAAGACAACCAAGACATACAGTAGAAACTTCTAACAATATCTGAGATTAGACTCAAACATTCATTCCCAAGGTATCATTATGCATCACTAAAGAACTGGTATACCTTTCCCTTACCTATGTCTCAATATAAAACATCTAAAAACACAAAAATGTTTCCAAGTATGGGTGAGTATAAAACTCAGTAGTATTTCCACAATTACATACCTACTCACGCCATTAGGATAGAAAATGTTAGCTCTTTTATATAAATAAATTAATATAAAACTATTTAAAATAGTTTATCAAAGACAAAACAGTTTTCCAAACCAACAATATTTCAAGGAAAGCAACCATAAAATCATTTTAAAACATTTTAGAAATCCATTTGGATGAAACCATTCCATTCCACATAAACACACATGCTTTCCTAGGTGATAGTTCCATACTCACGAGTAGTCTCTCATAAATATACCATGTTTCCACAAGGTAACCATATACCAAGTGACTTAATGGTACACACCCCTTATATAGGGTCATGCAAATGAAAATGAACACATGTCAACTGTTTATACCATATATCATGCCAAAATAACCATTCCAATCTCTTTCAACAAAACATTTCTATTATTGAAATCATTTCTACCTAACCATTTCCATGAATCAAAACAAATCCATATTTTAAAATCATCATTTTAAAATCATGAAACAAATCAATTTTCACAACAACCAATTTCCACCATTTCAAAAAACATCACTATAGAGGGGTTCTATCAATATTTTCAAATCAATTTCACAATTCAATTCAACCAATTCAATTAATTTTAAATAAATCCTTCTATTATTAATCAATAGTAGCTTAGATTGAATCCACATACCACGTAACATAGGTGAAAACAAATAATGACACAATTATCTAACAAACATGGCTTAGATCAACCAAAATCCAACTTATATTTTTTTCCCTACCATCAACACAACCATATATCTTCATGATTGGAATACAAAAAATTGATCTGTCACTAATGGATTAGATCCATGAATCCAAGAGAGGGATGCACAAGAAGCAATATAAGGGAAACCACCAATAATGATCACTTACCAAGTAATATGGACTCTAATGGACCAAGATTAACAAATGGAACACTCCATGATTGAAGGGAAGGGTCTCCATATACTTTTGGAGGATAGGATTTCGAGATATGGTCTGTGTTGGGGAAAAAATGAGGATGGAGTCTAAATATGATCTGATCCATAAAATACAAATCTAAATTTTATCACTACATGTTTTAGGACAATAGTTAGGACAAACATGTGAAAACTATTTTCCATACAATGCCTCCAAACACCCCTCATATGGTTGTATCATATGGTTAGACAAATCATGTACCAACCATGCTAAGCCCCTCTGTTCCACTTTTCATGGTTTTACCTAGGTGGCCGCACAGTTTATCCAAATCGTGCACCAACTTTGTTCCAACCCAGTACCCACTATTTCTCTTTGAACAGTTTCTTGGAGGTGTTTCACAGTTTATACCAACAACTCTCAAACCATTAACCTCTAGAAAATCCCAAAAAACATGTCAAAACTTCTCTAATACTTCCCAAAATAAACCAAATAACTTTATATACATAAAATAAATTAATAAAGAGTTAATAACCTAAAACTAGGGGTGATATATCTATGTTTATGAAAAATTATATTCATATTCAATACCTCTTATTTTAACTTTTTATACTTGTTTCTGTGCAAAAATGACTGTATTCTTCTATATATCATTCTTCATTTTGATATCACCAAAAGGGTGAGAATAAAACTGATAACACGATTTGTTCATAAGAAACATCAATACAAAAATTTGAAAAATTTTCTTCTACTGAACTGTTTTTTATAAATGTTTATTTATCACTTTATAGATTTTTTTATCATAAAAAGGGGGGTTATTTTTGGACATAATTTTTTTATTCAAACATATCTCAGTAATTTATTTGTTTTAATGATTCAAAAAATAAATATTTATTTATTGATGATTTTATCTTAAGTATTTTCGGCTTTTATTTTTAAATATCCTTAAAATATATGAGATTTTTGATGAATAAATTTCAAATGAATTTATATTATGTGGATAATGCATTAATTTTATTTATCCTTAAAATTTAAAGAGATTCATTCTACATAAACTAGAATTTAGTTTTTCTCAAATGAATTTATCATATGTGTCATGATTATCTAATGTGTAAAATAATTCTTTTGTGAAGAAAACCCAGTACATGTTCTGAAATTTTATTCAACACTAAATTACTTTATCTTACTAAATCTCATGATAAAAATATTATCTAACCACATAAGTTAATTAATTTATGAAGTAGATTAATTTTCTTTTAAAGAAGCCATGAATATAAATCTAAGTTAGATAGAAAATTAGATAATCCTTTTATATTATGATAAGGAAATTTGAAAATTAATTATCATATAGACTATAAAGAAAATTAGAGAATTCACTTATCTTATGTAGATTGAATACGTGTTTTATCTTATGACTTTGTATGATGAAATTATCTTTTGATAATAGTAATTCCAAACATTTATCTTATGAATGTCGAGTTAAATTATGGAGTATTATTATAATTATATTCCTTACCATTTGTGTGAAATTTTAATAAGTTAACTTATTCTTTTACATAAATCAAAAAATGATTTTTCAAAATAAGGGAAAATAGATTTGGATAATGTGGAATTTTCCTTAGAATAAAAAGGTTTGATAAATATGATTTTTTCTATCTCTTCCAATACAGTTCATTCAATATTTATAAAATAAGGACACGTGATAATTTAGATCATTTTGATTAATGTATTATGTCTTGATTATTGGATTATAAAATGTGTTTAGTTCAATTTCAAAATAAGCGATATAAATAGAAGGGTTCATGGGTGCATGAAGATATAGAGAGACATGATTCATATGATACATGATATAAAATACTCTTGGATTACTATACAACCATTGTAATTAAAAGTTTATCTTTAAAATAAAAGAACATATAGAGTTTATTTTGAATTTATTCATACTCTCTAGACATTCCATTATCTACTATAAGTTGTTACATAGAACTGCATGACTCGCCTTTTAAAGAATTAATTTTTTAACCATATCTATATCTTTCTACACTTGTTTTGATCAAGTGTGCTAAGTACAAAGATATTTCTTGAAAAGGGAGAGCCTGATTAAAAGATCTTGGACCATTTTAATAAGTAATATCTGCTTGAATATTGTTGGGAATCCCCCCAAAAAGTTCCAATATAGGGAAAATCACTAAACTTCTATATTAGAGTGTTGGAGGAGTGGACTGGAGGATCTTTGTGCCACAAACCACTATAAAGTATCTTTATTCTATATCTCTATTATTTTTTTAATTAAACTGAAAATTTATAATAAGAGAATAACAAGAATCGTTCACTGGTAAAGGGAGAGTGGTTTTTAAGCAAATAAAATTTCAAGAACCAAATTCATCGCCCCTCTTGAGTCATTGCTATGTCTGTCTCCAACCAACAATCACCCTAGAACCAAAAATTCTAATGAATCTATATTTACTATTTTATGTGTACTAAAATATGTATATAAATTAATTAAATATAGGTGTATGTATCTTCCCATGTGGTTCCATTAATTATAATTTATTATTAATGGATTAAATCAATTATATTCCTTAAAGAAATTCATTGAATAATTCCAATAGAAATGAAAATATTCAGATATGTTGAATAGGGACAATGAATTTAAATAAATTAAACACATAAATGATGATTATATAAAGGTATGGGAAACCATATATTAGGGAAAACAAATTATATTCAAACCTCTTGATTCTCTCTTCCACTAGAAACATAGTTTATCCCTAGATGAAGGATCCCACACACCTTTTGTGATTACAGATCCTCAAGAAACATTACAGAATCCTTTTAATGGTATAATCCCTTTAGAGATAGAAAAATTTTATCTAATATTATTATGATCTTAATCAATAATAATCCATATAATGTTTAAGATAGAGCGTAATATAATCCAAGTATACAAATATATGTTCTTTTTTGAAATTTCACATTGATTCTGTTAAGGATAGATTGTAAGAAAACAGAGTTTCTTAAACTACAAATATCATTTGATGATCCCCTAAAACCCATCAGTCATATGAGAGAATTGTTTTCCTCATCGAATAAATACGTTTCTAACACTGTGAAATAGAGAACAAATTTTAGAAATCATAGATAGTTTTACCTATCTTGACATTACATTATAAATAATGTAATTTCAACATCAATACTTGAAATTATATTAAATTTTTAACATAATATAGAGAATAATGCATGGATTATATTAAGTAGTTAATGTAATTTTCATTGCTGCTTTGAGAAAAAAAATCATCAGATTATTATGTTATTTATATTATTTATATATAATGGAATAATATTTTTTAGAATATTAATAGAAATTATAAAATGTTTATAAATTATAGAAAACTATAATTTTGGGAATATTTTAATTTATAAAGATAATATAAATTAATTAAATATAGAAAACTTATAATTAATTTTATAAATCTTTTTGAAATAATTCTTAATAAAATATTCCAAATATTAAATGCTAAAAATTTAAATAAATTTTACCAAATTATATGGCATGAATTGTGATCTTGAAACGAAGTTATCATTTAGAAATAATAAGGGTAATTTATATAGAGACTATTAATTAAATAAATACGGTCAAAATATATAGCAGTTTATATTAATTTTTTTATAATTAATTAATTTGAATTTTTCAAATTAAAATGTACCTTATTGATGATATTATTTATAGAACATCCAAAAAAATTTGATGATATTTTTTTTATGGTTTCAATAAGGTTTAAATATGTGATATTTTGATTGAGTGAATAGTTTATATAATAGAAAATTGATTATAAAATGTTTATAATTCATAATAATATGATATATTTAAAGTGGAATTCCACATATTGAAAAATATGAAAGTGTTTATATTAAATGCAGATATACTGTGTTTGTATCCAAAATATTGGATTATATAAATAAACAAAGTGTTTTTTATATAATGTATTTATATATATATTTATTTATTTTAGGCTCATTTGTCTATAATTTAATTATAAAATTAAAAGTGATTGGCATTATAATTTTTTGGACAAGACTATGTTAAATAAGAAATTGTTCATATTTGTTTCCCATAATAAATGAAATATTTATTTTTACTTAAAAAAATTCAATTAATAATTGAATTAGTTTATTTATAAATATTTTATAAATAATGAAATTAGAACTTTATAATTAATTAACAATATAGATTTTATGTTTAATCGATTAAATGTTTTTAAAAAAGTATTACAAATATTACTTAAATATTAAATAGTTAATCTCTCTCAAATTAATATTTTTATAAATTATTTATAAATCGTAATAAAAAGGTATTAAACCTTTCACAAAAGTTATATGGAATCTTTTTAATCTTTAAATAAAATTTTTATTTAGAAATTACAATTATAATTTATAAATAGTTTATAAATTACTTAAATAATGATTAAATATAAAGGTGTTTATATTTAAATTATGATTTCTTCATAATTAATTAATTTGAAATGTTCGAATTAAAAGAAATTCCAAATTTAAAGATATTATTTTGGCCAAATTAAGAGTGTTTTGTTAATTAATTTGATCAAATGTTTAAACATTATAAAGTAAATGATATTTATATTATGTACAATGTTGACATAATAGAAATTGAATTATAAAATGTGTAATTCATAAAATATTATATTTTTAAATTGTAATATCATATAACATAATATATGAATGTGTTCATACTGAAATTTGATATAAAGGTGTTTATATATATATATATGATTATGAAATATCCATAATTTTAAGCTTAATTATAAATAGTTTATGACAAGTTTTTTATATATGAAAAGACCATAAATTGTTCTCATGTATAAATTTACGAAATGTTCATTTATTTGATATCTATTCCTTTTATTATTCGTGTATATAAAAATTTTCATATTGTGAATATTCTTCATGTAAAATTTATGTGATAAATCTATTCTAGGAGAAAAATACCTACATTACATGTTAGTTTCAACTCCATAAGATTTAGTTTTTATCCACCTTGACCTTGATTTTTAATTAAAGGTATTCGCTTTAAATAATTTTTTGGGAATAATTTTTTCATGTTAGGTTTTAGAGATATCATGAATTGAATGATCTATTGAGTAATGTATCCCCAGGTAGAGGGACTTTGGATCAGAGTTCTATGTAACATGCCAACTTGAATTACCTGGTCCAGGTTGGAGGGCCACTTGACCTTATTCACACCTCCCCATGTACAAGAGTCTACCAACAAGTGGTGTGGGTCTGAGCAGAATCATAGGGAGACTATTAAATTAGTATAAAATGACCAACAATCATATACATAGTGAAATCAATAATAAATATTAAATAACAAATAACATAATGGAAACCATTCGTAATAAAATCTATTCTATAATAATATGGAATACCAAAGTCATATAAAGTAGTCAAAATGGATCCCCACATTTGGTCGATCAATATACACTAATTGTAACATCTTTAGTTTTTAAATGTTATAAAAACCATTATTTGATATAATTTAAATGTTTCTTTTGAAAAAAATTAATAATTTTAATGTTTATTTTTACATTTGTATGCGACCTAAGACCTATGTAAAGGTAAAAGGTCCTCTACCTATATAGATTATAGTTTTTGGGAGCTCTTTAAAGGTAAGCCTAGTTTTATATGAGTTACATAAGGGAAAACTAGCTGTTGTGTAAGGGTAAGTATAATTTCTATATGTTGTGTAAGGGAAATGACCTATTTTCAAAGAATGTGTATGGGTAACCCTAGCACTACATAATGAAATCTCCATATTATCAAAGGTTTTTAAGGGTAATCCCTTGTTTCTAAAGGATGTGTAAGTGTAGTGAAATTACTACATAAAGGTAACTTCTACTTTTAAAAGGATTTATAAGGCTAAACTCATAACATCACGCAATGGATAGAAGATACATAAAGTTGAACAAATGTTACTTTTACAAGACACTCATTTTAGGGAAAAAGTAATTAAAATCATGTTTTCACTTCTTCTTCACAAGCATGATCCTGAAACACATTTTCGAAATTTTAAAATTATAAAATCATGGGAATTAACTATTTTAACTTAGTTAATGTTTATAACTCATATTTTTTAATGTTTTAAAATATTTTCATTCATGATTCGAATAAAAGATAAATTAAACTGTTAATTTAATTTGTTCTTCTTAATGATGTAGACAAGTATGTGGTTCTCATCAAGGAATAATCTCCCAAATCACATTCATGTAATAGTTGGTTCAAATATCTCTCCAAGGACTCCTCAATGAAATTATATTTATTTTATTTCCAAAATAAATAAAAACACTAAATGTGATAACATGTTATCTTTCCTATATAATTTCCAAATTATTAGATTTAATCCAAATCATGTGTTAACAATTTGTATTTTCTCTTCTATTTTTTCATGTAAAATTTGTGAAATAATAACCCAAAATTATCAAAGAATAATAATAAATAATTACCACAAGTTTTATTGTATTATTCAAGATATATGGAATATTATCACATATGGATTTATCAATATTCATTGAGAAATAAATTCTAAAGACATGATTTTGATTAAATTGATTATTTGGAAATTATCTAGGAGATAGAACATGTTAAAACATTTGGTGTTTTTATTTTGTTTGGAAATAAAATAAATAGAATTAGTTTGAGGAGTCCTTGGGGAGCTATTTGAAACAAATTCTACGTGGACGGGATTTGGGAGATGTTTCCTTGATGAACCTTAACATTTAAGTCAACAACATTAATGTAGTAAGACCTTGAATTTAGCACATGTTTTATACATTTTATTGGTATGATTGTTGGATTTTTTTTGTATCCCTATGAGACGTATATTTGATAATTGACCGCATGAGGTGTGCATGTGTATCCTCGAGAAGGATATGTTTGATCGTTGATCACATATAATTGTTACAGATGAGTATATTATTTTAAAGTACTTGATATTGAATTTAGAACATGTTTTATATAGGTTATTGGAATGACTTTTGGTATGTTTTTGTAGACCTTTGAGACATATGTTTGATAATTGACCACATGAGGTGTGCATGTGTATCCCTAAAAAGAATATGTTTAATTTTTTATCACATATGGTTATTATGGATGAGTATCTTATTAGACATGACTTTATATTGATATTACTTACTATATACAAGATTACATGTGCTATTACTTATCTCTGAAGTTGATGCAGGTTGATCTATATAAACTATTACCCTATGAGAAGTATGTGTGAGAGATTGATCACAAAATACATGGGTTACATCCCTTATAAAGACAAGTTAACCATGTTTTTTGAGCTATCCCATTGAGTTGGGGGATGGTTCAGACATGAATGGTGGTCTTTCTTGTAGAATTGTGCTGAAGCATGTAGAATTAGTCTTAGAGGACCCCACATATGTATTGTGCTTGTGTGATATATTATTTTTATATTTTTAACCTATTTACTGTAATGTCATGAACTTGTATATTTTACAAACTACTAATAATGATTTGCGGAGGTTTATTAATGGGTCATATACTCACACCCTACTTGGGAATTTTGATGCAATTATAGATTTCATGACTATGGATCCGGAGAAGGGAAAGGGCCGTGTGGTGTATGGTTGAGTAGGATAGTAGGAGGACACATACATTGCGAGATGGACCTTAGGTTGGACATTTGCTACTTTTATTTACTATCTTACCGCATATATTGGATACTTTTTTTAGATTTGGGTTATTTATTTGGGATGACATATTAACACTATATAGGCTAGTTTTTATTTTTATTTACTATTAATCTAATTTTTATTTAGTTATTTATTATTTATTCATATATTGGTTATTGTTTATTTTGTTATACTATGGCGTTCACCTAGAATAAAGGCAATAATATCCCCACATTGTTCCTTAATCCATCATCACTTGTCAGAAACCTCTTATATATGGGGAGGCACACAAGAGGATTTGTGTAAACTCAACTTAGACATAGTGGATCAGTTTGGGGAATTAAAAATTGTATTAGAGAACCAGGTTCACTAGATTTTGTCTTCTCATTTCCTTGATTTGGGATAGGGTATAGAGGAGTTAGGATGGTTGGGACTTGGGCAAGGGAACTATATTAGTGTCTATATAACACTATATAGTGGATCTCTAAGTTACCAAGAAAGTTTGATTTTATGTTTTTGTTATCTAATGTTACCATAGATTAAATTCACCTTGAGTAATGCACAGGAAATTGGTGTACTGATTTTTGGGTTTTTATGTGTGTCCACACATCATTTTAAGAATGTAGGATCACATTCCATATATCTATTTCTTACATTAGATAGAGACTAAATTATTAAATTCAAATTGAAATTGTGATATGTGCATTGATGTGTTGTTGGTTTCATTCTTTATTTTATCTTGTTGTATTCTATTCTTGAGTGTATATATGTGGATATGAATAACATGGAGGTAATGGAGGTTTGGTTTGGGTTATGGTTAGTGCTTAGGGGTTATTCCATTTTCTTGTGGGAAACCTCTTAGGTTGAACCTTTCTATGAAACCTTTTGTGAGAATGTGTGGTTTCTAGTTTCAATGGTTTTCCTATTGTATTTCTCTAAGGATTATTCAGGAATTTCAGAAAATGTCTTCTCATAGTTTTCTTGCGCATCTAATTTCCCCTATGTCGTGTAGTAGGATGAAAAGAGCATTCTTCCATGGGTTATCTAGTGGTTCAAGATATAGAACCTACATAGCTGTTACTATTTTTTATGGTTCATGTTCAGGGTGAAGGATCCTAGGTTTTTGGTTTGATGATGGTCAATTATTTTTGCGACTTCAAGTTTTTACATTGTTTATGAGGCTTTCACCCGAGTGAACCCATGATGTCTACAGATGCTACATGCACACTGGCTACTCTTGTTACCCTACATCACCACTTTCCAAAGGTGGGTTAATTTCATCACTTACAATGATGATGTATTATCCTTGATCGAAAAAAGGTGATGGGATGTCAGTTCCTTCTTGGAACTTGTCGCCTAGTTCGGGTCTCCTTCAGAGATTTAAGTAATGTTCGTGGAACTCATTATCAGTGCCATATATTTATTGATTTCAATTAATTACATTTATTCTTTTGGTACATTATGGTTCCTTATTGATAGTATAAAAACATTCATTCAAGAGGGTAGTCTTGTTGGGCATCACTAGTCATGTCTGGACACTGGGTGCATTGTTCATCTATATCCCCCCTCTTAAGAGTGCATCTCATGTGAGGTATCATAGGCATAGAACCCAAGGCATCCCATGTTGAACACAATGAATCTAATTATAGGGTTGTATATCATCCAAGGCTTTCAATTTGGGCATCCCATACTTATTCATAAATTATGGATTTTATGTTCTGTTACAAGTTCTATGTATTTTTATGTGGGGACCGTAAGGGGAAAAAATGCACAAGAGCCCCTACAAGTGTTTCCCTATCGCTTCGGTCCTAGGGTTTCCTCAACGCCTTCAATTCCATCCCTCCTGCATCAGGCTGTCAGTGATCATGGTGTGTGTCAGAGCGGTGTGATCTGTGGAGGACATCGGTAATGTGGTCTGGACTCTTTTTGGTGATGGAACCCCCTTCTATGAAGAGATGATAGAGTCAGCCTTCAGAGCGAAACGTGCGGTTAACCTTTCGAAGCGATGCGTATAGTCGAGATCCCTATCGATGAACCGCTTTCTTGCGGTTTCTCCTAAGGATATTTATTTGTTTCGGTTTTTTAGTTTCGATGGAGTTAGTATGAGGCAGAATCAATGTTTCCATTTTAAAGATCTAGTATGCAGATGAAGATGATAGATGTAGGAAAACTTAGTGCTGAAAATATCCTCTCCTCAATTGTTCACTCTATCATTGTTCTAGTTCTATGTGGTCACTTCATTCCTTGGTGGTTACGACATGGTTTGTGGTGTTCTAGATAGGATAACTTTTTTTTATTTTGTAGATTGAGCATGCAGATGTGGATGAAAAATGTAGGAATGCTTGGTTACGACGATGCACTCTCCCCAATAGTTCACTTCGAGTTTGCTTCAGGGTTTGAACAAGGAATGGTTAACATCTTCTACTTGGGTCAATATGAGGTCGCAAAGGGAGACCTCAGGAACACTGAATGGAAAGAAATTCCCTCACACGTTCTCCTCCTTTTGAAGTTTTTTCCTTTGTGGTTCTATTTTTGTGATCTAGGGTTTATTTCCACCATTTTCTTATTCTCCTCTGCTCTTTTGGCCTTTCCCTTCCCACACTCCCCCACTATGGACTGCTTTGAAGGTTTCTTTAGAAAATTGGGATGGTGTTGGTGGATTTGATGATGGAATTTCTGATCTTGGAGGCTCTTGGGTGAGGTGTGCTTGTGGCTAGTTCCAGCATGGGTTTGTCATCTATTTTTTCTTGTTCTATTCTCAGTTATCCACGAAGTGATGGTCACATGTGTTTTGTGGTGTCTTTGGGCAGGTCTAGTCTTGGATAAGGTTCTTTGCCCATATCATCAATGGATCCTTGTGATGGTCTGCTGGTTCTCACATATCCTCAAATTGATTTATTTTGGTGGGTTCTCACTTAACCAAAATGTTTTTTTCAAAAAAAAAAGAATTTTTAGTCAATCACAAGTTCTATGTTCGGTGAATATGGATCAAAACTTCAGGTTGAGACTGATCAGGTCACAAGTTTAATTCCAAGTGGAGATAAAATATGTTAATTAGAACCCCATAAAGAGGTGGATCATGAATTCATATCCCTATAAGGGTGAACTAGAATGTTTACCAATGGATTAGATTAGAACAAACCATGGTGGTAGATCCGGGAGGTGTGTACCATAAATAGAAGATGTCACACCATGAAGGTTTACTGATGGATGGATTAGAATGCACCATGGAGGTGGATCCGGGAGTTTTTTCCCATAAATGGAAGATGTTACACCATGAAGGTTTACTAATAGATGGACCAGAACACCTCATGGAGGCGGATACATGATGTGTGTCCCATAAAGGGAAGATATCACACCATGAATGTTTATAGATAGATGGATCAAAAGGCCCTGTTGAGGTGGATATGAGAGGTGTGTCCCATAAAGGGAATATTCCACAACATTAAGGTTTATTATAACGTCCCTCAAGGTGGATCAAGGAGGTTCACCCCTATAAGGGAGAACCTAGGTTTACCATTTGTTGGGATTTAACCTCATGGAGGCATCATACGTAACCTTTTTAGAATACAATGATAAAAATCCAGGTAGTTTGATTCCATAGTTTAGGGTCATGTGATAGTATTGATCCATGTTGTTTATCATCATGAAGTAAGTATGATCATGTCATGAAAGGAGCATCAATAAGGGATGGGGTGGGGATTACATGTGAAAGACACCTGCCACAAGAGGACCTCTCTTGGTTGGAGTTGGTGTGGGGTTTACACATTGAGTTGCCCAAGGGACTCATATAAGACATGGTCTCTCATGGGAGGGGTATGATCTTTTTGGGGATGTGACCTGGAGAACATGAGATTGTATTTGAGTGTTAGTATTGGACCTTGAAGAGGCTTCCTACATATCACCGTTAGTTTGGAATCAAAGCCCATATAGTTTAGAATGGTTGGGGCTTACACCATATAGGATTCCCATTGGAAGTTTGGGATCTTGTATATGACATGACCATCACTACCCTATAATCCCACATGAGTCATGTTCAGTATGAAAAACAAGAAAAAGTTTTAGATATGAAGATCACACAATCTACTTTGTCTGGTGATGGATGGATTATGTGGTGCTGCTAGGAGCAATAACGATTTGGGTGGGTCTTACGTGTGAAATTTGTTTGAGGAGGATCTCATTCCATGTGAGTGATACATGGAGCGTCATGTGCTCTTGTCACATGGTATGTGTGGTTTATGTGTTATATTTATAAGTCACCCTTTGGCATAACAGTCATCCCATGGTAGGGGAGAAGGTGTGGGGATCACACTTGGGAGCCACCCATGTGTTGGGGTTTCACCCCCAGAGTGGAGAAGGTGGCATCGCAAGATGATTGTACAAGGGGAATCCTTTATTTGTAGTACAAGGAAATAATATAGTTTGATATCATGTAATGAAGAAATTGTCATGCAGTTTAACATAAAATGACTAGGAAGTGGAACTAGCAGTTTTACATCATGCAACTCAATCATTGAGGGACTCACTCATCACCCTATGGGATTATGTGAATAATGATTACGCACATTTAGGAAGGTCCAGGTTTAGGTAATACCATCCTAGAATTATGAGTGGAGTGTCCAGTCACGAGGTTCATGTTAGAGTCCCTGTTCTTAGAGGAAACCTATGTTAGAGTACCCATTCTTAGAATTAAGTGTTTTGAATGAGTATGGGACATCAGTTGGGGGACTTAGAAGTTATTTCATAAAATTTTAGAGGGTTCCACCAAAGAATTGCATGAGACAGGGTCTCTAACACATGATATAGTCATAAAGGAAAGAGGAATATTTGCGTTCATGATTATGAGTTGTGTTAAAGGTTATGTTTTGTAGGAAAGTAAGACTTTTTTGCACACCTGACTTTGGTGAAGAAGAGTTGTGTGAGGATTACTCAATTATGGGCTATGGACCCACAAGAGGACTATCATGCATGATTTTATACCTTGGGTGGTCCAGGTTTTGCATTATTGTGGAATATTAGTTTTACATGTAGTAGAGTGTTGTTTAATCTTCTAGAGGGTCTCCCCAAGAAATTGTGAGTGATCTCCTATTTATAGTCAAAATATTCGGTGGTGGGAGCATAAGATTTTGGGCACATAATAGGTTTTCTGCCTAGATTTATCCTTTACCACAAAAATTTCCCATATAAGGTGATAGTTTGACATTATATTTGGTGAAAAATATTTTTATGTGACATTCCTGTGTAAAGTCCCATTTATTACAAGATGAAGAGGCTTCTTTTACGTGATGAAGTTAGGCATGACACCAAAATTTTGAGCATTCACAGAAACATACACAGTATTATGCGTGCAAGAGCATTGTGGACAGATTTCAGTTCCACCATGCACTTGTGGAAAGTTACACACAGCTGCCTTATCGACTCTAGGATGATATTTCAGGGCATTATACCTGTTTGGTTTACCCAAAACCATCCATTTGTGTCCTCACAAGAAATTTTAGTGACAAAAATCCCCCCCCATCAGAATTTGATATGTAAGGGGAATAAAAGGTTGAGTTCTAAGGGAGACACCGAAGAGTAGAGTCTTTCCCCAAGGGTGTGTGGAATATTGGAAATTGGTCACACAAGTGGTTTGTGAGCGCGTAAAAGGAACTGTACCATTAATATAAATAGGTATAGGGTCCCTTTGTATCATCACTAAGACTTCTCACATAATAGGATCCTTGATCTCATGCACATAAGTCCCCTTTTTGAACAAAACATATGATCTTCAACCACATCTTTCACACATGAAAGCTTCTTTCACACTTCAGACTCAACATCCAAACCTTGATTTTGCATACAATTTTCCAATATTTCATGCCATTATAAATTTTTTATGCACCATCTTTCTTATTACATGAATATCCATTATAATTTTTAACTCTAGCTAAAATGGACCATCAACACAATAGAACTGAGATCAAAGCTGTTGTCGATGCCCAGAGAGAAGAAATAGTGGGAAATCCTTAGATACTACAAACCAAAAAGGTATTTTTGGGAAATAAAATACTCATGGTCCTACTCATTCAATCATTAAAGAAATACACACCATGAAACTACCTTCCTATGTGTAACGTTAGACAAACAGACAAGGTCAAAGTCCCAATAATGGAGACTGACATGTCGTGATCATGGTTCACATGTAAGGATGAGATCAATCGCTAGAATATCTCTATTCATAGCCACCTTATGATAGATCATGGTTAAATGGTTTCCCATGTTCTGAATGGGAGAACCAGGATAGTCATAGGGTATAACCCATAACTAGAATAATTCCCCACCCACTACATCCTCATTTTTCAAAGTAGTATGTGGGACAAAAGCTTAGGATTGAATAATAACTATGACTTGAGGTCTTGTGGAAACTTCACTAGTGGGTCGGCCTGGGTGTACAAGGTATTCTAGAATTTCTTAGAGTATGGGGTGGAGCTTAACTACATCACACTGTATTAGGTGGTGTGTACATAACAGTTCTAAATCTAACATCAACAGAAGCTAGTGCCAGAGATCCTCTACCGATGATCCCCATATTTGAACACCTTACATCTTCATCATGGGAAGATCAAAAAATGTTTTTTCAATGTCCGTTGCATTGGTGTAATCCCACTGGAAGGGTTCCAGCATGATGAGTTTATTCTATTAGATAACAAATTGAAAAATAGCTAGTGGATTCCTATCCCAGCACGAAATCTTCTAGAATAATTGAAATAGAAGTTGTGTTATGATCTTTTTTCTCATAGGGACAACTTATTCAAGGCATGGTTTGACATTTTTCTGAGTAAAAATAACTATTTGTGGATTTTGGGGCAGGGAAAGAAATTCTCAACCGTGTTATAGAGGAGAAGGTTGGTATTATATTGGTTTATCATAGATGAGGGGATGTTCCAATAGTGGGGATATAATATGGTAGAAGGTTGGGATCTATTGGTCTGATATACCATGTTTATTTCCACATATATAAGTGGATGGATACTTCTAGTCAGAGATCCCAAGATGTTCTTATGCCTAGGGATGTTGGTTATGGCGGCAATTCTAGTGGTAAAAAACTGAGTAAACCTATGGGTTCCTGTGTTATCCTGAATCTATATCCTGTTGGGAAAAGTGGAAAGAGGAATAATTACAAGGAGGATTTTCATCATGTCCTAATAGTTTCATAAATAGATCATAGAGAACTTTGGGGGTTATGAGTTTCTGAATTCCATTGTCTCGGAAAATGATAGTTTAGGATCTCTCTCCTGAATATTGCTAGGTTTAGGCGAGTGATGCTCAATGAAACCAGGGTCACAATCAGAATTTGAAACCACATGAACATAAGCTTCCATACCTTCTCAACCCCTGGTTGGTCCAATGGTGTATGAAATTATAAGAGCATGTTAATTGAGGGAGTAAATTCCAAGATTTTGGGGCAGTGTGTTGGTGGCTAGGTTTGATAGCCACTTATACTATGAACCATATACACTGTCTTGGTTTTCCAGGAAATTTGGGTGCCTCCAATGGGTGGAAAATAGAGTCTATATGGGGGTATTTGAGGATTTGAATCACTGTATCCTTTGTTAGATCTAGTTTTTGTTGGTGCATGTGGGTTATGGAGAGACTATTGCATTGTCGCTGACCTACATCGATGCCTACCTATCAAAGGATTACGCCACCAACTTGGTGGCAGTATATCTGAAGGAAATCTTGCATAGGTTTATTCAAGCGATCAAGATAGTGAGTGTGGTGCTGAAAAAATGTGGTGGTTGATAGGTTTATCCTCATAGAGAAATCCAGTAAATAGGGTAATCTCAGGCTAGAGCTATGGTGGGGGTAATGTAGGGAACGATTGCACCCCAACCTACTAGAGGAGAAGGGTATTAAAAGATGCCTTAGTGGAAAGTAAGTGGATTCCATGCTGAGACGAGTAGATCCTAGGAGGATCCTTGGAAGAAGATGAGGTACCTAATACAGCTAGCTGCTGAAGCTGTCTTCCTCCATCTCTGGTCTTCTTGGAGGATGCTGCGAATTCCCACTTCGATGGATCACTTGTGGAAAAAGATAAAACAAGATGGGATTGAGTTTCCAGATGTTGGGAATGTATAGATCATTTCCAGGGTGAGATTGCAATAGAGGCACATATATCTGACAACCATGGATTCCTATGCTTGCTGTAAAGAGATATATGAACCTACTTCCACCCCAGTGTAGGTGATTCTTGGCATCAAACTAGAACAAGAAGAGACACTTTCTTTTGATGATTCATTTGAGGAAGAATCAACTGATGAGGATGAAGATAACTATACTGGTGAAGAATCACATGTCTCAATGGATCATGAAGGCGACCCCTAAGAAATAGGGGAAATCATTTCCTCATACGATGAATCCTCCAAACTACTTTAGGTAATCCCATAAACATACCTACCCTTTCTAATTCACCTCTTTTTTTTATCTAGAAGATCTAACTAAATTTTTTCTTTGTATAGGGGAATATTGGAGATGAGAAAAGGGCATATTATGGAGGGTGTGAAGGGAACTAGTTGGAGATTAAGGGAATCCTCTAGGGTCTCTTCTTGAGGCAGAATTAGTTGATGGGATGGTTGAGGAGTTTAAGGTGGAAAACATAGAACCATAAGTTCTCCCCATAATCTATGGGGGACTTCACCTTGGCATTCTAATGGAAGTGCCCACTATTGAGGGAGGGGCTCAATCAGATAACTATATTATTGAAATCACTCTTCCCCAAGGTAATAGAACATCTCAAGCCACTTTATCCACATCATATTTTCATGGAGCCTTTATACCAACATGTTTTTTTTCATGCAGCTCCTACTCAATCAACATAGGAGGAGTCAACGCTAGCTATTGAAGTATTAAATGGGGTCGAGGGGTCTTCTGAGGTCCCTACTAAAACTTAGGGATTCAATCAGCTAATTCTCAGCCTCTGTAAGTTTCCAAATATCACATAAGTTCAACTGGTCATTTATTGATTGAGTTGATTGGCGTCTTCTCATTTCCATAAGATCATTAAAGATTGTGTAGCCTACAAGAAAACGAGGTCAGAATATCCATGGGACCTTATTTTATGTCGACATCGGTCCATGGGGATCGAATAATTCAAACTAATCCAACCTTAGTTCATGGAGGAAAGTCTGTTGTAGCTGTAAGTGACACCACTGGTGGGGAAGATCTCATGGTTTGTGTGGGATAAGCCGATGAGGAAGAGTCAAGTGAGGACAATCGACCTCATGATCTGGATTCCAGTCCATCCAAAAGGATACCAGAGGAGGTCCCTATTGTCGTTGTTATTATATACTTTCCTGAATATGATTCTGAACCTCCTAAAGAGCAAGAATATTACATATATGAAGATACCAAATGAAATCACATAGTATTACACATGTCATAGAGGAACATGCATAATTTCATCACCAAGACTCAGGAACTAGATCTAGTGATCCAGATGGGGTCCTTGTGCCACTGGCTGTGTAATCTGAGCACAAGAGGGGTGTATGCTCTGGGTCTCTAGGTTCTGGCCCGTGACTTTCTTACTGGTCTGGTGCACAAAGGGAGCCAAAACCTAGAGGTTTCTTGGTGACATAATAGTTCGGAAAAAATTCGGAGGCTCTTAGAATTCAACCAAGATATATAAGGTCTAGAGGGAGAAATGAATGAACATGCTTCATTTATTAATTTCCAATCATATGTTATTATCCTACTAAAGGATCAACTAGAAGAGGCCAATCCTTAGATGAGGTGGGAAATATCTCAGATAGCCTACCTTTTGGATGGTCGAGACCAAGAATAGATCTTAGATGACGAGCATTGTTCTATAGCTGGTTAGGAGGAACTTGAGCTTAAGAGGAGACAACATACAACAGAGGCTACACCTTAGAGCTTGGAAAAGCTGCAATGCTCGATTGATGGAGTAGATCCATAAGGATAATTTTCCCAAGAATCAAGAGAGGATCCAAGATGTGGATGACCCTCACCAAATTTCACAACATTATTGTTAATATTTTTACATGTATGGACATATTTACTTTTCTGTTCTTAATTATTGAACTTTGATCATATTTTCAAAACAACCAATGAACAAACCCAAAGATCGTGTGAGTCATGATCGGTGTGAGAAACAAGGGATGACCATATGAGTTATCATTTTAATGAGAGTGTTAGATAACCATTGAATACTCAAGTTATGTTATTATTGAATGGATACCATGTACGTTTGGGATGAGAGAGGTTGTGGATGGAGAGTAGGGTTCTCTGAACATCCGACTATATTTTCCAAAGTGCTCTAGTTAATGAGTGGGGTATTGCCAGGGGTGCTAAATTTGACCCTAATAGAGGGAAATGGGGAGTTTAAATCACAATTCCCAAATTTATGAACATAAGGATGACAGTCTCACAATGGAGGATAACTGTTGACCATGTTCAAAACACAACATCCACTTCGCTTTTCCTTGGATGGAGACAAAAAAAACAAGGTTTCACTATTGAATATATTTGAAACATGGAACCTATCTATAAATTTCATGAAAATTATTCCAGGGTGTTATCCCAGGAGGGTAGGTGAACCTTGTCTAGAAAACATGCTATTAGGGGGTACCCTCAAACATGGAGGAGGATGATGATCTTAATAAGGGGCATGTGGAGCATGTAAATGTAGTGATGGAAAGTTAGAATGGATTCCAACACACTTGGAATCATGCTACCATGTATTAGAGAAAATTGTTGTAGGCTTTTCAATATGAAATAAATTCAAACTCGTCTTCCAGGGGAGTGTCATCTCAGATGCTAAGCAACAGTTGAAAATGTGAATGATGCAGTAGATGAATAAAAATAGAGGAGATGACCTCTCAAGCAGGGACCCATGATGCCTTTCAGTTTAACATGATGAAACAATGCTGATAAATACATAGTTTAATATCTTATGGTAAGTATTTTGGGCATGTAGTTTTATGTTGTACAGTGAAGATGGGGCATTGTACAGTTTATCGTCATGTGACTAGGACATATCTCACCATTTAATGCCATGTGATCGGGGAATTGCACATTGTTTAAGGTTATATGGATGGAACCATATTAAACCATTTAATTTCATGTTTCATGGACTAAAGGGGAAGTGTATCAAAGGTATATACATAACATAAAAGGAAGTATACTCAATGTGAATGGTGGGTTCGAGGAGGCCACTCGATTCCTCATAAAAAAAACTTGAGTCAAATCACAAACAATTTAGGGTCATGAGGATTGGTCCTAGGATATTATCTTAGTTTAGTCCATATGTTCTAGGCCAGTGGTGAAACTCAAATGGGAACATACATCATGATAGAGTGAAAAAACTCAACATGAATGATGGATAACAAGACCGAAAGCCACACAACATATTCCTGATAAGATGTTAATTCAATTTAAAGTCATGATGTTTGAACTGGGGTGCTGGGTGACTTGACCAATTTGGTACACTTCCGACCAATACTCCAAAGACCACATGTTCCATTTTTTTTTTAGAAAAAATGAGTGAGGAAGGAATTTACTGAACACATGGAAGGGAACAACAGGGGTATGAAGGTGCTAGGTTGAGAACGTCCCAATGACTAACTATCTTTCTTGACATGCACAGATGCATGAAGGGGTAACACCAAGGGTCTGGGAACATAAACAAGACATAAAGAGGTGGAAAGGAAGAAAATTATTACTTTTGAGGTCTGTATAAAGGGGAGACTGATGGGAAGCGACCATTGTTAACCATGTTTGAAAAAATAGGATCTGCAACTACACCAATCAATAATGGGGTGGAAAATTTAGGATCAACTATTAACCAAGTTCAAAATATATGATCAACTATTTGTTTCCAGATATCCATCAATGAATTGGACCAGGATGGTAGGTGATCCTAGGACAAACACCATTACCTATAGGGGTTTCCATTTGGACTTGAAGGATGATGAAAACCCAAACCAAGAAAGACTCAAAGTGTAGAAATGGATTGAGGGAATTTATATGTGGGATTTAACACTATAAGTTCTATGTCATAGAGAATTTGGGAACATTGGTAGGTTCTATCAGAACGTAGGATCGAACCTTCTCTCAAGAATGGGGAAAATGAAATCATCTTACATCAGGAGGCATCTCAGTTTCTTTTTGGGTCAATGTGTTCATCTCATGTGTATCATATAAGGTATCCCAATTTGATTCAGGATAGTATTACATATTAACATAATGAATTGAGGATTTTTTACTTGGGAAATTTAACATCATCCAACTATAAATGGGGGTGTAACTAGTTTAAATTCATAAAAATCGGACTACAGGGGGGATGAGTGTTCCAGGTAACATTGTGCAATAGGAAAGGAGATATGTCATAACAAGTTGATGAATGATATGGATGGAAGAAAAAATATTTGGGTGTCTCTATGTATCCCATGAGGATAGGAATCAAGATACACATAGTTTCAAAAACACAATGTGGTATAATAACAATGTCATAGAGGGGGATACCCTCTCCAACAAGAGTATTAGATCTTCTCATTCTTAGATATGAGGCATCCCAAATTTATACGGGGTAAGGATACAGTTTAAAATCATTTTATAAGGACATTTCATCCTCATATGAGGGTATTAGGTAATCCCAGACCCCTAATTGTTTAAGGAAATTGATATGGTCTTATATCGAAATGGAATATCATGGGACATTTTCAGGGGATTACAGCACAAACAACATATGGTTTTTCAGTGAATATGTAGCTAGGCTCGGTGATGGAGTGTTTAGGAATCACTATGTATCCAATTAGGATGGTAATCAATCTACACATAGTTATGGATGTGAATACACATATATTAAGGTCATATAGTTTAAATCATGGAAAATAGTTTAGAGTCATGTTTCTTTGACTAAGGAAAATTAGTTTAATGTTTTGATGTATAGATTGTTAAAAGGTGTCTGTTTCAATAATGATTATGTGGTAAGAAAGAGGTAAAACCCAATGTGAATGAAATAAAATGAGGCCCATGTATCATAAAAGTATCAAGAATAAAACAACACATAGTTTAGGGTTTTAATTCTTTTGCCACAGCCAGAGGTCCAATGGGTGGATAAATTTTCGGCTGGGCCAAGAGATAGAGAGTTTTGGAATCGCTACATATCCCACGAGGATGAGAATCAAACCACATGTAGTTATAGATGTACGGAATGGTAGAAGACGATCTCTAGTAAGGTTGATCCTCTCCAATGATGGAATTTTATGTATCCCACAGTTACCGTGAGGAATCGCATGTTTGGTGAATGAGGAAAGGTTTTTTGATCATGTTGTACTTATCGTGTGGGGAATCATGATCCAAAATGTGGTAAAATAATCTCTTATTAAGAGGCATCCTGATTTATATGTGGTAGAATTGCATCTTAACATCATGGGTTGAGGATTTCAGGCTTTTTACTTTAAAGTCATACAACTCTGACTATATGGGATTCAAATAGTTTAAGGTCATAATACATAGACCTACTGCAAATAGTTAATGGTCATGTTTAATGGACCATAGGATCTTAGTTAAAGGTCATAATGTTTGGTCCATGGGGTGACTCTTCTCAAACAGATATGTGTAGTGCGATGTCATGATAATCTCGATGCGAATGAGGGATAAGGAGACCCAACACCAAACAACACATTCCTGAGAAGGACTCAAATATATTTTACAATCATGATGCTAATACTTAGGTTCATAGTTTAAGGTCATGTAGTTTGAACCATAAATAAGAGTATCTCAGACAAAAAGGTTATGTGTGGTGTGGCATGAATAATCTGATGCGAGTGAGGGCTAAGGAGGCCCACATCATACAACACATTCTCGGGGTGGACTTAGATATAGTTTAAAGTTGTGTTGCTTAGACTTGGGTTACTAGTTTAAGGTCATAGAGTTCATACATGGAATATAGTTTAAATTAATATGTACTAGAATGTGGGATTATCATGTGAATTACTTCTTTATAAATTTGGAGTTGGTGTGAGGAGTGATACACACTCCATACATAGGGATCATAGAGTATTTTCCTTTGGAATAGACCATATGAATGATATATGACCCTTCCCACTTGGGTTCCAACTTTGAGACTTCATTCCAGGTATCATTTTCATTCTGAGAGCTAGCACAGTATCACCCTGAAGGAACGAATGAAGGGAAAAAAAAATTGTAGAATGATTTTTCTATAATGTTATGGTGCCTCTCAAGATTTTGTGAGGCATGAAGTATATTACATTCAAGGGATTCCAGCTCAGCTAGGTGGAATTATACCATTATTTCTAGAATCTGATAGTCATAGATTTCTATTTAGAGTGATGGTGTCTAAAACTCAATGGGATGGAATACCTCTGTTCTATAAACTAGTGAATATGGAGTTTCCTGGGTCAAATTTCAAGTTGTCATCCTATAGGCCCAAAGGGTGTTTGGGATCTTTTATGGACAACTCTTCTTGGTCTAGAACACAATCTTCTATAGAATGTTATATATGGTCTTATTTAATGCCTAGACCTGTCCATTTACCTATGCAAGATAGTGTGAAGTATTGTTAGACCAGATACTGCACTGGGCATACAATCTCTTTAGCTTAGTAGCCCAACGTTTTGTGCTGTCATCGGTAATAATGGCTTGAGGAACTCCAAATTGACTGATGATATGGGAGATCATGAATTCAATCATAGACCAAAACTTTAATTCCTTAATACAAATCAATTATTCTCACTTGGATAAGAAATCTATCTTGGTCAGAGTGAATCTACACTGGTAAACTTTTGCTGGTGGATACAGTCCCATAACATCAAGTCCCCATACTACAAAGGGAAAAGAATACATGGTGGAATGGAGGGGGTCCGGAGGCTGGTGCACAAAGTTTTAATGGATCTAAAATTCATGGAACACATTAGAAAAATCAATGCATTCATGGACCATGGTTGGATAAAAATAGACAAGTCTCTAATCTTGGTGGGAGAGATTTAAGCCTACCTAATCAGAACCACAAGACCTTTCATGAACTTCCTATATAACCAAGGTAAGTTTATCTCCTTATATGAAATAAAGGATAATTCCATCAAACCCACATATATAGAGGTTTTATTCAATGTTATTCCCACTTTGGAAGGTGAATTTCATTGAACGCCGATTGATTTGCTCACACTTGGCTTGATTTGGTAGGAGAATACCAAGTAGAAGGTACTTTATGAAAGGTGTTGTCCAATTTTAGGCACCTTAATCCATTGGGGGAACCATAAGACCTAATGTAGAGTCAAAGACAGTTATGTGGTTCACCTGCAAGCTGTCATTATCAACTGGAATGATGATGGTGATGAATCTTCGATTCACCACATGAATAAATAAATCATCCTGGTCTGGATCTGAAAGTGACACAAATAAACATTGTAAGGAATCCTCTCAACTATTTTTTGATTGAGGGACATGATTCACTTCTGATTAAGAAGTTAATTGGGCTATCAATTGATGAGTGAGGTCCAGTAGGGGCATGAGCTCTAGTTTTCTAAATATATAACCACCATTAATCTATTTTATGACTAGTTTAGAGTCTCCCTTCACTTAAAAGTGGGGGGAATAAATCTCAAGGGACAACTCAAGAATAGTAATGAGAGCATGATATTACACCTCATTGTTGGTGAGGCCTTATGAAAACATTAGTATGGAAGGACAACCTATGTTAGGGTGATGAAGTCGATCCCCAATCCTGCCCTATTGATCTTGGGACCGTTGATCCTTATACTATTTAGGATCTATGAGGCTCCGTAAAAATACATCTTCCATCATGGAATATTCTGATCCACTAATAGGATTGAATCTTCTAGGAAATCAAAATCCACAAGTAATTATTTCAGAGTTGGATGAGTGACTAGAAACTTTGCCAACACTTGAACCATGATTGATTTATATAGAACAAAACTGATGTCGAACTACTGAATGATCACTACCCAGTGCACTAGTCATCCTGTCAACATGGAGAGACTCAATATATACTTGAGAAGATCAACACGGGGCACCATATGTATCTCATAATGTTGTTGATAATGTTGCAAATTCAGTACTGTGAAAACGATCATGAGGAAACTCCTCTCAATAGGGGATTATCAAGTATCCTTATTGAGGAGCATGAAACTGAGATAGTATAAAATATATTCTATAACCTTATTACTCTTCTAGGAAATAAGGGTATTGAGGGACCATTCTAGGGTGTTCATGTAGAGGATTAAGGGATTCCCAGATATAAGTGGCATTAAGACCAAAGGTTATGGAATATTCTGTTTTTCCCTCAAAGGCAGTTAGGGACTCTTCATCCCACTAGAAGGCGGTACCTTTTTTCATGATCCTGGAGAAGGGATTAAAAGTTCCATCTAAATTTGAGATTAATCAGCATATGTAGGATAAGAGGCCTTGGAGAACCCATAGCTCCTAGAGGATTCTTGGGGGAGACATCTAGATGATGGCCTTAAACCTTTTTAAGTCGATCTCAATTCCTCTATATCTGACGATGAAGCTGAGAAACATCCATAAGATTTCCCTAAAGGTACACTTAAAGTGGTTTATTCTCATATATTAGGAGTGGAGGTATAAATAACCTTCTCATGGTCTTTGATATGGTTCTGATTATAGTGGGATTTGACTACCAATTCATCCACATATCATTCCACTAGCATCCTAAGAATCAGTTTGAAGATGTGGTGCATGGATAAATGATATGTGGTTCATGAATTCTTCAATCTGAAGGGCATCCCCTGATAGAAAAAGGTCCCTTTATGTTACCTAAAGGTGGTATAATCCTCATATTTAGGGGCTATGTAGATATAATTATACCCGGAATATACATCCATGAAGGAGAGAGTCTGGAACCCATCCCAAGAATCTATAAATAACTCTATCACTGGAAAGGGAAAATCATCCTTTAGATAGTGGAAGTTTAGATCCTAGAATTTGATACATACTCTGATATTCCCATCCTTCTTCCTGACTAGGATTATTTTTTCCATCCATTTGGGGAAATGAACTTCTCTGAAAAAGTTAGATTTTATAATCTTATCAACCTCATCCTTGACCACAGTACCATGAGAAGGGTACATTTTTCTGGGAGGCTATTTGAACCTACGATGACTCACTGGGAGACCAAGATGGTGGGTGGAGATCCGAGGGTCTAGTTTTGGTATCTTTTCATAACTCTAGGAAAATAAATTATGATGTTTCTTTAGGAAATCCACATACTACTGCTTCTCCTCTGAAGGAATGGATACACTGATCTACATTGACCTTAGATTTATCTTAGTACTGAGGATCACATGAATCAGCTCATCATCGGTGGTGGAGATAAACTATTCAAATTCTAGAGGAAAATATTCCAAATCCTATTCATCATTTGAGGTAGGATGATCAGTGGTATGAGTTTCATCCAAGAAGACTAATTCTAGGGGAGCAGTGTTGCCTACTTGGGTAGAGACACAATCTCCACTAATGGGTTCCTGATCTACTGAAACCATGGTGATGGAAGATTTTGGGAAAATTCCATTAGGCCTTTGATCATGGGGTCCATGGTTGATGTCAAACAAATGGTGGAAATTCATCTTCTATTGATTCATTCCTTCCCTACAAAACAAGTAAGAATGTCCTAGTATGGTGGCCATAAGGTGAACCTCTCGCCACCTTACATGGGTAGGGGCTTCTGGTATCACACGGGCATGCCCTCAGTAAGAGTACAATGCGATCTTCTGAAGATACCTCCATTTATGGATTTGATGCCCATTTTTATTGGAAATTAAAATGTATTTTCCCAAGTTTTGTTTCATGGGTTCCATCCAATGAATTGGGAGGATGAAAGCATCATCCAAGTCTTCCCACAAACTAGATTTGATAATTATGTTCTCAACCTTGTCGGTCTAAGCTTGCTTCGCCTCTATCTTGTAATAGTTTACATCTAGGTAGCAGGATTATCAGGAGTCTAAGGGATATGCATCACCTTGAGGAAACCCAAATCGACTATTGAGGGAGTACTTGATGCACTGGTGATACGAGGAGGCAATTTCCACATGCAAATGAAGCCATGGACTACCCACCACCATGCTGTAGGTGGTGTCCTCTGGGATGACCATGAATTTAGCACTTTCTATCAAGTCACAAAAATATTTCTTTAACCAAATCCTTCCACATGGGTTTTTCTCAATCTAATCATAACCTTGAATCTTTAGATTAGAATGAGTTAGATCTATTTCGATCAATCCTAAGTTATGAATCATCCAGGTTGGGATGAGATTAATCTTGGAACCTGTGTTGACTAAGAAGGGGTGGATATCCATGCCATCAAAATTTTATATAATGTACAATGGGAAAATGTTCCCCTCCATGATATCACCTTCATTCTCTATGGAGAACGATATGACATCTTTTCATTCTACCAACACGACCTACCCTTCATAGTAGGCTTCTGCGGTAACTACTTCTTCTTCAAACTTGAGGGATATCTTTAAAGATTTTTCAAGGGACTCACAAATTTATTTAGACAAGAAGAGGGCCTCAAGGATTGAGATCCATATAGTTACAATGGGGAGTTTATTTATCATGTCGTACATTCGTGCCACATGCACATTTCTGCCTGCAGGGGGTCTCTCTTTGACTGGGCGACAACTGGTGCTTCCTATTATACCTGTGGATCCCGGATGGTGCTATAAATATATTTTTGATCATCATCTAACTCACCCAAAACACTGTTGGTTGACTATGGGTTGACCTAGTCATGGATGTGGTGATCACGGTGTGGTCATGGATATTCTGACCACCCAGTTAACATGGTGAGTTATGTCAGTGTATCTAATAGAGTAGGCTGAGAGGACTGCATCTACTGAGATCTGTGAAAAAACCATTTTATGGTATCGATAGCATGCACAACATAGTTCGATTCATTGTCTTGAGTATTCCAATAGTTTTAATTTCCTTAACATCCCCTTCAACCACATTGGTTAGAGGCATTCTAGGGTTTTGCAGAGCATTCCTCATCATCAGGTAGTGTGAAGTAGTCCATCAACTTGATGTTGTTTACATAAGCATAATATTGTTCATTATCAGAAGATTATTCCAATACTGGGAGGCTCCTATGGGTGATCACCTACTCGGGAGGCATAAAATCTTTGAGAGTGTAAGATGGCTCTAGCACCAACAATGTACTTTTCTTTCCCATGTGCTATCGGTTCCTACTATTTTCAGACTTTGAAGGTTGTGATATAGATGATGAAACAACAATCTAAGGATGCAAGGAAACCAAATAAGGTTCCATCCTACCTAAACGGGCATGGATGACACCATGGAAATGAGTGACTACTCTTCCATCCAACCAGTCATCATACATTCGGGTTATATGGTTGGATACCGAATTCCATTTACATGAACCCTCACTATCACTATCAGGATCGATAGATATATGTGAAACTAATGTGAGGAAATTAAATATATTGTACACACTATTATCCACTTGGTACTAGAGCCAATCCTTGAACATATATCATCTTTTGATTGTATGTCCAAGGATCCCTTGGTAAGAGAAATGGTCTCAGTGATCAGTACACTCAGCTTCATAGGGCTTATTATACTCTGTCGGCTTTAAAATACCCTACTCCGGGGAACTGAGGACATATATGGGAACCTGTGAAAATATAAAAAAATAGGTATGGTTCCTTCTTCTTGTGAAGGGAACTTTGGGATCATGGATTAATGATGGGCTGGAGCCATATTCTCTCATCTAGGTGACTATTCTTGGTGTGGTGGAACATGATGATTCTGTGATAAGAGAGGCTTCATGTGGTAAGGTTGCTGCACTTAGAGAGGTTCCTCAGGGAAAGGATCCAACAATTCTAATGGTTTGGGGGACTCTACTGATACTATTGTAGCAGTTTCTGCTTTGTTATCGCTTCTTGTAGGAGTAGGAGGAGGCACTAATCTCACTTGTTTAGCCTATTTCAAGGATTCCTATAGGTTCTTGACCTTTTTGAAAAATCTCAAAACCTTCATAGGAAGTTATGAGTGAAAATGGTAGGGACTAGTTTAGTTTTGAAATTACCCAAGCACATCATTAGAATCTTATCTTAAGTAGATACATGTCAAGTGAATATGTGAGGCCCTTCCGCAGCGTGATGAAGTCTGTGACTCACTTATCAAGATTTTTGTATTTGAAGAGGTCAGTAATTATTGTCTTACACATGGTGGAGTTAAACTGATAGAGGAACAATCTATGGAGGTCTTCCCAGTCAGTGATAGACTCAATGGGAAAATTTCTGTACCAACAAATGTAGGTCCCTCCAATGTTTGGAAAAAACCCCTGATCCTGGTAGCCTCTTGCTTCTCTCGGATTCCCAACACAGGCCTACACAATGAGATGAAGTGGGCCAAATTCTTCATTGGGTTTTCTATCCTATTGAATGGGTAAAACTAGGGTTTCTAAAATCTAAAGGTGCTCGTATGTCGTCCACCCATTTCAGGTTTGACTTTCAATCAGGTGGGATCAACAACTATCATGATTCTAAGGCCTCAAGGTGAGCGGTGAGTGTATCTATCAAATTATCCTAGGGAGGGTCCCTTTCTTAATGAGGATCCCTAACCAATAGTGTGTTCAAATGGTCATTAACTCGGTAGGTGGGATCAACAGTTCATGGAGAAGAATGACCTGGATATCAAGGAGGGTAATCATGATGCTTGGGATGGTTTGGTGACTCATTTCTCAATAAATTTCAATGAAATCCATCCTATGCTCTCTCTGGATGTGTAGGATTTCTGAGATCAACTAGGGAAAAGTCTCCAAGAATTACTTTCTACTGACTAGCAAGAGGAGAAATGGGATATCTTCGAGCGACACTGTAATTTAGTATCTTCTTAGAAATGAGTTCATCGAGGATCCTCTTATTCTATACGACCTGCTAGAGAAAGGAAACCACTATAGGGTCTACCATTGTCTCGACATCTGAGGGATTATTTGGATATAGAGGTCCCTTTCTCTTTTCAATGTTCCAATAGGTAGGCAATGATGCAGAGGGATCCCTGAGGCCTAGTGACTACCTTTACAAGGGAGTTTGAACACATGTGTGAGGGTATACCAAGTATTGTGCTACCCAAGGGGGTAGTTTTTCCTCATCACACTCTGTATTAGATCTCTTGTCCCTATGGTTTTTTGGAAGGTCAAGGGTGACCATGTATAACATAACTATACCTAATGTACAATCATCACCATCAAAGGGTAAGTCAGGTTTTCGAAAGATGGGGATGAAGTGAAGGGCAACATAATGTCTCCTGCCTCAGATCTACACATGTAGATATGCATCCTCTAGGATTATATGGATCCCAATTAAGATCTTTACACATCTCTATTTCAGGTTCTAATGGTAGACATGCGATGTAGGGTGCTGAGTCACTAAGAGTGATACCAACTCAAACATTCTACATGACTGGTCAATGTTGTTAACGTGATCCTAGATTATTGGATACACAAAATTACAATCATAGAGGTGGTGAAGCATCCCCCAGATGCTCTGGTAGAAGAATGTGGCCCAACCATTGGTGTGGGACTTCCGGATATCAATTTTGGATGTTTCATTTGAAAAAAACACCATTGAAAACTGATCAACATCCAGAGTCTCCCATATGATCTATTTCTCGAAGGTAGGTCCTTGCTTTTGATCGGATCAAACTTCGATTAGAACTAGCCAAGAGATAGCTAATGGAACGAATGTGGATCAGTTTAGCAGACAGTTGGATGATAGAGGATCCATTACACGATCCATATGTTCACCGCACATTGGGACATCTCTAGGGGTAGTAAAAATCACATCATCCTATAGTTATAGGATTGGGTGTTCACCACTACCTCATGTTCAAGGTAAGAGACACTCATCAATGGATCTTTAAGTAGCTAACCATCAAAATGAGTTATCCTAGACCCAAAAAATTCTCCATTATCTTATGTAGTGGTATAGAGGGAGACTAGATATGATGGATATGGATACCATATGAAATTTTATAATGGAGTTAGTTATCCCTCCACATGCATGTAACTATGGATAGATATAAGGATTCTATGGATCTCACCTTTCATGATGGAAAACATTACCTATTGGGATCCTTCACCATATTCTGATAGTCAGGTTGAGGATGCCATTATCAGGTTGTCTCTATCCTTAGAATCTGATAGATTAACAAGGTCTACGATGACTTGGAAATTCCTTGGAATTTTCTAGTGGTAGAGAGTGTTCTCCCTTATCCTCTGGGATGATTCTTTAGGGATTTTTAATTCTTTGTAATGGGAGGTTACTCTTTTTTGGTTTGTGGTAATGCGGGAAGGACCTCCGCTTTGGTTGTTGAAAACATGGGGAGGACCTCCACTCCAGTCAGTGGGACCATAGGGAGGACCTCCATGTTGATCGTTAAGGGAGTGTGGAGGACCTCCACTTTGATTAGGTGTGACACATGGGGGACCTATGTGTTGGGATATGCGAGTATAGGGAGGACCTCAATACTATCTATCAATGAAGCAAGAAGTACCTCCACCTTGGTCGGTGCTGGAGCGAGGAGGACCTCTACTTGAGTTGGGAATGACATGAGGAGGAAATTACTATTGGTCAAAATGGACATGGAGATAAACTCTATGTTGAGTAGTAAGAATAAAAATAATACCTATGTACTAGTTTCTAAAATCATGGGGAGGACCACCAATCTGATCGGATACGACACAAGGAGGACCTCCATGTTGGGAAGCATGTTTATGGGGAGGAACTCTATACAGATTGCTGATGAAGCAGTGAGGGCCTCCACTTTGATCAATGATGAAGCATGGATGAGCTTTTATTGAGATGGGAACAGCAGAAGGAGGACCTTCATATTTGTTGAAATTGAAATAGGTAGGACCTATATTATGAGGAATAGGAATACAAATAATACCTCCACACTGGTTTCTGAAATCACAAGGAGGACCTCCACTCTGATCAGCTGTGACACGGGGAGGACTAGGCCTCTATGTTAGGATGCATTATTATAATTAGTAACTCCATAATTTTTGTCAAAAACTCTAGGAGGGCCTCCAATTTTTTTTGTGCTAGAGAAGGGAGGACCTTCTCTTGAGTTTGGAATGATATAAAGAGGACCTTCATGCTGGTTGAAATAGACATGGGGAGGACCTATTTGATGAGGAGCAGGAATACACATAAGACCTCTGTACTAGTTGCTGAAAGTGTGGGGAGGTCCTCCACTATGATCGACTATGACATGGGGAGGAACTCTGTGTTCGAATTCATGACTATGAGGTGGACCTCTCTACTGATTGTTGATAAATAGGGGAGGGCCTCCACTTTTATCGATGAAGGAGTGGGGAGGACCTATTCTTGAGATAGGAAATAAATGATGAGTGTCTTCACACTAATTGTGAGATTGAGGAGGACCTCCACTTGGGTTGGTGAAGGTGTGGGGAGGACCTCCACACTGAAACTCATCATCATGGGTCAGACTGTAATATCTATAATTGATGTCGAAGATTTACCGAGTCAATCCAGCCTACCTACGGGGAAGATGTGCTCTTGATCCCAATTGTGGGAAGATGGATATTTTATCATTTATCAGTGGGATCTAGTGGAATGTGATAGTAGTTATAGGGGAAACTGAATCCATGGAATATGATGCCCCTTTTTCATTAATTATACTAGGTCTGACCTTGATGTTGGTGTTCGGTGGTTTAGACCAAAGCGGGAATAATAGGTGTATGGTACACTGATTCCTCATAATAAAGGACAATTCATTACTGGAACCTATGGGGCCATGTGGGAGTATTTTCTCCCTACACAGATCTTGGGGGGATGACGTTAGCGAGTCTCTAAAGCCTCCAGGTCTGTGTGATCCATATCGGTTATGGGAATGGCTCCCTCTTTCTTGTACTAACATATAAGGGTTTCCATCACCCTTATTTGGATAATTTCAGAGGATGAGATGGGGCATGGATGCCTTGTAGCCAAATTCATGGTGGAATTCATGGCATAGGCGGTGTCATGTTGGATTTCCATGTTAATATTTCGCATATCCTGATGCTTTTGGGAATTGGGTGGTTTATATATTATAGACGGGGTCCTATAATGAAGTTGGATTCAATCGTTAGTACATGTATAAGGAAATTGATGTATAGTGCCCATGAATTATCCTTTATTATATAGATATAGAGGGATCCATGATGATGATTTCACAAATGGAGGATTCCCAATTTATAACATCCCTAATTTCTAGTGAGTTCCATATAAGGCCCACTGTTATTTTAGTGTATCCTTGCACAAGATATTTGAATCTTATAACATGTTAATCATTTGATGTACGAAACTCTACAATTACCCAGGTCTATTATAAGAGTTTCTCATTGGGTTCACCATTTCTATTTTTGACTCTAACAACAATGTGCACCCACAACTTCCGCACATGCTGTGTGCACACTGGCTGCCCTTGTTACCCAATATTCCCACTTTCAAAAGGTGGGATACTTTCATCACTTTCAATGAAGATATCTAATCCTTGATAGAAATGGGATTATGGGATGTTGGTTCCTCCTTACATGTATTCCTCCTTGGAATTCATCACCTAGTCTGGGTCTCCCTCATACAGTTAAGTCATGTTCGTGGAACTCATTCTTGCTGCCATCTCTTTGTATACACTAGTTAATTAAATTTCTTCTTTTGGGGAATTATAATTCCATCTTGATAGGGAAATATCTTTCAGTTAGGAGAGTAGTCACATTGGGCATCAGTGGACATGCTGGATACTAAGCACATTGGTCTCCTGTAATCTCCCTCTTGAGAGGGAATCTCATATGTGGCATCTTAGGTGAAAAAAACCAAGGCATCTCATGTCAATCACGACATATCTAACATTATTGGAATATATATTATAAGTATTTCACCTCGATCATCCTGCACTTATGCATAGGGTATGTATTTTACGTCATGTCACATGTTCTACATCCTGTGGAGATGGATCAGAATGTCTGGTTGAGATGTCTCGGGGCACAAGTTTAAATTCTTATGGTGATTGAATTGGTTAATCAAAACACCCCGCAAAGGTGGATCAAGAATTTTTATCCATAAATGGGAACACCAAAACGTTTTCCAATGGATCAGAATAAAATTTCCCATGGTGGAAGATTTGGGAGGTGTATCCCACAAAGGGAAGATGTCACACCCTGAAGGTTTACTGATGGATTGATGAGAATACCCTATAGAGGTGGATATGATAGGTGTGTACCATAAAGTTAATATGTCACACCATGAAGGTTTACCAATGGATAGATAAAAATTCCTCCTAGAGGAAGATCTGGGAGGTGCATCCCATAAAGTGAAGATTTTTCACCATGATGGTTTACCAATGGATGTATAAGAACGCCCTGTAGAGGATAATTTGTGAGGTGTGTCCCATAAATGGAATATGTCACACTATGGAGGTTGATTAGAACACCCATTGAGGTGGATCGTGGAGGTTCAACCCTAGGAGGGAGCACCTAGGTTCACTATTGGTTGGGATTGAACCACATGAAGGCATCTTACATACCCTATTTAGAAAAAAAATGATAAAAACTCATGTAGATCGATGCCATTATTTAGGGTCATGTGATAAGATTGATCCATCAATTTTAACTGCATAAGTTAAGCACAATATTTTCATGAAAGGATCATCAATATGGTATGGTGTGGGGCTTACGTGTGAAAGTTGTCCGTTTCAAGAGGATTTCTCTTTCCAGAGGGACCCAGAGAAGACATGTTCTCCCATGTGAGGGGTATGATCATACTGGGGATGTGACATGAAGAACATGGGAATAGACTCGGATTTTTGGTTTGGACCTTAATGAGACTTCTTATGTATCCTCATTAGTTGGGAATTAAAGCCCTCATAGTTTATAATGGTTAAATATTACATTATATAGGAGGCCCATTGGAGGTTTGAGATTGTAAAGATGTCATGATTGTCGCTAACCTTTAAGGCCATGTGATTTATGCTTCGTGTGAAAAAATAGGTATCAGTATATTTGTATATAATGCCATCCACTTTGTCTGTTGATGGATAAATTCTGTGGTGTTTCTAGGAGAAACAAATATGTGGGTGGGGCTTGAGTTTGGAATCTTCCCAAGGAGGATCTCATTCCATGTGAGGGATACATGGAGCATCCAGTGATTGTGGAAGATGGTAAGTGGAGTTTACATGTAACATGTATAATCTTTCCTTTGGATGAACAATCAACCCATGGTGGGGGAGAAGGTGTGGGGATTATGCTTGGGAGCTGACCATGTGTTGGGGTTTCACCCCAAGAGTGGATAAGGCATTATCCCATGATGATTGTACATGGGGAATCCAATGTTTATAGTGTAGGGTAAGACTATATTTTAATGTTATGTGATGAGGGAATTGTCATTAAGTTTAAGGTCATATGAATATGACGTGGAACTATATAGTTTTACCTCATGCAACTCATATGATTAGGGACTCACTTCTCACCTTGTGGGCTTACATGACCAAGGATCATACGCCTTTTGGAAGAGCATGGATTTGGCACTACCATGGTACAATAATTAGAGGAGTGTCTAGTCATGTGGCCCATGTTAGAGTCACCATGCTTAGAATAAACTGGGGTTAAAGGAACCTTGATTTGAATTAGGTGATGTGAAGGAAAAGGGGACATCAGGTGGGGGATCCAGAAGTTGTCTCATGCAAGTTTGGAGGGTTTCTCATAAGAATTGTGTAATCTAGGGGCTCTAGAATATGGGAAGGTCATAACATATAGGTTCATATATGCATGAAATATTATGAGTTTCACGCAAGGTCAAGGTTTATGTGCAAGTAGGACCTTTACAAGAACTCAACTTGGGTGAAGAAGAGTTGGGTAAGGAATACTCAACTATGGTACATGGACAGACATGAGGTCAATTATGGAAGATTTTCCACCTTGGGTGGTCTATGTTTTGTGCTTTCCAAAAATATTTGTTTTATGTAAAGTAGAAAGATGCTTCATCTTATGGTGGGTCTCTTCGAGAAGGGGGGGGGGTGAGATTCTATTTTTATTCCAAATATTCAGAGGTGGGTGTGAAATAGTTTGGTTGAGGAATAGGTTTTGCATGAAAATTTATCTTTCTTCATGTCGATTTCAAATGTGAAGAGACAATTTGATGTCACATTTTTTACACAATATTGTTGCGTGATAGTCATGTGTGCAGCTCCATTTCTTGAATATTGAAGAGTCTTCTTTCATGTGATGTCTTTAGGAATGTCATCAGACTTTTGAGAATTCATTTTAACATATGTCGTATTGGGAATGAAAGAGTGTTTCATGCAGATTTCAGTTCTTCCACGCACTTGTTGAAATTTGTGTACAACTACCTTATCGACCACGATATGGTCCTTTGGGGAATGATACGTGTTTGGTTTACCCAAAATCATCCATTTGTGGGATCAGATGGTATTTCAACACCAAAAAACATCTCATGTCCTTTCGGGGAACTATAGGACCTCAACGCATAAAGGATTAGATATAGATACAACTAAAATCATATTTTATTTCACTAAAAAAATTCATTGGATACAAAAAACCACGTCATGGGAAGATGAATCCGAGATTTAGGGAGGTCGAAAGTAATGATGTTCTTGTGCATCTGTCTCCACAAGATTCACCCCCTCTCCCATAAGATAACTCATACAAGGTCCAACAAGAAATCCTATTGTGATGCCATGCCTTGGAGGACAAGAAATACACAACCTTATACCCTCCCTCCAAATGTGAATAAATTTGATCTAATAACTCAAAAGACCCATGCATATCCGAATAATATATTAGATCAACCAAGGGATGGTACCTGATCGATGAAGAGAATTATGTAAAGTGATGCAATCAGTTTCCACCTCCGTGAAATTTATATTATCCTGTAGGCATAAGTGAAGGCCTGTGAGCAATTCCAAAGCCTCTTTGTGGAGCATGTCCCCATTTACAAAAGTTTAGATAGATGCTAGGGTACACCCCTACCAATTCCACACCACACCAACTCACCTCATGATTCTTGAACTGAATGATCCATCGATGTTGAGTTTAAAGCTCGAGATTAGAGGTTTCCAATAGACCTACCACCCCTGCTTACTGCACAGGTTGAGTGGAATGTGATACCTACCTTCAAGAATAGGTCTGAGTGATTGGGAAGTATCCCAAATTTTGACGAGAGAGGTTAGGTCGACCAGTAGTGACTTGGTAATGATGGTTAAGGTCCTTGCCCAGAATTGAACACCTTCAGTCCGAGTAGTATTCTATGCCTTCCAAATAATCCAACATCCCACTAAAAGAATCAACGATCACGATTTTCTTTCCACTCCATCAGTACTGGCTCCTAAAAACCAACAATCCAAAAAAATTAGACCCATGATCATGTTAACTAGGGATTCTCATGAATCCCCTAATCTCTGACCATACTACACATTCCCACTTCCCTTCAAAGAATATGTGGTCAGTGTTCTTCTCCTTTCGGTTCCTATAGCACAGAAATCTTGATACTGTTGGTATACCAAGCCTTTTAATGTTCTCCTCAGTGGGTAAATCTTGATTCCAGATTCTACACAGAAGAAAGTTGAAATTCACTAGGACCTATTTACACCGTAATATATCCCCCCATCTATCATCAACCCTAGATCCAGTGACAGCCTTCTGTAATTCTTCACCGTGAAATCACCAGATGAAGATTTAGAAAAAAATGCACCTATCAAGATCAGTATTCTAATTATTGAGATAAAATAATTCCCACTTCTTCTTGTCCATGGTTGCATTGATGATTTTTGGAGGCATGGAAGCACATCTTAAAGAGATGTCTAGGACCAGACAGCCTGGACAACTGATCCTCGACCAGCCCAATTATGATGCCAGTATGAAAAATCCCCTCTACTTATAATATAGTTCGTATTATTTTGGAGGAGAGCATGATGGGGCTGGATGATTGACTATAGAGAGAAGGATCCACCTCTTGGAATGGTCAATATTTCATCAGTCTTCCTATCCATGAACCTTCCCCAAAGGGTTCGACCTTCAAGGACCTCCCAAGACAACTTTTCATGGATGTAGTGAATCATGTCCATGATATTTTTAACATTGATACCTCCCTCCCTAACAGGACGGACTATTCGTCCCCAAGAAGTCCAGTGGTGTTTTCCCTATAAATGAGCATCCAAGTAGTGGTTTTTCATGTTGTAGGATGGTATATAGGGAGGGATAAATTGGTAGACCTTCAAGGACCTCTTCTTTGAGGAATTAATTCTAGTTAATTTGAAGTTGGATCACGATCAAGAGTTCATGGATATCTATAAAGGGACAATTATAATGTATTCTTATTCAGAATTATATATAGAGATAATTATCTTTTCACATCTTGTATTAGGGAACAAGGCCTATAAAGTAAGGAAGTTTGAGACTGATCTTCGCCTGGATATGAAACGATAGGTTAGAAAGTTTTATCCGAGGACCTATACTATGGTTCTTTGTATGGAACTTTTTATTGAGAATGGATTTGAGGAATGTAGAGTTAGATTTATTCTTCCAAAGTCTACTGAATTGATATGTATTTTCTCTATCATAGTCCTAATTTATCGTTATGGTAATAATAAGAGGAAATCAAAGGATAGACATTAGGGCAGTGGTCATCATTCAGAGAAGAGAAAAGGTTATGAGACTCCCTCTATGGGAACTAACTCTTACACATGCTATAATAGTGGGAGGAAGGGAAATTTTCTGAAGGGATATTCTATTAATCTCAAGACTTATCATCGGCATGAAAATATTGGATATATGACGTTCTTTTGTTATAAGTCATTGAGGATGCTCATAGTGATGGTAGTCACAAGACCTGATCAGTAGGTGCAGAGCCTACAAGGGTCGATAAAATAGGTGATGCATAATCCTATAGGGAATCATGGAGTTGTGGATGATAGTTTTTACACAGTTGATCAGGATCCAAAATATGGTGGGGAGGTACCTTACAATGAATGATATACAATCCTAATTTCATCTACACTATATGTTTCTTTGTTTGATATTGGAGTATCCCATTCATTTATATTGGATCAAGTAGTTGTTGGGTTGTATTACTAGTTAAATTATCTTCTGAGATTATATATATTAATATACCCCTAAAAAAGAAAGTGGAACATATTTATACCTATCTAGACTGTCTGATGGATGTTTCTAGTTTTGAGCATGTTTGAAGCTACATAATTTTGGAGATGAATTTTTTTACCTAATTATTCTCATGTAATGGTCGAATAATTTCCATGTACACATCAATTATTATGGAAGATGAGTGACCTTTTCATCTCATAAGGGGGGACATTTTGTGTTGACTGTTGAATGGGACATCGAGGTAGGAAAATTAGGGTTAGACCTTAGTCAAAGATAAATATTTTCAATATAGGTGGCTGGAATGATTGTTGTAGTATATTAGACAGTGAGTCCATCCTCGTTTTATTAGGTAGTAGACCTATACCAATATATATTTCTAGAGTATTTATCAGGGTTGACTCTATACATGGGAGTCAAGTTTGAGATTGAACTTGTGCCCGATGCATGACCCATATTAATTCCACCACATCGCCTGACATAAACCGAGTTGAAGGAATTAAGGTGAAACTATATGATATTTAGTCTAAAGGCTTCATCCGACTGAGAAATTCCCCTAGGGATGCTCTAGTGTTTTTCACTAAGAAAGATTATGGTACTATTATATTTTTGTGGAATACCAGAAGTTGAATTAGATCACTATAAATAAAATGTACCCATTTCCATGAATTATTGGGTTGGTTGATCAATTGAGGGAATACTGGTGGTTTTCTAAGTTTGATCTACATTTTTTCTATCATCATCTTCAGGTCAAATATGAATACATACATAATACAATGTTTAAAATTTCTTGCAGGTTATATGAGTATCTTTTTATGACTTTTGGACTGAAGAATTCCCCAAAAAATGTTCATGGACCTCATGAATAATATCTTTCACCCATTCTTATATTTGTTTATTATTTTGTTCATTGATGAAATAATTGTACATTCTAAGATGTCAAAATTAGATTCTATACATCTAGACATTGTATTGGGTATTCTTCAAGTGCATAGACTTTTCCCAATGTACCAGAACCGCCAATTTCAGATACCATGTATGTGATTTCTAATGATTTTTGTTTATCAATATAGAATTTTATTTTATCTATATAAGTTTGATGTATCTTTTTCATGGTAATTTATGATTACATGTTTGATATTTCGAGTTTTCTTATGTTGGTTGGGTAATTTATAAGATTAATTACAGAATTTTATCACCTAAAAGTTCTGATGACCACACTTAGTAGGAAGGGACTTAAAATTGAATAGATAAACAATGTAAATAAGTCCTATTATATATGAATAATTGGTTTATATTGTCTTTGATCTTGACTCTTCCTAATCCTAGAGTTAGATATGTTGTGTACTGTAATGTATCTAGCATTGGATTGGGAGTTTTCATGATACAGGGTGATAAGGTGGTCACTTATGGGTCTCTTCAGCTATGTATCCATGAGCTTAATTGTCCTACTCATTAATTAGAATTGTAATATGTGGTTCAAGATTAAAATATTAGTGACATTACCTATTTGGTGATATATTTTTCATGTATATTTACCACACAACTACAGGGTATATTTACTCCCAATGTGAGCTGAATATTTTTCAAAGAGAATGGTTATAGTACTTGGAGACTTTAGAATTTGAGATTAAATATTCTTAAGGGAACGGTAATATATTTATAGATTCATTGAGAAAGAAGAAGTATGAAGTTAGAGAATAGATGTCAAAATAAGGATGGAAACTCATGGACTTGTTGGTTGATTGGAAGGTGGGAGTAACTGAGGATTGTGGGGTAGTGGTTTGTGAACCCCTAGAGATCACTTCATAATTTTTGGAACAATTTAAGGCCATCCTGGATCTTGATTTGAAGAGTTTCATGTTTCATGATAGGTTTGAAATAAGTGTTTCCATTATAGGGTGGAAATATGATAGATGTAGCATGATTTTGGTTCATGGTAAGATAATGGTTTTTGTCTTATATGAGAGAGGATTTGATAAAATCCTCTCACTATTCATAGTGTTAAGTGGACCCAAGATCGAACAAGATGTATCTTGATTCTAGATGACATTTCTGATGTCCTGGCATGAAAAGAGACATTGCAAAAAATTTATGCTGTTATGTGATGTTCCAGAGAGTCAAAGCTAAGCAATAGAGGCCTTGGGGGATACACGCACTCCCAATTCCAATATGGAAGAGGGAAAAGGTGGACAGAAACATTGTGATTTGGTTTCCTAGGACCCCATAGTTTGAGACATCATTTAGGTGGTAGTGGACTGGTTATCTGAGTTAGATCACTTAATACCAATACAAGACATAAATTCAGTGGTTAAGATCAATAAGATCTATGTTCAAGAGATCATGTAGATTCAAAGAGTAAATTTGAGTGTGGTATATAACAGATATGCCTGGTTTACCATGCAGTTATGGCAATGATTACAAAAGTCGATGGTACTCAGTTGAATCCATGTACAACATTTCATCCTATGATCAATGAAAAGTCTAAAAGAACTATCCAAACATTAGAATATATTATTCAATCATGTACTCTAGATTTTAGAGGAGCTTGAGATGATCACTTGGCTCTGGTGGTGTTCACCTATAATAACATCTTGTTGTACTCAATTTAGCTATATTTGTTTGAGGCTCTTTATGGACAGCCATATCGATCACCACTATGTTGTAATGAGGTAGGTGAGTATTTAGTTTGTGGGACATGTAGAGTAAATTAGACCTCAGAGTGGGTGAAGTTGATTCAAAAATGGATTTTTATTGATCAAAATGGGAAAAGGTATTAAGATGATAGAAGGATATGACCCTTAATGTTTTATGTGGGTGAAAAGTTTTTCTTATAGATATCCCCTTGATTAGGGAATATGAGTATAAGGATCCAAGTCAATTTGAGACTATGGTATGTCACACTATTTGAAATAATTGAACGGATCAGGATAGTGGTCTGTTGTTTGGATATAAATCCATGATATCAAGGTATTCACATTGTTTTCCATGTGTCTGAGTTTCAAAATTATGAACCCTATCTTGTGTATGTGCTCGATTGTGAGGATTTTGTGATGAAGTAGGATGTATCTTTTATGGAATTACCCACATTTATTTTGGACTGAATTGAGAAATCATTTTGAGGAAAGACCATTCATCTTATTTAGGTTCTATCATAGTATGAGAATGTTTGAGAAAAGATATAGGAGTGGGAGACTAACTGTTAGGTCCACTAGGCTAGATACCCTAAGAGGGGGGGGGGGTGAATTACGGTATGACAGATTAAAACAGCTGCCCCTTTTTATCTTGTTTTTCTATTTGAAAAAACCCTTTTCTCTCTCCTTCCCATTGTAGAGTATGAATAAATCTTAAAGCATGCACAAGACACATCAATATTTACTTGGATCACCCTAACTAGGCTACGTCCAATGAGAATACACCAGTAGTGTGCCGATGTACCTATTACACTAAAATCACACTGCTGTTTACAAGTTCGAAGTAGACTCACTATCCCTCCGGGTTTATAACCACTCACAATTTGAGAACTCACTTCCCTCTCAACTGAAGTGAGCTCACTGCTTCTTTTGAAGATTCACTCATAGTTTATAGACTTGTAGGACTCTTCATTACAACTAATGAATGCATTCTCCCATGTATGTAGATGCTCTATTGAATTCAAAATTTCATCCACTGATGAATACCCCATTTCCCATAACCACTGGGCAATAGCCTTTGAGAAGTACCTTCGCAAAGCACCATACTTTGTGAAGCTCCCAATTTCGCGAAGCTCAAATAATCCTTAGTATAGCTTCTACCTTTTCACAAAGCTCACACCTTCATAGATCTCATGCCATCACAAAGCTCAAGTTGTTGTAGAGCAACTTCCTTCGCAAAGCTCACTTAGCCAACATGAAGCACGCCTGTTTCGCAGATCTAGATTAGTTACTGTGAAGCTCTTTCCTTTTGCGAAGGACATTGTCTTCGTGAACCACCTTCGCGATTAGAGAGAAAACATATTTTCTTCAAAAAATATCTACTTCTCTCAAGGGGGTCGAGGCCTATTTATAGGAAATTCCATCGACACTCAAACCATCCACATGAAGTCAGCACCATGTCATTTCAAATCGCGATGCTCCAAAATTTCCTCCTAAATTCACTCTGTTTCACGAAGCACCATGACAATTTTCTTATCACAGAGCTTTTTGTAATTGAAAAGCATTCCGTCAATACCTTTGAGCCTTCGCTGCAAATCTCCACTCGCAATGCCCTTCATCGCTGCAATTCTCTTCGACACTTATATTCGTGAAGCACGTCATAATCGCGAAGAATCACTGTCAACATTTTTCATGTCTTTGTGAAATCCAATCCATGAAGCCTATCTTCACAAAATTCATGCCTTTTCCATATTCTGATGAGAACTTCAAGGATATCCACTTTTTGCGATGCTCACCAAACATCAAATTTTGGACACCAAAAATTTGGCAACCACTAGAAAATGGAGCCAACTTGTATATGTTCTTTTGTACCGCAACTATATTGTTCATTCCTTTGTCATGGTTATTTGTCAACATGAATTTTCAAAAAAATCTCTAGAACTTGACAATTCACCAAGGAAACTTGTATTTTCAACAAACACAAGCAACCCAAAAATGATGCAATGTTACCTTGAGGGATTTGTTACCAACACTAACATTTGGGTGTAGTGGCATGAACTATTATTGGTGACAATTGGGTATGCATATCAAGGATGATAAGTCATAAGAGGGGGAGAATTGTAACATCTACAATTTTTAAATGTTAGAAAACCCTTTTTAGATATAATTTATATGTTATATTTTACAAAAAATTAGTAATTTTCATGTTTATTTTTACATTTACAAGTGGAATAAGGCCTACATAAAGGTAAAAATTATTCTAACTATATGAAGGATAGTTTTAAGGAGTTTGATAAAGTTAATCCTAGTTTTTTAGGAGTTGTGTAAGGGTAAACCAACCACTATATAAGGGTAAGTAGAATATTTATACACTACATAAGAGTAAGACTCTATTTTTATATTATGTGTAAGCGTAACCTTGGAGTTTCATACATTCATATCCCTATTTCAAAAGGTTCCATAAGTGTAACCCCTTATTTATAAAGGGTGTATAAGGGTAGTATAATCATTATGTAAAGGTTACTCCTACTTATCAAATGTTGTTTATGGGTAAAATTCTACTCACATGCAGTGGATTGGAGCTTCATAAGGTTAAAACTATATAACCCAAAAAATTGTCTTTTTGGGGAAAAAGTAATTAAAAATCGTATTTTAACTTTTTCTTCTCTAGAAAAATCCCAAAAAGCATTTTAATGATTTTAAAGTCTTGATATCATGGGAATTAATTATTTTAACTTGTTTAAATGTTGTGACTCATATTTTGGAAGGTTTTAAATGACCATAATATACAATTCAAGTAAAATAAAAATTAAATGGATAATTTAATATGTGGTTATTAATACTGTAGATCAATACATGGTTTTCCTTTATAAAAATATCGAAAACATGATTCCCTTTTATTTTTGATCCCAACTGGAGCCCACGAAATCCAGAAACCCATTAACCAAGACTTGTGAAGTCTTCTTCTAACAAAACTGGTTCTTCTTATGATTTCTAAGAATAGAAAAATCTTTTCTCTCCTATATTCCTAAGAACATAATTTTAGGATAGATAACTTCATGGTAGGAATTTTTATGATCTATTCTCTTTATTTTATGTGAAATTTTTGAAATAATGATCCATAATAATCAAATAATAATAAAAAATAATTAACACATTCTGTTATCAAATTATTCAAGAGAGATGGAATATTATAACATGTGGTTTTATAATTATTATTTCAGAAATGAATTGATAACACATTCTTTGGAAAAATCGGTAATTTGGAAATTATACAGGAGATAGAAATTGTTATCGTATACGTTTTTTTATTTATTTTGAAAATAAAATAATCATAATATGTTCTAGGAGTACTTGGAGAGTGGTTTGAACTGATTATTATGAATAGGTGTTTCGACTGGTGATTCATTGATGAACCTTCATTTTGATGTCGATTAAATTTGAGGTAGGAAGACCTTGACTCTATATCATGTTTCATATGGGTCATAGGAATAATTTTTTCATGTGTGTGTAGCCATGTGAGACCAATGTTTGATGATTGAACACATGAGGTGTGTGTGTGTGTAGCCTTAGGAATCATAAATTTTATTTTTTCTCACATATAGATACTATAGATGAGACTCTTACTTGATATGATGTGATATTGATCTGTATTATTATATACATGTTTTCATGTGTTTTTCCTTGTCTCAAATGTTTATGTAGGTTGACCCATGTCGAATATTCCCTTATGATAGGGATATATGATATATTGATTGGTCTGTACATGGGATATCCCCCAAAGTGGGATGTATCAAACATGTTTTTTGAACTATACCAACTAGGAGGGGTATGTTTTAGACATGGTTGGTGACATTTCTTGTAAAGACACTGACCCCAATAGCCTATAGTTGATGCCTTACATTATTATATAGGTACTATAAACATGTGATTTCCTCAAAAATGATCAAATAGTTTAGCAACATTGGAAAATTAGATACAAACATAAGTTTAACATTACAACTCAAAAAGAAAAAGAAACATAACAAGACCATTGGAATCACCCATAAAATCCTAGATTGTCCATTTAAGTCATTGCTAATATATATCTTCACATCATAGAAAAAAGTAAAACATAATAAAGAGGTGAGATGGGGTTCTCAGTAAGGGTAAAAAATACAGTATAAGCTATCATAAATAATCATAAACAATAAGGCATGGTGAGTAACTAAAAATACATTCCATTAAAATATAATATTGAGCATAATATGGTAGGAATAAAATGTAGTTAAATAATTCCATAAATAATCACATGAGAAAGAAAACTTAACCGTGGATATTATACTAGTTGAATAATCATTTGGAATATAAATAACTTGTATCATAATTAGGGAATGCATAATTATGGAAATTATAAACATACCGTCAAGGCTTTGACAAAAACACAATACATAAATGGGTAAAACCAAGTCTAATTTTTCTCATGAGATCTATCGATGCATCGAGGGGCTATAGAGGGCCCCGTACATCACCTACTAAGTCCGATTCATACCTCATATGAAAGGGGTGAAACATAATCAACATATACATTCATATTAAAACTATTATATTAAGGTAAATAACTTTCCCCAAACCATAAAAATAATCATAAACCATATAGAGTAATATGGTGAATTGTATCAAGATAGTATATCCCTAGTCAAAATAATCATAAACCTTTCAATACAATATGGTATATGGTAACATAATATACACATTTAAATAAATAATAAGATTATATAAATAGTGTTAAAAGGGATGAAAATACTCTAATAAAAATAACGACGAGTTCTTGAGAGAAATTACATTTTTTTCTTTTGGAAAGAAGAGTTCTTTTGGAAAATTACTTTATATTTTTCATAAAATCAGATTATAAACATGTATATCCCAGAAAATAAAAGAGAACAAAATTATAATTTATGAATAATAAAAGAATATTCATATGGAAATTTTTAAACTGAATTTAAAACATGTAAAAAAAGTGTTTAAGAAACATTAGAAACGAGCCACTTTGGTGCAGTTTAAGGGAAAATATTAATGAGTATTTAAAATGGAAAAAGGAATAATTGTTTTCATAAAACCAGAAATTAATTAATTAATTTTTCCATGATAAAAAGAGTTTTTTAAAAAAAATACCAGCGTCTTAAAACAAATTATGTAGTGTACTTGATAATGCGTAAGAAATTTGGAAGTTCCATTTAATTGGGCTTGCTTTTTGGAAGGAATTAAAAAGGAAACCTTATGAATCATGTATTTTCCATCAATGAAAGATGTATAGATATCAATACATTATTTTGAAACATATGAAAATAATATGGATGAATTATATATGAATAATTAAAGATTACATTGTTATAAAGAGAGAGAAAGTGTAACCCAAAGGAAAAAATGGAGGTTTGGGAAGAAACCCTTACCTTACGTCTGAAATCATTCTACATTTGTAATTAATGTCATGGATAATAAAATTAGATTAATTAATAATTTAATTCATAACATATTAAACATTTATTTTATTTAGTATAATTTTATTATGTTAATTTGTAGTTTTTTATGAGTTATAAGATTCAATTTCGTCGTTTAGAAGTGTTTGTTTCCTTGGTTTTCATGATTGGTTTGCTTGTATACATGTATGGAAGATCATTTGAAATGGGAATAGTTATAAATAATTGAAATTATATGATATTAATTAATTCATATAATATTTAATGGTCTTATATATCATTTCTTCATATATGAGGATGATTCATTTGATAAAACATTAATGATAACCGTTTGGATTATTTTGGTGTTTTTTATCATAACACACTAGTTTTTCTATTAATTAATATTATGTTTATATACTGGTTCCAGAACAATAAATAAGTTTTAATATACATATTATAATATGTTATGATCATATTTTTTTAGAACCATACTTTAAGGTTGTATAATAAAATGAAAGAATCATTGTCCCTAAAGGCGGTGAATCGACACCTCACGAACGACGTTTTCATTTTTAGAATAAAAACTGGAAGAGAAAATAATTAATGGTGGATATCTCATTATCATAATAAAAATATATTATATATAAGATATTGGATTTATCAAACATGTTTGGGAATATTAGGTAAGGAAATGATAAGAAAATAAAATAAATTTAAATAAAATTAAATGAACAAAAGGTGATTTCACCTCTTGAATTCCTCTCCTTGAGTACCTCCTTAAAGAACATTGAAATGGTATTTTGGGTGATAAAAAAAATACCATAATGTAGGGATATATTTGGGAGAGGTATTGGGTATATATTTGACAATATTCAACATTTTTAGGTTTTAAGAGAATAGGTGGTGATGAGTTGTATTTAGAGTGGAGGAGAGGGGTATTTTTTTGATTATTTTATTCATTAGTTCATTATTTTGGATCAAGAATATAAATAGGTTGAAACTTTTCAAAAAATATATTAAAATAATTAACGAGATTTTGAGATTATGGAATTAAATTATACATACATAATCTATGACTCAATGATTCTTTTATTTGTTAAATTCTGTAAATTATCATATTTCACTATTCAAAAAATTGAAATATTTTAGAAAAATAAAAACAATTAACCCTAATGATTATTCAATGTGTAGAATTAAAAAATGGAATCCATTTTATGAAAATAATTTTCAAAATATTTGAAATTTATTTTTTAAAAAAATCATCATTTACTTGAAAATATCAATTTTAATATTATAACTGATTTTATGACACATTCAAAAATTAAGTAAGGCTTCATAAAATTATCTTTTAATAATAAAATAACACAATATTAATTTCTAAACCTATTTTATGAAAATAACTTTTCATTTCAGTAATTATTTTAATTATAAAACTATAAATAAATATTTATGTTTCACAAAAATACCAATACTGAATTTATTATTTTTAAAACAATTATTTTCTTATTCCAGGATATGAATATATTTTATTTTCATTTATAAGATACCTAATGTTTATTTATAATTTCATAGGTGAATATATTATTCTATTGGTCTTATTACTATTCTTAATGGTCGTTTTACTATTCCAATGGTCATTTTTAGCAGTATATTACTATTTTAAACTCGATGTTGCATGAATAATAAACTATAGAAGATGTTAAATTTTAGAATAGGCATACCATAAAATCATGAGGTGTTACATTCTCACCTCCTACAAAAATTTCAACCTCAAAATTTCCAAAATGCCACCTTATAAAAATATTTGAGTATTTCTTTATCATAATTTTCTCTGCTTCCCATGTCACTTATTCAATTTTATAATTTTTCTAAAGTTCCTTTACCATATGAGTCTTATGATTCCTCAAAACCTATTTTCCAGTGTCGATATTCTTTATAGTCACTTCATAGTAAGAGAAATTAGGTTCTAATTATATTCCTTTATAAGTGAGGACATGCATTGGGTCTGGCATGTACTTACTTAACAAAGAGATGTAGAACACATTGTATACGTTATAAAGTCTAGTTGGATTTTCCAAATGATAATACACAAATCCAATTCTATCGAGGATTTTAGAAGGAGAAATGTAATTGGGGATAAGTTTCCCTTTTTCCCAAATCTTATAACACCATTCTATGGATATAATTTCAAGAAAACATGATCTCCCACATGAAATTACGAATCCTTCCTTTGATTATTGGAATAGTTATTTTTTATAATTTGAGATATTTTGATATAGGTTTGAATAGTATTTATCTTTATTTTTGTTTCCTCCACAAGTTTTGGGCCTACAAGCTTCCTTTCTCCAACATCATCCCAACAATTTAGTGAATGAAATATTTTTCCATACAATTCTTTATTTGGCACCATTTGAATTTTTGAATATAACTATTATTGTAGAAAAAATCTAAAAAATGAAAATAATGATCCCACATACCTTCAAAGTCATGTAAACATGATCTCAAAATGTCTTCTAATATTTGAATGGTCCTTTCAGACATCCCACTGGTTTGAGGGTGATAAGATATACTCTAATGAAGCTTAGTGTCTAAAAATTTCAGAAAACTTTTCCCAAATTTTGAGGTAAATAATTGATCATGACTAGGGAAAAAAATTAAATATGTTCTCCATGAAGTATTATAACTTTATTAATATATATTCATGTAAAGAACTCTGGTGGAAAACTCCCCCTTACAGCGAGGAAATGTGCGGATTTTGTAAGTTGATAAAAAATTACCCATATTTCATCATTATTTCTTGGAGTTTTTGGTAATACAATGACAAAATACATCTTAATATCATCCCATTTCTAGGTACAAATAGGCATAGGGTGCATGAATCCTCTAGGATGTTTTCTTTCAGTATTAACTTGTTCAAAAACAAAACATCTTGATGCATAATCAGCAGTTCCCGCTTCAGGTCATCTCACCAATTTTTTTTCATCAAATCTATATACATATTAGTGATAATAGGGTGTATAATGAAATTAGAGATATATGAATTATCAAGTAACTCCATTTTTAGATTATTTTTCAAGGTAATAGAAAGAATCTTCCCAAATTTCAGAATTCCATCCTCATACATGAAGTCTGTCAACCTCCCATCATCAAATCTTTAATTTTCCATTGAAAATTCACCTTATCATGATGAGAACCATATTATCCTTTCTAATAAATATTATTGGGAAACCAATTGATAAATTAATGAGGTTTCACCTTCCATGATAATTTTCATATCCATCTTTTCTAAATCCTTGTACGTAGAATCTTTGTCGATCCTCATTTTGTTCAGAACTCCTTGATCATTCCTGCTAAATGCATTTGATACCTTATTATACTTCCCTGGTTGGTAGTGTATTGTAAAATCATAATCATTGAGTAGATTGATACATTTTCTTTGCCTCATGTTATTTTCATTCTTTGATAATATATATTTCAATAACTTTTTATTTGTATATATCTAATATCATTCACCATAGAGACAATGTCTCTATATCTTAAAAGAAATATTACAGCTGTTAACTCAAGATCATGAGTTGGATAGTTTTGTTCATGATTTTTTAATCACCTTGATGTATAAGAAATAACTCTATCATTTTTCATAAGTAATGTTGGTTAATGAGTTAAATATTTAAGTAAAATTCTAAATTAAACACTGATAGTAACATGCTAAACCAATTAAAATATATACCTCAATTATGTTTTTTCATCACCCCTCCCCCCAATGATACTTTAATGAGGGGAGAGAGAAAATGACCCCCCGAGTCCCACCTCCAGTAGGCCCTAGGTTGGATACTAGCACCAAGGGTGTACATAATCACAATATGGGACAAATTACCCTTTATAAGGAAATAAGATCATGAGATAAGATGAATCATCAACAATAAAACTCCAATACATGAATATAAAAAGAAATACAAAAACCATCCCACATTCATGTATAAATAGAACTGATACAGATACAATAATTTCTCCAAAGTAAAAACTTGAAAGTAAAACTAAAGCAGCGAAACAAAAACTGTCAGGGATCTGAGCAAGTAAGGTCTAGAAAGGTCCATGAAATCCTCTTGGAAACCTAAAAATAGTTTTATATATGTAGGGTGAGTATACAAATGTACTAATTAGGAAAACCAATTTTTATCATGAACATGTGAAAGAAGAATACTAATGCATATGTGGGAAACAACAAAATCAAAAAACACCTGTAAATCCCCTACCCCAGTTACCCAGAGTCAGTGCATTATTACATAAAATTGGCATGATCACAAAAGATCAAGTCTTGAAAGAAAGATTAGTTTAGTAGCCTTGGAATCACTAGATACATTCATAAAGTTTACATTACATCATAAAATGAAAGCTAAAACAACATAGTATCCATATTCCACACTCGTATCCCCTCACACTATCCCTGTAGGTCATTCATAAAATACTTCTTCACATCCTGGGAAAAATAAAACATAGAAAGGGGTGAGCTCATATGCCCAGTAAGGATAACAATATAGAGGAAACATTTATAAATAAGATTAAACATTTAAGGCAATGTATAACTAAAACAAAATCCCTTTTAAACTTGAACTTCAGCATAATATGGCAGAAATAAAATTAAATAATTCCATTTACTTGTTCACATGGATATTCTACTAGTAGAATAATCACTTGCAATATCAATAACCACTTTCATAATGATGTAATGCATAATGCGAGACTATCATAACAACATAGTCAAGGCCTTGTTCTAAGACTACAAATATGATTTTGTCAAGTCCTTGTGCCAAGACACTAGTTTGTCTCATGAGACCTACCGATGCATCGATGAGCTATAGCAGGCTCCACCCATCACTTACTAAGTCCAATGCATTCCTCATATGAACAGGTTTAAACATAACATAATCATTCGTATTAAAACAAGCATATGAAATGTCAATACTTTTTCCATAAACCATGAATGGTATAAAAATGACACATCCACAGTCAAACATATCACAAAACCTTCAATACAATATGTAAGTTTTGTATCATAATAAATCACATTCAAATAATCATAAAATCCATCAAAGGATGCTGACATAGATGAAATAAAAACTATTTGAGAGAAATATATCTCTTTTTTGAAATCATTTAAAAGTCACATAATTATAAAATAAAACATTTACTTTGAAAATATTCTTATAATATTTTAAGGGAAGCTTCGATGATTTTATAACAGCGTAAAATAGCCGCACCTGCCATATAATTTAAAAAAGACATTCATACCTTAATATTGTCGAAAAGGTTAAAAAGGACCTCATTTGGAAAATGATAGAAATATTACTTTATAAAATTCTTATAAAAATTCAACAAGGGTATAAATGAATTTAACCCATAGTATGTAAAATAGTAAGAATGATTCGAAATAAATTTTTAAGAAACATGGATGTGGATGATAAAAAGGTCCCAGTAGATAATTACGAATAAACAACCTCGGATAATGAAGAGATTGTGAAATAAACCCTAACCTTGTACTTTTACTTGGTAGAGGGTAGGTTAAACTCCTTTATAATGTTGAAATAATTGTTCTAAAATTATACAAGAATCATTTAAATTAATATGATATCATATATGATCTTTTAACATTGCTTTGTTAATAACATCTTAGTATTATCGTTGTTTCGGGTGTTAACTTAGTCGTTTTCTTTTATATGTTTTGTTACATAAGCCGTGTTTTTTATGGATAGGTTATATATTATTCATATCCAAAATGATATAAAGTCCTTAAACATTATTTTTAATCATTCAATGAGAATTATTTTTGAATGGATACGATGGGGAATGAATCTCATCGCATTCGTGGAGACGGTAGTCCGTACGTACGCACAAACAATAATATCATTCTTTTGATATTGAAATAATATATAATTGGATGGTATATCATACATAAAGAATCATTATCATGTTATATTATTTATTTACATGAATTACACATCATTATTATACCCATCCATATAATAATTTATTGAATATTAATTACACCATGACGTGGAGACGGTAAGCCGTACGTACGCACGTATGGTGACATGTTATTCAAAGGATGGATAGAATACTGAATATGGTTGTAACATATTTATAATAAAATCATAGTATATAGAATAAACTGGAGTTATTATTTTAGAAATGGAATAACAAAGAAATAAGAAGTTGAAGAAGAATGGAACTTGAAATAGGGTGGTGAAAACATTACCTGTTCTTCGGGTTCTTCCTTTTGATTTGATCAAAAGGGCTCTATAGGTTGGCTTTCTGACTAAAGGAAGGCCTCTAGGATTAAGGGAGGATATTTGAGAGGGTATTTGGGAAGAATTTTTCATATCCCAAAGGAATTGAACGTATGAATTTAAGGGAAGGGGAGTGCCCTTTTATAAGAGGGGTGAGGGGCACCTTAGGAAAAGCTAGAAATATTATTTTATAATAAATTCATATTTGGTTTCTAATGGCTATAAAGTGGATTATTTAAATTTTAAGGTGGGGATAGGTTGAAAACCATTAAACCAATAGGTTTTAGAGAGTTTTGGGTCACTATTATAACCTTATTTTTTAGTTTTAACTCTTAGATAATTAGTTTGACATTTACCATGTCTCTTTGTATTTTTATATTATATAGTTAATAAACGTACTATATACTTCCAAACGACCCCCAAGTGGTCCATTAATGATACAACTATCATTATATATCTCATTTTTCCAAAACTTAGATTTTTAGGAAAACAATATCAATTTATAATATAATATTTGTTTTTTAAAAAACTCTTTTACGCCAATTTTTACACTATTGGGTATTTTGTTTTTGATAATTTCATAACAGCATTATTACTTCGAAATAAATTTATATAACCAATCCTAATATTTCATATTAACCTATAAAATTAGTGGAATTCATAAAAAGTCTCAAATTACATTTATTTTGATATTTATAATATCAATTATTTTAATATTTCATTAATTATTTAATTACTGCATCACCATTGGGTCATAAATAAAATAAAATATATAATGTATAAAAATTATAAATAAAATACCATTATGTAGGAAATATTTTTATATTTCTAATGAATATGTATAATAGAATTTATCTTATGTATAAACGTATATTAAAAATGTTTTAGTAATTAAACATTGATTTTAACTCTTTTAACTCTTCTTTGAATTAAATAATAATAAATGTTTTAATCCAATCCAAGTGGACCTAAATGATAATATTTTATTCCTAAGGTTTTTTTTCTAGATACACTTGTCCAATAGAATTAGGACATGTGTTAGGATAATATTAATATCATTTTTACCCTTAATTACCCTATTTACTTTTAACCGTGGTAAATAAAAGTAAAAAGTTACTATTCACCAAAAAATTATTTTTATCTTATTGAATCACTTTTTACTCCTTGATATTAACCGTGTCTCTCAGATTATCTAAATTCCACTCACAAAATCAGTAAAATTAATTTTTATGTGAATTTCAAAATTCTGTTTGGAGGTGGGTAAAAGATGGTGAAAAGTTCAATAAAATTTTTATATATCTAAAATTATTCTAAACTTACTCTAATGAATTGAATTGAACTTATATAGGTATTATGTATCTATTTTGACCTTAATTAAATTTTAATAAAATAAATAATTATTTAAATAAAAATTCGGTTTTAAACAATAACTCAGTGTTTTTTTCACAATTCATCAAAAATTTAATGTTTTCAGAAAAATACAAAAAATTTACCCTAAGCTAATTTCGATATTCCGAATCCAAAAATGAAGTCCATTTTGAAAGATAAAATTTATTTCAAAAAATGTGTATTACTATTCATAACAGCTAGTTTGATTGGTTGTGGTTTGTGTTAGAACATGAAGTTGCGTACAACACACGCTACTGTATTATTCAAAGAGAATCGTACCATGGAAGCTTGGGGTGTTACATTCTCCCCTTCTTCAAATAATTTTATCCTCAAAATTTTTAGAATACTACTGCATGAAAAGACTTGGGTGGTTCTTCATCATAAGTTCCTCGGGTTCCCACGTTGCCTCTTCCATCTTATGGTTTCTCCATAGAACTTTTACCAGACGAGTCGTCCGGTTTCTCAACACTTGTTCTCTTGTATCAAGAATCCTAATGGGCTCTTCACAATAAGATAGATCGGGTTCCAGTTCTAATTCCTCATAAGTGAGTACATGCGTTGGGCTAGGCATGTATTTTCTCAACACTGATACATGGAACACATCATTAACTTTGGAGATACTTGGAGGCATTTCCAAACAGTAATCTACATGCCCAATTCATTTTATAATTTCGAAAGGTCTGATGTACTTGGGAAAACATTTACCCTTTTAATCGAAACGTATAACTCCCTTCCATGGAGATACCTTCAAGAAAACATGATCTCCTACCTAAAATTCCTAACCCTTTGGTTATCGACATAGCTCTTCTGCCTACTTTGAGATGCTTTGATGTGGTTTTGGATTACCTTTACCTTTTCCCTTTTTTCCTCCACCAGTTCTGGGCCTACAAGTTTTCTTTCACCAACGTCATCCCAACAGGTTGGTGTGCGACATCTCTTTCCGTATAACTCTTCATATGGTGCCATCCGAATACTTGAATGGAAGCTATTGTTATAATAAAATTACACCATAGGTAAATATTGATCCCACATACCCTGAAAGTAAAGTGAACATGATCTCAACATGTCTTCTACGGTTTGAATAGTTCGTTCTGATTGTCCATCAGTTTGGGGGTAGTAGGTAGTGCTCAAACGAAGTTCAGTATCCAGGGCTTTCTGAAGACTTTTGTAGAATCTTGAAGTAAAATGGGAATCACGATCAGAAACAATCGATAGGGGTACTCCATGAAGTCTCACAACTTCAGTAATATATAGTCTTGCTAGACGTTCCAGTGGTAGATCTTCTCTTATAGAAAGAAAATGTGCTGACTTGGTAAGACGATCAATAATAACCCATATTGCATCGTTCCTTCTTGGAGTCTTTGGTAGTCCCATGACAAAGTCAATGGTGATATTATCCCATTTCTACTCAGGTATGGGAAGAGGTTGCATCACTCCTCCAGGCTGTTGCCTTCCAGCTTTCACTTGTTGACAAACCACACATCTTGACACAAAATCAGCAATCCCCCTCTTCACGTTGTCCCACCAAAAATGTTCCTTCAAATCTCTATACATTTTGGTGCTCCCAGGGTGTATAAGAAAATTGGAACTATGTGCATCGTCCAAAAATTCCCTTTTTAGATCAGGTGTATTGGGAATACAAAGTCTCTTCCTGAATTTCAAAATTCTTCCTTCATACACAAAGTCACTCAATCTCCCATCATTAACAGCTTTAATCTTATTTTGAAATTCTTCATCATTGGTCTGAGAACTCTTAATCCTTTCAAGTAAAGATGGGTTGAGAACCATTTGAAATAGCATTGATGTTTCACCTTCCATGGTTATTTCCATGTCCATCTTCACTAGATCCATGAAAATTGGATCCCTTTCAATTCTCATATTGTTCAAAACTCCATGATCTTTTTTTCTCAAAGCATCTACCACCTTATTTTCCTTCCCCGGGTGGTAGTGTATCGTTCAATCATAATCCTTGAGTTATTAAAGACATCTCCATTTCCTTATGTTGAGTTCTTTTTGTGTGAAAATATACTTCAAACTCTTGTGATCAGTATAAATCTCACATTTTTCACCATAGAGGTACTGTCTCCATATCTTCAAAGAAAAGATAACCGCTGTTAACTCGAGATCATGAGTAGGATAGTTTTGATCATAAATTTTCAACTGTCGTGATGCATAGGCAATAACCCTATCATTCTGCATAAGTAAACAACCAAGTCCTTTCTTCGATGCATCACTATAAATAATGAACCCATCATTCTCCGATGGTAGAGTCAATATAGGAGCATTGACTAATATTCTCTTCAGATCTTTTAAACATTATTCACACTCCTTTGTCCAAAAAAAAATTTAACCCCTTTACGTGTCAGCTTTTTTAATGGGTTAGCCAATCGGGCAGAATTCTAGAAGAAACGTCGATAATAACCTGCTAAACCAATAAAACTGCGTACCTTAGTTATACTCATTGATGCAGACAATTTTTGGATTTCCTTGGTCTTATAAGGATCAATAGAGATTCCATCTTCAAAGGCAATATGGCCAAGAAAATAAATCTTCTGAATCCAGAATTCACACTTGCTAAAGTTCCCATATAATTCATGTCTTATCAGAGTTCTTGGGATAATGAGCAAGTGATTTTCATGATCTTCGTATCTTTTGGAGTATACCAAGATACAATCAATAAATACCACTACAAAATAATCAAGATATTCCTTGAAAACTTTATTCATTAGATCCATGAATACAGAGGGTGCATTAGTCAGCCCAAAAGGCATTACTGTAAACTCATAATGCCCGCACCTAGTTCGAAATGCTATCTTCAGAATGTCATCATTCTTCACACACAATTGACGGTATCTAGATCGAAGGTCAATTTTTGAGAAGCATTGAGCTCCACGCAGTTGGTCAAATAAATCATCAATGCGAGGTAGGGGATACTTGTTCTTTATTGTTATAGAATTGATCTCCCTGTAGTCGATACATAACCTAATAGATCCATCTTTCTTCTTAACAAAAAGGACAGGGGCTCCCCATGGAGAAACACTAGGGCGAATAAATGCATTATTACTCAATTCCTCTAGTTGTTTCTTTAGTTCCGCTAATTCCACAATGGGCATTCTATAAGGGGTCTTCAATATGGGCCTTGATCCAGGAATTAAATCAATGGAAAACTCAATTTCTCGTTCTGGAGGATGTCCAGGTAAATCTTCTGGAAACACATCTACATATTCTTTCACAATAAGCACATCCTCTATTTGAACATTCCTTTCCTTACCCACAGTTATTTCATTATCTTCCTCCCCAATAATTGAATTTAGTTGATCTACTAGGGGTGGATCTAGGTAAGAATTAGGTGGTGATGATTCCTCTCTAAAGATAAGGTGTTCCTTATCATCATCATAAAAAATAGTAACCTCCTTCTTCTTACAATAAATTTTTACATCATGGTCCGAAAGCCAATCCATACTGAGGATTATATCAAATTCAATCATAGGTATGATGATAAGATCCGCAGATAAAGAACATTTATGTGCTCTAATGGGGACTGATTCACAAAACATTATTGAAATGATACATCCCTTATGAGTTTTAACTGGCAACTCCCTTGTTAAATCAAATTGGAAATATCTAATTTTCATAGCAAACTAGGAAGATATTAAACAATGCGATGATCCAGAATCAAATAATGCATTTGCTAAACTTGAGGAAACCATTAATTTATCTGCCACCACATCTTTTTGAACTTCTACCTCAGCAGTAGTGATAGCATAAGGTTGGCCTTGATCCCTTGGCCTTTTATGAGGTAAGTTCCCCTGATGCTTAGGACATTCATTTGCATAATTTCCCATCTCCTTGCAATTGTAGCATTGGACATTGGTAGCTTCCTTCTTCCCCTTGCAATCATGAGCTTGGTGGCCTTTTCACAACACTTGTAACAGACTCCCATTCCTTTTAAGCGTGTACCGGGGTGTTTCTTCCCACATTTATTGCAGGATGGATATTCAAATTTTCCCTTCTTCCCCTTATCTCCATTCCCAGAGTGATAATCAGATCTCTTCTTCTTATTCTTTGCTTTAAAGTTATAAGACTTAGATAATTTTTTTCTGTCTTGATAGCACATGGGACAATATCTTCGTACAATGAGAAGGTTTGTGAGACTAATGCTCGATGGAGAAATGGTTTTAACCCATCAAAGAAACGATCAATCTTACTTCTTGGGTAATTTATATAATCTGAAGCATACATCTCTATCCTTGTAAAGTTAGCCTCATACTTTAAGACATTCTCATACTCCTTTTGCCTCAGACTCAGAAATTGCATTTTCATATATGCTCGATGGTCATGAGGAAAGTATTTTTCTAAGAAAATCTCTTTAATCTCCCTCCATTACATATTTTATACTTCATCATCTTCCTTTGTGTTTTGTATCAATGACCACCATTGATCAGCATCTCCAGTGAGGCGATAAACTGCCATTATAACTTTTTCTCTTTCACTACTCCCCAAAACCTGAAATATTTTCTCCAGGGAATTTATCCATTGCTCAGCTACTATGTAATTTGTACTCCCATTGAACGTTGGTGGTTGTTGCATCATGAAGTGATCTAACATTGATCCTCCATGCTGCGGATCAGTGTGCTCCATACAGGTAAGGTTATTATTCATAACTTGAGTGAGTTGTTCCAGTATAGTGATTAGCTGATCAGCAGCAGTTGCATCACCAACTCCACTATAATTATCTTGAGCAGGAGGGAAATCCCTACATGTAGTGCATGCATTGATATAGTTTCCATTTCTTCCACTAGGCGCCATTTCCAAAAAATTGAATAAACTAGACCATTTTATGAATCAAAATAAATAATTCCATACTTGTAAAACACTTAAAATAAATTGAACTATTTATGGATATAATCCATAATCATAAAAAAAATGTTTTCTTTGAAGAATTATATACTCATAAACCCTTCATAATGGTTTGTAAATAAAGTGATAGTTGTCCTAAGAATATCCCCTGGGAGTGTCGTAACCCAGAGTGCAGTAAGGCCTGTTGTCATGCACTAGTTCCCGTTCGAGTCTAGCTCAAAACATTATTTTCAGGTTTTACCCCTAGGCACATCTGTTCTATATCCGCCTCTACCTGCTCGTATCCAGATAGGGATGTATTGCTCGGAAAACTCACAAAATCCCTACAATACCAAAATTCTAGGAAGTTCTTCTATACTAATCCTCAAATTCTATCTTAGGATATGTGCTCTAATCAGAGTTTATCTAAATCTAGTTTCCAAGGTTTGTACTAAACTTCCTCTGATACCAACTGTAACGGCCTGAACCCAGTTACCCAGAGTCAGTGCATTATTACATAACATTGGCATGATGACAATAGATCATGTCTCGAATGAGCGATTAGTTTAGTAGCCTTGGAATCACTAGATACATTCATAAAGTTTACATTACATCATAAAATGAAAAATAAAACAACATAGTCTCTATAGTCCACACTCAAATACCTTCATAATATCCCTACAGGTCATTCATAAAATACTTCTTCACATCCTGGGAAAAATAAAACATAGAAAGGGGTGAGCTCAAATGCCCAGTAAGGATAACAATATAGAAGAAACTTTCATAAATACGCATAAACATTTAAGGCAATATATAAATAAAACAAAAGCCCTTTTAAACTTCAACATTAGCATAATATAGCAGAAATAAAATGAAATAATGTCATTTACTTATTCACATGGATATTTTACTAGTCGAATAATCACATGCAATATCAATAACCACTTTCATAATGATGGAATGCATAATGCCGGACTATCATAAACACATAGTCAAGGCCTTGTGCCAAGACTACAAATAACATTTTGTCAAGGCCTTGTGCCAAGACACTAGTTTGTCTCATGAGACCTACCGATGCATCGAGGAGCTATATCGGGCTCCACATGTAACTTACAAAGTCCAATGCATTCCTTATATAAAAAGGTTTAAAAATAACATAATCATTCGTATTAAAACTATCATACGAAATGTCAATAATTTATCCATAAACCATGAATGGTATAAAAATAAAACATCCATAGTCAAACATATCACAAAACCTTCAATACAATATGGAAGATTTGTATCATAATAAATCACATTCAAATAAGATTAAAATCCATCAAAGGATGGTTACATAGATGAAATCAAAACAAATTGAGAGAAATATCTCCTTTTTTTGAAATAATATAAAAGTAACATAATTATAAAATAAAAAATTTACTTTGAAAATATTTTTATAAGATTGTAAAAGAAGCTTCGATGATTTTATAACGGTGTAAAATATCCGCAATCACCGTATAAGTTAAAAAAGACATTCTTACCTTAATTCTGTCGAAATGGATAAAAAGGACCTTATTTGAAAAACGACAGAATGATTCCTTTACAAAATTATTATAAAAAGTCAACAAGGGTAAAAATGGATTTAAACCATAGTCTGTAAAACAGTAATAATGATTTTAAATACATTTTTATGAATCATGGATGTGGATGATAAAAAGGTCCTAGTAGATAATTACGTATAAAAAACCTTGAATAATGAAGAGATTGTAAAATAAACCTTTACCTTGTAATTTTCCTTAGTAGAGGGTAGGTTAACCTCCAGTATAATGGTGAAATAATTGTTATTAAATTTTACAAGAATAATTAAAGTTTATATGATATCATATATGATCTTCTAAAATTGCATTGTTAGTAATATCTTAGTATTATCGTTGTTTCAGGTGTAAACTTACTTGTTTTATTTTATATGTTTTGTTACATAAGCGGTGTTTGTTATGGATAAGTTGTATATTATTCATATCCAAAATTATATTAATTCCTTAAACCTTATTTTTAATCATTAAATGAGAATTATTCTTGAATGGATATGATGGGGAATGAATCTCATCGCGTTCGTGGAGACGGTAGTCCGTACGTACGCACGAGCAACAATATAAATCTATTGATATTAAAATAATATATAATTGGTTTTTATATAATATATACAGAATAATTATCATGTTATATTTATAATTTACATTAATTACACATTATTATTACACCCATCCAAATAATAATTTATTGGATAACAATTACACCACGACGTGGAGACTATAAGCTGTACGTACACACGTATAGTGACATGTCAATCAAAGGATGGATAGAATACTGAATATGGTTATACCATATTTATAATAACATAAAAGTATATATAAGATACTAGAGTTATTATTTTAGAATGGGAATAATAATGAAAGAAGAATTTGAAGAAGAAATGAACTTGAAAGAGGGTGGTAAAAACATTACCTCTTCTTCGGGGTCTTCCTTTTGATTTGATCAAAAGGTCCCCTTAGGTTGGCTTTATGACTAAAGTAATGCATCTAGGATGAAGGGATGATATTTTAGAGGGTATTTGGGAAGAGTTAGGCCGATCCCAAAGGCTTTTAATGCATGAATTTGGGAGAAGTGGAAGTGCCCGTTTATAAGAGGGGTGAGGGTCACCTTAACAAAGTTATAAATATTATTTTATACTATATTCATATTTGGTTTATAATGGCTCCAAAGTGGATTATTGAAATTATAAGGTGGTTATAGGTTCAAAAACCATTCCACTAATTGGTTTTAGATGTCTTTGGGTAACTATATTAACCTTATATTTTAGTTTTAACTCTTAGTTAATTAGTTTGACATTTACCATGTCTCTTTGTATTTTTATATTATATTGTTATGAAACTTACTATATACATCCAAGAGACCCCCAAGTGGTCCATTAATGATACATATATCATTATATACGTCCTTTGGTCGAACCTTAGATTTTTAGGAATATAATATCATATAATAATATAATATTTGTTTTTAAAAAACTTTTTTATGTTAATTTTTGACACTATTGGGTATTTTGTTTTTGATAATTTCATTACAACATTATTACTTGGAAAAAAAATTATATAACCAATACTAATATGTCATATTGACCTCTAAAATTAGTGGAATTCATAAAAAGTCTCAAATTACATTTATTTTGATATTTATAATATCAATTAGTTTAATATTTTATTAATTATTTAATTACTCCATCACCATTGTGTCATAAATAAATTAAATTATTTGATGTCTAAAAATTATAAATAAAATACCATTATGTAGGAAATTGTTTTATCTTTATAATTAATATTTATAATAGAATTTATCTTATGTATTACCCTATATTAAAAATGTTTTAGTTATTAAACATTGATTTTAACTTTTTTAACTCTTCATTGAATTAAATAATAATAAATGTCCTAATCTAATCAAAGTGGACCTAAATGATAATATTTTATTACTAGGGTTGTTTTTGGTCAGGATAAACTTCTCCAATATAATTTGGACATGTGTTAGGGTAATATTAATATCATTTTTACCCTTAATTACCCTATTTACTTTTAATCGTGGTAAATAAAAGTAAAAAGTTACTATTCACCAAAAATTATTTTTTGCTTATTGAACCACATTTTAATCTTTGATATTAACAGTGTCTCTCAGAATTTATAAATTCCACTCAAAGAAGCGGTAAAATTAAGTTTTATGTGAATTTACAAAATCTCCTAGGAGGTGGGTAAAAGACGGTAAAAAGATTAATAAAATTTTTATATATCTAAAATTATTTTAAACTAACTCCAATGAATTAAATTGAACTCATATAGGTATTATGTATTTATTTTGACCTTAATTAAATTTAAATAAAATAAATAATTATTTGAATAAAAATTCGGTTTTGAACTATAACTTAGTGTTTTTTTCACTATTCTCCAAAAATTGAATGTTTTCAGAAAAATACAAAAAAATCACCCTAAACTAATTTAGATATTCCGAATCCAAAAATGAAGTGCATTTTGAAAGATAAAATTTATAAAATTTCAAAAAGTGGGTATTACTATTCATAATGGCTAGTTTTATTGGTTGTGGTGTGTGTTAGAACTCGAAGTTGCGTACACCACACGCTATTGTATTATTCAAAGAGAAGCATACCGTGGAAGCTTGGGGTGTTACAAAACCTATAAAGGTATACTAACCATCTCAACCTCAACAAGGCATGCTCTCCAAATATTGCAATCCAAGTAATATAATATAAATTAAATCACATCGACGATAGGGTACCCCACACCACTTTCCCACCGATTAACTACTCTCAAACCCCAACAAAAAACGACATGGCACTCCCAACTCTTCTGAATATACTACATCGCATCCCACCCGCACACACTTGCACCTCACAACACATACCTCTCACACACAACCGGGCCTCACAACAAAACACAACACAACACAACACATCACATCTCATCACATCACATCTCATCCCAAAGACACCTAGGATACCACATCACATCTCATCCTGAAGACGCATGAGACATAAAATTACCACTCATCCAGAAGACACCTATGACACCAAATCAAAACTCCTCCCAAAGACACATGGGATACCACATCTCATCATCTAATGCATTAACTGACTTCCATCCGTAACAACATGTGGAATACCTACCTCACCTGGAAGAGGGAGTATGGAAGAGTATGTGGTCAGCCATCCCTCCTACCACTGGGATGTTGGGAATGAAACCCCTCGCATCACGATGTGGGTGTTCAGTACATAATTCTCAACATGTGTGGGGTGAATATAAAAATCTCAAGAATATATAGTGTATAAATATATATAGAGAAAATCACATAAGCCCAACCTATGGGTTTACGAACAAACTGACCATATCACATCACTGTAAAATTTTTTGCTACCTATAAATGAATTTATTAGTATCTTCAATGTTTATTTCAGAAGGTGAAGTTTTCTCGACCAAATTTACCCAAGTTTTTAGGGTTGATCTTTCACTTGTAGTTTATCTTGGGTTGTTGAATCCTCAGAGACCTATGAAGTTACCTACATACACGTACATTCTATGTTTTGTTTTTAGATATGAAGTGGCCAAATTGGGTTTATTTTAAATGAGTTTAAGTGAATGATAAGAGACTTAAGTGAATTCAATTTAAAAAAAATGAGTTGATCCTTAGTTATCACTTGGGGTGTATTGGATGAAATTATTTTTTAACGGTTTCAATTTTTTCTATTGAGATTGCTTTATTCCTGAGGATCAAACAACTTCATCACTTACTAGTTTAATACCAACAAATCATAATAATAATCACCTATACACTTGGAGTATCAAATTTATGATCACTCAAAGGTAAAGGTTCGTATTATCACTTGATGTATGTGGCCTTAAAATTCATCAAGGACGAAGAAGTTTTAAAATCATCAAATAAAAATCTCAATTAAAAGAAGTGATTTGACATTAATGGGGTGATAAATAACATCGAATCCAGCCCCTTTATACTCCCTTAGATCAACCCATAAGAGGTTAATCCCTCCATTGATGTTATGGTTTTAATGGAAGTGGTAAGTAGACTCATGAGGGAGGAAATGGAGAAGTAAAAAACAATGAAATAACGATCACCCCACCATTGTGTGATAATTTCAGATGTTTTGGTGTGAATAAATCCACACCTTGATCCAATGGTATCAACATGATATAAATAAGAGCAGAATAAGAGCGTAAGAATAACTTTTATTAAGAAACTATGATGAATTAGAACAACTCACATGTGTAAGACAAACATGAGACAAAAAAAATAGTAGAATAACATTACAATGAATGAAAGAACCAAATATCCCTAACTCCTTCAACAAAACTGCCTCAAATAAGAATTTTTGAAGACTTTGGTCGATACAAAAATAGTGTAATTTACCTCAATTAATGGTGGTGGGCCTAGGTGGGTGTAAATTTAAGAGAGAGTGGACTTTTCTACCCATGAAAATCAATCAGAGCCAACTAGAATCCACTAAATGAAGTCATATAAAAGATCATCTAGATGGCCATATTTAGGTAGGAAATATAAGGGAAAAAATGAAGATAAATTTGAACCCTGAGTGTATGTAAAATTTCATCCAAAATGGATATTTTTTCATGCGATATGTGTAAAATTGTAGGATGTTTTTTTGGGCCACAGAATCTGACCCAGAATTTTATCTCTAAATTGGGATGTATGAAAATCCCTTTAACAACCCAAATTAGATATTATCACTATTTTATGAAATTTATACCCTATATTTCCTCTATCTCCAGTTAAATTTTCATAATTATTGGGCATGGAGAGTTTCCCCTATAGTCACATTATTGGGATGTTTTTCAGTTTACTATTCTCAGAATGTTGTTGGTTCAAGGACAACTTTAGCGGTCTTAAATGAGAAAATTCAAGTGATCAAAAAGCATGAATTGTTCCTTATAGAATGTGAGACCTGAAAATAAAATTTGAATATATAATCAAGAACATTTTGTGTTTTAGGAGGTGTTTAAATATGTACCAAGTAATAGTGCACTTTGACAAATAATTACAAACATAATTTGAAATGATGTTCAAAGTGTAAAATGAAATAAAATGGTGTTTATGAATATTATATATATTAACAATGAATGTTAGCCTCATTCAGTGGATAATCACACCCCCAACTTGATTTTTTCTAGTCCCAAGAAAAATACATCTCAAGAATATGAAATTCGAATTCCCTTTTTCAAAAAAACTTTAATACACAATTCTTACCCAAAGACATCATACCAAACAATTATAAAATCCATAAAAATCATTTAAAACAAGATAGGTCCATAAGAATATCCCAAGACCAAGCTCTTTCCTTTGTTCAAATTCTTCGCCACACTTTATCCAATTTCAATAAAGTATAATGATGTGTTGTGTGTCACAAAAGACATGGGGGTTCTTTTTTATTCAAGGGTAAAATTATGGAAGTTATAGATAGAATAAAATTTCAATATTAAGATGAGTATTCATTTTTTTTGTATTTTTTTTGTATTTTTTTTTGCAATTTTTCCATGGTAATTGAAGTTTCACTTAATAGAGTCAACCCAGGTAGCAAGACATTGTCGATGACTCCCAGGATCAATGACCTTAGGGCACCAAGTGAAGGCCACATACATAAGCATCATCTCGAGTTAACTCGGTAAAAAATTCAAATTATCAAAAATAGAGATAAAATTACTAACTCTGGGCCAGCCAATTGTGGAGTCAAGATCCCCAAGTGTCAAAAACCATGAATTAGGGTATTTCATTTATCTACGTGAATTTTGTTTTTGTTGAATACTCATATTAAAACTAAAATGGTCACAAAAAATATGGTATTTATTTGTGGGACCCTATGTACTCAAACTAATACCCCACTATCCAAAACATATGCGTTGTGCTATTTTTTTATTTGTATTAAAATGTAAATGAGACTTCCATTGAAATCATAATTAAGGCATGAAAAAAGTCTTTTGATATTCAATTTAAAAGTATGAAATGTGTATTATCATGTTCAATGTTAAAGGAATTTTTTCTTCCTTGCATTATTTATATTCCAAAACATTCAGTAAATTTAATTTTTTCCCTCAAAATCAATTTTTTTATTTTATCTCTCCCCAAATTAAAATAACACTACCCCCAGTGTTTGAATAAAAGAAAATTTATAAGGGGTAGAGGAAGATAAGAGGAGTTCAAAAATGAAATTGAAAATGATGATCATGGAACGATTTCACCTGGTGGTTGAAGTTGAAGTTCTTGTTTAACCAATTTAATACCTTGATATCCATGTCACTCATAGAGTTCCCTAGTGGAAAAGGGAAAAAATATAAATATATTTATTTATTTATATAATAAAAAATTAAAATATAAGTATATATACAAAAATTATAGAATAAAGAAGCACTATAAGTAATAAGTAAGTGGTTAATGTGTGCCCATGTCGTCCTTCAGTCCTAGGTTTGAGTCCATGTGGCTTCGCTGGTTCTGACGGGGTTTTCCCAAAGAACTATGACACATATTTTTTTTAATTATTATCATTTTTTATTTTTATTTTAACCTACAAACACATAAAAATAAAATGAACTGATGATACAATGTCTACTTTTTAAATATCGGGGTAAAGTATTACTCAAGGATCACACCACATGACATGGATGAATATGGTGCTCCCCTTTCATACCCATCCATACTCATAATAAAAGAACATGTCAAAATTATATGGTACTATCATATTCAAAGTTTATTGACTAAGAATTTTTTTTAATTTCAAATTGATTTACTAATCCTATTTGAAAAATAATTATGATTCACAATGATAAGAACCAAAAAAACCACAGGTTTCCTCCCATGAAACGCTTTTTTTAATTTCATTAGCCCGACATGGACCCTAAATCTATCATTTTTTCTGGTTCATAGGTTGTATCATTTAAATAATCCATTGTTTCTGGTTTATTTAATGATTCAAATAATGGTTTTAACCTATGACCATTGACTTTGAAAATATATCCACATGTGGGATCCTGAATCCCTATTGCCCATGGGGGTACACATGATGCACTATGTATGGACCTGACCATGTTGACCTTAACCTTCTCAGGATTAAATGACGTTTTTAACTATACAAGAGCATGGGTTTTCCCGGTTTAAAGTGTTTAACTTTGATATTCCTAGATTGGTAGGCTTGAACTCTACCTTTATTTATCCTTGAATTTTAATAAGCATTCATCCTTAGTTCCTCATGTTCATTGAGATCTAATTTTCATTTTTTTTGGATAATGAGAGGTCATGATTAATTTTATTAATTATCTAAAAAGGCTTATGTTCAATCTCCACTGGAAAATGGAATGATTTTCCATAAACCAACTTATATGGTGACATGCCTAGGATGCTTTTGAATGTAGTGCGATATTCCCAAAGGGAATTCAAGAGTTTCTCAGACTATTATTTCCTAGAGGGATTGAATTTTTTTTCAAGAATTTTCTTAATTTCTATAATTTTCAAATTATATTGACCATTGGATTGAGTTTGGTAGGAAGTAGATACCTTGGGAGAAATCCTATAATTAGACATGAGTGAAGATAACAGTCGGTTGCAGAAACAAGTTCCACGATCACTAATGATGACTCTAGGAATTTTAAATCTAAAAAATATATAATCTTTTAGAAATCGAATCACAACTTAATGAAAATTGGAATTAGTGGGAATGGAATCAACCTATTTTGATACATAATCAACAGTGAAAAGGATGTAGAGATATCCCCTAGATTTTGGGAAGGGTCCCATGAAATCAATTCCCCAACAATCAAATATTTCAACGATTAGAATGGGAGTGAGGGTAATTTGATTCCTTTGGGTAAGGGATCCTAATTGTTGACATTGAGGACAACGTTGGACGAATTGGTAGGAACACTTAGTGAGGATAGTCCTGTAGAAACCACTTTGGAGGACCTTCGTAGTGGTTTTCTTTGTAGAAAAGTAGCCTCCACATGACTCTCCACGAAATGTTTTTAGAATGGACTCTTTCTCAGACTCAGGAAAACATCTCCTAATTATTTGATCAGGACAGAACTAAAAGAGGTAAGGATCATCAAACACATAGTATTTCATATCAGAAACGAACTTCCTCTTAGCTTGGGTCCTGAGAAATTTTAAAATGTCACCAGTAACCAAGTTGTTTTTTATGTCAACATACCATGGGCAGTCACTCACAGAATAGAGGTGCTCTTCAAGAAATGAATCAGATACAGAAAGATGATGTGAGTTGTCTTTGAATTCCATCCTAGAGAGGCGATCAGTTAAAACATTTTCAACAACCTTTTTAACCTTAATTGTTAAATTGGACACTTGAAGGAGAAGGACCCACCTAATCAATCTTGCCTTGGAATCTTATTTTTGGAAAAGGTATTTTAGGGAAGATTGGTAGGTGAAGACAATGGTTGGTTATCCTAAGAGATATGACCTGAATTTATCTAAGGAAAAGACAAAAATAAGAAACTCTTTCTCAGTGGTGGTGTAGTTTATTTCTGCATCATTTAAAGATTTTCTTGCATGAGAAATGACACATGGCGTTTCCTCACACTGTTTTCCTAAGAGTGATCCTACAATGAAGTCACTCAAATCACATATTATCTTTAAAGGAAGTTTTCAATTTGAATATTTCATGAAATATGGAGATACAAGAGCTGAATTGAGTGTAGATAATGATTCCTTACAACATTATGTCCATAAAAATGGAGTATCGTTCACCGATAGAGCATAAAGTGGTCGAGAAATAGAGCTGAAATTCCTAATGAACCTTCTGTAGAAACAAGCATGTCCTAAGAAGGACCTCACTTCCCTAACATTTTTATGAGAGGTAAGGGGATGAAAGATGTTGACCTTAACTTTATCAACTTCAATCCCTCTACCAAATATCAGATGGCCTAGAACAAGTCCTTCATTTACCATGAAAATTTATTTTTCCCAATTTAGGATGAGATTATTATCCTCATATCTTGAAAAACCCCTTTCAACATTCCGAAGGTATCCATCAAAAGTATCCCCAAAGATAGAGAAGTCCTTCATGAATACCTTTAAACAATCCCCCACCATGTCCAAGAAGATTCCCATCATGCACCGCTGGAAGGTACTAAGGGAATTACATAACCCAAAGGGCATGCACTTGAAGGAAAAAGTGTCGAATAGAAAAGTGAATGTTGTTTTCCCTTGATCCTCTAAGGAGACCTCGATTTGATTATACCCTAAGAATCCATTTAGGAATAAATATAATTGACGACCCGCCACTCGCTTGAGGACTTGATCAATAAAGGGAAATGGGAAATGGTATTTCTTGTTACAAGAGTTGAGCATCCTATAGTCAATACAGACTCTCCATACAGTACTCACCCTTGTGGTGAGAAGGTCACCATCCTCATTGGTAATCATAGTGATTCCAACGTTCTTTGGGACAACTTGAATTAGGTTTACCCACTCACTCTCAGCAATGGGGTATATGATAGCCGCTTTCAACAACATAATAATTTATTTCCTTACCACATCCATAATTTTTGGATTGAGTCTCCTCTGAGGTTAATGACATGGTTTGGATTCAGATTCAAGAACAATCCTATGAGTTGCAATGAGTGGGATAACCCTTGGAATATAAGAAAGGGCCCATCAAATTTCTTTCTTATGCTTTCTTAGTACATCAAGAAGCATAATATCTTGATTGGATTCAAGGGAGGAATAAATGACAACATGAAAGGATAGATTGTCCCCTAAGAACGCATACTTGAGTGATGAAGGTAAGACCTTAAATCTGAGATCAGATTGGTTATCACTTTCCAAGGAAGGATGAAACTTTGAATTGAACTCAGTTTCATTGTCCAGATTTCTTGACAGAATTGGTTCCTTGTGAAAAAAATTTCATCCACTAAATTGTCCAGATTAGGGTCATGAATGGGTATGGACTCAATTTTATTAATTTCACCAATGATATCATTGATTGGTGATTTGAGAAAATAATCAATAGAGCTATCTGAAAAAGATTCAAGCCAAGGAGACAAATTTTCCTCATGTGAACAAAGAAAATCAATCTATTCTTGACTTAAACATCCTTCAGTAATCCCTTTATGTTCCTCAAGTTCACTATAAACACTACCAATCCAATTAATATCATGTATTTGTTCATTATCACCAATTTTAGATTTTTCATTGTATATGTTCAAGTCTAGACTCATGTTTCCAAAGGTGATGGTCATGTTCCGATTTCTAACTCAAATAACAGGTTTGATTGTTGCAAGGAAGGGATGGATAGTGATGAGAGGGTTTTTCTACCTAGGAGCTAATCTTTGGTGATTTCCTAGAAGAATGAAGTTAGTTGGGAAAAAGAAATTTTAAACATCCACCAAAACATCCTTTATGATCTACTTAGGAACTCAAAAAATATGATCAACAAGTTCAAGAGTGACATAAGTGGGTTAGAGTTCTTCGATCCCTAAATAACAATACATGGTATAAGGAATGAGGTTCACACGGGCTCCTATATCAAAAAGGGCTTTGGCAACTTTGTTATCTCCTAACTCAGCATTGATGTATGGACATCCTGGATCTTTCAACATTGGAGTAACGGTCCCTTGAATGGTGGTACTCACATTAGAATCTAAAAGGACTTGGTTTTTATGTGAAAATTTCCTTTTAAAAGTGCCCAAGTCCTTATTATACCTTGATTAGGCTAGAATGGTTTGGATTTCATCAAAAAGGGGGATGTTCAACTTAACCTGAGAGATGATTTCCCTCAAAGTCTCATTCAGTTCTCGTTTAGTTTTCCCTCACATATATTGAGGTAAGTGGGTAGGTTGTTTGATTGTTTGGTGTGGTTGTAGTTTCTTCACATTATCATTTGGGTTTTTAGAATCTGTGGGTGTTTCTTCTTCATTTTCATGCATTGTTGAATATTTTAATGGTTCTGGAGTGGAGTTTTTAGGTTTCTCAATGAATTTTCCACTTCTTAAAATAGTCACTGCTTTGAGTTGTTCATGAGAGGTTTGTATGTAACTGGATTCTCCCATTAAAGATGAGTATATAACCTCTTGAGTATGAATGGGTTCCTTCCTGGTTTTAATGGTTTGTAGTTCATGTTTAAGGGATAAGACTTATGAGTTCATTTTCCCCATTTTTTACAAAACTACTCAAGGATTGGAAGAGGGAAATATTGAGTAGGGGATTGTGCTGGTTGGTTTATACCAAGAAGATAATTTTTTTGTTGGGTTGGCTATTTCATGGGTTGTTGGTATTGGATATGAGGATGTTGGTATTGGGATGGTTGTGGTTGGAATTGGTTATGTTTTTTGAAATTTTGTGTAGGGTAGGGGTTTGGTCCTTATGGTTGGGTAGGTTGTTGGTTATATTTCCAGCAGAATCATGGGTGGTCATTATACTTTGGGTTGAATGTGTTTTGGTATTGGGGATTTTGGAAGTTTAGGGAATTCACTTCAGCAGGTGGTCCTCCAAGAAAACACCCTTTATGGATGGAATGGTTGAGCAGTTTTCTATTTTCTGGTCATGTTTGTCACAAATTGTGAAAACATGGTATAGAGTTTGGATTTCATGGATTTTCCTAAGGTCAATCTCTTCTACCTTCCTAGTGAGTGATTCTAGTTTAGACCTAAGGATTTAGTCTTCTATTAGTGTATTAATTCCAGTAGTTCTTTGTGGCATTTCAGAATTAGGTGATGTTCCCCATGTTTGGTTTTGTTCACCAATGCATTCTACAAACTCGTAAGCATCATTTGGGGATTAGTTTTTAAAGGTCCCATTACACATCATATCAATGAATTGATTTTTCCCCAGTACCAACACTTTATAGAAAATTCAAACTTGTTATAGGATTAAAAATTAACGGTGAGGTAACATTCTTAGTGTTTCTTTGAACCTCTCCCATGTTTCCTAAAATGACTCCCCTTCTTTTTCAAAAAAAGTTTTCGATGTTTTTTTAAGTGTTATTGTTTTGTGATGGGGGAAGTATTTTTTGTAGAAATCTCTTTTCAATTGGTCCCATGTGTGGATTGATGCAGGTCTCAGATTGTTTAAACAATTCATTGCTCGATACTTTAGTGAGAAATAAAAGAGCCTCATCTCAGCTAACTCAAGTTGATGTGGTGGTCACATGGGTTCAACAATATCATTGAAATGTATGACATGAAGGTATGGAATTTACGACTCCATCCCATGGAAGGTTGGAAGGTAGTTTAGAACATGAGGTTTGAAGATATGGTGGGATTATTATAGGTAATAATGCCTTATTGAAGAGGGTTTATTGGTCCAGGAAGGTGTGAGGTAGTCATTCATGGTTTGATCGACTGCATTCCCCATGTTTGGGGCTGCCACTTTTGGATTACCATTTTGGTTCCTACCTGGGTTTATGAGTTGATTTCTTTGAAGACCCTCCATTTAAATTGGATCTATTTTTGAATCCAAAGTATTAGGAATATTTTTTATCTAATAGAATGATACCCCTAGGTGTGATTACCTCCCCAACCCTAGGACTTTCCATCCTAACTAATCTATTTGAGTTATCATGGGTGTAGGAAGACATGCGCCAAATGAAAAAAAATGAGAAAGGGAAAAGATAAGTGAATTTGGGGTGAGAAAAGATAAATGGGGGATAATATAATGGGTGTTGAGATAAATAACTTGGGTCCCCAATAACGGTTCCAACATTTTTTCTCACCCAAATTTACCCACGTTTTTATGGTTAAGCGGTTGCTTGTGGTTTAGCTTGTGTTGTCGAATTCTCAGAGACCTAAGAAGTAACCTATAAACATGTAAATTATATGGATTCTTTTTGGATTTTAAGTGGCCAACATGGGTTGATTTTATAAGGTTTTAAGTGAATGATAAGAGAATTATGTTAATTCAATTTAAAATAATGAGTTGATCCTTGGATATCACTTGGGGTGGATTGGATGAAATTATTTTTTAACGACTTCAATATCTTATATTTGAGATGGGTTTATTAAAGAGGATCAAAAAATATCATGACATATTATTTTAATACTAAAATACCATAATACTAATCAAATATATACTTGTAGGATAAAATTGATGAGCACTCTAAGGTAAAGGTTTGTATTATCACTTGAAGTATGTGGCCTTAAAATTCAACAAGGACAAAGAAGTTTTAAAATCATCAAATAGAAATATCAATTAAAATAAGTGATTAGACATTAACGAGGTGATAAATAACATCTAATCCATCCCCTATATACTACCTTGGATCAAACCATAAGAGGGTTATCCCTCCATTGATGTTATGGTTTCAATGGAAGTGGGAAGTAGACTCATGAGGGAGGAAATAGACAAGTAAAAAAACAATGAAATAACGATCAATCCACTGTTGTGTGATAATTTTACAAGGTTTGGTGTGAATAAATTCACACCATGATCCAATGGTATCAAAGTGATATAAATAAGAACATAATAAAAGGGGAAGAATAACTTTTATTAAGAAACTAAGATGAATTATAACAACTTACATGTGAAAGACAAACTTGAGAAATGAAAATTGCAGCATAACATTACTATGAAAAAAATCACTAAAGATCTCTAACTCCTTCAACAAAACTACCTTAAATATGCATTTTTTAGGCCTTGGGTCGAGCCAACAATAGTGTAAGTCACCTCGATTAATGGTGGTGGGCCTAGGTGGGTGTAAATTTAAGAGAGAGCAGAATTTTCCACCAATGACAATCAATTTGATCCAATTAGAATACACTAAATAGAGGCACAAATATGAGCATCTAGATGGCCTAATTTCGGTGGTCCATAGAATAAAAAAATTAATATGCAGATATTCCCTATGTTTCTGTAAAATTTTATCAAAAATGGATATTTGCTTCGCTATATATGTGTAAAATGGTGGGCTATGTTTTTGGGCCACAGAATCTGGCCTAGAATTTTATCTCCAAATTAGACCACATGAAAATCTATTTAACGCTCCTAATTTTCTCTTGTAACTATGTTATGAAATGTTCCACTTGATTTCCTCTATCTTAAGTTTAAATATCAGAATTATTGGGCTTCGATAGTGGCTACTACGGCCTCTTTATTGGGCTATTATTCAGTTTACTTTTCCCAGAATGTTGTTGGTTCAAGGCCAACTTTGGTGGTCTTTAATGTGAACCATTAAGTGATCCAAAAGCATGAATTGGTCCATATATAATGTGAGAGATGAAAATAAAATATGAAAATATAATCAAGACCATTTTGTGTTTTTGGAGGTTTTTAAATATATACTATGTAATAGTGCAGTTTAACAAAGAATTACAATCATAATGTGAAATGATGTTAAAAGTGTAAAATGAACTAAAATGTTGTTTATGAATAATTAAACACATGAATATTATTTATATTAACAATGAATATTATCCCCATTGAGTGTCTAATCATGAAGATCCCTAATAAGTGGATTCACATTTTCTCCATGTTTATCACCCATTCATTTCATTATTTTTCATCCACCAACCTTAATCACACCATCCATGATTAAATTATTTATTTAAAAAATATCATCCAATTAACCAAACCAACCCATGCCATTTTAAACACTATTAAACAATTATTTATTTATTCCATCACTACTACGGAATTTATCATCGCACAACCACATTCCATAAATAGCTCAACACACCATCACCACGCCACCCCAAAACCACAACCAAACAAACCACCTCCTTTCCGCTCTAAAGGAATAGCCACATAAACTATTAACCCCAACATGCCCCAAACACACATCAAGATTAATTTTTATAGGTTTAAAAAGGTGATTTTATCACATTACACTTTGTTTTTTGGGCATTATCACCAAAACCAAAGTCATAGGGAAACAATTCCATTATCCAAGTAAAAGTGATTAAAAAATTTCCATTTAGGGTGATACCACAACAATAATAAGAGTCAAAACAGTAACAATTGTCACAATACATATATCTAGAACAAATAAATCCCCCAATGACAACAATTTTAAGCAGGGCATCAATCTCATACAATTCAAAATATCAAAAAACAATACTATGTTTGTAAAAGCATGAAAATAAAACCCCATTTACCCTTTCAATTCAATTAACAAAATATCTTTATCTTTAATTAATCCAGTACGGTCATAATTTATAGGGAAAAAATAAACCCCTCCCTCTTGAGACAAAATTCGGAGAAATTAGTGAAATCCTACCTCAAATAATCTTTCCAACTTGCTGCACACAGTAAGGCAAAAAAGAAACTACACGAAAACCATCTTTGCACAAGAAAATTGTGAATAAATCTACACCGCACCGAAGGGTGGTAAAAAAATACAACCCAAATGCACATAGAACCAAAGAAACACCACCACAGTGAAACCCTAAGAGAAGAATAGAAGAAAATGGATGAGAACAAGAAGGGAACTCACCACAGATCAACCACAGATCACCAATGAACAACCACCATGATCAATGGAACAAAGAGGGAAGAAAAAGTGATCAAAGAAGACCTCATGGATCCTAGGGTTTTCCCAAAATGAGAATAAAAAGGAACCATGGTTGAATGAATGAGGGTTCTTCTAGAAAAGTATTTTAAAACTATACTAGATAGGGGGTTTACAAAATGTGTAATCCCCTTTCACATCATGTAATCCACAGGGTTCAAATTCTTCCAAAAAGCATGTTAACTCTTCATTTTATTATTCATTAAACCCATAAAATCTACACATCATGAACCAGGCTTGGACAAGACATAAAATAATCTTTGACATCATGCAATACACATACATGATGAGTAACTCCTTCTATAGTTCTATTGCACCTCCATCTTCCACAAAAAACTCATGTAACCTCCCATGAACACCTCCAACACTCAAAACAAGAAAAGCAACATACTGGTATGGAAAAAATCGTTACATTAGATACCTATCAAATGATTATCTCCCTTATGAATCCAAAACCAATCCCATAAGAAAATGGCTATGAACAACCACCTCATGTGATACCTCTCAAGGACCTTATCACACCTCAAAAGTTACCAGCAACTAAACACACCAAAAACAAATGACCAAAAACATATCACAAACCTCATCACCATAAAACCAAAAAAAGTGTCTCCTATCACACAACCACACTACCACATAACCACTGCGAAACCAACAAACTGCACTATCCTGAATAAACGATTCATGGAATTCCATCTTCCTTGTCAGGATGCTATCCACTCTGGGCAGCATTGACTCACCCAAAAAGTTTAATCACGTCAGGTTAATGTTTCTATATTAATAATATGATCATACCCTTTTCATATGTCAAGCATTATCACACATCACACCACACACATAACAACTAAGGAAAAAAACACATTTCTTAAAGCAGGGTTCAAAAATCACATTGCAAAGAAAAACAGAGCAAATAAATACTTAAAAAACTCTAGGTACTGGGATCGCATATGTGTCTCTCGCTCCCAAGTATTCTCCTATAGAACACCATGTCTCAAAAATACGCAAACTAAAGGAATGTTCCATCCATGAAATACCTTCCCATAATGATCCTAGATCTATATTGGTCATTCCACAAATGCCACACCAACCTCGATATCATACTCTCCCCAGTCAATAACATAGGAGTCGTCATGAACATACTGATGAAGCTGAGAGACATGAAAGACGTTGTTGATATGGTCCAACCATGGTGGCAATGCCAACTAGTATGCCACCTTACCAACTCACCACGACACCTAAAAGGTCCCAAAAAACATAGGATAAATCTTACTCCCTCTAGCAAACCTCTAATGCCCACGTCAAGGGGAACCTTTAGGAACATGTGGTCCCCAAAATAAAACTACAAGGGCCTCATTCTATGATAAACATAATAATTCTACCAGTCCTGTGCTACATTCATCCTCTCATGAACAAGATGAAATTTTTTTATCATGCTCTGCACCACATAAAGACCAATAATGGTGGTCTCCACAACCTCTATCCAGCATAATGGAGAAAACCATGGTTTCTCGTACAAATCCTCAAACAGATCCATGCCAATTTAAGAGTGATAAATATTATCATAAGAAAAATTCACAAAGTTCAGGTGTCATACCCAAGATCCACCAAAGTCCAAGAAACAAGATTAAGACATATCCTCTAATATCTGGATAGTCTGGTCCATTTTCCCATATGTATGAGGGTGGAAAGTAGTGTTGAGGCATAACTGGGTGCCAAAAGATTATTGAAATACCCTCCAGAATTGTGAGGTAAAATGTAAATATTGATCAAAGAAAATGGAACTTAGAACTCCAGGAAACCACACCACCTAATCAACATACCTCCTAGAAAAATCATCCATTTTTCTTGAGTCTTTGATTACTAATAAGTGGGTTGATTTCATCAATTCATCCACTATCACACTAATAGAATCACAACCTTTCTGAGATATGGGTAACCCTATGATGAAATAAATCAATATTTCATTCCATTTCCACTCAAGAACATAAAAGGGCTATAAAAACATCCAGGAACATGATGCTTGACCTTCACCAGCTAGAAATCCAACATTGAGCCACAAGCTCTACCACTTCCCATTTCATCCTAGGCCACCAAAACTACACCCTCAAGCCATGAAACATCTTGTAAACTACTAAGTGTATTTCTAAAGGTAATTTATGAAACTCATGAATAAATACCTATAAAATTGATAATAGAAAAAACATCCTTCCATGAAAAAATATCTGGTTTTGACCATCCCCTAACCATCCCTCCAGAGAATCACCATGGACAACACGATCACTCATCACCTCTTCCACTGAGTCCTCCCACTAATACCCTTCCGCTTAATGAATCAGAGAATACTACACCATTATCTAAAAGAAACAACCACTACCACCGTCCACCATCACATCTATGTTCAAGGCTTTCAACTCCCCCATTGCTCTCCAAGTGTCTACAGACTCTTGAATAGTACCCTTCCATGACTTCCTACTAAAATAATAATCCAAAATATTCCCATTTTTTGAGGTGTATTAGTTCTAAAAATCATAATCCTAGAGAAAATAAACCTAAATATGCTACCAAAAAATCATATCTAACTAATAAATGATATACCTCAAACTCCTATGATCTATGAAGACTAAAAAGCACCCCCTGATGATGTAATATCTCCAAAAATTTAGATATAACATAAATGAAACTAGATCTAGATCAGGGATGGAATATTTACACTCATGGGGACATAACTTCCTAGACCCATAATAGATCACTTCTCACTAATGCATGAACATGAATCCAAATCCCAAATCAGAAGAATCACAAAACACCTTGAACATAACCCCTTCTTCATGAAACCAGAGCAACGGAGCACTAAAAAACTTTACCTTAAGGTAACTAAACTCTACCTGGAACTAACAAATCTACACATTATATTGTTCTTTCCTAGTCAAATAAATTAGTGGGGATAAAAAAGAGAAATTGGGCACATAACCCTAATAATAGCTGACAAGACTTGAAAAATTGTGAACTTCTGCTATATTCTTGGGTGATTCCAAAGAAATAACTACTTCAACCTTTGATGAGTCTACTACCCCAACCAAATGAGCCACAAAATTTCCAGGAAAATGAACCTCCAGTTTCTAGAACTTACACATGGAAAACATTCCATAGATTTGGTGGCATCAAAGAACATGCAAGACAGTATTGAGATTCTTGGAGTTCACCTCCCATGACTTTGAGTAGATTAACACAAAATCAGTGAACACAATGATGAACTAATCCAGTAAATCCCAAAACATGGTGTTCATAATCCACATGAACACAACTGGTGAGTTCATAACACTGAATGGAATGACTACAAACTCTAAGTTCTCATACCTACATCTAAAAGTGGTATTTGGGGTATATCCCTTCTTCACTCTCAATTAGTGATATCCAAACAATAGATCAATATTAGAAAACCGAATCTCCCCTATCAACTATTCAAAAAGGTTTTTTATCCTTTAGAGAAGGTAATGGTTTTTTAACATCACCTGATTCAACCTCTGGTAGTCTGTACGCAACCTTAGACCACTATCTTCCTTTTTTATTAACAAAACTGGAGCACCCCATAGTGACACACTAGGATAGATAAAACCCTTATGCATTAGATCATCTATCTAAATAATAAAATCCAATAACTTGGATGGTTCCATTCGATAAGGAGCCACTGAGATTAGAGAATCAATAGGATGAAAATCTATCCGGAACAAAACATCATGTCGAGGGGGTAGCATCACAACCTACTCGGGGAAAACATCCAAGAACTACCCAATGACCTGGGGAACATCTACCCTGACAACATCTACTGATTCCAACAAAAACATAGAAAAAAGGAAATAAGGGTCTCCACACACCGAATTACCACATGAAAAATCAACTCACAAAGAAACCCACACTCTAATTATCCACATCCAAAAACATGAATCTTCTCCAGAAGAAGTCGATAACATCACCTATAGAATACAACTAGTTAATGATAAGGATGAAATCATTTGGATGAATCTATAATAGGAAAAGATACCCATGATACTGATATGACCCCATCATCAGTCTACACCCTCGGCACACATCAAATAAGATAGTTTGGCCTCCTAATGGGGTAGAAAACAATAGGGGCATGAGAATATTCTTTACGTCTTATTCCAGAGCATTGGATAGAGTAGGTGAAACAATGAAGTGAGAATATCCAGAATCAACTAAGGCACAAACAAGAGTGCCAAACCAACTGATCGTAACTCAGACGATCTATGGACCCACTAGAACTACTAACTCTATTACATGAAACTAACTATACTGAGATCTTATGCCACTCTACTGATGACCACCTCTACAAACACACTCAGTTCATTTCCCCTAAACATGAGGAACATCTTGATATCAGCCTCTACCAGCTCTATCTCTCCTCTATGGAGAAAAAAACTACTACCCCTGATACTGAAATGGTCTCACTCATACCTAATACTAAGGCTGGTGTAAAAACTATCCTCCTCCACAAAACCAATCTTAAGGAACCACTTGGAACTCGCTCTATTGATGGCCACAAACCCCACAACCAAAAAATACTAGAATAATTCTCCTGGGAAAATCATAGAAACCACTGTCACCAGAAGGATAAAAAGGAAGATTCTAAAGTTGAATCCTTGTTGATCAAAACCTGTAAGGTATTGGTGCCTATGATCTACCACTAACAACTTTAACCCTTGAGGAACCCTTTTGGCTCCCCTCTCACGGTGGACATCCTCGCAAGTGCATCTTCTCGATCACCACTTCCTTCTTCTGAATCTCTAGATATGTCAGCAACATAAAGAGAGTAACTAAATAATAGATAAAAGGAAAGGCTGCCTACTCAATATGTCTCACATGATACTCCTCACAAGATAAACGATATGGGAAAAACAAAAGAAGTTCCTTGAACATTATTCTCATCTCTCGAAATGACACGCTCCCAAAATGAATAGAAAAAACCTCCTACATCTTCACTTCCTTCATGGTTGATGAAAGGAACTATACTTGGAACTCCTTTTGGAAGTCAACCCACAAAGTGTATTCCTCCTTTTGATCTCACAAATACAGCATCCACTAATGATGTGTAACTCCCTGCATCTGATTGACTTCCAAAGGAACCCAGCACTCCATCAGGTCCTGGATCAACTAAAAATTAATTTTGATCTCTTTTAGAAAAATCTCAATATTCACATATGAAACAATTCCCTCATAGTTTCCCAAAGCCTTATTATAGAAAGAATGCAATGTACTCTACCACTGAACATCCTCTTCAATTGGATCAACCCTACAACGATCAGTCAGATCATCCTTCTAAACCTCAACTGCTTGATCCACACACGTATGAAGACTGAGAGCCACAACTAAAAGGAAATGAAGGATTTACTAAGCACGAGTAGTATGGAATTTTATTAATATTAATTTTGATTAATTTTATTTGTTTCAACCATTATAACCTTCCGAAAACAATCCAATTCAAATAGGAACATATGTCATTATGATTCATGTACCTTTCCTAGGTATCTACCCTGCAAGTAGTTCCATCTCACTTGGACAGTCAATAAGATCAGAGTCCATTCACCAGATCATGGGGGGTCTAAATTCTATGTCCTAGCTAGTCACTGTGTCATGTGACATGTACCGAGGTCAACTAGCACTATTCCCATGCCATCCAATGCGATCCTCATTGTTTCTAACTCTAAACTCCATCCTATCTCCCAAACATCACTTTTGATACCACTCTGTCATGACCCCCTCCCTCCAAAGATTCCATAATGAGGGGAGAGAGATAATGACCCCCGAGTCCCACATCCAGTAGGCCCCGTGTTGGCCACTAGCCCAAAGGGTGTTCAAATATCACAATATGTGAGGAATTACCTTTATAAGAAAAAAATATTGGGAGATAAGATGATTCACACAAAATAAAAATCAAAGAAATGAATATGAAAATAAAGATAGAATACATCCCACATGAATGTATAAATAGAATGATAAAAATACAAAACATTCCCCAAAGTAAATACCCAAAAGTAAAGCTAAAGCATCAACACATCATATGTTAAGGATTTGATCTAGTAAGGTCTAGAACAATATGAGAAATCCTCTTAGAAACTCAAAAATAGTTTTATATTTGTAGGTTGAGTATAAAAATATACTTAGTAAGAATGAAATGTCTCCCATGAACACGTGAAAGAATAATACTATTCCACCTATGGGAAAACAACAGATCCAAATTGAACCTAAATAGGTATTCTAACCATACCAATCTCATGAGGGTATTCTCACCATATAACATAAGCCAAGTAATATAATATAAAGTAAATATCATCAATGATAGGTTACCCCGCACCACTTTTCCACTGATTAACAAATATCACACCCCAGCATTAAATCACTACTGGAAAATAGGCCTATACCCACGGTTTTTTACTGACGGTTTTCGAAAACCGTGGGTATAGGTCACCTATACCCACATTTTTCGACAAAACCGTGGGTAGAGGTTATTTTTGAAGACCAATACCCATGGTTCTGCAAAACCGTGGGTATATGTGATTTTTTTAAGGCATACGTGGGTATATCTTTCCCCCCATAAGGCGGGAACTAAAATTACGCGGGACAACGAAAACAAATATGGCGGGAACTCGGGTATTATTAATATATATAGATTTATACAAATAAAAGTTCAAAAAATTCATACAGATGAGTTGGTAAGCCGTTTGATTGTGAACTGCATAGCTGCGGGGATCGAATCCTGGTGGCTTCTCTTTTTTTAAAACCATGATTAATATTAATATATTAATATCAATGTTGATACAAATTTTCATTAAATATATTTCTCGGTTGGTGAGGCTCTAGGATTTCGCATGACCGACACGGGATCGAAACCCGTCAGCTCCTTTTTTTCATAATACAGTCCTAAATTAATATATATTTAAAGATATAGATATATAATAATATAAATGGAGTAGCTGCAGTGGTGTAGTGCTGCCGAAGTTATCGGCCTTGGTGTGGGACGTTGCAGGTTCAACCCCTGCGGGGTGCAGGATTTATATATTTTTACCCATGGTTTAAAAAGCGTAAGTATAACCCTGTGACAGCGTGGATGAGGCCTTGACACGGTGGACAAAAAAAATACCAACGGTTTGACAAACCATGGTTATAGGTGAGCACGCCTATACCGATTCCACTCATCCCCATGGTTCCCAAAACCGTGGGAATAAGCTATACCCATGGTTTTGGGGGCTATACCCACGGTTTTGAACCGTGGGTATAGGTATTTTTTCCAGTAGTGAATGTCTTGGTGCTCCCACCTCTTCTGAATATACCACATCACATCCCACCCACACACACCTAGGACACAGAACACATCCCACCCCACACACATGGGCCTCACAACACAACACAACACATCACATCACATCTCATCACATCACATCTCATCCCGAAGACACATGGGATACCACATCATATCCCATCCCGAAGACACCTGGGACATCACATCACAAATCATCCCAACGACACTCGGTACACCACATCACAACTCTTCCCAAAGACACATGGGATACTGCATCGCATCATCAAATGCACTAACAGACATTTGACCATCATAGCCTATGTAACAACTTCCTCACCTGGAAGAGGGAGTATGGAAGAGCAGGTGGCCATCCATCCATTATCCCATCAAGATGTTGGGAAAGATACCACCCATGTGATCATGCAGGTTTTCGGCAAATATTGCTGAATATGGATGTAGTGCCTATATAAATCACAATAAAATACAGTTTATAAATATATAGATAATAAAGTACACAATCCCAACCTATGAGTTTACAAACAAAATAACCAACTCACTTTACCGTCAATTTTTCTTCTACTTATGCATGCATTTATTAATATCTATAATGGTCATTTCTAAGGGTGATGTTCCCAAATAAGTGGCTTCACATTTCCTCCACATTTAACACCCATTCAATTAATTATTTAGAAGTAACCACCCTTAATCACACCACACATCATTAAATTACTTACTAATAAATATCATCCCATTAACCTAACCAACCCATTCATTTTTAAACACTATTAAATAATTATATATTTATTCCATCACTACTCAGGCATCTTGCAAAGGACAAGCACATTCCATAAAAAGATCTACGTATTGTATCCTTGCCTCTTAATAATCACGACAAGAAAAACCACATCCTCGCCACCCCAAAATCATGGCCAAAGAAACTATCAGCCCCCACATTCCCCAACCACACATCAAGTTCACCTTTTATAGGTTTAAAAAGGGGATTTTATCACAATACACTTTGTTTTAAGGGCATTATCAAAAAACTAAAATATTGTGGAAACTATTTCATTAGAATAGTATAATAAAATAAAGAATTTCCATTTAGGGTGATACCACAACAACCACAACTGTCACATTGGTAAAAACACATATATTTAGAACAAAAAATTCCCTAATGACCACAATTTTTAGAGGGGCATCAATCCTATACAATTCAGAATTTTACAAAACAATACTAAGGTTGTAAAATCATATGAATCAAACCCCATTGTTCCTTTCAATTTAACTAACCAATTTCCTTTATCTATAATTATCCAACTCCACCATAATCTCTAGGTAAACAAAAGAAAACCCACCCTCATGATACAAAATAAGGATAAACTAGGGAACATATTTCCTCAAAGAATCTTTCCAACTTGTTGTGCACCATAGGGTGAAGAAGAAACCTCTTGGAAACCACCCTTTCACAAGAAAATTGTAGATCATCCTACACCACACCAGAGGGTGGTAAAAAACAAAACCCAAATGCACCCCAATCCAAAGAAACACCACCACAGTGGAAAATCGAGATAATAGAAGAAAAAAATGTAAAATAGAAGAGAAATCACTACAGATTGACCAAAAATTTCCAATGAACAACCACGAAGATCAACATGTCAAAGTGGGAGGGAAAGGGGCTCGAAGAACACCTCAATGTGCCTTGGGTTCACCCAAAACAAGAGAACAAAAACCATGGATGAATGAATCAGGTTTTTACTAGAAAATAATTTTATAACTACACTGTATCAGGGGTTTAAATAATGTCTAATCCCTAGGGTTTGACATCCTCTGAAAAATGCATCACATATTAATTTTATTATTTACTAATCCCCAAAATCCTAAATGTAGTGAACCAGCCCTAGAAAAGTCGTGAAACAAACATTCACATTGTTTAATCCACTTACATGAAATGTAACTACTACAGTAGTTATACTTCCCCTCCATCTTCCACAAAAAATTCCTGGAACCTCCCCCGAATACCTCTAACACTCAAAACCAGCAATGTAACGGACTAGGACGACACAAAACATGACATGTTTTTAATAGTATTCAATTCCTAAACTTCTTTTGACTTTGTAAGATCAATTAATATTCCATCCTTAGAATCAATATATCGAAGGAAAGAAACTATTTGAAGCTAAAATTCACACTTGTTAAACTTCCCATATAACTATTTTCTTCTCATAGTCTCTTGAATAATCCATATTTGGTTCTCATGGTCCTCATAAATTCTAGAATATATCAAGATATCATCAATAAATACCAAAAAAAATCATCATGATATTTCTTAAACACTCTGTTCATTAGATCCATAAAACAGAGGGTGTATTAGTCAGTCAAATTGGTCTTACTGTAAACTCGTAATTTCCATACTTGGTTTGAAATGTTGTCTTTGGAATATCTTCCTTATTCACATGAAATTGATGATATCCATATCAAAGATCAGTCTTTGAAAAATATTGAGCTATATGATGTTGATAAAATAAGTCATCAATGATAGGATGTAGATACCTATTCTTTATCATATTGGCATTTATCTCCATGTAGTCAATCCAAAACCTCATAGATCCATATTTTTTCTTAACAAAAAGAACAAGAGACCCCCAAGGTAAAACCCTAGGTCATATAAATCCATTATCACTCAATTATTCTAGTCATTTCTTTAACTCTATTAACTCCATCATGGCTATTCTATAGGGATTATTTGATATAGGTCTTGTGACAGGGATTAAATCAATAGAAAACCCAACTTCCCACTCTAGAGGATGTCTAGGTAAATCCAATATAAATACATAAATGTATTTCTCTACAATAATTACGTCATCAATTTGAAGATTTATTTCCTCTTTCATAGATGATGCTTTATCTTCTTCAACAATAATTTCATTTAGAAGAGCTACTGGAGGTAAATATTGATATGAATTGGATGTTTAAGTATCCCCTATAAAGATAAGAAATTTTTTATCTTCTCCACAGATAAAATTTACTTCTCTTTGCAATAATGTTTTTCATTATATTTCTAAATCCATTCCATAATAAGTATTGTATCAAAATAAACCATAGGTATGATGATAAAATTAACAATTAGAGAAAATTTATGTTTCATAATAGGAATTGATAAACACAAATTTATTATAATAAGGTTTCCACTAGGAGTATTTACTGATAATTACCTTATTAAGGAGAATTGGGAACAAATAATTTTTAAAGCAATCTGTGATGATATAATGAAATGTGATGATCTAGAATCAAATCAGTATTTAGCTAAATTTGAGGAGATGATTAATGTAACTGCCACCACATCATTAGGAATTTCAACCTCAGATGTTATGACTGCATGAGAATAGCCTTGTTCCCTAGCCCATTTCTAGGTAAAGTTTCCTTGACTCTTAGGACAATAATTTTCATAATGTCCCAACTCTTTACAATAGTAGAATTGAACATTTTTAGCTTCTTTATTTCACTTAAAATGATGTTTTTGGTGGCCTTTTTATTCAAACTTGTAACCAGATCCCATCCCAAATAGGCATGTTCCATAATTTTTTTTTTCACATCTATTTTGAGATAGAAATTCAACTATTCCCATATACCCCTTTTCCTTATTTCCTTTTACAGAGTGTTCAACAACCCTATTCTTCTATTTATTTCCTTTAATTTCATAAGACCTATAGAATTATTTCTCTATCTTCATAGAACAAGAGACTATATATTTATATGATGATAATGTTTGGGAGACTGGTTCCGTTCAAAGGAATTCTTTTAACCCATCAAAGAATCGATCAATCTTTCTCTTTGGATTGTGCACATAATCCACAACATGCCATTCTAACCTTGTAATGTTGTCTTCATATTTGGAAACATTTTTATCCTATCTCCTTCTTAAACTCAAGGATTTATTCTCCATATCTACTTTTTAATCATGAGGGGAATGTTTTTCTAGGAAATTCTCTTAAAATACTTCAATTCCATTTTTTCAATTTCTTCCCCCTCCCTTTTTTCATTAATTAATGAACACAATTGATCTTCATCTACCAAGAGACGACATACTTCCAATATAAAATTCTCCCTTTCATTACATCCCAATGAGAGAAATATCTTATCTAAGGAACTTATCCATTTCGAAATTATAAATGGGTTTGTAGTCCCTTTGAATGATGGATGTTTTTTTCCTAGGAAGTGGTCTAACATTATTACCCCACTATATGGATTGGGCATCTCTATGTGAGTATTTTTATTTCTCATAACCTAAGAAAGTATTCCCAGTATAGTTATAAGTTTTTCATCTCCAGTTGTAACTCAAACTCCAACAACATTATCTTGTGTAGGAGGAAAATATATACATGGGATATATGAATTGATAAGTTTCAATTACTTCCACTAGTTTCCATTTCAAAACAATGGAATACTCTAGATTAGAACATGATGCATAATTTTGAATAGGTAACACTTATCAAAAATTTAAAAATTTATGCATAGCTTATCTCATTATCATAAACATGGTTTATTTGGGGATATATTTACTTTTAAATACTTCTTAATGGTTTGTAAATAAAATATGAATTATCCTAAGCATATCCCCCACGAGTGTCAAACTAGGTACACATTAAGAATTTTTGTCGTATACCAAGTTATGCCGAGTCGGGCCCAACACCCCTTGTTAGAGTTTTTACCACTAGGTACATCTATTCCAGATCCACATCCACTTGTAATATCCATATAGGGATGTATTTCTAGGAAGCACCACATAATATCTACCGTAAAAAACTCTAGGATGATCTTCTATGATTATCCTCAAAGTCTATCTTAGGGTTATGTTCCCTAATATCTATTTTCTAAATCTAATTTTCAAAGTTTCTAACAACATGATTTGATACCAATAGTAAATACCCCAGTCCCAGTAGCTTGAAGTTGAGGACTTACTTTTTTTATATTGGTACTATGAACAAGTGATCACATACCAAAGGACAGAATAGGTTAGTAGCTTTGGAAAACAAAATAAAAACATAAGTTTTACATTACAATAATAAAGGATAAATAAACATAATAAATATATTAAAAATAGCAATAAACTCCCATATTATCCCGATAATTCATTCATAATATATGTCTTCGCATCATGGGAAAAAATAATACATTAATAATGGGTGATTTTAGATGCCTAATAAGGGTAAATAAAACAACAAAAGATATCATAAATAAACAGAAACAATAAGCAATTATGAATAACTAAAAACACGTGACATTAAAACATAATTTTGAGTATAATATGGATGGAATAAAATATTATTAAATAATTCCATAAATAATAACACGATAATTAAAACTTAACCCTGGATGTTCTACAAGTCGAATAATTACATAGACTATCAATTAGTGTTATCCTAATAATGGTATGCATAATATAGGACATCTTAAACATACCTTCAAGGATTATTCCAAGACTCCATACGTTAATGTGTAAAAACCCAATATAGTTTCTCTAATGAGACCTACCGATTTATCTAGGGGCTATAATGGGCCACACTCATCACTTAATAAGTCCAATTCATTCCCCATATGAAAGGGGTGAAACATAATCAATATATACATTCATACTGAAACTAGAATATGAAATGTAAATAACATTCCTAAAATAATAAACATAATCCTAAACCATCCAGAGTAATATATTGAATGGTATCTAGATAGTACACCCCCAATAAAAATAATCATAAACCTTTCAATAAAATATGATATATGGTAACATAAGAGATCAATTTCAAGAAACAATAAGATTGAATATAGGGTGTTTAAATAGATGAAAATACTCTAATAAAATCATCGAGAAATTCTTCAGAGTAATACCCACATTACTTTTGGAACGAAGAGTTATTTTAGAAAATAACTTTGTATTTGTCATAAAATAATATTATGTACTTGTATATACCAAAAATGAAAATGGAATTAAATTATATTTTAGGAATAATAAGATAAAAGCTATACATAAAATTTTCAACTGAAGTGAAAATATTTAAAAATGATTTTTAAGAATCTTTATAATTGAGACACTTCAGTGTAGTTTATGGGGAAATATAAATGAGTCTTTAAAGGGGAGAATGAATAATTATTTTTATAAAACCAGAAATTAATTAATATAGATTTTCATGATAAAAAGAGTGATTTTAGGGAAATATTGGTGTCTTGAAATAGATTATGGAGTGTACATGAATATGGGTAAGAAATTGGGAAGTTCCATTTAATCAAGTTTTCTTATCAGAAGGAATTAAAAAGGTGACTTCATAAAACATGTCTTTCACATAAAAGAAGTTTAAATGGATATGGATACATAATTTTGGAACATATAAAAAGATTATTTAATTATTATATAATAATATTTAACAATTAAATTTGTGTAATGTGAGAGAAAGCATAACCAGATGGAAAAATGAAGGTTCACGAAGAAAGCATTACCTTATGTCCGGAAGCATTCTGCACTTATATTAAATTTCATAGATAATGAAATAATATTCATTAATAATTTAATTAAGAACCTATTAAACATTTTTTTATTTATTATAATATTATTAAGTTCATTTATGGTGTTTTTGATGAGTTATAATATTCAAATTCTTCATTCACAAGTGTTCGTTTCCCTTGTTTTCATGATTGGTTCACTTGTATACACGTATGGAAGGTCATGTGAAATGAGAATAGTTATATAGAATTTTAATTATGTGTTTTTAATGAAATTACAAAATAATTTATGGTATTATATATGAATTTTTTTCAGATATGTGTATGATTCATTAGATAAAACATTAATGATAACTATTTGGATTATTTTGTCATTTTTCCGATCATCACACCCTAGTTTTGTTTTATAAATTAATATTATGTATATATAATGGTTCAATAATACTAAAAATGTTTTAATATATATATTTTAATCTTTATTAACAATAAAAATCTTTTTAAGACCATCCTTTAACATGTTATTAGAAAATTAAAGAATCATCATCCACAAAGTCAGTAAATCGACACCTCATGGGCGACATTTTCATATTTAGAACAAAAGGGGGTGATAAAATAATTGTTGGGGGATATCCCAATATCATAATAAAATTACATTATATATATTATACTGTAGTTATCATGAATTTTTGGGCATTGTTGGTAAGTAAATGATAATAAAAGAAAAGAAATGGAATGAAAATTAAAAGATTAAAAAGTGGATTTACCTCTTGAATTCCTCTCATTGTGAACCTCCTTAAAGATCATTGAAATGGTCTTCTGGGTGAGAACATAAAGACTAGATCATGAGGGAGAGGTTTTGGAGAGGTATTTGTAAGAAATTGTACAGGCTTCAAGTCTTTATATGTGTGAGGAGAAGATGTGTTGAGGGGTGGTATTTAGAGTGGAGGAGAGGGGTGTTTTTTGATATTTTATTCATTAGTTTATTATTTTGGATCAAGGCTATCAATAGTTTGAACCTTATCACTAAATATATTAAAATAATAAATGATATTTCTATATTATGGGATTACATCCACTATAAATAATCGATGAATCAATAATTCATTTATTTGTTAAATACTGTAAATTATCATTTTTCACTATTCACCAAAATTTCAACTATTTTAAAAAAATCCCGAAAGTTCACCCTAAATTTTTTTCAATGTGTATAATTAAAAAATTGACTCCATTTTATGATTATAATTTTCTAAAATGGTGAAATTAAATTTTTTAAATAAAATTATCATTTACTTGAAAAATATCGATTTTAATATTATAATCGATTTTATGACACTTTCAAAAATTAATTAAGGTCTAATAAAATTATCTTAAAATCGGATGAAAAAAATGTTCATTTATGAACCTATTTTAGGAAAAACAATTTCTTTTAAATATTTATTTTAATTATAAAATTTGTAATAAACATTTATGTTTCCCAAAATTACAAATACATAATTTATCATTTTTAACAATTATTTACATATTTCATGATATTAATATAATGTATTTTCATTCATAAGATACCTAAATTTTGTGTATACTTCCATAGGTGAAGTTACTATTCTATTCTTCAAATTAATATTCCTAATGGTCACATTACTATTCCAACAGTCATATTTAATAATATATTATGGTTTTAAACTCAATGTTGCATGAAGAATAAACTATTGAAGATGTTAAATTTTAAAAGATACATACCATAAAATCTTAGGGTGTTACATTCCTTCCCGCATGGTTCTGAAGTAGGGAGAGCTTCTCTCTGAGGACCAAAAATATGTATTGTACTTGTGTGTTATATTGTTTTTATATTTTTACATTGTTTAATTTCATGGAATGCGCCTACATATCTTATTCGCTATTATTAAGGGTTGGTTTTGTCCTACTAGGTGTTATACTCACACCCTACTTAGGAATTTTGGTGCACTTGTAGATTTCGGGACTAGGAATCCGATGAGGGGTAAGGGCCCTGTTGTGTATGTTTGATAAGGATAGCAAGAAGGTAGAGATGTTACGAGATGGACCGCAGGTTGGACCCCTACTACATTTATTTACTAGATTGCCCCATTTATTTGATCCCTTATTTAGCTTTGATTCATTTATCTAGAATTCCATATGAAAATTTCATATTCTTGATGTTATTTGTAATTCCTGCTACTATGATGGTTATTTATTTATTTATTTTATTATTGATTTATTTATTATCATTTATTATGTTATACTTTGATGTTCACATGGTATTAATAGAATAGTATCCCCATTCCATTTCATAGGCCCTAATTTCTTTTAGAAAACCTAATACATATGGGGGGTGTGCATGAGGTTATGTGAAAACCTAGCCTGGACTCGATGGTTTGGGTCAAGGTTTTACAAAAATAGTAAAAATAATAAAATAACATTGAGGCATGAAAAAAAGATCCTAGAGTCTGTCATGAAATCACTTTAATTCATCTTGATTCCCCTACTTAATAACTTAATGTAGGGCCCTTACCCTACGATATTTTATTGACAATAAATTCTATATGCACATCAAGATTCCCATTAAAGGTGTGATTATAAACTGAGTACCACACCGACAATGCTTCCTTAACATAAGTGAAATAGTCATATAATTTTTTTTGCGATGATATAAAATAAATATATAAATAAACACACAACCCAATGGGTCATAATGCACTAACCAGAATACTAAAACTCTAACCCCACATACTTCGGCTCCATTTACCAAGGAACAGTCATGACATGTTAGCACAATACCCAAACAAGATCCCCATTTATAACTCAAGGTAACTCAAAGAACCACATCCTAACCCAACCATATCACTCTTGGAAGCCCTCATTTTCACTATAGGACCCAACAATCTCACTCATGGTCTTCCTCATATTACACATTATGATAATCCATATCACTCATGACCATTCCATGATTTTTCTTAGACTCGACCATTTCACTCATTTCCAACCCTTAACATGAAAATCCCAACTATATCACCCATTTTTATCCCACATCATCATCTAAACCTAGATATCATCATGCCCAATCATTACTTCCATTCCTAATTCTAAACAACACATTCCAATCCCAATTATCCACAAAGACAACCGTACCCTTATCTATGGTATGAGGATCACTTTCATAAATTTCAAGGTACAAAACTCATAATTCCCCTCTAAGGGGAAATCTACCTCAATATAGACCTCACCCAGATATTTTGATACCAAAAGAAGAGTAATCATAGGGCCATAGATGCACCCACAAACAAGTCAAGGCATACAATTCCATACAGTGTCGTACCGTGATATAGACTTCCTACCTCAAGAGTAACAAAGCTTAAAAACCAAGAATCACCACCCAAAATAATACTAACACTCAAAATCCCTAATACCATTCAAAAGATGCTCTGATTAGGTCTTAAATAATAAAAAACCCTGAAATAGAGGAGGAATGGTTAATCTAAGGCTTAGATAGTGTTATAATTATTGAGAGAAACCCACCATAATGAAAAACACTTAAATAATGAAATAAATGTGGAGGAGGGGGTTAAAATTTTCAAGTAGAGACTCAATATAGATAAAATAATGAGAGAGGATTAAGTAGAAGAAGGAAAAGAGAATCAATAGTTAAGGGGGAAGTTAAAGTATTAACACTCATAAAATAGTGCATAGGTAGCCATTCACGACTTGAATATTGTGGTTATGGTGTGAATTAAATCTCCCCACACCATTTCGTCAAGGAACTAAAGCCTCACACTCTGAATGGATGTAGGTGGAATGTTTTTAGTTTTCACCACTAGGATTTGTGGTGTGATGGTTCATTCACACAGAGAACACCTTCCTATAGCTACTTTAAAACAGCAGGTCCACCCTGGTCCTCTTAAACTACTTTTGAGCTATCCTGACCCCTCAAAAATCCAAATCAAAGAAATATACACATATTAGAAAAAATTAAAACCATAAATCACCTAAAATTTTTAGATTCATTACTAATTCCCCCAATAACGGTTTATCATACCTAAGCAGAATCTATAGAGGTATACTTCAATCAACTCTAACCATTGTGATCAAGAATCAATATCTTGCTCTAAACTATCCTCCTAGATATGTCTATGGTGACAAAAAACCTGAAAAAGAGTCATTTTATTCAATAAAAATACCTTCTCACTTTGTTTCATTATCCACACAAGAGATTCCTTCAATGAAGCATCCACCTCCAACTCGAAATCATCACCATCAATCACATGATTAGGATCTATATCATACTTTCAGAGTTATGAAATATTAAACATATAATTCATAACTATATATCATATTGGAATATACAACTGATAATCAACTATACCAATCAATTCCATAATCTCAAATGGACCGAAAAACCACGATGCCAGTTTTCCCTGCTTCCTCAAATTTTGATGCCCCAATCGAGGTGACCCCCACAAGAACACCCAATCACCCTAAACAAATCCAATTCTCATCGTCACTAGTCTATATATGAACATAACCTACTATGAGTGGTAACCAAATTTTTTAGAATCAACTATACCTACTCAAAATTATTATACATCAGGCTCGACCTGATCACTGCTGACTTGCCTACATCAAGCCAACATAGTGTCGAATGACATGGTTGACCATAAATATCCTCAAAAGGAGATATCGAAATAGGATAATAGAATCTGTTATTCTATGAAAACTTTACCAAATACATATGGTCATGTGATACTCCACCAAAATCAAGCATACCCATTCTAAGAATATCCTCCAAAATCAAAATTTTCCTCTTAGACTGTCTAACTGTCTAAGAGTGATACACGGTACTCACCTTCACCCATAACCCCTTCATCATCCTCATGAATTTATAAAATAAAAAAATAAAATCTTAATCTTAATATTAGATTATACTCATAATAACACTATAAAATCCCACTATTTCACACAAATATAGCCTACATGACTCATCTAATGACTAATTCTCTTGAATAATCAAGAAGTGTGAAACCTTAATTAGCCGATCAACCACCAACCACACCATATAAAAACCCCTTGGGGCATTGGGTAACCCCATAATTAAATACATAGTGTCCACATACTATGTTAACCAACATTTAATGGTTCTCCACCTTTATCCACAGACAAGTATAAAAATAATAAAAAATCCCCACAACATATTCCCCCTTACCCAACCACAAGAAATGATGTTTAATATCATGATATATGGTTTAATCTCAGATGTACTACTAACTGTGAGGCATGGGAGTCCTTCATAAACTCCCCCCTCATAGATGTGGGAACCACCACCCTTCCATAATCATGTAGCATATATTTCCCATTTAATAAAAATCCTAGAACATGATCTTCTCCCATCAACCTCTCTCACATCGCTATACAATCTGACTCAAACTCCATTATGAAATTTACATGATCTACCAAAAAGTAAATGAATATCATGTGGCCATAAGTCCCTACCCCTTTATCCTTGGATACACCCACCTAACAATTATCTATTATGTTTATAAAATTTCACTACACCTTTAATGTCAGTTTCCCTAATTCCTGTGTTTTCTTATCTAGAGAATCAATGAAAAAATTTCCCTTTATTAGGGAATATTCTATCACACAATTGAACATTTACAAGAACTCATACCAATGTATCTATTAAATATTAATTTCCCATTAATAAAAGATACATACTAAGATTTTTTGGTCTGTGTAGATAGAAAATATCTCACCAATGAGATAGTGACATTAAAAATTCAGTGAATAGAGCACAAAACGTAACTCTAGGTCTTGTGTGGGTAAGTTCCACTCATGGGGACTTAGATAAAAAGAACCATAAGTGACTACCCTATCTCCTTAAAAAAATAAAACTTCTAAACTAACTTCTTAAGTATAACTATAGATTTTATGACCAATCCACAGATCTAGAAGAATCAAAATCAGGGTGAACATCAACCACATCTTTAACTCTAGGAAGGCATCCTCACATTGATTCATCCACAAAAAATTCACTACATTTATGATAATCCTAGTCATAGGAGATTTCAAGTGAAATATTTCTTAGATGAACCACCTATAATACTAAGACAACCTGAGAAAAATATGAACCTCAAAAAAATTTCTAGGCCACACCCATGACCTAACCTCATCCACCTTCTCTAGATCAATATAAAATTCCCCCTCATGAATCACATGATGGTTCCAATAAAATTGGAAACACTTATCAGGGATGATTCTAACTCAATAATTGTTGGGTTTTGTGGATCATTCGTATAATTTATAAGTTTTAAACTTTATGACCAATGGAATTTGTTCAAATAAAATTGATAGGAAAGGTTGTCAGAACTAATAGAATATCATTTCCTGTTAAATTTAGAATTAATATTAAAATATCAGAAAAAATAATACCTTGGTCTTGAGATATTTTTTTTGATGAAGGTGTTGATCAAACAAAATCCTTTTCAGTCAACCGTTGTTTAATTTATAGGATCCATGTGTAGAATATATCTATAGGTGATCCAAACATGCTCCTTTGATATCCCAACAACATTGATTGATTTTTGGGTGCTAGTGTGTTGAATCAATCATATTGTAGTGTTCATCTTGATCATTAAAATTCTATCAGGATTAAAGAATCATCCATGCACTCTTTTTTTGACAGGGGGAGGAGGGAATATAGTCTCTTGATCATTATTTGGTCTTCAGAGAGAGATCTAGATTTCATTATGCACAATGATTCTTAAAAAATTATCAATATTTTTCAATATCTGACCAATATATGTAGTCATATATTTATAGAGGTAGGGTTAGTGTAAAAAAATTATTTAATTACACAACATAATTTAAATTATATATTAAATCTCATCTGACCTCATTCCATGTAATAATAATAATAATATTATTATTATTATTCATGGTTTCCACAAACTAGTGCAATGATAAATATTATTTTACTATCTTGTAAATTAATATTTATCAGAAGATACAATTTTTTTCCACTCATCATCCTCTAAATTTATTGAATATCTGAATAAATATTTAAATAAATATTTATTCACTAATAAAATAAACATTCTATTCATTGTCTGGTGAATGAATATTTACTAAATATTCAATAAATAAAATAAATATTATATTCCCAGTATGGATAATAAATATTTGTTAAAAATATTCATATAATTAAATAATTTTGTTACTAATGAAGAAACAATTATTTATTACCTTTTAGAAAATATGAAATAAATAAATAATATATATTTTATGTTAATTAATCAATTAAATTATGAATAAATATTTATTTAATATTTTTGATAAATAAACATTGAAAAATATTATTTCTCAATCTTGAGTATAATATTTATTTTAATAATTAAATTAAGATAGAATTTATTTTACATGAATTAAAACACTTAGTTTGTGAACCCTAATACTACTTTCTCATTGGCATTAGGAGGGAATCCCTAAATTCCATGATTACTGTCTAGAAATGGATCAAGAAATCCAAGAGAAAGAATTTAATATTGTAATGTTGATAACCATATACAAGTATTATTCATGTAATATAATCCATTTTCATAATATCTAATCAAGAAAGATGCACACTAATGTCATCATCCTATATGCTTGATACATCTTTCTTCGACTATTGAAAATAAACTTGTTATTACACCTTGTACATAGAATTTAATGTGATTATTCCATTTAAATAAAATGTATAAGATGTAAAATTCTATAAATATTTATGGTACAAATACCTCATTGAATTATTAAATAATAACATGTTATTTATCACACACCCAACATAACCTACTTCCCACGAACATATAACATTATAGTTTTGGATTTTAAATCAAAGTGCATGAGTCACGACAAGAATTAATAATTACCCTAAAGTTAAATTATCATTACACACACACTGATATTGAAATATATGATGAAATTAAACTTGTGAAACACTTACTATCATGTTTTTTCTCATAATCTCCCATCTTGGAGATTACCAAGTGAAAAATTCATGAGAATAAATCTCAAATTCTTATTGGTAATAACACTTGATATTCAAAATACTATATTCCCCATCATTGAATTTTATCAGATCATAGAACTAGGTATGATAATATCTTCATGGAATTTCAAGTTTCTCATTATAGCGGAGAACTGTTATGACTTTTTCAATGTAATGGATACTCTAGAACATTGTCAAATAAATGTTATACATGAGAAAAATAAATATGTGATGAGATATTTAAATCAATAATCACACACATATATATATAATCTAAATTAAAATGAAGTTGGTTATATGGAACAAATTCTAACATCACATGCCAAAGGAAACACACCTCATAGATCCAAAAGTAACACTTAAAAAACATGGCATAAATCTGATGTGCTCGAAGTGTACTCAAAATGATCTCAAGATTCTTGGTATATAACTATCATGTTTTAAAAAAATATATAATATCATAAATGAATACAATAATGATAGATTCTAGGTATGGGTGAAAAAAAACAGTTCATGAGATCCATGAACACCATTACAACATTCGTTAGATTGAATGGAATCAAAAGATACTCATACAAACCATACCAGATTCTAAATATTACCATTGGGAAATCCTTATCCCTCACCCACAACTAATGGTAGATAGATCATAGGTTAATCTCATAGAACTATCGGTGTCCCCTCAACTGGTCAAACAAATCATATATCCTTGGTAGCAGATACATGTTTTTCAACACGACATGATTTATCTGTTAGTAATCCATGAACAGTCGAAGGCTACCATCCAAATTTTTAGTGAACAAGATTGGAACTCCTTAAGGATAAGTGCTTGGGAGAATAAATCCATTCACCTATAGGTCATCAAGATATACCTTAATCTCTCTCAACAAAGACTATTCTATTTAATATGGGGAAATAAATATAGTCTAAACACTTGGTATGAGTTTAATATTAATCCCAGTCCCCCTATTATGAGGGATTTCTAAGAAATATTTGGGAAAAAAATCCTAGTATCGATCCACCCTAAGATAAAAAATGGTGATAACAATTACTTTCCCTACTAAAATAACCATACCCACCACCTATGTTGTAATGACCCCAATCTGGATAAGGACTGATTATAATTTTCTTGCCTTTAGATTCCATTCCTTGGTAATAATTTACTCCTCCCCCTTAGGGGGAAGGGTAAAATTCACGTTCCTCTGATAACAATTGATATGATCACAGAACCACATTAACCAATCTGTTGCAAATATGATATCAAAACTCATTATATATAAAATAAAAAACCCCACAGATGTCCATAGCCTACAGCCACTATGATACACTATAGGAACCTATGAATCTGACCTCCCCCCTTCTTGAGAGGTGTATCAGGCGTTAAAATCCCAATGGAGCACTTCAATAATAACTCTAAACCAGAAATAACATGGGCATGAATACATGAGTGTGATGCTCCTATAATAAAAAAATTTGTAGGGAGCATAGAAATAATAAACAATATAACTATAACCATTCAATTACCCACTACATTGTCTCCTGGAATATGATCCAATGCATAAACCCTGCCTACCAAAAATATAAATCCCTACGCCTGTATCCCTAACTCATAGGGGGAACTAAACCCTATATAGCCTACAATCGAGGACACTAGGATCACTCACATAATAACCCCAAATAATAACATGAAACAAAAACTTCACAAAAAATAAAAGAATCCCACTTCTCTAGTAACTCAAAGGTCCACTACATCAGTTCTAGTTAAGCAGAATTTTAGCTCTCCTACCAGAGTCCTGTTCACCCTATCTCAATTTTACCAAACCCAAAACCCTAAAAAAGGAAAAAGAGAATGGGATCTGATACCAATTTATCAAACCCCAACCTTAATCATATGATCTATGTTGAATAGTCACATAACCTCTTATAATGGGGTATTGAGTAGTGATTAGGTCATGGGTAGAATTGAGAGGAGACTATACCCTATGTAACAGATAATCAAAAATTATAAACAAGATAAAAGAACTAATATATATGAAAAAACCAATAAAACAATAAAAAACTTAATTAATAACATCCATGCTATAAAAATATGGCATACCAAAGTCATAAAAACTAGTCAAAAGGGATCCCCATATGTATTGGATCAATAAAAAAATAATCATAAGAAAAAAATAATAATGAGGCATGGAAACAAAATGTCATTTAGTTTGTCCTAAAATTATTGTAATCTGTCTTGCACCTCCTTCTCAACAACCCAATACTGGGACCTTTCTCTTAGTAGGATCCTTAACCATAAAGTCTATACAAACATTGAGATTCCCATAAAAAGTGTGAGTATAAAAATAGTTTTACACCACCAATTCATCCTTAAAATAATTGAAACAATCACATAAAATTGTATGTGGTCATTGAAAAAATATAGCAATTAACACACAACCCACTCGGTTATCGTGTGGTAATGAGGCTACAAAAAACCCTAGCCATACATTCTATGGATACATGCTATAAGGAACAATCATTCCATGTCACCACAAGTCTAAATCAAAACACACTCTTCTCACTCAAGGGAACTCACATTACCACACCCTAGATCAAAAATTTCGGTCATGGTGGCCATCTTCATCACTATAAGACCCAACCATCACACTCATTTCCCATATTCACATTACAGATCATGCTATGTCATATCACTCATGACCAACCCATGTTCTATCTCATAATTGACTATTTCACTCATGGAAAACACCTAATACCATTCCAAGATGAACCACATCACTCATGGTTAGCCCACATTAGCATATAAATGAAATCATAATCGTGATGCATCATTATATGTTTTTCCTAATCCAAACAACACTTTACAAACCTAATTACCCATGAGGAAAACCCTACCCTTATCCACAGTATAAGGATCACATTCATTCATTTCAAGATACATAACTCATAAACCCTATAAGGGAACAACTATATCAATATAAACCCCACCCATTCAATTTGATACGAAAATAAGTGTTCTCACAATGACACACACACATGCAAGTGAAGGAATACAATTCCATACAAGTGTCATAACATGGTAAAGACTTACTACATAAAGAATGATGAATCTCAACCACCCAAAATAACCACCCAAAACAATATTGACACACATAATACCTAAATATAACTCCATCATGCTCCAATTAAGGATTACATAATAAAAAACCAATAAATAGAGGAATAAAGAGGGATCTAAGGCCTAGATTATGTTAGATTTACCCAAAGAAAACAACTACAATGAACAACAGTTCTATCATTTAAGATATGAGTATGATATAGACAAAATATTTATGTATTTCCTCAATGTATAGAAAATAAAGAGTGAGTGTTAGTGGAAGAGAGGTAAAATTGAAATAAGGGCTAATGGGGATGTTAAAACTATAACTGTATTAAAATTACAACTTGGTGGCCATTCACGACATGACCACAATGGTGATAGTGTTAATTATTTCTTCCCACAACATTTAGGGTGTGAAACAATGAATAATTACCTAAATGAATATATATATATATATAATTTATTTAGTTTTAACCCTCAGTATTACATGGGGTGACACTTGTTTCATGCCATTAATTCCTACATATAGCTTCATTCTAGATATAATTCCACCCTGGTCTTCTTAAATATATATTTGTTCTAATACAACACCTCAAACAACCAAAACTAAGAAATATACACATTATTAGGAAAAAATAAAACAATAAAGAACTTTGATATTCATTGGGTGTTACATTAACAATAGCCTCGAGTTTTATTCATTATCTAGAAAAGTGGGAGTTGGATATTAATGGCTCCAAGATTAATCATGTGAAGACTTACAATCTAATATAAATATAAACCTTTACATTAATATTTTATTTTCCTTATATATATTATTCATATGTATTTATATGAATATTTTTGGATTCTATATTTTGGGTTAGAAACACAAATTGTGGTTTTTTTAAATGGTTTCATATTAATCTGTTGTGAACACATTAATTTAGTGGATGGAATAGGGATTACAAAACTAAATTGTAATAATAAAGCATAGAAAAAGGGAATAAAACACGTGATGATAAATATTTAAAAATATTTTATAGCTATGAATTTAATATTCATATGGCATATATTAAATTTTAACAACTAAGAAAACATTTTAAATACCAAGTGTGAGATTCCTTCCAAAGTAACACTTAGCAAGACCTCCATAAAATTAGATAGTTTTGTATTAAATATGGTTACCCAGGGATTATATTTTGTTAGGAAATAATGTCAATGGTAATTCTAGATCATCAAATGAGTAGTCTCATGTTAATGATGGGTGATCTTAGAATTTATATTGTTATATTGTCCTTGGCATTTTCTTTTGGATAAACCTGCTTGGAAAACCGAATGGTTAAGATACTAGAGGAATAGAGTTTATTTCATTCATATAATGGATCTAGGTAAATATTTATCTACTCAATAATACAAGAATATTAATTATTATTATTATCATGATTACCTAGCTAAAAAACTAAGTGGTGAGACAAACACTAAATCATACTCATTGCTTAGTAAAATATGGATATTAACTCATTGAAATTTTATGATGTATGGTTTCAAAAAAATTTGAGTGGGAAAAATTTCATTAAAATTACTTGATGAAAAGATATAATACATGATATTCATCGTATAAATAACTTTTTTTGTATATAATAACATCATCATCATTAAAATTTTTTAATCAATCCTTGAAAATGAGAAGCTTGGAGTAAGAAGATCCTAATATTTATAACTTATAAAAAGTTATTAAGTAAAATAAATTCAATGTATTAGAGAAACACCTTCCTAGGTAACCAAATGATGAAATTTTTCAAAAACATAATCCACATACTTAAGAGAATCATATAGGTATTAGATTCAAAATGACCAGAAAATTTATTCTCTACTCATATACTCAATATGATTGAGTATTATAATGACTTTTTTAGACTATATTTTTATTTATTACTTATTTTAATTGAGGAACTTATTTAGTTTTTCATGTATTGAAATGATTTGAAAATATGGATAAATTCTTGAAAATTGTACATGATATTCTCAATGTGTTGATAATAAATGAACTAGGAATATGATGTCTAGATTCTTGTATTGTGTTGAAAATACCAATTGGTAAAAGTTCAAACTAGAGGAATAAAGTTAGTTGGATGTTCCCATAATGTTTATTCAAGTATCTAGCCATGTTCATTGAAACATAGAGTTATCAGGATGAGGGTTTAATCATACCATATGATGGGATTATCCAAGATTCATAAATGTGTTTTTGAAACACCATGTAATTTAAATTTTAGTTATAAATTTTATGAGAAAACAATTATTTATTTTTTAAAGGTATATAATAAAAATTGTATATTTTTCAAGTGTTATAAATATAAGAGATTAAAATCAATGGAATAATTGACAGAGCTTCAAATTTTCATTATGTTGATAAAGAAAACACTTGTTATATCATATATTTTAATTTATTACAAGCTCAGATGAAAAAATGTAAAGGATGTGTATCTTTATATTAAATATATTTTGGGATAAGGTATGTGGTTTCTTATGAAAATTTGTTATTATAAACATGAGATGATTAATTTTATACACATGGTTTATGATTCATTGCATTTTATAGCATTATTGAAAAATAATAAAAGGATAAAAAGTATTATCTAGATACTTGTTAAACTATGGGGGAAATTATTCCCATAAATAATTTCTGAAATATTTTAATAAATTATATTATTTTGTTGGAAAATTATATAAACAGATAGAATACCATACAAGATATTGAAATAATAGTTTATTTGATAAAAATAAGTTTGATTTCATAAAAAAATAAGTTTGTGTCAAATCTTATCAAAATATTCTAAGGAATTTAATTCATAAGATACTAGTTGGAGTATATTTGAACTTAGATAATTTAAAAGTTAACAAGTAAAATATTTTGTTAGTCAATGATTCAGTTTTTCTTCACATAATAAACAAATAAGTCAGGATATGTGATAGTAAATAATAATGTAAATCGACACTTTTAGTTACTATGATAAAATGAATATTAATATTATGTCATCATATTTATAAACTAATATCCACTTTATATCATATAATTTATAAGGTATAATTGTAAAGATAAGTGTAAATGGTTACATATGTTTACCATAATGAAGTGAATGTCACTTTATCCAAAAAGAGTTTAGGAAATATTGTATAATAAAATTGTAAATGGTTATATTTACCTCAAAAATAATTTTTTATTATATATGTTTCATATTTGATGATGTTAAGCTTAAAAATACTTCTATGTTGAAAAAAAGATAAAATTGTAACATTTGATGTTTTGAAGTTATAGAGTTCGAATATGATCAAAGAGTTGGACATTATGAATATGATTCCTAAGTCTTAGCATTATTCAAAATGTCTTACTTCATAGATGTTGCTCAATTTGAGTTTAGTGAGATATTTTTATTATATGGTCACACACACACACACACACAGATATATATATATATATATATATATATATATATATATATGTTATAGAAGTTACATATAGATTTGATGAGTGAACAAAACCTATAAAACAAAGAAAACATAATGATAATATTGGTAGTTTATCATATGACTGAAAATTAATTTTTTATTAATTAAAATAAAGAAAACAAAATAAAATATGAAATAAAATATGGGTGTTAAGGAATTATAAAGTGGTGAATATTTATGGAATTTCCTTAGAAAAACTCAACACAACCATCTGGAAGAGAACCAATACTCAAGAACACCAAAAACCTATCATCCTGATCACATTTGGAAGAAACAAAATTAGTAGAAAATTTACCTTCTATATGTGTGGGGATTATATGAAGATTCAAATGGAGAGTGGGCTTTCATGATTTTATATAATAAATTATGTTCAAAAAAAATAAGAATTTCCCTTTAAAGAATTTAACACAATAGAAGAGTGAGATTTAACCTTAGATAAGGATATGTTATGAGACTTGTAGATCTTGATTCCTTGATGTAGCAAAAGATCTTCCGCCACGAATAAATTTACCTCTCAAAAAATGGTATAGAATGATAGGATGATAGATCCATAGGAGTCTCAGGTAATTCCACCACTATGTATAATTCCTTTATTGTAGGATCCATGAATGTTCATTTTTATACCATAGTGAGGAGCATTCCATTTCAACCATGATCCATTATCCCCTCTCATGTTTGAAGTAATATATTTTGGGGGAAAGATGGATGAGAGAAGAACCTAAATTTCATGGGAAAGACTAATCTCCTTCACCTAATGTAAAGATAAAAGAGGAGATCCAAGGACTTTTTTCAGATATACTAGAGAGATAGGTTCATCCATTTGTGGAAGAAACTATTGCATGTGTCTCAAAATGATTCAACAGAAAGCCATGATGAAAAATATCCATCCCTTGGAATGTGTATTAGAATTAACTAGAAGATTCCATATTTCATGAATAGACCACTCAAAAGTGCTGATTTTTTCCATAGATATCAAGAGACCTAAATTAGAGAACCACAAGTGAAGATCCCAATCACTTATAAATAAGAGATGCCTAACTGATTCATACCAAGAATTAATGAAACTTTTATGATTCAAAGAGAGGGTAATTCTAAAAACATGAAGTTTTTCATCAGTGAGGATAGGTTTATTATAAATTATATAGAAGAGTAAGTTGAATTTAGTTGAGATATCCTTACACCAGGTTTCGATTCCCATATGGTCCAATTTTTAAGGAGCATTTGTCATGTTATAGAAGCCTTAATAAGTTATGTTCCCAGAAGGGGCTATTTTGATGAAACAATATTACAGGACATTAGTGATCTAGATGTTGTAGAAGATAACCTTCTATTCCACATTAATCACTACATTAATAATCCTCAATATGGATGTTCGCAAGATTTTTTGAAACTAATGTTCAAAGTAAGATACATGGGGAAGGAAATATTTATGCCCACACAATTGTGCTTCTAGAAAGATACATTGCCACACCCGATGACCCACCGTAAGTTATCAAAAATGTTAAGAATGAGACCCAATAAGTTACACTAAATATAAGATCGAAAAGAACTATCATCCCATTCAATAAGATAATTTCCATACATTCATTTAATAGAATTAGACTAAAGTTTGTTTCCTGATATGTGATATGATAAATAGGAACTTATGTATGGTATTATTAAATATTATTTAATTATTTGAAGAATATAAAATTTATCTTGATTTTATAATAATTTAAATTTCCATTTATTATTCATTCTGGTGTTCTGTATTTTTATTTTACATGAATAGCTGAATGATAATATCGTTTGAAAGTACAATTTTGTGTTAGTCCAAATCTATGATCATCTTAATGTATCCTGGGTGGGGGTGATATGATGAAATTAACATTAATGGAATCATGTGCTCATTTCAATGTGTTGTATATTAGATATGGAGAATATATTCATAAGGTAATAAGTAGAGACTTATTACTTGGATTGAACTGCCAAAGTATATCTCATTTAATTTCATATAATCATCAATATATGTAAGGGTGTATTCTTATTTTTAATCCTCGTCACCTAATATTTTTGATATTTCTAGCATGAGAACCTTTATTCTTTGAAACTTTACTTATAAAACTATTCATATTGACATAACTAATACATGGGAGTTTGGATATGTTGTTGATCATTTTGTCAGTTGGAGTGCAAAAAAGATGGTATTTTTTCACTTATATTATGAGTTAAGACATCTAGACCTTGATTGAATTAGATTTATGAAATGTGTTTCCATGATTAGTTAAATCACATGTTATGTTCTTAACTTTTTGGATGGGGGTATGTGATTTAATCATATGTTTGATGAATGATATGTGGAATATTCATTGAATTGGTCAATATTTTTTATAGAATCAAAAAAGATGATATGACTTATACTAGATTGATCTTGTTCTAACTCTAGAGTTCATTTGATGTAAGGTTCATATGGATTAGATTAGAGTACATAAAATTCATATGATACATCTTATGATGGACATATTCATATATATATATATATATATATATGTGTGTGTGTGTGTGTGTGTATGAGAACGTTTGATGGGGATCACACTTTACCCCTTAGTAGATAGAGTAGTATTGGTTCTTTTCCATAGGATTCTATTTTATTATATATTTAAAATATTTACTTAATATATTTTTTAAATGATACTAAGGCCCACAAGGTCAGACAGTTAATCCTTTATACAGGTATTAAGTTTTTTTACAAAGTGTTTGTACCAAATTGGAAAGAGTAGGATAAAACCATATCCAAAAAGAGTTTTTTATGGACATACAGAGTTGTGAAGTCTTTTATAAAGTCCACATGGGATTTTAGTTCAAGTGGAAAATTATTTTATGTGCACTAAAATTGTATATGAATGAATTAAATATACGTTCATGTATCTTCCTACATGGTTTCATTAGTTATAATATACTACGAATGGATTAAATTGCATCCATTATGGATGGATTAAATGGCTTACATTAATTAAATAAATTAAATAAATAATTCCAATGGGAATAAAAAAATATTGAAATATTTTGAATATGTTTGATGAGTATAAAACACGTAAAAGATAGATATATAAAGGGATGAGATCCCTCCAATTATGTATGACCAATTTTATACAAGCCTCCAGATTCTCTCTTCCTCCTAAAACATAGTTTATCATCAGGATACGTCACTAGAACCCCTTATGTGTTTATTTTTTTTCAAGAAATGTTTTGGGATACTTTCATTAATGTAATCCATTTGGAGTAAGTAGTATTTTTTTCTACTTCTTTTATGATCTCTATCAAGTATACTCCACCGAAGATTTAATATAGAGATTTTTTTCATATAGTTACACACATTTGTGTTCTTTTTTTCTTTGATTATTACAATTATAGATCAAAAAAATGGGTTATATTACACTTCTAATATAATTTTATGATCCCCTAATTCACATCATTTACATCACCAAAATTTACAAGAAATACTAAATATAATATTTTATTAATTCTATATAGATATGGACTGTTACATAAGTGATGTTCTTATTTCTTCCTCCCTCATCCAGATGGGTCATTCCTCAATGTTGTACCAATTTTGATGTTTCCATTTCTTTTATACTATTTTTGTGGGTTGGCCTTTGTTCAGGACCATCTATCTATTATTTTTTGAATGTATCTCTCTTTTTTGGTCATATGGTGTTTTCTAGTAGGTCTTTTGAATGTGTTTCTTATGTATTCATTGTTGGCATCCCATTAGTTACTTCTTATTTTCATTTAATATTTCCGATATCGTTCAGTTCCACCATTGTGTTTCCCCTTATTCATCCATAGGTTTCACTCAACATCTATTGGTGTTAGATAATATCTTAGTTGGTGATATAGATAAGATATTCTCTTTGTTGAAGTGCCAATATTGCTGAGGGGAATTCATCTTCATGGGTTCCTAGTATACAAGTCATTTTCTGGGCTTGACTAAAGTGACTACACTATAGTTGTTACCTTTAATTTTCAGTGACAGATTTATTACCTTCAAATATATCAGGAGTTTATCTAACCCACATGTTAGTTTTATATGATAACACCTTTATTCCTCGATATAGGAATTTTCAATGATTTGATGTTTCTATAATGGATCAATCCTAGAAGGTGATGTATGGTGGGACTGGGATTATATATTTGGCATGATATATATCTATGTGGGTGGTCCATGTTCCCCATTTATGTTTTATTTTCCTTTTAACCATTTAATAAAATAAAATATGAGTGTTTTTTATTATTTTTTGTATGTTAACTATGTTTTATTCGTTTTATTAGAAATGGATGATAAGACTCGAATAAAGTTTTTTTTTTAAATTTTATTTGAATTAAAATTTTGTTTTATAGCCTAAATATTTTTTTATCTCTATATTGGGAGGTGAACTCAATTCCATGATTTTGGAAGGTATTTTACAAAGAGATGAAATATCTTTTATAAATTGGATTTCAAGAGTTCAAAAGTGGTTATACAAACCTAAGGAAATGTATTTGGTTTTGTCTTAAATATGTGGTGAAATTAGTTTATAAATTTAGAAATATTTATTTTTCATGAAATATTTTGATATGAAATCAAGTGAATGATTTAATTTTCAAATAGTAATCATACATTCTCTTGTGTTTTTTAAAGAAATAATGATTTAAATGGACTATTTTTATTACTAAATATATTTTTACTAGAAATTTAAATGAGTTGCAAATATATACATATTTTCTTAATTTGTAAATTTAGATGAATTTTTAAATCATTCCATTTTCCAATAAAAATGAATTTAGTAACAAAAACACTCCAAATTTATGTGATGTTTTGTAAATTTATGTGTATTTTTTCATGAACAATAGTTTAAAACAAACATTTGAGCTCGGTTAGAAGTGGGAAATATTTGAAATTAAATTTATGAATTTAAAAAATGGTTGATGTTAAATAATCTTGAAATTAGTTTTTAAATTAGGTTTTAAAGACCCATTTAAACCGTTCATCTATTTTTATATTAGATTTTGAATTTATTATTTTAATATATTCTCTTTATATATGTGGGTAGACAAGCCTGTGATATATCTAGTGGGTATTTAGATAAAAAGAATGCCAAGCGGTAATTTTTTATGGTATTTATTAAGTAAATAGTAAATAAGTGGTTAGAATATGACTATTAAGTACATTATATGTTTCATTAAGGTTAGAGAAACATAAAGATAAACTATAAGATGTGTATAATTCCAAGTGAAATGGGAATGTTCTTGTAACAGTGAGAAATGTACTAAGTGGTAGATAATAAAACTAATGGATATATTGGTGTTTATATGGTAGAATAAAATTTAAAATACAATATTTATGTGAAGAGTTTAGTTTCTAAAAAATTAAGGAAAACAATTATAGAATGAAATTTGATGCGAAGGACTTGAACGATCAGATGAATCACAATTTGGGATCTTTTCATGGATGAATGAGGTCATGGTAGAGAGATTGTAACACCCCTTATTTTTATCAATTAATTATTTGATAATTTTTAATTAAAAGAAATAATAATGGTTTTATAAATGAATAGGAATTTTTGTTTTTTTGTTTTTGAATATGATAAATGAAATTAAATTAGGGATTTAGGTATAATTGAAATTAAAAGTAGAGAAACAACCCTACATATTTTGGGTGGAATTTGAAATTTCAAATTTGATATGAGACATTGAATGGATTAAATTTCTTATTCGACTTCATATATTATTTTTAAACATAAAAATATATTTTAGATAACATAGTTTTGGAAGTATTTTATAGAGTAAGAGAGACAGATGATCATGATGCACCACTGTATAATAGACAAAAAATTTGTTAGGGGCCCACTTTAATATTGAGAAGATAGAAAGTGGGTATTTTTCACCACCAACGGATCTCTAATGGGGTGAAACTAGACTCTAGTGGGGTGGGGAAAAATAAATCATCTCATAAGTTTTAATATATAATAGTGGTTGACCTAGGTTTTCTCTAGATGGTAGTTCACAACAATCAATTTTTCACTTTAAATTAGAGAAAAAATGTGGTGTTTTGGTTATTATTCTTTGAAAACTAAAGTGAATAAGTAATAAAGGATGGAAATATATCAATGAAGTATGTGATAGGGTTAGGTATGTATTAACATTTTTAATTCCATTATAGTCTTAAAAATAATTTTACCTCTCTTCTAATATAATGATAAATGAAAGTCTCCTCGATTGAGTTTCCAATCACCCCAGATTGAATGAAATAATTGAAACAAATCCTTTGTTTATTAAAGTTAGTAAAATATTCCTAAACTTATAAATAAAATATCAATCAGGAATTGTATATCCTTATAAATCTAAAAAAACTCAGGACATTCACATACGTGCTAATGATCACTGGACACTCACATCCCAACACAGTCTATTCAATTGATATAAGATGCATTAGGTGGAGGGAGTTTGAAAACATCAACCAAAGCTACAAATAATGAATAAAACCAATAAATTAAATTAAATAACATTAATATAATTAATAACCTCAATAAATAGGAACCATTTAATAGAAAAAGAGAGTTTAAATTATAGTATAATACTCACGAATTACAAAAAAGGGTTCTCCTCACTTCCCTAATCACTCAATAATTACACCTCTATTTGAGGGGTCAAATAGATGAAAATGGAAGTGAAAGATGTAAAAAATAAAAATTTTATTATCACTCCATCATGTGAATTTTGAATCATATTCCCTTCTATAATTATCTAAATATTTTAATGGAATTGAAAAATATATTTCTTAAAGATAAAGGTGAAGAAGATTTCACTCTTGTTTCTATCCATCTAAAGTTTTAGAATATTTGGATAACTATAAAATCTATTATCCTCATGTTGTATTCAATATTTATTTCATCTTCATGTTGGATTTTCTATACCAAAATATTATATTCATATGAAATGGATAGAAAATATTTTGTGTTAATTACAGAAGTGCACTTTTTCTGGCCGAACTGACTCTTTATATCTCTCAACTTCAACGCATAAATTAGCCACATTAATGAATGAATTTATCAAAGAAATTTAATCTTAATTAATTACATTGATTAATAATTAAAAATGTAAAAAATAATCTTATTTTATGTTTTTTATCCCTATATATTCTTCATTTATTAAATATTTGTCGAATCCATCAACCCAAAATGCACTCCATAATTCATGACCTTATAGGGTTTGAATAAACACCTTATCTAGTTAAAGAAAAATAATTCCATGAAACATATAAGCCTAAATATATAAATTTTCAACTTGGATAATTTTTTAAAATGTTATTTCCAAATCATCAAAGCGATAAAAAATCATAAAATTATAAAATTAAGAAATTTTCTCAATTTAGCTTAAAATTCATCAAAAATCCAAAAAATGATGTAATTAAACTTTAAATAAATATTTTGGTGAAAACTAATTAAAATGTATATAAAATTATTTAAAATATCATCTTTATCAATTCCCCCACTCTTAACACTTGGAATCCAAGATAATTTTGAATCAAAATAAAATCATATAAAATTTAAAACACATACCCATGAGATCCACTACTTAAAAATTAAAAAGAAATAGATATCATGCCTCCTCAAAACCCATTATTTAATGTTCTTTATTTGGATCATTCAATCCAATTCAAATTAATTTCTCCTCTCATGCACACAAAACACTTACCTCACATTAATTTCTCCTTATCACACAAATTTATATGTCCAATAAAGGTATTCTCCTCAAACCCAAGAAAGAGTTACCATAGGCTTGATAAATTCTTTCATCTCCACCCCATATGAGTTAAAAAATTGTGTTAATAATGAGCTAATGTTAAGTTTGTTAAATATATTTTAGTTGTAAGGTTCTATATTTCAAAAAATTTAAGGCATAATAAAGAGTTTTTGGATCTTTTTTAAGCTAAATTGACTGATCCTAATTTTCACTCAAGTATAGTCTCATCCTTACTCTCCTTAGTAAAAAAATCAATTCCAAAAATATTTTAAAATTAAATATACATCCCACACCAGCATTATTTTAGCAGTAAAAATGATATCCACTCAACTGTATTGAACATAATTTATTTTTTAATGATATTTCAAAAACTTACACAACTTTATTTTTGATGAAAATGAAGGTGATTTGAATTTAATTTTTTTGGTGTGACTTCGTAGAATTATCTTGAATGGAAATATTTATATTTATCTTCACAAAAAAATTATTTTTCTTTTATTTTTTAGTAGTTATAGAATATCATTTTTTTAGAATTCTTCTCAACAAGATCTAGCAAGGAAAAAGTTTTTGTATAAGGGACAGCTTATTTAGATTTTGATTTTAGTCCCAAATAATTAAAAAAAATGATATAGGAAACCACAAGAATGATCTCCCATATATTAATTTAACTAGATCATGCAATTTTACTTCCTAGAGTAAGGTGGATAGGGAAAATGTTTTTTAATGTGGCCAACTAATAGGTTTTTCATGGAAACTAAGGGATAAAAGGATTAAAAGTATAAGTAGTCCTATATAAAAGATATTTTCTTAAAAAGGTAGATTCTAAAATAAAAGAAGTGCTTCAATCATTTTCAACACAATTACCTCAATATCTCAAATTTTAGAAAAATAAATCAAATTATAGTTAAATAAATAATGGATTAGTTCTCTCAAGAAATGAGTTAAATTTAAAAAATATGTCAAAAAAGGTTAAAATTCTCAAAATAATATGATTTACTTCCACCTTTCCCCACTATCACCCTCATCCTAAAGGTTCCAGATATATTCAATGGATCACGACAACTTGCGCTCTACAATTCAATGTTTTTGAGGCTTTAGGTCTAATTAATCATAATTTTGGGGCTACATTAAGTATATGTTGGACCTCTGTCGACTCCTTAAGTAGGTTAATATTTAGATCTTGGGTTCTTCATGATCATGCGATAGTGGAAGTTCTTGAAAAATGTCACTTGATGGTTCACTTTTCATCAGAACAAGATGTTTTATGGGCCTAGTCTAGAGCCCTGAGAGTTTGCAACAAGTGTCACTTCTATCTTTTTCATTGGTCATATGACTTTTGCATTAATTGTGATACTCCAATGATAACATTGTGGGTATGGTTCCCAAAACATCCACTACCCTTTAAAAATCCATCAATTTTAAACATGATTGGGAACATGGTAGGATGCTATTTGGGCTCTGATGGTAGGACCGATGTTGTATGTCACCCAATTTAAAGATGCATTTTCATTTAATTTGATGTGTCAAGACCACTAGTGGAGTGGATTTGGATGGCTGATAGGGAAGAATTTAGATGTAAACATGAGGTTTTTTTTGGATCATGGACTACATTTTGATCAGTCTATAATATCTTGGGGAATTATTTCTACTCCTACCATCAGGGACTTAGGGACTGGAAAATAGTGCTCAAAAATGGACATTCTCTTATGACAGAGTCCTTTGGTGCCCCCCGTTGGACCACATGAATATCCAGGATTGAGGTTTTATTCCCATCCAGAAGGAGGAAAGACTGATGAATCATAATCCAAAGGTGGTGGACATATTCAATAGTTTTGAAATGAATTATCTGAGTGTAATCCATCATAACACTTTGTTTCTGGGTAAGGGGATACTGGTGTAGTAGATCCTTTGTAATCTGAGGCATTTTATTCTAATATTCCTTCTTACACAAATGTTGCACAGATTGGAAGTAGACTCGAGGCAGTGTAAAATAAGTGTTAGAAATCTCATATGCAGGGATTACGAGATGAGTTTGGGAAGTGGGTGATTGTTTGGGGAAGATAAAAATGGAGATCTGTCCTTTCCTCTATTAACATTATTAATCATTTAGATTGTTTAGGATATGATACTCCTGATCAAGATCAAATTGGTTTAGGGTGTTTCTTAGGGTCAGAGTTGGGAGGTGGGGAGAGTGATGACCAACTCCCAGAAGATAGTGAAAAGGGAAGATCCAGTAGAGGGCTTCATAGTCCAAGGAGGAATAAGGGACAAATATAAAAAATGATCTGGGTAGTTACATTGTGAGAAAGAGGAGGAAATAAAAAGGACCCAAGGAATAATCATACCTTCAAAGACCTATAGAGACAAGATTGGCTAAAAAAAGTAGGACCAAGGTAATGGTGGGCGACTTATCTAAAAATGAACATGTGAAGGGTTTTTTCTTGAATTTGAGGAGTTGAAGTGAAACAATTGAAGGTCGTTACTCTATGGATCATGTTCTTGAGAATAAGGCTTCTACGGTTGAATAATTGTCTCAGATCTAGGATGACTTAGTGATTTTTGATGATCCTAGAACAACTCATCAGGGGCAGTCAGGAAAGGATTCCAATTTTGGTTAATTTCTATTGGTAAAAATTGTTGTCTCATAGTGGGATGAAAATTCAAAGACCATGGAAAATCATGGGACCTTCTTATGTACTCATAGGAAGAGATTATAGAGAAGGTATTGATAATTCATGCTTCTAATGAGGATGCATAAAGGATGAATGGGAGTCCGATTTCAGTGGACACAAACAAGGATTAGGGTGA